>JAQPPZ010003179.1:0-1421250 GCA_028583015.1 Wollemia nobilis
AAAATAGCTGTGTCGAATTATCATTAACGAATTTGGTGAGTTGCGTCTCCACTATTATGTTGTGCAATTTAAAGAAACAAAATTTCTTTAAAATATCCGATAAAATCTTATGTCTAAAAAAGAGTTTTGGTGTGATATTTAAAAGCTTGAAACTAGGGTTCCTGTTATCAACGACTCCCATTCCCATATCTCTTCTTTTGTTCATTGTCTAGTGCTGATTTGACACTGTCTAAACTCAATTGAGTTTCTCAATCCATGTGTTGATTTGGCACTTGTTTGTCTCACGTTAATTGGAACGCGTCTATAGCGTGAAATCTTTTGACTGAGCTTATTAGATTACATTTTGGCATTCAGCCTCCCTCGCTTGTCCAAATGTAGTGTTAAAATTTAATTGACCTCAAAGCACGGAAACATGTCTCAACAACCATTCCCACTCCAATCAGATCTTCAGTAAATGCGTTTTGAATTTCACGCACTCATGTAAAAGGTTTCCCACGCGACTAGAAAGAAAGAACTAGCTAATTCAAACTTAACCACAAAAATTACATAAAGATAAAAAATTATAGGAGAATAATACTTCTGTTAAACTCCAAGTAGAATTTTTGTCGGACATCTGACAAGAGGCAGTCGCACAAACACGGAAGGTTTGAGGGAAAAAGAAAAAGTATAAATTAGCAATCCCAACAGTATAAAATCAAATATATTAGCGGTTAAAGGCAGAATCGTGAAGATTCAGAAGAAGATATGCACACACCCAAAAACCCCAACCCAATATCCTAAGCTGAAAGTTTAAATTCGTAAAAAGAAGAGGAAGTCCTCAGGATGATAATAGTAGCCCACTGCACTGCATGCATTATTCGACGCTGGCTCGGTCTGATACGCCATCATTGAGCTGCATTTGCATTTCCAAGCCGTGTTCAGCGGGGCAATCCAAATTTTCTTTCTCGCATTTCTCTTCAGTAGAAATGTTGTCTCCCACTTCCAAATCTCCCTGGTTCCCCTTTTTAACCTTGGTTTGCCCATTGTTTCCCTTGTACATACAATGCAGCACCATCTGAAACGACCCCAGCGGCAGTCCCAGAAAATTCGGAGCCTGTACAAACAAGAAACTCAGCCTATATACTTCATATCAATCTTACGTGCATCAAATTTGACATGCTTACCATAATCAGAACGTCCTTGGACAGGGCACCATATCCCAGCCACAGAAGGCTGGTGACAAAAGTGCACAACGACAAGTTAAAAGGCATGAACTCCACGCTCTTGGTCTTCAAGACCAGCCTCTGCACCACACAACCTCATATAACTCAATCGCTCATGGCGGAAGCAAACAACAAACAATAATTTCATTCATTTGCGTTCCGTTTCTATACTTATTAGTTAGCTTCTTTTTAGTGGGAGCTTACCATAACGGAGAGCGGGGCACCATAGAGCAAGACAGTAGCCACCATTCCCGCAGTCCCAACAAGGAGCTGTTTGTGCTTGTTGTCATGCATAGCTAGAAAACAAACCCCTGTAATACTTCCAAACACCATCAGCACGCCCACAACCATCCTCGCCGTTTTTACCTGCCAAAAATATATTCTATTTAATAGCATGTTTTTCCCAGTTGTTTCTGGTATCATCTAGGTCGATGTTTTAGGGACACTGTTATATAGTCGCAACGGATTGGAAGAGGGAAGAAGATTGTGATGGTAAGCTGATTACTCTGACTTTTGGCGGGGCGAAGGTGAGGAAAATGGCGATGAAGGCGCATTCGAGAACGAGCCCAATGCTGTTGACGACCATCACCACGATGTTCTTCCAGCCATCGCTAACCAAAGGCGATCCATACAATGTGTAGATAAGACAGTTGAACAGCGCTATGGCGTAAGGAACCCCAGAGAAGTTCTCCGTTGATCTGTTCTTTATAATTCTCCGAAACGTCACACTGTTCACAATATCTCTCACACTCACATCAGCCACAGTCCCAGGCGGAAATCATAGTTTCTAGATTTAAAAGCAAAAGGAGAATAAATAAATAAATAAGAGTTGATAGCTAAAGAAGATGGAGAAGATGATGCTCACATGGGGCCGCCATAGAGCATGAAGGAAACTCCACTGCCTGCATCCCAAAGAATAACAACAACAACAAAAGCAATTTCAGTTTGGAATATAAGAAAACAAAAATTTATGTTAGAAACGTTTGGGTTACATTGTGTTAGGAAAATAAAAGCAGAAGGGTACCTAGAATTCCAATCCCGGTACGGAGGAGGTTGTTCACCATGATGATTTCCTAAGGGTAGACGAACACCCTGCAACCTTGGAAATCAAGGATGGAGCTGAGTATGGATACTAATGTTCTTCCACCTGCAGCTGTCTATCACGGTAGAGGGTGCCGTAGTACTTATAGATGTGGGGGGCAGGGGGGGAGGGGAGAGGGGGGTGGGAGAAGTGCGGTGCATTACAATAGACTACAATTGCGGTTGCGTCTTGTCTTGCCCTACGCGTCACAGGGGCTCCCTTAATGTAGTGGAGATTCTCCCTGACGACGACGAAGGAAGCACCGGAAAATAGAAACCCGCCCGCGGCTTTAGTCACGAAGTCATTCTCACATTCCTCGTGGCAAATTTCCACTGCACAACATTACCACCCACCGTCGCTGTGTGGAGGCCCAATCGCTATCGCTTTCTCTCAGGTCAGGGGTGACGTAAAAGAGTCCAGCATCCTCGCATACCCGCCGTTCAAATATTGAGACGATGTGGACAGTCGATATCATAAACAATGGAAAAGGAAAGCAATTCTGTTATTGGAAGAGGCGTGAGAGAGGCCGCCCCCATCATATCATTTTGGAGACGTCCAGCTGTTACCATTTATTGATTCTTCAACCCTTAAAAGGAGTATAGATTTCAAATGTTTTTATAATTGTGGTGGATGAAGAAACCTACCTGCTGCCTCCCTATTGTTTCTCCTCCTCCTCCTCATCTATATCTTAGCTGACAAGCACATCCCAGCGGGCCCCCAAGCCAATACTTGTACCCCTCCAGATGTCGAGTCACAAGCCGTTGAAAAATCCCAGTAGTTAGAACGTCCATTGAAACAGAATGCTTGACACCAGATATTATATATATGTATATAAATAAAACGTGCTGCTTTCCACTCGAAATCCTTCTCCCTACGTAACCCTTACAATTCAAAATGTTATTATTTCTTATTTAGTTAAAAAATACAATAAAAAAAAACTTTTGTAATTCGAACTTGGACCCAAAAAAAATGTTATTGCTATTACTATTTTTGATTTCTTGCCGTGCCCACTATCGTACAACATCGTAAGCGCGTTCATGCTCCATCCAAAACTGTCAAGTCCATTTTTTGGGTTCTTATTTTATTATTATTCTTCTTTTGCTCTCTCTTTTGCACCACTTCCCGTTCGAGATGAATATCCAATGTATATATCCCTAAAGGGATGCATATTTAATAGGTATCTGCACCTTAGATCACAAAGTGGATCGGCCCAGGGGCGGTCACTTAGTTTACCTTTCTGGCTAAACTGGCGTCAACGTCGTAAAATCCGAGGTTAAGACAGACTCGATTGTTTTAATTCTCCATCTTGGTCTAATTATTGAATTTCAATTATTGTGGACTCCATTACCTTTATTCGTGTTGATTTCACATTGGATGAAGAGTGATAGATGTTAATCCTCTTTATTCTAATCACTTATATTAATCTCCTAATCCTTCCTTAACACCATAGTTTTTAAAGGGGAGAATATCGTCCTGTAAAGATGTTGTCACTCTCCTCCTAAACTGAGGATCTAATTACCCACTCCCACCTTAAAAGTTTATTGGAAAATTGATTTTATTTCCCATGATGGTACTGTCGTGATTGAGATTTCCAAGTCTCACGGTTCAGGTGAGAAACTTATATCAATCGCAATTTAATTCACATTAATACCATGATCATGCTTCAAGAACTGGTAAGACGTTAATGTGAACCAGAATTTAAATCATATTAATACCATAAGCATGCTCTTGCTTGAAAAAGACAACGTAAGTGGCACAAAAAGCGAAGTCATATAATTAATGTCTATAATAGATGTTGCTTTCTACTTTATAAAACTTATAAAAGCCACGCTTCAACCAGATACCTTGTTACTATGGTTCGAGAATATGGCTTTAGTTATGTTACCGTATTATTAAAAAAAAATAACCTATAAAACCTTTAAATTAGGGGTTTGGTAAGCTTATAAAGTTTGTGCATGCGGGTCGGTGGAGACGTAAATGTCCATGTATATGGGGGCAAATTAATTATATACTTAAATTAAAAAACAGCTTTCAACACATTCTAAAACAGTGTTCAGACTTGGATTTGTATATTTAATTAGTATTTACTTATAATGATACATACAGATCTTAACTTTAAATAAAGGAACAGTAGTAGTCTACGAAGAAAAGATTGTTAGTAGGTAACCTGCAAGGAATAAAAGTGACATAGAGTCAAAGTTGGGTATGTGGTGGCAGTATGAGAGCCGTACACGAATAATGAGAAGGAAAAAGTATTTTAAAATATTTGGGCACCTATAGTCACGGGAATAACAAGGCCAGGGCCTTGATATAAGACGTATAGCTTTTAAAAATAGTCAAACTTCTAAAAACGAAAGAAAATGATAAGAGTGCCTTAAAAAGAGGTAACCCGTTTCATACGCAAATGTCATTCTCCATGCCAGATGTTTGTTGTTATGGTTATTCTCTATGCAAGATGTTTTTTTTTTAAAAGGAAGGTGAATCATAACGGATGGTATAATTGAATATGGTTAGATAATTGAATATGGTTAGAAAAACATATAATGAAAAATGGAAAAAGTATGTTAAAAATAAGGGTTGTATTGAAGAAGATAAGTGGTTTTTAATAAGAAAGACAATTGAAAAAAAAAATAATAATAATAATAAAAATAAAATTAGAGAATTAGATATAAAAAGGTTTGTTTATTTTTAATATGAAGAATGTTTATTCATCAGGTACAAGGTATTTATTATAATTTAATTCAGTTATACGTAATCAAGTAATTGGATAAATAGAATCACGAATTTTGTAGCATTAATTTGTGGTAGAAAGGAAAAAAAAAAGAGATAATAATAAAAATTCAAGCAATTAGATATATAATTTTTTTGTTTATAATTAGCATGAAAGATGTTTATTTATTAGGTGTAAGGTATTTATTGTAATTTAATTCAGTTTCAAGTATTTGGATAAATAAATTCATGAATTTTGTAGCAACAATTTGTGATTTATCTTCTTTATTCATTGTTTTTATTTTTTTTGTTTTGTGTTTGTTCTATATATTTTTTTCTTTGTGCAAACCAACATTTGGTATCAGAGTTAGGTTTATTTGTGAGGACAAGGTTGCATTAAGGAGAGTTGTAATAGAAGCAAAAGCAAATGCATTAATAACATAAAAAACTATCATAGAATATACCAGCAACAATTTAGATCTCATTGCACTAGCAACAATAGTTTAATATTGCTACTAGCAGCAATAGCTTAAATATCATTCAATCTCATGTTCCTTTATTTAAGGGGGAACTATGATTTTTGGAGCATTAATATGAATACATTGTTTATTTCTCAAGACTTGTGGGATTTAGTTGAGAATGGTTACACATAACTTGTAGATGCACAAGCTCTTGCTAGCTAATCTCAAGCTTAATGAAATCAATTAAAAGATAATTAAAATATTTTTTATTTATTTTACAAGAAATACATGAGTTGATTTTTTCAAGAATTATTGTAACAAAATCAAAAGTGGTGTAGGATCTACAACAAAATGCATTTCAAGGAATAGAAAAGGTAAAAATCATCAAACTTCAAACACTTGGAAAATATTTTCATGAAATATTTTGAATCTATATGCAATATGATTTTACTCAAGTGATGACATTGATAATCAATTTAAATCTTATGGAGAGAAATTATCATAAAAAATAAAAAAAATTACAGAATTTTTTTTAGAAGCCTCCCTCCATGTTTTGATCTCATTGTGATTGTTATTGAAGAACAAAAGGATATAACTATTTTATTAATTAATAATCTTATAGGATCTCTTATATCTCATGAGTAGAGAATGAATAGATCCACTAAAAAAATTATTGAATAAGATTTTCAAACAAAGCTTAATATTTCAAAGAATAAGGAAAGAACATCAATTTATAAAGGAACATAAAATTTTAAAGGAAAAGGATATGCAAGCAAAAGCAATAGCACTGGACTAGGAAGAGTCAACAATTAAGGAAGAGGTAGTAGCCACTATGAAAGAGTTAATCAAAACTATGATAAATCATAAGTTTAATGTTATTATTGCAAAACATCTGGTCATTATGAATGTGATTGCTGGAAAAAACATAAGTAATATGCTAATTTTTTTGAAAAAAAATAACAAAACAAATTATTTTTTGCTTATGATACTACAAAAAAATCTTCAATGAAGAGTGGTTGTAGTAGTCACATGTCAAGGAACAAAAATATCTTTGTAAATATGGATAAATGTGTTAAAAGGAACAATGTATTTTTTGCTAAAAAAGAAGCGTGGCAATGGAGTGAAAGATTTCAACAAGAAAAACTAGTAATTATTGATATAGAACAAGGTGCTTTATCTTATTTACTAGCAAACGCAATAGCTCAAGTTCTACTCCAACTCCTTCATCAAGTTTAACATATCCTTCATCTAGTCCTCCTTCAATTTTGAGTCCTCCAAGGAAGGTAAAATATATTAAAGAAATATATGAAGGAACTATTAGTTCAAGTATGAATTTTGCTTTATTATCTCATATTTAGGTAGAACTAAGATATTTCGAAGATATAATGAAGCATGAAATTTGGTTTAAATCAATGGATGAGGAGATTGTAGTCATAGAAAATAATGAAACATGGGAGTTATTAGATAATCCATGATAAAAAAGGATATAATTGGACTAAAGTGGCTATACAAAACAAAATATAAAGTCAATAGATCCATTCAAACACAAAGCAAATATTGATAGCTAAATACTTGTCACAATAGCCAAGTATAGATTATAATAAAACATATACAATTGTTTTGGCATTGTCAACATAATTTAAGTGGCTATTATATCAATTTGATGTTAAATTGGCTTTCCTGAATGGTTTCTTGGATGAAGTATTTTTTGAATAGACAGAATGTATGGGTATCTAAAAAAAAATGGCTTTAGTAGGAGTGAAAGTTAACCTGCACTCTATGTAAAGTATAAAGGTATGGATCGTTTACTTATTGCCTACTTGTATGTTGATGATTTGATTTATGCTAGCAATAGCAAAGTGTTAATAAAGAAATTTATAAATACCATGAAGAATGAATTTGAAATGACATATTTAGGTAGGTTAGGGCTGTCTAGAAATGATTTTAGTATTCAATTAGTTAGTCACATATTTTAAACTACCATCATTCTTGACTAACTTCTCACCCATATTCTTGACAAGGATAGGATAGTGGTTGGTGCTTTGGCCTCTCTTTGGGAGGTCCAAGGTTCAAACCATGTCATACCTAGAAATGGATAGAGTGGATGGTAGTGATTGAGTGTTTATCAGTTGGCTGCCCTAGTTCGATGCCCTTGAGGGTTAGGGGTCCCATTGAATTCACCTAACCTAGTAATATAAGGTTTATAGTGGTAGCACCAAAAAGTGTTTCTAATTCACATATGTATTAAAATAAAAAGAAGAAGAATATATATGCTACACTATACATAAGTTTAGTTGGTAGATTTTTGTATCTTACTACCACTAGACCTAACATCACGTACGCAAAAAGCTTAATTTGTTTATTTATGCAAGATCTAAGTGAAATTCATTTTTGTGCAATAAAAATAATACTTAGGTATGTTTGTGGTACAAGCAATTTTGGTATTTTGTTACATCAATTTATAAATTTGGATTGGTTGGATATATAGATAGTGACTGGGCAAGATCCATAGTGATTAAAAAAGCACTTCAAGAAATGTATTTAGCTTAGGCTTAGGTGTAATTTCTTGGTCCTTAAAGAAGTAAAAAATAGTTGTACTATCAACAATGAAAGCAAAATATATTGCAATAATATTAGCTTCATGTCAAGCAATTTGGTTGAAGAGGATTTTAGCAGATTTAAGGCATGAACAAGATATGACAATAAGTATTCATTGTGACAACAATTTAGCAATTAACATACCAAAGAATCTAGTCTCCCATAGTCTTACCAATCATATTGATATCAAATACCATTTTATTAGAAATATTGTGGCAAAAGGTCAGATTAAATTGAAGTTTTACAAAATTAGTAGTTGACTTGTTCATGTGTTTACTAAAGTATTATCAAAAGAAAATTTCATAAGGATGAGATAGATGCTAGGTGCTACTAACTTAAGCATTAATGAGGAGTGTTAAAAATTATGCTTAATGAAAATAGAAAAAGCATGTTGTTTAAAATAACACTTTTCTTAAAGAAGAAAGTTGTTTTTAGATAAAAAGACAACTAAAAGTAGAATAAAAGTGATAATAATAAAAAATTAGTGGAAACGAGTATAGAAAAGCATGTTTATTATTAGCATGAAGAATGTTTATTTATTAGGTGCAAGGCACCCATTGTAATTCAATTTAGGTGACTTAAGCTAGATGTAATCAAGCAATTGGATAAATAAAATCATAAATATTGTAGCAAAAATTTGTGGTTTATTTTCTTTGTTCTCTATTTCTATATTTTTATTTTATGTTTGTTTTGCATAACGTTTTCCTTCTGTACAAACCAACAGGGACCATACTCATGAGGAACATAGCAATAGAAGGCCTCCTCATAATTCAAATTGAGTCCACTGAAATGAAACACAAACACCATATTGTTATTTCTATATTATATATTATTTATTATTATTATTTTAATAACATGTATATTTATGTATTTAAGAATCTAAAAGAGCTGCCAACGGTGTCATGGTAGGTTCAAATCTTGACAACACCAAAAAGGCTATATAGCTTGATGTGACAAACTTGATCTAAAAGGGAAACGAAACCTTTTCAAACCCCTACTTTAAAAAAATATCTAAAAGGAATTTTAAAACAATTAAATATATGTTGTATTTTTTAAGGATTTAAATTATTAAGGAAAAAATAAAAATAATATAATTACTTTTCATATAATGATTTAAAAGAAACATTATTTCTATCATACATATTATTATTTATTTTTTATATTAATTCAACCTAAAAATTAATAAAAATATAAATGGAAGATATTTTTATTTTACATTTTAAAACTTAAAAAAAATATATTTTATTAGATTTTAATGATATTTTTAAATTAATACTTAAAATTATAATATTTATATTATTTTTAAATTATTGTATGTATTTAATTTTTTTTTATATACTATTAAACATAAATAGGGTTTTGAAAGGGTACTCACAACCTTTTACATCAAAACCATTCTAAAAGCCAAACACCAAAAGAAAACAAACACAACACCCCTAAGGGGGACCAATAGCAATGAAAAACCAGAAAGGCAGAGACAAATCATACACGAGGAATAGTGGACAAGAGAGGACAAGGGAGAACCATGGAAGTTCTACACCAACATGTCAACCTCTTGAACAACCATTCCCGTCATCCTGGACACCTCCTCAGAATAGTCTAAAGCAATCTTCATGGAGCTTAAAATTGCTCGATTCTTTATCTCCATCAGTTTCAAACTATGCAAAACCAAAACCTTCTTCTCGGATACATCCTATGGAGTGTAGACATATGTAACCATATTATACTTATAGAATTTCCTAGGCATGATTTCCATATCAATAGAAGGGGAGAAGGGGGATGAACCATCCTCCTCCCACTTTTTATCGAGTAGTCGCTTGGATTTACATGTTCTACTCCCTTCCACCTGGCTAACCAACTGATATCCTCCCACCTTAGGTGAAGCATTAATATTGATAGACGCGCTCTTTAGGAAGACATCAAAACTACATCATGATGCTTTCCCTCTCACACCTTTAGCCGAGACCTAGATGTTTTGAGAAATCTTATTAGGTCTTGAACCCATCAAGAATGAATAAGTATCCTCGCTATCATCACTTGAACCTTTAGAAACCTCCTTAATATGACCAATCACAGGAACTGGCATATCAACTAAATATTTTAGAAGCTCCTCCACCACCAACCTATTCTCTAAAGCTACTTGTTTGAACACTAATAGAGCTAAACCCTGATGTAGTGGAAATTGAAGATGACCCCATCCAACATTGATTTATTCATAGATTGAAATAAGAACAAAGGAATGTTCATCCATAGATGCCTTTGTAGGTGGTTGAGAAACATACAATGGAAGCTACGTATGACTTCATATGTAGAGTTCAAGGTAAAATAATCCATAATAATTTTAGCCACCCTATCCCATGGAGGGGAAAGTACCTTAGCAATAAATCCATTCTGAGTTCTAGGAAGAAACTCATCCTCTTCCAAAAAAAATCTTATCTCTTTGAGAAATGAATGTTTGTCTCTGTTCTGATAGGCATCGTCCAAATCCATACTGATGGTTCTACTAATAAGCTCCATCGACACCTCAAAATACCATGAATAAATTCTAATCCATCCTTCATTCCACGTCATCGCCATCCATTTTGAGAACATCAAGTTTTGCCCATGGAACTTCTTAATACACTCTAGAAGGTCGTCATTCTTCAAAATAGTTTTCACCTCCTCATCAACCGTCAAAGAAGTAGGCTCTAATCGGGATTTGGAAGACCATGATTTGGGACTATACAATTTAACCTTTCTCATATTCTAAGATTTACTAAACCCTAGACTCTTCTGCAAAGCACTCTTTCACAAATTATTTACAACAAAGATAGACCAGCACTCGAAATACCACAGGAGACTTCATAGCGAATCATAGAAGAAATAGATATCCACCACCTTAGCAGTCAAGGCTGAGCCACAATAGTCACTCTTGAAACTCACCAACCAAAGAAACCCAAACTCACAAGGAAACACCATAGCAAGAATAATGCATATACAAATGGTTACCAATATAAAAAATGTCTTCAAGAGAAGAAATAATACCCTGATCATCAAATAAAACTCGTAATAAAAAGGCTCGTGAGATAGGAAAATAGAATCCAAAACCACCCTTCTAACTCTGAACAACATCCATAGCACCAAACAGATGAGGAAGGATAGGGACCCCACCTCAAACCAAAACATCTAGTAACCCCAAATAAATCCATCTAACATAGATCAACCGCTCCCCAAGACAAGCACAATAATACAAGTGGAAGCCACAAATATTTTTGACACCAAGACAATACCTTGGAAAAAGGCTTCATTGTCGAAGTGAGGAGCCACAACAGTCAATGAGAACTGTCACACCTGACAATCACCACCCAAGAACTCATCCCAAGAGAGGGAGACAAATGAAAACCAAATAATCATCCAATAAAGATTCATTAAAAACTTCCACTACCACCACAAAGGATCAAAAGGAGACATAAAAAAATCCATCCCAACATAGACCACATGAAAATAAATTTTCCACTTATCGAATATAGACTCTGAAAATAGACTTAAAAAGCCAAGGAAAAAAATCTTGATAAAAAAGAAATGTCTAATAGGGAGAAGAACCAAAATTGAGGAATCACAAAAAAGGACCAAATTGAAAACATCGAGGGAGGGATTGACACCAAGGATTTAAAATTTAAAAAATAAGAAGCCCAATCAAACATGAACTACAAGGAAAATCCTCCATAATCCTAATAAAATCAAACCTAGCATGAGAAAACAACAAATCAAGCTAAGAACCATAAGGAACTGACAACACATATTTAAAATTTGAAAAGGAATGACTCCTTCCAAGCTAGGATGGTAAAATAAAATCATTGAACCAACAACCCCCACAAAAATCTCCAAAAATATCCTCCAAAGGCACCAAAAAATCCACCACTGGAGAAATGATCGAACAACCATCTAACTACAAACTGCAATTAATGTTTCTCATCATTTGAGCGGTGCACAACCTTGACTAGAAAATACCTCTACCAAACTGAGAATCTCGGGCAAGAAGCTCCAAAATTCACCATTAAATCTACCACCGCATGGCACTCCCTGAACATGTGAGAGAATGAAACATTATCAAGGGAATGAATACTCCAAATCATTTCATCAATCATATTGGACACCTTCCAACTAGTTTGGTAGACACCCCAGAGCATATTGATCATATTTAAGGAGTCGCTCTCTATAATGGCATTACAAATCCCAAGATATTTTAACAGCAACACACTTGTAAAGGTCGCTCTCACTTTTATAAACTGTGAATATTGGAAACCAATATTTTTGGTGAACACAAGAATAAGAACTCCATTATTGTCATGGACCACCCCCACACACTAACCAACCCAGAGTTTCCCTTTGATGCACTGTCAAAATTTAATTTAAACCAACCTTCTGGTGGCGAGGACCAATGCATAGAACTTCTAGGGTTAGGAGCAGGCGGAGGCTGAGCCACCTGGCTAAATCCAAGCCTCTCCTCAAGCCTAATTTCACTTGGGTAAAGAGTTTATGAAGAGCTATAATCCTTGAACGTGGATGAAATATTATCCACCACCTTCCATATAATTCTAGCACTGATTCTATTGAATTTCCTTTCCTTATTTTTGAAGACTCTCGCATTTCGCTCCTTCCATAGAACCCAAAGCAGGTGAGGTAATAGGAACTTCCATAAAAACTTGAGCCGAGGTGAGGAAAATGTAGACACCCACTGAGTTACACAATCCATAATAAAATTAGGTAGCACCCATGACACACCAAGCAAGATAAGAATGGATGAAAGCACTGTCTGAAAGACCTAATATCTTAGCAACATATGAGATGTCGATTCCCAATTCACCTTACAGAGGAAGCATCTTTTGACTAGGTGAAGACCTCTTTTAAGGATATTTTCTAAGGTTAAAATTTTATTCTACACCACAAGCCAAAAAAACATATTAACCTTAGGGGTCAAGTTATTGATACAAATCTTCCTAATAGGGAATTGGTCGGCCAAATCAGAGCTCAAAATATCATACACCAATTTTATTGAGCAGGACCCCTCACTATCTCCATTCCACACCAAATGATCTTCTATATCCTCTTGTATAACTCCATAAATTCAGAGCTCCTCCATCAGAATGCTCCATGCATGAAGATTGATGTTATTGCTCATAACAAGTGGGGGATTGGACCATTCCTTTCTGCCATCTTGAACTACAATAAAATAAGTCATCTTGGATAGACTCTCATTTCTAAAAATCATAAATAATTCCCAAAAATGTTGATCCTCAATAAGAGGATGCTCTCTAAGCCACGGGTCCTCCCAAAATTTCATAGCCTTACCATTGTCAATCACCAAATTACAATTTTATTTAAGGAATTCATGGGATTTAACCAGGCTATTTCAAAAAGCCAATCCACCACTTAGAAGAATATCTGATAAAAGAAGTCAAAATTATACATGGTTTTTAGGACCTTGCACCAAATTCGATCAATATTAGAAGCAATCATCCAACCAAGCTTAGCCACTAGAACCTTGTTCATCCTAGATGCATTCTTCAAATTCAATCCACCATCCTTCTTTATTCTACAAATTTGCTCCCATGAGACCAAATAAAATTTCCCTTTCATCTTAGGGCTAGCTCAAAGAAAAGCCTTGCAAATACTATCAAATTTCATCGTAACTTTTCTTGGGAGATTAAAAAGGGACAAAAAATACATAGGAATGCTCTACAAGGTACTTTGAACCAACACAACCTTACCATATTGACTAAGAAGGGTCTCTTTCTAGGATGCCAACTCCCACTGGACTCTTTCGACCATCGGAGTCCAAAGAGAATCTTTAATATGACAAAAAAAAAGTGAAAGACCTAGATAAGAGGTTGAAAGAGAAACAATCCTACAATTCAAAATTCTAGCTATTTTCTATTGATGAGCCATCGAGGTATTAATAAAGAAAAAGTTACTTTTAAAAAAACCTATTTGTTGAACAACTGCCCTCTCGTAGTAGTCCAAAAGGGACTTAATTTATATTTCATTGACTAACGAAGCAACACAAGAGAGAAGGGTATCATCAGTAAACTTCTAATGAGAAATAGGATTGCAAGGTAGGGCATATTGTAGGCCAAACTCATTATGTATCCAAGAGATCTATCTTCCTAGAGCTTCTGCCATAAGAATGAACAAGAAGGGGGATAAGGGATCACCTTGGCAAATTTTGTGACAAGATTTAAAGAACCCAATAGAAGAACCATTGACAAGGACAAAGAACCATGTTGACGAAACACAACCCTCCAACAACTTTATCCAAGCATCATTGAAGTCAAATTTCCTCAAAGCGTTGAATAAAAATGGACAAGAGACCCGATCATAAGCCTTGTTAACGTCCCATTTTAGAAAGAATGTTGCTCTACCACTCTTCTAAATAGAGTGCAGTAAATTATGAATTACAATAGCCCCATCCAAGATATGTGTCTTCTATACGAACCCACTTTGGGCATTATCAATTAGCAACGGGAGAAGAAGCTTAATTTTGTTGTCCATCATTTTGGAAAGAACTTTATACATCACGTTACACAAGCTTATTGGCCTGAAGTCGTTAAAGGAAGACATCATATATTTCTTTGGGATGATATCCAAAATGGTCAAATTCAATGTCTTTAAAATCACCAAAGAACGTTGGGTGTCTCTGATAGCTTTACACACATCTTCTCCATAAACATGCCAATTTTTTTGAAAAAAACTAGAGAAAACCCATCTGGCCTAGGAGCTTTGAGAGGCCCCATTGAATTTAAAGCTTTCTATATCTCATAATCTAAAAATGGAGTTGAGAGCCTATCATTAATATCATCATAGACAATCCTTGAGATAGCCTCCAACATAAAATTCTCTATGTAGGCATCATGATTAGAAATCGAACACAGTAGAGAACTAAAAAACCCAATGACCTCCTTCCTAAGATCCATCACATCATATGTGACAACACCATCAGCCTTCACAATCTCTCTAATTCTATTCTAACTCCTCCGATGCAAGGTAGAAGCATGGAAGAAATGAGAGTTGCAATCACCCTCTTTCAACCAAATATCCCTTGACTTTTGCTTCCAAAAAAGTTCTTCCTTTGCCTGTTAATTATGTAGTTCAGAGAGAAGGCATTTTTTCTCCCTAAGTGTCTCTTCAAAGCTTCCCCAAGAATCCACCAAAGCTTCAATATTCCTAAGTTGCAACACCAAGAGATCATTTTCTCTAAAGATGTTACCAAAGGTGAGCTACTCCATAAATTGAGATTAAACATGAGCTTCCTCAATTTGTTGATCAATTTATACATCCTTTACCAAAGAGAGTCTTCTCACCACCATTTCTTCAAGCGAGCTTCAAAATTCAGATGGGAACACCATATGACCTCAAACCTAAAAGATCTCGAAAGGAAAGGGAGATTAGCTAGAACTTCAAGCTATAAAGGATTATGGTCAAACCCAATCCTAGAAAAAGTAGACAACATCGCATCACCAAACAGGTTGACATTGGAATTAGAGACAAAAATCCTATCCAATATTCTTAAAATAAGACTACTACCTAGTCTGTGGTTACTCCAAGTAAACTTCACCCCTTTCAAGTCTAAATCACAAATTTTAGCATTTTTAATAAATTTAGCAAAATAATGCAAACTCCTTTCATCAACTGCATTACCACCACACTTCTTAGATGGGTATAAAGGGGAATTCAAATCTTCGTCTAATACCCATGCTTCATGTAGGAAGGTTTCCCTCATTTCAAGCAGAGGAAGCCAAAAATTGTGCCTATCAGCATAAGCATTCGGGGCATAAATATTCTACATCACCCATCTCCTTTTAGTAGATTTACACCAAAACAGAATATTAATTACCTAGATGGAAGATGAAATAACATGGCCATCAAAATTTAAAGAATCCCAAAAGAAAATCAGACCTCCTGTTGAACCAGAAGCTTCACTAGCCATGAATCCCGAGTCTTTCCACACAATATTATGCACTAACTCCCAAGAAAAAGCCTCCAAATTTTATTCTTGAATACATAAAAAATAAAGGGATCTCTCCCTCCTTAGTTATGCTAAAAATCATCTTTTGGAGGAGCTATTGAGCCCTATTACGTTCTATGAACACACTTTCATTGGAAAAGTTTAAAAGAAAGCTTCTTCCCTGATCCCCCAGACTGAGGAGATTTGAAACCATCAAGTTTCAACTTTCTATCCCCATTTCCTTCCTCCACCACAAGAAGATCCTAGCCATCATTGGAAATTGTCTCCTCCATGGCTTTCTTCCTCCCATATTTACTTGGTGGTCTACCCACTTTTTTAACCGCCCCGGTATCAATACGCTTTTTATGATGACTTAGTTTTCAGGCCTAGCGAACCTTTTTCCAGGTTGAGCTTAGGAGAGACCACATGGACTATCCAAGCCAAGCACAAGGGAAGCACAAAATTCCCTAGAGGAAGAGGATTTTCTATTAGCCCTAGGAGTTGAGAACTCTAAATCCTTTTCCATCTGAATGACCTTAGTCACTTTAGACCCAAGGCACTTAAAATAATTATTGAGGGGGAGGTCAACCTCTTTTCCAAAAAAATTATGTGAAGAACTACCTCTAGATTATTAAGGGATTCCAACCTAGGTACCACAACATCAACCTGGTCATTACACCATAGAGAAGCAACAAGATACCCACCACAGGAACCCCCTTCTGCCTAAGAAGAAATAATTTCCTTGCCTTTTGAAACCCCTTGGGCCCTTTTGTGCTAGGATTTTTGATTCTTATGCGAGGTCCTCCTAACAACTGAAATAGCACGAGTCATCACTTGCAAATCTTGACGGACATACAACTTTGAAGTCTTCTTCTAAGGGTAAATATTTTTATGATGACCACCCATCCAACACACTTGACAGGCCTGGGGCTTCTTTTCATAAATCATAGCCTGAGCCCAGCTTCGAAGGTGTGAAACAAGTCCCACGAAACTTAGGATTTATTTTTTAATATCCATCATAATACACATTCTAACAAACTACCATCGAGCAACTGAAAGAGAAACCTTGTCAAAGGAGACAAAGTCCCCAATCGACATCACCACAACCCTAAAAGAACTTTCATGCTAAAGGAACGTAGGAAACTTAGACAAATGAATCCAAACCAAAGCTAAATTAACCCTCTACAAGACCAGATTGAAATTTGGGCCCCACTTTCTAAGGAAATGGCCACATTTATCGAAGAACCACAGGCCTACCTACAAAATCCTCCTTGAATCATCTTCATAGGAAAACGTGATTAGAAAAAAGTTACGGGAGAGAGTAGCAAGGTCCAAAGAGCCACTCAGCTTGCACTTGGACATCACCCAATTATTAAGGACATCTAAGTCCGACCTCCCACCAATGAACTTACCAACCAGATCCCACAAATCCTTCTCAAAAATAGAGATGACCATACTATGTGAGATGCAAATATGAAAAGACTCCAAGTTAACTTCACATGGAGTAAACTCTTCAACATAATCCAGACTAGACACCGCCTTGGCATAGGAGATCGAAGGGTAAGAAACCCCCTTTCCCACCACCCCAGACCTAATATTCCCTGGATCTAAATAAGGGATGAACCCGCAACACCATACTTACCTGACCAAAATGGATCACCTAGATTGATTTCTGCTACCTCTACTTCCACATCTTTGCCGAATGCACCAGGGTACCACATCCTCATTGATTCTCTTATATTGTCTCTCTTTTTAAATTTACATTCTCATTGAATGTATTTAAATTTATCTAAGTAGTTATAGTTTAATTCTTTACAATATAGTAAATTTGAATTTAAATTTAAATAAGATTAGTTTATTTTCTGGGTCAACTTTAATTTAGTAGATTAAGCATACAAAAATAAAAGAGTTTATCAATTATGTATTTTTAATTAAAATTAAAGAAAATATGTGACTAAATAATAAAATAGTAAAAACATATATCTAAATAAATATTTATCTTATCCAACTAATTATAAGGGTTACTCTACTTCAAGTGAATATGTTATACATTGTAGACACATGGTACATCCATACCCCTTCAACTTATGCAAGGGATTTTGGATGCACTATGTGTTACCTAAATATGTGTATGTTATAACATATGATATGTTTGATGGGTTGACTGTACAAACACCTAAGGTTTCAAGTCCTATATTCCTTTAAGAGATCTAAAACAAGATTTTAACAATATAGGAGTACGAGGAATATAATAAAACAATCCTAAAATTACATGCTCTTTCTAATTGAAATGATTACAAGAAAATAAATGGACTTTTTAGTTTTACAAAAAGCAAGAGATTTATGAAAATATACAAGTATGCCCTAAGAAACAACTACATGCTCTTTAAATTTTATGCCTACTAAAAAATAAATTAGATAATTAGTTTGACAAATAAGCTAGATCTAATATTTTCCTTATATTAAATTAAAGATATAAAAATGAGCAGATATTGACATAACATTGACATGACAGTAGACAAAATTTAATTACTAAATTTTAATAGAATTGACAAGGGATAATGTTATTCAATATTTTCCTTCTAAGTAGAAGCACTTCCCTTGAATAGAAGTATTGCATACCACTTTTGACCTTATCTAGCACTTTCCTAAAAGGGCCTATAAAATTGAAAAATATATAACTAATATTATTGCAAGGGATCTATTTGATCCAAGATATATTGGGATCTTCCTTATCGGGATGATCATACCCTTGTCTATGTATGGAAAAAAGACATAAATACCAAAAATTAGAAAAGCATGCAATGTAAGTGAAAGTGCTTCTCCCAAACAAAAGCATTGTACATCACTTTTATCACTATCTTATGCTTTTGCTCTATTAAAAACAAAGAGAAAAAGTGTTGCCATTCTATACTTTGATGTGGACTATTTAAAGCATATACTTGATTAGCTTATTCAAAAGCACATATTTTGATGAAGCCTATCTTAAGTTGGTTGGCCTATTTAATGACACATAATTGATTGAATTATTTAAAAGCACAAACTTGATTTTTTTATTTAAAAGCATAATCTGATTCAACCTATTGAAAGACACATAATTTGGTTAGCTTATTTAAAGGCATATACTTGGTTGGATTATATAAAGGACTGTAATTTGATTGGCTTATTAAAAAGCAAATGCTTAGCTGGCATATTTAAAAGTACATATGTAGTTGTCTTATTTAAAAGCACATACTGGATTGGGTTATTTAAAAGCACATAATAGACTAGCTTATTTAAAAGCATATACTTTGATGTGGTCTATATAAATACACACAAGTTAGTGGCCTATTTGAAAGCACAAAATTGATTGACTTATTTAAGAACACATGATTTAATTTGGCCTATTTAAAGGCACTTAATTGAGTGTTTTATTCAAAGGAATATATTTTAGTAATTTTGATAGGTTAATGACCTTTATATTCAATACCCTCAGTTAAGTGGCGATAATAAATTTTGCATTGTTTACCCCTATACATGGAGGGTAAGAGGGGTAGGTGATAAATACAACTTTTGATAATAATTTTTCTTTAAGGTGTTTCAAGATATGTACAAGATATATACAAGATTTAATACTAATTTAGTCTTAATTTCTTAAGCGGTCTTTTATAATAATATATGTACAACTTCAAGAAATAATCATCCTTAGGTGAGGTGTTTAAGGAGTGTTGCAAGGCTCACCCACAAGGAGTGTTTTAAGATATAATAAATGCTCATCTAAAAGAGGCATTTTGATGCTTAACCACAATGGGTTATTCAAAATATAATAAATAAAACATATATAATATTGAATTTGATTTCCCCCAAGAGGAATTTCATGTTGATTTCCCAAGGGAATCTGCCATTAGCTTTGCTATAATACAAAACATGTGCAACTATTTACAAGGGATTTTGGAATGGAGCACATAATCAATTGTTTTATAAAAGGTGCATAACTAAGCTAAGGACTTGTTGATTGGAATTGATTCATCCATTTTAAGACCATTAATATGATAAAAATATTTTTATGCTCCTAATTAGGGGAAAATTTTACCTCTCTAATATTTCATCACCACACGAGAAGATTAAATCAACAGTTTGAGAAATAAGATGAATAGGGTTATTATTGCAATAATTCATCATGATGACACCTAATATAGCTAAAGATAATATGGAAGAAAAGGGAAGATAATGGACTATCATAAACATAGGATATCATGATGGTAATTGTGTAGCCCTTAATTAAATAAGAGGATTTGCAATCAACAATCTGAAATTTGTAATGGGTGTTGTATAACAAAGAATTTGTGCAAAAAATGGAGGAGACATGATTTGAAAATAAAATAACAAGGATGATTTAAATTAGGAAAATATATTGATTGAATTGATATAAATAAATATGGATTGATTCAAATTGATAAAGATAGGCCAATTGAAAATTGATAAATATATATTGATTACACATAATTCAAAATATGATGATTGGGAGACCTACTAGCATGATTTGCCTAGTACAAGTACAATGTCTAAATAAACTATCCTGATTAGAATCATCATCGCATCATTACAAGTCTCATGGTTCAATATGCAACAAGAAAATATAGATAAATATAAGCATGTGTGTGTAGGAAAATATGACGATAGGCAAGAAACCATACAAACAAAAAGTAATCAAGTAGGTAATTCAGATGCAAATACAATAAATTTTAAGATACATTATGATTATTCATCCTCAAATTTAGCTTAAAATAGGTTTATACTAGCTAATAATGTGAATGATAGGACCTAGGAGAAGCAATGATTCCTTGATTATTTCATCCCAATCCCATCTATTTGAAAGAATACTATCTCCAAGGAACCTTGAAAAAAAATAATTTGGATTCATCATCTTGGCCAAGGGAAGATGATGTAGTAATATGCATACTAATACTAGGGATACATTCTATCCCACAACATCCCTATACTATGATATCAATTGAGTTGAATTTTTAAGGTTAAGGATCTCAATGTATCAAATATTTGTAAAGGAGAAAATAAATGTGGATGTAAGGAATAAATGATTTTAATGTTGCTTTAGGGGAAAAGTTGAACACGAAGATGTAATTTTCTTACCATATTAATTTGGGGGTTAATAATTCCTATATCGGATATGGTTTATCACTAGCTAGGAATTAGAGTTATTGAAGATAAGCTAGCCTCCCTTTATGAGATCTTGGATCAAGTTGCTAAGGGTTTTACATATATTGGTTGAGTGGCCATGAACATGATGGAAGGTATAATGCTTAGTAGGGTATACCAAAGGGGTTTTCTTCCTCTCAAGTTATACTAGCTATATAGGTGGGAGTTCTATAATTTTGGGCTGAGAAGTTGTTTTATGATGGTAGAAAGAGGATGATTTAATTTAGTGAAGTTATGCTTTGGTTTCTCTTGATTTTTCCAAGACAGGTTTTTGGAGATTTCTTATAGTGTTTATGTTGCTAGATGGATGAAAATTTGTGATGTCATCACCTACAATGTGTTGATTTTTATATTTATCTTTATGGTTAGAGGAGGATGGATTTTCCTCTTTCTTATTAATTTTGTAGTAAAAGAGTGACTTCCATGCATTTATCTAGATCAACCACATCTTTGACATAAGAGTAATTGGTCATTTCTATGAGGTAGGCTAATTGGTCATGTAGATTGCATATTAAAATGTTTAATAGGTCCTTTTATGGGGGGATATATTCAAGTGTCCTCTCTACGTATTGCCTTTTAAATAGGAAATTGATGAAGACCTCATCCTTAGCTTGCTTATGATGATAAAGATCATTAATCATGATATTTTTCTCAATATATACTAAAAATTATTGGATAAACATTTCTACAAGGTGTTCAAAACTTTTAAGTGGATGACATGGTATATGGAAATACAAGTTGATCACAGGAACACTAAGTCTCTTGGAAAATAGCTTAAGGAGAAACATATCATTATCGATGATGTTGCTACAAGTAGCTTGGAAAATTCTAAGATGGTTAATTGGGTCTTCGGTCCATTTGTACATTTGAAACATAGGATTTTCAAATTTAGGGAGGAAGGATTGATTGATTGTGATAGGGTCTTAGGATTGGGTTACACATGTTCTTATAGGAGTACTTGCAGTTGGATGAAGAACCTAAGAGGGAATCCAATCATCATTCTAATTGTTATAATTTGAAGTTTATACTTTGGTCCTCGAGAGGAGGTAGATTGGAAGGTGCTTGTTGTAAGACAAAAGGGGGTGGTGAATTAATATATGAATAGGGTTGAGATGTTAAGGGGGATGCCAAAGGTGGTGTCATATGGCTTGACATCAAAGGTGGTGTTCTATAATTTATCCCCAAAATATTTGATATAAAAGGATTAATAGAAGTATACGTTGAAGTAAGAGGAATATGATTTTGAGAAAAAAGAGGGATATTAGAGAGGGGTAGAGAGAGGCACAATTGTTCACTTTTTTTGAGCAAAAATATTTCCCTTGATCATATTGTTTGTAACATAATCATCATTAGTTTTATTTTATGTATTTCCACTATGAATAGAATGGGTGTGAAAAACCCTCATTTTATTACCTTCATGATAAAAAATAAGTGAAATATTGGAAGGTCATGTGGAATTTACTATTTTTAGGTTAAGGAGAAAATCATCTCATGTAATACTCATTGGGAATTTTTGGTACTCAATTCATATTTTTATTTATTTTAGATAAAATATTTATTGGATATGTTTTCATTTGGGAAGGATCACAATGCTTATTTGTAAAATCTAAATAATGAACCTACATTGTAATAAATCTAAAAAAATATTAAATTACATTAGCTCAATTGATTAAATTCCATTAGAAGGCAACAATGATCCTAAATGGTTTATAATTTTATAAAATCCCTAAAATTCATAGTATCCAACTATGCATAATGATCATGAATGGTTTATACATGTATTGATTTTAGAAGCATAATGATGAAAACACAATATCTTTACTTAAAATTCAAAATCATATTAAACAAAAATTCTATATGATTTATTATAAATTACCATTCAATCATTTGAATTGAAATAAAAGTATAAGTGCATAAGATTTTAAAAAGTTAATAAAATAGATATTTGTTGCTTACTATCAATATATTAATTATTTTTTACATGGTAACTAACATATAATAAAATTGTGCAAGAAGCATGAATTGAAAATTCTATTCATAATATATATGCAACATTTTGAGGAATCCTTATCTAATTCCATGCACCTATTTTCTTTCAAATATTTAGTATAAATACATAACCTGGAAGTGATTACCATATACCAAAAAAATAAATGTTAATTATTAAATAAATTTTAGCAACACCTTTTTCAAAATATCCCTAATCAACATTATGCATAATGGTGAATCATCATTAATTCTTGAATATTGGTATTTTTAAAATTTAAAATTGACAAATATGGGGACCCTTGATGGGGCACATTTTCCAAAAAAATGTAGGTCAAAAAATCTTTGTGGGTTGGCTCACCCCACATTGATAATAATTTCACCATTTTTATTTTAAATCGCCAACACTCCCACCTTAATCATAGACCTTTTTCACATTGAAATTAAAAATATATATTTATCCTACCAAATTCACCTCTTATACCATTAATATAAATACCTAATGTGACAACTATACTCATAAATCTAAAATATTTAAAATCCTTGAAAAATTACCTATAGTAGCAAAAAATGATTTGAAAAAACTTGATATGATCGATTGTAGATAGAATAAAAGATGATTGATTACAAAGTATCAATATATTAATAAATATAAAGGATTGTCATTTGAAAAAAATGATCAATTTTAGAGAAACAATGGATTGGTAGAAGATTTGATCAACTACAGAGGATAAAATAATATAAAGAAGAGTTGATCAGTTGTAGAGGAGTAGTGAATCTACATAAGAGATAATTGGTTATAGAGGTGTAATCGATCGACACTTTTATCGATTGGCTACACCTCGACAACAAATAAAAAAAAATATTGATTAGTTGTAAAAAGAGCACCTCTACAACCAATCGATACTTTTCTTGATTAGTTGTAGAGGTGCAATCGAGTGATACTTTTGCCAACTGACACATGTTGGTCGACAAAAGTGTCAATCGGGTGTACCTCTACAATATACTGACAAAAGTGTCAATCAATTGCTTATTATTAGTAAAAAGTGTAGACATCATTGAGCTAGGTGTTTTAAAAAATGAAAATGAAGCTTTGGATTAAAATTTATGCCTCCTATAAGGTTCTCTACAAAACGAGCACCTCTGCAATCGATTGTCACTTTTGTCTATTGGTTGTACAGGTGCAATTGACCAACACTCTTGACTTGGTAAAAGTGTCAATCAATTACACCTCTACAACTGATCGATAAAAGTAATGATAATTGCAGAGGTGCTCTTTTTACAAAGAACCTTCTAGGAAGTATAATTTTTTTTGGTAGGTAAAAGAAATTTTATTTACTATATGGGTTAAAGGGACTTGTCCCTATTACAGTAGTCATAGGTAGATACATAATTGCCCAATAGTGGTAGTAAATAAAAAACCATAAGGGGTTCTACCCCTTTCAACCTGTTCCAGCATAGAATGCAACCAAAAAAAATAGATTTCATCAAAAAATTACAAAAAATGGTAGTCTTGTTGCCTGAAAAACACTTTCCCAAGCTACTGGGAATTCTTGCTCATTTTCTCCTTTGCATTGGAATTCTTATCGAGGGATAGAAGAGCTTTGAGTATAGCAGGGAGATCCTTGAGCTCCTGGATGGCACTGTTAAGGAGAGCACATCCTTCTCGGTAGACGTTGTTAGTCCTTTGCAAGTGGCCTACTACTTTTTTGATGTGGTTGAAGGTTACTGAGTGGAGATTTTCTTTGGCATTAGTGGTGGGATGCTCATCTTCGACACTGATTATGGGAGTAGCGGAGTTCCAAATATTAATGGTGATGATATTAAACACCTTAGGTGTTGGTGAATCATCCTCGTGGTGGTAAGAGCCACCTTTTTTAATAATATTCCAAGGAAAAATGGTGTTGAAAAAGAACACCTTTGGTATTAAGAAAATATTGTCATGGTGGCTAGAGCTACCTTTCAATTTATTTCTCCACATCCTGATTGGCTATGGTGGTGACATCTTGGGGGAAGTCTTCTTTCCAGAAAGACAATGTATTTTGGTTGATAACTTTGTTGGCTAAGGTGTCAGTGATCTTATTTGCTTCCCTATACATGTGGTTGATCTTGTATTGGGGAATGCAGTTAAGGGAGGCTTGGCATTCCTGGATAATGTTATGGATGTTCCTCTCTCCTATGCTCTTGTTGACGATGTAGCCAACTATAACCATTGAATCCTCTTCGAATATGATTGGTTTGGAAAGGGATTTACTCAGATTGATGCTTCTCCACAACGCTTTGAACTCTACATAATTGTTATTTTGGGTCCCCAAATTTTCTATGAAGGTCTTGATAATGTTATCGGTTGTGGTCTCTGATGATTTTTCCTACCCCTACATTACCTGTATTACCTTTGGACGCTCCATCAAAGTTAACCTTGAGCCAATCTTGGGGAAGGGACCCATTTGGCATTGGCCCTGGGGTTGGGGGAATTTTAAACTTTTGTGTAGTCTGAGGGAATCCCAAGATAAGCGAACAAGAAGGATTCAAGACCAAAATTTGGAACTTTAGTACAGGGAATGAGGCTACTATTCTCAATAGCTAGGGATAGGGCCTTGATGGTAATAGCATCTGGATTGAAAATTTGATTATTGCATTCCAACCATATTTGCCAAGTCACATGGTGGAGCAAGGAGTTCCATATAAAGTTGAGTCTTGAATTTTTAAAGACCCTAGGACATTAGGTGAACAAATCTACGATGGACTTTGGCCACACCCAACTAACTTGGAATCTACTTGTCACGTAGGAGAAAGCATCCCATGTGAAGGGGTATTCCATGAGAATGTGTTGGGTGGACTCCCAAGCTTGGGTGCAAAGGTAACACCTATTGGGAATAATGAATCCCCTATAAATCAATTTTTTTGTAGTTATGATTCTATTATGGGCATCTATTCAACAAAAGTGGGTCACCTTTGGGATCATATGCTTGAGCCAGATGCTTCTGGCTAAGGTCTGGTTGTCTCTATTTCTGGAAGACATAGGAGGGGTGTCCATCATCTAAGAAGCAGATTTAATAGTGAATAACCCATCACTGGACCCTTTCTAGAAACGTTCATCTTTTCTCTCAGACTGTGGGATGATATTCACCCAAAATATGTCCTAAAGTGTGGTTATGGATTTTTCAAGGAGGTATAAATTTTTATTCAAAGCTCTATTTTTATTCAAATGAGATATAACCTTATTTTTTTTTAAAACCACCTAGCTTGATGAGATCTACTCTCAAAAGACCTTTAAAATGAGCTTTGATGTTGCTAAAGTATGATATCTAAGAAAAAGCAAGTAAAGATCTAGTAAGGGTAATATGTAGAAACCCTTAAAGGATGCTAGATCTAGGTAACCTAAAATGATAGATTTGGTAAATATTGTTGTCTTATCACAATAATATATGAAAAGTGAGTGGTACCAATATTTTGTAATTGATGCACCCCATTTTTATAATTTTTTCTAGAAAAAAATGGAATTCGCCATGTCTTCTACATGAGTTTGGACACTATTTGAATAAATTTCAAAACTGATTCACTTCAGTTTTATAAATATATTTTGGGCCATACCCTATCCCTGCCCTAATAAAAAGAAAATTAATAACATATTTTTTAAAGTGTAATTATTAGAGGAAAGAATATATATAATGTTGTAATATGTTGAATTGTCGACTTGCGCTATTTGAAGAATAAATTAGACTTTTGTAACAAAGATAAAATATGGCCAAAAGACAATAATAAAATGGACACATTTTTCCTCCAATAAATTCTACACCTCTTTTGTAATCATGTTTTGTTACTAATTTACTGAACTCAAATAGGTATAAGACACAAACCTCATCAATGCAATTTAAAATTTTACTAGCGCCTTTAAGCAATAACAAATGCAAATTAATGCAACACATATTTTTTTTTTAAGCGAAAAAACCCTTGTGGGGCCGCCTTGGTCTGAGAGACCATGAACAGGGGGTTCTACACCGTCAAAGTCACTCGGGAGTCACACCCGACCTTGCCCGCACCAACATTATCAATTGGATTTTGGATACCCAATTCAACTTTTTGGTAGGGTGGAGATTTGAACCTAGGACCTCCCTTGGAGGATTTCCCTCTCTTCTCCAACTCACCTACAACACCTGGGTGTCCAACACATATGAAGAATTAGTATATCCTATCTTTTGACTTTGCACATAAAAATTAAAAGATAATTTCAAACATCAATTGTTGAATACATACTATTTTGTTTGATATTATGTTGGAGCATTGCTCATATAAGATGTTTGTATGGGATCACTTAGTATTAAAATATCATTTTAATTTGTATATAATTCTTTTCATCAAATGTATAAGTCTCCAAAATTTGATCCATAAAACTATCAACTCAAAGCATATATGCAATCACCATCACAATAAAAAAGCCTTTACAAATCACTTAGCTAATGGGGTGTCCACATAAAAATAATTAAATTTTGAACAAAGTGGATTTTAAAAGAGTCTTGGTGTCTATATCTTCTATATCTTGAAGTGATTTACTTGGCTTCTAACAAAAACCAACTAAAATATTAGCTAATAGTAATATTTGATCGAATGTGATTTTATTTTTAATAGGTCACATCACTGATAATGCAAGTGACGTCGTTATAAGTAGACCACACATATTTAACATTATTGTAAACTTTTACATAAAATATAGCTAAAAAAATAAAACTGTCACAATTTGAAAAAGCATAAAATATATACAATGGCACCATATTATGGATGATAGATATACAACACAATTAGAAGGGTGCATAATCATCTACAACATCATATTTATTTTAATATCATTAAAAAATTATATTTATTTTAAATATTTTTTAAATATTATTTATTTTATGATTAGAAATATAATTTTAAATATATAAATCCAAAATTTTAAAAAGATTTATATTTATTTTAAATATATTTTAAATTATATATTTTTTAAATATTATTTATTTTATGATTAGAAATATAATTTTAAATATATAAATTCAAAATTTTAAAAAGATTTTGTTTTTTCATTTACATGAAATCTCAACCCCTATTTATTCTCAATTTTTGTCTAAAATAATAATATTAATATTATTTTTTATCTCACATAATCTTTATTAGTATCTACTAGTACATCTAACCTTACTAACATTTAGTCTTACATTATTAACGGAGTCTTGATAAAACACAATATTCTTATTAATATCAAAGTCATAATAAATACATAGAATAATAGCTCTTCTTAGTTTTTAACAAGTTTATTATAATGCTATTCTTTTCATGTAAGCTCATGTTTTTAAGAAACGTATTCCTGCTATAAACTTAATTCCCCCTTTTTCTCAGAGTCTGTACGATGAATTAAAAAGAAAAAAAGACCAATCATGGTGGCACATGCCGTCCTTAACCAGGCGAGTGGCACTTATGATAAATATTCCACTTACCGCTGGCATTAGTCACTAACTTCGTTGGTTAAAACATCCACTTTATAATTATTTCGTAGTTTCAAATCATCAAATGGACTTGGAAGAAACAAATGTTGAATCCTCAGCAACTCAAACGAGGCACGCATAATTATGATCAGTATTCCACCACCAATGCTTCACTGATTAATGTCCATTAACTCACGTAATCATCATAAATTTCCGTATTATTATAACTATTTGCTGATATTATGCTCTCCACTAATGTTTCGTGTGAAAATTGATTGCCTTTCTGGCACTCATTTCTCTGTTTACGAGGACAAACAAAATATATTTTGACGACAGTTTTTGAAAAAGCCACAATTTAGGGTTACATATGATTGCACTCCGAATTAAAACATGTTAATTGAACAATAATGGAGGCGAAAATGATTCTTCTAAATTAGTAAAGTTGTCACTACTTTTGTGTTCCCTAAAGTAAAAGGTAAATTCTATTTCCCTGTTTACTGGTGTAGGTATAGAAAGTGTTTACTTAAGATGGCCCTAATTCTCTTTCATGTATTGAAAGTGCCACCCTCCTTGATAGAGACCAATCTGAATGATGACAGTGCTATGGGGGACCAGTGCTGCGGAATTTTAGGCCTGCAGAGGACATTTCTTCACTCACTCAATCAGCTTTCTCACACGTTATGTTGGCAGCTCACCCGAGCCGCTGGCTCCGAAATATGTTAAATCAAATTTATGGTTTACACCCCGTACATCGCATTGATAAAAGTCCCAACAAATCTGTGGGCACAACCCTCTTCATATGAGTAATAATTTCATATTCGCCTAGGCGATAGACAGGGAGAAGAAAGAGACGTTTTCGAGAATTTCTTTTCCTTTGGCGTTCTCGGATGGTGCCGAAAATGCGGTATGGGCTGTCAAAAGTATTGGACAAATAGCACCCTATATACCAATTTTTTTTGGCTTTGTTAGAATAATTTAACAAACAATGAAATAGATATTTTAGTTGGTATGTCTTTGAATTTTGCTTAAGAAAACGTAAGTTTAAATGAGAAGGTAGCCTTTGTCCAGTTGTACCTGGCATCCCACTTCTTAAAAAGAAAAACTGGCGTACCATTATTGGCGAATAGGTCGGCGTTCCTGGCGAGTACGAACGTACGCCAATGGAATGATGTCGTGGCTGTATTCCACCCTAGTTTTGCACGTCACCGGTGCCTAAAAATATCTCCATATGCCGGGCAATGAAGAAGAAAAGAGAAAAAAGAAAACTTAGCGTGGTCTTTCTCGTTCTCTTCTCTTCTTTGCTCTTTGCATTGCATTGTTTTGAGAAGAGTCGAGACGAGACCAGACCATGACTAATTTACTTCGTTTATGTGTTGCAATTTTAGGTGCATATTTTAAAACTTTCTTCCTCGTTGAGATATGAGGGTTCAAATGCGCCGGGCGTCGCTCTAGAAGACTAGCGATCGCGGGAGTCGCTGAAGTCGCTGATTACCTGCACCGACTCTGGGTGTCGCTCAAAAGGTGAGCGATAGTCGGAGGTCGTTCTAATTGTAAGCGATAGCCGGCGATAATCGCGATATCGGGAATCGCGGGCAAAACCGAGCGAGGGAGTTTAACTGTGATTTGGACAGCGATCGCCGGCTAGGTTATAAAATTGTCCGACGTCGCTCAAATTCCAAGCGACGCTTGGAATCGCTCGTGCCAATGAACGACCGCGGGCGCCTTTTCTAAAAGACGAAAATCACTCCTAAAAAGAAAGGCCAATAAAACGAAATAAAAGGCAAGTTAATATTTAATAATGAAGTTTGTTTGATGGAGATCGCTCAAAACTTGAGCGACAAAGAAAGTCTCGGAGCCAAAAGGAACGATAAGGGACAAGTAGAGATTTGTTGGCGACGAAGGGAAAATGGAGGATCGTTGTCAAACTTAGCAAGTTTTATCAAGTAACCATAGGGATTAAACCAGAGTAGAGCAAGCTCAACACAAATTTTTATTTAACAATAGTAAACAAAATACAGTTCTTCCTCATATGAGGGATTACACACATCTGCATAAATACAGGATAAACTCAAAATGAGAAGCACGTCGAATCTGCTGTTCGGTGTTGTAGTTTTTCTCTGTTGCTGATCTTCTCCGACTAATCTGCTCCACCTTCTATTGTTTCTCTGCTCCAGACCAAATGCTAGCCAAAACTAACAATATATATAGCTGGGGATGGAAAATAAAAGACGGGAAACCAGACACCTACTCGCACATGGTAAATAACTACGACAGGACAGAAGACACATGCGGCATGCTGGAAATAAATGCGATGTTAAATAATTATGAGGGGAAACCCTTTATTGTTGTTTTTGTTGAGCAATTCTCGGAATTGCTCCTTTCTTGAGCGATTCCCGGGATCATTGAGCAACTTGCGTTAGAGATAAATCAGGTTTACTTTTTCTAACACCCTTCTTTAAACCTGATTTCACAAGCACTTTAACGCCCAACTGCTCATGCAATTTGTTGAAGTCTTCCTCCTTCAAAGGCTTCATGAAAATGTCAGCTACCTGCTCCTTGGATCTACAAAATAGTAGTTGGACTTCGCCCAATTTCACCAGCCCTCTGATGAAGTGATACTGGATGTGGATGTGCTTTGTCCACCCATGAAACATTGGATCCTTCGATAGTGTTATGGCGAAATTGTTGTCACCAAATACCATTGTCGCGCCTTCCGGTGGATGGTTCAGTTCACCCAAAACCCTCTGCAACCATACTTCCTGGCATGTGGTTGACGTGGCGACAACATATTTGGCTTCAGCAGTGGACAGTGCAACGATAGGTTGCTTCTTGGATGACCATGACACTACTTCTGATCCGAGATTGAAAGCATATCCGAAAGTGCTCTTCCGATCATCAGTGTTGCCAACCCAATCACTATCTGTGTAGCCCACTAGTTCTAGCTGGTCTTGTCTAGCATAGAATATGCCATGGCTTCGCATCCCATTGACATAACGCAAGATTCGCTTACCTACTTGCCAATGCATGTCCTTCGGAGTCTCCATAAAATGATTAATCAAATTGACTCCAAACATCAGATCTGGTCGAGTTGCAGTCAGATACATTAGACTACCAACTAGCCGCTTGAACAAAGTTGGATCAACATTTATGTCAGAGTCCAACTTGCTCAGATTCAAACCCATCGCAATAGTTGTGATGGCAGGTTTTCTGTCCTCCATCTTGAACCGCTTCAGGATATCCTTCGCGTACTTGCCCTGAGAAATGAAGATGCCATATGCTGATTGGTCAACTTCAATGCCGAGAAAATACTTCATCAACCCTAAGTCCGTCATCTCGAACTCCTTCTTCATGGCTATTCGGAACTGGTCAAACAATACATCACTATTGCCAGTATAAATCAGATCGTCCACATATAGGCAAAAGATTATCATCTCCCTTGTTTCATTTGTTTTTAGGTATATAGTGTGCTTATATGGGCATTTGACGAACCCATTCTCCTGAAATAGCCATCAATGCGGCTATACCATGCCTTGTATGCCTGCTTCAACCCATATAGGGTCTTCTTCAGCTTGTTGCCTTCATGTCCTTCAATCTTGTAACCTGGTGGCTAGTCTATGTAGACCTCCTCCTCCAAAACACCATTGAGGAAGGCTGACTTGACGTCCATCTGGTAAACACTCCAGCCCTTCGGAGCTTCCAGTGCTATGATCATCCTAACTATGTCATTTCGAGATACATACGCATACACTTCATGATAGTCAATCCCTGACTTCTTCTTGTAGCCTTTCACCACCAATATGGCCTTATGCCGATCAACTTCTCCTTGGGCATTAAACTTGGTTTTATAAACCCACTTGACCCCAATGGTCTTCTTTCTTGCTGGGAGATCAACCAGTTGCCATGTCTCGATTTTCTCAATGGCTTTATCTCCTCATCCATCGCCTTCACCAACTTTTGATTCTGACTTACCTCTTTAAACAAAATTGGGTCACACCCAGTAAGAAGGCAAAGTCAGAGTGTTCTTCATCTTCATTTGGGGTTGCCTTATAGATGTCTTACAAGCTCCTCGTCTTCGCGGGTGTCCTCAAGTTGGGAATCCTACTTGCAAGTGGAGGCGATTGAGATGATGAGGCTATGCTACTGTTGACACCACCACTACTTCTTGAGGCTGTAGGTGGTTGCATAGTGTGTTCCTCCAAGTCCACAGACTCGATAACTACTGGCCAGTCTTCGATTTCCAGTTCCATGCTTCATATTCTAGGAATTTCACATCGTGGCTGATGACAATCTTCTTCGTCACAGGATTATACAAATGATACACCTTCGCCTATTCACTATACCCTGTGAAGATACACTTCTTCGCCTTGTCATCCAACTTTTGCCTCTTCTCTTCTAGAACATGTGCATATGCTATGCACCCAAAAACTCGCAAATGAGCCACACTCGGCTTCTGATTGTTCCAGGATTCCTTGGGAATTTTGTCCTTCACGCTTTTGTTGGGACATCTATTCAGTAGGTAAACTGCACATGACACAACTTTTGCCCAAAACTCATGTGGTAGACCCTTCACCTTTAGCATACTCCGTGCCATCTCCATGATTGTTCTGTTCTTCCTCTCAACTACACCATTCTAGCTGCGACGTGTATATGGAAGTAAGCTGCTTCCGAATTACATGTTGCTTGCTAAAAATTGGGAATTCATTGGAGATGTATTCACCTCCACCATCTGTCCTGAGATTTTTCACCCGATAGATGCTTTGTTTCTCCACTAGAGCCTTGAACTCCTTGAATCTGCAAATGCTTTTGACTTTAGCTTGATGGGATAAATCCATGTCTTTTAGTTGAAGTCATCAATGAAGGTCAGGAAGTACTTGTTATCGGTAAATGTGCTGGTCTACATCGGATTGCAAATGTCTGAGTGCACCAACTCTAATGGTTGTGATGCTCTCCAAGACTACCCTGAAGGGAATGAATCTCGGTGTTATTTTTCAACTAAGCAACCCTCACAGATCTAATTTGGTTGCTCAATAAGGGGTAATCCCTTCACCATCTACTTCTTGTGCAACAAATTTAGGCCACTAAAACTCAGATGACCAAATCTGAGATGCCACAGCCAAGTAGCATCCTTTACAACTACACTTTGATACAAAAAAGAATCATTCTGAATCTACAACAGAAACATTTTGTTCTTCGTCATGGACACCGTTGCAATCTGTCCATGCTCTGTCTTTGATGGTGTAGGTTCCATATTTGAATTGAATAGTGTGCCCCTTCTACATGAGTTGTCCAACACTCAATAGGCCGTGCTTCAAGTCCGACACATAGTAGACACCACAGATCTGCTTTCTCTCATCTTGCCTGGTGTGGATGAAAATTTTGCATTTACCCTTGACAGGAACCTTGTTGTTGTTCCCCATCTTCACCTCAGATTGGACTATTTCATCTAGTTGTGAGAACATCTCCTTGTTCCCCGTCATATGGTTGTTACACCCACTGTCGAGATACTAGACATTCTTCTGGCTCTCCTCCTCAATACTGAAAGTCAGCAACATGTTCTCACATACATCTCTACACTCATTATTTCTAGCATCATTTGTGTAGTGGGCTTGTTGTTGGTTCTCCTTGACCATCTATTTTCTACACTCGAAGATGTAATGGCTGAACTTCTTGCAGTAGTAACATTAGACCTTTGATTTGTCCTTCTAATTGGATCCACCTTGCTAGTTTTTTCCACTGCCTCTTCCTCCTTGCTGATGGAAGTTGCAGTTGGTCTCTCCATCATTAGGGTTTGACCTTCCTCCTTATTTGTTGCCTTTCCCATGCTTGCCTCGACATCTTCCTCCTTGATAACTGGAGGCACCTTTGTGGGAATCTTGTCTACCACTGTCTTAGAATGGGACTTGCGCCTTGAACGCCTGCTCCAGAGAGGGCTAAGATGAACAGCTCAACATCTGCTCATGTGTCTGTAGGGAACCCATGAGTTCGTCTACCGAGAGGGTTGTCATATCTCTCGATTCCTCGATTGCTATCACAACAGAGTCAAACTTAGTAAGCAGGTTTTTGAGAATCTTCTCCATGATTCTTTGTCTCTACACGATTTCTCCATTCAACCACATCTGGTTGATGAAATTTGTTGTCCGTGTGAAGAAATTGTACATGGACTCCAACTTGTTCATTTAAAGGTTCTCAAACTCCCTCCTTAACATCTACAACTTCACCAACTTCACCTTGTTGGTGCCCTGATACGAACTGGCCAGGATTTCCTAGGCTTGCTTCGCCTTGGTGGCTGTCACAATCCACGAAAAAATGGTCTCCTCGATTGCTTGCATGATGTAGAATAAGGCCTTCTGGTCCTTCTTCATGTTTTACTTCAACATGTCCTTATCTGCTTGGGAGAGCACGACTAGTGCTGCTGCATCTACCAGTTCTAGGTAGTCGTTCTCGACCAAGTCCCACAGCTCCTGAGACCCGAACATGATCTTCATCTCAATGCTCCAGTAGTCATAATTCTTGTCATTGAACCATAAGATCTACAACTACAGGGAGTGGTTTCCAGAAGCCATGCTTCAAGCTTTCGCGTCACGGCACTGAAGCTCTAATACCAACTTGAGGGTTCAAATGCGTCGGGCGTCGCTCTAAAAGACTAGCGACTATGGGAGTTGCTGACTACAGGCAGCGACTCTGGGTGTCGCTCAAAAGGTGAGCGATAGTCGGAGGTCGTTCTAATTTTGAGCGATAGCTAACGATAATTGCGATATCGAGAATCACAAGAAAAACCGAGTGAGGGAGTTTAACTGTGATTTGGACAGCGATCGTTGGCTAGGTTATAAAATTGCCTGACGTCGCTCAAATTCCTAGCAACACTTGGAATCGCTCATGCCAATGAGCGACCGTGGGCGTCTTTTCTAAAAGACGAAAATCGCTCCTAAAAAGAAAGGCGAATAAAATGAAATAAAAGGTAAGTTAAAATTTAATGATGAAGTTTAAGTTTGACGGAGATCGCTCAAAACATGAGCGACAAAGGGAGTCTCGGAGCCAAAGGAGCGATAAGGGACAAGTAGAGGTTTGCTGGCGACAAAGGGAAAGTGGAGGATCGTTGCCCAGACTTAGCAAGTTTTATCAAGCAACCAAAGGGATTCAGCCAGAGTAGAGCAAGCTCAACACACAAATCTTTATTTAACAACAGTAAACAAAATACAGTTCTTCCTCCTATGAGGGATTACACACATCTGCATAAATGCAGGATAAACTCAAAATGAGAAGCACACCGAATCTGCTGTTCGGTGTTGTAGTCTTTCTCTGTTGCTGCTCTTCTTCGACTAATCTGCTCCACCTTCTTCTGCTCCTCTGTTCCAGACCAAATGCCAGCCAAAACTAACAATATTTATAGCTGGAGATGGTAGATAAAAGGCGGGAAACCAGAAACCTACTTCTCGCATGCGGTACATAACTACGACACGCTGTAAATAAATGCGACGTCAAATCATTACGGTGGGAAACCTTTTATCGTTGTTTTTGTCGAGCGATTCCCGGAATCGTTCCTTTCCTGAGCGATTCCCGGGATCGCTACAATTGACGAAGGATTCCTGGAATCGCTCGCATTGCGTCAGGGGCAAATCAGGTCTACTTTTTCTAACAAGATATAGTGTTTTGTTTTGGTTTTTAAATGTTTGAATTGCAGGTTATGATTATTATTACTGTAATGGGCTATCTGATATTGTGCTTTGGGATTTTGCTGACGCAGGAAACGCCTCTTCCTTGTTTATGTATGGGGCTCCAATGTAAGTAATGGGTTTTTATCTCTGTAAGGGATTTTGATGGAGTGAAAGCAATTGAATTTATTTAGATCTTATTTGTGAAATGTGTTGAGCAGAATAACTTTCAGGAGAGTGATAAGGAAAAAGTAGACAGAGGAATTTTCAGGGTTTGCCTATGTGATTGCTCTGCTAAATTGTTTGATCTACACGTGGTATGGTTGGCCTCTCGTCAGTGATGGCACAGAGAATGTTCTGGTGATGAATGTCAATGGCGTGGGATGAGTTTTACAGTTCTGCTTTGTGTGCACACTTATCTGTATTATGCTCCGACCGAAGCAAAGGTATGTGATCAAGTTTTTTGGGATTGAATGTAGAGAGATTTATTTATGTGTTTAGTGGTTGTTATCAGAGAACAATCTGGGGGTTATTAGTAACGTTGATGGGGTTGTTTGCCACCATTTTGGCCGTGTCTTTCCTTGTTCTCCATGATCACCAGCACTGAAAACTTCTCGTGGGCACAATGGGTATGGTGGTGACGGTGGTTATGTATGGATCTTCTCTCACAATCGTTGTAAGTACATCAGACACAGCAATGAAGGCAGAAACGATGATTTGCTTGTATTTTGTTTTTAATCCTATTGACTTTTCACGGATATGTTTACACGTAGTCCATACTGTAAGAACAGATGCAGGTAATTCGGACAAAGAGTGTAGAGTTCATACCCTTCTATTTGTCTCTCTTCTTCTTGCTTAGCAGCTATCTATGGATGCCCTATTTCCTCATGGGCAAAGATCTAACCATTGTTGTAAAATCAAATAGCACCTTTTACATATATTTTATATAATGTGGTTGTAAAACATAAATTCATATCGTGTTTATATTATATGCAGGCTCCGAATTTAGTTGGCTTGCCCTTAGGAATGGCTCAGATCGTTGTCTACTTCATCTATAACAAAAACAACCGGGTTATTCAGGATTCAAAATTAGATACAGAAATGGGTGCAGTGAAGGAGAATGGTGTGGATAGCGGGAAGAACACTGAGAATTCAATCTTGAAGACAGCCATTGATAGTGACGTGGAAATGCAGTTGCCAATCCTTATGAGGGACCTAAGACTGATAAAATATCTGCATTTGCATAGATTAGATTTTCTGCAAAACCTGGAGTTATTCTTTCATTTTTTAACATTTGCATTGATTTAAAAATTCAATCTATAAACTGTACTGCATTGATTTCAAAGTTCCATCTAGAACTTATACAGTTTATAACCTTATCCTTTCGATTTCAAGGCGTGTCATCTAATGCTTATAGCACTACAAATATATGCTTTCCCATTCCAGAAGGATGACAGATGAAACACCTTCTCAGCATTAAAACCAACTCTATGGATTGACATTCGTAGGTCAATTGAATTTTCATTAAAAGTGGGTCCAATTTTAACTCCATATTTTTTATTAAAATAAATATACGTAGTAAATTAATTGATTTTTTATTAAAGGTGGTTTCAACAACTTCTTCATATCTTTTATTAAAATAAATATAGGTAATAAATCAATTAATTCTTCATATTTTTTATTAAAATAAATATAAGTAATAAATCAATTAATTTTTCATTAAAAATGGTTCCAATTCAATCTTCATATCTTTTATTAAACTAATAAATATTTATAAAAAAAAATTAAATACAAAATTCTCATATAAAATAATAATAAATAAAACATGCAATACCCACCCCATCAAGTTCTTAATACCAATCCAGCAAGTTCTTAATATTAAAACCAATCCATCGGTAAGCCGTACTCCAACGCTTCACTACTTTCAATTTGGAAATTTCAAGCAAATTGCACGTTTTCCATTGTCATTTGTGGACTCGAGAGAATAAACTAAAAGAAGGAAACTTCAATGTGAAAGCAAATCTTAATAGATTATTTATTTATTTTATTTTATTTGGTTATTGTAAAAAAATTTCATGTACAAAGTTGAGTAGTCTTCTCCTAATCATAATCTTTCGTAAATTTGAGAGTTATACTTATCAATGGAGAATTTAACACAAAGCCACCACCCCTCACACTCACCCACCACCACGATTTGAACCTTGGACCTCCCAAAAAAAGTCAAAACCCAAAAAATTGCGCTGCACCCCATATACAAATCTCAATAAATTATTAAGTATTAATCATATATTTCAAACACTAATGAAATTAGTGAGAATTACTCATATATTTCAAACACACTAATGATGTCAATTATTCTAAATGATGTGATCCATTCATTTCTCACTATATCCATTAGTATTAACGATTTGGTCGATTCACTAACTATTATATTTTAATGGGATATTGTGAATCCAATTTTTGGTAAAAGAATGAAAATGCCAAACACGTTGAAGACGAATATAAAAAAAATCAAGAACAAACACCAGAAAAAAACATTGTTTAAAATTTATATTTTAAAATCCTGTTCCACATTAAACAAAAAAATATTACTAATTTTTTTATTAAAAAAGAAAAATTAAAAACTACCAAGAAACTAAAACTACGGACAAGACACCTATTTTTTAAGAGGAAATTAGGGAGAGGACCAATTGGTGGTTGAATATTCTATATTTTTATATCTATTAAGTTTATGTAATATGGCTAATATTATATTTTTAATAAAAAATAAGTATGATTATTATAGTATAGTTGTTAATATTAAAAAAAATTAGTTTTATTGTTATAAATTTGTATATTTTATTCGTAATAATATGATATATAATTTATGTGTAATAGGGTTTCTACGTTGCACTTAAGGGTTTTAATAATGTTTAGCAAGGTTTTTATAGTGTATATTAGGGTTTCTACAATGTGCAACAAGATTGATAATCATAAAAACATGATGTTGATGGTTTTGCAATTTTTTGAAAATGTCCATGAGCAAGAAGCATGAGCGTGACAAGGTGGTGTGTGGTATTGGCGTTGTTTGATGATATTTTGGTCATGTGGAGATCTTGGAGGTATGTTGTCCTACTCTACCTCTTTAAGAAGATTCACATGGTCTACCTTGGGATCCTTTAGTCCCACCGAGGGATATGGACTCCCTTGGGGACCAACGAGTTCTTTTTTCTTTTCAAATGAGGAGAGAGGTCTTTTGTGCATGTTTTTTCTAAATTTTCAAATAAATTGACTCCTAGTGTTGGTATTTTTTATCTTATCCCTTACGGGAGGTCTTTGAAAGTACACTAGGACTTGATGAATCTTAATGTTGAAGAAGGTGCTTGCAATTTTATTGGCAAGTTCTTAGGAGCTCGCTTAGACATCGATGCCTTTTGAAAGTGGGTCTCTTCAAAGTGATCTCCCAAAGGCCTAATGGAAATCATGGATTTACCTAAGGTTTTCTTCCTAATTAAGCTTTTGGAAGAAAAAGTCATGAAGAAAATCTTGAGGGGCGATCCCTAGTATTTTGAAAAAATAAGTTTATTCCTTAAACGATGGGGGTTGGATTTTGATCTTAACATGCAAAATATGAAGACTGATCCTTTGAATTCTTAGCTTCAGTTATAGACCCTTTGTATGAAATGAAAGAGCCTCTTGTTTTTTATGGGACCAAGTTAGGTTACCTCTCAATGGTATCCCCATCTCTTGCTTGTATTTCGATTGCTCTTGAACAAGATTCTCCTTCCAAGGGGATTAATTCTAGTGTAATGGAGCCTGAGTCCCCTAGCAAGATCCTACTAAAATATTTAAGCCCCCCCTCAAAAGGTAAAATATCCATAAGAAGTAGGTCTATGACCCCTCAACTTGTGACCAAAACTCAAAAGAAAGGGAGTGTGGATGTTGGGATTGATAAAATTGTTCAAAAAACCTCAATAAAAGACCTAAGAAAGTGTGTTATAGAGACAAACATCGCTAACGGTTCCCATATGATTCTAAATATTGAAGGCAATAATATTCATATGGAGAATGCTTCATTTGCTTCAAACACAAGAAATCATATCTTAGATAAATTTTGTGGTGGTAAGAAACTTTCCAAGCCTCGTGCGAGGCCTTAATAGTCTCACCAAACAAATACTAGTTTCCTCTTTGAGAAAGGACTTATCACCATATATTATTCTGCTTCAAGAAACTAAGTTGGATGAGAACAATTTATTTAGGATAAAGAACTCTTTGTGGAAAGAGGTGAATTTTATTGCAAGTCATGCCCAAGGTTCTTCTAGGGGATTGCTTTGTTTATGGGACCCAACAAGATTTGATGGTTTTTTGTTTTCTCTTCCAACCAAATTGTTAATATTCTTTTTTGTTGCAAGTTTTCCAATAGAAGATGGATTCTTTCCAACATTTATGCCCCTAACTATATAGCTGAAAGAGGTACTCTTTGATAAATTCTTGGCTAGATGAGGGGATATTTTTTGAACAATTTTTGGATTCTAGTAAGTGATTTCAATACCCGCTTGTACCCCTCAAATAAAAAAGGATGAAATTCTATAATGTCCAAAAATATTAAGGATTTTCCCAAATTTTTTAACAATTTTGAACTACTATACCTTGAGCTACAAGGAAGTAAGTACACATGGAGCAACAAAAGATCTGGTTCTCAGCTAATTTAGATAAGACTTGATAAGATTTTGATCTCAAAGGGTGGCTTATATTTTCTAGGAAATTCCTCCTTGAGTTCCCTCCCCAAAATAGGGTTGGACCATAACCCCCTGGTGTTGTAAATTCTCTCGGGCAACTCAAATCTTAAAAGACCCTTCAAATTTGAATTTATGTGGATCCATCATCAAGATCTAGAGCCCAAAATAGAGGAATGATGGTCTAAAATATTCTTAGGCCCTTTAATATCCCAACTTGCTAAAAAGCTCAAATTTGTAAAAGTCAATCTGAAAGCATGGAATAAATCAATTTTTGGTCACCTTTTCAAAAAAAGAAGGATTTGAAATAATAGTTGAAGGAAATTGAGTCTATGCAGGAATTAGGCTTGTTTAATGAGGATATCAAAAGCAAAGAAAAATATTTTCTCTCAAAATTCCATAATACCTTGATAAGAGAAGAGTCCTTCTAGAGATAGAGATCAAGGGTGCTCTGGCTAAAAAATGGTGATCATAATACAAATTTTTTTCATACCACTACCCTCAAACACAAAAGTCACAACAAAATTAGAGAAATTATCAAAGAGGATGGCTCTAGTCTAGTGGATCCAAAAGATATCAAGGATGAAGTGGTCAAATTCTTTGAATCTCTGTTGGGTGCCAAAAGTTAGTGTGATCTTGCTGCAGAAAGAAGACTATTGACCAACATCCCCAACCTCATTTATGAAGAAATGAATTCCATACTCATATCCCTCTTTGAGCCAATTGAAATAAATGTGGCTATTTTCTCTATGGCTGGTGAGAAAGCATCGAGCCTGGATGGCTTTCCCACACTATTTTTTCAAAAGTACTAGCACATTATAGGAGTTGATGTCGTTGAAGCAATATTTGATGTGCAAAGATCCTATTTCCTACCAAGAGAAGTTAATTCCACATTCTTGGTCCTCCTCCCCAAGAGTGTTGGAGCTAAGGAGTTCAAGGAATTCAGACCTATAAGCCTGTGCAATACTATTTACAAAATTTTGGTCAAAGCTATGGTTAACAAGCTCAAACAAATCCTTCCCATAATCATTGATTCCAATCAAGGGGGCTTTGTTCCAAGGAGATAAATTTTGGATGGAATCATAAAATTCCATGAGTTGATTCATTCAATTGATAAGAGTGGCAAAGTTGGTATGTTTCTCAAACTTGACATGAGTAAAGCATATGATAGAGTCTCCTAGGGCTTTCTAGAAAAGGTGTTGTTTAAATTCAATTTTCATAATAGATGGATCTCTTTGATTAAACAATGCTTCTCTATCCCTATGTTCTTAGTCATTGTTAATGGTGAGGTTTCAAGGTACTTTAGCAGCTCTAGAGGTCTCAAGCAAGGTGACCCTCTTTCCCCTTGCTTGTTCATTATTCTTGTCAAAGCCCTTGGGAGAGCTCTGAAAGCTACAGCTATCTCCAAATCCATTGAAGGTATTAAACCTACTTCTCCCATTGAGCCAATTACCCATCAACAATTTGTTAATGATACTCTCCTTTCTACCTTCTCCTCCATTCCTCAAGCCAAGGAAATCAAAGTTATTTTGAAGGACTATGAGCTAGTTGTTGGGCAATATATTAACTTTCTAAAAAGTAAGTTGTTTTTCCTTAATACCCCTCCTAATAGGCAAAGAGCTATTGCTAGAATCTTAGGATGTACCATTGCTAAATTCCCCTCTATTTACTTAGGGTTGCCTTTGTTCAAAGGAAGGATCAAAGAAGAACTATGGAATCCACTTTTGGAAAGGGTGCAAAAAAATTGGTAGGATGGAAGGGAGAACTTCTAAGTCAAGTAGGAAAGGTCCAACTGGTCAAATCTACCCTTCAAATCCTATCAGTATACTTTATTTCTATTTTTAAAATCCCAAGGAAAATTGCTCAAAAATTAGAACAATTTCAAAAAACCTTTCTTTGGTCAAGGGAAAAGGATAAAAAGAGATTCCATATCATTTCTTGGGACCAGGTGTGCTCCAAGAAAAGTGTAGGAGGCCTTGGGTTGAGAAATATTAAACATATGAACAAATATTTATTGGTAAAATAGAGTTGGAGACTTGTTTCTCAAGAAAACAATGGATGGGCCTAGATTGTCTTTGCTAAATACTTGAACAGGGGATTAAGCTTCATGGAAGATCAAAACCCCCTGCATGGCTTGGCCTTTTGGAACAACATTGTTAAAAAAAAAAATCTTCTTCAAAAATGTCTTAAATGGAGATTAGGCAATGGAGAGTGTATTGACTTCTAGGAAGACCCATGGCTTGAGGACGTGCCTCTCATGGAAATTACTTCTTTTGCTATCTTAAGGCCCATATTTTCTTAGTACTTTGGTCCCAAAGTGGTAGACTATATTGAAGAAGTCGATGGTATTAAGAAATGGAAATATATTATAAGGTTTATCCCAACTCAAGGAGTGGAGATTCCCTTGAAAACCCTTGATCTCACATTAAAATATCAGGTTGTTAGGAACTCCATTTGTGTGGACTCGTTAATCTAGAAAAAAGAGGAGAGTGGCACCTTTTTGGTGAAGTTTTCCTACTACCTTGCTGCTAATGAGAATGCCTGTTGGTTCCCTTGTAGTTTAGTCTAGTTCAAGGAACTTACCCCCAAAGTTAATTTTTTTCTTTGGCTTACCCTCCAAAACAAAATTCTTTCTTTGGAGAATCTTAAGAAAAGAGGAATGGTCATTCCTAACCAATGTTATCTATGTGGGGCTCATGAGGAAAACACTCAACATCTCCTTTTAGAATGCTCCTTCTCCTTGGATATCCTTTCCTTTCTTCTTTCAACCTTGGGAGTCAGTTGGGTGGTCCTAAATTCTCTGCAAGATTTTTTTGATCATTGGTCCTTTTCTCCCTTCCTTAGCCCCAAATATCATATCCTATGGAAGCTTTGCCTCCCTCATTTCTTTTGAGGGGTTTGGAAAGAAAGGAACTATAGGGCCTTTAAAGATCATTCTTCAAACACCTCCTTCATGGGTTTCAAAATTCTTAGCACTTTAGTTGAAAATATCTCGGTTATCTCTTTTCCCCCTCTAATATTCCCCCTTTTGAGGCTTCTCTCTACTAGCCTAGGGTTACCCATTGGGGTCCCTGGTCCCCCTCATGTTGGCTCAAGTAGGCTGCAAACCAAATGGAGCTCTCCCCCTTTGGACTGGCTTAAATTGAATTTTGATGGAGCATCCAAAGGAAATATAGGGATGGCGAGAGCTAGAGGATTGATCAAAAACTCCAATGGAGAAATTTTTCTAGCCTTTGCTGAGAACCTTGGTCACCAAACCAATAATTTTCATAGAGGCCAGGGCCCTCTTCCAAGGTTTATCCTTGCTTGACTCAATGGGGGATAATAAGGTTATTATAGAAGGGGATTATTTATACATTATCAATATCCTCACTGAACAAGCTTCACCCAACTGGAATATTGGTAATCTTATGGATGAATAAAAAATATTCCTAAGAAAATTTGTGAACTACCAAAGTAAGCATATTTATAGGGAAGGTAACAAGGTTGTAGATTTCCTTGCCAATATCGAAGTTCAAAATGAAGGTATGTCTATCTGGAAAGAGAATTTCTTGCAAGACCTTATTTCTTTGGCGAGAAATGATATTGTCCACATCAATGACAATAGTTGATTTTGTTCTCTTATTTGGTATTCTAGTTCTTAGTTTCTTTGTTTACTCTGTTCTTGTTGGATCTAGAATTGGTGGGTTTTATCTCTAGTTCTCTGTTGTCCTGTTCTATTTGTGTGTTTGTTATCAGTCATTTCTCCCATATTTCTATTGTGGGCTAGGCCTTCCCCTATGCTCTACTATTTTTCTTGGATGTTGTTAGGGCTACTTTGTTGGTCCGGTTTGTAAATTTGTAAAAGGTTTGAGGACCCTTTCAAAACCCCTTCTTTTCTACCTAATCATACAAAAAATGATTTATAATTTTTTAATGTTTATGGTATATAAATAATATAATTTTATAAATTTTAATTGTAATAGTAAATATATAATTTTAAAATATATTAATATTATAAAAATAAATTGTATTTAAATTATAAATCCCTCAAATAACAATAATAATAATATTTAAAAAAATAAATCAATTTTATGTTATAACAGTCTATTTATTATATTATTATAGTTATATTTTATTTTGTAATTAGGTTAGTGTGAGAAACTAAACTTATCAATAGAGGATTAATACACAACCACACATAGGTAGCTGGTTTGAACCTTGGACCTCCTGAAAAGATCCAAACCTAGAACCGTTGTGTTATCCCCTAGGACTTATAATTAAAAAATATTGTTATAAAATATACAATTTGAATTAACTAACTTATGTAACACATGATACTTTTTCAATATAAATATTTTAATAAGAACAAATATTTTTTTTCATTACTACAAATATAATCATTATTTCACTAAAAATGTCATTTTAAAACTATTTAAAAAATATTCTCCCATTGGTACCCATAAAATCAAGCATGAAGATGCCCCTATGCATTCTTCCTCCTAGCAAGGTTCTCCCTTAAGTAGCTCCTCCAAGCTATCCAATAAACATGCTTTTATCTTATTCATCACCAAGAAGGGTCACCAAGATGATCTCATAAGCATGATGGAGTGGTCCACCAAGATGAATTAGTCACTACTGCAACAAGTCTCTTTCATGTGTAGGAGTTGGATGATCTCCCTTAATGATATTTTTTACAAGGTTAAAGGATCCTTTCAAAACCCCTTCCTCCAACTAATTTGTTTGACACTGTTCCTTACAAAAAATTATATAAGGTACCTAAAAAATATTAATGATATGCATATTGATAATTGATTACATAGAGGCTTTCCTTTTGTGGAATATCATCCTGTGGATGCATGCTTTCTTAGAGAGTTATTTTACTAGGGGCTAGGAGGACCCCTAATTTTACCTTGGTTGGTCTGGATTTCACTTCCTGGGAGACCATCCTATGGATGTGTGCTCTCTTACAGAGTTGTTTTTCCAAGTTCCAGGAGAGCCCCTAGATTTTCCTTTCATGGTCTATGATGACTTTCCCTTCTTGGGAGAGCATACAATGGATGTGTGCTCTCTTGGAGAGATATTTTACCATGGGCCAAGAGATCTCCCAAGTTTTTATTTGATGGTCTACGATGAATTTCCCTTTCTAGGAGAGTATCTTGTGGATGTGTGCTCTGTCATAGAGCTGTTTTACTAGGGGTGCGAAGGGCACCCAAATTTTTGCTCGACAATGACTTTCCCTTCTTAGGAGAAAATCCTATGGATGTGTGCTCTCTCAAAGAGCTATTTTACTAAGGGAGAGGAGGGCTTCCAATTTTTTCTTCGATGGTTTGCATTGGCTTTCCATTGTTGGGAGAGCATGTTGTGGATGTGTGCTCTCTTAGATATATATTTTACCAAGGTCCAAGAGGGCCCTCAATTTTTCCTTGGGTGGTATACAACAACTTTTACTCCTTGGGAGATCATCTTGTGGATGTGTGCTCTCTTGGAGAACTATTTTACCAAAGGCCAAGTAGGCACAATATTTTTTATTCGATGATCTGTGTTGGCTTTCCCTTAATTCGAGAACATCTCGTGGGCACGCGTTCTTTCGAAGAGATTGTCTTACCAAGGGCCAAGAGGGTCCCCTATCTTCATTTGATGGTATGCGACCACCTTCTTAGGAAAGAATCCTATGGACCCATGTCGACATATTGTTGGTTCTATAGTGTTCTAGGATACTTTTTACCATCAAATCTCAAGAAGTTTTCCTTATTTAATTGATCTTGGAGAGACCTCTCGAGGAATGGTTTTTTTCATATTTTTAAAATGATAGTTTGAGCGATATTCCCATACCTTGGCAGGAGTTTTTCATTTTTGAATTTCCTGTTTGAATGACACCCTTGCTTAGGTGAGAAAATTCAAATTTGAATCCTTTGTGGACCTTGTCTTATTTTAGTTTCTTATTCTTTTGGAAGCCCCTTTTTATGGGCTTTCTCACTTTGTAAAAACTTTGAGGACCCTTTCAAAACCCATTCTTCCAAACAATAAAAAAAAATTATTGATTACATAGACTACATAGGTGTAAAAATAACCTTGTTACTTATTTTAATATTTTTTATTGAAAAATATTCATTCTTAAAAATAATAGTCCTTTCTATTATACATGGATATGAAGAAATTTAAATTTAAAAATATTTTTAAATTTATAAAGATTTTTTGAAAATTTTCAATATTTTTTTTTGTTACAATTTTGGTTTGGTGAGACTTATTAAAATGAAATAATCACTACATTGTGTTACCACACTTTTTTATAATTCAAATATTACTTCACAAGATTTGAACCTAAAATAATTTTAAATTTTTCAAAATATTTATCACTTAAACGTTTAAACTTCATAATACTACACATTTAATACATTATACAATTTAACTTTTAAATGTTTTTAATTGTATTAATATTTGTAATTTAGACCTCTAAACCTATTACACTCTTACTAGATGAAAATACCTGTATTTTTATCATGTGTAAAAAAAAAAAACAACCACATGATTAAAAAACTTATCAAATTTTATATTTAAATCTTAAAATATAATATATTTAAACATATAATACATGTAATTTATATATATATATATATATATATATATATATATATATATATATATATATATATATATATATATATATATATAAAGCACCCAAATTGAAGTTAAGGTTAGCATGGCAGGTTTACAAATTTTTATTTATGAAAAGCAAAACCTCACATCGTTGTCTATTAATATTTTAAAACATATATAAATTAAAAATAATATTATAAATAGTTTTAATAAAAATATCTAATAATATTTTATTAATATTTTATTTTAATTATTTTAATTTAAATATAAAACTTTATGTTACTAGAAAAAATAAAATATGAAAAAACTGTAGAGTTCGGGAACAAAGGTCTGAGGAGTGGCTACAACAGTCAAGGGTGCATGTCGGTCTGCGTGTTGTCCTAGGGTTTTTGGTAGTTTCTATTCATTCTCGGGGAGCTTGTGCCAACCTCCATGTTGTGCTTGCTCCGTGGGTGTTATTATGTCGGCTTCTCCTCCTCCGACTTCGTATGAAGCTAGCAGTGAAAGGAATGGCTCTGAAGCTGAATAAATGACCCAAGAAATTTGTTCTCAAGGTGTACCACGAGGTATTTCTAAACCCGATTTTGTGATTCCTCTACATGAATTCAATCAGACATGTTCTTGGTTTGAAAACAATACTCTTATAGGGTATTTTTGGATCAGATTCCCCCTGAGCATGTCCTTATGAACTGGATTGAGCAGTATTGGCATCTGTATAGGATTCAAGTCAACCATGTCCAAAATCTCTCTAAGGGTTTTTTTCATTTCCATTTTGGTAGTCCTGACCAAGCCCATAAGGTACTCAATAAGGGTCTTGGTTAGATTAATATTTCATTGCTCATTTTCCAGCTATGGAGCCAAGATTTTATGGTTTCTAATTTTTTTTCCCTGGTCATGTCTATTTAGGTAGAACTCCCAAACCTCTCCATTGCATGATGGACCTTTTTGAAAAACTTGGTGTCCACCCTTGGTGAATTTGTCTATGATGAACCATCTCGATTCATGTCAGTCCACCCTAGTACGAGAATGTGTATCAAGGTTGACCTAGCTAAAACCCTAAAGGAGTATATCGACATTCAGGTTGGTTCTACCCATATTCATCAGCGAGTGGTGTATATCAACCTCCCTAATACATGTTACCATTGCTAGTCAACCTCCCACCACTTTAAGGACTTCCCATTGATGACTAAAACATTCAAGGTCAAGGCAACTACCCCAAAAACTGGTGTTGTATTAACTCCCACTTCATTGCACCATCCATAAAAATATGGTGAATGGATTGAGGTTTCATGCAATAAAGGGAAAGGTAGCAAGCCTGCTCAGACGGGGCACATAGTGGCCACATATGCTCAATCCCTAGTGCCTAAGCCTCCCATGCAACCATCGATTATGGAGTCAACCCATGTTCACTCTCCTCCTCTAGCCGTCGAGTCTGTAGACCACAATGAAGGGATGCAGTCCACTATTCCATTAGGTTCTCCAAATGGCGAAGGGGTTGAAGGAATTTTCTTTCAAAATTTAGGACAACGGTCCTGTAGCCCCCTCTGAGGTGAGCGACTTGCTCATTTAGAAAAGTGACAACAAAATTCTCTCTTCTCCACCACCATGGATTCCTTAAAGAATAACCCCTATCACTTGTTGTCATATAATGCAACTGAGGCCAGTAAGGGTATGCAACTTGACTCTTTTTAATGTTGTTTCTCTCCTAGAATGTGCATGGGTTGATGGATCATGTTTGTCTTTACATGGTTCAGGATGAGCTCACTACCTATTCCAGTATCTATGATCATTTAGATTTTATGTGTTTACAAGAAGTCAAAGTGGCAAGTTTCATTTTGCAATTTTCTTGTTCTATTTTATGGCATGATAGTCAGATGTATCCTACCAACCACAATCATGGCAGTGGAGGTGCTATCATTTTTCTTAATAATAGGTGGGTAAGAAATTTTTTTCACATGGGGTTCTGACCCCTCTCACCATGCAGTTTAGATTCTGATCAAATTTGGTGGTCTTTCCTTCGGGATTATTAATATTTATGCCTCTAATGAGGTCCAAGATAGATGTGCACTATGGAGATGGTGTGCTTTGTCCTTACTTACCACAGTCTGGTTGATGTGTTGTGATTTCAATATGGTTGAGAAGCCTTATGATAAAATGGGTCAGCTTCCTAATAGGTGGGCCTCAGGAGAGCAATATGCTTTTGGTATTTTATGAAAAATAAACTAGGGGTCTTAGATACCAATGGTTGTTTCTCTTTAGGTTAGTTTCCCAAGCATTTGTGGTTCACGTGGTCTAATTTTTAGTCAGGCCCCGCAAGAGTTTTAAAAAGGTTGGACAAGGCTATGTTGTCAGACCAACGTGAGTTTTATTTTTCTCATTGGCTTCCTTCAGTCACTTTTGTTGAAACCATTCTTGGTATGGTATCATCCAATAATTCCCCCAAGTGTTCTTTGTTCATGTTTCCTCCACCCATCAATGGCCTACTCATGCTCAGTTTTTTCTTAACACTTATTTCTTACAACATGAAACCACTATTTGTCATATCCAAAGTATTTGGAACATTGTACCCAGAACCAATGGAGATTGATGATGGATTGAGTGGTGGAATGATGTTATTTTTTGTACCATTGCTCTGCTCAAAATCCTAGGAATAAGGTAGCCCAGTTGCATCGTCACTCTAATACTGCTTTGTGTAATGAGCTTGCATAGGATTCCTTCCATCTTGAAGCATCTCCTTTTGACTCTGCCATTCAAGACCATGTCATTTAGCTTTGACATGAGCTCAAAGTGGCTGAAGTGTACAAGGCCAAAGGGGATTAGATTAAAGCCAAACTACATTGGCTCAAAGTGGGTGACCGTGTTTCTAAAGAGTTTTTCCAGAGGCTCCGACCTCCGCATCACTCCACTCAATTCAAAGCTTTAGTGGTTAATGGGGTTACACCACCTCTTTTCCTGAGATAAAAGCTAAATTTACACAACATTATTCTCATGTTTTTGTTGCTCAGCCATACACCCCTGAACGAGAATTAGCCCTTCAATGTTGTAAAGAGGTTATCCCAACTTGCCTCTCCCCAGCGTAGTAGAATGAATGTGAACAACCCCTATCATAGCAGGATCTTGCAGATGCCCTATTTCAAATGGCAGATGCAAAGGCCCTAGGGCTTTATGGCTTTCCCTACAAATTTTACAAAACTTGTTGGGATTTTTTTGGTCCTAACTTGCATAAAGTATATTTAGAAGCCCTGCAGTCTAGCTCCTTAGGTGCTATTATCAATAAGGGCAATATCAAGTTTATCCCAAAGTTTAGGGATCCAAAAATCATTACAAATTGAAGGCCAATAACTTTGCTTAATGTCAACTACAAGATCATTGCAAAAGTGCTTTCTTTGCGGATTAAGCCCTTGCTTCCATCTATCGTGAGGCTTGAGCAAATTGAATTTATCCAAAATCAAAATATTTTGGACAACGTTCTCACTGTTTGGGAAGGGATGTAATTGACTCGTAGGTCCAGTCAATAGGCCCTCTTCCTCAAGCTTGAATTTGAAAAGGCTTATTATAAATTGAGTTTGTTTTCATTCTTTCCATGTTGGAAGCTCTTGGCTTTGGTACTTAGTTTATTTCCTATATTAAAATGCTTTTTAGGATGCATCAGTTGTGCTTTCTCTCAACAAAATTCAAACTGGTGCTATTGGCTTGCATAGGTCAGTAAGGAAGGGCTGTACTTTAGCCCCCTTACTATTCATTTTAGTAGCAGAAGCATTTGGTTATATTTTGGCTCATCATGCTTCTATTGGTATGCTTTAGGGTATTTCCCTTCCTGGGAATGCTGGTCAACTCATTAACGATCATTTTGTTGATGATTCATTTCTTACTTTGAATAAGGATGAACAATATCTTTCTGAAGCTCTATCTTGTCTTGATATATTTTTCAAAGCCTCTAGGTCTAATATCAAATGGAGGAAAACCTCATGATATAGGTAATACCTACAACCTATTCTCCACTGGCTTCAACATGTGTAGTGGATTTGGATTCAACTTGGAGAAGTCTTCAAATTCTTGGGTATTCCTTTTACCTTTCAAGGTTCTCTATCCTAATTATGTTCTTATGTCATCAACAAAGTAGAAAGCAAGTTGGAATATTGGAATGCTAAGAAGTTGTCTCTTGCTGGAAAATTTCAAATTTGCTCAAAAGTGTTGGCTTCCATGCATGTTTATTACTCATATTTTTGGGTCCCTTCCTAGGCTTGTTACAAAAAGCTTGAAAAATTACTACGAAATTTTTTGTGGTCTAGTGGGTCTGAGCGAAAGGGCTTTCACAGAGTAGCTTGGAATATTTGTTGTCTCCCAAGGCAAGAAGGGAGTATGGTTCTGCTAGATTGTAAGAATCAAGGGTTAGCCCTCTATACTAAATGGATTGTGTGGGCTCTCAAAGGACCTGAAGCATGGAAATTTCTTATCAGACATTGCATCTCGGTTGGGCTTCCCCTCAACCATCGAGCCTGGGTAGGAATGGATTTTCCCTCTCTAGTGCTGGCCCTAGTTTTCATTAAAATCCATGGCTCCTTTATCATCAAAAGCATATGGAAGGCTTGGCAACAATTAAACCCTTAGATTGTTTATAAGGGGATAGATTCACATAAAGGCCTTTCCATTAATATTCTCAATGTCTGGTGGTCCCCTGTATTCAAGCTTCAGGGTAAGCCGTTGTGCCAAGTTCCCTGGGTCCATGCCCAAATTTTTTTTAAGAGGGGCATTATCAACATTGTTGATTTTTACTCCAGGGAAAACAGAGACTAGATTCCTTGGAATGATTTTAAAAGGATGTTCTACTTTTCCAATGCTCATAAGGCTATGTATGATGTTGTTCTGGACCATACACCTTTCTCCTTATGGAATAATTTAGGTTTTAGATCCCAAAAACCCTGGTGGAAATATTGGGACTGGTATAAGAGCACTTCCTTGCTTAGCTATAGAGCCAGACAAGGTTATTCTTGGCTTACGCCAACTACACCCACGATGCCCAAATTAAATATCAAATGGGACCTTCTCTCATCACCTTCTAGGTGGAAAACAAGATTTCATTCAGCCTGGGTGTCTTAGCTGGAGCCAAAGAAAACTTTTTTTTCCTGAAGCTTATTGTATTAGGGTTTACCCCTTGGCTACAAAATTTCTTATATGGGGGTTCTTGAGCCCCGATGCCCATTTTTTCAAGAACCAAAGTCTTGTATGCATCTTTTATGGGCATGTAGATGAGCCAGTCTTGCTTGGAGTTGGGTGGGTTCTTTATTTTCCCCGTTTATGTACCTACAGCTTTCCTGACATCATGTCCTTGTGGGTGATCCCATTTAGTTTTCTCTCCCACTGAGGGAAGTGTGGAAAATATTCAAAGTTAGAATTCTATTTCACATTTGGAAATCTACAAATAAGATTATTTTCAAGCAGGTTGATCCATCTTAGAATTTTTCATTTGCTGACAAGCTCGAAGTTTTTCATGATGTGTGGTTTTCGATCTGTGACCAGACTAAAAAGGTGGCTATGGAACTATACCATTTACAGGCTTTATTAAAATACTTATGTGAAGCCACTTGTGCTATTAGTAAGGAGGCCCTTGATCATGCATAGTGTCATCCTCCTCAAAGTAGATCCCGTGTCTATGGAGGACCATTGCAACAGTCGGATATGTACACCTCCCAGCATTCTACACTTGTGATCACTCCGCAATCTACGCCTGTGCCTAATGATGGTTGGGGAGCTTCAGGTAGTCATGGGCATATTTCTAGCTAGTTTCGTCCTTCTTATCCAATTAGTCATGCTTCAGGCTGGGGTGAGGAGCACTTTGATGGGTGGGGGAACAACCCACTTCAAATGGAGAAGGCCCTATCTACCACAGGATCACTTCTTTAAAAACCTTTCTAGTTGTAAAATGTTTCTATTTTTTTGTTGATAGATGTGGTGCCCGTATGGTGTAGTTTGTTTTTCTTTATCTGCTATTAGAATAAGTTAATAACATTTGGGGTGTGATTTTTTCTCTATCCACATTTTTTTTGGCTATAAAAAACTTTTATTTTTATAATTAAAATAACATTTCATTAAAAAAATACCAAAACTAGGTTACGCTCAACGTTGAATACTAATGGATGTTTTCTATACTTGCCTCCATTATTCTCGTGGTAGTGTTTCCCTTATCTTAGATTTCATTTCAAAAGAATTTTCAAATTAGTTACAGAAGAAAAATGTGCCTTTCACTTCAATTAACTAATCTTCTAGTGGAATTTTCTTATTATATAATTCTTTTCGTGATATACATTTATCCTTTGTTATGATAAGCTTTATAAACAATTAATTAATTAAATGTATATTTTAAATGGTAGGTATGAACACTTCTATGATTATCTTTTCTTATGTTATTTATGTAGAGCTTTGATGTAGGTGCTCTCATTCCATCTAAATTATTGCTATATTCATATGCTTTTTTGCTTTTAACTTTTTGCGGTTTTGCTTTTGTGTTTTTCCCTCGATAAGTTCTATTGGAATTTCCATCCTATAGTCATTGGCACATTTTTTTTCTATTGTATAGTGAATAGATTAGACATTGATATGTGTCTTAGAAGCAAGTGTTTGCATTTTTGTTTGAGTGAATATCATTGGACGTGCCACTTTAAAAAGATATTGAGGCAACCTTAACTTATTATTATTTTTTTATAATTGGATTTTTATAATTTTATATTAAACAAATATTATATTGCCTTTTTGTTTCATAAATTTTTTTGGTATATTTTTAAAGTTTTAATAATGAATTGAAATTTAGATTATTTATACTATAATTAATTATTTTTATGAGACTAAGTTTTATAATTAAACTCCTTCCTAGTTTGTCAAAAGATATTTTTTAAATCATTGTCTTCTATATTTTTTTCAAAAAGTTTCTTTAATTATGCTTGTATTAATTGAAGTGAATTAATCCCTCATATAGAGATATAGACCAGTTGTAAATGCCTTTACCTCATTGAATTCCTATACTAAGCACATACCTAGTTCAATTTAAAGTGCATCTTTTGAGAGTTCATTTTCTTCTCTATTTAGTTCTTTATAAATATGCCAAAAAGTAAAAATTCACTTCGATCCATAACTTATTTTATTTGAGATAAGGTAGGTTGTATAATCATGATTTCCATCCTAAAAATACCAATCATCTAGTTTATTACTACATGCGAGTCTACGTAAATTTATTTATTTTTATTCAGTTTGATTCTACAAGTGAACCAACAATTTAAAGGCCATAATTTCAACATAATTATTAAAAATTTATCCCAATCTAGCCTTGAATTTAAAAATAAGAGTTAAAATTATATAGTAATCCTCCTACTACAAAAAATCTAGAGACCCTTTGTTTAACCTCATCGAAAAATCCTAGGCCCTTGATTTATTAATCTTTGGATGGATGATTTTTTTGTTTACCTTTTTTTTTACCAAAACCTTATAGTTATTGAAACTTTCGATGATTTGGGAGAAGACTTGCCAAGTAGGATCTTCTTAAGCCTAAAAATTTATTGTGTTCATAGATAACCATACCCCCTAAGACACAAACAATTGGAGAGCCATAAAACCTTTATAAGACCTATTTTCAAACAAATATTTTAAGAACTATCCTAGGAAATCTTCTTCTCATCCTATATTAAGCTTTAATTGTGCTATAATTGTGGGTAATTTTTGCACCTACCCATGCCTAACTATTATTAGTTATATATTAGGTTTTTTTTTTAGATAAAATCAGAGATAACAAATAAATTTTATTAGCAAAACTAGATGCACTATCAGAAGCAAATCTAAGTGAAAAGGTGACAAGGATGATAGCCATGGAGCTCGTTGTAGTACCTATGCCTTGACCAAACCTCAAAATAAAAGAAAAATGTTCAACTTGCTGCATCCTTGACCTAGGAGCTCACTATTGTTAACTAGGGTACTAGAAGATAACTAAGGAAAAATTGACCAAGGTTTGAGGCTACCATAATTATGGTACACTATAAATGCATGTCGGGTCTTGTTGCTAGGAGATAAGCTCTAGCCAGAATGACTATCTCTTCAAGATGTCAAAGACCTCTACCTAAGTGAAACCCTGGGATAGTTTTAGTTCCTCGTTCGCTAGTCAAAGATTGATTAGAGCATGATGAAGAAGATGGTTAAGTCAAGTGCATACTAGAATATTTGCACCTAGGCTAGAAGCCATAAAAAATATTGAAGATCTGGTACATAAGAACATGGTAAAATGGGCTAAATATTGAGAATATCTTAATATCTACAATGATTGGAACCCGGTATTATGTCAAAGAAGAATGGAATGGTCAAGTCCAAATATTATCAAAACAATTATACCTGGCCAAAACCTGATAGTGTCCAAAGGTCCTAGTCTTCACCAAGATAGGAAAGTGGCCAAGTCTAGGAAGGACCAAAATAATTGAACCCAACTGAAACCTGGTGGGCTTCCAAAAGTATGATCTTTAGAAAAATAAATGATGGTCAACACTATGAAAGGTTGGAATAATTAAACCTAACCAAACACCGATTATCCCAAAAAATATCGATAAAAATAATGGCCAACTCCATAAAGCATCAAAGCATTAGTGTCAACCAGAACCCGACTAGGACCAAATTATATGTCCTGGACCCAGAAGCTGATTGAAAGAGAAAAATGGAAAAAAATCCAAGTTCATAGAATGCCAAAAGTTTCATACTCGATTGGAGTTCATTCAGCACTCAAAGGCTCAACTACATTCTAAATATTTGGCATGGTAGAAGAAGATTTTTGATCCAAGAGTAAAGTCGCTAGAAAAAAAGAGATCAAGGATCCAAAAGCAACCAACAAGCAGGGCATGAATCAATATGGTGCAGATCCAAGCCACATCAATCAACCACATTCATGTTATTGAAGTAGCCATACATATGTAATAGTTTAGTAAGATGGCAAAATATTTGAAATAACAACAATCCACCTTTGAAGAAATCATGGTTGTGCATGCTTGAGAATTGTAAAATGTCTATAAATACTATAATAACAATGGAAAAATGGTTGAATTTTAGGCGTTTACAATTTTTATGTAAGTATGGATTACTTACATCTTAATACAAATTGAATACTATCTAGCCTTTGGTTTGATTCATTTGCAGAACATGTATGTATGGGTGATTATATATTTCTAATTTAAGCATGTTGAATGTTTATGGTGTTTTATTCTGAATCCTATATTTGCACTTCTTCATTCACTTATCTAGAATTGGTGGTATCATATGATACAATACATTAAAATTTAGTGTTCTATAATTTATTTCTAAACTAGTTGATCTGTTAGGGAGTTAGTGGTTTAAGTGCATGATCCTTGTTATTGCATATCTTGATGTTGCTTAATATTTAGGTATAGTTAGCTAGGACTTCAAGGAACTGGTCTCCTCTAGAGATTGACAGCTATAGTATTTCAATGTTGGTCAGGTCTGTGGGTGCACAAACCTTTCCATTATATAGATTCTCCAATAAGCAAATTTTGGCATAACCAGTGAGATACAAATACCCCTTAGCTGGATAATTTAAGGACTAGTGATATCCTTGATTTTTAAATCTTATCAAAATCACTTGGTAAATTTGCTCAAATCCAAAAATTTGTATCACATGACCAGTTATCTTTTAGATCAAAATATAACATGGTGATACTCTATTTTGGTTCACAATATCCATCACTTAGTGAATCCATTGCAATAATGAACTCACTCTTATACTAGTTGCCTTGCAAGGTGGCTCTACTAAAAATTATCCAAGGTTCATGATTAGTTTCCCTTTTACACCATTCCTAAATACTTGTATCCTAGAGGACTCAAGGTCTTATGAGTAGCCTCGACCTCACTAGCAAAGAAGTTATGCTCATTTGATGATTTCAAGGACCCAAGTGCTATAATAGCTCAATGTGAGTGTCCCTATTGAAATTATTCAGGCCCTCTCAATATTCAAAATCTTGACAATATTCCCAGGACTGGTTTGAATTACTTGTCAAGTTTTGATAAGACAAACAAGACTACATTTGAAAATTGTTAGGATGTTGCTTCCTCGATAATGAATCATAATACTATGCATGAGGATGTGGTGCTTAGAATTTTTGTCCTCTATCTTAAGAGAATATCCCTATTGTGGTATAAATCATTGAAGGATGGGTGTATTTGTACAAGGGTTGACCTAGCCAAAGCACTCATGAGAACATTTGATGAGTCAAGGGACCCCTTCTTGATCCTCAATTATGTATCCTTTATCAAACATGATCCTCAAGAGAATATCATTGACTTCAGCACCCATTTCCAAAGAACTTGGAAAAGAATCCCCTATGAGCTTCAACTATCTCCCGCTTAGGCATACCTATTCTATACCCAGTCCATTTGCTTTGATATGAATCTCATTATTTAGCAATTTGAAGAAAAGAGGTTTTCAAATATTTACGAGGAGGCTATGCAAGCTAAAAATATTTTGATTCAAGTGGGAAAATTGCCCCTGAGAGATCACCCTTCTTCATGGTAGGCCTTGTCAAAATCATCTTCTAAATAATCTATGATGGGATTTACTTAAACCATGCAAAATTATTTCTCCATAATTTCCTATGAAAGCAAACTCTCTGTATATTGGGAAGTTTTGGGGTAAACTAAGACAACTACAAAAGTAGATGAAGGTCATGCGGTCTTTCCTTTCAAGAAAAATACCAACAACACAACCTTGTCTATGCTAACATAGAATATGAATTCTTGGGGTTTAGTGACTTCGTGGCCCTCTTTAATGTTTGAATTTCCCATGAATCAACAAAGTTCAATAGAAACCAGGAGGTCATAACTCTCAGCTAACAATCCTAAGCAAGAAGAGGGAAGTCCAATGCTCTTTCATGACATAATCGGTAGGCCTTATTTTTGGTTTACTACGCTCTGAGATCATTTCAAATATAACAAAAAGCAATCAACATGGACATCACAACCCATTCCATATGACATATTTCCTACCACAACACTCCTTGGAGAGGTAGCAATCAATTTTCTAGCCCCCTGATGATTAATGCATGATGATCATAATGGTTAGAAAATAACATAGACTGCAGTGGGAATAAAACAATATGGGGTATGAGCCTCTATCCTAATGAGATCAAATGAAATATAACATTGGAATCCTTCCCTAGTCGATTCAAGTATCTAAGTTAATCAAATGAACACTCGTGCTATCTTGATTAGTTATAACTTGGGACTGCCAATACCAAGGGAAAGTACTAGCCTTAGATGGTGTACATGAGACTTGAGAATAGTGGTATATAGTACCAAGATCAGCATGATGAGCATCTCATATTTGGCATTATATGGTATAGATATTGCATATTCATAGGATGACCTGCAATATTTACTACCTAGGCATGCTAGGAATCCTAAAATTTTGTTTAAATATACTACAAGTAAATAAGATCTACGATGAAGGTATGGTTGATCATATTTTGCAGACAAAATACTCAAATAAGGAAATACCAAAATATTTTCTAGGTCACCTTTTGGAATATTAACACTTTCTTTTTTGTCTTCTAGTCTTCCTCCATTATCTTCATTCTCTATTTCTATTTACCCTTCTATATTTTATTGTTGTGACTTCGTGGCCCAATGAATGATACCTAGTAAGCACAAAATCATTAACATACTATCCTTGATAATCCAAGATCACACGTAAGAAATTTTTGGACCAATGTAAATAGGACAATACACCATGCCTCCATGGACATGAAATAAATAGCAAAGAAGATTCCTAGAAATTTGGATTCACACTCATGCACTAAATGTAATTTCGTATGATGTAGTGCATGCTAAATCTATCTAGAATGAGGTGAAATTTCTATAAATATGCCCCCATGCACATCCATAAAAATTTTAAGAGAACAATAAGTCTCAGAGCATGGATGGAGTGGAGTGATCCTGTAGTGAATTATGATGAGAAGAGCAAGTTCTTTCTTGAATGTGTTAATAAAAAAACCCTTGATAGGATGGGTAGATGTCATTTATATTTTGATCTTTCTTGATATCAGTTTGGGGCTTCAAAGTGTGTGTACACGAGAATGCAATTTTTTGCAGTGTCCCATGGAATGGGAGAATTCTCTTCACTTTCTCTTGAGTTAACCCCATAGTTGCATTCTATTTTATGTTTGTAATTTTTTGCATACTTTTTCTTCCTCTATTCTTCCTTGTTGTTAATGGTCACCAACCTCTTCAGTTAGTGGTTTGTGTTCTATTTATTAAGTTGTTTCTCGTTGCCTCCCCTTTCTTTATATGTTGTTTTATTATGGTTTTTGAGTTTTTCTTGTTGTTTCCACTTGTTATCCCACTTATTTTCTTCTTCATTATGGTGATCCACCATGTTATTTTCCCCCCATCATACTCACCCTTCCTTTTTTCTACAGCTTCTACTAGCTGAATTCTTGCCAACTTCTCTACTAGCTCCTTCTTCCCTTCCCTTTCCCTCATAAAGTGTTAAGTCCAAAAATTTTGTTGGCCACCTGGATTCCTTGTTTCTGTAAATCAAAAATCCCTTGTGAGTCACCAATAATATGGGTATTTTTTGCACCTTACCACACCTAACTGCTAGTAGTTATATATTAGGTTTACTTTTATTGATAAAAGTAGATATCACCAACAAATTTTATTAGTATAACCAAAATCATTATTAGAAGCAAAGCTAAGTGAAAATTTGACAATGAGGATAGTCATGGAGCTCTCTATAGTACCTATGTCTTGATCGAATCCCAAAACAAAAGACAAAGGTTTAGCTTATTGTAACCTTGACTTGGGAGCTCACTGTTGTTCACTAGGGCACCAAAATATAACTAAGGTAAAATTGATCAAGGCTTGAGGCTACTTGAATTATGATACACATTCAATGCATGTCGAGTCATATTGCTAGAAGATAAGCTCCAACCAGAATGACTATCTCTTTAAGATGTTGATGGACCGCTACCTAAGAGGAACCCCAAGGTAGTCTTAGTTCCTCATTCACTGGATGGAGGCTAATTAGAGAATGATATAGAATATGGCTAAGTCAAGTTCATACTGAAATATTTGTGCCTAGGCTAGAAGCCATAAAAATATTGAAGACCCAGTACATAGGGATATGGAAAAATGAGCTAAATATTGAGAATGTCAAAACATATACAATGGCCATAACCTGGTATTATGTCAAAGAAGGATGTAATGTTCAAGTCCAGGGATTATCAAAATAATTATACTTGGCTAGAACCCAACGACATCCAAAAGGTCTGATCTTCACCAGGATAGGAAAGTGGCCATGTTTGGGGAGGACCAAAACAATCGAACCCAACCAGAATTGAGTGGGCTTCCAAAATCTCAATCTTAATAAAAAAAAATGATGGTTAATGGTATGAAAGGCTAGAACAATTAAACCTAATCAGACCCTGATATCCCTCAAAAAGCCCGATTAGAAGAATGACAAACTCCATAAAGGATCGCAACATTGGTGTCGATCAAAACCCAAACAAGGCCAAATTATGCACCCTAAGCCTAAAGGTTGATCAAAAGAGAAAAATAGGGAAAGTCCAGAGAATACATGAAGTTTCATACCTAATTGGATCTTGATCAATGCTTAAATTCTTGGCTACATTCTAAAGATCCAAAATGGTAGAAGATGTCTGATCTAAGAGTAATGTCATTAGGAGATCAATACATGGCTAAAATCCATTTGAGCGATCAAGAGTTATCTTGTAGGTGCGCACACAATTTCATAATTGCTTTCCAACAAGAAAGGGTCTCTTTTTTCCATGACGCCTACTAGGCATAATTTTGTGTCAGAATATCTCAACAGCAAAAGGGTGATCATGTGGATCATAGGGCAGTTAGGCAAAAAAGAGATCAAGGGAAAAAAAGCAACCAGCAAGCAGAGCATGACTCAAGATGGTGTGGATCCAGGCTATGTCAATTGACCACATTCAATTTATTGGAGTAGCCATACATCCACAATAGTTCAGTGAGCTAGAAAAATCTATGACATAACAACAATCCACTTTTAAAGCAATCATGTTTTTGACTGCTTGAGAATTGTAAAATGTCTATAAATACTATAATGTAAAGGGAAAATTGGTCGGATCTTAGGCATTTACAATTGATATGTAAGGACGGATTACCTGCATCTTAATACAAATTGACTATTTTCTAGCCTCTAGTTTGATTCATTTGCAAAACATGTATGTATGGGTAATTACCTCTTTCTAATTTAAGCATGTTGAATATTTATGGTATTTTATTCTGAATCCTAGATTTACACTTTTTCATTCACTTATATGGAATTGGTGGTCTCATAAGATATAATACATTAAAATTTTGTGTTCTATAATTGATTGCTAAACTAGGTGGTCTGTTAGGGAGTTGGTGGTTTAAGTGCATGATTCTTGTTATTGCATATGTATTTATGTTACTTAATCTATACCATTTTAAAGTCATGGTTTATCTACTTTTATTTATTTTAGCACCCATTCCCCCCACGCATTTAGGTATATTTAGTCAAGACTTCAATGAACCCACCTCATATGGAGACTGACCACTGTAGTTTTCATGTGCTCCTTGATATTTCAATGTTGGTCAAGGTCTGTGGGCACACCAACCTTTCCACTAGATAGATTCTTCTAGAAAACAATAACCTCCCTCCAAAGCTATCTAGTAAAGAAGTAAGTTACCGGTAAATGATTAATTATTTTATTGTTGAATTACAAAAATGACACCTTCCTGGATTATTCTAATTCTTCTTTTGTAATACCTCCCATGTTAGAACCTTATTTTTCATGGTATGCCATAGTAACAATATTGTCTTCAAATAGGGTGTTATTTTTCTAGAGTGTCTTCCACCACCATGATAGATCATCATTGTTATCTTCCAATAGAGTCATATATCCCAAATATGGAGGGTACTCTCCCATAGATCCATTCTTTATCTAAATCAATTGAATAGTTTCCTCTCTCAATTTAATATGTCCAACTTTAACTCTCCTAACATATTATTTCTGGTGATGTGCCTCCTAGACTTGAAGCCCTAACATTGTTGCTTCCTTCTAACCTTGACTCTTATTTGTAGAATATTTTGGATCAATTACTTAGGCAAGATGTCCAATCCCCTGATATCTTAGGATCTAAATTACATTATTTGGAAGTTGATGCATATCACCACAACTAGTCCAAGGGTCTAAGCCTAGTCTTATCCTTGAACCATCCCCTATATTCCAATCAAGCCATTTACGTACAATATAAAAGACTTGAATCATTGCCTTCAAATAAATTGAAATATTATGGGTTAGATTCATTGGGGCCCTTATCCACTCCTCAACTATGAGTGGATATAAATACTTTTCAGGTATGATCTTATTCCATAAGACTTCCTTTGATATTATCTTCCAAACACACTTTGTTGCTAGAGCCTTGCTAATTAGGAATATTTTCTTAAGTCACCATCCTCCATTTTACTTAGGATTGGCTAATGATTTCATTTTAAATAGGGGAATAACTTCTCTTTCCCTTTTCTCTATCTATAAAAATCTATAGCTTAATTGTGTAATTTTATCCAAAAACACCTTTTGGTATATGAGCCAAAGATTACCAATATACTGATATTCTTGATGTAGTAACAAAATGCCACACCTATTTTTACACAAAATACATTTTTCTAACCGTATAATATTCTATATAATCACATAATGCAAATTCTCAGTGATACAACAAGGAACAACAAGCACTTCTAGTAGCAAACTTCCTGTTGTATACCAAGATTCCTATAATTGTACATAAAATGCTCGTTACCATAAAATACCTAGGAACCCTACAATACATCACAATTGTATGTTCATTTGTAACCATACAATGCATCACAACCATAAATTCCTTGTAATAATATAATGTAATCTTTGTAAATTTTCACCCTCTAGTCATAAAACTATATGATTATTCTTTCAATCATAAAATAACCAATGATTATGACCACATACAATTCACCAGGCTCTTGTATGATTGCCCTAAATTATATGATAATTTAACCATATAACCAACATTATTCTCATACAATATTCCTCTTTTTTATTGTTTGATTAAACTACTTTTAGGTTAATGATGTTGGACTATTATTTTACAACTATGATCCCAACTTACAACTATGCTTTATTGTATTACATTTGTATGATCATTTCTCCACAAGTGACTTGTACGATCACTATCACCCTATCATATGATTGTATGATCTCATTTCTATGCAAGTGACTTGTATGCTCACTATCACCCTATAATACGATGATACAATCACTCCAACCCTTAGTGTATGGTCTCCTCCATCATACAATTATAGCATCAACATTGTATGATAGATCTCTTGACACTTTATTTTTCTTTTAATTTGTTTGCTTCAGTGCAATTATACTTGGTTGATCTCACCTTTACTTAAACCATTCAATATTTACCCTAATTAATCTTATAATTTGAACCCTTTGTACAATAAAAGTTTTTTGTACAATGCTTCCAATAAGCAATTATAGTTACGAGGTTGGATATTGAGATTATAATTGTGGAGCTGACCAACTACTTCCACTGCTACTCTGTTCTAAACTCTCCCCAATATTAGCCTATCATGCTATTGCCAATATATAATATTTATATAATAATTATATCAAAGTAAATAAAATATAACAATTATATAATAAAAAGTATTCCTATTAATAAATTTTTTTTAAAATAATTAAAATAAACTTAATATTTTTTTATATTAAATAAATGTCATAAATAATTATTTTTAAATTAGTAATATCCTGAGCTAAGCATGTAATTTGCAATTGCTTCAAGCTACCCTCCAAAATATTCATGTCTATTGCATGTCTATTTTCAGAATACCCTTAAAAGTGAGGATCGACCATATCTTTAGGATATTTCTATGGATTGGGTGGAGGATAAAAAGAGGGTATCCCTTGTATTTTGGGATAGGGTTTGCTCTTCTAGGAAATAAGGTGGTCTTGGGATTAGAAATTTGTTGTTGTTCAATAAGGCGTTGATTACAAAAAAAACCTAGAGATTATGTGTTGAGGAGGACCATCTGTGGAAACATATTATGAGAGGTAAGTATCTTGAAAATTACATTATTTTTTAGAAGTGATCCTCCTCTTAGGGGATTTGTGATCTGGAATGATTTTATGGGGGTCAAAAATCTAGCTACAAAGGGTATGTGATGGAAAATTGGATTCTTCATGAACCTCTCTTTATTAGTCCTAAGTTTTATGAGTTGAAGGCTCCTTTGTCACTTAAATATGAAGAAAAAGCAATTGATTACATAATAATCACTAATAGAAAGAGGATTTGGAGGCATCTAACTTTATATACAACTGATATTTAGATCCTTTAGATTTTGGCAAGTTTGAGCCTATTGTTGCAAAAATACTTTCTTCCTCAACATAATGATAGGTACTTCCTTCTATGAACTCATTCTTCTAAAGGCCTTTTTTTTGTCAAGACTGCATATGAGGCCCAATCCTTGTCCAGGGGAGGATATTTTCTACTAGAAAGGATTTGGTATCCTCATTTGATCCCCAATATTGCATTTTTGTGGTTGTGTTTGCAATTTTTTTTTTTTACTATTGATAATTTATGTAAGAAAAGATTTCATCTTCCCAATATTTGTCTCTTGTGTTCTAAGGACGTTGAATCTGTGGATCATATTTTCATCCATTGTGATTTCTCAAATAATGTGCTCAATGCTTTATTCGATTCCTTTTCCATCAAATGGACATTACCTCTAACTTTCAAGGAACATTTCACTCAGTGGAAATCCCCCTTCATCAGTCATAGCCTCACTAGGATGTGGGATCCAGTTCTTCCTCATTTTTTATGGGGTATTTGGTGGGAGAGGAATAGAATAATTTTCAAGAATATTACTAGCGATGAATCCTTTGTATTTAGAAGGATTAAAGTTGTCTAGAATAACTTGATTGTCTTTGATGTTGGAAATGTTAGGAAGGAAGTTGTAGAGACATAAGTTATAGTTAGTTGTAATATGAATCTAGAGAATTCTGATTTTGTATCCACTATTAAAAAAATATTGGCTACTATATGGAATAAACGATCTAAAGGGTGGGTCATTCTAAAATTTTATGGGGCTACCAAAGGTAATCCTGGGAGGTCTTTTGGAGGGGGTGTTGTTAAAAATTATAATGGTGAGGTTATTTGAGCTTACACTTAAGATTATGGTATTCAAAAAAACCACCTAGCTAAAGCTAAGGCTCTTTTCTTGGGTGTTCACCAATTTTTTGAGAGGAACTTTAGAAGAATTTCAAGGTGAATCCTTGAGCATCATTTGGGATCTGCAGTTTGGAAAAAATGATAATTGTTTCATCTAGAATATTATTGAGGACACATCAAAGGTTCTAGAAGATATGTTAGAAGTTAAAATTGAGCATATTTATAGGGAAGGTAACCAGGTTGTATATGTTATGGTAAATTTGAGTGTGGATAGTGGCCAGTTATGAATCTAGGAAGACAATTTCCTTTAACGATTAATTATTGCTTTGGAAGAATTGGGCCTACCTATCTAGTAGGCCTTTTTATTGCCTTTCTATTTAGATGAGATATCCGTTGTGTTCTAGTGATACTCTCTTTGGGAGGTCTTTTTTGGTGGGCTAGCCCTTTTTCTCCTTGGTGGTTACCATTCTCAAGGAATATGCTTGGTGGTTTGACTTCATAGTTTATCTTTAAGTTTGCAGTTTTTTTATCAGCATCTTGATGTATTTACTACCCTTCCATTATTATGCAAATATAGATCAGTATCGTTGGTGTCTCTAAAATAAAGTTGAATAAAAATTCTCCTTTATGCCCTATTGAGTGGTGGGTTGGTCTTTGTTTTTGGATGGTTGTTTTAGTTTAAGTTATGTTTCTTTTGGTGCTTTCAATGACATAAAAGGTTTAAAAATATTGTGGCATGGTGGTTATAGGGGCAGAATACGTGAAGAACTATGTGGCAACTTCTAGGGCATGCAACACAAAATACTATGGTGACCATAAAAGCCAAATAGCCTACTCGAATTCGTGGTGGCTACTGATTCCACCATGTAAATTAAAAAAAAATGTTTCTTTTGGCCTTAGAGGCTGGCATGTGCTTTGTTAGAATAAGTAATTATTCTCTTAAGTCCTAATAGGATAGACATACTTGAGTTTCCACTTCTCCATAGTCAGGTGAACTCTTAGTATAGTCTAGATTAGATTTGATGAGTTGTTGTAATCCAATGTCTCTCAATGATCAACTTTGATATTTATACAAAGTTGATCCATGGAATAAATTAGTCAGTTCTATTTTGTTTCTTCAAATATTGTAATGTTTTGTAGTTCTAATCTTGGGAACTAGAGTAGGATAGATTCTTCTAGGCATTCTCTCTTGAACGCAGTTTCACGAACTGGTTCATAATCTCTTATCTTTTGTTTTTTAAAAAAAGAGGAGTTTTTTTTAGATTGCTCATTTTATATCTACAATTTTTTTGATAAATTTGTTTATGGTAATATCTAAATAGTTAAACTATATTTGTTTTACCATATTATGTAGTATTCTCCTCATATTTTTTTCAAATAATATAGATATTTGAATTTTTTTTCCTGCAATTTATTATTGTTCTCCTCATATGCCTATTTTAAAATATATATCTCCATATCTCTTCTTGGATGCAGGATTCCATTGGCCCCAATAGCCGTCATTGCATATCGGTTTTTAATGAATGCATGCTTGCATTGGATGCATTATAGCCATTGTTGGGTATGTTCATTAGTGGAGACCAAGCTTCGTAGGCATATACCTTTTGGTAGGCAATAAAAATCGTGGGTAAAGTTTAGTGACTGTTGGAATTTTTTTTTATCTTTGAATCTCTTTAACTAAAGGTTTACAACATTTTTGACATCAATGTTAATGGATATTTGGTCAAACCAAAGTCCATTAATAATTTTTAAAAAAATGTGTCGTCTTTGTCGACGTTGTTTTGGCGTCCGAGGATTTCTCGTGTATAAGTCAAGTGGACATTTGGTCAAACCAAATTCCATTAAATTTTTTAAAGAGAACGTGGTAACTTTACCAACGTCTCTTACTGGTGCACGACGATTAAAATAGCAATGGGAATTTCCAAAGTTACTTCTTAGATATTCGAGGATCAAAATATCCATTCGTCTTCAGTTAATTCGAAGTTTCTCCTTATTTTTTGTCCTTCGGTGCTTCATAGAAGAGCTTCAATTTTTTTTATATATTCATCTAAGTGATTGATAAAAATTATAATTCCTTCTTTGCGTATTCTCAAGATATTTTTTAACAATGTTGTCCCTTGATTTACATTGTGAATCTTCAAATTATTATTGAGCATTATAGCTGAATGATTTTTGATTGGTGCCTTCCTTGAAGTCTTCCTCATCCATCACTACACTCTCAAGCAACTTCGTGGTCCCTTCGATGACTTCTTCCACAGTCTTGTGTACCTTCTCTTTAATAAGTTTCCAGGAGCCTCTCTGCGTGTGGTATTGTCTATGGGAACACGTTCCCGGGAGCCTCTCCTCGTGTGTGCCTTCCAAAAATCTTTTGCGAGGCCTCTCTGAGTAATGCCCTCTTTGCATACTACGGGCACCTTCCATACATCTTAAGCAGCAAAAGAGGTGGTATTTTTTTTATAAAAACATTTCATTGGATTCCTTTTATCTCCTTTTCGAGTGCAGAGATAAGAAATCAAATCATACCCTTTCATGATTTTCAAAGCTCCATTCTTAGTGCTTGTGGACGTGGAACCATAAGGCAAAATTATAGTTTTTTATGTTTTTTCACTAATAACTTCTACTCTAAGTGCAACTAAATTCATAACTTTTCAAAAGCTTTCAAATATCCTTCCTCACTGCCCATTGATGTCTCTTATTTGTTGATGAACATATCCTTGGATGATTTGAAATACTTCACTGCCTCTTGTCATCTCTTCTGATGTCAATTGTAATTAAAGCTCAGATCTTCTAGTTCTTTACATCTTTTTTCTCTGTTGAAAGTGTTGTGTTTTATAATTGTACCCTCTAAAATATTCTATCTTTTTCTTTAAATGTCTTTCCTTGGCCACAAAGAAAACAAAATATAAAGTTGTAATATCAATTAAAAAAAAAAAAAATGGGGGGGGTGGGGGGGTTATAGGTGCCATTATTTGCACCTATTGTAGCTTCAAAGGGGAGGATTATTTTTGTGTCCATATTTAACTCTTTTATTATTTGCCTCATTGCCTTTGTTCTAATTCCTTTTTACAAAGTTTTTTATTATTATATAAAGAGAAATTTTGGTAGTAGAATCTAAGTGGGAATAATTTTGCTTTTAAGAATTTTATAAAATATATTATTTTATACAATCATTAATGTTCATTTCTTAAAATATAACTAAAGCAAATACATTAATAAATTTATTATAATCACATATATACCTCGTACTGGACTTATAAATAGCTTATAGTTTCCGTTATGGAAGGACGGGTTATTCAGATATCTTATATAAAGGTCTGGCTGATTATCCATTTAAAATTTGATGTTCGAAGTATCAATTTTACTCATTACTTATATTTTCCCTCTCGTAAGGGCGAGTTTTTGAGAAGAAAAGATATATAGGCCTGGCAATTTTTTTTCATTAAGCCTAACAATTATATCAAATATCCTCATTTACTTATAGTTTCCCTCAAGTTAGGGCGGGTATTTTGAGGATTTTGGTATTTCTTACAAGGCTTTTGTTAACTTCTTTAAAATCCATTGCATTCTCTAATATATATAATTGAAGTTGAAGGGGGAATTATTTGTTCACTTCAAATTTTGTTTAGAAAAGTGAATACAATGAATAAAATTGATCCACTCACTCCTCATAACTATCATACATGGAAAACCAAAATATTAAATCTCATTTCTCAAAAAGGGCTCACACACCTACTAGAAGAAAAACAACTTGAATTTGAAAAAGAATATGAAATATTTGTTCATAAAGGGAATATGTATGAAAAAATGGGTATTATAAGCACTAATGTAAATGAAAGCTTATGGTTTCACATTATATATTGTAAAAATCATTATGAAAGTTGGAAGAAACTAAAGAACTTATTTATAAAAGTAGATCAAATAAGGCCAATGCAACTAGATGCAGAATTAACTGCATTATCTCCTGAAGATTTTAGCAATATTATTGAATTTATCACCAAATTTAAATAAATTCTCACTTAATACAAAGGTAGTGGCAAATCTAAAATAGAATAAGAATTCATATATCTAATTCTTTCTAAATTAAATGGTGTATTTCAGATTTTTTCAACCAAATTTTTATCTACAAAAGATGCTCTTGGTGCAAGTTTTAAAATGCCTTCCTTAGAGGAATTTTGTGATAGGCTAACTAGAGAAGAAACCAAAATTGCAATGTATGAGATCTCTTCCTCTTCCTCAATATCCTTAGTAGCATCCACATCTACTAAAGAAAAATTCAAAAATAAAGAAAGGATTTCCATTACTTGTACTCACTGCAAAAAGAATTGTCATTCTATGAATAAATGTTGGAAAAGACTACAAAAACTAGAGGCAACAATGAAGGATAAAAATATAGACACTAAGAAGAAAATAAGAAAATCCCTACAATGTTCAAGGCAATATCACAAAAAAATTATCAAAATACTGGGTTCTAGATTTAGGAGTAACTCATCACATGACTTCCTTAGATGAGTCATTCTCTTCAATCTCCTCAAGTTCAACAAGTAGCATAGAATTTGGTGATTCATCCTTTATCCTAGTCAAAGTAAAATGTGACATATCTATTGATGGTGTTTATATCAATAATGTTCTCTATATTCCAACTATTGCAACCAATCTCCACTCTATCTATCAAATTTGCACTTCTGGAAAGGGAAAAACAATTCTCTTCTCACCAACAGGAGTTGAGATAAGAGACTTTCAATATGCCAACTCTCTCATAGCCAAAGGAGATATTTATCACAAAAGTCACCTATTTCACTTCAAAGGATTCAAAAATTCATAAGGGACCTCCTATTTTGTTGCACATGGATATCTTGAAAGAAAAATTTGGCATGAAAGGTTTGGGCATCTTAGTTATAACTACCTAAAAGAATTAAACACCCATGAAATGGTAACATGATTACCACATGTCTCTTCTATTAATGGAGTATGTCCTGGATGTGCTCTTTGAAAGCAACATCAAGATACTTTCCACCCTAGTGGTTCTCTAAAGGCCTCATCCCCTCTAGAGTTAATCCATAGTGACTTGATGGTCTTCCCAGAGCATTATTTCAAAGGAAAAAAATATGCTTTAACCTTCATTAATGATTTTTCTAGAAGAACTTGGGTATACTTCCTAAAATACAAGAGTGATGTTCTATCCCACTTCAAAATCTTCAAACCCTTAGTTGAAAATTAGGACTCTTGTAAAATCAAGCAAATTCGTATATATAATAGGGAGGATACTTTAGTAATGAGTTCTCAATTTTTCTATCAGGTCATGGAATAATTCATCAACATTATTTCTCCCATAATCTGTAAAAAATGGTATTTCAAAGAGGAAGAATAGAACTTTAAAGGAAACGACCAACTATATGCTCCACTCAAGAGATCTTCCAAAAGTTTTTTTGGTAGAAGTAATTAACTATGCAAACTATATTCAAAACCGCACACCTCACAAAGCTCTTGGCCATTTAACTCCTAAGGAAGCATGGACTGGCTCAAAACCTGATGTCTCCTTCAAAATTTTTGGGTGTACTGCTTGGGCACATATCCCAAAGAAGAAAAGAAAGGCTCTAAACAAGAAAATAAAAAAGGTCATATTTTTTGGTTATTGTGAGGAAATGAAAGCATACAAGCTCCTTGATCCCACAACTCATGAGGTCCTTTTTCATAGAAATTTTCAATTTGATGTAACATTCCCACATAAATATCCTCAACCATCCTCTTCCTGAATTGATTCTCTTGAACCATATCCAATGTTAGAGCCTCAATACAATGAATAACCAATACTAGAAGTTAATTTAGAGATTAATGATCAATATGAGGATCCTATAAATCCAAATCAAAGTCCTGCCACTCCTACTGTTCCCTCTTCTATGACAAAATGGGTCAGCACCATTGTTAAAGAAGTAACTATTGGGACTGAACAAAAGGCATTTCATATTTACAAGTTATCTTACAATATATAAGCATCAAGCTTGGGAGGGAGATATGACAAGTGTCATAAGCTCCACTCCAAGTGTCTTTCAGAAGACACCACTCCAACTCAAACTGAAGACAAGGACAAGTGGCAGAAGACAAATGTCAACCTATCAATCATAGGCATAGTGCACATTATAATAATATTCTAACATTCCCCCTTAATGTGCACTATCCTAAAAGATAAGTCAACATTAGATAACATTCCCCCTTAATGTTGACTTTGTTTACATAGATATAGCAAATTGCTAAACTGAGAAAACTTGTCTTTCCCAAGTGACTTGGTGAAGATGTCTGCTACTTGATATTGAGTTGGTACATACTTCATGTGTATAATATCTTCTTGGACCATTTCTCTAATGAAGTGATGATGGATCTCAATGTGCTTTGTTCTAGCATGGAAAAACTGGATTCTTGGTCATCTTGATGGTACTTTGATTGTCACAATATATATATGTTGGACCATGTATGAATAGCCCAATATCCTGAATTAATTGCCTCAACCATATTGCCTCCTTAGTTGCCTCAACTACTGCTCTATATTCTGCTTCTGTTGAAGATAGTGAAACTATGTGCTGCTTCTTTGTGCTCCATGAAATAGAACCTTGGCCTAATTGAAAGCAATAACCTGATGTAGATCTTCTAGTTTCAGGACAACTGGCCCAATCTGACTCTGTGTATCCAATCAAAGAAAAATTATCACTTGATTTATACATAAGCCCATGATGAGGTGTTGCCTTTAGGAATCTCACAATCCTATTAGCTGCTATCCAATGGCTCTTCTTAGGATCCTGCATGAATCTGGAAATAAGGCCAATTGAATAGCAAATATCTGGTCTAGTTGAAGTTAAGTAGATTAAACTTCCAACTAGTTGCTTGTAAAGTGTACCATCAACCCTTTCTTCTTCATCATTATTTAGCAATTTCAATCTAGTTTCCATGGGAGTTAGAGAGGGCTTACACTCCTCCATGCGAAACCTCTCCAAAATAGATTGAATGTATTTAGCCTATGAGATAAAAATCTTACCAGGCTATTGCCATACCTCTATTCCTAAGCAATAGTGGAGGAGGCCTAAATATGTCATCTCAAAGTTCTTGCATAAGTCCTCCTTGAGCAACCTTATTCCTTCTATATCATCACCTGTAATGAGAAGATCATCCACATACAATGTAACCAAAATGATGCGGTTTCTCCAATGTTTCACATAGAGAGTAGATTTTGCTGCAGATCTAGTGAAACCAAGGTTGAGAAAATAGGAGTCAATATTTGCATACCAAGCTCGGGGTGCTTGCTTCAACCCATATAGAGATTTATTTAATCTGAGGAATTTGTTGTTTTGGCCTTCAACTGTGTATCCTGGTGGTTGTTTCACATACACTTCCTCCTTCAAATGACCATTTAGAAATGCACTTTTGACATCCATTTGATATATTGGCCAATGTTTTTGAGTTGCCAGAGCAATAACTGTCCTGATTGTAGTCATCTTAGCCACAGGAGCAAAGGTCTCCTCATAATCAATTCCCTCTTGTTGCTTATAGACTTGCACTACTAGGCAAGCCTTGTAGCGATCTAGTGAGCCATCTGCTTTATATTTTGCCTTGTATACCCATTTTGTGCCTATGGTATATTTTCCTTTGGGTAAATCAACTAACTCCCAAGTGTGATTCCTTTCAATGGAATCCAATTCATGATCCATGGCATGAACCCATTTAGGATCTCCAAGTGCTTCTTTTACATTAGAAGGTTCAGGTTGGCTAAGTACTTTGGCCATTAGGGCATAATGCACTTGGTGTCTTAAGGCTGAAGGCCTTTTACCTGTATAGGTGGGTAAATGATTTTGGGCTTCATCTATTGTGGCTTGAACCCACTTGGGTAAAGGATTAGATGATGTTACTTGATCATTAGGAGGATGAGATGGAGGACACGGATCATTTGTAGGAAGTTCTTCTTGTGGATGAATTTCTTGATTTATGAGTGAAGGAGAAGAACTAGATAATATTGTATGCATGAATGAAGCAACTATTTCATTAGTTATTTCTAAAGTGGGGGCTTTAGGAGGATTAGATGGGGGATACTCATGAAAGGTAACATCCCTAGATAAAATGATTTTCTTGGAAATAGGCTCATATAATTTATATGCATTGGCACTATCACTATAGCCAACAAAGATGCATTTTTGGATCTTATCATCAAACTTCTTCCTTTTCTTATGAGGAATATGAGCATAGGCATCACATCCAAATATTCTCAAATGGCCCACATAGGGCGTTCTTCCACTCCATGCTTATTCAGGTGTTCTTTCATGTAAGGCCTTTGTGTATGACCTATTATTCAAGTATGCAGTAGTAATAACAGCTTCTCCCCAAAATGAGTTAGGTAATAGAGCAGCATGTAACATTGATTTTACCCTATTTGTGATTGTTTGATTCATCCTCTCAGCAACTCCATTTTTTTGCGGGGTATAAGGGGTTGTGAATTGCCTTCTTATCCCATGATACTTACAAATATTAAAGAATTCATTGGAGACATATTCTCCACCATTATCTGATATTAAGGTGGAGATTTGATAGCCACTTTCTCTTTCAACAAGTGCGATGAATTATTTGAACTTATCAAGGGCTTGCCACTTATATTGAATTAGGTAGATCCATACCTTTCTGCTGTAATCATAAATGAAAGTGATGTAGTATTTTGCCCCTGTATAAGATTGAACAGACATTGGCCCACAAATGTCTGAATGAATCAATTGCAAAGGTCTATAAGCCCTCCATGACTTTCCTGTTTCAAATGGTTGCCTATGGTGTTTGGCTATTACACATGGTTCACAAAAACTTTTTGAATCCTTAATATGTTGAAGTCCTTTAACTAATCCTTTTGTAGCCATCATTTGAAGATTATTAAAATTTAAATGTCATAATCTTTCATGCTACACGTACTCCAAAGAGAAAGTTGTTGTTGTATGCAAAGATGTTTGTGTTACAAATTTTGTAAGGAGGTAGTAAAAACCATCCTTTTTCACTCCCATGGCCTTGACATTGCCATTGGGTTCCTTAATGTAGCATTTTTCTTTTTCAAAATAGACATTATAGCCCTTATCGATAAGTTGTCCAATAGAAAGAAGACTCCTTTTAAGACCAGGCACATAAAAAACATCTCATTGCGAGGAACATTATTACCATCATGCAAAGTGGTGCCTCCCCAACACCTTCAATGGGTAGAGCACTTTCATCACCAAAAGTAATGAATTGATTTGATGTGGGCTGAACCTTGGTCAACCAATATTGCCTTCCTGTCATGTGCTTTTTTGCTCTAGAATCAATATACCAACATTATTTATCTTCAATATTAACTTGGTTGGCTGCATACAATGTGTTCATATTATTATTTTGTGGTTCTCCCTGTTCTCTTTGCCTTTGATAACAATTAGCAATATTATGATTCCATTTTCCACAATATTCACACCCTTGTTGATTGTTGTTTTGACCCCCTTGAGGTCTTGTTTGCCATCTTTGTTGCTGCTGGTACTGCTAATTTGGCTGGTGCTGGTATTGTGTGTATCTCTGGTGTTGTCTAACCCTTTGATTTTGATTATGTTGATTTTGACCCTTGTTTTGTTTAGGCTGTAGAGTTGCCTTGGTGGCAAAAGTTGCTGATGTGGCTTCAATTTCTTCATATTTGATTAGGGCTTGCTCATGCTTCTTAAGTAGGATCTCAATATCCTCAAGTGTTGAATTCATTATTTTACCACTCAAGTCTAACATGGTAGCATAGGAGTGAAACTTTGAAGGAAGACCATGCAACATTATTGGAATTAATTCATTATCATCTAGGGTTTTACCAGCAACTAAGAAATCATTTTTAATAGACTTCACTTCCATAAGATAATTGGTAAGTGAGCCTTTCATACATAGATTGTGCAATTTTTGTTTGAGATACAAAATATTATCTTGACTTGGCCTATCAAACAATCTATTGAGAGCATCCCATGCTTGTTTAGGTGTTTTTGCAGCCCTTATAGTTTCTCTGCATTGAATTCCTGTAGCTAGCTTGATTAAACTTAAAGCTATGTTGGAATTCTTCTCAAATTGTGCTTTTTCTTTAGGGTCCATAGGTGCAGTGAGTGGGTCTTCATTAGCCTCGCCTATCTCTCACAAAGTGCCACATGTCATTCATCATTAATATTGACTCCATCTCATACTTCCAATTTGCAAAAGTCTGTGCTCCTTCAAGTTTCTTTGTAAGTCCACTTAATAGATTTGTAGTAGCCATGATTTAGAAAAGGATAAAAATAAAAGGGAGCTCAACAAAGGATGAAGTAAGTACGGCAAATGCCAAATTAGAGCCCTAAAAAAAAAATCTAGGGTACACCGCTGAAGATCCAGAGGAGGGTTTGCCTAGTTTTTCCACTCTGAATCTTCAAGAGTTTCCAACAGTGGGAGGGTTAAGTTGAACATAAGTGCCTTTTTCTATCCAAAGAGAGTAAGAATTAGAATTTTACCAAACCTTTATACCAAACTTCTCAATATACCCGCCCTTACGTGAGGGAGACTATAAGTATTTGAGCAGTTGATACGTGGAACATAGGCAATTCTAAAAGGGAATAACTGCCAAGACCTTTATACCAAACTACTCAATATACCCGCCCTTACGTGAGGGAGACTATAAGTATTTGAGCAGTTGATACATGGAACATAGGCGGTTTATAAAAATGTGATGCTTTCTTTTTGTAGAATTGTTACAATAGATGTGCCAATGTATTTTGCTGAAAATGCTTGTATGTGTTTGCTTGCTTGTATATGGCTTAGTGTCAAGTGTGTATGAACTACACTTGATTACAATTATAAACCCAAAGTCATGCAAGGGTAATAAGAAGCATAAAATGTAGTCAAAGCTCAAAATAGAAGATGCAAGCAACAAACACCTAGTGGCAAAGAGAGTGCCACAAAATGAATCCACCGACAAGGGGACAAGGGGTCCTAAATCACCCCTTAAGTTGATGATTTGTATTGAGAACTTGGCTAAAAACAAATTAGCCCCAAATGTGCTTCCAAAATGATGAGACAATATCAATGTCTTCTTTTACAAGATTGCCCCCATATTCAATAAATGACTTGGAATAATGTCCTCCCAAAGACTTAGAAATTGACTCCTCACAATTTTTACCAAATTATCAACCAAGAGTGTCGAATGCAATCGAGAATGCACTCTGTTTACAATATAAAACTTCAAGTCAAAATTTAGTTGAGTAAAAAATCTCAAAACTAAAAAATAATTGCACCAATGGATCCCCCTCGAAATTCTCTTTCCAACAACTATAAATAAGCCTATAGTCAGATACAAGTTGATGCTTCAAACAAGCAAAAAACAAAGGCCCTGAAAAAATGTGCAGCTTTAGGACATTCCCAAAAGGTCACCCATCCGAGTTGTGCTCTACAATATGTTGCTTTATTGTGGAGTTTTTATAAAATGTAGTACTAATGAAACTTTACAATAGCTTTGTAATTGATTTTGCTCCCTTTACATAAAAACAATTAAAATAATGGTAGCTTTTTAAAAAACTATTAAAACACTACCTTCTATAATGCACATTCTCTTCTTAATGTATGAGGATTTTGCTTGCGTGTACATCCAACCCTCTGCAAAAACTTTATTAAGGTCACATAAAGTGAAGTTGAAAGAGAAATACGGTTTGATATGGGGTTTCAGTAAATTTCCATCGACCGACCACTATTTTCTCCCACGGGAGTCGATCCTTGGACAACGCGATTCAGGATACACCATGGCTTTGGCCAAAATTTAAACTTTCTGGTTCTATAGAAAGGAATTGGAGAATTACAAATTATTGCGCTTGGAAAACCAATTAACCTTGCGATTCTCGTCACGTTATGGTGAGATTTATCAAATTCGTCACAGCAAATCAGTGCCAAAAAAAATGGAGCGGCGATAAAAGAACCAAGGGTTAAGAATAGTAGCAACGTTACTTACAGAGAAGAGAAGAGGTCCACAGGGAAGTTGCTAGAATTGAAGGCCGAAATCCTAGAGGCTTTACCAGAGAAAGAGAACTTCCCAGAGACGAGATTCCTGCCTACTCTGTATTACACCACAAATGAAATCAAATAAATGAACTATCACAGAGTTGACCGCGGATCACAATGCCACCATTCGACAAAAAAAATAAGCCACCCTTCGGCAGAAAACTACCATTTTTTAGATTTGTGTTGTCAATCCCGAACAACACGTCCGTCAATGACAACTTACCCCCAATTGTTGATAATTTGGTGACAGTGTTATGGGGAAAAGATGCCAGAGCTGTGCAATGGAGTCTGCCAACTAAAAACACCCAATCCAGAGTTTTTGTAGACCCAATTCAAGATTTTCAGAGAATGGAAATGGGTTGTTTACAGGAAAAGAGAGGCAGCACCTGCTTCAGTTTTATGCAAGTGGGTGGAGCTTACAGAACAAGTGTGCTCAAGAAGAATTCATTGAGGCCATTTTGGGGTGACAGAGCTATGGGGAGAGGACTGGAAAATAAATGGCAACAGGGGAGGAGGACTGCAATCAGGTTAATGGGTGGGGATAGCTCTTTTCCTTCTGATGACAATAGACAGAAGCAAAGAGAAGTAGATGAATTGGGCACTTCCAATTTTTGTATTATAGAAGGACCTGAAACATTACAATCCTTTGTGATAATGCAACTACAGTGAAGATAGGTGAAGCCAAGGCTGTCGCTGTTACTGGTGTAAAATAGAGGACTTAGATCTACGAAGCTAGAGCCGTCAATAAAGGTTTTGCTTCCTGTTGTGCAAGCAAGGGCTAAGCCTAATTTTGTCGTGACCCTAATGGACGGACTGGCACAAAGTTTTGTGCAGACGCATTGCTTGGGAGCTATGGGCACTCTGCATTATGATGCTACGTTGCTCACTAAAAATTTGTGCGGTAGATTAAAGCCTCTCCTCCTGTCGCGATTCTCCTCTGACGAACAATCTTCTTCTTATCCAGCCAGATCTAGATTTTTTATTTTTTAAATGCACGCACAGGTTATAAAAAAAATGTCGAACCATAGAAACAATCGCTTGGATCTTCTTCAGATTTGGTAGAAAAAAAATATTTCAGACCCCTAATTTTTTTTTTTTTGAGGCTTGTCCTCGGATGGCGAGGATTGTCCTCTAAACTAGGGAAACTAAAACAAAAAATAAATAAAGAGTTTCTGGTTTTTGATCCACTCAACGAGTGGAGAGCATACTCCCTGACTCCATATTCCATAGGCGGATCTCACCGCTCTGATATCAAATGTTGGGACTAAACAAAAGGCATTTCATATTTACAAGTTATCTTACAATATATAAGCATCAAGCTTAGGAGGGAGATATGACAAGTGTCATAAGCTCCACTCCAACTGTCTTTCAGAAGACACCACTCCAACTCAAACTGAAGACAGGGACAAGTGGCAGAAGACAAATGTCAACCTGTCAATCATAGGCATAGTGCACATTATAATAATATTCTAACAGTAACTCCATTCATCCAAAATATTTCATCATCCAGATTAAGCAACTCCATAGGATCTAGTATTGTCTATCAATCCATTTCTACATATCCTCAATCCTTCAAATAAGCAACTGGTATTAAAGAATGGGATGATGCCATGGAAAACGAATTCTCTTACTTAATCAAAAACAAAACTTTGGATTTAGTTCCCCTACCTAAATGAAGGAAGTTAGTTCAATGTAAATGGATATACAAAATGAAATATGGACCTAATGGAGAAATTGACAAACACAAAGCTTGCCTGGTAGCCCAAGGTTTCTCTCAAATTGAAGGGATTGATTATTCTAAAAATTTTGTGTCAGTTGCCAAAATGGATTCTGTTAGACTAGTTCTTGCTCTAGCTACTTCCCAAAAGTGGCATGTTTTTCAAATAGATATAAAAAGTGCTTTCTTACATGGGGACTTAAAGGAAGAGATATTCATGGAACAACCAGTTGGATTCACTCAAGACTCCTCCCTTGTTTGTAGGCTAAGGAAGTCTCTCTATGACCTCAAACAAGCTCCTAGAGCTTGGTACAAAAAAATGGACTCCTTCCTTCTTTCCTTAGGTTTTTCTCATTGTGAGTTTGATTCCAAAGTATGCATTTGGAGAGATGAAGAAAAAATCACCATACTATAAAGGACTCCCTCTCTAAAAAAATTGAAATGGTTGATCTAAGTTTAGCTCATTACTTCCTTGGGATTCAAATAAATAAAAAAGATGCAAGAATTTCATTGTGTCAACAAAAATATACTCTAGACCTTCTTCAAAGGTTTAATATGACATATTGTAAACCCTCTTCTACACCTTTTTAGTATGGAGTCACTCTAAGTACTTCCTACACCTCACGTCTATGTGATGCAACTCTATACCATCAAATTGTAGGGAGTCTATTATACCGTATTCATACTCGTGCAAATATCTCATATGTTGTTGGCTTGATATCCAAATTCTCACATCAACCTCATTTTAGTCATTGGCAAGAAAAAAAAGAATCCTCCGCTACTTGTAAGGCACTACTCACTTTGGGCTCTTATATGATGGAAAATCCATGGATATCATTAGTTACACAGATTCTAATTGGGCATGTTTAGTAGAAGATAAATGTTCAACTTCTGGATATGTTTTTTGTCTTGGTTCTTCACCAATTGCTTGGTCATGCAAAAAATAACAAGCAATGGCTTTATCATCTACATAGGCCAAATATAGGGTAGCAATTTTGGCAAGTCATGAAGCTCTTTGGATTCATCAGATACTAAGAGAATTTGGTTTTTCCCATGACAAACCTATTACTCTTTGGTGTGATAGTTAAAGCACCATTCATATTGCACGTAATCCAGTTGAGTATCAGAGCACCAAGCACATTGATATTCACATGCACTTCATTCGAAAGCATATTTAGAGAGGGGAAATATACTTGGACTATATTCCCACTGAAAATCAAATTGCAGATATCTTCACCAAGTCATTTCCTTCTCTGCATTACATTAAGTTGCAAGAGAAACTTGGGGTAAAACAAATGCATTAACCAACAAAGATATTTCACCTCTCCTTTCTTCTTATTGTTGTATTCTTTGGAGGATGGTTTTTTCCCATGTGGTTTTTTTATCATCTCTCCTAAAGTATAAATTGTACATGAGTACCTCATTAGGCCAAGTTACGAGGACTCATTCCATTTTTTAATGAGGACAATATTTGCCATCTCAAGACATGCCTCTATCTTTTTTTCTGACAAATGGTTTTTTCCTAAGTGATTTTTTCACCATCTCTCACATATTAATGTAAATGAGTACCTCATCAGGCCCTGTTGCCAAGACTCATCTTTTTTTTTATCATTGAGGACAATCTTTGCAAACCGAAGACATGCCTCTTCTTTTTTATTTTTTGATATATGGTTTTTCTTATGTGGTTTTTACCATATTTTCAAATAATACATATATGTACATGAGTACCTCATCAGACCCTATTTTCGGGACTCATTTGTATCAAACTCCACTAGTATTACTTAAGGGGGGGTGTTAGAATAAGTAATTATTCTCTTAAGTCATACTAGGATAGACATACTTGTTTTTTCACTCCTCCATGAGTCAAGTGAACTCTCACTATAGTCTAGATCAGATTTGATGAGTTGTTGTAATCCAACGACTCTCAATGATCAACTTTGCTATTTATACAAAGTTGATCCATGGAATAAATCAATCGGTTCTATTTTGTTTCTTCAAATCTTGTAATGCTTTGTAGTTCTACTCTTGGGAAATTCTATCACGCTTAATTAGCCTTATATTTTTCTGCCTCCTCTAATATAAAAGGTTATGGGACCATTCAAAACCTTTTTTTTTACCATCAATAAAAAAATTAAATTAAATATATTAAAACAAAAGTCATAATGATGATATCATACCATTAAATGTAAAAAATATTAATATAAATTAGCTTCATACTTTGGTTGGGTATTATCATTAATATCAGATCAAGTAATAGAATTATTTTGTGAGAAATGAATTTACATATTAAATTAAATAATTAAAATCATTATTTATGGTTAAAATATATTATTTCATTCTTAGATCATTGTGGATTACAATATTTTAGTAAAAAATAAAAGCTCAAACAATTGGATGTGTTAATTTAAAAAAGTAAAGAATTTTATTAAATAAAACAAAAGGTTGATGGATCCTCAATAGGACCCTATAATTATAATTATATATTGGTTTATTTATTTAGTTGGTTGGGTATAGATTAAAGTTTAAAAGTTATTTGGTTTGATTTAAAAAAAGTAAAGAATTTTATTCAATAAAACAAAAGGTTGATGGATCTTCAATAGGACCCTATAATTATATATTGGTTTATTTTGTATATAAACTTTTTATTTTTTAAATTTAACTTTATATATATTTATATATATATATATATATATATATTTATTTATTTATTTATTTATTGTATTATATTTTTTTGGTTGGGTATAGATTAAAGTTTAAAAGTTATTTGGTTTGTAAGGTTTAGGGTTCACGTAATTACGTGGATAGGCATCTACCTACAATGGCAGCCAGGAAGGTTAGCCACACCCTAAACAATATTGATATTTTATTAAAAAAAGCTGACATTAAGAAAATTCACCCCCCAAGAAATGAGATAGGCGCCTCGAGATTGATAACTCTCTACGTTTATAAATATATATATTTTATATATTTAAACTAGTTACTTTATTTATTATTTTATATATCTTTAAAAAATATATATATTTTATATATATATATATATATATATATATATATATATATATATATATATATATTTTATATATGTTACATTATTGATTATCAATATAAACTTTTTTAAGGAAAAAAAAGTTGATGGACCTTAAAGATCATATCCATTGCATTCAATTACATTTGTTTCTAGGTTGATTTATTTCTTAAGACATTTAACTTAACATGAGGAAAATATTGTTTTTCAAGCTAATAATAAAATGCATTTAATATAAAATATTTTTAATACCAATATTATATTTATTTTAAATATTTTCAATATATTTTAAATTATATTTAAAAATATATATTATTTATTTTAAAATTATATATAATTTTAAATATATAAAATCAAAATTTCAAGGAGATTTTATTTTTTCATTTATATGAAATTTCATCCCTTTATTTTTCTCAAATTGTGTTTAATAGAATAATGTTAATATTGCTTTTTATCTCACATTATCTTTATTAACATCTAATCTTACATTCTTAAAATTATAATGATAAAACATATTATTCTTATCTTCTTCAAGATTTGTGAGAGAGTAAAAGTATAATATTATGTATTAAATTGCCTATTGATAAGATAACTCTCAAACAAACAAACAAACAAATAAATAAATAATAACAATAATAATAATAATAATAATAATAATAATTATTATTATTATTATTATTATTATTATTATTTAAAGGACAAAAGCAAAGACAAATTATGGTGGGACATGCCATCCCTTAGCCACGCGGTTACCTAACCACGTGCTTGGCACTCGATGTTGTGACCAACAGTCATTAGTCACTACTTCTTATTACGTAATTTTAAATCATCAAATAGACTTGAAAGAAACAAGTGTTGACATTATTATTATTATTAAACACGGCACTAATAATAATAATAATAATAATAATAATCTTCTCGAGCGATGTTTCGTGTGAAAATTGATTGCCTTTCTTGCACTCTTGTTTAATGTTTACGACGACAAACAAAATATATTTTGATCGATAGTTTTTGAAAAAGCCACAACTAACTTTCAATGTTTGTAAATTATATGCTTATGTAGAAGTCCTTGGGTTAAAGAGACTATTAAAAGATTTAAAATTCAATTAATTTTAAATAAATTTTATTATTATTATTATTATTTTATATAATTAAAAATTATTAGGTTTTAAAAGAATTAAAATTTTAAATTTTTAAATAAGATTTTATTTAAAAAGTTTAAAAAAATTGAAAAATATTTTATATTTTGTATATATTTAAATAATATAATAATATATTTTTAAAATTTTTAATATCCAAATTTCATAATTAATAAAATAAACAATAATAAATTAATTTAATTAAAAAATATTAATATATTAATGTGAAAACTTTTATATTATATTTCTTTTTGATACCAGAGTCAAAGCCCAAATCCAAATTAGGTTAGACTACTCGGTAATTGTACAAAATTGACAATCTTAACTATTCTTAACTGTATTGAAAGTGCCACCCCCCTTGATAGAGACCTACCTGAATGATGACGATGCTATGGGGGACCAGTGCTGTGGAATTTTAGGCCTGCAGAGGACATTTCTTCACTCAGTCAATCAGTTTTCTCACACGTTATGTTGTCAACTCACCTGCGTCGCTGGCTCCGAAAGATGTTAAATTAAATTTATGGTTTACACCGTGTACATCTCATTGATAAAAGTCCCAACAAATTTGTGGGCACAACCAAGGGAGAAGAAAGAGACGTTTTCACGAATCTCTTTTCCTTTGGCGTTCTTGGAAGGTGCCGAAAACGCGGTATGGGCTGTCAAAACTATTGGACAAATAGCATCCCATATACCAACTTTTGTTATTGGCGAGGGTTGTTAGAATTATTTAACCCACAATGAAATACTTGGATTTTTTAGTTGGTATATTTTTGTTAAGAAAAATGAGAAGGTAGCCTCTATCCAGTTGTACTTGTCATCCCACTTTTAAAAAAAAATACTGGCGTATCATTATTGGTGAATAGGTCGGCATTCCTGGCAAGTACGAATGTACGCCCATGGAATAGTGTCATGGCTGTATGCCACCTGTGTTTTGCTCGTCACCAGTGCCTAAAAGTATCTGCATATGCCGGGGAATGTAAAAGAAAAAGAACAATTAGCGTGGTATCTTTCGTTCTTTTCTCTTATTTTACTTTGCATTGCATTGGTTCCCTTTGTTAAATGGAAGGATCGAAGAACTATGGAATTTAATTTTGGAAAGGGTGTTAAAAAAAGTTCGCAGAACAGAAGGAAACACTCAAAGTTAAGTAGGAAAAGTGTAGTTGATCAAATCTACCTTTCAAAGTTCGTTGATATATATATATTTTGTTAATTTTAAAAAACCTTTTTTATGGTAAAGGATCAAGGCTATCTTATCAATAGGTGATTTCTAAACCCATCTTCCATAACCATTGTGGAAGCTCATGGTCTTCATCCCAAGACCATAAAAAACCAAAAAAAAAAAAAAAAAAAGGTCATTAAAAAAAAAGGTCATTAAATGCCTCTCAAATAGACAACATAGGGTCAAACAACTCCTTTTCACGACTGCCTAACTAGGAGATCTTCCAAATAACCCTTCTTTCATGTCATGAAAATGCTTGATGCTTGGTCTCTTTGCAAAGACCAACCAGAACCTTGGAGCAAAAACCCATTGGACCACCTCGTACATTAGACAAGCAGACCGATCTATCTAGATGGAAGATACAAGAGATTTTTTGTGTCCCCATTGGCATCTCAGACCTCCCATTCAGCGGGGCTAGAATCACCTTCTCATCTTCTCCTCTTGCACTACAAAAGCAGACATGGTCATGATATACTTATTCCAATCTCATCCAATCAATTATTATATAGATAGATAAATAGTTAAATAGGTTATTATTATATATATATATATATATATATATAGACTTGCTATAATCTAAATTTGTTTTTTATATCAATGTAGATTTTACTTTGCAACATAATTAGTGTTAATATATTATATGAAATATGAGAATTTGAGTTTGAATCTTGTGTCACTCTTAGACCTCCTATGCAATCTTTACTATTGAATCCAAAATGCTTTGGATGCCTGGATAACTCAACATGTGCTATTAAATTATAGTAAAATTCAAAATAGTGTTGTGTGGGGAAGGGCTATATGTTAATCCTCTTTTGATAAGTTTAGTTTTCAGAGAGGTCAAGGGTGGGTCATAGAGGTTTCTCACACTAACCTAATCTAAAAAAAACTATAGTAAGATAATAATATTTAAGATGTGGTAGACCAAATGAGGACCCCCTCTTATAGCTCCCCTATTATTTGGTTATATTTTTTGTATATCCAGGGTCTTGCCCTACTTTAGTTAATTATTTAAAACATCTTATTCTACCAACAAAAAATATTATAAAATTAAACTATTTATTAATTAAATGTAAAACATATATAAGTTTTAATAAGATCTTTCTCAACTTATTATAAAATTTATCTCATTTTTTAAAAGATTCAAAAATATATTTTTTGTAGTTATTAACATATACATCTAAAATAAATATATTGTTAGTCTTTTTGCTTTCCTTCACATAAAAAATTACAACTAATTTAAAATAATATGGTTTAAATCTAAATGAGATATAATTACATTAATATATCTTCAATTTTAATTTTTTAATTTAAGTAATGTAAAGTATAGTTGATGGTACAACTAGATGTCATATTTCCTCGTGGCATAGCAATAGAATGCCTCTCTTCCCATGATTCTAAATTAGGTCACTAAAATGAAACACCAACAATTTACTGATCCATCCTTTCCTTTGAATCGTTGATCCCAAACTCTAATTCAACTACATTTTTTTCCTTGTTTTTATTTATTCCAAGTGTAGTTTCCCCTTCCAAATGAATATCTATTAGGCTTGTCTCTATCAAAATATTCGCTAGATCTCTTATTGCCTATGTTTAAACAATAACTTTTTTCTTCTCATTTGGGGTTAGTAGGGTATTGAAATCCTTGGATACCATCAATTTCTAATATTTTTAATTTTGATTATTTTTTAAAGTAAATTTAAATTTAAAAAAGTTCTATAGAATTGGGTGTATAAATATTTGTGAAAAAACCTACTTTACTTGTGGGCTTGTTCTCAAAGTAGATTCTAAGAAGATGTTAATTTGGTCAACAACTCTCCATAAAAGTTGTATGGGTCTTAAAGAGTTGGAAAACCTTTCAAAGACCCCTCTTATAGAACTCCCAAGGAGTTGGTTATGCTCCAGCATATTTTTTCTAACTCATTTTCTCCTAATTTCATCTTCTATAATAAGTCCACATTAGTACAAAAACTATGAATACAAGATTTAAGTAGTTTATATTTGATTGCAGTATTTGTTAGAATAAATAATTATTCTCTTAAGTTCTACTAGGATAGAATTATTTGATTTTCCACTCCTTCATGAGTTAGGTGAACTCTCAGTTATTGTCTACATCATATTTTATGAGTTTGTGTAATCCAATGACTCTCAATGATCAACTTTGTTATTTATACAAAGTTGATCCATGGAATAATCAATCAGTTCTACTCTTTCCTTCATATTTTATGTAATGCTTTGCATGTCTATTTTTAGAAATTCTAACATGGTACCAAAGTAGGATAAATTTTTCTAGCATTCTCTCTTGAATGTTCTAGGATCTGGTTCATTGTATCATTTGTTGACTTCCTTTTTTTGAAGTTCAAAGTCTACAAAAAGCTTTTATATATAGTTTTCAGCTATATTTTGAGATATATGTATATGGGTTGTTTTGAATAATATTTGTCTTCTTCTCAAAAAAAAGGTTATTCATTGTTTTGTTGGTATAATTTTATTCAGAAAAATAACCATTTTTTCATAGATTTTTTTTAGGATATCTTTTTGACTAACTCTCCTATATGAAATTAATCATATTATATATCCTCTAATAGAAAGGAACATGTTTTTTTTTAAGCAAATATAAGTTTTTTTTTAAAATAAAATCTTAATCTCTTAGCTTGAGAATATAGGTTTTGTTTCCTATCTCTCATGTTTCCCTTTGCAAAAAAATCGTTGGTTTTTTTGTTGCCTTTGGAGAAGCCCTATTGACGTTTGAATATCGTGGAATGAGCACCCAAATATGGGCACTATCATGAATATTGTGCCTCTTGCTCTCAACTCATGTTCAAAATAATATCTCCATAATTGGATATCCAAGCTGAGTGCTCTCTGATATCCACTCTTGGCATAATTCAAATTTTGGGCTCTGGTGTATCACCTTCTAATTTACGTGCTCTCTGAGCTCCCTTTTCCAACGCCATTTTCGATTGCTCTACTAAAATTAAAAAAAAAATTAATGCATGCATTGTATATCTAAATTTGGTTTCATTAGCGTTCTTCAAGGGCTCGAGGCATTCTTTTAAAAGTTCATTATGCTCTTCCAGTTTAATCATAAGTTCCATCGATATCGAATCTTCTCGAGTGGCGCTATCGATAAAGACTATCAAAGAGTCTCTATTTATTATTTTGGGCCCTCCTACTTTGGCATTAAAAACTCAAAAGCTTGTTGATTCTTCTTTTGATATCTCCAAAGTTCTCTTCAGGTGATCAACACTTTGATTATTTTTGTTAGAATTTCCTAAAATAGAAATGCACAACATTACGCAAAATATGAAGAAAGAGTAGAACTGATTTATTTATTCATAGGATCAAACTTTGTATAAATAACAAAGTTGATCATTGAGAGTCGTTGGATTACAACTCATCAAACCTGATTAAGACACCATTGAGTGTTCTCCTAACACATCGAGGAGTAGAAACTCAAGTGTTTCTATCCTAGTAGAACTTAAGATAATATTTACTTATTCTAACACCCCCTCTTAAGTGATACTAGGGGAGTTTTGTACAAATGAGTCCTGGCAACAAGGCCTGATGAGGTACTCATGTACAATGACATATTTTTGAAGATATGGTATAAACCCTATGGGAAAAACCATCAATTAAAAATGAAGTAAGGAAGAGACTTATTTTTAGATGGCGAATATTGTCTCTTAATACAATAAGAATGATGAGTTCTGGTAACATGGCCTGATGAGGTACTCATTTAAAATATATATAGATGGTGAAAAAATCCCTTGGGAAAAAAACCAACTATCACAACTTTTTTTGAAGAGATGGTAAAAACCCTATGGGAAAAACCGTTAATAAAAAAGAAAGTAAGGAAGAGGCTTATCTTCGGATGGCGAAGATTGTCCTTTTAATACAATAAGAATGATGAGACCTAGAAACATGGCTTGATGAGGTACTCATTTACAATATACGTATAAGGTGAAAAACCCCTTGGGAAAAACCATCTTTCACACAAAACATATCCAAGATAGAGTCATGTCTTCGGATGGCAAATATTGTCCTCATAATATCCATGTTGTTGGAGATATGATAAAAAAAAAATACAAGGGAAAAAACCATTCTCCAAACATTATAATGAGAGGTGGAAGACCTCTGTGTCAATGCATTTGTATTACTCCACATTTATCTCGCAACTGAAGGTAACGTAGAGAAGGAAATGACTTGGTGAAGATATCTACAATTTGATTCTCAGCTAGAATATAGTCCAAGTATATATTACCATTTTAAATATATTGTTGTATGAAGTGCATGTGTATCTCAATGTGCTTGGTGCACTGATGCTCAACCTAATTGCATGCAATATAAATTGTGCTTTTATTTTTACACCAAATATTTATAGGCTTTTCATGGGAGAAACAAAATTCTCTCAAAATTTGATGAAGCCAAAGAGCTTCCTGACTAGCTAAAATTGTTGCCCTGTATTCTGTCTCTATAGAAGATAAGGGTACTGCTTGTTATTTCTTGCATAACCAGACTATTGATGAATAATCAAGGCAAAAGACATAGCCTGAGGTTGAACATCTATCTTCTACTGAACCTACCCAATTTGAATCCGTGTACCCAATGATATCCATGGATTTTCCCTTATATAAGAGCCCAAAGTGCGTAGTGAAGAACACAAGCTTATACTGAGAGGGGGGGGTGAACAGTATAAGACCTCTTTTTACTTTTTCCTTTATACTTCAAAACAGTAAAGCAATATATCCAAAGCAATATCAAAGCAATGCACAAAACCATCCACAAAGTGACACAACAATTTACATGGTTCATCCACAAAACTTTTCTCTAAAAGTTATCTCAAAGTTCTTTGGGAAACCTTCCCAATTACAATGTTTATGAGCCTCGGCTCAAAGGAGAAACCTTCCCCCAATCTGAATTTATGAGCCTCTGCTCAAAGGAGATACCTTCCCCTACCTCTCGCTCTGGTCGGTGATCCTCTAGAAGACCTCTCGCCTCCGCTGCCCTTAGCAAATGGAACTCTATCCATAGAAGACACCTGTCTTCCCTGCTCTGGCTGGAGACCTCTGTCCTCAACTCTATCACCTCAAAGCTGGTCCTCGAATTTGCACTAAACACAGTCCTTCGGTCTAGCACAAATGTCCTCGTCCTCTATCTTTGATCAGCACCAAACACAGTCCTTCGATCTGGCACAAATCTGTCCTCAAGTTCTTCTCATAGAACCAATGCACCTCTATCCTCAAGTTCTCTGATAGAACTATCAACCTCAGCTTCACAAGTCCTCTGCTAAGACCTATCCAAATCTGCTCACAAGTCCCCACTCAACCGCTCACAAGTCCCCAATGGAACCTGTCCAAAACCTGCTCACAAGTTCATCAAGAACACTTGCTTGGCATGAACCCACAAAGAGAATGGTTAGAGACCCAATGTGATTCATCCACCTCATAGAAGCATAAAGAGAATTGTTAGAGACTCAATATGATTTATCAACCTCATAGAAGCATAAAGAGAATTGTTAGAGACTCAATATGTTCTATACTTAACTCCCAATCTCAATCTCAACTCAATCTCAAATCTCAAAAGAATAAGATAGATGTAGTATGCTTTTCTCAAGAACATGAAACACAACCCAACAATTGCCAACCATGCAATATCTCATATAACAATGATACTCATGTTCTTTCCAACAACCAATATCTTTTCTCAACCAATTGGGCTTCAACAACAATGCTCATAGACAAGGTTTAACCAACAACATTCAACTCAACATTAACCTTGAAGCATTCAACCAATCATCACAAGAAAAGGAAACAAGTAGAAATCCTTTTCCCTCCAAAGATATTTGAACAAAACAGCCACCCACACAATATCACCAAATGCAAAGAATAACTTGTTCAAATCAACTCAATGGAGTAAGCCCAATATCATGTATCAAGTAAAAGCAATAACTTGATCAACCAACCTCTATGGAAGCAACTCAACCATCAACCTCAACACAACCATCCAAGGGTTTCACCAACTCAAAGCAAGTATCAAGACTCACAACCATAAACCCTAGTGCACAATGCTTCCACTACCTCAAACCAGAATTATGCATTCACCAAAACTCTCATCAATGATAACAATGCATAAGTAGTCTTCAACAAACCAGAAACTAGGACTTACACCCAACCAAAGGAAACCTTGTTGAATACCTTTTCACTCCAATCTTATTTCAGGAAAACATACACCAATCATACTCATAAGAAGAATGTGCCCATACCTTATTGAAGTGAAGGAACCCCTTTGGAAATCTGCCACAATCACAAAGTTCTTTTGCCAATCTTCACAAAGGTTAGTAGATCACAAAATAATCAACATTACTCCACTTTTCAATCATCATCACCAAAGTCTTTAATTGCACAACTTCCTTATCTCTCCTAAAACCACTTGTACCATAAAATAAAATAAATCACAACATTGCATAACCTTATAACTCCCAAAACCACTTATACCATAAAAGTAAAATAAATCACAACATTGCATAACCTTATAACTCCCAAATTCTAATAATTCAAACAACAAAGAATTATCATCATAAAATAAAAATGTTGGGCATACCTTAGTAGCACTTTAAGCCTTCGTCACTACTCGAACCCACGACCTCTCAAGTCATGCAAGCCTTAGCACTAGGGCCTCAACCATGTGGCTAACTTCCCACATGAACCAAAGAGAATATACCTTTTCTTCACTATTTATTATTCATAGACAAAAAACTTTATCCTCAATGTCATTAGTCCAATCTCAATACCTACTGTTCAAGACTTCATAAACCACACCTAACTCTTTGTCATTGATAAATCTATACCTTCATTCCAACCTTTAAATTTAACACTTTCTTGATTTTTGTTAATCAAAGATTTCATATTACTTTGATATCTTATTTTCACTCTTTAAAATTTTCTCTTCATTTTTATAATGCGACATGTATTCTTTTCACTGATCAATCTCAACATTCTAAAACACAATTTATACTTTCTACCAATCTTTGACCTCCTCTTTGATTTCATACATCAGCTCTTCCTTCGCTGGCGTAGACGATGTACGAAGATCGATATCAAATTATCCACTTTAATGAATTCCATTGCCACTTTTATATGACTTAGATGATTAAAAAAGTGATTCAAAATAAAAAAATTTTAATTTTATTTTATAATATTATTTTTTATTTTATAAAATAAAAATAAAAAAAAATTATTAAAAAAAACACCTTTTTCAACGAAACGAAGAGCCAACTTGGGTTTTAAGAAAAACCCATTTCAAATCTGTTGTCCATGGTTTTAAATAAAACCTTTTATTTTTACTGCCTTGGTTTTCACAAAAACCCTTCCGCTTCTTGACATCAATGACAACATCAACACTTGAGCAAAGGCAATGTACCCAATGTACCCAAAATTGCCAACAATCTCCCCCTTTGTCATTGATGGCAAAACTTTACTAAAAACACATCTTCAAGAGCCAAAACTGAAATCACTCTCTTTGAAGTTTTGCTCCCCATGACTTGAAGCTTTCCTCTTCACTTGAAGCTCTCCCCCTTACTCATATCTCTCCCCCTTTGTCATCAATGGCAAAGGGCCACCTTTGGGGCTCGAAACTAAGAATGAGCCTCTTAGCTTAGTCCCTCCCCCACCTCCTGTTGAGGTGATTAATTCTGGGGTGGGAGTAAAACTCCCATTAGGCATTGATCATCATCAGCGTCTATAACTTCCTTGTCGGGCCTTCTCTTGAACTCTTTGTCCATATTCCTGTTCCTGTCATTGTTCTGATCCTTGGACCTGATCATGCCACTGTTCCTATTCCTGTATTCTAGAATTTCAGCTCTACACTGTCTAGCTATGTGACCTTCATTGTTGCACTTGTAACAAGTAACAATGTTATTTCTTTGAGGCATACCTGTTCTTTGAATCCACCTGTTCTGACTAAACCTGTTCCTGTTGTTTGCCTTGCAATGAACTGCCTTGTGCCCAAACTGATTGCAAGAGTAGCAATACCCATAAAAGAAATCACCACTTCTGAAATTGTTATTTACCTTCTTCACCTGAGCCATGCAATGTACAGCCATGTGACCAAACCTGTGACAAGCAAAACATCTGCCTTGAAACTTTCCTTTATTTGACTTCTTAGGTCCTGAAAACTTCTCCTTCTTCTCATTCCGAAATCTGTTTTCTGTTTCTATGCATCTATCATTCAAGGACTCATGATCTGAAATACTTTCCTCATTAGAACTCTCTTCCTTTTGGAATCTCTTACTAGACTCTCCAACTTGTTTCTTGTGAGGCTTAACAAAACCAAGACCTGTTTTATCTGTTGGATTTCTTTGACTTTGGATGAGAGACTTAACCTTTTTGGAGCTTTCTTGAAACCTGTACAGCTTATCCTTGTACTCTTTATTTTCCTCTTTCAACGAAGCCATTTTCTGTTCTAATTCACTATACTCAAGCACCTTAGATTCTAACTCATTCTTGAGTTCTTGTGCATTAGCCATAGAGACATCAAGACTTTCTATAAGTTCATCTCTCTCCATACAACATTCATCTAACTTATCCTTGAGTCTAGCATTCTTCTTTCTTTCCTTTTTCAAAGCACTAAGAGCACTAATAAGTTCACCTTTAAGATCTACTTCACTTTCCTCTATATGTTTGCTTTTAGAATCATCAAAGCCTTTTTCAGATTTCTTATCACTAGAGGTGCTACCCTTTTCAAAAACCATACATGCATCTTCCTTATCATTTTCTGAAGCATCCTCATACATACTAACAACCAATTCATTATTTGTGCAATCATCCTCAAGGTGACCAAAATTTCCACATCTAAGACATTTCATGATAATGAATCTATGTTTTGGTTCTTCCTCTTTTTCTGATATGAACAACATCTCATTTTCATTATCACTTGAAGAACTTTCACTATCACTACTAGAACACTTACTTGCTTTGTCTAGGTAGAAGCTCTTCTTGTGCTTGTGAGAATACCTCTTTCCTTTATTGTTGTGCTCATCTTTGTTCTTCCTTTGATGCCTATGCCTTTCAGAATCCTTGCTCTTACAATCCTGTTTATCTTCATCACTTTCATCCTTGGCAACAGTACAATTAGTAGCATAATGACCAAACTTTCCACAATTGAAACATCTCACGTTTTTCATATTTTTGTGCTTTCTAAAGAACTTGCCTTTCTTGCTGTAATATGCCTCTTCATCACCAGAAGACTCATCACTCTCTTGAAGTTGTTTACCTTTGGAATTCTTGGTAGTCTTGAAAGTTGCCTCCTTCTTGACATCAACCTTCACTTGAGTTCTCAACTCAAATGCTGCAAGTATACTATGGAGCTCATCTTTTTTCAACTTATCCAAATCTTTAGCTTCCTCAATAGCAGAAATATTTTCACTAAATCTATTAGGAAGAGATCTTAAAATCTTATCACAAACATCATTTTCAGCAAGCTCAAGACCTAAGTCTTTCATGGAGTTAACAACTTCATCCATACGAAGCATGTAGTCACTAATATTTTCATCATCATTCATCTTGAGTTGTTCAAACATACCTTTGAAGTGTCTCAACTTGGCCTTTCTGACATTTGTATCACCTGTATGAACCACCTTCAATTGATTCCACATTTCACTAGCTGTCTTGCAGTGAATCACTTTGGTGAGATCTGCTTTCTGTAAGCCTTTCAAGATTGCATTCATTGCTTTTGAATTGTTGTGATGTAGGAGCCTCTCTTCTTTAGTATTAGGACCATGTTCGGGAATAGTGTACTCATCTTCAATCACTTCCCAAACCTCATTCCCAAGTGCCATTAGATGAACCTTCATCCTTGCACTCCAAAGACCAAAATCTGACCCATCAAGAATAGGTGCTGCATTGCCACTTGAATGATCCATTGTGTTCTTTACTAGCTTTTCCTTCAAGCTTGTTAAACCTTTTCGAACGAACCTGCTTTGATACCAATTGAAGAACACAAGCTTATACTGAGAGGGGGGTGAACAAGTATAAGACCTCTTTTTACTTTTTCCTTTATACTTCAAAAAAAGTAAAGCAATATATCCAAAGCAATATCAAAGCAATGCACAAAACCATCCACAAAGTGACACAACAATTTACATGGTTCATCCACAAAACTTTTCTCTAAAAGTTATCTCAAAGTTCTTTGGGAAACCTTCCCAATTACAATGTTTATGAGCCTCGGCTCAAAGGAGAAACCTTCCCCCAATCTGAATTTATGAGCCTCTGCTCAAAGGAGATACCTTCCCCTACCTCTGCTCTAGTTGGTGATCCTCTAGAAGACCTCTGCCTCCGCTGCCCTTAGCAAATGGAACTCTATCCACAGAAGACACCTGTCTTCCCTGCTCTGGTTGGAGACCTCTGTCCTCAACTCTATCACCTCAAAGCTGGTCCTCGAATTTGCACTAAACACAGTCCTTCGGTCTAGCACAAATGTCCTCGTCCTCTGTCTTTGATCAGCACCAAACACAGTCCTTCGGTCTGGCACAAATCTGTCCTCAGGTTCTTCTCATAGAACCAATGCACCTCTGTCCTCAAGTTCTCTGATAGAACTATCAACCTCAGCTTCACAAGTCCTCTGCTAAGACCTGTCCAAATCTGCTCACAAGTCCCCAATGGAACCTGTCCAAAACCTGCTCACAAGTTCATCAAGAACACTTGCTTGGCATGAACCCACAAAGAGAATGGTTAGAGACCCAATGTGATTCATCCACCTCATAGAAGCATAAAGAGAATTGTTAGAGACTCAATATGATTCATCAACCTCATAGAAGCATAAAGAGAATTGTTAGAGACTCAATATGTTCTATACTTAACTCCCAATCTCAATCTCAACTCAATCTCAAATCTCAAAAGAATAAGATAGATGTAGTATGCTTTTCTCAAGAACATGAAACACAACCCAACAATTGCCAACCATGCAATATCTCATATAACAATGATACTCATGTTCTTTCCAAAACCAATATCTTTTCTCAACCAATTGGGCTTCAACAACAATGCTCATAGACAAGGTTTAACCAACAACATTCAACTCAACATTAACCTTGAAGCATTCAACCAATCATCACAAGAAAAGGAAACAAGTAGAAATCCTTTTCCCTCCAAAGATATTTGAACAAAACAGCCACCCACACAATATCACCAAATGCAAAGAATAACTTGTTCAAATCAACTCAATGGAGTAAGCCCAATATCATGTATCAAGTAAAAGCAATAACTTGATCAACCAACCTCTATGGAAGCAACTCAACCATCAACCTCAACACAACCATCCAAGGGTTTCACCAACTCAAAGCAAGTATCAAGACTCACAACCATAAACCCTAGTGCACAATGCTTCCACTACCTCAAACCAGAATTATGCATTCACCAAAACTCTCATCAATGATAACAATGCATAAGTAGTCTTCAACAAACCGAGAAACTAGGACTTACACCCAACCAAAGGAAACCTTGTTGAATACCTTTTCACTCCAATCTTATTTCAGGAAAACATACACCAATCATACTCATAAGAAGAATGTGCCCATACCTTATTGAAGTGAAGGAACCCCTTTGGAAATCTGCCACAATCACAAAGTTCTTTTGCCAATCTTCACAAAGGTTAGTAGATCACAAAATAATCAACATTACTCCACTTTTCAATCATCATCACCAAAGTCTTTAATTGCACAACTTCCTTATCTCTCCTAAAACCACTTGTACCATAAAATAAAATAAATCACAACATTGCATAACCTTATAACTCCCAAAACCACTTATACCATAAAAGTAAAATAAATCACAACATTGCATAACCTTATAACTCCCAAATTCTAATAATTCAAACAACAAAGAATTATCATCATTAAATAAAAATGTGGGGCATACCTTAGTAGCACTTTAAGCCTTCGTCACTACTCGAACCCACGACCTCTCAAGTCGTGCAAGCCCTAGCACTAGGGCCTCAACCATGTGGACTAAGCTGCCCGCGTGAACCAAAGAGCAATTTACTTTTTCTTCACTATTTCTTATTGGCGCATGGAGACAAAAAAATTTAATCCTCAATTGTTGCTTAGTCTCGATCTCGATACCTACTTGTTCGAAGACCCTTCACTGAAACCAGCACCTAACGCTGCTATCATGGTGGATGAAACTGCGGTAGCAGTTCGATTCCCTGAACCCTTCGAAATGTGTACCAGAACACTTTCTCGATTTTCATGTAATCAAAAGATTTCACACTATTAGCTTTGATGATCGTGTAGGGGTTTTCGACATCTTTAAAAGGTTTTTGTCTGCATTTTTATAACCACGAGCATGGTATTCTTTTCACTGATCAATCTCAACATGTCTAAAACACAAGTTATACTTTCTACCAATCTTGGACCTCCTCTTTGGCGCTGCTTGCTCTTCCTTCGCTGGCGCAGACGATGTATAGAAATTGATAGCAATCCATCCACTTTAATGAATTTCATTGCCACCTTTTTCAACGAAATGAAGAGCCAACTTGGGTTTTAAGAAAAACCCATTTCAAATCTGTTGTCCATGGTTTTAAATAAAACCTTTTATTTTGACTACCTTGGTTTTCACAAAAATCCTTCCACTTCTTGACATCAATGAGAACATCAACACTTGAGCAAAGGCAATGTACCCAATGTACCCAAAATTGCCAACACGTAGGGCCTTGCAAGTAACAGAGGATTAATTTTGCTGCTTTCCAATGAATGAAGTGAGGTTTATGAGAGAATCTAGATATTAGGCCAACACCATATGAGATATCTGGGTGAGTATGAGTAAGGTATAAAATACTTCTTACAAGCTGACGATATAGAGTTGCATCACATAAAGGGGATGAGCAGGAAGTACTAATATTAATTCCAGATTGAAAATGGGTAGGAGAATGTTTACAATCTGTCATTTTAAACCTTTGAAGAAGATACAATGTGTACTTTTGCTGACACAATGAAATTCCTCCATCAGTTTGACTTATTTGAATCAAGTAATGAGCTAAACCTAGATCAACCATTTCAAAATTTTTAGAGAGGGAGTCTTTTATAGTCTGAATGTGAGTGAAATTACTACCAGTGAGAAGAAGGTCATCAATATATAGAAAAATAATGGTGATTTTGCCTTCATCTCTCCAAATGTAGACTATGTTATCAGACTCACAATGAGAAAAACCTGCAAAGAGAAGGAAGGAGTCCATCTTTTCATACCAAGCTCTAGGGGCTTGTTTGAAGCCACAGAGAGACTTTTTTAGCCTACAAACAAGAGATAAGTCTTGAGTGAAACCAGCAGGTTGTTCCATGAATATTTCTTCTTTTAAGTTCCCATGGAGTAGAAAGACATTGAGTTGGAGTTACAGGTTCTTCACTTTGATTATCAATTTCCAATTTAACCTCAAGATTTGGATCTTCATAATATTGAGGTTATACTATAGGAGAAGGCTCAATGGAGGAAGAGGTAGATTGAGGATATTTTTGAGGGAATGTTTCATCAAAATGGACATTCCTATGGAAAATTACCTAATGAGTTGAGGGATCAAAGGAGCCTGTATGCTTTCATTTTCTCACAATAACCGATAAAGATGAACTTTCCAATTTTCTTATCTAGAGTCTTCCTTTTCTTCTTTGGGATGTGTGCCCAAGTAGTACACCCAAAAATTCTAAAGAAGGAAACATCCGTTTTGAGCTAGACCATGCTTCTTCAGGAGTTAAAAGGTCAAGAGATTAATGAGGTATGCGGTTTTGAATATAATTTACACATTTAATAGCTTCTGCCCTAAAAAATTTTGGGAGATCTCTTGAATGAAGCATGCAATTTTCCATTTCCTTTAATGTTCAATTTTTCCATTCTACAATACCATTTTGCTAAGGATTATGAGAGATAGAATTTTGATGAATGATGCCATGATTTGATAGAAATATTGAGAACTCATTACTACAGTATTCCCCTCCATTATCAGTGCAAATTTACTTGATATTGCAAGAGGCCTAATTTTCAACTAAGGATTTGAAGACTTTAAAGTGGGATAGAACATAAATTTTATATTTTAGGAAGTAGAACCAAGTTCTTCTAGAAAATACATCAATAAATGTCAGATCATATTTTTCTCCTTTGAAAGAAGGTTTAGGAAAAAACATCAAGTCACTATGGATTAGTTCTAGAGGGGATGAGGCTTTTAGAGAACTACTTGGATGAAAAGGATCTTGATGTTGCTTTCCAAGAGCGCCTCCAGGGCAAAATCCATCAATAGAAGATACTTAGGGTAAACCTATTACCATATCATGGGTTATTAATTCCTTTAGGTAGTTATAACTAATATGACCAAACCTTTCATGCCAAATTTTGCTTTCAAGATCTCCATCAGCCACAAAATAGGATGCTCCTTATGGATTTTTGAATCCTTTGAAGTGAAATAGGCAAGTTTTGTGATCAATATCTCCTTTGGATATGAGAGAATGAGGATCTTGAAAGTCTCTTATATAAATTCCTATTGGAGAGAAGAGAACTGTTTTTCCCTTTCCAAAATTACAAATTTTATAGAAGAATATGTGATTTGTGGCAATGTTTGAAACATAGAGAAAAATATTTATAGAGCCACCATAAATAGTTATGTCCCCATTTTCTTTGATTGGGATGAAGGAATAATCACCCACTTCTATGCTACAAGTAGAATTAGAGGATATAGAAGATAATGACTCATCTGAAGCAGTCATGTGATCAGTAGCTCCAGAATATAGGACCCAGTAATTAGAGAAAGAATTGGAGGTTTTCTCTTGAACATTTAGGTCTTTCCCTATTTGCTTTTTATTATCTATCTTTTGATCCTTCATAGCTGCTTCTAGTTGTTGTAACCTTTTCCAGCATTTGTTTGCAGAATGACCATTCTTTTTGTAGTGAGTATAGGTTATGGGATTCCTTTCCTTATTTTTGAATTTTTCTTTAGAAGAGGTGGAGGCTACTAAGGCTTTTGAGGAAGAGGAAGAGGACTCATATCTTGCAATTTTAGTTTCTTCCCTAGTTAGTCTATCACAAAATTTTTCTAAAGAGGGCATTTTAAAGGTTGTGCCAAGAGCATCTTTTGTAGATAGAAAAGTGGTTGCAAAGATTTAAAATTCACCATTTAGTTTAGAAAGAATTAGATAGATGCACTCTTATTCAGTATTAGTCTTCCAATTGCCTTTGTATTGAGAGAGAAATTCTTTGAATTTGGTGAGGAAGTCAACAATACTGCTAAAGTCTTCAGGAGACAAAGTTGTTAGTTCTGCTTCTAGTTGCATTGATATTATTTGATCTACTTTTAAAAATAATGTCTTTAGTTTCTCCCAAATTTGATGAGGAGTTTTACAATCTGTAATGTGAAACCATAAAATTTCATGAACATTAGAGTTAATAATACCCATTGTTTCATACATTTTTCCTTTGTGAACAAATATTTCATATTCTTTTTCAAACTTAGGTTGCTTTTCTTCTAAAAGGTGTGTGAGCCCTTTCTAAGAAATGAGATTTAAAATTTTGAGCTTCCATTTATGGTAGTTATGAGGAGTAAGACGATCAATTGTATTCATTGAATTTATTTTAAATTGAAGTTAACCCAAAGTTTCCCCCTTTAACTTTAATTTGAGAATGCAAGGGATATTATTTAGAGAAGCCTTAATGAAATATCAAATGCCTCAAAATTACCCGCCCTTACTAGAGGGAGACTATAAGTAATATGAGAAAAATTATATGAGTTTGAGGCTAAAGAGAATAAATATGCCAATGTTTTTTTTAAGAATCAACAAAAAATGCAAAATACTTGCCCTAACGAGAGGGAAACTATAAGTATTTTGAATTTTTTTGAGTAAATACTACTAAAGAGAACAAATATGCTAGGCCTATATATATATATATATTTCTCAAATACCCGCCCTGACGAGAGGGAAACTATAAGTATTGATTAGATATGATACTTGGAACATAGGCTATATCATCCAGACCTTTATTGGTAATCTTATTAACCCGCCCTTACTTGAGGGAAACTATAAGTTAAATAAGATGTCCAATTTTGGTGAGTGATGTTTTTTTTTTTGTCTCTATAATGTTTTAGAGTACTTTAAAAGAGTTATTTGATTTTTGAAAATAAACAATTATAAATATGAAATCTTTTAGAAACTTGTAATTGAGAAGATTTTATATAATGATATATATATATAATGATCTTTAAAGAAATTTTACGATTTTTTAAATGGATGAAAATAATAAAACATAATATTTTATGCAAGATTTTTAACAAAAATAAATTTCTTTAAATGAGAGTGTTATAAAAAGATAAATAGAGAGATTTTTAAGCAATTTATATCTCTTAAATTAGAAAATATAATTTTTGATAGAGATATGAATATTGCGGACTCTAAATCAATCATATATAAGAACACCCTTTTTGATAATATGAAATGATTTAAAATTTAACCAAACATATAATTTTAAGCAAGATTTTAAAAGGAATTATTCCTTTTGATGCAAGTGAGGGTAAATTAAAAATGATTTATAGAGAGATATGTAAGCAATATATATATCTCCTAAACTAAAAAATTTAATAAATTTAGAGAGATATGAATATTTTAGACTCTAAAAAATCATGTAAAAGAACACCCCCCCAAAAGATAAAGAATGAATGGTGCAAAAAAGACACCTAAAACCCCCCTTAAAAAATATATTTTATTTAAATTCTTACAAATGAATCGTTTCACTTTCGTCCTCAAAAGAGGCAAAGCAAAATATGAGCCAGAAATAAAACTAAATAAAATATAGGGAGTAAAAAGAATGGTTTACCTTTGAAATTGAATGGAAAAAGACATTACAATGATATTTTAAAATTTAACCATATGAGAGAAGAAAACCAATTTGTTTGCTGGCACACAATTATAGAATACGTCTAGGAAATCCAAGGAGAAGAAGCGAGTTTTGATGCCAGATGAAGCCACTAGCTATCGCAGTTCCACTATCTTGAATGCAGGTGAAAGGCTCTATCATGGTCATTGATGAAAGCACCATTCAACCTAACGGGTTTCCTCTGCACTCTGGTCTTCAAAGACATTCTTTGACAACGAGGTCATAGTATAAGGTCTTCAAAGATAAATATTTGTATGTGAAATAACCTGAACCTATAGAGAAAAAGCATAGGCGAACAAGGGAAAAAAACCTACTAAAAATTGAAATTAATATATATCATATAAAGTGTCTCCTCTCAATGCTTCAAAAGAGGGATCGAATCCTGCAACAAAGGAGAGTTAGAAAAGATTGATATAAATAAATTTGATCAGAATATTCTTCAGCTTCTATCGCAATGCTTGAGAAAAATTAATAATTGATAAAAATAATGTGAATCCAGATAAATAAATAGGATAGAGGAGAGTTGATATGGAAATTAAAATGAAGCTAATTATTATTGAAAACTTAGGACGTTAAATAAGTCCAAAATAAAACCGTAATCCTGGAAATCATGAACGATTCCAAGGATTTACGCACACAAATCCGAAAAGGCTAAAGATGTAAGCCCTACAATGCTGAAAACAAAAACACCTACACCTAGACCAGTCAACGGAGGTTAAAAACAACTCACATTGATTATTATGAACACTAAGTCCTAATTAACATACCCTAGGTCTAAAAATAATTAGCCCCTAGGTCTAAGATTCCTTATCAAGAGTCCCAACAAAAGAAGCATTGGACTCCAATGCTTTTAACAAAGAGGGAAAATCCTGAGACAGAATGTGATAAGAAATCTAGCGAGCCTAATGTGGAAATTGGCCTTGACGGGCCATAAGATATGAAGTAGAAACACCTTGGCGTGTTTGTCGGGTCTTCGTATCAAATACTGTATCGGCGTCAAGTGGAAGCTGAGCATCAGGAACCACATCAACTGGATGAAGGATGGCTGGAACTGTCTCCAAGGTGGAATCATAGTATGGTTTGAGAAGATCAACATTGACAACATCGTGAATGCCAAGATGAGCTGGAAGGTCCAAGCGAAAGGCATTCTCAGAGATTTGCTGAAGAATAGTATAAGGCCCATAATGAAGAGGCTTGATCTTGCTATGTGCCTTATCTACAAATAGTCGTTTGTCAAGATGAAACCATACTTTGTCACCAACCTGAAAGGAATGAGGTGTGTGGTGCTTGTCCATTTGTTGTTTTTGCTTTTTCTGGGTCTTCTGAAGAATTTGAACCACTTTGGCTTGAATACTCTGCAAATGCTGGACAAAAGAGTTGGCCTTGTCTTGTTCCTTCTGAATGTGCATTGTGGCTGAAGAAGGCAAAGACAAAGGTAACTCATAAGGAGCAAGTGGTTGAAAACCAAAACACACTTCAAATGGAGAGTGCCCTGTAGAACTATGGACGACCCTGTTGTAGGCGTGCTCAACGTGAGTGAGGCTTAAGTCCCACTTGGCTGGAGTGGAATGATGATAAATCCTCAAATTTTGCATGAGAGTACGGTTAAATACCTCTGTCTACCCATCGGATTGAGGATGATAAGCAATAGAAAATTTAAGAGATACTCCCAAAATCTTCCAAAGTGATCACCAAAAGTGACCCACAAAGCGTGAGTCACAATCAGAGACAATGCTGGTAGGAAGACCAAAAGAACGCCATACCACCTCAAAGAAGATTTGGGCAAGATCCTCGTGCGGTACTTGTCTTGCGACAAGGAATGAATTTGGCCATTTTGCTGAATCTGTCCACCACAACAAAGACACAATCATGCTTGTGTACTGTCATTGGAAAACTGCTCAAGAGATCCATGGAAATGCTTTCCCATGGACGAGAAAGAATGGGCAAAGGCATGCTCATTCCAAATGTCCTATTGGCTTATTTGGAGCGATTACATACTACACATTATCGCAAGAAGTGAAGAACATCTCTTTGCATGTGTGGCCAAAAGAAAAAACATTGCAGATGATGAAGAGTTTTATGCCTACCAAAATGTCCCCCATAGAGTGTGGAGTGAGCCTCCTTCAATAGAGACTCCCTGTTCCCATGAGGAACACAAAGTTTGTCCAATTTGTACAACAATCCATCCTGAATATGAAAGTCTTGAAGAGCTCTCAAATTTGAAGAAGAAGGATTGGAAAGTTGGTGGAAAACTTTGCCAAAATCTGGATCCATAGGATACTATGTAGGCCAAGTTTGGAAGCCAAGATGAGAAGTAGTGACAATTGTCAAAACAAGTGTAGAAGGAGGACGACTCAGAAAATCAGCCACTGCATTATTTTGTCCTTTCTTGTACTTGATTACCAAATGGAATTGTTGCAAGTACGATGCCCATTTCATGTGCCTAGCTTCTTCAATTTTTGTTTGAGATTGAAGAAAATTAAGGGGCATGTGATCTGTATGAACAATTGTTTCTTTTCCCAAGAGATAATGCCTCCAATACTTGATTGCTTGAACCAAAGCATAAAACTCCTTATCATATGTAGAATAGTTCTTCTTGGCCTCTGAAAATGTTTCTAAATGATAGGCCACTGGATGGCCATTCTGCATGAGCACGACTCCAAGTGCAACTTGCGAAGCATCGGTTTCTATCTCAAATGGTTGAGACAAATCGGGAAGAACAAGAAACTGGTGTAGTACTCAGTTTGTGTTTCAATGTGTCAAAGGCTTTTTGTTGATCCTTTGTCCACTGAAACTAAACTTTGATCTTCGTCAAATAGTGTAAAGGTGCAGCAATAGAAGAATATCTTCCAATGAACTTGCGATAGAAATTAGCGAGTCCAAGAAAACTCCTTAACTCCGTGACTGAAGTAGGAGTTGGCCAAGAGAAGATAACTTCAACTTTGGAAGGATCTACTTGCACACCTTTTTCACTAATTACAAATCCAAGATAGGCAATGAATGTTTGCCCAAATGAACACTTACGAAAATTTGCATACAATTTGTTATTTCGAAGAGTTTGAAGAACCGTTTCGAAGTGTTCCAAATGATTCTCCCAAGTAGAAGAATATATAAGAATGTCATCCAAATAGATGATTACAAATTGATCCAAACAATCTATGAATACTTCATTCATCAACCACATGAATGTAGTTGGAGCATTTGTAAGGCCAAAGGGCATGACAAGCCATTCAAAGAGCCCCATTTTGGTCTTAAATGTTGTTTTCCAAGTGTCTTCTCGCTTGAATTCTCACCGATGATACCCACTTTTGAGATCAATTTTGGAGAAGAATTTTGCACCTTGCAATTGGTCCAAAAGATCATCAATTCGAGGAAGTGGATAACGATTCTTGATTGTAATCTTATTGAGTGCCCTGAAATCAATGCATAGTCTCCATGTGCCATCCTTCTTCAACACAAGCAAGATAGGAGAAGCACAAGGGGAAATACTGGGTTTGATGAACCCTTTAGTCAACAATGCTTGAATTTGCTTTTTAATTTCTTCCATTTGCACTATTGATTGTCTATACATTGAAGAATTGGGAAGAGAAGATGCAGGAACAATCTCAATACTATGATTAATCTGTATTTTAGGTGGAAGACTTGTGGGTTCTTGAAAAAAATCAAAAAATGATTGAAGTATAGAATGAACTAAATAACTCCTATTATTAGTGTGCTTAGGTGCTTGCTTTTCTTCTTGAATTGGTCTGATGAAGATGAGTGCTAATTCCTTTGCTTGATTTACAGCTTTGCATGCTTGTCTACAACTCAACATCAAATTATGTGGTGTTTGTTGTGTACTTGTGATTATGAATGCTTTATTGTCTTTGTGCAAAGTGTATGTATTTTTGTACCCATCATGTATAGACCTCCTATCATATTGATAGGGTCTTCCAAGCAATAAGCCACAATAATCCATTGGAGTTACATCTCACACAACCGAGTCCACAAAATGAGGACTAAAAGAAAAATTCACAGTGCAAGTGTGTGTGATGTCGGATGTAATCCCATTGTCCTTCCATCCCAAAGGATAAGGATGAGGATCGGGATTCATCAGTAACTTCAGTTTGTCAACAACGGACCTCGCAATTAGATTTTTTTGTGAGCCGCTATCGATTATACAATCAACCATAAAGGTGTCACTGAGATGGACCGTAGTCACAAAAAAATTCTCGTGATCACCTTGTGAAGTATTCATAAGGGTCAATTTGTTTAACCCTGCCAATTCCTTATAAGGCTTACGTTCCCCTATAGCCTCAATGGGACTTTCTTGTGAGTCCTCATTGGAAGGATTTACAACTAGGGATTGTTTCTTCACATTTTGCAACTTAAAACACCTCTTTTGAGTATGCCCTGGCTTTTTACAATAATTACAAATCAAAGGTGATTTAGAAGAAGAAGATTTTTGTGAAGAAGAAGGGGAAGATGAAGTAGAGGGAGAAGGAGAAGAAAAATATTTACCTCCATTGGAAGGTTGTGGAGAAGCCTTCTGATTTCCTCCCGACGTAGAAGAGCGAGTCCCACGCGATTGCTTCCTCATTTCCTCCTCAGCAAGAAGGGCTTGATTGAAAGCCATGTCAATGTTTACAATCAACTTGTATTTCATCTTCCTGTAAATGGGCTCCTGTAAACCACTTTTGAATTTGTTAACAAGTTGTGCTACATTATCCTGTATAGAATTCAAAATCCGCAACTTGCTAAATTGAAAAATATAATCATGAATAGTCATATTGGAGGTTTGTCGAAGACAAAGCCACTTGATCTCCAGGTCAGTGGCATAGTTTGAAGGATAAAAATTATTCTTCAATACTCTTTGCAATTCATCCCACGTGTCAATGGGATTTTGGGTCCGTTGTCGATCAGTGACAAGGACCTTGGCAATGCCAGAAAGTTTCAACTTTGCAAAGTTAACTTCCTGATCCTTTGCGATCTTGATATATTGAAACCAACTGTCCATGTCCAAGATCCAACTGTTGAGGACCTCGGGATCGCACGAACTAGTGTAAACTGAAACCTCACACTATTGTTGCACTTCATTAGAAGTAACCTTTTCAGCCAAAACGCTGACAAGTTGGGTTACTTGAGCCAACTTATCGACTAATTCGAAAGCCATTTGACCCCAAGTGATCGCCAGCAAAAAGTGTCACAAAAGACACAATTACAAAAATGTGCAAAAATAAATGTGCCCAAATTAATTTGCAAAATTGAAAATGTACAACATATAAGGGCAAAAAAAATATTTGCACAATTATGGAAAAAGTCAAATTGAATTTCAAAAACAAAAGGAATATATAATATATGTGGTTTTTTTTTTTAATATATATATCCTTTTTTTTTTTTTTAAATTAAAATGAATGTAATGCTCGGCTAATCAAAAGGGTAAGTAAAACCACTGTTTGGTGGCTGGTCCAACCCGCGAATTCACGTCCACCGGAGTGACATGCTTGGAAATCACCACGGCAGATTCAATGTGAGAATAGGTGGCTGTTGTGCCGGACGCCGCGACGTGGCAGTTTGAATCCAAAATCCTTAATCGTGGAAACCCAAAAATTGTTAACTGGCACCATTAAACCTGGCCCTATGCGTTGATAGCACACCGACCGAGACAATGTAGAGTGCAACATTGTGTAGGTAGATCCTTCCACGCTGGTCCACAAATAGCATCCATGCGGTCGACGCACAGCAGATCTGGTCGTAGCTAGAAATCGCCACACAAGAAATCAACGCACAGGAAATCATTCTAATTTAAAAAAAAAAAAAAATCTAATTGATGCACAGCAGAACATTGTAATTTTTTTTTTTAATTAAAGAGGAATCTTCAATTAAATGGGTGTGCATCGTCCTGAATTCTCCAATCACCGACGGTTGCACCCTCGAACTTTCCTCGACCCATGCTGTACGCAGAAAAATAAAAATTGCGCAGCGTCTTGGTGTCGTTTAACCGTGGTCAGGAAGTGGTTATCGACAAGCGAGCCGATGGAGTTGTTTATCACCAAAAAAGAAATGGCAGGTGCAGAGTTTGAACACAAACAGAGACACACGTATGCTGTCTATCGCGATCCCTCCCAAAACTCGCACGTGCATCAGAGATTTGGCGTGTGTTTGTCCGGAGTAATAGGTTCGGCGTCAAAAAATGACCAACAATTTTGGGTACGTTTGGCGCCAAATCAGAAGCCTTCTTCTGGTCAAAACGCAGCGGAGGGACGGGATTGGCACCGTCTGAAAAGTCTAGCAAAAGCTAGAGGACATGGGAAGAATGGCTGGCATGCAGAGGCAGGTGGAAATCGGTAGCAGCAGCGGCACAAAAAGGCAGCGGAAGAAATTGACAGCGACAACGATAGAGGTAGTGGCAGAAATTAGCAGCGGCAAAAATCAGCAGCGGTAGAAATTGGCAACGACAACGATAGTGGCAGAAATCACAGCGGTAGAGGCAGCAAATGATAGCTGCAGCCTGGACGCAGAAAGGGTGTCCAAATGGTTGAGCAGGAATACCAACACTTCTTGAATTGACGAATGCTGCACTCAAGTGGATGAAACCCTCGATCAATACGACAATAAAATTATTATTTTTTTTTTTGAAAAAGTTGTCAACAAAAATTTTTATTGTCAACAAAAAAAATGGAAATTAGCAGCAATTTTTTTGCAATTTCCCTGAGCTTCAACTGGAACAGGTGAACACTATAGAGGTCGAAAATGACCCAAAACCTCTAAAATTAACCTGCTCTGATACCAATGATATGGAAATTAAAATGAAGCTAATTTTTATTGAAAACTTAGGACGTTAAATAAGTCCAAAATAAAATCGTAAACCTAGAAATCATGAACAACTCCAAGGATTTACGCACAGAAATCCGGAAAGGCTAAAGATGTGAGCCCTACAATGCTGAAAACAAAAACACCTACACCTAGACTAGTCAACGGAGGTTAAAAACAACTCACGTTGATTATTATGAACACTAAGTCCTATTTAACATACCCTAGGTCTAAAAATAATTAGCCCCTAGGTCTAAGATTCTTTATCAAGAGTCATTTGCATATCAGTAACTAAGAGTGAATCCACCAAATATCGATGATTTAGATCATCCTGGTTTAAAGGCGTGTTTGAAGGTGATCGCCAAAAAGCAAATGAATGCTAGGGAGGAGCAAGATACAAAATATAATGACGTTAAACGCAACTCTTAGACACGTAATAACTCAAAATAATTTTATAGGAGCACCAATCATTAAATGGGGATGCCACAATTCATATCTCCATGAAAGGAGATTTTGATTTCGATGGCATGACGTATCATTGGTGCCCAAAAGTAAATGGGTGCCACGATACGATAGCTTTGAAATCTTCCCAAGAACAACATGATGGCAGGAAAAAAAAACTTTTACCCTTTCAATGACATTATAAAAGAGATTTTAAAGGAGCACCAAGCGTTAAATGGGGAGGCCATGATTCATATCTCCATGAAAGGATATTTTGATATCAATGGCGTAATGTATCGTTGGCGCCCAAAAGAAAATGGATGTCGTGATATGATAGCTTTGAAATATTCCTGAAGGTAACGTGATGGTAGCAAATAAAATCCTTTACATGCAAAAAAATAATATTAGAGAAAGGGATATCCATTTTTATCAAGCTTCTATATAAGTTAAGACTTGAAAAAGGGATGAATTTTTGAAAAAAGTATATATTATAATGGGTAGTAAAAAAATTACTCTAAGAGTCAAACAAAATTCTTTCCTTCACAAGATAGGAGGTAAATAAAATTCAGAATAACCCACAGATATATATTTAAAAAAAAAGTTAAAAAAAAAATCTTATTGAAGACTTAGATCCAAAAAAAGAGGAGAAGCCGACATAATAATCAAAGAACCAACTCCTAGAATCTCCAAGAAAGAATGCTAGTAAGATCTATCCTTCTTTGGTACCATGTTAGACTTTTCCAAAATAGACATGCACAATATTACACAAAATATGAAGAAAGAGTAGAACTGATTGATTTATTCCAAGGATCAACTTTGTATAAATAGCAAAGTTGATCATTGAGAGTCTTTGGATTACAAAAACTCATCAAACCTGATGAAGAAACCACTGAGTGTTCTCCTGACACATGGAGGAGTGAAAACTCAAGTGTGTCTATCCTAGTAGAACTTAAGAGAATATTCACTTATTCTAACAATTTTTAATAATTCTTTTTAAATTATTTCATCAACGCATTATTTCTAGATAATCGTGAATCATTTTTATTTATCTATTACACCCCTTCTATATTTTGTTCTCTACAAGTTTAAATGATTTCCAGCACATCGTTGTGTTTGCGATAACTCAATGTAAGTTTGAAGCAACTAGTAAAAGCTACGAACTAAAGAATCCATCCGATGAGACTTCACCTTTTTCTCCTCTATTATCATATTATGTAGCATCTCTGGGATCAATCGCATAGTCTGCATCTTCTCTTGCAAGAGGAATTTTTTTTTTGCCCATCATAGAGCACTTCCATTGAAGCAAAGCCATTCCATGCTTCAATATCTATTTCATGGTGTGCAACCCTATATTAATTTTTTCATTATAGGAACCCCATTTCGTGTGGCAAAACCGTATTTTTTCAGCAATTTGCTTCCATGCTATAAATATTTTTTTTTATGCAGGTGTCTCAACGTCGTAAAGTAGGCATAAGCTCATTCCAAGTATTCTTCGAATTCGTGGTGTATCTCAGTTCTTGTCCTTTGGGATATAAGTTGTCATAGGGTGCCTTGCTTTGAATAAGAAATTTTCTATTTTATTTATTTATTTTCGAAGGTAAAGCTTTAAAATATGCCTCTTCATATTTGTAATTTTCTTAAAATTTTGAAATTTTTCACTATAACTTTCTCCTTTTACAAGGGTTATCTTGAAAAGTGAAAAAAAGTGAATTGGATCTAACGTAAATACAAATATCCTTTTTTTTTGGGGGGGGGGGTTCTATAGGTACCATTTTGCACCTATAATAACATCGAGGGGGGTTTTTATTGCATCAATTGTTTGCCTCTTTTATTTTTGCCTCATTATATTTGTTATAAGACATTTGTTTATATATATTTGTAATGAAATATAGGTGAGGATGGGGATTAGACATTTTTCGTAGGACTGCCCAAACTACCAAACTCGTTTCGGCCATATCTCACTCATCCAGACTCGAATTGAGCTAAAATTTTGAGGGTAGATGCCTAAAAAACCCTAGAACGTCTCCACCAATTTTCATATCATTTGGAGCAACACAGATCCTAGCGCATCCCTATGTGTGAACGATATATTTGGCAAGCGGCTATGCGAGGGTTTCATCTGGGTTGAGTGCAAGCAGCTCCAGAGGTTGGTTTTTAGGGCCTTCGGGCCCTAGTGGCCAATATTTTTGTGGTTTATGCTCAATATTTTAGTAGGAAATGTTGCAAGGGATACAAGATGGGTTAGAAATTTGTCTTTCAACAGATCATACTGTGAACTTGAGTGACAACGACTTCCAATTTTCTGCACAAAAGAAAAGTGAAAACCATACCTTTCCACGACGTCTAGGGCAAGGATTAAAGAGATCACGAAACAAGTTTCAAGAAGTTGATCAAAAAATGGCTCATATCTCAAGTGAATCTGGTGCTAAGGTGCACCCACAAAATAATTCTATTGTGAAAACCCTTGTCAAGGGTAAGAATTTCGAAGACTCAATCCCAAAAATGAATTTTAGGGATGCCCTTCATGGTGGACAGCCTCATCCCAATGCTAATATCAATATTAGGGCTTCCCATAAACCTCTAAGAATGCCTAAGATTGATCCCAGGAAAACAGAGTCAGGATGTCTTAAATCGGAAGTCGATGGAACTCCTATTGTTAAGCTTGATATGGGTAACATTCAGATTGGCATTGAAGATTTGGAAAAAAGAGGACTAATTTGTCGGTTCGTGGGTTTTCATTCGAGTCTATCTGCTTTCAAAGTCTGGGCTGCAAAAATCTAGAAAACTAAAGGTGAGTTACAAATCTCTATTTATCCAAATGGTTATTTTCTTGTTTTATTTGCTAATAATGAAGATAGAGGGAAAACTTTTCAAGGGGGTCCTTGGTTTTTTGGAAGGGCAGGGCTTTTCATGAAGCCCTGGCATACTAAATTTAAAGCAGAAGAAGAGATGCCTTCTATAGCTCCCGTGTGGGTTAGACTCTTTGGCCTCCCTATTGAATTTTGGAATCCTACTATTTTTTCTTCAATTGGAAACTCTTTAGGAACTTTTATGATGATTGCTGATTGTACTCAAAATTTTGAACATATTATTTATGCTTGAATTTGTGTTTTAATGGATTTTGACAAACCCCTACCTAAAAATATCACATTACAATTTGGGGAAGACACTTGGGAGCAAGTAGTGGACTATGAGAACATTCCTTTTCGTTGTAGAATTTGCCATGAATATGGTCATTTGGCCAGTGCTTGCCCAAATAAAATTCCTGATCAAAAGAAAGAAGATATAAACTCAACAGGTTTCCAAATACCTAAGAAGAAGAACACTCAAAAAAAACTAGTTATGAAGGATCAATCAAAGTCATCTGCTAATATGTTTGAAATCCTTTCCACAAATGATGTCCCAAGTGAGGAAGAGGAAATAATGGAAACTGAAATCTTAGAAACACAATTTAAATATGAAGGGAAGAACTCAGAGACAAACCAACAAATCAAAGGTTTTCAACAAAAAAAAAGGAGAAAATTTACACAAGAAAAACAATATTTCAAATGTCAAAACTTCAAATAATGCAGGTCCCAATATAGACTCCATTGAACCATCTAGTAAAATTTTGGTTGTGTACGAGCATTCTTCAAGGTTAGAAGCCATCTCAGATTCAATTGGAATAAGTCAAGAAACGGGGAAAAAAAATTGAAGATGGATTCTAATCAAAAAGTAGGTCGCAAGACCAATCAATATCATATGGTAAAAGAAGGTGAAAATCTTGTAGAGGAAGGTAAGATTAATGCCCTTCCCAAATTTTTTAGCCCTGGTATTAATGAAGATCATCACTTGGAATATTAGAGGACTCAAAGGGAGTCTTTCAAAACAAAATGAAATTAGAAGAATGATTCAGATAAATCATCCACATCTTGTTTTCCTTCAAGAAACAAAGATGTCAATGGAGGATATGGACTTAATTGCCAATAAAATTTGGCCAGCTGGAAAAGTGGTTTCCCTCAGTTCCCAAGGGACTTCGGGTGGCATTGCTTGTCTTTGGGACCCAAAAGAGGTAGTTATTCACCATATGGTTGGCAGTTGGGGTTTTTTGGCTATAGCTATTCAAAGTAGACATTCCAACCAGATTATGCTCTGCATTACTGTTTATGCCCCGACTTCTTTGGAGGAAAAAAGAAGACAGTGGAAGGATATTACTCATATTATCTCTCATTTTCCTAAATCTTGGATCTTGATCGGAGGAGATTTCAATACCATCCTCTCTCTGGATGAGAAAATGGGGGGAAATAGAAATTTGGACAAAAGCACTGACCTCATGAGCGAATATATTGCAAACCTCCATCTTGTGGATATCCAACCAGATAATGGCCTTATGACTTGGTCTAAAAGAAGGCAAGGCTTAGCTTGTATAATGGAGAGATTGGATAGGTTTTTGCTCTCTAAAAATTTCTTAATCCATGGTCACATTCCTAAAGTGAAGACTCTTAATAATGTCTGGTTCGGATCATTGGCCAGTCATGGTGGAAATGTGGAAAACCAATGTGAGTTTCTCTCCTTTTCATTTTCAATTAATGTGGCTTAGAGACATTTCCTTCAGACCTCATGTGCAACAATGGTGGAAGGAAGGTAAACCTAGGCATGGGACTAAGATGTTCTATTTTTCCAAAAGACTGCAATACATTAAATCCAAAATCAAGACTTGGAACTGGAAAGAGTTTGGGGATGTTCATAAAAAAAACATGAAGTTATTGCTCATCTTGAAAATTTGAATAAGAAAATCCATTTAGATGGCCTCACAGAGAAGAGAAGTGTAGATGAAATTAAACTCACAACTCAGTTAGAGGAATGGGAAAAAAGAGAAGAAATCTTATGGAAGCAAAAATCTAGAATTCAATGGCTCAAAGAAGGAGATCGAAACACAAATTTCTTCCACAAATATCTTCTAGCTCGAAGATCTCACAACTTTATTTCTTCCTTAAAATCAGATTTTGGAGATGTTGTTTATACTTGGGATGGCATGAACTCTATTGTTGTTGATTACTTTTCCAATATTTTTGCTACTACTCTTGACTCAGCTTCACAACAAAATGTTCTTCAAGCAATCCCTTCTCTTATCACTTATGAGGAGAACTCTATTTTGACTGCTCTCAGTTACTATCAATGAGCTTCAACAAGTAGTTTTTAAAATGCAAAAAGGGAAAACCCCAGGTCCCGATGGTTTTCCTATTGAGTTCTACCAAGAGTTCCGGGATATCCTTCATGTTGATTTATTAGAGGTGGTGGAAGAAGCCAGGAAAGCCAAAGAAATTTTGAAGGTTATCAATAAAACTTATATTACTCTTGTTCCAAAAGCTCAAGAGGTTGATCATATCTCAGCTTTTAGACCTATTGCTTTATGTAATGTTCTTCTCAAAATCATTACTAAAATCATGGCAGAAAGGTTGAAGCCTCTTTTGCATAAGATTATTTCCCTAGAGCAAGGGGTTATGTGGAAGGACGTCAAATAGTAGATGAGATAGTTCTTTCTCAGGAAGCCATCCATTCCATGGATATGCAAAATTCTCCTTCCATGTTCATTCGGTTAGACTTATCCAAAGCTTATGACAGAGTGGATTGGCACTTCCTTATCAAATTTTTGAGGCAATTTGGTTTCTCTAAGGATTGGATGGATTGGATTATGGGATGTATCTCTTCAGTTTCCTACTTAGTTCTTATCAATGGCAGGCCTTCTCAGTATTTCCTAGCTTCCAGAGGTATTAGGCAAGGTGACCCGCTATCCCCTTATTTATTCATCATTCTTGTTGAATGCTTGGGTAGGACTATAACCAAAAAGAGGGAAAACAAAACCCTTGAGGGAGTTACCATTGCTCATGGAGCTAGACCTATCTCTCATCTTCAATTTGTGGATGACTCTACTCTTTTAGGTAAAGCTACAGTTAAGGAAGCTTCTAATATTAAGCAAATCATTAGCTATTTTTCTAAGGCTATCGGGCAGTTGATCAATGAAGATAAATCTAAAGTTATTTTCTTTCACCGCTTTGCTAGACAGGAATCCATGGTCTTGGATAAATTAATATATAAGAAGACCTCTCTTCCAATCACTTATTTAGGTATTCCCATAAATATTCAAAGGCAGAAAAATAAATATTGGAATTGGTTGTTGGACAAAGTCAAGAAGAAAATTGGAAAGTGGACCAACAAGTGGCTTTCTTCCTGGGGGTAGAATCACCTTGGTAAAATCAGTCCTTCAAGCTATTCCTATTTATGTTTCTTCCATTTTGAATATCCCAAAGGTTGTTCTTCGAGAATTGGATCAAATCAGTCATCGTTTCCTTTGGAGTGGTACTAAGGAGAAAAGAAAATGGGCCTTGGTGAAATGGGATACTTTATGTCTTCCTAAGAGTGAAGGGGGGTTAGGATTTCGGTCTTCAATTAATAACAACAAAGCTTTAGCTGCTAAATTATATTGGAGGATGTTGCATAACCCCAATGCTCTTTGGGCCAATAATCTCCGTGCTAAATATGCTGAGAACAAAAGTCCTGAAGACCTTGTTCGCTATCAACTTCCTACCAAAGGTTCTCCCATTTTAGCAGTTCTTAAGACTGGTGAGGATTTGATAAAGAAAAAATTATTTTGGATCATTCATAATGGTCAACATGCAAATTTTTGGACAGATTCTTGGGATGGTCACAAGCCTTTGATAACTCAGTTTCCCGATTGGAGGCCTTGGATGGAGGAGCTTCACCGAGCTAATTGGATAAAGGTGGCTAATTACTGTCGGTACCATACTCGGTAATTCAAAGGTTGGTAGATATTGGATCCCTATTGAGGACTAGCCTATTCAAATCCTAGAAAGGCAAAGACAAGATATCCAAGGCATCCTTCATATGAGATCCCTCTCTTGGTCCCATGAAAAAGATTGTTTTGGATGGAACAACACTACTAAGGGTGAGTATTCGGTTGCTCAAGGTTATTTGACCTTATGCCATAATAATCCCAACCATTCTTCTGACATATTTTCTCGATTGTGGGCTCAAAAGCTCTGGCCTAAGGTGAGGTTCTTTAATTGGATTTTATTGCATCGTAGGGTGCTTACTGGTGAGCAACTTATGAAGCATGGTTTTCATGGCCCTTTTAGATGTGAAATGTGTGAAGAGAATGTAGAAAATATCAACCATATTTTTATTGAGTGTACTTTAGCCTCTGAGCTATGGAGGAGAATGGCCACTTTACTTGGCTTATAGTGGTCCAATTTTTTTACTTTTGAACAACTTTGGAGGGATTGGCCTAATCAAGAGGGTGTTGATCATTTTATTAGGCGGTTAGTTTGGATGGGTTCTACCATTCTTCTTTGGAATATTTGGAATGAAAGGAACAACCAAATTTTTAATCAAGATAGGAAGGATATTCACTATATTTGGCAAAAGACCATAGCCAACTTAGTTGAATCAGTCCATCAACTCCTTAATCACCCCCAAAACTCCCACCAAATATGGGATCAAGTGATGCAAATATTGAAGATTAAACCTTCTAAGGGCAACCAACTTAAAGGGAATGTGAGTATTAGTAAGATGGATAGGACTAGAAATTGGCAACCTCCTCCTAAGGATTTTGGAAAAGTCAATACTGATGGAGCCTCTAGAGGGAACCCTGGAAAAGCCAGTGTGGGAGGAATTGGTAGACTTTTAGATGGCTCCCTGGTTTTTACTTTTGCTGAGAATTTGGGTATTCTTTCCAATAACCTTGCTGAGGGGTATGGTATCCTCGAGAGGCCTTCAGGAGGCTACTAAGGTTGGATGGGAAAAGGTGTTAGTTGAGTCTGACTCTCAACTTATGATTAATCTCTTGAAGACTCCTTCTAAGAATCATAAGGTGGATTGGAGAATAAAAAGAATTATTGAGAAGATTCAGTTAATCCAGATGGGATTTTTGAAAGTTGATTACAATCATGTGGTCAGAGATCAAAACAAGAGTGTTGATGCTTTAGCTAATTGGGCTTTGGACAAAGGTGATCTTACTTGTTATGGCCACCCTCCTATATGGTGGGCTTCTCAAATTAGGGAAGCTCTTCTTTCTATCATTTCTTTGGATGGCTCCAGTTCTGAAGGTACCTAGTTTCTTCTTGTTTTTTTTTTTGCTTCTCTTTGGTTCATTCCATTTTTTTTAGTTCCCTAGCTCATTCTATTCTTTATTTTGTTTCCTCTTTTGATTCTTGCCTTAATAGTCTTCTGGTCTAGATAGGTCATTGTTTTGTTCATTTTTTTTTCTTTTTTTTTTTAGTTTTTTAAGGTGGGTGGGTTCTTTTGTTTTGTTTTGTTTTTGTGTTCTTTGTGTTGTTTTTTGTTGTTCTTGTGTTTTTGTTGTTTTTTTTTTTTATGTTTTTTGTTATTGTTCTTGTGTTTTTTTCGTTCTTGTTCTTGGGTTTCTCTTTGTTTGTGTTATTTCGTGTTTTTATGTGTGAGTGTTTTCTATGTTTTTTGTTTTTGTTTATTGTCTGTTGTTGGTTGTTTTTTATTTTTATTTTATTTTTTATTTTTTAGGTTTTGGTTGTGTTTATTTTTCATGTTTTTTTTGGGTTATGTCTTTGTAGTGTTCTGTTGTTTTTGTCTTGTTTGTGTTTTGTTATGTGGTTCTTGTGTTTTTCTATGTGGTTTGTGTTGTGGTTTCTTTTATCTTATTGTGCATGTTTGGTTGTGCTTTTGTTTTTGACACACTCAAGGAGCATGTTTTTTATTTTATTTTATTATTTTTGTTGTTATTTACTTATTTTTAAATTGGTTTTGTGTGTTTGTTTGCTCCTTGAGTATGTCAAAGGTGGTAGGCCAGGTCCGAGTCCTGGGCGTTTTTTGTGGAATGGATACCCCTGCCTCCTTGGGTCTTACCCGAAAGTGGCATCCCTTTTGGGATGTTTTCCATAAAAAAGAAAAGAAAAAAAGAAATATAAGTGAGGATAATTGATTTCAAATTTTATTCCTTAATAAATTAAAGATCTTAATAAAATAACTCTATTTTATTCTTTCTTTAATTCCTTCATAAAACAAATCTCTATATTAAACAACATGCTTTGTTCTAATTAAATTTCTTTCTAAAGTTCTTTAAAATTATATAGAGATTTTTTAGTGAATGAAAGTGAGGATATCTCTTTAATTAACCCTTGTTAATCTATTTTATTCTCCATTCATTATTCTTTTCTTAAATTCTAAAGAACAAACAAATATCATCTATGCACCTAAATTGGAAATTCTAAATAACTTATAGTTTCCCTCACGTAAGATCAGGTTATTAAGATAACCAATATAGGAGTTTGGATAATTAAAATCCTATGTTACAAGTATCAAATCTACTCAATACTTATAGTTTCCCTCTCATAAGGGCGGGTATTTGAGGAGAAAAAATGTATAGTCCTGGCATATTTGTTCTCATTAGCCTAAATTAATATCAAATCTTCTCAATAATACTTATAGTTTCCCTCTTGTTAGGGCAGGTATTTTAGATATTTGGTGTTTCCTAAAAGCTTCTAATCCCTAAAATCCATTGCATTCTAAAAATTAAAGGTAAATGGTGGAAGTTTGGGTTCACTTCAATTTTCTTTGGCAAAATGAATTCAATGAATACAACTTATCTTCTCACTCCTCATAACTACCATACATGGAAACCCAAAATATTAAATCTCATTTCTCAAAAAGGGCTCACACACATATTAGAAGAAAATCAACCAAAGTTTGAAAAAGAATATGAAAAATTTGTTCATAAAGGGAAGTTGTATGAAATAATGGGTATTATAAGAACTAATGTAAATGAAAGCTTATGGTTTCACATTAAGTATTGTAAAACTCCTTATGAAAGTTAGGAGAAACTAAATAACTTATCTTGAAAAGTTGATCAAATGAGGTCATTGTAGCTTGAGGTGGAATTAAAAACTTTATCTCCTGACGACTTCAAGAATATTGTTGACTTTCTAATAAAATTCAAATAATTACTTACTCAATTTAAAGGTAGTGGCAAGGATAAAAAATATTAAGAATGCATCTATCTAATTATTTCTAAATTAAATGGTTTATTTCAGATATTTGCAACCACCATTCTATCTACAAAATATGCTCTTGGTGCAAGTTTCAAAATGCCCTCCTTAGAAGAATTTTGTGAGAGACTAACTAGAGAAGAAACAGAACTTACAAAGTATGAGATCTCTTCCTCTTCCTCTAAAGCCTTAGTAGCATCCACCTCCACTAAAGAAAAATTTAAAAAGAAATAAAGGAGTCCCATAACTTGTACTCACTGCAAAAAAAATGGTCATTCTACAAATAAATGCTAGAAAAAATTACAACAACTAGAGGCAACTATGAAGGATCAAAATATAGATAATAAAAAGCAAATAGGAAAAACCCTAAATATCCAAGGGAAGACCACCAATACTTCATCTAATTATTGGGTCCTAGATTTTGGAGCAACTCATCACATGACTGCTTTAGATGAGTCATTCTCTTCTATCTCCTCAAGTTCAACATGTAGCATAGAAGTTTGTGACTCCTCCTTTATCCCAGTCAAAGGAAAGGGTGACATATCCATTGATGGTGGCTCTATCAATAATTTTCTCTATGTTCCAAACATTGCAACAAATATCCTCTTTGTCTATCAGATTTGTACTTCTAGAAAGGGAAAAATTGTTCTCTTCTCTCCAATAGGAGTTGAGATAAGAGACTTTCAAGACCCCCAATATCTTATAGCCAAAGGAGATATTGATCACAACACTCACCTATTTCACTTCAAAGGATTCAAAAATCTAGAAGGGGCCTCCTATTTTGTGGCTCATGGATATCTTGAAAGTAAAATTTGGTATGAAAGGTTTGGTCATCTCAGTTATAACTACCTAAAGGAATTGAACACCCATGAAATGGTAACAGGTTTACCTCAAGTATCTTCTATTGATGGAGTATGTATTTGATGTAGTCTTGGAAAGCAACATCAATATCCTTTCCACCCAAGTGGTTCCCTAAAAGCCTCATCCCCTCTAGAGTTAATCCATAGTGAATTGATGTTTTTACCAGAGCCTTCTTTAAAAGGAGCAAAATATGCATTAACCTTCATTGATGATTTTTCCAGGAGAACTTGGGTCTACTTCCTAAAATACAAAAGTGATGTTCTATCCCACTTCAAAATCTTCAAAGCCTTAGTTGAAAATCAGGCCTCTTGCAACATCAAGAAAATTTGCTTAGATAATAGGGGAGAATACTGTAGTAATGATTTCTATATTTCTATCAAGTAACGACATCATTCATAAACATTTTATCTCCCATAATCCACAAAAAAATGGCATTGTAGAGAGGAAAATTTGAACATTGAAGGAAATGGCAAACTGCATGCTCCATTCAAGAGATCTTCCAAAAGTTTTTTGGGCATAAGCTATTAACTATGCAAACTATATTCAAAACATCACACCTCATAAATATCTTGACCATTTAACTCCTGAAGAAGCATGGGCTGTCTCAAAACCGAATGTCTCTTTCTTTAATAATTTTGGGTGTACTATCTGGGAACACATCCCAAAGAAGAAAATGAAGAATCTAGATAAGAAAAGTAAAAGCTCATCTTTGTTGGTTATTATGAGGAAATGAAAGCATACAAGCTCCTTTGATCCACAACTCGTGAGGTATTTTTTCATAGGAATTTCCAATTTGATGAAACATTCCCTCAGAAAGATCCTCAACCATCATCTTCTCCTATTGAGCCTTCTCCTATAGTAGAACCTCAATATAATGAAGAACCAACTTTAGAGATTAATTTAGAGATTTATTATCAAGATGAGGAACCTATAACTCCAACTCAAAGTATTTCCACTCCTTCTACTCCTTCCACTATGCCAAAATGGGCCCACACCATTGTTAAAGAAGCTACTCCTTACATTCAAAATTTTCCATCATCTAGATTAACCAACTCCATAGGCACTAGTCTTGTTTGTCAGTATATTTCACCTAATCCTCAATCCTCCAAAGAAGCCACTGGTATTAAAGAATGGGATGTGCCATGGAAAAATAATTCTCTTCCTTAATAAAAAATGAAACTTGGGATTTAGTTCCCCTACCTAAAGGAAGAAAATTAGTTCATTGTAAATGGATTTATAGAACAAAATATGGGCCTAATGGATAAATTGACAAACACAAAGCTTGCCTAGTAGCCAAAGGTTTCTCTCAAATTGAAGGAATTGATTATGCTAAAACCTTTACACCAGTTGCCAAAATGGATTTTTTTAAAATGGTTCTTACTCTGGTTGCTTCCCAAAAGTGGTATGTCTCTCAAATGGATGTAAAAAGTTACTTTATTACATGGGAACTTAGAGGAAGAGATATTCATGGAACAACCTGTTGGTTTCACTCAAGACTCCTCTCTTGTTTGTAGGCTAAAGAAATCTCTCTATGGTCTCAAACAAGCTCCTAGAGCTTGGTATGAAAAAATGGACTCTTTCCTTCTTTCCTCAAGTTTTTCTCATTGCGAGTCTGATAACATAGTCTACATTTGGAGAGATGAAGGAAAAATCACCATACTTGTTCTATATGTTGATGATCTACTACTCACTAGTAGTGACTTTGCTCACATTTAGACTATAAAAGACTCTCTCTCTAAAAAAATTGATATGGTTGATCTGGGTCTTGCTCATTACTTCCTTGGTATCCAAATAAATCAAACAGATGCAATAATTTCATTATGTCAACAAAAATACATTCTAGATCTTCTTCAAAGGTTTAAAATGATAGATTACAAACCTTCTCCTACACCTTTTCAGTCTAGATCTGTCAAACCTTCTTCTACACATTTTCAGTTTGGATCTGTCAAACCTTCTCCTACACCTTTTAAGTTTGGAGTTAATCTATGTACTTCTTGTACATTCTCTCTATGTGATGCAACTCTATACCATCAACTTGTAGGGAGCCTGTTATACCTTACTCATACCCGTTCAGATATCTCATATACTATTGGCTTAATATTTAGATTCTCACATCAACCACATTTCAGTAACTGGTAAACAACAAAAATAATCCTCCACTCCTTGTAAGGAACTACTCACATTGGGCTATTATATGAGGTAAAATCCATGGATATCATGGGCTATACGAATTCATATTGGTAGGTTCAATAGAAGATAAATTTTCAATTTCAGGCTATGTCTTTTGTCTTGGTTCTTCACCAATTGCTTGGTTATGCAAAAAACAACAAGTAGTGGCCTTATCATCTACAAAGACAAAATACAGGGCAATAGCTTTAGAAAGTCAAGAAGCTCTTTAACTTCATCAGATTCTAATATAATTTGGTTTTTCCTATGATAAAACTATTACTCTTTAGTGTGACAATCAAAGCAAAATTCATATGGTACGCAATCTAGTTCAGCATCAGCGCACCAAGCACATTGAGATACACATGCACTTTCATTCGATAACATATTCAGAATGGTGACATATACTTAGACTATATTCCAATTGAAAATCAAGTTGCTGATATTTTCACCAAGATATTTCCTTCTCTGCATTACATATAGTTGCGACAAAAACTTGGTGTATTACAGCTACATTGAAATAGAGGTCTTTTAACCTCTCCATGTATTTTTGTATTCTTTGGAGGATGGTTTTTCCCATGTGGTTTTTCACCATCTCTCATATAAATTGTAAATGAGTACCTCATCAGGCCATGTTGTCGGGACTCAATTTTTTTATATTAAGAGGACAATCTTCGCAAACCAAAGATATGCCTCTTCCTTTTTTACTTTTTGATAGATGGTTTTTCCCATGGGATTTTTACCATCTCTTCAGAAAGAAACTATTGTACATGAATACCTCATTAGGATTTGTTTTTGAGACTCATTTGCATAATACACCCCTAGTATCACTTAAGGGGGGTGTTAGAATAAGTAATTATTCTCTTAAGTTCTACTTAGATAGACTTACTTGAGTTTCCACTCCATGAGTCAGGTGAACTCTCATTTATAGTCTACATCATATTTGATGAGTTGTTGTAATCCAACAGCTCTCAATGATCAACTTTGTTATTTATACAAAGTTGATCCATGGAATAATCAATCAGTTCTACTGTTTCCTTCATATTTTGTGAAATGCTTTGCATGTCTATTTTTGAAAATTATAACAGTATTTAGACCCCTTACATGCCAATATAATAATTTAGTTATTTAACTTTGGGTAGGGGTTTGGATCCCCTTATAAAGACATCAACAAGACAAATTTGCTTGCCATCTACCACTTTTTCTTTTTATCATTCATTAAGTATTTTCTAAGGGTCCCCCTTCCTTATTTAGAGATACTTGTGTTATGTTGTTTATAAATGATTCTTCCCTCTTTTAGAGAAGGATAATCTCTCTCTCCCATGCATTCCACCACTCTCTCATTCTATTTTAGTTTCTTAGATTACTCTAGAAAATTTTCATGGGGATCCTTTTCCTATGTGATTTCCTTTTATTCATATTTTACATTATTTTTTTTCCTTTCTTCTAGACCCTCCTTGGGAATCTTTTATCTTTAGAATTATTCTCACATCTACTATTTCCAATACCTCCTTTTGTAATTGATCTTGTTGCATTTTTTATAGGTTCAACTCCTTGGAAAATGAGTCCTGATCCCTTAGGGTCCTTTTTAAATGGTTATTTCTTCTTTGGGAACAACATCAAAAGAATATATTTTTGTAGTTAAGCTCTTGATGATACTTACCCAGTCATGAAAACAAATCTATCATTTTAATAAGGGATATTTATAGTTCTACCCTCACATACATATAAGTGAAAATAACCTAGACTTTGTTTGCAATTGCAGGAGCCACCAAACCAAATTTTACCAAAGTATTTTTTATAATGATAAAATATATTGATATTGTTCATTGAACTGATTTCTAACGGTGAATATGGGTCATCTTACATAAAGAAAGAAGAGTTTCACATTTTAATAAGTATATAGGCTCAATGTATGTCAATAGGTAATTTCCATTTAATTGTTTCAATAAAAATTAAAAACATAATTAGTTATGTAACTCACTATATAATAAATGTATGTTGTATTTCATTTAGAAACTAAAATTATATAATTTTGTATTATTATTCATAATAATAACTTTAATTACAAATATGAACACAATTTTATTTTTAGTCATTGATTATATAGAATTAAGACAAGTCCCACCCATATTGCGTCATGATTATAATATTTTAATAAAATTTATAGTGATATTTTAACTAAGAGTTACCTATATGTTATTTGAAAGATTTAATTCTAGGTCTTCATACAAAGCAAAAGTTTTTAATCACTTGAGTTAATGTCATTTGATTTTTGTATGTTAATATTAACATTTGGTCAGAATCATTAAGAACATGAGGATGGACTTGGATTCATAATACATGCACACTTGATGTCATGTCTATATCATTACACTTGACCTCATATCTATATCATTTGACTTGGGTCCATGCATAGTGGTAAGTTTGACCCTACAATTTGTTGAGCTATGAGGTTAAAACTTGAGTTTACTATATGAAACTCTTTAGCCTCCATCACTTTTTTGAAATTCACTGGAAACAACATTAAGCATGATTGAAACTTTAGTTTATCATTTTACATACCTAATAAAAAATAATGCTACTATTTTTGATGTCAACATTAAATAAAATTATATTTAATTGCAAATAGTAATTTGAAGATATTAATCATTTATCATACTATTTTAAATAAATTACTTTAAAAATCATTATTTATTTCTTATTCATTTTTTTAAGTTTATGAAATTACTCCATAGTTATATTCATTCTCTCTCACACACATTAGACCTAGAAAGGTGTTCCCATGGTAACTTCTACAACTAATTTTTTTGTTTATACTTTTTGAAAACCCATCACTTTCTTCTAACAATTGAAAATTAATCTTTGCATTAACATTTTTATTAGTGATGTTATCTCCTTCCAACCTTCTAATTTGGTTTACAAAGATGCAAACTTATTTTTTTCTAACTTCTATTCTAATTTATAAACATGTTGGAAACTCATTTTTTTTATTTTTTCATAATTGAATAACAAGAAACTATAACTAAATGAGTCATATAGCTTGTTCTAAATAATTTAATAGTAAAATTTCCCATTATATGCTTTACCATATAAAACATTTCACTTATTAAAATAGCCATAATTTTAATAAAAATTAATAACTAAAAGAATTAATCTTAAGATTATGTGCCAATAAACATTGAAATGAAGGCTCTCATATAATAATAACTCTCAAGGGCATCACAAACCAAGATAAATATGTCAATTCTCTTGATATTTGAATGATCAAAATACATATTGAAGTTGGTAAATGATTTTTTAATAAAGCTATTTTTATTTCAAATACTTTAAAATATCCTTAAATTTTATAAAAAAAAAACTAATAAAAAAATTTGAAATTTGGTTTAGGATAAAAACATTCACAATAAAAAATATTTGAAATTTTTCTAAACTAAAAATATCCTCACAATTCAAATAAGAAAATTAAAACTCAAGATAATAATTATGTTTAAATAATAGTTTAATAAAAAATATAAGAAAATATTCTCTATATAATATAATATAATATTATATATATATAAGTTTAAAATCCCAAAGTTTATGTTTATTTCAAGGTAAATACATGTCATGGTTGTTCCAATAAAAATACTAGATAAACATGGGTCCTCCTTAACAATGTAAAAAATGACAAGCTAAGATAATACCTATAATATAAAATACATAACATCTTATCTTACTCAAACAAATTATAAAGAGACAGAGGAATCATTAAACCTTCAACTTATATATTAACGCAAAAGACTTAGATCTAAACAATGAGACTATTAAATAGTTATCGTCATTTTATTATTAAAATAATATATTTGAAAAGTAAAAAATAAATAAAAATATTTTTTACTCTTAAAAGCAAATAAATATTTAAAAAATAAATTTACTTGATTAACTTAATTTATAACATTTTATAAACTTAGAAATCTATAAGTGTATAGCTTTCAATGTTCCACGAGATATGAAACACCAAAATAATTCAAAGCATTATAATTTATTGTAAGAGTGAAGTAGATAGCCATACAACTATAGCTTCCATAGTTGTAGTTTGGAAGTGTGATTTATTTTGTTCTGTACTACCCAAATTTTAGTGAGTATACATTTTTTTTTCTTTTTTATTTTAAAAAATTATATAAAATTTAATTTTTATAAATTATTTTATATTTTATCAATTTTTTTAATTGTAACACATAATTTTTTTATAATTCTATTTTTTTATAATTATTTATATATTTAAAAAAATAAAAACATAAAATATAATATTTATAAACTAAAATAAATTATTTATACTTAAATAAAATCTCGTTTATAAAATTATAAAACCTCGTTAAAATTAAATTTAATTAATAAAAATTATATTAAAAAAAAACCTTTATTATCAAGATTCTTATACTAAAAATGAATGATGAAGAGCGATTCCGTGTACAAGAAGAAAGTAATAACTTTATTTCGAATAATAAGATACCAACCTGAACATCTGTTTGATGCAGATGTTGAAGATTTTTAGGGTGTAAAGGACAAAAACACATATCATTGGATAATAGATGGCTGAAAATAACGTCGGGGTACAGATCTAATACGACAAGACAAAGGAAGGCGATTCAAGTCTTGCATTCACCACTTTCCGTCAAGTGCCAATTGGAAAGAGCTGTGTAGAATGATCATTAACGGAGTTGGTGAGTTGCGTCTCCATTATTATGTTGTGCAATTTAAAGAAACAAAAGTTCCTTAGACAAAATCTGATCTCTAAGAAAGAGTTTTGTGTGATTATAAAAACTTGAAATTACGGTCTCCTGGTATCAACTTCCTTAAAAGATGAGAAAAAATCTGATCTCCAAGAAAGAGTTTTATGTGATATATAAAAACTTGAAATTACGGTCTCCTGGTATCAACTACTTCCATTCCCATATCTCTTCTTTCTTTTGTTCATTGTCTAGTGCTGATTTGACACTCTGTCTAAACTCAATTGAGTTTCTCAATCCATGTGTTGATTTGGAACTTGTTTGGCTCACCTCAATTGGAATGTGTCTATCGTGTGAAATCTTTTGACTGAGCTTATTAGATTACATTTTGGGATTCAGCCTCCCTCGCTTGTCCAAATGTAATGCTAAAATTTAATGTGATCTGGACCTCAAAGCACGGAAACATGTCTCAACCATCATCCCCACTCCAATCAGATATTGATTAAAAGAAAAGTATAAATTAGCAGTACCAACAGTATAAAATCAAATACATTAGCGGCTGAAGGCAGAATCGTGAAGATTCAGAAGAAGATATGCACACACCCAAAAACCCCCAACCCAATATCCAAGGCTGAAAGCTTAAATTCGTAAAAAGAAAGGAAGTCCTCGTGATGATAATAGTAGCCCACTGCACTGCATGCATTATTTGACGCTGGCTCGGTCTGATACGCCATCATTGAGCTGCATTTGCATTTCCAAGCCGTGTTCAGCGGGGCAATCCGAATTTTCTTTCTCGCATTTCTCTTCAGTAGAAGTGTTGTCTCCCAGTTCCAAATCTCCCTGGTTCCCCTTTTCATCCTTGCTTTGCCCTTTGTTTCCCTTGTACATACAATGCAGCACCATCTGAAACGACCCCAGCGGCAGTCCCAAACAGTTCGGAGCCTGTAGAAACAAGAAACTCAGCCTATATACTTCATATCAATCTGAGGTGCATCAAATTTGACATGCTTACCATAATCAGAACGTCCTTTGACAGAGCCCCATATGCCAGCCACAGAAGGCTGGTGACGAAAGTGCACAAGGACAAGTTAAAAGGCATGAACTCCACGCTCTTGGTCTTCAAGACCAGCCTCTGCATCACACCACCTCATATAACTCAATCCCTCATGGCAGGAAGTAAGCAATAAAATATGATTTTATTCATTTATGTTCCGTTTCTACACTTTTAAAAGAGCTTACAATAACGGAGAGCGGGGCACCATAGAGCAAGACAGTAGCCACCATTCCCGCAGTCCCAACAAGGAGCTGTTTGTGCTTGTTGTCATGCATAGCTAGAAAACAAACCCCTGTAATACTTCCAAACACCATGAGCACGCCCACAACCATCCTTGCCGTTTTTACCTGCCAAAATATAATCTATTTAATAACATGTTTTTCACAGTTGTTTCTGGTATCATCTAGGTCGATGTTTTAGGGACACTGTACTATAGTCGCAACGCTTTGGAAGAGGGAAGAAGATTGTGATGGTAAGCTGATTACTCTGATTTTTGGCGGGGCGAAGGTGAGGAAAATGCTAATAAAGGCGCACTCGAGAACGAGCCCAATGCTGTTGACGACCATGACCACCATGTTCTTCCAGCCATCGCTGACCAAAGGCGATCCATACAACGTGTAGATAAGACAGTTGAACAGCGCTATGGCGTAAGGAACCCCAGAAAAGTTCTCCGTTGATCTGTTCTTTATAATTCTCCGAAACGTCACACTGTTCACAATATCTCTCACATTCACATCAGCCACAGTCCTAGGCGGAAATCATAGTTTCTAGATTTAAAAGCAAAAGAAGAAAAATAAAATAAAGTAGTGTTCATCGCTAAAGAAGATGGAGAAGACGATGCTCACATGGGGCCGCCATAAAGCATGAACGAAACTCCACTGCCTGCAACAACAACAAAAGCAATTTCAGTTAATGTTTGGAATATAAGAAAACAAAAAACTATGTTAGAAACGTTTGGGTTACAAGAAAACAAAAACTTTGTGTTAGGAAAATAAAAGCAGAAGGGTACCTAGAATTCCAATCCCGGTACGGAGGAGGTTGTTCACCATGATGATTTCCTAAGGGGAGACGAACACCCTGCAACCTTGGAAATCAAGGATGGAGCTGAGTATGGATACAACTATTCTTCCACACCTGCAGCTGCCTATGACGGTAGAGGGTGCCGTATTATTTATAGATGGGGAGGGGGGGGAGGAGAAGTGCGGTGCATTACAATAGACTACAATTGCGGTTGCGTCTCGTCTTGCCCTACGCGTCACAGGGTCTTCCTTAATGTAGTGGAGATTCTCCCTGACGACGACGAAGGAAGCACCGGAAGAAACCCGCCCGCGGCTTTATTCACGAAGTTAAGCTCAAAGGGAAAAGATAGCATTCTCACATTCCTCGTGGCAAATTCCCACTGCACCACATTACCACCGTCGCTGTGTGAAGGCCCAATCGCTATCGCTTTCTCTCAGGTCAGGGGTGACGTAAAAGAGTCCAGCACCCTCGCATTACCGCCGTTCAAATATTGAGACGATGTGGACAGTCGATATCATAAACAATCGAAAAGGAAAGCAATTATGTTATTGGAAGAGGCGTGAGAGAGGCCGCCCCCATCATATCATTTTGGAGACGTCCAGCTGTTACCATTGATTGATTCATCAACCCTTAAAAGGCGTATAAAATTCAAATGTTTTTATAATTGTGGTAGATGAAGAAACCTACCTGCTGCCTCTCTATTGTTTCCCCTCCTCCTCACTTATATCTTAGCTGACAAGCATATCCCAGCTGGCCCCCAAGCCAATACTTGTACGCCTCCAGATGTAGAGTCACAAGGCGGTGAAAAAATCCCAGTAGTTAAAACGTCCATTGAAACATAATGCTTGACACCAGATATAATATATATATATAAAACGTGCTGCTTCCCATTCGAAATCCTTCTCCGCTACGTAACCCTTACAAAATATTTTAATTAGTATTTATTCCTTCAAAAATTTATTATTTCTTATTTACTTTAAAATAAGATAAAAAAAGCTTTTGTAATTCGAACTTGGACAAATAAAAAATGTTATTGCGATTACTATTTTTGGTTTCTTGCCGTACCCACTATCTTTTAGACAACATCGTAAGCGCGTTCATGCTGCATCCAAAACTGTCAAAGTGCATTTTTTGGGTTCTTATTTTATTATTATTATTCTTTTGCTCTCTCTTTCGCACCACTTTCCATTCGAGATGAATATCCAATGTATATCTGCCTATTGAGATGCATATTTAATGCGTATCTGCACCTTAGATCACAGCGTGGATCGGCCCAGGGGCGTCAACGTAGCAAAATCCGAGGTTAAGACAGACTCGATTGTTTTAATTCTCCATCATCATTTAATTATTGAAATTCAATTATTGTGGACTCCACGACCTTTATCCGTGTTGATTTCACATTGGACTAAGAGTGATAGATGTTAATCCTCTTTATTCTAATCACTTATATTAATCTCCTAATCTTTCCTTAACACCATATTTTTTAAAGGGGAGAATATAGTGATAGATGTTAATCCTCTTTATTCTAATCACTTATATTAATCTCCTAATCTTTCCTTAACACCATATTTTTTTAAGGGGAGAACATCGTCCTGTACAGATGTTGTCTGTGTCTGTCCTCCTAAACTGAGGACCTAATTACCCACTCCCACCTTAAAAGTTTATTGGAAAATTGATTTTATTTCCCCATGATGGTACTGTCGTGATTGAGATTTCCAAGTCTCACGGTGCAGGTGAGAAATTTATATCAATCGGAGTTTAATTCACATTAATACCATGATCATGCTTCAACAGTAGGTAAGACGTTAATGTGAACCAGAAATTAAATCATATTAATACCATAAGCATGCTCTTCTTGAAAAAGACAACCGAAGTGGCAGAAAAAGCGAAGTCATATAATTAATGTCTAGAATAGTTGTTGCTTACTACTTTATAAAACTTATAAAAGCCACACTTCAACCAGAGACCTTGTTACTATGCTTCGAGAATGTGGTTGTAGTTATCTTACCGCATTACATTTAAAAAACTTGTAAAACCTTTAAATTAGGGGGTTTGGTAAGCTTATAAAGTTTGTGCATGCAGGTCGGTGGAGACGTAAATGTCCATGTATATGGGGCAAATTATTTATATATAAAAATTTAAAAACAGCTTTCAACACATTCTAAAACAGTGTTCAGACTTGGATTTGTATATTTAAATAGTATTTACTTATAATGATACATACAAATCTTAACTTTAAAGAAAGTAACTGTAGTAGTCTATGAAGAAAAGCTTGTTAGTGGCCAAAATGCAAGCAATTAAAGTGGCATAGAGTCAAAGTTGGGTATGTGGTGGAAGTATGAGAACCGTACACGAAAGAAGGAAAAAGCAATTTAAAATATTTGGGCGCGTATAGTCACGGGAATAACAAGACCAGGGCCTTGATATAACAGCTCTAGTTTTTAAAAAGAGTCAAACTTTCAAAAGCGAAAGAAAATGATAGCATGCCTTAAATGATGGCTTAGAACCCATGTAATTCTCCATGCCTACGCAAATGCCATTCTTCAGGCCATGGTTATTTTTATTTTTAAAGTAAAGTAATGTGAAGTGTAACTGTTGTTAAAAATAATGTTAATGAGAAATAGAAAAAGTATGTTGTTGAAATTAACACTTTTTGTAAAGGAGAAGAAAAGTTGTTTTAAAAAGAACACAACTGAAAATGGAAAAAAAGTGATAATAATAGAAAAATAGGGGAACCGCATATAATTTTTTTGGGTTTATTATTAATATTAAGAATGTTTATTTATTAGGTGCAACTTATTCATTGTAATTCAATTTAATTGAATTTAGTTGAATGTAATCAAGTAATTATATAAATAAAATAATGAATATTACAACAGTAATTTGTGGTTTATTTTTTTTATTTTATATTTTTATTTTTCTGTTTTATATTTGTTTTATATATATATATATATTTTTTCCTTTGCAAACTAATATTTGGTATTAGAGCTAGGTTCTAAGGAGAGGTCATAGAAGGTTGCAGTAAGGAGATTCACAACAAAAGCAAAAGAAATAACATTAGCAAAAAAAAAATCTATTGTAGAATATACTAGCAACAATAGAATATAACTACAATAACTTAGATCTTATTGTACTAATAGTAGAATTTTAATATGGCTACTAGCAGTGACGACCTAAATATTATTCAACCTTAGATTCCTCTATTCAAGAGGAGAACTATGACTTTTTGAGCATTAAGGTGAAGGGATTGTTTATTTCTCGAGATTTGTGGGATTTGGTTGAAAATAGTTACACATAACTTGCAGATGTATAAGCTCTTGCCAATTAGTCTCAAGCACAATGAGATCACTTAAAAAAGAATGAAAAGGACTCAAAAGCCCTTTTATTTATTCAACATGTAGTACATGAGTGATTTTTTTCAAGAAATGGTGCAACAAAAAAATTAAAAGAGGTGTGGGATCTACTCTAGAATGCAGATCAAGAAATAGAAAAGGTAAAAATCGTCAAACATCAGACACTTAAAAGAGATTTTGAAAATATTTCATGAAAGACTCTGAATCTAGGCAATATTATTTTACTCGAGTGATGAGATTAATAAATAAAATTAGATCTTATGGAGAGCATCTATCATATCAAAAAATAGTAATTTTTATTTTGAGAAGCCTCCCTCCACATTTTGATTCTATTGTGATTGCTATTGAAGAATTAAAGAATCTAACATTGCTATCAATTCAATGTTATTATTGCAAAAGGTTAGGTCATTATGAATGTCATTACTGGAAAATGCATAAGCAATATGTTATTTTTGTTTAAAAAGAAAAAAAAAATAGTTTATTTTTTAATTGTGATACTATAAAATAAATCTTCGATGAAGCATGGCTTTTGGAGAGCAATTGCAGTATTCACATGATAGGGAACACAATATCTTTGTAAATATGGATGAATCTATCAATTATCAAGTATGTCTTGGAGATGACAAGGAATTTTAGGTCAAATGCAAAGACACCATTGTATTTAAGACAAAAAAAGTGAGATAATATTTGTTCATGATGTTTTATATGTGTATGGATTAGCTCATAATTTGTTGAGTATATGATAACTTATTAAAAATGGATAATATTTTATTTTTAAGAATAATGAATGTGTTATCTATGACAAAAATGGTAGAAATCAGATTGTAGCAAAGGTCAGTATGCTATAAAATAAAAAAATTCCTCTTAGACTTGCATATGAAGAAGCTCAAGATTTGAAAGCAGTCTTACATAATGAATCTTGGTTATGGCACGAGGTGTGAACATTTTTATTTTTAAAGGTTAAAACTACTATTTTGGAAGAAGATGGTGAGAGGATTACCAATTTTTGAGAAATATGATCAATTTGTGAAGGTTGTATTCCTGATAAGCAACATCAAGATGTTTTTCCAACAAGAAAGGCATGGAGGGCAAAGACACCACTTTAATTAATGTATGTTGATATCTATTTTCCAATGTAGACCTTAAGCAGATATACATTAGATATACATCCCGAATGGGAAGTGCTACGAAAAAGAGCAAACGAAAGGATACATACAAATATTAACTTTAAATAAAGGAACTGGAGTAGTCTATAAAGAAAAGCTTGTTAGTAGCCAACATGGAAGTTATAAAATTGGTATAGAGTCAAAGTTGGGTATATGGTGGAAGTATGAGAGTTGTACACAAATAATGAGAAGGAAAATTATTTAAAAATATTTGGGCACCTATAGTCATGGGAATAACAAGGCGAGGACCTTGATATAAGACATAGTTTTTAAAAATAGTCAAACTTCTAAAAATGAAATAAAATGATATAGTGCCTTAAAATATGCTTAGAACCCCTTTCATACGCAAATGTCATTCTCCATGCCAGATGTTTGTTGTTATTGTTATTCTCCATGCAAGATGTTTGTTGTTATTTTTTTTAAGTGAACTATAAGTAGGGGTGGTTAGAAAAACATATAATGAAAAATATAAAAGGTATATTAAAAATAAGGGTTGTATTAAAAAATAAGAAAAAAATTTAGATAGAAAGACAATTGAAAGTAGAAAAAAGAGATAATAAAAACAAAATCAGGAAATTAGATATAGAAAATTTTGTTTATTATTAACATTATGTATGTTTATTCATTAGGTGCAAGGTATTTATTATAATTTAATTCAGTTAGATGTAATCAAGTAATTGGATAAATAAAATCACGAATTTTGTAGCAAGAATTTGTGGTAGAAAAAATATATAATAATAAAAAAATCAAGCAATTAGATATAGAAAATTTTATTTATTATTAACATGAAGGATGTTTATTTATTAGGTGCAAGGCATCTATGATAATTTAATCCAGTTGGATGTAATCAAGAAATTGGATAAATAAAATCATGATTTTTTTAGCAACAATGTGCAGTTTATCTTCTCTATTCTTTGTTTTTATTTTTCTATTTTTCTATTTTGTGTTTGTTCTATATAATTTTTTTTCTCTCTGTAAACCAACATTTGGTATTAAAGCTAGATTTATTTATGAGAAGAAGGTTTGTAATAGAAGCAAAAGAAAGAGCAGTAGTAGCATAAAAAACTATTATAGAATAAATTAGCAATAATTTAGATCTCATTGCACTAAAAACAACAGTTTAATGCTACTAATAGCAATAGCCTAAATATCATTCAATCCCAAGTTCCTTTATTCAGGGGGAGAACTATGGTTTTTGGATCATTAAGATGAATACATTGTTTATTTCTCAAGACTTTGAGGGATTTAGTTAAGAATGGTTACATAGAACTAGTATATGCACAAACTCTTGCTATTTAATCTTAAGCTTAATGAAATGAATTGAAATAGAATAGAAAGGACTCAAAATCCTTTTTCTTTATTCAATAAGCAGTACATTAGTTAGTTTTTCCAAGAATTGTTGTAACAAAATAATCAAAAGAGGTGTGGGATCTACTGCAAAATACATTTCAAGGAATAGAAAAGGTAAAAATCATCATACTTCAAACACTTAAAAAAATTATTTTAAAAATATTTTCATGAAATACTTTGAATCTATGCAATATGCTTTTACTTGAGTTATGAGATTAATAAATAAAATTAGATCTTACGGAGAAAATCTATCATATTAAAAAAATATAGAGTTTTTTTTTAGAAGTGTCCCTCCATATTTTGATCTCATTGTGGTTGTTATTGAAGAATTAAAGGATATAACTATATTATTAACTAATAATATTATAGCATCTCTTCAAGCTCATGAGTAGAGAATCAATAGATCCACTAAAAAGTATATTGAGTAAGATTTTTAAACAAAGCTTAAAATTTCAAAGAATAAGGAAAGAGCAACATCTTATAAAGGAACATAAAATTTTAAAGTAAGAGGACATGCAAGCAAAGGCAATAACAGTGGATTAGGAAGAGGCAAAAACAAAGGAAGAGGTAGTAGCCACTATGAAAGAGGTAATCAAAACTATGATAAATCAAAATTTCAATGTTATTATTGCAAAATATTTGGTCATTATGAATATGATTGTTGGAAAAATAACAAGTAACATGTTAATTGTTTTGAAGGAAAATAACAAAATAATTTATTTTTTACTTATGATACTACGAAAAAATCTTCAATGAAGTATGGATTTTGGATAGTGGTTGTAGTAGTCACATGACAAGGAATAAAAACATCTTTGTAAAGATGGATACATTTGTCAAATATCAAGTACGACTTGCAAATGACAAGGAAGTTTAGGTCAAAGGCAAATACACCATTGCATTTAAAACAAAAAAGGTGAGATAGATTTATTCATGATGTTTTAATGTGCTTGGATTAGCTCATAATTTTTTGAGTATATGATAACTTATTTAAAAGGGATATTTTGTTGTTTTTAAAAATAATGAATGTGTTATCCATGACAAAAATGGTAGCAATCAAATTGTAGCAAAGGTTAGTATGCTACAAAATAGAATTTTCCCTCTTAGACTTACATATGGAAAATATCAAAATCTAAAAGCAATCTTAAATAATGAATATTGGTAATGTCACATGGGGTATGGACATTAAAATTTTCAAGGGCTAAAAATATCATATCTAAAGTTGATGATGAGAGAATTATCATTTTTTGGACAAGATGATCAAGTTTTTGAAGGTTGTATTTTTGGTAAGCAACATCAAGATTATTTTCTAGTAGAAAAGGCATGGAGGGTAATGACACCACTTGATTTAGTGCATGTTGATATTTATGATCCAATGTAAAATTTGTCACTCAATAAAAGTAGGTATTTTATTATATATGTTGATGTCTACAGTAGAAGAACTTGGGTATATTTCATAAAAAAAAGTCAAAAGCTTTTTCTATATTTCTACAATTTAAAGCTAATGTAGAACTGTAATAATATTATAACCATACAATTGTGGAGATAGAAAGAAGCATGCTCAAGACCAAGGGTCTTCCAAATACTTTGGACTGAAGCAATAGCCACATCTATTTATGTTAATAGATGTCAAACAAAATGTGTAAAAAAAGTAACTCCTTATGAAGAATAGAGTGGAGGAAAGCCTAGTGTGGTTTATTTTAAGGTGTTTGGTTGCAATTTTTTATGCTCATATAGTCGAATAGAAAAGAAAAAAGCTTGATGATAAATATATATATATATATATATATATATATTATTTGCTACAATGAGAAGACATAGGGTTATAAGTTGTATAATCCAGTGATAGAGAACTTGATAGTCAATCATGATATACTTTTTTCTAAAATTGAAGAATGGCAATGGAGTGAAAGCTTTCAACAAGAAAAACTAGTTATTATTGATAAAGAACAAGGTGTTTCATCTTATTCTACTAGCCAAAGCAATAGCTCAAGTTCTGCTTCCACTCCTTCATCAAGTTTAACATCCCCTCCATCTAGTCATACTTCAAATTTGAGCCCTCTAAGGAAGGTAAAACATTTTAGCGAAATACATGAAGGGACTACTAGTTCAAGTGTAAATTTTACTTTATTATCTCATATTTAGGTAGAACCAAGATATTTTGAAGATGTAATAAAGCATGACGTTTGGTTAAAGGTAATGGGTGAGGAGATTGTAGTTATAGAATAAGAATGAAACATGGGAGTTAGTAGATACTCCATGATAAAAGGATATGATTGGACTAAAGTGGGTCTACAAAACAAAATATAAAGTGAATGGATCCATTCAAACACAAAGTAAAGATTGATAGCTAAATACTTCTCACAATAGCCAAGTATAGATTACAATAAGACCTATGCAATTTTTTGGTATTGTCAACATAATTTAAGTGGCTAGTATATCAATTTGATGTTAAATTGGTTTTCTTGAATGGTTTCTTGGATAAGTATTTTTTGAACAAACACCAGGCTATAAAGTTATAGGACAAGAAAAAAGGTTTACATGTTGAAAAAGGCTCTTTATGAACTAAAGCAAGGACCAAGATCCTAATACAATAGAATATATGGGTATTGAAGAAAAATGGATTTAGTAGAAGTGAAAGTTAACCTACAATCTATGTCAAATATAGAGGTATTGTGTTGCAAATCACGAAGCAAATAATAAATTGAAGTGGTTTGAAATATATACAATTCATGGATTGGTTTGGTTAGTTGAACCACCAACCAACAACATTTTTGGAACTACCTCCTAAAGCGCTTAAACATAAGAGGCACTTAAATAAAACCAAAAATGTAATATAAATGCACTATGTTATGCTAACATGCCCCCTTATTACATTATTTGGGCAATACAAAGAGCATTGTGAAACAATTCAAATTTGACACGTGCAAGAACCTTGGTGAAAATATCTACAATTTTCTCATCAGTCGAAATGTAGTGGAGTTGTATGTGATGCTTTGGAACTTCATCACGAATGAAATGACATCGAGTGTTTGTGTATTTGGTACGATCATGAAATATGGGATTCTTGACAAGATTCAAAACACCTTGATTGTTGTAGAAAAAATGTAGTGGAAGATTCTTTGGAAGACCCATATTTGTAATATGACTTAACCAAATTATCTCACAGATTGATCCACTAGCTGTATGATATTCTACCTTTGTAGAAGATATGACAACCACCTGCTGCTTATTAATGTGCCAAGAGACAGTGCCAGATTCAAGATGAAAAATATATCTTGAAGTGAATTTATGATCATCAATAGATCTAGCATAATCTGAGTCCGTGTATCGCTGTAGATAGAATTTTCTATTCTTTTTGTATTCTAGGCCAGAATTTATAGTACCTCAGACATAATAAAGGACTTTTTTTGCTGCTTTCCAATGACTCACTTTTGGTTCTTGCATGAACCGTGAAAGATAATCTATAGAAAAACTGAGATCTAGCTTGGTATTTGTTAGATATATGAGACACCCAATCATTTTGTAATAGAGAGTGCCATCTACCTGATGTGATTGATCATATCACGATAGATTGAGTCCAGGCTCCATTGGAGTTGCCTTAGACTTACAATAAGTCATGTGATATTTATCAATCAATGTCTTGGCATACTTCTTTTGTGTGACTCTGATATGATACCTTTCCTGAGTCACTTCCAAACCAATACAATAGTGAATAAGTCCTAGATCTATCATTTCAAATGACTATTTCAAATCATATTTGATTGTATCAATCATATTCTTTGAGCTCCCTGTTATTATCAGATCATCTACATATAACACCAAAATCACTATGTCAGAACTATTGTTCTTGATATAGAGATTTTCATCTGAAGGACTTCTTTGAAAATCATGATGCACTAGGTGACTATCTATTTTAATGAATCTAGAGGAGCTTGTTTTAGCCCATACAAGGATTTTATCAATTTGCACACTTTTTGTTCTTACCCTTGAACAACAAACACTTCGGGTTGGGTCATATACACTTATTATTGTCGTTCACCATTCAAGAATGCACTCTTTACATCCATTTGATGTAACTTCCACAAAAATTGAGTTTCCATGGCACAAAGTACTCGAATGGTATTCATTTTTGCAGTAGGAGCAAAAGTCTCTTCATAGTCTATGCCTTCTTTCTGAGCATAGCCCTTTTCAACAAGACGGAATTTATGCTTATAAATAGTACCATCTGCCTTATACTTCACTTTCAACACCCATTTGCAGCCAATGGGATTTTTTCTTGTAGGCAGATTAACTAGCTTCCATGTATTATTCTTCATGATAGATGTATCTTCTGCTTCCATAGTAGCCTTCCACTAAGGCTCACTAAGGGTATCTGGAACTGTTGCAGGTTCATTTGCATCCAATGCTATCATATAAAACCATTCATCATCAACCACATTTATTTCTCTATATTCCTCTGCATCGATAGATAGTTCATCAAACTATTGATAAATATCATCAACCTCTAAAGATGATGCCTCTGCTCTTATATATTGTGTCATACTCCGAGTGCAAGGTCGATCTTGAGTTAGATATGGAAGTGAATTCAATTTAGAATCTCCCAATGTACTGGTATACCATTTTGGAACCTTCTTCTTTGGGGGAATACTTTCCTTCTTAGGTTTTTTTTCTTCTTCAAGGTATACACATGTAGACGTGATATCATATGTGGAAGCTTCATCAAATACCACAGCTCTACTAGTGTATATTTTCTTGGTTATTGGATTTATAAATCAATATCCTTTTGAATGTTCATCATAACCAAGAAAAATGTATTGCAAGGTATTCTCATCTAACTTCTTTCGCTTTTGTTTTGGTATGTGCATGAAAGCTTTACATCCAAAAACTCTTATATGAGAAATGAAGGGTTTCCTACCACTCCATGCTTCTTGTGGGGTCTTACCATGTAGAGCCTTCATGGGAGCTCTATTCAGGAGGTACACTACTATGTTCACTTCTTCTACCCAAAAATTTTTCTCAAGATGTGTCCCTGAAATAATACAGTGACTAATTTTCATGATGGAATGATTCCTCCTCTCAACAACTCCATTTTTCTATGGAGTATAGGTTGTAGTTAGCTGTCGCTTAATACCACGTTCTTTAATAAAATATGAAAAATCATTTGAGGTGTATTCCCTCCCTCGATCTGAGTGGAGGGTCTTGATGAAACACCCTGAATCCATATCAACAAGCTTCTTGAACTACTGAAAGGATAGAAATACCTCAAACTTCAATTGATGAGAGAAAACCCACATATTTCGTGAGTGATCATCAAAAATAGCTGAAAATACCTTTTTCCACCATATTTTTTTGGCAAAGGACCACATAGATTGGTGTGTACCAGCTCCAATGGTTTCTTTGCTCTTGAAGAGCTAGCCTCAAAAGGTACTCAGTGTTGCTTCCCTGCTAAGCAATTCAAGAATACATGCAATATGTATGAATGGTTGGGGAGTCCTTTCACCATCTCATATCTTCTCAACTTGAGCAAATATACTAAAATAATATACCCATATATTTTGTACCACAAAGAAGTAGCCTCTTTAGGAGTTTCTTCCAAAGCAACATGAAGGGTGGAAAAAACATCTAAAATTAAAAAGCCATGCTTGTATGATCCCATTGCTACATGTTTTTTGTTGTTGGTAATAAAACATATATTTTTTCCTTTTCCAACATGGAACACCACCTCCATATCACGATCTAACATTTTAGGTATGAACAAAAAATTATTAGCCAATACTGTAACATAGAGTACTTTTTCAATATGACAGTTGTTGTTTGGAAGAGTGACAAAAAAATTGCCTTCACCCTATACTTGGTAGACTTGATTGTTAGCAATGGTGAATGGCTTACCTTCTTTCTCCTCAAATATCTCAAACCATGATTTATCGCCAGTCATGTGCTTAATAGCACCTGAATCAATATACCATACATCATCTAGCTATGGAGATGAAGTATGAGTCATTAGCACCTTATGTGCTCTCTCATAATATGAGTCAAATGTTGCAGAATCTGAGTCTAAATTTTATTTGGCATAAGAAACATGTCCCTTGGGTTTCTTAGTATTTTTTTGTGGTTTGTATTTCCCTTTGTTCTTCTTCTTATGATCTTGGTCATTCTATTGCTTGTTCTTAAACCAACACCTATTGGTGTCATTGGTTATTCATATCATAAATATTGCAATGTTTGTTGTCATTCTAATGATATTGTTTCCCTTTGCCCCTTGATGAAGATCCTCATTTTTGGAACTGACCTTATTTCTTACCCCCTTGTTTGGTGTAGAGGGCATTATCTGGCACTTCATCCGTCTGAAATTGATTTGCATCCTCAGTTTGAAGTAAATTTAACAATTCCACAAAATATACTTGTCTTCTAGAGACATTAATAGAGGTAATCAACACCTTATATGACTCGGGCAATGCTCTCAATATGATAGAGGTCAAGAGAGTATCATCCACTGGTTGTCCCATAGTATTCAATTTTGCTTTCAATTCTACCACTCTGCATAGGAAGAGATCAATTGTCTCACTAGAGTTCATAATGAGTGTATGAAGTTGATTTTGAAGGTGTAGAATAGTGGATCGATTATTTCCTTCATAAATAGTAATTAGAGCATCCCAAGATTCCTTGCTAGCTTTGGTATCTCAGATATGAGGTTGAATCTCATATGTAGTAGCAAGCAAGATAAATATTAGACTTCGTTTGTCCTTCTTATCAAACTCATATTGATCTGTGTTAGCAAATTTTATTATTAGGTTATTTTAAAATTAGCACCTCCAATGCACTCTCCAAGTCTTGGGTAGTTAGCCAACGGATTCGGGTGGTTCAACCAACCGAACCACTTCTCATTTGTATTTAATCATCACATGTTATCAATACGATTGCTGAGCATTTCATATCCTTTGAACACTCTAAATTCTATATGGTACTAGAGCATCAGATTGGATACTGGGTAGACAAAGGGGGTGACCCACATGAGACCCGAGCATGAGGCCCGAGGTGACTAGAAGATAGAGGACATAGAGAATGCTTAAGCCACATGTGATTCAAGCATGAGGTTCGAGATGCCTAGAAGACATAGGACGTTGAAGCCACATGTGGCCCGAACATGAGGCTCGAGGAGATTTTTTTTGGCCTAATAATAGGACACGAAACCTGAGGAATGTGGTCAACTGGACTACTAATAGGGCACGAGGCTCAAGGAACATGATCGACTGGAATACTGATAGGGCATGAGTCCCAAGGAGACTCTATCTGGACTGCTAACATGGCAGACAATTGGGCGATGATGTGGCAGTCAGAGGGGTGATGATGTGGTAGATAAAGGGGTGATGATGTGGTAGACAGAGGGACTGACATGGCGGACAACTGGGCGATGATGTGGCAGACAATGTGGCAAATAAAGGGACTGACATGGTGGACAATTTCATAGAGTTTGAGGCAACAAAAAGGCACAAGGGAACGATGACCGTTCAAAGGTAGTCAACTAGTTACACGCGATTTTGAGCTTTTGAAGACCCACACATGCATTTCACAGTGCATGTGGGATAAAAGTTGGGATTTTTTCCCAACTCTCGTGCCCACTGCCTTCAAAGCATAGAGTGTGCTTTCCTTGTCCAACACACCCGCTAGCGTAGTTGGTGTTGGGCTTGCTTTGTGTGGACAAGGTCCATGGGTCGAATCCCACCTCATATAGGTTCTAAAAATTTGTGGGCATTTGTGATTTTATTTTGCACTTAACTTTGTTGCTTTCTTGCAAATAATTATCACATAAAAAATAAAAGACCCCAAATTTATACACCTATTTGTGCAATTTATTGCACAACAACGTTCAATATCTGTGATACCTCTGGTCCACACTTATAGGTAATGTTGTCGTGCTTTGGACTACTGTATCCGTCACCTAATATAGCTACAACAACGACGTCTGAGCTTGTTATCTAACAATCATCGGGGAGAAATAAGGCAAACCAGTTCTATTGTTCACTTCATTTCATACCCGCATTGTGATTGTTGTTAGGCGTAAATCCTGATGAAGGTTTTTCCAAAGTGTTTAGGGGAAGTTATGCCCCACACATGCGGAATAAAATTTCTATGGTAGGTGTCATAAACAACACGATGCCCTTTCAGTATTGCCAAAATTCAATATATTGTGCTTCTCATATGTACTTATAGTCTCCCTCACATAAGGGCGGGTAGATATTTAGTGGTATACTATTCATATATACCTACATTATCCCTCACGTAAGGTCAGATATATATTGAGTGGTTACGATATATATATTTTGTAGGTATAAAGAAAGGGAGACCAATTGGTGATATAAGGAACCTTCATAATGGCCACTATTCACAAGTATCTCTCAGATTCACAGTTGTTGAAAGGTCCTAACTTTGTTCCATGGAAGACAAATATGAGAGCCATTCTTCAGGTGGAATATTTATGGGATGTAGTGACTGGCACTACAAAATGCCCTCAAATAGCAGGAACAAATCAAGATGCTTGGGATAAGAAGGACAAAAGAGGTCTCATGTTTGTCTTGCTTACTACTACAGATGAGGTGCAACCTCATATTTGTGATGCAAAAACAAGTAAGGAAGCTTGGGATGTTTTGATCACCATGTATGAAGAAAAAAATTAGTCTAATATTCTACACCTTAAAACTCTACTACATACCCTTAGTATGAATTCTAGGGAGACAGTTGATCTATTCCATTGCAGAGTGGCAGATTTGAAAGCCAAATTGAATGCTATGGGAAAATCGATAGATGATGATATATTGAACTCTGTCATATTGAGAGCACTTCCATATTCCTACAAGATGTTGATCACTTCCCTCAATATTTCTGGTAGACAAGTAACATTTGTAGAGATGGTAAATTTGCTTCAGAAGGAGGCAAATCAGGTTCAGAAAGATGAGGTGCCAGATAATGCCCTCTCGACCCAAAAAAAGGGTAAGAAACAAGGTCAGTTTCAAAAAGGGGGCTCTTCTTCCAAAGGAAAAGGGAAGCAAAATCAGCAAAAAGATAAACAATATTGCAATATTTGTGATATGAATAACCATGACACCAACAGATGTTGGTTCAAAAACAAGCAACAAAATGACCAACCGTCTAAGAATAAATGCAAAGAGAAACAAAAATACAAAAAGAAACATAAGCAACCTAAGGTCCATGTTGCTTATTCTAACTCTAACTTAGACTCAGATTCTCCTGGGTCCGATTCATATTCCTACTTTGAAAGAGCACACAATATGCTCATGACCCATACTTCATCTTCCGAGATAGGTGTTGTATGGTACATTGATTCAAGAGCTAGTAAGCACATGACTGGGGATAAATGATGGTTTGACACTTTTGAGGAGAAAGAAGGTAGGCCAGTCACAATTGTTGACAATCAAGCCTACCAAGTGAAGGGTGAAGGGGATGTTTTTGTCTCTCTTCTAGATGGTAAATATCAAGTAGAAAAGGTCCTCTATGTCATTAGATTAGCAAATAATATGTTGTCTATTCCAAAAATATTGGATAGAAATATGGATGTTGTGTTCCGAGTTGTGAAAGGAAAGAAGAGATGTTTTATAATCCACAAAGGTAAACATGTCACAAATGAATCCTACAAGCATGGCTTGTTCATTCTAAATGCTCTTTCCATGCCACATGTTGCTCTAGCTGCAATTACAAAGAAAGCCACTTCTCTATGGCATAGACGTTATGGGCATCTAAGTTCAGGATATTTGCTTGAATTGCGCAAATATGAGATGGTGAGAGGACTTCTTCACCTCTCCTATGTCTTACCAGTTTGCTCAGATTGCTTAGGAAGGAAGCAAAACCAAGTACCTTTTGAGGCTAGCTCCTCCAAAGCTACGAAACCTCTAGAGTTGGTACACACCGATTTGTGTGGTCCTATGCCAATTAGCTATAGTAGAAAGAAGTATTTTCAATTGTTTGTTGATGATTACTCATGGAATATGTGGGTTTTCTTTCTTCCATTGAAATTAGAGGCTTTTTCATAATTTCAACAATTTAAGAAACTTGTTGAGGATTCAAGATGTTTCATCAAAACCCTCTGCTCAGATCGATGGGGGAATACACCTCTGAAGAATTTTCATCATTTTTTAAAGAATAAGGGATTAATAGACAACTGACTACAACCTATACACCTCGGCAGAATAGATTTGCAAAGAGAAGAAATCATTCCATTATGGAAATGATTCGATGTATGCTAAAATGAGCACAAGTTGAGGATTAGTAGTGGGTATATGTAGTAAACACATAATCATATCTCCTAAATAGAGCACCCACCAACGCTCTACAAGGAAAATACCACAAGAAGCTTGGAGTGGTAAGAAACCCTCCATTTCTCATCTAAGGGTTTTTGGATGTAAAGCATTCATGCACATTCCAAAACAGAAAAGGAAGAAGTTAGATGAGAAGACCCTACGATGTATTTTTCTTGGTTATGATGAGTTTTCAAAAGGATATCGCTTAATAGATCCTATAACCAAGAAAACACATATAAGTAGATATGTAGTATTTGATGAAGCTTCCACATCAGATATCACATCTAAAAATGTATACCTTGAAGAAGAAGAACCTAAGAAATAAATCTCGTCTCCAAAGAAGAAGGTTCCAAAGTGGTATACTAGTACATTGAGAGATTCTAAACTGAATACACTTCCAGATCTAACTCAAGATCAATCGTGCACTCGAAGTATGACACAGCAGAGAAGAGCAGAGGCATCATCTTCAGAGGTTGATGAGCTTTACCAATAATTTTATGATCTATCTGTAGATGCAGAGGAAGAAAAAGACACAAATATAGATAATAAATAGGTCTATATGACAACATTGGATGAAAAATAACCTGTAAAAGTTTAAGATGCACTTAGTGAGCCTCAGTGGAAGGTTTCTATGGAATAAAAACACACATCTCTCATGAAGAATAATACTTGGAAGCTAGTCAATCTGCCTACAGGAAAGAAGCCCATTGGTTGAAAATGGATGTTCAAAATAAAGTATAAAGCAGATGGTACTATTGACAAGCATAAGACCCATATTGTTGTAAAGGGCTATGCTCAGAAATAAGGCATAGATTATGAAGAGACTTTTGAACCTACTAAAAATATGACTACCATTAGAGTACTTTGTGCCATGGGAGCTCAGTTTGGGTGGAAGCTACATCAGATGGATGTGAAAATTGCCTTCCTGAATGGTGAATTACAAGAAGAAGTATACATGACTCAACCAGAAGGATTTGTAGTTGAATGGCAAGAACAAAAAGTTTGCAAATTAATCAAATCCTTGTATGGGCTTAAACAAGCTCCTCGAGCTTGGTATATCAAGATAGATAGTCACCTATTGCAGCATAGATTCAAAAGAAGTGCTTCAGATGCAAATATTTATATCAAGAACAATGGTTCTGATATAGTGATTCTGGTGTTATATATAGATGATCTGATCATAACGGCAAGTTCAGAGAAGATGATTGATGCAGTAAAAGATGATTTGAAACAATCCTTTGAAATTTCAGATCTAGGACTTCCTTCACTACTATCTTGGTTTGGAAGTGACTCAGAAAAACACCATATCATAGTTACACAAAATAAGTATGCCAAGACATTAGTTGAAAAATATCGAATGACTAACTGTAAGTCTAAAACAACTCCAATGGAACAAGGACTTAAGTTATCACGATATGATAAATCACCTCAGGTATATGGTACTCTCTATCACAGTTGATTGGGAGTCTCCTATATCTAACCAACACCAGGCTTGATCTCAGTTTTGTTGTGGGTTATCTTTCACGGTTCATTTAGGAACCCAAAGCAATTCATTGGAAAGCAGTAAAAAGAGTTCTACATTATGTTCGTGGTACAATAAATTTTGAATTGGAATACAAAAAGAATAACAAGTTCTATCTACAAGGATAATAGGGATACATTCTATCCCACAACATCCCTATCCTGTGAGATCAATTGAGCTAAATTTTTAAGGTTAAGGACCTCAATGTATCAAATATTTGTAAAGGAGAAAATAAAGGTGGATGTAAGGAATAAATTATTTTAATGTTGCTTCAGGGGAAACATTGAACACAAAGATGTAATTTTCCTACCACCTTAATTTGAGGTCTAATAATTCCTATATTGGATATGGTTTATCACTGGATGGGACTTAAAGCTACTAAATATACGCTAGCCTCCCTCTCTGAGGTATTGGATCAAGTTTCTAAGGGTTTTACATCTATTCATTGAGTGGCCATGAATGTGATGGAAGGTATACTTCTTAGTAAGGTAGAACAACGAGGTTTTTTTCCTCTCAAATAGGGTTATGCATAAGGGGTTGGACTCAAAATGTACTTGTAAAAAATGGCTAATCCTAATTGAAATCAAGGTGAATCTTAAGCAAATCCAATCAATTGTCGTCACACCAAAAATTGGGGCATTTGAAACCGTAAAATTAAGATCATATTTGGGGAAACTTTTGACATATTAAATCACCTTATAACTTCATAAATACACCACCATTACATCAGGATTGAAAATATATTTCCAATGAGTACAAATATACCTATGTTTAGATATATATTGTGGTGAATTGACCTAAAGAAAAATTTAGTCCCAAAAATTTCAAGCGAATGGGCCAACATTGAGGGTCCTCATATTCACCAATTTCCAATTATGGAAATCCTAATATTCACCCAATTTGAGAATATTTGCCTCGGTGCATAACCCTGCTCTCAAGGTCTACTAGCTTAATAGTTGGGAGTTCTATCATTTTGGGTTGAGAAGTTGTTTTATGATGGTAGAAAGAGGCTGATTTAATTTAGTGAAGTTATTCTTTGGTTTCTCTTGATTTTCCAAATCACGTTTTTGGAGATCTCTTATAGTGTTTATGTTATTGGATGGATGAGAATTTGTGATTTAATCACCTACAATGTGTTGATTTTTATATTTATATTTATGGCTAGAGGAGGATTAATTTTTGTCTTTATTATTAATTTTAAGTCATCCTCTTCATAAAAGAGTGAATTCCATGTATTTAGCTAGATCAACCACATCTTTGACATTGGAGTAATTGGTCATTTCTATGGGGTAGGCTAATTGGTCATGTATATTGCATATAAAACTATTTAAGAGGTCATTTTATGGAGGGTATATTCAAGTATCCTCACTAGGGATTGCCTTTTAAATAGTAAATTTATGAAGACCTCATCCTTAGCTTGCTTAAGCTGATAAAGGTAATTAATCATGATCTTTTCCTCAACATATACTAAACTTTGCTGGATATAAATTTCTACAAGGCTTTAAAAACTTTTAAGTGAATAACATGGCATATGGAAATTCCAGTGGATCATAGGAACACTAAGGCTCTTGGAAAATAGCTTAAGGAGCAACATCTCATCATCAACGATGTTGGTACAAGTAACTTGGAAAAGTCTAAGATGGTTAATTGGGTCTTCAGTCCCCTTGTACAATTGAAACATAGGATTTTCAAAGTTAGGGAGGAAGGATTGATTGACTATGATATGTTCTTAGGATTGGTTACACATGTTCTTATAGGAGTACTTGCAGTTAAATGAAGAACCTAAGAGGGAATACAATCATCATTCTAATTGTTCTAATTTGAAGTTTATACTTTGGTCCCCAAAATAAGGTACATTGGATAGTGCTTGATGTAAGACAAAAGGGGGTGGTGAATTAATATATGAATAGGGTTGAGATGTTAAGAAAAATGATAAAAGTGGTGTCATATGGTTTGACTAAAAGGTGGTGTTGTATAATTTATCCCAAAAATATTTGATATAAATGGATTAATGGAAGTATAATTTGAAGTAAGAGGGATATGATTTTTAGAAAAAATAGGGATGTTAGAGAGAGGGGTGGAGAGAGGTACACTTGTTCACTTTTTATGAGTGAAAGTATTTCCCTTGATCATATTGTTTATAACATAATCATCGTTACTTTTATTTTATTTATTCCCACTATGGATATAAAATCATGGGTGTGAATAAACCCTCATTTTATTACCTTTATGATAAAAAACAAATGAAATATTGGAAGGCCATGTAGAATTTAATATTTTTAGGTTAAGGAAAAATCATCTCATGTAATATTCACTGGGAATTTTTGGTAATTAATTCATATTTTTATTTGTTTTAGATAAAATATTTATTGGATATTTCTTCATTTGGGAAGGATGACAATGCATATTTGTAAAATCTAAATAATTAACCTACATTGTAATAAATATTAAAAAAATATTAAATAGCTCAATTGATTAAATTCCATTAGAAGGCAACAATGATCTTGAATGGTTTATAATTATATGAAATCCCTAAAATTTACAATATCCAACTATGCACAATGATCATGAATAGTTTATACATGTATTGATTTTAGAAGTATAATGATTAAAACACATTGTCTTTTCTTAAAATTTAAAATGATCTTAAACAAAAATTCTATATGATTTATTATAAATTATCCATTCAATCCTTTGAATTGGAATAAAAGTATAAGTGTATAAGGGTACAATTGTTGTAGTTTGTACCCTTGTCCCTTGTTGTTTCAGTTTTAGCCTTCTTTCCAGTTTAATGTTGGTTGTTTTGATCCCCTCTAGGGTTTTTTGCTTTCAGTTCAGTTAAGCTTGCTTTTGTCAAGCCTTCTTTGCTACATTTGTGTAAAAGGTTTTGAGACCTTTCAAAACCCTTTTTATCAAAAAATAAAAATAATAATAATAAAAGAGATATTTGTAGCTATTATCAATATATTATTTAATTTTTACATGGTAGATAACATCATAAAATATAATAAAATTTTACAAGAAACATGGATTAAAATTTCTATTCAACAATCTATATGCAACATTTTGAGGAATCCTTATCTAATTTCATGCACATATTTTATTTCAAATATTTGGTATAAATACATAACCTAAAAGTGATTACCATATACCAAAAAATTCCATGTTAAATAAATTTTAGCAACACCTTTTTCAAAATACCCCTAATCAACATTATGCATAGTGGTGAATCATCGTTAATTCACGAATATTAGGATTTTTAAAATTTAAAATTAAATAATATGGGGATTCTTGATGGGGACCCATTTGCCAAAAAAATTTATGCGAAAAACATCTTTTTGGGTTGGTTCACCCCACATTGATAATAATTTCACCATTTTTATTTTAAATTGTTAACACTCCCGCCTAAATCATGGACATTTTTCACCTTGAAATTAAAAAAGTATATATTTTTCCCACCAAATTCACCTCTTATACCAACAATATATACCTAATGTGACAACGATACTCATATATATAAAAAATTCAATATCCTTGAAAAATTACATATAGTAGCAAAAAATGATATGCAAAAACTTGATATGATCGGTTGTAGAGAGAATAACATATGATCGATTACATATGAGAAATCTATCAATAAAGAGCAAGGACTATCAATTGATAAAAATAATGATAAATTATAGAGAAGCAGTGGATTGGTAGAAGAGCTGATTGATTACAGAGGAGAAAACAATCTAAAGAAGAGTCGATTAGTTGTAGAGGAGTAATAAATATATAAGAGTCGATCGGTGTAGGGGTGCAACTGATCGATACTTTTATCTATCGGCTAGACCTTTGTAACTGATAAAAAATTTTGTTGATCAGTTGCAAAAAGAGCACCTCTACAACCAATCAACACTTTTTTCAATCAGTTGTAAAGGTGCAATCGATTGACACTTTTATCAATCGACACTTGTTGGTTAATAAAGGTGTCAATTGAGTGCACCTCTACAACCAACTAACAAAAGTATAAATCAATTATTTATTATTAGTTTAAAGTGTAGATCTCGTTGATCTAGGTGGATTTTAAAACAAATAAAAAAACTGAAAATGGAGCTTTGGATCAAAATTTATACCTCCTAGAAGGTTCTCTACAAAAGAGCACCTTTGTAACTGATCGTCACTTTTTTTAGTCAGTTGTATAGGTGCAATTGATCGACACTTTTACCTCTGTAAAAGTGTCAATCAGTTGTACCTCTACAACTGACTGACAAAAGTAATGATCAGTTGCAGAGGTACTCTTTTTATAGAGAATCTTTGAGGAAGCATAAATTTTTATCGAGAGCTATTTTTTTTTAATTTTTTTAAACCACCTAGCTTGATGATATCTACTCTCAAAAAGACCTTTAAAATAATTTCTAAAGTTGCTAAAGTGTGATACCAAAGAAAAAACAAGTAGAGATCTAGTAAGGGTAATGTGTAGAAACCCTTAAAGGATGCTAGATCTAGGCAACCTAAAATGATGGATTTGGTAAATATTATTGTCTTATCACAATAATATATGAAAAATGAGTGGTAGTAATATTTTGCAATTGATTCACCCCATTTTTATAATTTTTTCTAGAAAAAATACAATTTTCCATGTCTTCTACATGAGTTTGGACACTATTTGCCTAAATTTCAAAACTGATTCACCTTATTTTTATAAATATACTTTGGGCCTGACCCATTGTGCATAACCCTATCCCTAATAAAAATAACATTAGCAACATGTTTTTAAAAATGTAACTATTAGAGGAAAGAATATATATAATTTTGTAATATGTTGAATTGTTGACTTGCGCTATTTGAAGAAAAAATTGGACTTTTGTAACAAAGGTAAAATATGGCTAAAAGACAATAATAAAATGAAAATATTGTTCTTACAATAGATTCTACTCCTCTTTTGTAATTATGTTTTGTTACTCAATGATTGAACTCAAATAGGTATGAGACACAAACCTCATCCATGCAATTTAAAATTTTACTAGTACCTTTAAGCATTAACAAATGCAAATTAATACATATGAAGAATAATTATATCCTACCTTTTGACTTTGCACATACAAATTAAAGGATAGTTTCAAATATTAGTTGTTGAATACATACTATTTTGTTTAATATTATGTTGGAGCAAGCTCATATAATATGTGTATGTGATGACTTGGTATTTAAATCTCATTTTCAGCTGTATATAATTCTTTTCACCAAATATATAAGTTTCCAAAATTTGATCAATAAAACTATCAACTCAAAGCATCTATGCAATCACCATCACAGTAAAAAATCCTTTACAAATCATGTAGTTGATGGTATGTCCACAAAAATAATTAAAACTTGAACAAAAAGGATTTTAAAAGAGTCTTGATGTCCGTATCTTATATATATTGAAGTGATTTACTTGGATGCTAACAAAAACCAACTAAAATATTAGCTAATCATGATATTTGATCCAATGTGATTTTATTTTAAATTGTACTCATTAAAGTGCAATTCATACCACCTTTGGTTCTCTATTATAGGATTAAACACAATATACCTACATTTAACAATAATGAAAATCTATCCATATATCTTCCTACATATATCATCAATTTTATTTATTGTAAAAGGAATCCATATGCAATGGTTTGTATAATTTCCTTCCAAAAATTTTATATAATAACAATTTTTTTGTCCTAATGAATCCTCTAAAATGCATTTTAGGTGATCACCCATAGCTATCACAAAATATTTTAATATAAAAGTATCACATATCAAAGACTATATTTCAATAATAAATTATTATTAGATTATTCTATGTGAAATGCAATCCATACTCTCAAAGCAATTACACCTCTTAGTTGAATTTTAATTAATTAATAAATCATTATACTCATATGCTAAATATTTTTAAATTAAAGGAAGGTTATTAGTTGATTTAAGAAATGAATGGTCATAAGAACAAACATTCACACTTTAGGACTTTTGAGAACCTGACACATATTTAATATTATTTTGAACTTTTACATAAAATATAGCTAAAAGATGAAATTTTCCATTTGATAAAGCATACAATATATACATTGGCACCATATTATGGATGATAGATATACAATACAATTGGAAAGGTGCATAATTATCTATAGCATCATTTTAAACATGTAACACCATCAAATGGTTAGTAAAAACTAAAATTTCAAACATCGTTATGCTTAATGCTTAATGAGATATAACTAATCTCAGAATGATACGTCTAACTATAAGAAATGTTAAATTCTTTAGTGTTTATAGATTAACTAAAAATAGAATTCAAGTAAAAAGAACGAATGTATTATTATTTCTTGTCAACTTTTGTTCATTGAAATGCTTATAAATATGACATGAGCCAATAGGAGTATGTTTGCATGCATAAGATAAAAGAGCATAGATAAAATTTTCTTCTCAAGGCAAACAAGTTAGTTGGCAATTATATAACAAAAATATTAGAGATCTATTTGTATGTGGATACATGTATGCATACTTGTTGATTATTTTTACATCATGCATATTATACTTGTAAAACAAACATAAATACATGACTTTGGATACAAGAACTAGAATATGAATTTTAAATTATTTATATTGAAGCTCAATTAGTATAAAATAGATTCACTTATGGAGTCCTGGTTCGGGAGGTGCAGTTTAATAATGTGGTTGAAGCGATCGTGATTTCTCATAAATCATGGACCCTTGGGGCTCCACCTATTGAATTTTCTAATGGGTCCCAATCCCTAGGAAATTTTTATCTCCATGTAAATGTTTGTATGTTGAGGTTATTGCTTTTGGTTCTATTGCTGGAAAGTCGTTGGTTCTCTTTAACATATTTCCTTTGAAGGATATTTTACCAATTCTAGATGAGATTTTATCCATCACCATAGAAGAGGGTTCCTAGAACCTGGTTGGAAAATTTCAAGGGAGGAGGCTCGACATTGATGCCATAAGATGTTGGGCCCTAGTTAAGTGGAAGCCTAAGGTATCTATGGATATTGTGGTAGCTGCCAATTTTTTTTCCTCATTAATCTTAACTGTGAGTAAAATTTGAAGAATATTTTGGGTGGAGGGCCTTGGTTCTTTGGAATGTAGGGACCCGATTTAATACCAAAACCTAAAAAATGGGGACCCTATTTAATACCAAAACCTAAAAAATTAATTTGGCTCCATTGTGGGTTAGATTACTAGATCTACCCTTCCACCTTTAGCATGTTGATATTCTCAAAGGCATAGCTAAAGCCATAGGTGAGCTAGTCCTAATCAAATCAAAAACTAGGGCCAAATCTAGATTAATATTTTCCTGTATGTATGTTATGGTGGATCCTAAAGCTAATATTCTAGATCACATTAATCTGCTTTTGAAGTTCAGGCTATGGATTCAACCTATTGTATATGAGAATCAACTAGTGAAATTTTAGATCTATAATAAGTATGGTCATGTCTCTATCTCATGCCCGATCCAAAATACGAAGGTCCATTTTAAGCATAACTAAGAGAAAAGGAATCCAAAGAAAAATTGAGACCAATTCCTAGAAAATATGGTAGGATCTGATTCTACAAGTCCCTTAGGTGAGGCTCTTATTCCAAAGGAATCTATTGAAGAATTTATTCAACAAATGGCTTCAAAAAATGGTGAAAATGGGTGTATGATCTCGGGAAGTACTTATTTTGGATTGCTAGTGCTCAGAAATGAATATTTAACTTCTAAGACTCCAATCCCTAAGGATTTTATCCAAAACTCTTTTCAATGCCTAAAATCAGAGGATGCTGAGTAGGATGGCTCTCAATACCCTCAGGTGGGAGAGGGATCTTCTTAGAAGATGGAGTTGAAAATGGACCTCCAAATTTTGGGTGATGTCAAATCCTCCTCTTGTGAAGGTTCCTCAAGGGTAAGGATGATGCGTCCTAAAACCAAAAGCTATAAAATTTCTCAATCGATGTGGTAGTTACAAGGAAGGTAGGAAAATCCTCCAATAAAGCTCAAAGAAGCAGAGAGGTGGAAGTTGATATTACAGATGGAGTTCAATCCAAGATCAAGTTCAAAAAGGAAAAGGATACAAATGGTAAGTAGCTAAAGCTAGATTTATTCTATTAGTGCCCCCAATATAAAGATGGGGGTTTTCTTTCCAAGAATTGTAAATGGAAGTTTTATAGTGGAACATTAGGGGCCTTAAAGGGCTACCTAAACATCGTGCATTAAAATCCATCAAAAAAATATTTAAATCAGATATAATTTTACTACAAGAAACAAAATTAGATAGTAGTAGTTCTGAAATAGTTAAGAGGAAGGTTTGGAAGGAGGTTGAGTTCATAGCTAACTCGGCTAAACGATGCCTCGGTAGGTCTCTTGTGTATGTGGGACCCTAAAACCATTGATGGGTCGACTATGTTCATATCTGACCAAGTGATTAGCATCTTATTTTGCTCCAAGGAGTTGGGATTTAAATGGATAACCTCGAATATTTATGCCCTAAATTTGGGATCCTCTAGAACCATGCTTTTGGATTTCCTTGGTTCTATGAGAGAACATTTTAAAGGAGAGATCTAGATTTTGGTGGGTTATTTGAATAGAACCTTATATTCATCTAATAAAAAAGGAGGAATCTCGATGCTCAGAAGTATGGATGAATTTACCACTTTTATTTACTCCTAGTGGATGAATTTACCACTTTTATTTACTCCTAGGAGTTGATGGATTTGGATTTGAAGGGGCCGAGTTTACATGGAGTAACAGGTGAATTGGGAATCAAAATATTTAAGTTAGGTTGGATAGAATGCTAGTTTCTAAAGAAGGTATCCCATTTTTTGGTGATGCATCCTTATGCTCTCTCCATAAGTTGGCCTCAAATCACAATTCAATTTTGCTTGAGAAGATATAGGATTCGACATTCTTTCCACATCCATTTAGATTTGAAGCAATGTGGGTTCAACACCCTAGTCTAGAATCCAACATTGAGGAATGGTGGAGTCATAGGTTTTCAAGTTCTCGAATGGTACAAATAGCCTCCAAGTTGATATTTGTAAAGGTAAAGCTAAAGGATTGGAATAAGCAAGTTTTTAGAAATATTATTGCTAGAAATATGGAGATTCACAACTAGTTGCAAGAGGTTGAGAAGATAGATGAAAATCAGGGTTACTCTACATTATTAAAGAGGCAAGAACTATCTATCTCACAAAGCTCCATAATGTTCTTGCGAAGGAAGAAATTATGTAGATCCAGAAAGTTATGGTCCCATGGCTTAAGGAGGGTGATTGGAACACAAAATTTTTTCACTTTACTACGTTGAGGCATAGGAGTAACAATATGATCAAGGTGATTACGAAAGCAAATGGAGAACTCTCTAAAGACATTGAAGATATTAGATTTGAGGCAATGAATTTTTTCAAGGACCTCCTATGTTCCATGTCAACAAAAAATCAATAGGATGGAGCTTACATACTGAATAACATACCACCTCTAGTCTCTACATATATGAATAATGTTTTGCATACTCCATTTTTAGATGATGAAATTAGTAAAGCAATTTTTGTAATGGGCGGGCTCAAAGCGCCAGGACCTGATGGATTTCCCCCAATATTTTTTTTAAATTTTTTGGCATATTTTGGGGCTGGATATCTGTGATGCCATTAGTATTTGAAACAAATCCCTTCATATGTCAAATCTACATTTTTTTGTGCTTATCCCTAAAATGATTTATGCTAAGGATTTTGCAGCTTATAGGTCTATCAGTCTATGCAATATTATTTTTAAAATTTTTACGAAGACCCTTGCAAAAATATTGAAACTTTTATTACCAACCATCATTGATATCCTGTAGAGCAGTTTTTTGGTTGGGAGGTAAATTTTGGATGGAATCATTACAGTCTATGAAATCATCCATTCAACGACCAAAAGCGATAATTTTAGGACCTTGTTTAAGCTGGATATGAAAAAAGTTTATGATAGGTTTGATTGTGAGTTTCTCTTCAAAGTCTTGCATACATTTGACTTTAGTCAAGAGTGGGTAAGTTTGATCAAATCATTTGTCTCTTCAACCAAGTTATCAGCTCTAGTGAATGGCTCTCTGGTGGGATATTTTAGGAGATGTAGGGGAATTCGTCATGGAGATTTGTTTTGGTAGAGTCGATAGGGTGGACTATCAAAGTTGAATATTCTATTATAGGCCTTAATTTGGCTATGCCCATTAGTCCCATATCCTATCATCAATTTACCGATGATACTCTTCTGTCCTTTCAAGCTTCAATTCCACAAGAAAATCTAGTTAGAAGTATTCTGGAAGATTATGAACAGGTAGTAGGTTAGAAGGTTAATTTAAAAAAAAAATGTTATTTTTTCATTAATACATCTCCAGTAAGGCAGTTGAGGATTACAGATATTCTAGGATGTAATATTGGGTCTCTCCCTTTAGCCTAGTTGGGGATCCCAATATTTTTTAGGGCTTGAAGATCATCCCTATGGGAATCGGTTGTGGAGCATGTTCAGAGAAAGCTTGCAAGTTTAAAAGGGGCTCTCCTGAGCCAAGTAGGAAAAGTGATGTTAGTTAAGGCCACCCTTCAACGCATCTTGACATATTTCCTTTTTCTATTCCGAATAATGGGTAAGATTTTTGAAAGAATAGAATAGATCCAATGATAATTTCATTGGTTGGGAGAAAGTGAGAGAGATAAATTTCATCTAGTGGCATGGGACCAAGTATGCAACAAGAAGAAGGAGGGCAATTTAGGCTTTAGAATATTAAAATCCATGAGAAAATCTCTTGTTGCCAAGCAGGGTTGGAGACTGGTTTAAGAGGAGAAAGTGGGACAAGTTGATATTGTCAAAGCTAAATACCTAAATTATGGGAAATAGTTTATTAGAGACCTATTACCCCTCCAGGTTTGAGTTTTATAGTCTAGCATGATTCGGTGTAGATTAGATATCCGTAGAGGGGGTAGGTGGTTTTTAGGAGATGGCAGGTCTATCGACTTCTAGACTGATGTGTGGGTGATTACGGTTTCGATGGAGTCAGGATAAGAGCTAGGTTTAGTTAAACCAATTACAGATCATTTCTGGGGGAAAAAGAGGTATGAATTTACCTAATTCTTGTTTCTTTTGCAAAATACGAAGGAATCCTTGCTTCATATTCTTTTCAGTTGTCATTTCTTGTAGGAAATTTTTATCTACTTTTTCAAATATTTGAACATCCAAGGGGTATTTTCGAACAACCTAGAGGATGTGCTGACCCAATGGGTTTTTCCTTTCATGTCTCTCTACCTTTGTTGGTTTTAGAAATTCAGCCTTTCTCATATCTCATGGTGGATTTGGAAGGAAATAAACGTAAGGGCATTTAAGGATGTTGCTCATTCGACTAAATTTGTGGCTTTGCAAGTGATTTTTTTCCATGGAGAAATTTAGAACCCTAAATCTGAATGCTATGACTACAAAGCAGGAACGATCAATGGAGAGATATCTTGGATTCAATACCAATCCTCAACCAGTCATAATTGTTGTACCTCTAGATAAAGCTAGGGTTAAGTGGGAGCCACCTCTAATTTGTTGGTTGAAGTTGAATTTTGATGATGCATTTAAAGGGAATCTGGGTCTTACAGGTATTGAAGGGATTTTAAGGAATCATGACTACTTGATAGTTTTAGCCTTTGTTGATAATATGGACCATCAAACCAGTCACTTTGTCGAAGCCAGGGCCCTATCCCAAGGAGTTTCTCTAGTGGATTCTAGAAGTTGTAGAAAACTAATAATTGATGGGGACTCCCTTAATATTATAAATATGGTAAGAGAAACTCAATCTCCTACCTTGACTATTTTGAACCTTCTTCTGGAAGTTCAAAGATACATCCAAAATATGGAAGAGGTTCAGTTTAAGCATACATACAGGAAAGGTTATCAATTGATCGATCTATTGGTTAAAAAATGAGTTATTCATAATGGTTTAGTGGTGTGGTAGGATAATTTCCTGATGGATATTGCTTCTATCGATAATGACCTCATATACAATTAATCGCTCTGGTCAAGTTGTTGTTGATGACTTGTTTGGGGGCGCTTGTTGATTTTGGGTTTTCACACCAAATTTCATATGTCCAAGCTATTGTTTCCTCCTTGCAAGCCACAATCTCCAATGTGAAATAAATTATTGTCCTGTTGGACTAGCAGACCTGGGAAAGCAACAACCTCATGGGAGAGAATGGGACTGGTGCATGGTTGGGTTTGTGGTTCAAGTCCTACTATTGATCTGTGTTCAGCTGGTTATCTCTGACATCCTGATTTGGTTTCAATATGTTTTAAGTTTTAAATTATGTATGGTCTTATCTATGTACTAGTTTGGCTTTGGAAGGGGTAACTCCTCTGATTGGTCATTCTTTGATTATTACCGGATGTAAGTAATTTTGACTCCCTCTTTTTGGGCGAGGTTTAGTCTCTTTTGTACAAGGTTTGGATATCCTTTCAAAACTTCTTCGTCCATCTAATAAAATAAAATTTACTTTTCATCTCACATAATCTTTATTAATATCTAAAAGTACTTCAACATTATTAACATTTAGTGTTACCAAGGACTCCTATGAGTGTGCGTCAGAACGACGACGATGGTATGAACCCTAAGCGATCAGTGGTCTCCATCGTAGGTTGGATCAACAAGAACAAGACGAATAAGTTTGTTGGGAGTAATCCATATAATTTGAACCTTGAGCTGGCCAATTACTAAAAATAATGGTGAGTCTTCATAAAACACATTATTTTTATAAATATCAAAGTCATAATAAATACATATAATAATAGCTCTTTTTAGTTTTAAACAAGTTTATTATAATGCTATTCTTTTTATGTAAGCTGATGTTTTTAAGTAACGTATTCCTGCTATAAACTTAATTCCCCCTTTTTGTCACAGTCTGGACGATGAATTATTAAAAATAAATAAATAAATTACGGTGGGACATGCCGTCCTTAACCAGGCGAGTGGCACTTATGATAAACATTCCACTTACCGCTGGCATTAGTCACTAAGCTCGTTGTTTAAAATGTTCATTTTATAATTATTTCGTAATTTCAAATCATCAAATAGACTTGAAAGAAAACAAATGTTGAATCCTCGGTAACTCAAACGGGGCACGCATAATTATGATCAGTATTCCACCCCTAGTGCTTCACTGATTTATGTCCATTAAGTAAGGTAATCATCATAAATTTCCGTATTATTATAACTATTTGCTGATATTATGCTCTCCAGCAATGTTTCGTGTGAAAATTGATTGCCTTTCTGGGCCTCTTTTCTGTGTTTACGCGGATAAACAATATATATTTTGACGAGAGTTTTTGAAAAAGCTACCATTTAGGGTTCCATATGATTGCACTCCGAATTAAAATATGTTACTTGAATCATAATGGAGGCGAAAATGATTCTTCTAAATTAGTAAAGTTGTCACTACCTTATTTTTCCCTAAAGTAAACGGTAAATTCTATTTCTCTGTTTACTGGTGTAGTTATAGAAAGTGCTTACTTAAGATGGCCCTACTTCTGTTTCATGTATTGAAAGTGCCACCCTCCTTGATAAAGACCTATCTAAATGATGATAGTTTAGATGATAGTGCTACGGGGGACCAGTGCTGTGGAATTTAAGGTCTGAAAAGGACATTTCTTCACTCATTCAATCAGCTTTCTCACACGTTATGTTGGCAGCTGACCCGAGCCGCTGGCTCCGAAAGATGTTAAAACAATTTTATGGTTTACACCGCGTACATTGCATCGGTATAAGTCCCAACAAATCTGTGGGCACAACCCTCTTCATATGAGTAATAATTTCATATTCGCCTAGGCGGTAGACAGGGAAAAGAAAGAGACGTTTTCAAGAATTTATTTTCCTTTGGCGTTCACGGAAGGTGCCGAAAATGCGCTATGGGCTGTCAAAAGTATTGGACAATTTGCATCCCGTATACCGACTTTTTTGGCTTTCTTAGAATTATTTAAGACGCAATGAAATACTTGCAGTTTCGTAGGATATTTCAGAAAACTTAAGTTTAAATAAGAAGGTAGCCTTTGTCCAGTTGTACTTGGCATCCCATTTTTAAAAAAGAAAAACTGGCGTACCATTGTTGGTGAATAGGTCGGCGTTCCTGGCGAGTACGAACGTACGCCAATGGAATGGTGTCGTGGCTGTATGCCACCCGCGTTTCGCACGTCACCGGTGCCTAAAAGTATCTCCATATGCTGGGCAATGGAGAAGAAAAAAGAAAAAGAAAAGTTAGGGTGGTCTCTCTCGTTCTCTTCTCTTCTTTTCTCTCTGCATTGCATTGTTTTGAGAAGAGTCTGATTATTATTACTGTAATGGGCTATATGATATTGTCTTTTGGGTTTTTGCTGACGCAGGAAACGCCTCTTCCTTGCTTATGTATGGGGCTCAAATGTAAGTAATGGGTTTCTATTGCTGTAAGGGATTTTGATGGAGTGAAAGTAATTGAATTTATTTAGATCTTATATGTGAAATGTGTTGAGCAGAATGACTTTCAGGAAGAGTGATAAGGAAAAAGTAGACAGAGGGATTTTCAGGGTTTCCCTATGTGATTGCTCTGCTAAATTGTTTGATCTACACGTGGTATATGGTTCGCCTCTCGTCAGCAATGGCACAGAGAACGTTCTGGTGATGACTGTCAATGGCGTGGGATGAGTTTTACAGTTCTGCTTTGTATGTACACTTATCTCTATTATGCTTATCTCTATTATGCTCCGACCGAAGCAAAGATATGTGATTAGCTAATTTAAATATGGACATCAACTGTTTTCGGATTGAAAGTAGAGAGATTTATTTATGTGTTTAGTGGTTGTTATCAGAGAACATTCTGGGGGTTATTAGTAACGTTGATGGGGTTGTTTGTCACCATTTTGGCCGTGTCTTTGCTTGTTCTCCATAATCACCAGCACTGAAAACTTCTCGTGGGCACAATGGGTATGGTGGTGACGGCGGTTATGTATGGATATTCTCTCACAGTCGTTGTAAGTACATCAGACACAGCAATGTAGGCAGAAACAATGACTTGCTTGTATTTTGTTTTCAATCCTATTGACTTTCATGGATATGTTTACACGTAGTCCAGCTTAGCAGCTGTCTATGGATGCCCTATTTCCTCATGCGCAAAGATCTAACCATTGTTGTAAAATCAAATAGCACCTTTTTCTCTACATATATTTTATATTATGTTGTTGCAAAACATAAATTCATATCGTGTTTATATTATATGCTGTCCTTGGGAATAGCTCAGATCGTTGTCTACTAATACTTCATCTATCACAAAAACAACCAGGTTATTCAGGATTCAAAATTAGATACAGAGATGGATGCAGCGAAGGAGAATTGTGTGGATAGCGGGAAGAACACGGAGGATTCAGTCTTGCAGACAGCCATTGATAGTGATGTGGAAATGCAGTGGCCAATGCTTACAATCAACTGAGGGACCTAAGACTGATAAAATATCTGCATTTACTTTAGATTTTCTGCAAAACCTGGAGTTATTCTTTAAATTTTTTAAATTTGCATTGATTTAAAAATTCAATCTATAAACTGTATTGCATTGATTTCAAAGTTCAATCTATAAATTTTACAGTTTATAACCTTATCCTTTCGATTTCAATGCGTGTCATCTAATGCTTATAGCACTACAAATTTATGCTTTCCCATTCCATAAGGATGACAGACGAAACACCTTCTCAACATTAAACTTTATGCATTCACATTCCATAATAATAAACTAAAATATCAACGGAAGTAGTAAATCAATTAATTTTCCGTTAGTGGTTTCAATCTTTAATTCTTTCGGGTCTCTTATTAAAATAAATATTTATAAGACAAACTAAATACACAACCTTCATACAAAAATAATAAAAATAAATAATACAAATTAATTAAAAAATAATAATAATAATAAATAATAATAATAATTAAATAAAACATGTAATACCCACCCCATCAAGTTCTTAATATTAAAACCAATCCATCGCCAAGCCGTACTCCAACGATTCACTACTGTCTATTTGGAAGTTTCAAGCAAATTGCACGTTTTACCTTGTCATTTGTGGACTTGAGAGATTAAACTAAAAGAGCGAAACTTCAATCTGAAAGCAAATCTCAATAAATTATTAAGCATTAATCATATATTTCGAACACACTAAAGATGTCAATTATTCTCAATGATGTGATCCATTCAGAGATTAAACTAAAAGAGCGAAACTTCAATCTGAAAGTAAATCTTAATAAATTATTAAGCATTAATCATATATTTTTTTAAAATATTAAAAGAAAGTGAATGTTTTGATTTCAGAACTAAACACCCCAACCAACTAAAACAAACAGCATTAATCATATATTTAAAACACACTAAAGATGTCAATTATTCTCCAGGATGTGATCCATTCATTTTCCACAATGATCGATTCACTAGCCATTATATTTTAACAACGTTGGAATAGTGTAATTCTAATTTTTTTTACAAAAATAAAATTTATATTATAAAATCATTTTCCACATCAAACTAAAATATTACTTATAAGAAACAGAAAATTTAAAACTACCCAGAAACTAAAACTACGGACAAGACACCTATTTTTTTTGGAAGAGGAAATTAAGGAGAGGACCCATTCGTGGTTGGATATATTAAGTTTATGTGATATTGTTAATATTATATTTTTAATAAAAAATAAGTATAATTATTATAGTATAGGTGTTAAAATTAAAAAATATTAGTTTTTATATTATAAATTTGTGTATATTTTGTAATAATATGATATATAATTCATGTGTGCAATAGGGTTTTACACTGCGCATCATGGTTTTAACAATGTTTAGTAAGGTTTTTACATTGTGTATCAGGGTTTCTACAGTGTTTAATAAAGTTTTTATCATGTACAATAGGGTTTCAACAGTGCTCAATAAGGTTTTTACACTGTGTAACAAGGTTGATAATCATAAAAACATGGCGTTAATGGTTTTAGGGTTTTTTTTGAAAATGTTCATGAGCAAGAAGTAGGAACATGGCAAGGTGGTGTGTGGGATTGACATTTTTAATGGCATTTCTGGTCAAGTGGAGATCTTGGAGGTATGTTTTCCTATTCCACTCCTTTCGGAAGATTCTCGTGGTCTACCTTGGGATCCTCTAGTTCCACCTAGAGATATGAACCTCCTTGGGGACCGACAGGTTATTTTTTCCCTTTCAACATAGGAGAGAGGTCTTTTACGTATGTTGTGTCTAAATTTTCAAAGGAATTGACTCCTAGTGTTGGTATTTTTTAGATTATCCCTTCTGGGAGGTCATTGAAAGTACCCCAAGACCTGATGGATCTCAATGTTGAATAAGGTGCTTGCAATTTAGTTGGTAGGTTTTTAGGATATTGCTCACATATTGATGCCTTTTGAAAGTGGGCCTCTTAAAAGTGGTCTCCCAAATACCTAATGGAAATCGTGGCTTTACTAAAGTATTTCTTCCTATCAAGATTTTGGAAAAATAAGACATGAAGAAAATTTTGGATGGTGATCCTTGGTTTTTTTAAAATGAAGTTTGTTCCATAAATGATGGGGGTTAATTTTTTATCTTGACATGCAAAAGATGAACACTAACCCTCTCTGGGTTAGGCTCCTAGGCCTACCCTTCCAGTTTTGGCATGAAGATATTCATAAAGGTATTGCCAAATCTATTAGGGAGCTAATTTTAATTGATGCTACTACCAAAGCAAAGTTGTGTATGGTCTATGCTAGGATGTGTGTCAATGTTGATCTTTTGATGGGCCTCCTAGAATCAATAGAGTTCATATCTAATTATGGATCTTGAACAAAATCCATTGAGTATGATAATAGGCCAGTGTTCTTCTCAAGATGTAAAAAAAGTTGTCATGCTCTTAATTGGTTCCCAAACAAGGATTTGCAAGGTACAATTTTTTAGATGAAAAAGAGAAGAATATTTCAATAGACTAGGATCTTGTTGGAACTTCTTGAGGAATTTATCCCTAGATTTCCTTTGGTGCTTTAGTTGATGGTTGTTAGCAAAGCAAAGTGGTTCCTATGACAAAATAAATTACGTCTCTCTAAAACCCAATGATTTAGGTACACTCGAAGTCTGGTCTTGAATCTTTATTATCTAATTCTTTTAAGGGTAACCCCTTTGAATGCTTAGCTTCAGTTTTAGACCCTTTGTATGAAATGAAAGAGCCTCTTATTTTTTATGGGACCAAGTTAGGTTGTCTCTCAATGGGATCCCCCTCTCTTGCTGAAATTTCAATTGCCCTTGAACAAGAGTCTCCTTCCAAGGGGATTAATTATGGTGTAATGGAGACTAGTTCCCATAGCAAGATCCTACTAAAATATTTAAGCCCCTCTCAAAAGGTAAAATATCCATAAGAAGTAGGTCTATGACCCCTCAACTTGTGACCAAAACTCAAAGAAAGGGAGTGTGGATGTTGGGGTCGATAAAAAAGTTGGAAAACCCTCAAATAAAGACCTAAGGAAGTGTGCTAGAGAGACAAAAATCACTAACAGTTTCCAAATGGTTCTAAATCTTGAAAGAAATATTATTCATATGGATAATGCTCCCCTTACTTCAAACACAAGGACTCATGTCTTTGATAAATCTAGTGGTGGTACGAAACTATCCAAACCTCATAAATGAAAATTATTTTGTGGAATGTGTGAGGCCTCAATAGTCTCGCAAAAAAAAGACTAATTTTCTCTTTGAGAAAGGACTTATCACTAGATATTATTTTGCTTCAAGAAACTAAGATGGATGAGAACAATTTATTTATGATAAATAACTTTTTGTGGAAAGAGATGAATTTTGTTGTAATTCATCCCCAAGGTCCTTCTAGGGGACTACTTTGTTTATGGGATCCAACAAAATTGGATGGTTTTCTAATTTTCTCTTCCAACCAAATTATTAATATTATTTTTTGTTGCAAGTTTTCCAATAGAAGATGGATTCATTCCAACATTCATGTCCCTAACTCTATGTTTGAAAGAGGTACTCTTCAATAATTCTTGGCTAGATGAGGGGCTATTTTTTGAATGAGTGTTGGATGCTAGCAAGTTATTTCAATACCCACTTGTACCTCTCAGATAAAAAAGGAGGAAAATCTATAATGTCAAAAAGTATTAAGGATTTTCTAATTTTGTTAATAATTTTGAACTACTAGACCTTGACCTACAAGGTAGCAAGTACTCATGGAGCAACAAAATATTTGGTTCTCATCTAATTTAGATAAAACTTAACAATATTTTGATCTCAAAGGGTGGCATGGATTTTTTGGGAAATTCCTCCTTGAGTTTCCTCCCCAAAATAGGGTTGGACCATAACACCCTGGTGTTGTAAATTATCTCGAGAAACTCAAATCTTAAAATACCCTTAAAATTTGAATCGATGTGGATCCATTATCAAGAGTTGGAGCCCAGAATAGAGGAATGGTGGTATAAAAAATTTCCAGACCCTTTAATATCCCAACTTGGTAAAAAGCTCAAATTTGTAAAAGTGAATTTGAAAGCATGGAATAAATCAATTTTGGGTCACCTTTTTAAAAAAATGAGGATTTGAAACAATAGTTGAAGAAAATTGAGTCTATGCAGGAATTGGGCTTGTTTAATAAGGATCTTAGAAGCAAATAAAAATGTTTGCTCTCAGAATTCCATAATACATTGATAAGATAAGAGTACTTATAGAGACAAAGGTCAAGGGAGCTTTGTCTAAAAAATGGTGATTGTAATACAATTTGTTTTCATACCATTTCCCTCAAACAAAAAATTTAGAATAAAATTAGAGAAATTATCAAAGAGGATGGCTCTAGTCTAGTGGACCAAAAAGAGATCAAGGATGAAGGGATAAAATTATTTGAATCTTTGTTAGATGCCAAAATTTAGTGTGATATTGGATCAGAAAGAAGATTGTTGGCCAACATCCCCAACCTCATTTTTGAAGAAATAAATTCCACATTGATATCACCCTTTGAGCCTTATGAAATTAAGGGGTTATTTTATCTATGGCTAGTGAGAAAGCATTGAACTTGGATGGTTTTTCTACATTATTTTTTAAAACTACTAGCATATTATAGGAGTTGATATCATTAAATAAATCTCTAATGTGCAAAGATCCTATTTCCTTCCAAGAGAATTTAATTCAACATTCTTGGTCCTCCCCAAGAGTGTTGAAGCTAAGGATTTCAATGAATTAGAACCTATAATCCTGTGCAATAATTTTTACAAAGTTTTGGCCAAATCTATGGTTAATAAGCTCAAAAAAATCCTCCACATAATCATTGATTCCAATCAGGGGGGATTTGTTCGAAGGAGATGAATTTTGGATGGAATCATAAAATTTTATGATCTAATTCATTCAAATTGATAAGAGTGGCAAAGCTGATATGTTTCTCAAATTTTATATGATTAAAGCATATGATAGAGTCTCTTGGGATTTCTAGAAAAGGTGTTGTTTAAATTTGGTTTTCATAATAAATGGATCTATTTGATTAGATAATGCTTCTCTATCCCTATGTTCTTGATCATTTTTAATAGTGTACTTTAGTAGCTCTAGAGGTCTTAGGCAAGGTGACCCTCTTTCCTCTTGCTTTTTTGTTATTCTTATTGAAGCCCTTGGTAGAGATTTGAAAGCTACAACTATCTCCAACTCCATAGAAGCCATTAAACCTACTTCTCCCATTGAGCTAATTATCCATTAGTAATTTGTTGATGATTGTCTTCTTTCTACCTTCTCCTCCATTCCTCAAGCCAAATAAATCAAAGTTATTTTGAAGGACTATGAGGTAGCTTCTATGCAATATATAAACTTTTTGAAAAGTAAGTTGTTTCTCTTTAATACCTCTCCTAATAGGTAAATAACTATTGCTAGAATCCTATGATGTACCATTGCTAAATTCCCCTCTATTTACTTAGGTTTGCCTTTGTTCAAGGGAAGGATCAAATAAGAACTATGAAATCCACTCTTGGAAAGGGTGCAAAATATGTTTGCAGGATGGAAGGGAGCACTTCTAAGTCAAGTAGGAAAGTTCTAGCTTGTCGAATCTACCCTTCAAATCTTGTCGGTATACTTTCTTTCTATTTTTAAAATCACAAAAAAAATTGCTAAAAAAATTAGAACAATTTAAAAAACATTTCTTTGGTCAAGGTCAGAGGATAAAGAGAGATTCCATATCATTTATTGGGACTAGGTATGATCCAAGAAAAGTGTAGGAGGCCTTGGGTTGAGAAATATTAAATATTTGAACAAAGTTGTATTGACAAAATAGAGCTAGACACTAGTTTCTCAAGGAAATAATGGATGGACCTAGATTGTCTTCGTTAAATACTTGAATAGGGGATTAAGATTCATGGAAGATCAAAATCCCTTGCATGACTTGGCCTTTTGGAACAACATTGTTAAAACAAAAAAAATCTTCTTAAAAAAGGTCTTAAATGGAAATTAGGCAATGGAGAGTGTATTGACTTCTGGGAAGACCCATGGCTTGAGGATGTGCCTATAATGGACATTCTTTCTTTTGCTATGTTAAGGCCCATATTTTCTTATTACTTTAGTCCTAAAGTGGAATACTATATTGAATAAGTCAATGGTATTAATAAATGGAAATATATTTTGAGGTTTATTGCAACCCAAGGAGTGGAAATTCCATTGAAAACCCTTGATCTCCCATTAAAATCTTAGGTTGTTAGGAACTCTATTTGTGTGGAATCATTAATCTGGAAAAAAGAGGAGAGTGGCACCATTTTGGTGAAGTCTGCCTACTACCTTACCGCTGATGAGAATGCATGTTGGTTCCCTTGTAGTTTAGTTTGGTTCAAGGAACTTACCCCTAAAGTTAATTTTTTTCTTTGGCTTACCCTCCAAAACAAAATTCTTTCTTTGGAGAATCTTAAGAAAAGAGGAATGCTCACTCCTAACCAGCATTATCTGTGTGGGTATCATGATAAAAACACTCAAAAAATCCTTTTAGAATGCTCATTCTCCTTGGATATCATTTCCTTTCTTATTTCAACCTTGGGATACAGTTGGCGGGTCCTAAAGTCCCTACAATATTTTTTGATCATTGATCATTTTCTCCCTTTCTTAGACCTAAATATCATATCCTATGGAAGCTTTACCTCCCTCATTTCTTTTGTGGGGTTTGGAAATAAAGGAACTATAGGACCTTTAAAGAACATTATTTGAACACTTCCTTCTTGGGTTTCAAAATTCTAAGAGCTTTAGTAGAAAATATCTTGATTATCTCTTTTACTCCTCTAATGTTCCCCCTTTTGAGGCTTCTCTCTCTTCTAGGCTAGGGTTACTCGTTGGGGTCCCTGGTCCCCCTCATGCTAGCTCGAGTATGGTGCAAAAAAAATGGAGCTATCCCCATTTGGATTGGCTTAAATTAAATTTTTATGGAGCATATAAATGAAATCTAAGGATGGCAAGAGTTAGAGGATTGATCAAAAACACCAATGAAGAAATTGTTCTAGACTTTGCTGAAAACCTTGGTCACCAAACCAATAATTTCAAATAGGCCAAGACCCTCTTCCAATATTTATCTTTGCTTCACTCAATGGGGGCTAGTACGATTATTATAGAAGGGGATTCTTTATACATTATCAATATCCTCACTGAACAAGCTTCACCTAGCTGGAATATTGGTAATATTATGGATGAATAAAAAATATTCCTAAGAAAATTTGTGAACTATCAAAGTAAGCATATTTATAGTGAAGGTAACAAGGTTGTAGATTTCCTTCCAATATCAAAGTTCAAAATAAATGTATGTCTATCTCGAAAGAGAATTTCGTGCAAGATTTTATTTCTTTGACGAGAAATGATATTTTCCACATCAATGACAATAGTTGATTTTGTTCTCTTATTTGGCATTCTAGTTTTTAGTTTCTTTGTTTACTCTGTTCGTGTTGGATCTAGAATTGGTGGGTTCTATCTCTGGTTCCCTACTCTCCTATTCTTTTTATATGTTTGTTATTAGTCATTTCTCCTATGTTTCTATTGTGGGCTAGGCCTTCCCCCATCCTCTGTTGTTTTTATTAGATGTTGTTAGGGCTAATTTGTTGGTCTGGTTTGTAAATTTGTAAAAGGTTTGAGGACCCTTTCAAAACCCTTTCTTTTCTACCTAATCATAAAAAAAATGATATATTATTTTTTTAATTTTTATAATATATAAATAATATAATTTTATTATTTTTAATTGCAATAATATAATATATAATTTTAAAATATATTAGTATTATAAAAATAAATTGTATTTAAACTATTAATATTTATTTAAACTATAAATCCCTCAAATAAAAGTAATCATAAATTAAAAAAATAAATCAATTTTATGTTATAATAATTTATTTATGATATTATTATAATTATATTTTTTTGAATTAAGTTATTGTGAGAAACTAAACTTATCAATAGAGGATTAATACACAACCACACATAGGTAGTTGGTGTGAACCTTGGATCTCCCGAAGAAAATCCAAATTCAGAACCATTGCATTATCCCATGGGACTATAATTATAAAATATTGTTATATAATATACAATTTGAATTAACTAGCTTAAGTGACACACGATACTTTTTCAATATAAATATTTTAATAAGAACAAATATATTTATTCCATTACTACAAATATAATCATTATTTCACTAAAAAATATCATTTTAAAACTCTTTAAAAAATATTCTCCAATTGGCACCCATAAAATCAAACATGGAGATGCCCCTATACGTTCTTCCTCCTAGAAATTTTCTCCCCTCAGAAACTCCTCCAAGCTATCCAATCAACATAATTTTGTCCCCTTCATCACCAAGAAGTGTCATGTGTAGGATTTGGACGATCTCATGAGTGTGATGCCATGGGCCACCAAGATGAATGTTTCACTATTGCAACAAGCCTCTGTCATATTGGAGGAGCTTTGCAACTAGTTTGAAGGTGATGATGCAGTATATATTGATGACTCTACTCTTTAATGAACAATTGAAGAGTTTCTAACCCTTGTTTGGGGTTCCCCTTGTGTGTTTATTTATGCTTGCTTAGGTGGTCCTCTCGGTTTGGAGACCCCATATTTTATTTTCTTGTTGTGGTCCTTCTCCTAGAACTATCTCTAGTCATTTTGTTGTTCTTGTAGGTTGTGGGAGTTAATCTCCCTTAATGATATTTTGTACAAGATTCAGAGATCCTTTACAATCCCCTTCCTCAAACTAATGATCTATATATATATATATAATTTTTTTTTTGAACTTCCTTACAATAAAAATTATATAAGGTACCTAAAAAATATTAAAGATTTGCATATTGATAATTTTATTACATAGAGGCTTTCCCTTCCTAGGATAGCATCCTATGGTTGCATGCTCTCTCAGAGAGTTGTTTTACTAGGGGCTAGGAGGGCCTCAAATTTTTCCTTAGGTGGCTTGACTTTCGCTTCTTGGGAGAGCATCCAGTGTATGCGTGCTCTCTTTCAGAGTTGTTTTGGCAAGTGCTGGAGAGCCCCTAGCTTTTACTTTGATGGTATACGATGAATTTCCCTTATTAGGAGAGCATACTATGGATGTGTGCTCTCTTGGAGAGATATTTTACCAGGGGCCAAGATATCCCCTAGTTTTTTCTTCGATGATCTACGATGACTTTCCCTTATTAGGAGAGTGTCCTATGGATGCATGCTCTCTCGGAGAGCTGTTTTACCAAACGTGAAGAGGGCCTCCAAATTTTTCTTCAATGATGACTTTCTCTTCTTGGGAGAGCATCCAGTGGACACGCGCTCTCTTGAAGAGCTATTTTACTAGGGGCTAGGAGGGCTCCTAGTTTTTCCTTTGATGGTTTGTGATGACTTTCCTTTCTTGGGAGAGCATCTTGTGGATGTGTGCTCTCTTAGAGAGCTATTTTACCAGGGTCCAAGAGGGCCCCAAATTTTTCCTTGGGTGGTATAAAATAGCTTTCCCTTCTTGGGAGAGCATGTTGTGGATGCGTGCTCTCTTGGAGAGCTATTTTACCAGGGGTCAAGTGGGAACCATATTTTTTATTTGATGGTTTGTGTTGGCTTTCCATTATTTGAATAGCATTATGTGAGCATGTGTTCTCTCAAAGAGCTTGTTTTACAAAGGGCCAGGATGGTCCCCTATCTTCATATGATGATATGCGACCACATTCTTAGGAGAGCATCTTATGGACCCGTGTCGACATGTTGTTGTGTCTATAGTGCTATAGGATGCTTTTTCCCCTCAGGTATCAAGAAGTTTTCCTTATTTGATTGATCTCAAAGTGACCACCTTCTTAGGAGAGCATGTGTTCTCTCAAAGAGCTTGTTTTACAAAGGGCCAGGATGGTCCCCTATCTTCATATGATGATATGCGACCACCTTCTTAGGAGAGCATCTTATGGACCCGTGTCAACATGTTGTTGTGTCTATAGTGCTATAGGATGTTTTTTTCCCTCAGGTATCAAGAAGTTTTCCTTATTTGATTGATCTTGGAGAGACCCCTCGAGAAGAGTTTTTTCATATTTTCAAACTGATAGTTTGAGCAAGATTCCCATACCTTGGTGGGAGTTTTTTTAATTTTTTGTTTGAATGACACCCTTGCTTGGGTGAGAAACTTTAAATTTAAACCCTTTGAGTACCTTGTATCAATTTAGTTTCTTATTCTTTTGGCAACCCTTCTTTGTGGGCTTTCTCGCTTTGTAAAAGGTTTGGGAACCCTTTCAAAACCCCTTCTTCCAAACAATAAAAATAATTATTCATTACATAAACTACATAGATATAAAAATTATATTTCTACTTATTTTAATATTTTTTATTGAAATATACTCATTTCTTAAGAATAATAGTTCTTTCTATTATACATGGATATGAGGAAATTTAAATTTAAAAGCATTTTTAAAATTTTAAAGATTTTTTTTTAATTTTCAACATTTTTATGTTACAATTTTGGTTTGGTGAGACTTATTAACAAGCCTACCAAAATTAGATCATCACTACATTGTGTTACCACACTTGTTTTTACAATTCAAGTATCATTTGGCAAGAGTTTAACCTAAGTCTCCCTTTGCCAATTTCATTTTATAAGTGCGATGAAACTAAACTTAAAAAGTAATTTTAAATTTTTTAAATATTTATAACTTAAATATTTAAACTTCATGATGTTATACATTTAATACATCATGAAATTTAACTTTAAAGTGTTTCTAATTGTATTAATATTTGTCATTTAGACCTCTAAACTTATTACACTCTTACTAGATGAAAATTCATGTCTTTTTCAAATATGTAAAAAAAAAAGACCACATGATTAAAAACATTGACATATATCATAATCATACAATATATTATATCAAATTAATAAACTTATCAATCCGCACTAGGTACCGTATTGGCAAGTTTCCTCAATCCTCGGAAGGATATTTGAGGTTCAAGCCTAGCGACCTACACTGGATATAAAAAACCTCCCAGCTAGCTTGAGGGGTATACTCGTATGGGACATACCCTCTGAAATGGAAAGACCTGGCTCTTAGGGGATACGGGAAACAATTTTCCTTAACATAAGGTTTTAGTTCTATGGATATAATGCAACGGTTCAGGATTTGTCTCTTCTTAGAGAGGTCCAAAGTTCAAACCACGACGTGGGTGATTATGTGAGGGGGTGGGTGTGCGGTGGTTGTGTTAAATTTCCTATTGATAAACATAGCTCTCAACTTTACGAGGGGTCATGGTTGGGAGGAGACTGTTCAACCTTGTGCGTTGGTCATAGGTGTTTCTTACACTAACCAAATAAAAAAAAAATTAATAAACTTGTCAAAATTTATATTTAGACTTTAAAAATTAAATGTTTAACTCTTAAAATATAATATATATATAAGCACCCAAATTGGAGGTAAGGTTAGCATGGTAGTTTTACAAATTGTTTTTTTGAATGTAAAGGCCTAACTTTTAATTAATTTAAAAATACAAGTCTTTATAACAAAAAAATGGGTGGATAGGCACACCCCAATAGGTAGTCACACAAAATTAGGTTGATTTAGGAAGCGGTTACTCAAAACAATAAAAACAGGGTTAAACCTGTTATAAATTTTTATTTATGAAAAGCAAGACATCACATCATTGTCTATTATTATTTTTTTGATGAAACAAACTAATTTATATTAATTTAAGATAACAACCTTTACAATAAAAAAAAGTGGGTGGGTTAACACACCCCATGGGGAATCAAACTAACCCTCATTGACAAGGGTTAGTAAAAAAAGCCGCCAATAAAACACAAGTTTACCAATCATGATCATTGATGATCATTACATGAAAGAAATCATATCATATGGAGTAATGTGCCCTAACATGTTGTCCTGCATAAACTATTAGTGATTATGGGATGGGAATCCATCCCTCTACATCATGATTAAGACCTTCAATACCCGCATCGCTCCAACCAACAAGTGGCCTAGGAGAAAATGGTTGAACATCATCTCACCCCCATCCTTATGGGATGAACAAGCAATATCAATATTAGGATGCTTCCTGACTAGTGAGGGTTGGGACTAGTGCCTGTCTGCGAGAGCACTTCTTGCATATGATGGAGGCCGGTGGTGAGAGTGGGATTGAAAATGCTCTTGAGAAGAGCACTCTATGGGGATATGATTGATTGTACATGGAGCATTGGCCTAGTGCACCAGAAGAACATGCAGATAATCCAAATCCATTGCAACTTTGTTAGCTTGAGTACATATAAATGTAGCCACATGTCATTAAAAACTTCTAATTTGTAAGCATGAATAAATGTGACAGAAGGTATACCCTATTTAAAAACAATTATGTTACAGGCCTTTCAAATATGAAAGAGTAGGCTAATCCTAAAAACCTGCCACACTTCAAAAAGTGGGAGAGACAAAGTAAAAGAGTCCCCAAGAAGAGCCTGGGACCATGAAATTCTTGCAACTGTAAATGGAAAAAAAAAGAACCCATTCCCAAGCTTGCCTAGATCTTCTGCAATTCCAAAAGAGGTGAATACAAGAATCAGAAACACCACAAAAACGATATTTAGGATCAGGAATTCCAAGGTGCTTCAAACATTCCCCTAAAGGAAGGCCTTGACACAATAAGCTCCATGTAAAAAAATATTGCTTGGGCTCAACATAAGTAGCCCAAACATTTTGAAATCTAGAATTCCATCTAGTCCTTGTAGAAAATAAGTCCCAACACTGATTGAGCTTAGGCACCAAAGGAATATGAGGAGATAACCATTTATACCCCAAACGAGCCTTATAATTAAGCAAAGAAGTGTCAACAACACTGATTGAGCTTAGGCACCAAAGGAATATGAGGAGATAACCATTTATACCCCAAACGAGCCTTATAATTAAGCAAAGAAGTGTCAACATGCCATCTCTATTCTGACAACCAAGGACGCTGCGAGTGCACACCAATCTTATGCAACATAGAAAATGGGGTGAGAGCAATAACAACATCATATATATCTTTGTCTGCACCATTTAATCTGAAGGTGCGTTTGAACTCATTCCATGGGATCCAATCCATGGCGAGAAAAGAAATAAGCTATTGTAACAATAGTCTATTAATATTTTAAAACATATATAAATTAAAAATAATATTATAAATAGTTTCAATAAAGATATCTAATAATATATTATTGATATTTTATGTTAATTATTTTAATTTAAATTAAAAAAAAAACAATTACACTTTACATTATTAAAAATATATATATATCAAATCCAGGTTACGCTCAACGTTGAATCCTAATGGATGTTTCTATACTTGCCTCCATTACTCTCTTGGTAGTGTTTTCGTTATCTTGGATTTCATTTCAAAAATGAATTATTAAATTAGTTACAGAAGAAAAATGCACCTTCCACTTCAATTAAATAATCTTCTAGTGGAATTCTCTTATTCTCTAATTCTTTTCATGATATACTTTGAAGACAGATCCTATTTATCCTTTGTTATAGACAATTAATTAATTATATGTATATTTTAAATGGTAGGTATGAACACTTCTACATGATTATATTTTCTTATGTTATTTAGTTAGAACTTTGATGGAGGTGCTCTCATTCCATCTAAATTATTGACACATTCATATTCTTTTGCAATTACTTTTGGCGGTTTTTGCTTTTGCGTTTTTTCCTCAATAAGTTCTATTGGAATTTCCAGCCTTGGCACATTCTTATTCAATTATTATATAGTGAATAGATTAGACATTGATATTTATCTTAGAAGCAAGTATTTGCATTTTTGTTTGAGTGAATATCATTGGAAGTTGGGCCAACTTTACCTAAAATATATATATTTTATTTTATTTTTTATAATTTTATATTAAAAAAATATTATATTGTATTTTTGTTTGTAATTTTTCAAATTTTTAATAATGAATTAAAATTTAAGCCATCTATACCTTATAACAATTTATCTCTATTGGACTAAGTTTTATTTTTAGACTCCTTCTTAGTTTGTCAAACGTTATCTTTTAAATCATTGTCTTCTAAATTTTTTGAAAAAGTTGCTTTAACTATACTTACCTTAACTTTAGCAAATTAATCTCATCCTTGGTTTAATCTAAAGTTCCTCTTATGAGAGTTGATTTTCTTCTCTATTCACTTCTTTATAAATATGCCAAGAAGTAAAACTTCACTTTGATCCATAGCTTATTTTATTTGAGAGAAGATAGGTTGTAGAATCATGTTTTCCATCCTAAAAACACCAAGCATCTAGTTTATTACCACATGTGAGTCTGTGTAAATTTAAATTTTTTGTATTCCCTTTGATTCTACAACTGAACAATCAATTTGAGGGCCATAATTTCAACATAATTAGTAAAACTTTATCCCAATCTAGCCTTGAATTTAAAATAATGAGAGTAAAAAACATGTAGTAATCCTCCTACTCCACAAAATCTAGGGACCCTTTATTTAACCCCATAGAAAAAGCTCTAGCCCTTGATTTATCAATCTTTGGAGGGATTATTTTTTATGATTTGGGAGGAGACTTACCAAGTAGGATCTTCTTAAGCCTAAAAAATTATTGTGTTCCTAGATAACCATACTCCCCAAGAAACAAAATATGGGAGAGCCATAAAACCTTTATATGACCTATTTTCAAACAAATATTTTAAGAAATCTCCTAACCATCCTATATTAATCTTTAATTGTGCTATAACCTCCATCCAAACATATCTAGTAAAGGATCAAGTTACCAGTAAATGATTAATTGTTTTATTGTTGACTTACAGAAATGACACCTTCCTAGATCATTCTAATTCTTCTTCTTTATACCTCCCATATTAGAAACTTATTTTTCATGGCAATCCATAGGAACAATATTGTATTCAAATGAGGTTCTCTTCTTCTAAAGTGTCTTCCACCACCATGCTAGATCGATCACTATCTTCCAATAGAGTCTTATATCCCAACTTTGGAGTGTACTCTCCCATATCTTCATTCTTTGTCTAAACCAATATATTAGTTTCCTCTCTCAATTTAATATGTCCAAATTTAAGTCTCCTCACATATTCTTCCTAGTGATGTGCCTCCTAGCCTTGAAGCCCTAACATGTTGCTTCCTTTCAACCTTGACTCCTATTTGTAGAATATTTAGGGTCAATTACTTAGGCAAGATATCCAATCCCCTGGTCTTTTAGGGTCTAAATTACATTATTTGGAAGTCAATACATATCACCACATCTAATCCAAGGGTCTAAGCCTAGTATTATCCTTGAACCAACCCCTGTTTTCCAATCAAGCCATTTACCTACAATATAAAAGGTCTGAATCATTGCCTTCCAAAAAATTGAAATATTATGGGTTTGCTTCATTGGGGCCCTTATCCACCCCTCAACTATGATTGGCTATAAATAATTTTCATGTATGATATAATTCCATAAGCCTTCCTTTTATATTATCTTCCAAACACGCTTTGTTGCTAGAGCCCTGCTAAATAGGAAGATGTTCTTAAGTCCCTATCCTCCATTTTCCTTGGGATTGGCTAAAGATTTCCTTTTAACCGGAATAACTTCCTTTTCCTTTTTATCTATCTATAAAAATCTATAGCCTAATTACCTAATTTTATCCAAAAACATCTTTTAGTATATGAGCCAAAGATTACCAATATACTAAGATTCTTGATGCAGTAACAAAATGCCACACCTTTTTGTACAAAATACCTTTTGCTAACGGTACAATTTTTTATCTAATTGCATAATGTAAATGCTCAATAATGCAACAACGAACAACAAACACTTATAGTAGTAAAACTTCTAGTTGTATACTAATATTCTTATAATTATACAATAAAATGCTCACAACCATACGATCCCTATGAACCCCACAATGCATTGCAATCGTACGATACTTTGTAGCCATTCAATGCCTCACAACCGTAAGATTCCTTGTAATCATATAATACAGTTTTTAAAAAGTTTCACCCTCTAGTCATACAACTATACGATTCTTCTTTTAGTCGTACAATAACCCATGGTTATGGCCACCATACCATACAATTATATGATTCTTCTTTTAGTCGTACAATAACCCATGATTATGACCACCATACCATTCACTAGGCTCTTTTAGTCGTACAATAACCCATGATTATGACCACCATACCATTCACTAGGCTCTTGTATGATTGCCCTAAATTATATGATAGTCCAACCATACCACCAACATTCTTATCATTTAATATTTCTCTTTTGTATTGTTTGATTAAACTACTTCTAGGTTAGCGATGGTGGACTATTATTGTACAACTACGGTCCCCAACTTACAACTATGTTTTATTGTCTTACACGTGTATGATCATTTCTCCGCAAATGACTTGCACGATCACTATCACCCTATCGTACGATTGTACGATCTCATTTCTTTATAGTATTGTCGTACGATGATATGATCACTCCAGCCCTTTGTTGACCTCCTTAGTCATACAGTTATAGGATCAACTTTCTGTGATAAGTCTCAACACTTAATTTTTCTACTATTTTGTTTACTTCAATGCACTGGTACTTGGTTGTTCTTACCTTTACTTCACCCATTTAATAATTACCTTAATAAATTTTACAATTTGAACCCTTAGTACGATAAAATCCATTTATACAATACTTTCAATAAGTGATTATAGTTAAGGGGTTGGATAGTGAGATTATAATTATGGAGCTAACCAACTACTTCCAGTGCTACTCTGTCCCAAACCCTTCCCAGTCTTAGCCTATCATGTTATTGCCAATATTTAATATTTATATAATTATTATTTTAAAGTAAATAAAAGATCACAATTATATAATAAAAATGTATTCCTATTCATAAAATTTTGTTGTTCTAAGAGGGACAATACAATGATTTGGGCTTTGGTTCTTCTTCGGGAAGTCCAAGGTTCAAAGAGGTGGCTGTGTACCTTGATAGTAGGAGTTTATCACACTAACCACATAAAAAATGTTAAAATAAAATTAATATTTTTTATATTAAATAAATACCATAAATTAATATTTTTAAATAATTTAAAATATAAATTTTAAATTAAATATGATTTGTTTGTTGTGGTGCAGTGGTAAGGTGCTGGTAGAGGCCGACCAGGTTTCATTCCCTTTGTCTCCATTCTGCAAATATATGATATAGTAGGAATGTCCTATGTGTTGATAGAGGCCGACAAGGCTCCATTTCTCCTATGTTCAAACTGTTGAAAGTTGCACTTCGAAAGGGGTGTTTTCCACTATAAATTAGTTTTTTCTACCCACGTATTGTAGGTGAGTTGGAGAGGAGAGGGCAATCCTCCAAGGGAGGTCTTAGGTTCAAATATCCACCCTACCAAAAAGTTGAATTGGGTATCCAAAATCCAATTGATAATGTTGGTATGGGTAGGGTCGAGTGCGACTCTCGGGTGACTTTGACGGTGTAGAACCCCTTGTTCGTGGTCTCTCAAACCAAGGTGGCCCCGTAAGGGGTTTTTCGCTTTAAAAAAATGATAATATGATATCATTAAAGGTGTTAGTGGTCTCTCAGACCAAAGCGGCCCCGTAAGGTGTTTTTCACTTTAAAAAAATGATAATATGATATCAAGGTAATAAATATTAATATAAATTAGCTTCATCTTTTGGGTATAGTCGTTAATGCCTATATTAAATCAAATAATTGAAATGTTTTTTTGAGCAATGAATTTACATATGAAATCAAATAATTAAAATCATTATTTGTGGTTCAAATATATGATTTCATTCCTAAATCATTGTGGATTATAGTATTTTAGTCCAACATAAAATCTCAAGAATTTTAATAAATAAAAAAAAAAAAGTTGATAAATCTTCATTAGACTCTATAATTATATATTGATTTATTTTGTATACAAGTTTAAATATTTTATATTTGTATATATATTTTATATTTGTTTAGTATGAGAAACCTCTACAACCAATGCACAAGATTGAGCAGTCTCCTCCCAACCGTGATCCCTCGTAAAGTCGAGAGTTATGCTTATCAATAACGAATTTAACAACCACCACATACTCGTCCATGCCACTGTTTGAACCTTAAACTTATATTTGTATATTTTTAATTAGGTATAAAATAGAGTTTAAAATTCATTTAATTTGTAAGGTTTAAATCTTTCTATATATGTTAGATTATTTACTATCAATATAATATAATTTTTTTTTCTTGAGTTGATGGACCTTAAAGATTATATCCATTGCATTTAATTGGATTTGTTTTTAGGTTGATTCATTTCTTGAAACTTTTAGCTTAAACAAAATATTGTTTTCTAAACTAATAATAAAATACATTTAATATAAAATTATTATTATTTTTTCTTAAATTTACATGGTGGAATCGGTAGCCGCCACGAATCCGGGCAGGTTGTCTAGTTTTTATATTCTGCGTTGTCCGTTCTAGAAGCCGCCACACAGATCTTCACGCAGTCCGCTCCTATAACCACCATGCCACAATCATTTTAAACCTTTTACGCCGCTGAAAGCACCGGGAAAGGGACAAGCGTTCAGTCCGACGAGGCCCGAGATTTGAACCTTGGACCTCCGCCCCTTATGAGGTTTGGATGAACCAATTGGTCTACACCTCGAACCCAATATAAATTTATTTTTAATACTAATAAATAATTATATTTATTTTAAATATTTTAAAATATATTTAAAAAAATATATTATTTATTTTATAATTATATATAATTTTAAATATATAAATTTTATTTTTTCCCATTTACATGGGATCTCAATCCTTTATTTTTCTTCAAATTGTGTGTAAAGAAATATTATTAACACATTATGCTTATTAATGTCAAAATCATAATAAATATATAAAATAATAGTTCTTCTTACCCTTAACCCGTTTTCTAACGTATTTTTTATAATAGTTTTAAAAGGAAAAAAGCAAAGTCAAATTATGGTGGGACATGCCATCCCTAACCACCTGTGCTTGGCAATCATGTTATGACCAATATTTCACTTACGGCTGGCATTAGTCACTATCTTCGTTGATTAATATGTCCATTTTATAATTATTACGTAATTTTAAATCATCAAATAGACGTGAAAGAAACAAGTGTTGAATCCTCAGCAATTCACACAGGGCACGCATCATTTTTATGTTTACGAGGACAAACAAAATATATTTTGACGAGAGTTTTTGAAAAAGCCACAAATAACTTTATATGGTTATGTAGAAGTCTTTGGGATAAAGAGACCATTAGAAGATTTATAATTCATTTAATTTTAAGAATTAAAATTTTAAACTTGTATCTTAATTTTTAAATAAAATTTTATTTTAAAAGTTTAAAATTTTTGAAAAATATTTTATGTTTTGTATATATTTAAATAAAAGCATAATATATGTTAAAAAATTAGTATTATATTTTTAAAATAAAATAAAATTAATAATAATTAATTAGTATAATTAAAAAATTATTTTATTATTTAAATATAAAATGTTAATATATTAATGTGAAAAATATCTTTATATTATATTTCATTTTCCTCGTACAAGATTCAAAGCCCAAGTCCAAATTAGGTTAAACTACTCGGTAATTGTACAAAATTGACAATCTTAACTATTCTTAACTGTATTGAAAGTGCCACTCTCCTTGATAGAGACCTACCTGAATGATTCTCTACCTGAATGATGACAGTGCTATAGGGGACCAGTGCTGTGGAAGTTTAGGCCTGCATAGGACATTTCTTCACTCAGCTTTCTCACACGTTATGTTGTCAGCTCACCTGCGTCGCTGGCTCCGAAAGATGTTAAATCAAATTTATGGTTTACACCGCATACATCACATTGATAAAAGTGCCAACAAATTTGTGGGCACAACCCTAGGAGAAGAAAGAGACGTTTTCGAGAATCTATTTTCCTTTGGCGTTCTTGGAAGGTGCCGAAAATGCGGTATGGGCTGTCAAAACTATTGGACAAATAGCATCCCATATACCAATTTTTTTTTGGTTTGTTAAAATTATTTTATACACAATGAAACAATTGAATTTTTGTTAAGAAAAATGAGAAGGTAGCCTCTATCCAGTTGTACTTTGCATCCCACTTTTAATAAAGAAATACTGGCGTGTATCATTATTGGTGAATAGGTCGGCATTTCTGGCTAGTACAAACGTACGCCAATGGAATGGTGTCGTGGCTGTATGCCAACTGCGTTTTGTACGTCACCAGTGCCTAAAATTATCTGCATATGCCAAGGAATGTAAAAGAAAAAGAAAAATTAGCTTGGTCTCTCTTGTTCTTTTCTCTTGTCTCACTTTGCATTGCATTGGTTGCCTTTGTTAAAGGAAGGATTAAAGAAGAACTATGGAATTTAATTTTTGAAAGGGTGAAAAAATAAAAACATTATAATTTGTAAAAATGTAGCGAAGCATTTTTAAGTTAAGTAGTAAAGGTTCAGTTGGTCAAATTTACCCTTCAAAGTTTCTCCGTATACTTTTTTTTTTTTAATTTTTAAAATCACAAGAAAAATCTTTAAAAAATTTAGAACAATTTCAGAAAACCTTTTTTTGATCAAGGGTAGAGGATACAAATAGATTCCATCTCGTTTCTTCAACTAGGCGTGCTCCAAGAAAAACGCAGGAGGCCTTAAACTAGGCGTGCTTCAAGAAAAAAGCAGGAGGCCTTAAACTAGGCGTGCTCCAAGAAAAACGCAGGAGGCCTTAGGTTGAGAGAGATTAAATATATGAACAAAGATTTACTGACAAAATCAAAGTTGAAGACTAGTTTCTTAATAAAACAATAGATGGGCCTAGATTGTCTCCACTAAATAGGAGGGATTAAGCTTTATGGAAGATCAAAACCCCTTACATGACTCCTCCTTTTGGAGCAACATTGTTTTTTTTTTAAACAAAAAATATTCTTCAAAAAGGTCTTAAATGGAGATTAGGCAATGGAGAGCATATTGACTTCTAGGAAGACCCATGGCTTGAGGAGGTGCCTCTCACAGACATTCTTCTTTTGCTATCTTAAGGCCCAAATTTTCTCAGTACTTTGATCCCAAAGTGGTAGACTATATTGAAGAAGTAGATTGTATTAAGAAATGAAAAGATATTCTAAGGTTTATCCTAGCTCAAGGAGTGGAGATTCCCTTGAAAACCCTTGATCTCACATTAAAATATTAGGTTGTTAGGAACTATGTTTGTGTGGACTCGTTAATCTGAAAAAAAGAGTAGAGTGGTATCTTTTCGGTGAAGTTTGCCTACTACCTTGTTGTTGATGAGAATGCATGTTGGTTCCCTTGTAGTTTAGTTTGATTCAAGAAACATACCCCCAATTTTAATTTTTTTCTTTTGCTTGCCCTCCAAAACAAAATTTTTTCTTTGAAAAATCTTAAGAAAAGAGGAATGGTCATTCCTAACGGGTTTTATCTATGTGGGTCTCATGAGGAAAACACTCAACATATCCTTTTAGAATGCTCCTTATCTTTGGATATCCTTTCCTTTCTTCTTTCAACCTTGGGAGTCAATTCTCTGCAAGAATTTTTTGATTATTGGTCCTTTTCTCCCTTCCTTAGCCCTAAATATTGTATCCTATGGAAGCTCTGCCTCTCTCATTTATTTTGGGGGATTTGGAAAGAAAGGAACCGTAGGGCCTTTAAAGACCGTTCTTCGAAAACCTCCTCCATTGGTTTCAGAATTCTTTGTGCTTTAGTTGAAAATTTATTGATTATCTCTCTCCCCCTCTACTATTCCCCCTTTTGAGGCTTCTCTCTCTGCTAGCCTAGGGTTACCAGTTGGGGTTCATGGACCCTCTTCCAAGGTTTATCCCTACTTGACTCAATGGGGGCTGATAAGGTTATTATAGAAGGGGATTCTTTATACATTATCAATATCCTCACTGAACATGCTTCACCTAGCTAGAATATTTGTAATCTTATGGATGAATAAAAATATTCCTAAGAAAATTAAGGTGTCTACTTGGAAAGAGAATTTCATGCAACACCTTATTTCTTTGGTGAGAAATGATATTTTCCACATCAATGAGAATAGCTGATTTTGTTCTATTATTTGGCATTTTGTTTTTCAGTTTCTTTGTTTACTTTGTTTTTGTTGGATTTGGAATTGGTGGGTTTTGTATCTAGTTCTTTGTTGTCCTATTCTATTTGTGTGTTTGTTATTAGTCATTTCTCCCATGTTTCTATTGTGGGTTAGGCCTTATCCTATGCTCTTCTATTTTTATTGGATTTTGTTAGGGCTACTTTGTTGATTTCGTTTGTAAATTTGTAAAACCTAATCATAAAAAATATGATATATATTTTTTAATATTTATAATATATAAAAAATAATAATTTTATAATTTTTAATTATAATAATATAATATATATATTTTAAAGATATTAATATTATAAAAATAAATTATATAATATTGAATAAATATTTATTTAAACTCTAAATCCCTCAAACAACAATAATAATAATATTTAAAAAAATTAAACAATTTTATGTTATAGTAAATCATTTATGAGATTATTATAATTATATATTTTTTAATAAAATTAGTGAGAAACTAAACTTACCAATAGAGGATTAATACACAACCACATATAGGCACTTGGTTTCAACCTTAGACATTCTATAGAAAAGCCAAACCCAAAACGATTGTGTTATGCTTGGAGACTTATAATTATAAAATAGTGTTATATAAAATACAATTTGAATTAACTAACTTATGTGACACATGATAGTTTTTAAATATAAATATATTTTAATAAGAATGAATATATTTTTCTCATTACTACAATTATAATCATTATTTCACTAAAAAATGTTATTTTAAAACTCTTTATAAAATATTCTCATGTTGGCACCCATAAAATCAAGCATGAAGATGCCCCTATATGTTCTTCCTCCCAGAAAGGTGCTCCCCTAAGCAGCTCCTCCAAGTTGTCCAATCAGTGTGCTAGCATCCCCTTCATCAGCAAGAAGGGTCATGTGTAGGATTTGGAAGATCTCATGAGTGTGATGGCGCACGAGCCACCAAGATGAATTCATCACTCCTGCAACAAGCCTTTATCATCCTGGAGGAGCTTCACAACTAGTTTGAAGGTGATGATGCAATGAATATTGTTGAATCCCTTACTCCTGGTATGAATAGTTGAAGATTTTTTTACCCTTGTTTGGGGTTTCCCTTATGTGTGTCTCTCTGCTCACTTAGATGGTCCTCCTGGTTTGGAGAACCCGTTCCTTGTTTTGGTCCTTCTCTTGGAGACAGTCTCTGGTCCTTTTGTTTTTACTGTGGGTTGCAAGAGTTAATATCCCTTACTGATAATTTTGTACAAGGTTCGAGGATAATTTCAAGACCCCTTCCTCCAACTAATAATTATTTATTTATTTTAAATTTTTGTACCATTATTCCTTACAAATAAATTATATATGGTACCTAAAAAATATTAAAGATATGCATGTTGATAATTTATTACATATAGGCTTTTCCTTTTTGGGAGAGCATCCCATGGATGCATGCTCTCTAATAGAGTTGTTTTACTAGGATCCAGGAGGGCCCCTAGTTTTTCTTTTGGTGGCCCAATGTTTGCTGCCTAGGAGAGCATCCTATGGATGCATGCTCTCTTAGAGAGTTTTTTTAACAAGGGTGAGGAGAGCCCTCAACTTTTCCTTTGGTGATATACAATGAATTTTCCTTCTTGGGAGATAATCTTGTGGATGCATGCTCTCTTGGAGAGCTATTTTACCAAGGGCTAAGAGAGCCCCTAGTTTTTCCATCGACGATTTATGGTGGTTTTCCCTTCTTGGGAGAGAATCTTGTGGATGCGTGCTCTCCTGGAGAAGTATTTTACCAAGGGCGAGGAGGCCCCCCAAATTTTCTTTGATATTCTGCAACAACTTTCCCTTATTGGGTGAGAACCCTATGGATGCTTGCTCTCTCAGAGAGTTGTTTTACCAAGGGTGAGGAGAGCCTCCAATGTTTTCTTCAATGGTTTGTGATGGCTTTCCCTTCCTAGGAGAGCATATCGTGGATGCATGATCTCTTAGAGAGCTATTTTACTAAGGGCCAAGAGAGCCCCTAATTATTTCTTGGGTGGTTTGCAGCAGATTTTCTTCTTAGGAGAGCATCCTATGGATGCATGCTCTCTCAAAGAGCTATTTTACCAATGACCAGGTGGGTCCCCTATTTTTTATTTGGAATTCTACACTAGATTTCCCTTCTTTGGAAAGCATCATGTGGGCATGTGTTCTCTCGGAGAGTTTATTTTACCAAGGGCTAGGAGGGCCCCTTGTCTTCATTTGATGGTATATGACCTTCTTAGGAGAGCATCCTATGGACCCGTGTTGATGTGTTATTGAATATGAAGTGTTCTAGGATGCTTCTTTGCCTTCAAGTCTCAAGAAGTTTTCCTTATTTGATCGATATTGGACAGACCCCTTGGGGACAAATTTTTTTCTCAAATTTTCAAAATAATAGTTTGAGCATGTTAGAATAAGTGAATATTCTCTTAAGTTCTACTAGGATAGACACACTTGAGTTTCCACTCCTCCATGTGCCAGGTGAACTCTCAGTGGTGTCTTCATTAGACTTGATGAGTTGTTACACTCCTCCATGTGTCAGGTGAACTCTCAATGGTGTCTTCATCAGACTTGATGAGTTTTTCCACTCCTCCATGTGTTAGGTGAACTCTCAATTGTGTCTTCATTAGAATTGATGATTTTTTGTAATCCAACGGCTCTCAATGATCAACTTTGCTATTTATACAAAGTTGATCCCTAAAATAAATCAATTAGTTCTATTTTATTTCTTCAAATCTTGTAATGCTTTGTAGTTCTACTCTTGGAAATTCTAACATGGTATCAGAGTAGGGTAGATTCTTCTAGCATTCTGTCTTGAAGGAGGTTTCTCAAATTGGTTCTTAATCTCTTATTCTTTACTTTTTTAAATAAAGAAGTTTTTTTCATATTGTAGTATGCTCATATATGCAATTTTTTAAAAAGATATTTGCTTATGGTAATACCTACTAGTTTATATAATTTTGTTTTACCATTGATGCAAATATTTCAAAATTTCTTTATTCACTACTTTGTGTATGCATATTGAAATTTTTTGCCTCTATAAAAATACTCCTTAACGAACGCAACTTGCTTTAAAATAATTAAAGCAACACTGCGTCCCATTCTAGGTGTTTTTATTTTTATATTATTTCTTCCCCTCTTGAACGTAACCATCACTACGTTTCACTCAAGAAGGAAACTAATATAAATCAAACCTTTTTTTTTAGAGGCCCCCTGTTTTTATTTTTCTTCCTACTTCGCCTACGTTTAAATATTTTTTCCTTAAATGCCAGCTCGTTCGACTTTCAATAGCCTTCACTACGCATTTCATAACGTAGAAGGATAAGCATTTAACGTCATTTTTCCCTCGTTGCGTATCTTCTAACATTGAGGAAAGGTAAAAACCGTAGGCCCTTATTTTTGGTGGGCATTTAATTTTTTTGTCTTACAATCTCAAATCGTTTTATCTTCGTAAATTTTAATTAATGTAAGGATCGCTCTCCACATCACCAATTAATGACTCTTGGTCTACCTACCTAGACCAACGTTCATAAATTTTTTATGAACATGGCCTTTGGCCAGCATTTTGTTGTGGCATGCCTTGAGACTACGTCTCTCAACAGGCATTTCCCTCATTAATTTTTTATATTCTTCGAAGATCTTGAGATTTTAGGAAGCGTTCTACTCGAAGTTTGTCATATATGTTTGTCATTTGACGCTCAAGAGGATCTTATTTCCTCTTGATATATAAACATATTTCTAAGCTTCAAATCATAAATCTTTTTTATTCTAAGATTTTCTTCGGTAAAGCTTAGATTGATATTTCTTTGGGCCCATTTTATATTGTTCCCTGTAAATATCTGCAAGTGTTTTTTCTTAAGTTTAGTGTGTGGTGAGATAATATGTTCTACAAGTGAAATATTCGGAAACACTCAGGTCACCGTATCCTCTCTTTGACACCTTGCTCTTAGCACCTCTAATTCGACTTTTAAAGCTGGTCTATGGCATAGTTGCTAAGAGAGACTCTCTGATTTGGCGTCACTCCTCTCAATGCCTCTTCAACATGTCATATGGTAAGGTGTTATATCATTTTTTAAATAACATTTTCTTATCCAGTGCAGATATAGAAGGAGTCTCATTTTTCTTGGACACTGCCATTGGTGGGATGAATGTAGATGCCACAATGCAGATATAGGAGTCTTTTTTTTCCTGGACGTCATCATTGGAGTAGTGAACGTAGACGCCATCCTTCCTCACTGCTTTTTCATTGAAAGGTACTTCGTGGACACTTACTCGCCATCTTTCAAGATGTTTTTTCTGTTGCATCCTCTATCTAACTTCAACCCCTTTAATTTAAGCTATAATATCTTTTTTTTATATATATTGTAGCAAGAAAAAAACCATTTCATTCCCTTTCCTTTCTAGATTTTTCTTCACCCAAAAATCAAAGGAGAATTGTAAAATTTTTAATAATTATTTTTTGTGGGGGGTTTATAGGTGCCTTTTGCACCTATACTAAGTTTGGGGGGTGTCATTGCGTCACTTTTTACCTTCTTTTACCTTCTTTACTTTCATTCTTAAGTTGGTAATATTAATTTTGTTTATATATCTTGCTTAATATTAAAAAGGTGTTGATTAAATCTTCAATTATTAATTAAAGAAATTACTAAAATATTTTTTTTCTTTATTTCATTAAGAAAAATTTTATATTAACAACTTAAATTCTCTATTTTCCAAACGTCTTTAATATTTTATAGAGATATTTTAGTGAAAGAAAAATATTTCCTTTCAAAACAGTCTCTATATTAATTAATTTTTTTGGAATCAATTTGTTACATATATTCAGCTTAAATGAAATAAAAGGGTATTCAAACCAATCCTTACATAATAAAGAATAAATAAAATATATCTATTCTTTATTTAAGATTTCATTAAGAAATCTTTGTGTTCAATTTATTATTGTTGACAAAGAGTATTTTTTAATTATCTCTTTAAAAACATTATTTCTCATTCTAAACTTCCTAAGAAGAATAAATAATTCATATCACCACTCACCTTATTGTACATACTATTTAACTTATAGTTTCTGTCAAGTAAGGGTGAGTTATTTGGTAACCAATACAGGCCTGCTTGTTATTCACCTATGTTCCAAGTATCATATCTAATCAATACTTATAGTTTCCCTCTAGTCAGGGCGGGTATTTAAGAAGAAAATATATATAGCCCTGACATATTATTTCTCTTAACCATAATTAATATCAAATTTACTCAAAATACTTATAGTTTTCCTCTCGTTAGGGCGGTTATTTATTGAGTTATTTTGTGTTTCCTAAAAGCTTTCGCATATTTATCTCATTAACCTCATTAAATATCAAATAACCTCAAAATTACTTATAGTTTCCCTCTTGTTAGGATGAGTATTTTTGATCAATTCGGTATTTTTTCCAAGCTTCTGTTGACTAATATCCATTGCATTCTCTAAATTAAAGTTAAAGGGGGGACCTTTGGGTTAAATTCAAAATGAATTCAATGAATACAATTTATCCTCTCACTCCTCACAACTTCCATACATGGAAACCCAAAATTTTAAATCAAATCTCTTAGAAAGGGCTCACACACCTATTAGAAGAAAAACAACCTGAGTTCGAAAAAGAATATGAAATATTTGTCCACAAAGGAAAAATGTATGAAACAATGGGTATTATTAGCTCTAATGTGCATGAAAGTTTGTGGTTTCACATTGCGGATTGTAAAAATCCTTATGAAAGTTGGGAGAAACTAAAGACTTTGTTTGGGAAAGTAGATCAAATAAGATCAATGCAACTAGAAGCAATATTAAAAACTCTATATCCTGAGGACTTCAACAATATTCTTGACTTCCTCAAAAAATTCAAAGAGGTCCTCACTCAATAAAAAGGTAGTGGGAAGACTAATACTGAAGAAGAATACATTTATCTAATCCTTTCTAAACTAAATGGTGTATTTAAAATCTTTGCTACCACCTTTCTATCTACCAAATATGATCTTGGTGAAACCTTTAAAATGTCCTCTTTAGAAGAGTTTTGTGATAGACTAACTAGGGAAGAAACAAAACTTGCAAGACATGAAATCTATTCTTCTTGCTCTTCCTCAAAAGCCTTGTAGCCTCCACCTCTTCTAAATAAAAATTCAAAAATAAGGAAAAGAATCCTATAACTTGTACTCATTGCAAAAAGAATGGTCACTCTGTAAATAAATGCTGGAAAATATTACAACTAGAGGCAGCTATGAAGGATCAAAAGATAGATAATAAAAAACAAATAGAAAAATCCCTTAATGTTCAAAGGAAAACCTCCAATTCTTCTTCTAATCACTAGGTCCTATATTCTTGAGTAACTCATCACATGACTGCTTCAGATGAGTCATTCTCTTCTATCTCCTCAAGATCAACCTATAGCATAGAAGTTGGTGACTCTTCATTCATCCCAGTCAAAGGAAAGGGTGATATAACCATTGATGGTGGATCTATCAATAATTTTCTATATGTTCCAAACATCACCACAAATCTCCTCTCCGTCTATCATATTTATACTTTTGGAAAGGAGAAAAATGTTCTTTTCTTTCCAACAACAGTTGAGATAAGAGACTTTCGAGATCTCCATTCTCTCATAGCCAAAGGAGATATTGATAACAACACTCACCTATTTCACTTCAAAGGATTCAAAAATCTAGAAGGGGCATCTTGTTTTGTGGCTCATGGCTATCTTAAAAGTAAAATTTGGCATGAAAAGTTTGATCATCTCAGTTACAAATACCTAAATGAATTGAGCACCCATGAAATGGTAATAGGTTTACCTCAAGTCTCTTCTATTTATGGAGTTTTCCTAGATGTGCTCTTGGAAAGCAACATCAAGATTCTTTCCACCCATGTATTTCTCTAAGAATTGCATCCCCTCTAGAATTAATCCATAGTGACTTGATGTCTTTTACAGAACGTTATTTCAAAGGAGAAAAATATGTTGTAACCTTTATTGATGACTTTCCTAGAAGAACTTGGGTCTACTTCCTAAAATATAAAAGTTATGTTCTATCCCACTTCAAAGTATTCAAAGCCTTAGTTGAAAATCAGGCCTCTTGTAATATCAAGCAAATTTGCACAGATAAAGGGGGAGAATACTGTAGTAATGAGTTACCCATATTTCTATCAAATCATGGCATCATTCATCAACATTTTGTCTCCCATAATCATCAGCAAAATGACATTGCAAAAATAAAAAACTGAACATTAAAGGAAATGGCAAATTGTATGCTCCATTCAAGAGATCTTCTAAAAGTTTTTTGGGCAGAAACTATTAACTGTGCCAATTATATTCAAAACTGCACACCTCATAAAGCTCTTGATAATTTAACTCCTAAAGAAGCATGGAATGGTTCAAAACCAGATGTTTCCTTCTTCAAAATTTTTGGGTGTATTGTTTTGGTGCACATCCCAAAGAAGAAAAGGAAGTCTATAGATAAGAAAAGCAGAAAGCTCATATTTGTTGGTTATTGTGAGGAAATGAAAGCATACAGGCTCCTTGAACCCTCAACTCATGAGTTATTTTCATAGGAATGTACAATTTGATGAAACATTCCCTCAGAAAGATCCTCAACTCTCCTCTTCCTCCATTGAGCCTTCTCCTATAATAGAACCTCAATATTATGAAGAACCAACTCTAGAGGTTAAATTAGATATTAATAATCAATATGAGGAACTTGTAACTCCAACTCAATGTCTTTCCACTCTTTCTACTCCTTACACTATGTCAAAATGGGCCCGCACCATTGTTAAATAAGATACTCCTTACATCCAAAATATTCCATCATCTAGATAAACCAACTCCATAGGCACTGGTCTTGTTTATCAGTCTATTTCCTCTTATCCTTAGTCCTTCAAAGAATCAACTGGTATTAAATAATGGGATGATGCCATGGAAAACAAATTCTCTTCCTTAATCAAAAACAAAACTTGGGATTTAGTTCCCTTACCTAAAGGAAGGAAATTAGTTCATTGTAAATGGATTTACAGAACAAAGTATGGTCCTAATGGGGAAATTGACAAAAATAAACCTCTCCTAATAGCCAAAGGTTTCTCTCAAATTGAAGGAATTGATTATGCCAAAACCTTTGTAATCTTGGTTCTTGCTCTAGTTGCTTCCCAAAAGTGGCTTGTATTTAAAATGAATGTAAAAAGTGCTTTCTTACATAGGGATTTAATGGAAGAGATATACATGGAACAACCTGCTGGTTTCACTCAAGACTCCTCTCTTGTTTGTAGGGTAAAAAAATCTCTCTATGGCCTCAAACAAGCTCCTAGAGCTTGGTATGAAAATATGGACTCCTTCCTTATTTCCGTAGGTTTTTCTCATTGTGGGTCTGACATCATAGTCTACATTTGGAGAGATGAAGGAAAAATCACCATTATTGTTTTATATGTTGATGATATTTTAATCACTAGTAGTACCTTCAATCACATTCAAACTATAAAAGACTCCCTCTCTAAAAAAATTGATATGGCTGATCTAGGTTTAGCTCATTACTTCCTTGGGATCCAAATAAATCAAACAAATGCAGGTATTTCATTGTGTCAACAAAAATACACTCTAGATCTTCTTTAGAGGTTTAAAATTTCATATTACAAACCTTATCCTACACCTTTTCAATATGGCATAAATCTAAGTACTTCATGCTCATCCCCTCTATGTGATGCAACTCTATACCATTAGCTTGTAGGGAGTCTATTATACCTTACTCATACTCATCCAGATATATCATATGTTGTTGGCCTCATATCTATATTCTCCCATCAACTTCACTTAAGTCATTGGCAAGAAACAAAAATAATCCTTCGCTACTTGCAAGGAACTACTCAATTTTAGCTCTTATATAAAGGAAAATCCATGGATATCATTGGCTACATAGATTCGGATTGGGTAGGTTTAGTAGAAGACAAATGTTCAACTTTTGGCTATCTTTTGTCTTGGTTCTTCACCAATAGCCTGGTTATGCAAAAAATAACAAGCAATAGCCTTATCATCTACATAGGAAGAATACAGGGAAGCAGTTTTAGCAAGTCAGGAAGCTCTTTGGCTTCGTCAAATTCTAAGGGAATTTGGTTTATCCCATGACAAACCTTTAACTCTTTGGTGTGACAATCAGAGCACAATTCACATTGCATGAAATCTAGTTGAGCATCAATGCACCAAGCACATTGAGATACATATGCACTTCATTCGACAACACATTCAGAACAGGGACATATACTTGGACTATATTCCAACTAAGGAGCAAATTGCAGACATCTTCACCAAGTCATTTCCTTCTTCGTGTTACATATAGTTGCAAAAGAAACTTGGAGTAATACAATTGCATTGACACAAAGGTCTTCCACCTCTCCTTTTACTATTGTATCCTTTGGAGGATGGTTTTTTTTCCCTTGTGCTTTTCATCATCTCTCCAAAATTATATATTCTTAATGAGTACCTAATCAGGCCAATATGCTCGGACTCATTATTTTTTTGTGTTGAGAGGACAATATTTGCCATTCAAAGACATGCCTCTATCTTGGATATTTTTCTTGTAACAGATGATTTTTCCCAAAGGGGTTTTTTCACCATCTATATATTGTAAATGAGTACTTCATCAGGCCATGTTGTCGGGACTCATACTTTTATTGTTTTAAGAGGACAATCTTCGCCATCCGAATACAATCCTCTTCCTTATTTATTTTTTGATAGATGGATTTTCCCATTTGGTTTTTACCATCTCTTCAAAAAAGAAATCATTGTACATGAGTACCTCATCAGGCCTTGTTGCCGGGACTCATTTGTACAAACCACCCCTAGTATCACTTAAGGGGGGTGTTAGAATACGTGAATATTCTATTAAGTTCTACTAAGATAGACACACTTAAGTTTCCACTCCTCCATGTGTCAGGTGAACTCTCAATGGTGTCTTCATCAGACTTGATGAGTTGTTCCACTCCTCCATGTGTCAGGTGAACTCTCAGTGGTGTCTTCATTAGACTTGATGAGTTGTTGTAATCCAACGGCTCTCAATGATCAACTTTGCTATTTATACAAAGTTGATCCTTGGAATAAATTAATCAGTTCTATTTTGTTTCTTCAAATCTTGTAATGCTTTGTAGTTCTACTCTTGGGAATTCTAACAAGAGCGATATTTCCATGCCTTGGTGGGAGTTTTTCATTTTTGAATTTCTTGTTTGAGTAATACCCTTGCTTGGGCGGGAAACTTCAAATTTGAATCCTTTGTGGATCTTGTATCAATTTAGTTTATTTTTCTTTTGGTAATCCCTATTTGTGGGATTTCTCACTTTGTAAAAGGTTTATGGACCCTTTCAAAACCACTTCTTTCAACCAATAAAAAAAAAAATGATTACATAAATTACATGGGTGTAAAAATTTTATTGTTAATTTAATATTTTTGGTTGAAAATTATTCATTTCTTAAGAATAATAGTCCTTTTTGTTATACATGAATATGATGAAATTTAAATTAATTTTTTTTTTTTTTAATTTTAAAGTTTTTTTCAAATTTTCAACATTTTTGATGTTACAATTTTGGTTTGGTGAGACTTATTAACAAGCCCACCAAAATTACATCATCATTACATTGTGTTACCACAATTTTTTATAATTAAAATATCACTTGGAAATATTTGAACCTAGGTCTCCTTGAGCCAATTTCATTTTATAAGTGTGATGAAATTTAACTTAAAAGGTAATCTTAAATTTTTAAAATATTTGTCACTTAAACCTTTAAACTTCATGATGATATACATTTAACACGTCACAAAATTTAAATTTAAAATATTTTTAATTGTATTAGTATTTGTCTTTTAGACCTCACTATTACTAGATGATTAGTGTGACATTCTCAGTGACATGGACCCCCAAAGGTGGAAAGGATGGGTGGACTGGAAACCCTTGGCATTATGGCATTGGCCCAAACAAATGGTTTGGGTATACCTATCCTACTAAAATATTGAGGTGGAGACATGAATTTAAAATAATTCTTTTTTTTTAACTGAAGGTTGGCTATCTTGTGTACCTCATAGTCATGGAAAATTGTGGGTATCATCACCCTATTGCTTATTTCAAGGAAATCATGGCCCAATGTTGATAAGATCCTTTTTAGTAACTTCTTGAAATGTATTTGTAATTCAAACAGAGCAGTTTTTCCATGGTGTGCTTTCCACATAGTGATTTGGTGTGCAAGGACATCCAGATTGTGACCCAAAGTGATTTCTTGAGACCCTATATTTTCCATTGCACGAATACTTTGAAATCCTTCCTTCTTTGGCTAGGTGGGGAGATTCACGAGAACTTAAGAAATGTGGTTGTTAGGTTGGTCTACTATATTAATTCCTATCATATTTCATTTATAAATCCGATCATCATTCCTACCAATGGAGGTTTATCGAGTGATAAAAAGAGAATTAGAGTTAAGTGGATTCCCTTGAGGGTTTTTAAATTCTCTTCGAGAATGGTGTCCCTAGGTTTGGAGCCTAACTCTATAACAATTTATGAGGATATAAGGAAGATATTAAAGAAAGGAAATATCCTTGAGTGTCTCCTAAAAATTTTGGGCCATCATAGGGAGATGGTCGAACACTTGGTCTACTCATGGTAAAATGGGGTGGTTAGGATTGGGAGAATAGAGTTTGAGATTAATATTCCTTTGATTGTAGAGGTAACTAGCCTAGTCATGGATGGGTATGTGCACAACTATGAAAAGCACTCACTAGAAAATGAGGTTTAGTACTTTATGGGGAGGAGGAATTAGTGAAGACTTAGAATACCTTCAAGAGAAACTCTTTGAAGACATCATGGGATCATGTGACTTTGGTTAGAATGCAATATTTTATGCTCGATGAAAATCAGGAGATATTGTGTATCTATCATTTTATGTTCCTGAGCCACATCTGTCATAAGAGAACAATGGATATTCCATCATTCCAGTTCCAATATTTGGCTAAATTGATTAATCGAGTGAAAAAAGGAATGACTCCAGATATAATTCATCAGGGTCTACTAAAAATTATCTTTGAATTTATGGTGAAATCCAGGGGTTTGGATGGCGAAGGTATTCTGAAGTCTTTGAATATGGTTCCTTCTCCCATGGTCAACTACACTAATTTGTTAAACTTTGGAGATTTGGATTCTATAAGTAGGAATGCTATGGAATCTACTCTACTAGCAGAGGTAGCGATGAGGGTGGTTGAATCTCTTTAGAAAGGCTCTGATGATAGTGAATATGAGACATGAAGAGCCAAGATATTGGTTACCAAGGTGGCAAACCTTGGGAAATTCCCAATGATTATTGACGAATCAGACTTCGAAGAGTATCTACTCCCTTCCAAGAAGTTGAAACTTACACCTGGTATGGGAATAAAAAAGGCATCGATTCTCAACTACATAATGCTGGTTTGATCCGCAAATCTATTTAAGGGAATTTGTTTAATCTTTAGTGATTCCTCATCGACTCCTTATAAGCAAAAATATCCTACATGGAAGAGATCCTCATCCTCATGGGTTGGCAGACTTGGGAGATTAATGAGCAAAATGTTGAGAATGAGGTAGGACCAAGTAGCACCAAATAGTGACTCCTCTGGTTAGGATTTTAGTTTTTTTCTATTTTTTGTTTGTATTTGTAGACACCAAAACAGCACCAATCCGATTATGTGACAACAAGCGCTGATCGCATTGACACACACAGCCCCTAGGGCAGCCCCCAGAGGTTAAACAGTGGTCCTAACCACTCCCAAAAGTAGTTTTGGAGGTCAGAGGTCAATTTGGCACCTTTTTGGCACCTTGCTCTCTGCTCGTCCCACCCCGGGATGAATACAAACTGGCATTCGTCCCACCCAGGGATGAATAGCAGCATTCGCCCCAAGGTGAGGCGAATAGCAAGTTTGACTGGCAAAAAGTCAAACCTCGACAAGTCCGCCAGTTAACTGAGGCTTCAGGCCATGCAATTGCGAGGAATAGCTTTAAATCAAGGAGAGAGACTTCTGTCATGCATGTCTTTATTTTAGAGACCTCATGCAAGGAGATTCTAAATCGGGGAATTATCTTTTCTCTCAAAATAGGACAATCAACTCAAGTGGCGCCCTCGCATGCGCAATTCAAACAAAGAGACCCTAGGTCTATAAATTGGTGAGTTTTCTCACCCAAAAGATATACAGAGAAGGAGCATTTGAGCAACGAAGTGCTGCCAATTTACATACCTACTTGCGATTTGTGCCTTTCACATCCTTAATCTCTCATTCGAAAGGGAGGTTATTGGGTGATTATTGGAAGCACGAATCCGGACCCAAAACCCAATTTTTGGCCACAATATTCCACAAAATTTGTCGAAAACACCCCATAAGGAGTTTTGGACCCATCCCAAGTGGATTGGTGCCAAAAAAGTGTCCCAAACGGTGGGCGTTCTGCCCGGGCGCCCCCCAAACTGTCACAGTCCTATTCGCCCCACCCCGGGATGATTAGAAATATGTGATATATTTCTCTAATTTTTATTTTGCATCTTATTCTAGGACTGTTAAATAGGTTGTAGTTTAAATTTCATTTCATTCTGAGCAATTTTGACCAGGTTTTTGTCATTTCCCGCCTTTACTAACTTGCAGATGGCACCAGAAAAATCTGGGTGATAGAGGCCAAATTGGAGAAATATGACCATCTGGGTCTTCCCAAAACACCCCCAATTAGCTAACCCCAACTTTGCAGGTCATTTGGAGCTTCCTAAGTAGGACATTGAAGAGGGTGCTTTCTGACAAATTATTGCAGGCTTATTCGTCCCACCCTGGAGCGAATACAAATCTGTGAGGAATTTCCAGACTGTTCTTTTTGCAGTGGTCTTCCTGGTAACATATTTATGCTTCTGTCAAAATTTTAGGTCGATCTGAGGTCATTTGATTATCATTTTAATATTTTCATGCATATACTGACAGTAGGCCTTGGGAAATACATGCTTTATTCTATCTGTAGGTGCTACTAATATTTTCTGTTTCTTTGAACGTAGGTTTTTGACATCAGAAGAGCAGGAAGGAGTGAAAAATCATATACACAAGTGGCGGTGACGTTTTGGTCCGCCCATCTTACATGTGGGCACGCGGAAGAAGGATTGCTATCATGGATGTGATCAAGAAACATATTTAACGCTCCTATCCCCTAAAAAGGAAGGAGACGTATTGTAACATGACTTTGAAAGCATATCAATAAAGAAGGACCATATTTCATATTGCTTTTATCTTGTGTCGATTCGCTCATGTTCTTTCCTTTTATGCATCTTTCAATACATAGGCTTTTAGCGTTAAGTTTGGTTTTAGACGCATCGTATTCAGCATATTCCTTTTTGTTTCCGTATCCTCGTGCTTTCAATGGCGATCACGGTGGGACCTCTATCCCTTGATTTTTAAGATTAAATTTCTGATTAAATTTGCTTGTTTTTTGCTTACAGGTACCAAGTTTTCCAACGCTGGACTGTTTTAGAGCAGAAATTCAGAGACATCCGATTTGGGCAGAGAAGAGGTAGAGGTCTTAAACACCTTCTATCAAAATTTTTTTGTTTGTTCTCTAGTTATTTGCTTGCATAGGAGAGTTTGAATGCTTGTTTGCTTCATTTATGCAACTTAAAAAGAACCCCACACACCACGTGGTAAGTTAAAACAACAAGGAGTTGGTCGTAAAACCCCAACCCTTGAGCAAGACCAACGGTGGATTTCATCACCACCTTGGCTTGAGATACTGCATACATTACCCCGATCGTGACTGTTGCTAGACGTAAATCCTGATGAAAGCTGACCAAGTGTAGCTGGGGTGATTCCCAATGCATGAGGATAAGTCTTCTATGGTAGGTGTCATAAACAGAGTGATCCCCCTTCCGTACCGCCTATGTTCCACGTACCATCTGCTCTCACGTACCAATAGTTTCCCTCACGTAAGGGCGGGTATATAGAGAGGTTGGTATATCGGTCTGGCAATGGTATATCGAAGGGGCGACCATTTTTTGGGAGTCATAAGAGCCATCATTTTGCATTTAAACGTTCTTTCCACAAACTTTCAAAACGAACATCAAAAACACACTAAACCAGGTTTAGGGCACACTTTTAATCGTTAAACGAGATAATCATTGTTTGTGTGTGTGATATTTCCTGTTTAGTGTAGCATAAGAAATCCTAAAAAAGATAAAAATCTACTCATCTTTAGGTAAGCACATCACCATGGTGTACACTCGTAGCCGAGCCCAATCACGGGCAAGCGCTACAGAAAGTGCACCAAGGGGGGCAAGTCACCTCCGATATAGTCCTGAGGACTTGGTCATCCCGCCTTGGTGGCCTGACACACAAGATAGTCCACATCATGCCATAACAGAATAGGACTATAGAGGCACCTCTTTGAGGGGCACCCCCACTCAACATAGGTCCTTTCAAGAAGAGAACCTACACGTAGCACTCAACATAGACAGGAGACCTCCCTTAGATGCTCGTTATGAGTGGCCTAGTGATGAAGTGTTAGAACAACAGAGGGTCCAGAAGGAGGGGCCACATGATTTCTTCATCCCTCCTCTACCCCAGATTACTATTAGAAACACTAGACCAAATCTAGAGTATCAAGCTTTCCAGACAGGGCAAGACAATTCTGCCCGCACCTTGCATGCATATGAAAGAGAGGACGAGGAAGACTACCATGTTCCTCAAGAGTAGTACACAAGCATGGGAGCGATGTACCTCCACGCCTACCATGTATCAAGATCACCCATTGAGGCTACAGCCTCGAGTTAATGCAGCTAACCTCGATAGAGGAAAGCAACCCATAGGGGTCTCGGATCACCACGACCGAGATAGACATGTAGGAGAGGCATCTAGGCTTCCTAAACAAGAGACGGAACAAATTGACTTGGCATTTGCCAAACATGCCCCGCCAAGCGCAAATCATGCAGCTTAGGCAAGATCAACAATAGTTAGAGCATCTATATCGCCTTAACAAAGAGCGCATTCAGCATCAGACAGCCGAATTGCTTCATAACAATGTGCCTACGAAGGTTCCAATCCCTCGCGTGCATAAAGTAGAAGTGTATGAGAGGCATAACCCCTTGGTACGAGACAGGTCCACGTGACCTTATCAAGTATTGCCTCCGAGACCTCCTAGACCTGAGCGGGAGGCCACTCCCCGAAACAATGATGGGCACCCTCCGTGGGCACCCACCCATGTGTATAGGTCTCGGCCAGGCACTCCTCAAGAAGCCTATGAGGAGTATGAACAAGAAGAAGAGTGGGCTGAAATGCTCTACCAAGGCAGAGGGGTGCTATCCAGCTACCTCTCAATAGGCCTCAAGTTCCCCGCAACCCACAATGGGAGCAAACTAAGGAGGAAGAAATTAAATCCTCTGATGCATATAAAGCGCTGCTAGAGTGCTTAGAGTCTATGGAGATCAAGACTTCTGGGCCCCAAAATCCCACTTTACGCCAACTCCGTAGTCATCCTGTGCATCCATCAGTGTCGACACCTCCATACCCGGAACACTTTAAACTGCCCTAGTTGGCACTCTTTAGAGGGGAGGAGGATGCCCAAGAGCATGTGACTAGATTCCTGAGCCAGTGCTTTGGTATTCAGGACAATGATGCTTTGTTACTAAGAACATTTATAACCACATTCGTAGGCCCTACCTCGGATTGGTTCACCCAATTACCGAAACATAGCATCAGTAACTTGGATCAGCTAGTGGATGCGTTCCTCGAATGCTTCACCTTCAACACTAAGAAAAAGGTGTCATTAAGTGACCTAGCTAGCCTCAGGCAGTATGAGGAAGAGACCATGGTGGCATACGGGAACCGGTGGAGGACGTTGCTTTCAAAGCTGCCTTACCTCCCTCCCATGTCAGACCTGACCCAAATGTTCTCAAAAAGCTATTTGAGATCGATCTCCATGCTATTGCAGCTACAGCAATATGCCAGTTTAGAGGAAGCTCTAGCGCAAGCCAGAATCATTGAGGAGATTAAGATACAGGATGGCGAGATCGCCAAACCTAAGAAGAAAGAATGGACCAAGAACACTAAAATAGGGACCACGCAACCGAAACCTGTTACGGTTAATCAGGTTGCTATCAATGTCCCTAAGCCTGCACAAGCAACACAACCTCAAAAGGCTAACTATCAAGCGGTGCCTCCTAACAACTATGAGAGAGAAAACCAAAGGCAGGAACAAAATTAGTAGCATCGCCCTAGGCGACAATTTACTCCTTACACAGAGTCCAGGGACTCTCTGTTTGACCGCTTGTCAACGATGAACTTGATCAACCTTCCAGAGATTCAAACTATAGACCCCAATGCACCGAAGCCTAAGGGGTACCGAGAGGACTTGTACTATAGGTTCCATAGGCGTAAGGGACATGATCTTAATGCATGTTGGAAGTTCAAAGGTTTGGTACAAGACCTCATCGACAACAAGACATTGGCAGTGGACAACCCCGTAGCGCCAAACAACCAACATATGGGAGTCTTCAGAGACCCCTTGCCTACCCATGAGGCACAGGAAAAACCTCTTCAAGTCAATGAGGTGCAACAGAATTGCCCTATGCAGGGATATGTAGGGATGATAAGCATAGTGACTAGGAACAAGAGATACCCAGGAGCTGCCCCCACGGTAGCCACAAGAGAGGTTCCATCGATGTCACAAACTCAACAACACCCTACGCAACTTCCCCCGCCTAGACCAGTGGCCATGATTCGGACTAGACTTACCCAAAGTCTAAGGACCACGTCGGCTAGGCTCTCCATATACGAGCTCATTCAACAATCAGCGCCCCATCGAGAGGCTCTAATGGAGATTTTAAAGGCCATCGAGCTGCAGCCCCATGAAGCGAACTCTTTCAACAACTTTGTGGGACATGTAAAACAATGTACAGAACCAGTCATCACCTTTAGAGAAGATGAATTGAAAATAGTGACTGGTGATGTGGCGGATCCACCCCTGCACGTTATTGCATGGGTCAACGGGATTCCGTATAAGAGGGTGTTGGTGGACACTGGCTCATCCAGTAATATCATCACTACAACAGCACTGAAACATTTGAAGTTGCCAGCATCTCACATCGTGGCCTCCACTTATACACTGCGAGCATTCAATGATGCAATCTGCTCGATAGTTGGCACAATTGTCCTACCTATCCAAGTGGGACAAAAGACTATTCATACATTGTGCCACATCTTGGAAGGTGAGATGGCTTATAATATCTTGTTGGGCCGGCCTTGGATTAGGGACATGAAGTGTGTCCCTTCAATAGCTCATCAGTGCCTAAAGTATACATTTGAAGGATAGGTGCATGTAGTCCCGGTAGACTTGGAGCCCTTCAAATACTGCAATACAGTGCAATTCATGCCGCAATCGACCCTTCCATCAACACATTTGGATTTTTAGTTGAATCCATCTCAACAGGGTCCGATTCCGTAGGCATCTCCATTGATTAATCCATCGAGTCCTCAGTCGGGTCCATCTTCCTTCGCTAGTCCTTCAACAACGATGCCACCTACGGTGGCCACATCCAAGGACAAGGGAAAGAAACCCCTAGAAGAGGAACCACCTCTAGTCTCAACCATCTCGACAGAAGAGATGCCTAGCAGAATGGAAGTCGAGATGCCTAGTTCACCCCACATGGAGTGGACTCAGGAAGGACTCCCATTCGCTCCCCCTCAACCACCAACGGTCACCGTTGAGATGGCCAACACGGGCCTGGGGGAGTATCTAGTGAGGAACATTGTAGCAACGCCCACACTTGAGTCCATGCAGGACATGGGGAGGCCTCGACTCCCCATCGGCTCTGTGGTTCCTTTAGGCTACCCACCCAATCAGACAAACTTTGTTTATGGGGGCCTGGATAATGGCGTTGAAACTTGTATGCAAGAAGATGAAGATGAAGAGCCCTTTGCAGAGGACGTCAACTATCTGTCCAACCCTGATTTTGCTTTAAGATATCTTGGCCAATGCAATTGGCATGGATATGGGTTGGGTAGGTATGAGCAAGGAGTGCGTGTTCTTTGCCAACCGAGATATCAAATGTCGTATGACAAGTCAGGAGTAGGGTTCAACCACCCCTTGCCCCTAGACATCTTGGTGGAGAACATGCAAGGCCTAGGGATAGGCAACAAGGATGGGTTGGCATCAGATCCATATGCCAATCCTAACACAACATATACATTGGGAGATTATCTCCCATTGCTAACAACCAACCTTGTTGACCATAACAACCCTTTCCCTTCGGCCGAACAGGGAGAAAATTCAAGGACTCACCCACAAGAGGGATATGGACAAGACCAAGAAGGGTCTTCGAGAGGATGAGTCGGAGTACGAGGTAGCACCTTGGGATCCTTTTGAGTCTGATAGCAATCATTCACAAGTATATCCCATGGATGATGATCAGGAGAGCTTCCTGACAATGTTCCCTTTGGATGCTCCATTTGAGCATATGCCACCTCAAGAGAATCAGGTCCCCCCGTAGAGAGCGAAACAACCTCGATGGGACCACATTAATTTGCTCGAGCAAGATGAGCCTCATATGTCGCAAACCACTGTTGGAGCCAACGAAGGCCTTTGGATCTCGATAGTGATTACGAAGATGAAACTGAGATGGCCTATCTCAATCATATGTGAAAACAACAATATCCCTTGGACATAGATGACATGTTTGAACACTTACACATAGGGCCAAGGCATAGGTGGCACCTAAACCAAGTAGTTATAGCAATTACTGCACCCGCCACTCTAGGTACACAAGAGAGCATCTTCCGCCTGGAGACCCTATCAAACCATCAGTGCCTAGGGCAGACCCTATCTACATGTCCATGCATAGGGCTGATCCATTTGTGCCAATACCCATAGAGCCAGATCCGGAGCACAAAGATCATCTAGGATGTCCGAGTTACAACACCCGTGGTAATGGAGACCACAATCATTTCATCAACATGATCTCCATTGATTTAACCACCCCCATCCATGATCCAGCCGACCCAACATGGTCATTGTATCTAGACCTAGATGCTATAGACTGGGATCACGCTGACACACCGCCATCCCCATCAGAGTACTGGCCTTGTGGTGGGATGTTCCATTTCACCCCAGGACAGACTCAGGATGTCTTCCATGCTGAAGAGGAACCTGATGTTCCGAACGATGATCTAAATTCAGCAAATGATATCCACTTGATCCCAACTCCACACCGTTGGAGGATGGGTCCCACATGTCGGTCGAGGAGATGACTGACGTAGACATCGGCTCAGATCCAGTGAATTTGCAAATCATCAAGTCGGGGTAAGTCTATCCCCCGAAGAGCAAGCCGACTACATTGCCCTTCTCAAAGAGAAGAAGGAGGTTTTTGCATGGTCCTACAAAGACATTGGGCTAGACCAAAATCACTTGGTCAAACCCCAAAATGCCCCAAGGGTCCATGAACCCTTTGGTCAACCCCAAAAGCTCCAAGGATTTCCGTAATCTCTTGGTCAAACCCAAAAGCTCCAAGGATTTCCATAATCTCTTGGTCAAACCAAAAGCTCCAAGGATTTCCATAATCTCTTGGTCAACCCAAACTCTCAATCTTGGTCAAACCTAAAAGCTCCAAGGATTTCCACAATCCCTTTGGTCAACCCAAAAGCTCCAAGGATTTCCACAATCGCTCTGGTAAACCACCAAAATGCCCCCAAAGGTATCCATAAACCCTTTGGTCAAACCCCAAAAGCTCCAAGGGTTACCATAACCGCTTGGTCAAAATAAATATTCAAAAACAAACAAAAACAATAAAATCATCAAAAATAACAAAAAAAATTGCATTTCAATTCCATGCATACTCATAAAAATCAAAATACAAAAATATAGGTTGCATTAGGCATCGCATCCATACATTGCATATTTGCTAGGTCATACAAGTCAAAAGCACCATAGACTGTCATTACTTGGCAATTCCATCATTTTCCACATCAAATCCATTTTATAAATGCATACATCCAGAATAACACCATCACCATTTTTAGCATAGTCAGTTGTCTCCTAATGTATATAGGGTTTTCGTCATTCAACTGTCTTTAAATTTCTAGCCAAAAACTGTACAAAGTTAAACAGATTTTACAAGGGAAAGTTTTACTTGGATCACGCCTTGTTACGTAACATCCCTACACAAGTTAAAACACATAAAATAATTCCTAAGTTGTGTGAATGCAAGAGAAACCTACAAAGCAGTCTAGGGTACCATAGGTGAAAGATTAGTCTATTCATCCCCCTATGCGAATGGTTCAAGAATGTTGAGAATTGACAAAAGGATGAGCTCTTCCCCATCAATTCCCCCTAATAAATAGTGGTTTTCACCACTACCAAAAATCCCAATCACCATTGGTCCCCAAAGTTGTAAGGATTCGTACTACATGTCCCTGCCAAGGATGGGTAGTCATCCCCAAGGCCTCAAAGGATCGATGCCATTCAAAAACAAAATTCCAACAAGCCATCATCACAACCATCTCCAATCACCTTTGGTCTCAAAGTTGTAAGGATTCATACTACACGTCCCTGAACAGGATGGGTAGTCATCCCCAAGGCCTAAAAGATCAATGCCCTTACTTCATAATCTCCATCATCCCCTTTGGTTCCCAAAGTCATAAGGATTCATACTACACGTCCCTGAACAGGATGGGTAGTCATCCCCAAGGCCAACAGGATCAAGGTCATTCATAAGCCACAAACTTACAAGCTCAACCTTACAAAGCTCAAAATACAAAATCAAATAATAGTGGTTATCACCACTATTCAAAATCCTTGCTCAAAAAGAAAAACAAGAAGAAAAATAAACAGTGATTTTCATCACTATGTATACGAGCAAGTATCCTAAACCATTGAGCAAACACACAAGCCTGAACTTGAATCCCTGGAATTCTCAGCATTCGAAAACCATCTAGGTGATCCTCATTACGGGTTTGGTGGACAACCTACTTGGCAATGGCGGTATCCTAAACGCATGATGATATGTCTGTCACATTAGCTTTGCATGTGCGTAGACCAATGTTTGCATGTGGATGAGCTAGCTTATGGTACCTTAGATTGTCCCATGGATTAATCTTACTAAATACAACAACGGAGTTAGTGGAGCTAATTAGGTGATCCTCGATACGAGTTTGGTTGATAGCCTATCTGGCACTGGCGGTATCCTGACAAATACCACATAAATGAACTCAATTGCACACACAGGGATGTGAAATAACTTGGTTAAATTCAAGTCGGATTTATACCTTGTTCAAAAGTCTTGCGAGATAAATGTACAGTCTTGGCTAGTTAGTTAAAATATCTGAATCTCAGAAAAGCTTAACTACATTTTAAAACAACTGGTACATTTCATTCCGTACATCACCATCAGAAAATATGCAAAATACAAAAACAAAGTTTTCACATGCAAAGTCATTCCACAAAGTCATCCCATAAGTACAGCAAGCCAGTCAAATCTTGCACAGTCTATGGTGCCATCGACAAGTTATCAACAACTCATTTCATTCATTCCATATGCATACATCATATAAATTAGAAACATCGCATTCATAATAGCATATGCATACATCAATGTAAATACATGTACATAAAAACAAACCATGAAAAGTGCATAAACACCAAAAAAGAGTCATCTATATATATATCATCAAAAATGCCCATAGGCTACAATGAACCGGTCCTCTGACCTCGCAACAAAAGCCAAAAACTCAAAAACCCCCAAGCCTAGGGCATCGGCCACCATGATCATGTAGGATCGGTGCGACGGGAACTACCCCCGTGGTGTGGGTCCTATGGGACCTCTCAGGGTGACTGCTGCTCGCCCCTGCATCACGCCTACTAGTGCCCCCTCATCTAGCCGCCTGTGACGAGACGATGCTGACTGCTCAGTATCATTGTCTCTCATCCGACGTGAAGAGCCACCTCTAGGGGGCTCAGGTATCCACCCACCAAGGTGGATAATCTCTCCCTCCATATCCATCCGATGCCAAACCCACTCTGCCTCCCATCGATGGTAGTAAGCTACTACATCATCATGCTGTGCTAGCTACGCCCATAGGAGATCCCTCTCCCGTGCAGCATCGGTATCCCCCTCCTATCGTAGGAGATCCCTCTCCTACAAGGCCTCTCCCAGCTCCTCATCTCATCTCCACAATAGGTCCTCCAATCATGCTATCTCAGGGCAATGCCTTACCTCCACATCCTTCGAACCTTCTTGAGGCCTCGATGAATCCGAGACAGCAACCTCCTCTAGCTCCCACTACTCCGGGACGTCCTACATCTCCGACTGATCCAGCACCCCAAACTCCCCTCCAACATCCTCAACCTCCACCATGTCTGCATCATCAGTGAAACACCCCAACCCTCTCTGGTGCCTCTGCACCCTCATCCCCCACGCACCCCCTAGAGGCCCCTCACCTCGCCATCACCATAAAGTCCACCACTACTCATACTCAGTAGTAACCCCGACGTCATCCACATCTAGGACGTCAATCGTTGTATCTGAATCCTCACCAAGTGGTGCAATGACTGGCCGATCTAGAGTCCTCTCATCCCCCAGACGTCGATAGACCACGGGCTCACCAGACAACCCCTGGGCACCCCAAACTATCGTGTCACCCGGCCATATGGGAAGAACTCCTGCTCAGTCCCATGACGCCCAATCAGCCACCCCCCTTCGTACCCATCGAAGCCACTCTCCAACCTCAAGCCAGGCTGGACAGTCCCGATAGGGGCACCAGAACACCTCCCCTAGAGCAAGCCGAGCGAAGGCATCGACATAGTGCCCTACGACACCTGCCCATCATCGACTCTGACCCTACTCCTTCGACCTCCACCATAGTACCCCGTATCCGATCTCTCAATCTACCATCTCTGCTCGAGTCATCCAGGGCAGCCCACCGGCCTCTCCACTGCTATGTGCTGCCAAGCCCAACACTACAACAAGTAGCTACAACTAATCCCCTTCCACTTCCGATAGTGGACCTCGTACAACTCATCATAGAGCTATGCCAGTAGAGTCTGTCCCCATCTCATAATCATCGATGCATCTATAGGACACTCCACCAACCGGAACACCACCTCTAGCAGGTTCCACGGGAACCTCACGCCCGAAGAGTCGGAGAAGCATGTTGGAAATGAGGCCCATGAGTAATGCGTGCCTCACTCCCAACACACCCCTCTCTAGCCACCATCGAACCAGTATGCCACCAATCTGGCAGTCACCCTCCGCCCTCTCCACTGGGCTCTCCACACCCAACTCCTCCCCATGCCCAAAATAACGTATCAGTATTATTGTCCTCCGATCCCACGACGTCATCCGGATCGATAGTCCATCTATTGGAATCCGAAGAATCCGATAGACATCCTCCAAGGTCACCGTCATCTCCCCTATTGGGAGATGGAAGGTGTTGGTCCGGGGATCCCACAAGTTGATCAGGGCCGTCAGATAGGCCCGATCCCCGACCACTAGCTCTAGTCGAGTCACCTGCTTGAGCCCAAGGGCGTCAAGCCAATCCCAGTCAGCCAAAGTCAGCGCCGCACGTGCTTCAATGAAAATAGTGGGCACACGGTACCGGCTCTTCACAACCTGCAAAAGAAAACAACATAAAAACATTAAAACAATGAAAAATTGTACAACAATAACATGAATATACAACAATGCATCAAAATGTACAAAAAAATTACAAAATTCAAAAACCTAATTTTTCAGATCTAGGGTTTTTAACTCTAACTAATAAATTAACAAAAACAAACAAAACAAAAATCATTTTTCAATTCTAGGGTTTTAACTCTAACCTGATAAATTCCAAAACAACAAACATTCAAAAACTAATTTTCAGATCTAGGGTTTTTAACTCTAATCGATAAATTAAAACAACAAAAAATTAAAAAATCAATTTGTTCATTCTAGGTTTTTAACTCTACATCAATTAAAAAACAAAAAAATCACAAAATAATTTTTCAGACCTAGGGTTTTAACTCTAAACTAGAAAATTAAAAACACAAAAACAACAAATAACTAGGGTTAAAGCTACGTTTTACGCTCAGTTTTACCCTACGTTTCTAACCTAAGTTTTGATCTTTGTTCAATTCGGGTTAAGCGAGTTTTTAAGTTATGTTCTAAACTAAGTTTTTTAGCTAAGTTTTAAACTAAATTTTGATCTTTGTTTAACTAGGGTTATACTAAGTTTTAAACTAAGTGTTAATTTTCATAGACTAGGGTTTCATTTTTAAAATTTAAACAACAAAAAAAAAAAACACAAGAAATAAGCAAATTACGGTTTTTCAATTGCAACACAAAACAATAAAGAGGAAGGGCACTCACTGGTCTCACTTCGGCTTCACCGCTCGATCCGGTGTATGAACTCATGGTCGCAAGAAAATTTTGGTAGTGCTTCGCTTCAAGAATTGACCTCCTCCTCCTTAGAGCTCCAAATCGCCAAGAAAAACAAATGCAAAATACCAAAACTGTTTTCTTTAAATAGGCTTTTTGAGTTTGTACTCATCCCCCCTGGGATGAGCGCTCTAGTTAGCACTCATCCCACCCTGGGATGAATACTAAATAGGAATTCATCCCACCCAGGGATGAATACAGAGCAAAAATTTCAAAAACAAAAAAAATGCACAAAAATGCACCAAAAACAAGCCCTAAAAGTGTCCAATAAGAGTGCTTTTGCACTTGACATTCCGAGCATGCAAAATAGATGTCGGGGTCACAAATCCTCACTATCCTATTCCCTAAGAAGGCTACCATAGCCGGACCGCTCCACGGGAAGATAGATTTTCGAGAATTTCATCCCCAAACGACGTCACCAAAAAGGGTCAAAACCCAACCAAAAATAGCAATAACATTGCCGAACGAAGGCGCTTTTGTGCCTGACATTCTTGGCATCCAAAATAGACATTGGGGTTACAAATTGTCACTATCCTACTCCCTAAGAAGGCTACCATAGCCGGACCACTCCACGGGAGGACGGATTTTTGACAATTTTAGCTCCAAAATGCATCACAAAAAGGGTTAAAACCCACCAAAAATAGGTCAGAATGTTCAAAAACTACTTTCGCATTCAATGGTAAACAACTGAAGGCACCCTTACCTAAGTCATCTTGGGTCAAGTGACTCGTCACTTTTCTCATGTCGGTCATTCCCTCATCGATTCGTCGCTTGAGGGGGTAGTCACACTTAGTCACCAATCAACAAAAACATACCCAATCAAGGAAATGACACGCATTCAAAGGATCATTGACAAAGACAATCATGCCCCTGCTTGGGGCAGCAAACAAGCAATTATCACAAGCTGATCAAACACTTGGCATTCATGAATCATGAACTCAAGGTTCCCATAGACAAAAGGTTGCGCCCTTTGCCTATTCATGACTGATCAATGTCCAAGCTCAAGTAACACCTCACCGAACAAGGTTAACACTTGAATTAAGTTCCTTAGCTCGTCAGAAGCAAGGATTCAAGAATGCGTGCCCTTTCCATACTTGGGGCATCAAGAGTTGGTTAGGTTACTGAGAAACCCTAATCATTAGTGCTTTGGTTATCTATTTTTGCTCGGTGTTGTGCCTTGCACAGTGCTTCCCAAAAAGGGGCATCTGTAGACACCAAAATAGCACCAATCCGATTATGTGACAACAAGCGCTGATCGCATTGACACACACAACCCCTAGGGCAGCCCCTAGAGGTTAAACAGTGGTCCTAACCACTCCCAAAAGTAGTTTTGGAGGTCAGAGGTCAATTTGGCACCTTTTTGGCACCTTGCTCTCTACTCGTCCCACCCAGGGATGAATACAAACTGGCATTCGTCCCACCCAGGGACGAATAGCAGCATTCGCCCCAGGGTGAGGTGAATAGCAAGTTTGATTGGCAAAAAGTCAAACCTCGACAAGTCCGCTAGTTAACTGAGGCTTCAGGCCATGCAATTGTGAGGAATAGCTTTAAATCAAGGAGAGAGACTTCTGTCATGCATGTCTTTATTTTAGAGACCTCATGCAAGGAGATTCTAAATCAGGGAATTATCTTTTCTCTGAAAATAGGACAATCAACTCAAGTGGCGCCCTCGCATGCGCAATTCAAACAAAGAGACCCTAGGTCTATAAATTGGTGAGTTTTCTCACCCAAAAGATATATAGAGAAGGAGCATTTGAGCAACGAAGTGCTGCCAATTTACATACCTACTTGCGATTTGTGCCTTTCACATCCTTAATCTCTCATTCGAAAGGGAGGTTATTGGGTGATTATTGGAAGCACGAATCCGGACCCAAAACCCAATTTTTGGCCACAATATTCCACAAAATTTGTCGACAACACCCCATAAGGAGTTTTGGACCCATCCCAAGTGGATTGGTGCCGAAACAAGTGTCCCAAACGGTGGGCGTTCTGCCCCGGTGCCCCCCAAACTGTCACAGTCCTATTCGCCCCACCCCAGGATGATTAGAAATATGTGATAGATTTCTTTGATTTTTCTTTTGCATCTTATTCTAGATATGTTAAATAGGTTGTAGTTTAAATTTCATTTCATTCTGAGCAATTTTGACCAGGTTTTTATCATTTCCCGCCTTTACTAACTTGTAGATGGCACCAGCAAAATCTGGGTGATAGAGGCCAAATTGGAGAAATCTGACCATCTGGGTCTTCCCAAAACACCCCCAATTAGCTAACCCCAACTTTGCAGGTCATTTGGAGCTTCCTAGGTAGGACATTGAAGAGGGTGCTTTCTGACAAGTTATTGTAGGCTTATTCGTCCCACCCTGGAGCGAATACAAATCTGTGAGGAATTTCTAGACTGTTCTTTTTGCAGTGGTCTTCTGGTAACATATTTATGCTTCTGTCAAAATTTTAGGTCGATCCGAGGTCATTTGATTATCGTTTTAATATTTTCATGCATATACTGACAGTAGGCCTTGGGAAATACATGCTTTATTCTATCTGCAGGTGCTACTAATATTTTCTGTTTCTTTGAACGTAGGTTTTCGACATCAGAAGAGCAGGAAGGAGTGAACAATCATATACACAAGCGGTGATGACGTTTTGGTCCGCCCATCTTACATGTGGGCACGCGGAAGAAGGATTGCTATCCATGGATGTGATCAAAAACATATTTAACGCTCCTATCCCCTAAAAAGGAAGGAGACGTATTGTAACATGACTTTGAAAGCATATCAATAAAGAAGGACCATATTCCATATTGCTTTTATCTTGTGTCGATTCGCTCATGTTCTTTCCTTTTTATGCATTTTTCAATACATAGGCTTTTAGCGTTAAGTTTGGTTTTAGACGCATCGTATTCAACATATTCCTTTTTGTTTTCGTATCCTCGTGCTTTCAGTATTCATTCATGTCGTGTATTTTTCGTTATTAGTTTGTTATTTTTTCTTTGATCCTACTTGGATCTTTTGGTATTTTTTTGTCTTCTACTCTTTTTCTAGATGTTCTAGTGTTTGGAGTTGGTTGGTTTTAAGGCCTGTAAGTGTTTCGGTTATATATTTTTGTTATCGCCTTCATTTGGATAATAACTAAACTCTTTTTGTACAAGGTTTTAAGATCCGTTCAAAACTCCTTCATTTATCTAATTAAAAAAAATCTTATATTTTTCTCATATGTTAAAAAAAACCACATAGTTAAAAAATTAACCCAATCAATTATATGATAAACATACAATATATTATATCAACTTAATAAAATTATCAAAATTTATATGTAAACCTTTAAATTAAATATTTAACTCCTAAAATGTAATATGTTTAAACATTTTATTAAAATAAATAAAATTGTAAAGCTACATGTAATTTTACATATTGTGTATATATATATATATATATATATATATATATATATATATATATATATATATGTGTGTGTGTGTGTGTGTGTGTGCGTGTGTGTGTGTGTGTGTGTGTGTGTGAAAGTAGCCAAATTGAAGGTAATATTAGCATGGCAGTTTTACAAATTTTTATTTATGAAAAGCAAAATATCACATCGTTGTCTATTAATATTTAAAAAAATACTTCTAATATGGGCACCTCTGCTAACGTAATCCTCATAGCACCTAATTTCATGTTCACACTTAGTTGCTTTCTCCTGAAGCTGAACATTAAAACAATCACCTTCCTTATCCTAGCACCAACCGATCCAAAGCCAATCGGTGTGGCTGCTGAGAGAATCACTGCTCTTCGCACTGTTGATGATAGATTGGTGGTTTTAGAGAAGAGTTTAAGAAGTGTATTCATAAGAAGATATATAGTTTGAAGCGCTTAAGAAAATGAAGGATGGCAAATATCTGGGCCCTGATGGCATTCCTGTTGAGTTCTACAAAATTTTATGGGATACTGTGGGTAATGACTATACTAAGATGATTCAGGAAGTGTTTGAGAAAGGATCCTTTTTTTGTATGCTTAATCAAGGTATGATTAAGCTTATACCAAATGCTAACATGAAAGATACTATGGGAGGATGGAGACCTATCACTCTTTTAAATGTTTCCTATAATATTGTGGCTAAGGCCTTGGCTCTTCGCTTCAGAGATGTTGCTACCAGGATTGTGAGATGGGAGCAAGCAGGTTTTATCAAGGGCAGGTTCATTCTTGATATGATATTGACTGCTTGGGAGACTTTGGAATGGGCACAGGAAAGTGGGCATAAAGCCATTATGCTTAATATTTACTTTGACAAAGCCTATGATCAGGTGGATTGGTCATTTATTTTTATTATGATGGACTGGCTTGGCTTTAGCAAACAGGTAGTGGATAAAATCAAGGTCTTATTCACTTGTGACTCTACTCAAGTTGTAGTTAAGGGTAAGCTCACTAGTCAAATAAGTCTTTTCAAGTCCATTAGACAAGGGTGCCCTCTTGCTCCCCTTATGTTTTTTATCAATGTTGATGCTCTAGGTTATATGTTGGAATTGAAGAGAGGTGCATGTTTAATCAAAGGGATTGATAATCCTGGAGTTCATGTTCTTAATAATCATTTTGCGGATGATTCCCTTATTTCTTTTTAGTTGGATGCCTTGTCACTACATAATGTCAAAGGTTGCTTGGAGCAGTTTTGCAAAGCCTCTATAGCCATCATTAGTGAACAAAAATCAGACTATTGGTTGATTGGTAGTGACACTCCAGATAATTTCTCTCTTGATTGGAAAAAGGTGAAGGATGTCGAAATTGTTAGATGCCTTGGAATCCCATTTGGAAAGGCTCTTTCTTTGAAGGGCATGTGGGATTGGTGTCTTGAGAGATTTGCAAAGAAAATTCAGTTATGGAAAAATAAGCTCATATCCTTTGCTGGTAGAATAATTATTGTTGGAAAAATATTACAAGCTTGTCATCTTTATTATTCTTCATGTTGGTTGCCTAATGCTTCTCAGTTTGGAATATTGGAAAGGCTTATTAGAGGCTTTTTTTGGTCTAATTTCGATGGCTCCAAGAGAATGCCCTCTATATATTGGAACTATTGCATTATTAAGGAGGAAGGTGGTCTGGGTCTTTTGGACATTCAGATGCAGGGTAAGGTGTTGGCAGCCAAATGAGTAGTCAGAGCATTGAAAGGTGTTGATCCTTGGTAAAAACTCTTGAGATATAGAATTCAGAATTGTCTTCATGTTGATGGTATTAAGGGGTATTTTCATATTGAGTATATTGTAGGTCATCCTGTTCAATTTAAAATATGGAGTTGTATCCTTATTAAGATGATATGGGAGGCATGGAATACGGTTGGCTATGCAGTTTATTGTGTCTATATGAAAGAGCGTAGAGGCTGGGTTCTTCCATATAGGACTATTTGGATATGGAAAGACAATTGGGTGTATGCCTCGAACCTTCCTCATCTTAGATGTAAGAGGTTGGTTAATAGGAGAATTAAGAAATGGGTAGATCTGTGGGATTCAAGAGCCATTGATTGGATTAAATGAGAGTATCTTTACAATAAGTTTAAGTTGAAAGCTTCTGATAGGGATGCTATTGTTCAGATTCATTCTCTTCTTCCCTCTAAACAATAATATAAGTTAAATGGTGGTTTTTTGGCCCTATCTAGCGTGACTAGAGGTGGAACTTTCAAGGGAGCATCATTTCTTACAAATCCACTAAGATTTACAAAACTCTATTGCCTAAGACTTCTTTGCATATCCTGTTAAATAGACGTTGGGATATTGTTTGCCTAGAGAAGAAGTGGAAGAAGAGGCTAAAGCAGGTTTGGAAATTTTGATTATATACTTAACTCAAGGTTTTTCTTTTGTTGCTTATTTTCCAAGGAATCCATTGCAAGGCAAGGTTGGCAAGGTGGATGAATATCTCAGACCTCTGGAGTAGTTGTGGCAAAAAAGAAACTGTTAAAAATATCTTTTGGGATTGTATTGTAGCAATGAATGTTTGGAAAAGAATGAAGTGGATCTATTATCCTATCATAGGCGATAGGTGGAGTTGGAAATTGGTTCTTTTGGTAGATGCCTTTGGCTTCCCTCAGCATCTTAGAGGGGTGTGGAATGTTATCAGAGCAATGAATTTGTATGCTATTTGGAAGGCGAGATGCAGTTTAGTTTTTCGAGATGAAGCTATTCCTATTTCTGGGATTGTGTCTAATGTTGTTATTGATATTTAGTTCCAATGTAGAGCCTTTAAGAGGCTTATAATCAAAGATCTCAAAGACTGCTCTGCTGAGGACAAGTCAGATGGTTGGATGTCCTTGAGCAGATTTTTGTAATCTATTGCAATGTCTTGTATTTTGATTTTTTTGTATTAATATAAGCAATATTTTTTCAAAAAAAAAAATTTAAAGATGCACTTGGTTTTGTAACGGTTTGGGCTTCATAAGATTTTTCTAAGTTTATAACGGTTCAGGCTTTGGATTTTCTTCAGGAGGTCCCAAGGTTCAAACAACGGTGTGGGCGAGTGTGTGAGGAGGTGGTTTTGTGGGAGCTTTGTGTTAAATTATCTATTGATAAGTATAGCTCTCGGCTTTATGAGGGGTCATGGTTGGGAGGAGACTGCTCAACCCTATGCATCGATCATAAAATTTTCTCACAATAACCAAATAAAAAAAAAAATATATATATTTTAAAAGATATTTAAATTAAAAATAATATTATAAATACTTTCAATAGAGATATAAAATAATATTATAAATACTTTCAATAGAAAACAAAAACTATTATACTTTACATTTAAAAAAAATAGCAAACTAGGTTACGCTCAACGTTAATACTTATGGATGTTTCTATACTTGCCTCCAATTATTCTCTTGGTTGTGTTCCCCTTTATCTTAGATTTCATTTAAAAAGAAATTTTAAATTAGTCAGAGAAGAAAAATGCACCTTCCACTAAAATTAAATAATCTTCCAGTGGAATTCTCTTATTCTATAATTCTTTTCGTGATATACTTTGAAGACAGATCCCATTTATCCTTTGTTAGGCTAAGCTCTATAGACAATTGATTAATCATGTATATTTTAAATGGTATGTATGAACACTTTGCGTGATTATATTTTCTTATATTATGTTTCTTATGTAGAATTTTGATGGAGGTGCTCTCATTCCATCTAAATTATTGCCATATTCATGTTCTTTTTGTTAGAGTAAATCACTATATAAAATATATTTATATAGAAAAGCAATTATAGTGTTTCAAACTTTAACGGCAGAATTAAAGAAAAATTAGACAAACACACACAGAAGAAGAGACAACGATTTTAACGTGGTTCACCCAATGTGGGTTACATCCACCGAGAATTTTCAGTCCTTCATTTTCTCAATCCAAGCAATAGAGGGTTACAACCTACAACAAACATCTGCTGTAATTTCCTCTCTATATTTCCAAGGAATCAACACAAGTAATTTTCTTTGTCATAGTCTTCTTTGTTTTTCCTCACAACTATATATAAGAAAAAAACAAAAAAAACAAACTGCTTTTCTTAATACATTCCAATATTAACATTGAGTTCCCAACATCTAATTTTGGGATAAAAACAAAAAAAATTTCCCTGGTTGTCCTGTTGTAAATCCGGAAACTTTCTCTGGTAGACTAACATACTGTAAATCTGGAAACTTTCCCTGCCCGTCTTGCAGTAAATCCAGAAACTTTCTCTGTTTAGCCTCCTCATAATTAGGCTCCTTTCCTAACACTTTTGCCTTTAACTTTTGGTGGTTTTGCGTTTTTCCCTCAATAAATTTTATTGGGATTTCCATGCTATAGTCATTGGCACATTGTTTTTCAATTATTGTATAGTGAATAGATTAGACATTGATATTTATCTTAGAAGCAATTGTTTGCATTTTTGTTTGAGTGAATATCATTGGAAGTGGCACTTTAAAAAAATATTGAGCGAACCTTGGCTAAAATATTTTTTCCTTTTGGAAAGAAAATTATAATTATAAATAAAATAAAATAAAATTATAATTTTTTTTCATAAATTTTATTGGTATTTTTTCAAATTTTTAATGATGAATTAAAAGTTAGGTTATTTATATATCATAACTATTTATATTTATTAAACTAAGTTCTATCCTTAGGCTCTTCAATTTGTCAAAGGATATTTTTTAAATCATTACTAAATCATTGTTTTTAAAGTTTTTTTTGAAAAAGTTGTTTTGATTGTGCTTGCTTTAATTGGAGTGAATTAATCCTCAAAATAAATATATAGACTAGTTGTAATGCATTGATCTTATTGAATTCCTATAGTAAACACGTACTTGGTTCAATCTAAAGTGCCTCTTTTGAGAGTTCATTTGCTTCTCTCCGATCCATAGCTTATTTAATTTGAGATAAGATAGGTTGTAAAATCATGTTTTCCATCCTAAAAACACCAAGCATCTATTTTATTACCACATGTGAGTCTTCGTAAATTTATTTTTTTGTATTCCATTTGATTCTACCAACTGAACCAACAATTTGAGGACCATAATTTCAACATAATTATTAGAAATTTATCTCAATCTAACCTTGAATTTAAAATAATAAAAGTAAAAAATATATAGTAATCCTCCTACTCCACAAACTCTACGAACTCCTTGTTTAACCCCATAAAAAAATTCCAAGCTCTTGATTTATCAATCTTTGGAGGGATGCTTTTTCTATTTACCTTTTTTGTTGCTGAAAACTTATAGTTATTGAAACTTTTGATGATTTGGAAGGAGACTTATCAAGTAGGATTTTCTTAAGCCTGAAAAAATTATTGTGTTCCTAGATAACTATACTCCCCAAGGCAGAAACAATGGGAGAGCCATAAAACCTTTATATGACCTTTCAAACAAATATTTTAAGAATTCTCCTAAGAAATCTTCTTCACATCCTATAGTAAGCTTTAATTGTGCTATAACCTCCATCAAAACCTATCTAGTAAAGGAGCAAGTTAACAGTAAATGATAAATTGGTTTATTGTTGACTTACATAAATGGCACCTTCCTAGACCATTCTAATTCTTCTTTTGTAATACCTCTCATGTTAGAACCTTATTTTTCATGGCAAGTCATAGGAACAGTCTTGTCTTCAAATGGAGATTTCTTCCCCTAGAATATCTTCCACCACCATGCTAGATCATCATTGTTATCTTATAATAGAGTCTTATATCCCAACTTTGGAGTGTACTCTCCCATAACTCCATTCTCTGTATAAACCAATTGATTAGTTTCCTCTTTCAATTTAATATGTCCAAATTTACGTCTCCCCACATATTCTTCCCATTGATGTACCTCCTAGCCTTGAAGCTAGGGTTATGCATAAGGGGTTGGATTCAAAATATACTTGTAAAAAATAGTGAATCATAATTGAAATCAAGGTGAATCAAGATGAATCCTAAGAAATTCAAATTAATAATATTCACACCAAAATTTGTGGCATTTGAAGCCCTAAAATGTAATGTTATCTTTGGGTCAAAATTTAACCTATTAAATCACCTTATAACTTCATAAAACAACCACCATTAGATCAGTTTTGACAATATCTTTACAACGAGTACAAATATGACTATGTTTGGATTTATATTGTGGCCAATTGATCTTAAGAAAAAATTAGTTTTGAAAATTTTAAGTGAATAGGCCGATGTTGAGGGTACTCATATTCACCAATTTCCAATTTTAGAAATACTAATATTCACCCAATTTGCAAATATTCACCACTATGCATAACCCTACCTAAATTCCTAATACTATTGCTTCCTTCCATCCTTAACTCTTATCTGTAGAAGATTCTAGGTCAACTACATAGACAAGATTTCAAATCCCCTTATCTCTTAGAGTCTAAATTACATTATCGTTGAACCATCCCATATTTTCTAATCAAGCCATTCACCTACAATATAAAAGTCCTAAATCATTTCCTTCCAACAGAGTGAAACATTATGGATTTGCTTCATTGGGGTTGTTATTCATTCCTCAACTATGAGTGGCTATAAATAATTTTCATGTATGATCTTATTCCATAAGCCTTCCTTTGATATTATCTTCCAAACACACTTTGTTGCTAGAGCCTTGCTAAATAGGAAGATGGTCTTATGACCCCATCCTCCACTTTCCTTGAGCTTGGCTAAGGATTTCTATTTAACTAGGGGAATAATTTCCCTTTCTCTTTTCTCTATCCATAAAAATCTATAGCTTCATTATCTAATTTTGTCCAAAATTTCTTTAGGTGTATGAGCCAAATATTGTCAACATACTGATATTCTTGATGTAGTAACAAAAAACCACATGTTTTTTTGTACAAAATACCTTTGCTAACCATACAATATTCTATCTAATCGTATAATGTAGATGCTCAATGATGCAACAAGGAACAACAAACATTTCTAATAGAAAAATTCTTACTATATACTAATATTATTATAATTGCACAATAAAATGCTTACAAATATATAATCCCTAGGAATCCTATAATGCCTTACAATTTTACGATCCTTGGGAACCATACAATGCCTCACAACTATACGATTCCTTTTAATTATACAATGCAATCTTTACAAAGTTGCACCCTCTAGTCATACAAGTGTATGATTTTTCATTCAATTGTACAATAATCAATGATTGTGACCACCACACGATTCACCAAGCTCTTGTAAAATTACCCTAAATTATACGATAATCCAACCATATGACCAATATTCTTATCGTATGATCCTCCCCTTTTGTATTATTTAATTAAATTACTTTTAGGTTAATGATGATGGATTATTATAGTACAAGTACAATCCCAACTTATAACTATTCTTTGCTATCTTACACTTGTATGATCATTTCTTTGCAAGTGACTTGTATAATTACTATCACCCTATCATACAATTTTACAATATTATTTCTTTGCGAGTTACTTGTATGATCACTATTTCCCTATTGTACGACAGTACGATCACTATCGCCCTTATTTCCTAGACTCCTCCATTGTACAATTATTGGATCAACATTGTATGATAGGTCTCTTGAAACATTAATTTTCTTCTATTTTGTTTGCTTCAATGCACTAGTACTTGGTTGTTCTTACCCTCACTTCAACCATGCAATATTTACCCTATTTGCTTTTATAATTTGAACCCTTCGTATAATAAAGGCTATTTGTACAATACTTAGAATAAACCATGAAAATTAAGGGGTTGGATATTGAGATTATAATTGTGAAGTTGGCCAACTACTTCCACTACTACTCTACCCAACTCTCCTCAGTCTCAGCCTACTCTCCGAGTTCAATAGACTAATTTATTAAAATCCAAGCAGAATAGTTGTCCTTCATTTGAAATCACTAACTCCATTCATGTGCTATAAACTAGTCACAGAACTATCCACTAGCAGAATTCTCAACTTGAGCAATCACACTCTGTGATCAAGATAGTAGGTATTTCCATCATAGTACCTCCTCCATATTTTAGTTAAATATTATTAAATAATACATTGTTTCCTATTCAATTGAATAGCATTTTGTCATGACTCACTTTCTTCTAGGCTCCAATATTTCAAGAGTTTCTATTATTCCTATACACACAAGATGCAACAACATACACAATCTAACATATTGAATATCGTGCATTCAACAAAAACAAAAACTTAGGATGATTTAGATCTTTTATTTATTTATTCATTAGGATTACAAAGCTTATTTTTTTTAACTCCTTCCTCTTGCTCTTCAAGCTAGTCCACCCTCCTAAGTCAAAACACCAATTTATGATTGTTTGAGAAGTTACATAACAACCAGGTAGTTGCCCTTCCATATCAATGATAGTTCATATTTTATAGTGGTAGATCGATAAGATGCCCCACATCTTACTTGTCGGGTAACAAAAATGTTTTACAAAAATATTTCATGAGCTCCACCTCATAAAGTGTTCTTCCATGATATTACAAATCTAACTTAGATGTCTACACAAGATCAACTACATTTTTCTATATTGGCCTTCCTTTGAGGATCAAACCACTTCTTATAGGATTCATTTAGCATTTATTTCAACTTGTCCCATTGCAACACATCCATCAAACCACAATAAATATGCACTTTGTTGGTGATTTCATTTCAGTGTGATAACTTATGCATGGAGTGATTTCATCCTCCACAACTCCCACAAGGATGTAGGTTCCAACACCTAGTTGCTACATGTCTAGATCTTCCACACTGACTGCAACAACCCATTCTTGAACCTTCATTCCCTGTACTACTCTCTCCTTTCACAAATTTAGACTCATTACTTTCTATTATACCCGCATACCCAAGGCCTTCATTATTTTACCTCATCTTTGGCATTATGGGAATTTTCACACCTTGCCCATATCTTCTCAATCCTTTGTCATTGTACCCCATTATTCTCATCAACTTAGAGCCAATGCCTATGGTGTGCCTTTCAAAGAACCCAAAATATTTATTCCCACTCTGACCTCAATCATCAACACAATGTCCTTCACCACACTTTGAAGTACCATTATCACTACTAATTCTAACATGGCCTTTATCATAGCCAAAAATGACCTGATAAGTTTCATCTTCCTCCACTATCTCTTTATCACTTATTTTCTCCTTCTCTTTATGCTTATCTATTGTAGAAGTCACTACACTATATTATTTATCATAACTACTATTGGTGATGTAGACCATTGACTTCTTTTCCATGCCCATTCTCTTACATGCATCCTTATTTTCCTCCACTTGTTCCAAAACCTCTTTCAACACTAACTCTTCTCCCTTCAACTTGGTTTCATAACTCTTACTGCTAGTGACTTGGGTTATTTATATCTTTCCTATGCCTTTTTTTTGCTTTCCTCTACCCTTTCCTCCTCATTATTCATTGTTGTCAACTTATTACTAAGCCCAATCCAAGATTGGAATCTACGTGATGACCAATACTCCTTATCAATGGAAACCCATATTTTGAAAGAATATTTGCATATTCTCCCAAAAAATCCTTCACATCATGTGAGATTTCATTCATCTTTTCAATTGTTCATTTTTTTATGGTTTTAGAAATGAAATCAAAATAAACTTTCTTCTTCTTCTTTTCCCTTAAGGATTGATTTTTGTACCCTGGCACATTGTAGGTCTGTTATCCACTTCTTTCCCCTTGTCCTTCAATGGACATAATGTGTACCTCTTTCCATCCTTCTCAATGGTGCAAGTGTTCTCCTTGCCATTATGCAATACCATTTTATCAAACTACCATGATCTACCCAACAATACATGATACACATCCATCGACATGATGTCACATAGACCCACATCCTTATAAGAGCTAATTTGGAGATCTACCATACATTGTTCAGTTACCAAAATTTGATGTTCCTTTTGCAACCATGACACCTTATATGGATTTGGGTGTTCCATTCTCTTCAACCCAAGTTTCTCCACCATCTCTATTGACACCAAGTTATCTATGTTTCCACTATCCACAATCACCTTACAATATTTTCCCCTTGATTTGCAAATCATCTTGAATATGTTCCTTCTTTTCTCAATTTCATGCACCTCCTTTGATGATTTTAATAACACTCTATCTATTATAAGAAATTTTCCTTGTTTTGGTTCTTCCATGTGCTTCGATAAAACAATACTATCTTCATCTACTTGTACAACTTGATTAAAATCTTCCCTTCCATGCTTACTAATATATTATTCTTGAGAATATTCAAATACCATGTGTCCTTATTCAAAACATTTATAGCACTTTTCAACAAAACAACATCCTCTTCCTCTACAAAATCCACCTTGTCCTCTAGACAATTGACCTTTGTCCCAATTTATTTCATTGGAATTACTTTGAGAAGTATTGACTTCTCCTTCTTGTTCTTCATTATGAACTTTTACTTCCTCCTCTTTATTGTTACTTACATCTTTGACTTGAACACCCCTCCTTTGGATAGTTTCAAGTGCATCTAGTCGAGTGATGATGCCTCTTATCATTTATAATCTATTCATGGTTCGATATCCTCTTGGTATTCTTCACTGTGCCATCTTTCCTTAAACACATATCACTTCCTACTTCTCAAAGAACTTTTAGCTTTGATACCAAATTATGGAGGACTAAAATACCACACCACTTTTTGTATAAAATACCTTTGCTAACTGTACAATATTCTATCTAATTGCATAATGTAGATACTCAATAATGCAGTAAGGAACAACAAACACTTCCAATAGTAAAATTCTTTCTGTATACTAAGATTCTTATAATCATACAATAAAATGCTTGCAATCATACGATCCTTAGGAACCCTATAATGCCTCACAATTGTATGATTCCTAGGAACCCTACAATACCTCACAATTGTATAATTCCTTGTAATCATACAATGCAATATTTGTAAAGCTACACCCTCTAGTAATAGAACTATATTATTCTTCTTTCTTTCATACAATAAACAATGTTATGAGCACCATACGATTCACCAAGCTCTTGTACGATTACCTTAAATTGTATGATAATCCAACCATATGACCAACATTCTTATCATATGATCTTTCCCTATTGTATTGTTTGATTAAAAAACTTTTAGGTTAATTATGATGGACTCTTATTGTACAACTATAGTCTCAACTTACAACTACAATTTGTTGTCTTACACTTGTATGATCATTTCTCTCTAATTAAATTGTAAGATCACTATCACCCTATCATACGAATGTACAATCTCATTTCTCTGCATATGATTTGTATGATCACTATTATACTATCATATGATAGTACGATCACTCTAGCCCTTAGTGCCTAGCCTCCTCCATCTTACAATTGTATGATCAACTTTGTATGATAGATCTCTCGACACTTTATTTTTTTTCTATTTTGTTTGCTTCAATGCACCGATACTTGGTTGCTCTTACATTTACTTCAACCACTCAATATTTACCCTAATTATTATTACAATCTAAACCCTTCATATGGTAAAGGCTATTTTTACAATACTTCTAATAAGAAATGATAGTTAAGGGGTTGAATATTGAGAATATAATTGTGGAGCTGACCAACTACTTTCATTGTTACTCCATCCAAAATCTCCCCAGTCTCAACCTACCCTTTGAATTCAATAGAAAAAATTATTAAAATCTAAGAAAAATAGTTATCCTTCATTTGAAGTCACTGACTCCATTCATGTGGCTACAAACTGGTCACACAGTTATCTACTAGTAGAATTCTCAACTTGAGCAACCAAAATCTGTGTTCAAGATAGTAGGTTCTTCCATCAAAGTACCTCCTCCACCTTTTAGTTCAATATTATTAAATAATACTTTGCTTCCTATTCAATTGAATAGCATTATATCATGACTCTTTATTTTAAACTCCAACGTTTTAAGAGTTTATATGATTCATATACACACAAGATGCAACATATACAATCTAACAAATTGGATATCATGCATTCAAAAACAACAAAGACTTAAGTTGATTTTAAGAAAATAAAAATATTATTCTTTTATTTATTGGGAATACAAGGCTATTTTTTTAACTCCTTCCTCTTGCTCTTCTATCCAACCCCCCTTCCTAGGGTTATGCATAAGGGGTCGGTCCCAAAATATATTTATAAAAATTTGGTGAATCATTTTCAAAATCTAGGCGAATAGTGTCCAAATGCATGTAGAAGGTTCACTATTATTAGGGGTAATGTTGGAAATTTAAACTTAAAACGATCAAATTATTATAAAATTGGGGTGAATCAACCCCCAAGAAAATTTACACCCTTTCAAATTTTGAAAATCCTAATTTTAGCCAATTTGGTGATAAATAGCCACTATGCATAAACATGCCCCTTCCTAAGACAAAACATCAATTTTTGAGCAATTACATAATAGCCAAGCAGTTGATCTTCTATATCCATGACAATTCAATTTTTACAGTGATATACTGGCAAGATGCTCTACAACAATTCCCTTCAACACAGACTTGACCAAAGTCAACCTCCCCCTAAAGAGAGTCATTTGTTGCACCATTTATTAATTCTTTTTTCCACCTTCTTTATCAACCAATTCCAATCTTGTTTAGTGTAGCCATTGGGTTTCATAAAGAACCCTAGATATTTAAACCCCTCTTGAAGATCAAATTTGTTAAAGAGAAAAAGCTAACCTATTAATATGGTCTCATCCTAATCCACACAGTTAAAAGAGGTGCTTGAGTTTTATGCATTAATGTACATACCTATTGCTAGACAAAAAATATCTAAATATTGTTTAACTTCTCTACAACTCTTACTATTCCTTATGTGAAAAAATAACATCATATACAAAAATTAAATGGGTGAATTCCAATGGTCTACCTATTTTTATTTTCTTTATTTGTCCTTCCCTCTTGGCTTCTAAAATGCACCTACTTAATCCCTCAATTACGAAAATAAGTAATAGTGGTGATAGGGAGCAACCTTGTCTTACCTCCCAAGAAGCTTTAAGAACTGATAAGCTGACCCATTAACCAAAACTACAAAAGAAACATAACAAAGACATCCCATAATCTAGTTCACTGTCTACACATAGAACCCAATTTGAGTATCATTATTAAATATAATCAATTTACTTTGTTAAAAATCCTTGGAGAGATCCAATTTCATTACTATTGTTGGTTGATTTTTTGATGGTATGAAGGTTTTCTTGAGCAGCACCAATTACTTCATAAATTTATCCTTTATGTTTGAGTTTGCTTAGGTTGACCATCTTACTCATTGAGATAAACCATTATAATATTCATATATGCTATGTTTGTCCTTGTTAATTAGTGCTACTACTCTACCACAATTTATAGAAGTAGCTAGAAGTCTAAGTAGCATGGAAAAGGTAAGAATAATTACAAGTTTTGTGATGAGGTTGTTTAGTTCTCTTTTGATAATATAATTTAAAATATTAGTAATTAGGACTATATATAAAATTAATTAATAATTATATATAAATATATATTAATAAATTAATCTTATTTATGATAATTTTTTAAATTAATATTTAATATCATTTTATAGTATAATATATTATGTTTCAATTTAAAATGAAAATAAGATTTCATTTAGATGGAACCATCTTTATTTCTAAAAAAAAAAAGTAAAAAAAACTTATTTAATTAATAAAATATAAAGTAAAAATCTTAAAAATATTTTTAATTTTAAAACTAGTTTATATGATGGTTTTTATATCATAACTTTATAAAAACTTTATAAACATGTTTATATTTTTTTATAAGATAATTTTTATGAATATTAAGTTCTCTTGTAAATTTTTATGTGAATTTCATGTATAAATTTTTAAAAACAATTGTAAGTTATATTCAATATTATTATAAGATAAAATGAATAAAAATGTTTTTCATATTCTATTTTACTCGAATTACATATTTTATATATTCTTTGTTCTAAAATGGGTCTTTACGTGTGCACATATTCCAATTTTGGTATACAAGTTATATGCGTTGATTTTTAGTTTAGCATTTTTCTTTTCATCACCAATAATATTGTTAAGAAAGATAGCGTAGTGAAGTTGAGGGTTGATAGTGCTTTTTTTTTTTTTGAAATTTATTATTTTCTTTTATGATGTAATCACTTTAAAAAATTTATTAACAACTTTGATATTAATATACGATTCTAGTATTGAGGGCCTGAGCCTCACCGTGGTAGAGAGGGTTTGTGAGGGTTTCCTCCGTCAAGGCTTCCTCTGTGAGGGTTTCACTTTCACTTTGACTTCGATGCTTTGAAACCCTTTGAGCGGGAGGTCTTCATTCTCTCATTCTAGATCTGGTTGCTAGGTTTTCTTAGTTTCTCTATTGTGGTTCATGACCAGGGTGTTTTGATTGTTGGGGGTATTGCTGGTATGTTTTGCTCTCTTATGGGTTAGGCATTATCACTCTTATCTGGGGTAGAGGGCCAAATGCTGACCCAAACCTGTAGGGGTGATCTTGGACCATTATGATGCAGTGAAATTTTGTTACTATTGACCCCTTGGTTAGCTCTCGCTCTGGTTGGTGGGGGTGTTGGGTGGCTGCATTTCATAGGTTATTTTCTAGTTTTAGGGACTTTGTTGTATTGTGTAGCGTTTCTTTTGGGTTCGGTAGTTTAATGTTTTTCTGTATTTCCAAGGAGAGGAAAGGGTCATCTACCGACCCAAACCTGTTGAGGTGAGCTTGGTATGGTGTTTGGTTGTAAAAATATGATGGTATTCCCTTGGCTGGATTTGGATCTGATGGCTTGGTTACTTTGGTTGTATGGTGCTTGGATGGATCTGTTGCTAAGGTTCTCTACCAGTAGTGGGTTCATGGCGGGTTTGTACTGCTTTCTTTTGGGTTTGGTAATTTCTTGTTGTATATGGCTATTCTGAGGATATAGGGTCAAATACTGACAACAATCAGTTGGGGTGAAAGTGGGTTGTTATGCTACGATGGTTTTTAGGTTTTGACCCCATGTCTCTGGTGGGTTTCCTAGCTTCGATGGTCTATAAATATCTCTTTCTCCAGTTCTAGTAGTGGTGGTGTGTTTTATCCGAGGGTTCTAAGGCTTATTTTTTGGGATCTTACCCTTCTCCCTCTTAGGTGCAGTGCAGAATGTTGCAATCTCATTTTGCTTGTACATGAGAGCGGTTGTTCTTGAAACTTTTTTTTGGTTGGTGCAGGTTTCATGGAATTTCTTGTACAGATATCCTCAATGGTTTTTATGCTGTGGATTTTTTTTTCTGGTATTTCTAGTGTTAATTTCTTAAACCAGTTATTCTCATGAGGGGTTCTCCTATTATATGCTTTGTTGGATAGATTTGTTGATTGTGATGATAGTATTTCCTTTGTTCTCATTTCATGTTAGGTGGAAAATGCTTTGGTTTGGGTAGTTTTTATTTGTAAATTTATTTTTAACCGGTAGCATTTTCATTATTCTGTTATTTTTCTTCGTTACTTTAGATTCAGATCACACGGTGGTTTGACCATGGGACAATCTCTTGTATTTTCTTGGTAAGAATATGTGGTTTATTTTCTAGGAGGTTGTTTCATTGGAATTTCGAATTTGATTCGTGGAATCCAACTCAGTCTTTCTTGATGTCTTATTTCTAGATCTAAGGTTTGGGATACCTTTCAAAACCCTAATTGTAATAGGTTTGGGGACCCTTTTAAAACCCTTTCTACTATCAATCAAAAAAATATATGATTCTAGTTTATGTCATTTTTCAAGTGATTATTCTCTATCAATAGTCAAATTATCTAGCCAATTGTTCATTTTTTACATCTTATTCTAATTATAAATACGTTAAACAAGATAATTATGCTATAGAAAGGAGTTTATTTTGGTTAATATTGAATGGTTCATGTTTATATGGTAAATAACACTTTAAGTATTCACCTTGAATGAGTATTAATATTTTATTCATAATAAGGATAGGAAAAAGTATTTGGTTCTTAAGATTAAAGTGATTATATTAACTTTTTTTTAATATTGATTAAATATATTCTAAGAGTTTTGAGATAGACTAAGCCACCTTATATCTCACAACCATACAAGATGATGGGTAACAAGGATATAAAATAAAACCTTTTACTTTCCTCAATCCTAAAGCTTAGAATTTTGATATTTATTTTTGAGGTATAAAGTCTTATGTTGCATAGGTTATTTTTCAATCCTAGTGTTCAATTCATGTTGTGATTTAAGTCAATATCTAAATAATTTATATGATTTGACTATTCAAAATGATAATTGACAAAGGGATTATGGAAAATGTTGTTACCTGTATATCACAATCGTGATTTTAGTTTTATAAAAAGAAAAATTGTCAAGTCAACATTAGCACAAAAACATAAAAAAATAATTTTATTAATTAATAGGTTATCAATTGGGTAATTTTAAATATTCCATCAAAAATAAAATATTCAAAAATGGGATAAACGAGGATGGAAGTACTTTAATGTATAAGATGAAAAATTGGATGAGTAACTTTGAAAAATTTGCTAAACAATAATCCCATGAACTCTCACAAAGGATATAAAAAAGCTAATAATTTGTTCATATCTCTTACAATTGGTCTTATGTGAACATTCTTTGGAATGACATATATCAATTAATCCTCTTGTATCAAATAATAATGAATGCCAATAAAACCAACTTATTGTTGTTATCCAATATCAGTAGGTCTTCATAATGCGCTAAAATTTACCTAAGAATTCTATGACAACTAGGGATGATTACATGTTAATCAACATCTTTATTCTTTTATATGTGAAGTATATCTCCCTTTCATCGATCATACTATAGAACCAAATAAAATGAAGAATATGATTTTTTTATTAAAAAAACATAAATCTATAAAGGTGTATAAATACTTCAATGAATTCAATCCATGATATTTTGACATAGTTTATCCTTTAATAAATTCATTGGAACAAGCCATTAGAAGAGAAAAACCAACTAGTGGATTGAATACCCAAAAAAAGAGGAAAACTATAGAACTTCTTAATCATGGATAAATATTCACTTAGGTATAGAATGTGTGCCCTAAACCAAGGTCAAGATTGGATGACTTAAAATTGCTTCTAAATCAAACTCTAGAGAAGGTTGGTTCCTTTTTTGAATACTAGCATGTAGAAAGACTAAAGGCAAAAAAGGAATAGAGTTGAGAGAAGATGAAGAGTTAGATATAAAGATGTAGGTTTAGAGAGATTGATTGAATACGGTTAAGGCGTAGCTAACAACATTATTTTTGGTTGAATGAGTAGAGATTGTCTTATATAAGAAATGCCTAATATATCATTCAATTAAATCTATGTAGAATATTGAGGAAAAATTATGAGGGATATTTTTGTAGGATTGCCCAAACTGTTGAGATTATTTTGGCCATATTTCACTCATCCAGACTCGGATTGAGCTACACTGTTGAGGGTAGATGCCTGACAAACCATAAAACTTATCCACCATTTTTTAGATCATTTGGAGCAACATAGAGCCTAGCGCATCCCTATGTGTGAACAAGATTTTTGGCAAGTGACTATGTGAGGGTTTCATCTAGGTTAAGTGCAAGCATATCCAAGGTTGGTTTTTGGGGTCTTTGGGCTGTAGTAGCCAATATTTTTGTGGTTTATACTCAATATTTTAGTAGGATATGCTATAGGGGATCCAACATGGTTTAGAAATCTATCTTTCAATAGATCTTCATGCTTTGAACTTAAGTGACAACAACTTCCAATTTTCTACACAAAAGAAAAGTATAAATCATACCTTTCCATGACATCTAGGGCATGGATTAAATATATCACAAAATATGTTTCAAGCAACTGATCAAAAAATGACTCAAATATCAAGTGAATCTGGTGCTAAGGTGCACCTACAAAATAAATCTATTGTGGAAACCCTTGTTAAGGGTAATAATTTTGAAGACTCAACCCAAAAAATGAATTTTAGGGATGCCCTTCGTGGTGGAAAGCCTCATCCTGATGCTAATATTAATCTTAGGGATTCCCATAAACCTTTAAGAATGCCTAATATTGATCCTAGGAAAACAGAGTAAGGATATCTTAAAGCAACTGATGGAATTCCTATTGTTAAGGTTGATAAAGGCAACATTCAGACTGACATTGAATATATGGAAAAAAGAGGACTAATTTTTCGATCACGTGGGTTTTCGATCAAGTCTATCTATTTTCAAAGTTTGAGCTACAAAAAGCTGGAAAACTAAAGGTGAGTTACAAATCTCTATTTATCCAAATGGTTATTTTCTTGTTTTATTTTCTAATAATGAAGATAGAGAGAAAACTTTTCAAGGGGGTCCCTGGTTCTTTGGAAGGGTAGGGCTTTTCATGAATCCCTGGCATACTAAATTTAAATCCAAAGAAGAGATGCCTTCTACAGGTCCCGTGTGGGTTAGACTCTTTGGCCTCCTAATTGAATTTTGGAATTCGACTATTTTTATTTAATTGGAAACTCTTTAGGAATATTTATGATAACTACTAATTGTATTAAAAAAATTAAACATATTATTTATGCTCAGATTTGTGTTTTAATAAATTTTGACAAAACCCTACCTAAAAAAATCACATTACAATTTGAGGAGGAAACTTGGGAGCAAGTAGTGGACTATGAGAACATTGCTTTTCATTGTAGAATTTGCCATGAATATGGTCATTTGGCTAGTGTTTGCCCAAATAAAATATTATATCAAAAGAAAGAAGATATAAACTCAACAGGTTTCCAAATGCCTAAGAAGAAGAACACTAAAAAAAAATTAGTTATGAAGGATTAATCAAAGTTATTTGCTAATATGTTTGAAATTATTTCCACAAGTGATGTCCCAAGTGAGGAAGAGGAAATAATGGAAACATAATTATTAGAAACACAATTCAGAAATAAAGGGAAGAACCCAGAGACAATCCAACAAATCAAAGGTTTTCAACAGAAAAAAGGGAGAAAATATACAAAAAATAATAATGTTTTGAATGTTAAAACTTAAAATAATACAGGTCCCAATATAGACTTTGTTGAACCTTCTAATAATATTTTGTTTGTGTACAAGCATTATTCAAGGTTAGAAGCCATCTCATATTCAATTGAAGTAAGTCAAGAAATACGAAAAAAAAACTAAAGATGGATTCTAATAAAAATGCTGGTCACAAGACTAATCAATATCATATGGTAAAAGAAGGTGAAAATATTGTAGAGGAAGGTGAGATTAATGCCCTTCCCAATTTTTTTAGCCCTGGTATTAATGAAGATAATCACTTGGAATATTAGAGAAATCAAAGTGATTCTTTCAAAATAAAATGAAATTAGAATAATGATTTAGATAAATCATCCACATCTTGTTTCCCTTCAAGAAATGAAGATGTCAATAGAGGATATGGAATCAATTGCTAGTAAAATTTGGCCAGTTGGAAAAGTGATTTTCCTTAGTTCCTAGGAGAATTTTAGTGGCATTGCTTGCATTTGGGACCAAAAAGATGTAGCTAATCATCATATGGTTGGTAGTGTTAGAAATAATGTGTACGTTTCATCTGCTTGACATGTGTCTGTGATACTTGTCATCTTTTCATATAGGCTTATGCCTATATATTATAATCCATTTTTGTATCAATACATCACATCTTATTTTAGCCTCAACATTTGGTATCAATGAGCTTGTGAGTTTGAGGGGGGATTTCCAATATGGAAATCCCCCCCTCAATTTCCCCCCTCATGTTTTTTCTCCCCCCATTTTTCTTTTCAAATCAGGGAGTATGATCTCCATCATTGATGGAATAAAAACCAAACATTTGAAGAAGATTAATGGATGGCATTTTTTTTAGGAAAGATTCTGGTTAAGTGAGGTATCTATCCATAAAATAATTTCTCGACAATGAGAAAAAAAATGGGATACACCTCAAGATATGGATATTTTTTACCGCTACCTTTGCACGACATACTGCCATTGCGAACCCAACCCAATACGAAAAACTAAAGCCACATGATTTTCTATGCATGGGCCTATCACATCACTGGTCCATAATTATATTCACATGGTTGCTATTAAGTATATAAAATTGTTGTTGAAGGCATCCTGCTGTGCCCTCATGGAGGGGATCATGCCCACTATGTTCACGTTGCTTACTAGATTTATTTACTTGGTGATTTTTTTTTTAAATTTCTATTGTAGGTGAAATCAATAGTGATTTATATGATGATCATTGTTGTAGTCTTTTGGACAGATGTGCATTGTGTTCAGATCTCTGTGCGACAAGCTATGCTAATGTGTTTGACTATTTTTCTCAATGCGGGTGATTTCCCTCCACCACAATATCTTTCCCACTGCGTGCCATGAAAAATTATGGCCGTGTGATAGTTGGCAGTGATGGAACATCCTCTAAAGTATAGGAAATATGACCTATGCCGTATTTTAGTGATTTGATGATGAAGCACATATTTTCTAGTGGATAGGCTGATCAATCCAAACTTGTGTTCCAGTGTCGCTCTTGTTGTTGTGAAACCAAAATTCAACCGCAACGTGCGAAGGTGGTTGGAGACAGATGGATTGGAGAGGGAGGACAATGGCAAAGGGGGCTCTTCTAATTTTTCATCATAGTCTTGATCGTCACAGCTGGAATCAGTGCATTTCTCTTCAAATATGATACAAGAGTCATTTCCAAGGTTCTTCTTTACGTTCACAAGTATTTTGACAACATAGACAAGAGCATAGTTCTTAAAGATACCATTGTGATCATAGATATAGGGGAGCTACCTTGGGAGCAGCATTGGGAAACAAAACCTGTGACCATTTTAGAATAAAAATGAGCATGCTTATTACTGATGTGGTTTTACTCTTGGGCTTCATTTTTATATCAATAACTCCATCTCCGTCAGTATTAATTATAGGTAGAATGTTGTTTGACCTTGGTATTGGTATTGATTAAATGGCTTCTCCCTTGTACATTGCAGAAACTATAAGCCCTAGACTGTAGTGGACTTAGATTTAAAGTGAGCCGAGATAAATTAACACAGTAAAATAACCAGAGCAGAATATATTAATCAAATTAACAAGCTTAAAAAACATTACAATTAATTAAACCTTATATAGGCTTAATACCAGCGGAAGAGTAGGGAAGGGAGGTTGGAGGGAGATCGGGAAGATTAGAGAAAACGTAGGAGTAGGAAGTGGAGAGGGAGGTGGCAGCGGACATGGGGAAAGGAAGGAAGTGGAGTGATAAGGGAAAATGGACGGCAAGGAAGGAGAAAGGACATTGGAGGGATAAGGGGAAGGTTAAATAAACTAATTAAAAATCATGCCGACCATCAAACAGGTTTAGCCGACAAAAGGTAAGAGAGTTCACACTTGCTTAGAAAAATAGGATTTTTCTAAGCCGTTTACAAATAAACCTTGTTCACACTTGCTACATTCTCCCCCTTAAAGTTGAGAAGACTGACTATACAGTCTCTCAACTTTACAAATTGAGCTTTGGCCAATGCCTTGGTGAAGATGTCCACGACGTTCTCCAAAGTGTGGCAATAGTGAAGCTCAACAGTATCAGTTTCCACCATATCTCTGATGAAGTGGTACTTCATATCAAAATGCTTTGATCTACTATGGTGGACAAGATTGTATGCCAACTGAATGGCACTTATGTTGTCACAGAATATTCTAGTTGGACCACTTTGCTGCTCTCCAATCTCATCTAATACCTTTCGTAGCCATAGAGCTTGAGTACTAGCATGAGTGACCGCTATATACTCAACTTCTATTGAAGATAGCGCTACTACTGTCTGCTTCTTGGAACTCCAAGTTATTAGTCCCGAACCAAGACTAAAACAGTTACCCGATGTGGATTTTCTATCATCAACATTGCTGCCCCAATCACTATCACTAAAGCCTTCAAGCTTGATAGTATCACTTCTGTAGTACTGGATTCCAAAATCCAATGTACCCTTCACATATCGCAAAATTCTTTTAGCTGCCTGCAAATGCAGCTCAGATGGATTAGACATAAATCTAGAAACAAGAGATACAACATACTGAATGTCTGGTCCGGTGTTGGCGAGAAACATCAAACTCCCAACAATGCTTCTGAAAGTGGTCACATCAACTTTCGGTGCTCCATCATCCTTGCTTAATTGGATCCCATGTCCAATTGGAGTTGCAACTGATTTGCATTGCTCCATAGCAAACTTCTTAATCATATCTCGAGCATACTTAAGTTGACAGATGAAGATTCCTGAATCTGTCTGATGAACTTCCATTCCAAGAAAGTATTTCATTAACCCAAGATCCTTCATCTCAAATTCCTGCATCATGGAGTGCTTGAACTCCATATTGACTTTTTCATTACTACCCATAAAAATGAGATCATCCACATATAAACAAACTATGAGGATGTCATTTCCTTGATTCAAGTAGTAGAGCGTGGGTTCATTTTTGCTTTTGATGAACCCATAATATTTAAAGTACCCATCAATGCGTGAGTACCAAGCTCTCGGTGCCGCTTGAGGCCATAAAGAGCCTTCTTCAGTTTGTAAACAAGATGTTCCTTGTCTTTCTCTTCAAATCCCTGTGGTTGCTCAACATACACTTCTTCTGTCAAGTAACCATTTAGAAATGCACTCTTTACATCCATGTGTTGGACTGTCCATCCCTTGTGTGCAACTAAGGCAAGAACTGTTCTGATAGTCTCCTGTATGGCTACAGGAGCAAAAGTCTCTTCATAATCAATTCCATATTTTTGAGTAAATCCCTTTGCAACTAATCTCGCCTTGTGCCTCTCGATGCTACCATCAGCATTAAACTTGGTCTTGTAGACCCACTTACATCCAACACGTTTCTTTCCTTTAGGAAGCTTCACCAGCTCCCAAGTGTCGTTGTTTTTTATAGAGGTGATCTCCTCTTTCATGGCATCTTGCCAAATATTTTGAGTACAAGCCTTCTCATAACTAGAAGGTTCAAGCTGTGAATTAGTTAACAAAGCATAGTTAACTAGATCTCCCCTAGGTTCCTTCTGGGAGACATCATCACCATACAAGTGCATATTTTCTAATCTTTGTAGAACAAAATTCATTTCACTAGCTTGACTCCTAGTGTATATTTTTGAAAATTTTTTATCCAACATCTGATATGATGGATGATTCTATAGAGTTCTCTTACCTCTGGATGGAGAATCGATGTCCATTGGTGAGGAACTTACTGATCTCTATGGAGAAGGACTTGGTGAAGAAGTTGAATCAGAAGATGAACTTGGGTTTGTGGGAGGAGACTGCTTACCTTTCTGTGGTGTCTGTTGTTGCACCTGCTTAGAAACTACATCATTGGATTCATCATCACTAAAAATCTGGGGCTTACCCCATTCTCCCCCTTCATCAAAAATCACATCCCTGGAAAGCACAAACTTTCTAGTCCTGGGATTGTAGAGTCTGTAAGCTTTTGTATTCTCATAGTATCCTACAAAGATGCATGCCGACTCTTTGGATCGAGCTTCTTTCTTAGCTCATCAGGAATGTGAGAATATGCCAGCGAGCCAAACACTTTGAAATACTTAACATTTGGCTTTTTACCATACCAAGCTTGGTAAGGTGTCTGCCCTTCCAAACTTGCAGTAGGACTTCTGTTCAAGATATGTACGCTGGTCCTGGCTGCATCTGCCCAATATGAATTAGTCAAATGCTTCGTCTGAAGCATAGACCTTGCCATCTCCACAATGGTGTGATTCTTCCTCTCTGCGACACCATTTTGCTATGGAGTGTAGGCAGCTGTGAACTGCCTCTTAATGCCATGTTGCTTACAGAAATTCAAGAACTCATTAGAGGAGTATTCTCCTCCCCTATCTGATCTAAGACATTTTACAAAATATCTACTCTCACTTTCAACTCTTGTTTTGAAATCGACAAAGCATTCAAATGCTTCATCCTTATGTTTCAAAAAATATATCCAACACATTCTAGTAAAATCATCAATGAAGAGTAGGAAGTAAGAGTTGTTACCAAGACTCTTGGTCTGCATCGGACCACAGATGTCTGTATGCACTAGCTGGAGTGGATAGCTGGCCCGCCATGCTTGTCCATGAGGAAATTTTGATCGGGCATGCTTCCCCAGAGCACACCCTTCACAGACTTCCTTACTATCCTGAACTTTAGGAAGTCCGGTTACCATCGCTTGTGAAGTTAGCATTTTCAAACTAGCTGAATTCAAATGACCATATCTCAAGTGCCATAGGACACTTGGATTGGAAATAGCAACATTTGCTAACTTATCTCCCCCTGGCTGGCCAAAATTTAAAGGAAACAATCTATTCTTTGACATTGGCACTTGTGTAATGATTCTATTACTGTTATTTTTATCAAAAATAGTGCATTTACCCTCATCAAAAAGCAACTTGTAGTTCTTTTCTAACATTTGACCAACACTTAAAATATTGTGTTGGAGATGGGGTGTGTAATAGATATCACTTACTTGTTTGACGCCTTCTTTAGTTGGAACTCTCCATGGCTCCAATGCCTTCAACCGCTAATGATTTGTCATCTCCCAATTTGATGCTTGGATTTGTATGAGGAGTTTAGAGTAGCAAAGAGCTCTTCTTTGCCACTCATATGGTTTGAACACCCAGTGTCCAAGATCCATGTATCATTCATGTTCTGATCTGCCTGACCATAAGAGAGAAAGAGATTTGTGGCCTCTTCCTCTTCTCCAAAATTTCCAAACTGACTACTCTAGCTGCTACTAGTTCCTTGTGAAGTCTTTGTCCAACAGTCACGAGCATAATGGCCAAGTTTGCCACAATTGTAGCAAGATTGTTTTGACTTATCTCCTCCTTTGCCTCTACCTGATTGTTTTCCTCTATTTTGTTGTCCTCCTCTATTCTGTTGTTCACCTCTGTTTGAGAATCCTCCTCTATTCTGATTTCCTCCTCTGTTAGGAGTTCCACCTCTCTGATTATTTCTGCCTCTACCTCTATACTGTCCTCTACCACGGCCTCTACCTCTGCCTTCTTGAGAAGCAAAGGCTTTATCATCTCCTCTGTAACTTGTGGAAGGAGTTTGTTGTAACCTCTCTTCATGTGAGAGAAGTGAGCCAATGAGGGCTTCAAAAGATAGAGAAGTTAGGTCTTTGGATTCTTCTATAATTATTGCAACTGAATTCCACTTAGGAAGAAGTGTCCTCAACACTTTCTTCACTATAACTTCAGGCTTTACATCTTCTCCTAAAGTGACCATCTTATCTACTACGGCTTTCACACGCATGCAGTAATCACCAACCTTTTCACTCTCTTGCATTTTAAGAGTTTCAAACTCTCATTTCAAGGTTTGTAGTTTAACTTGTTTGACTTGGTCACTACCCCTATAACTTTCTTTTAAAGCATTCCAAGCAGATTCAACTGTTATAAAAGAAGCTATTCTAGGGAAAATACTTCTATCAAGGGCGGCTTGGATGTGATAAAGAGCGAAAGAATTATTCTTCTGAGATTCCTTTTTAGCCCTTTTATCAGCAACATTCAAAGCTGCCCAATCAGCAGCAATAGGTTCAGTATATCCCTCTTCAATCACATCCCAAAGACCTTTGCCTATCAAAAGAGTTTTCATTTTAATTGACCAATACTCGTAATCACCACCATTGAACTCAGGGATTGGTAGACTAGTATTGGATGCCATTTCAGAAAGCAAACTTTATTTCAACTTCAAACAAGTAGTACAGAGAAGTACAAAATAGATCACTGATTTAAATCAAATCTAGCTTTCTTAAAATGCTCACTGATTTGGCGTTCTTCTTCTTGAGGATCACCCAAAATTGGAAAGGTGAAATTGTCTGCTTCGTCGTCACTAATTATAATGACTTCTTGTGCTGCTGCTGGCTCAAAACATCTTTTGAGAACATCTCATTCTTCAGTTGCAGGTTTCACCTCCACTGGTTCTTCTTCCTCTTCTTCTGCTTCTTCTTCTTCTTCTTCTGGTTCTGAATCAGGAGAGCATGGTGTATAGCTCTCACTTGTTTCTACTTCAGGCACTGTAGGTGTATAACTATCACTTGATTGTCCTTCAGGTACTGTTTCAACCATCTCGGATTCAACTATCCTTTGCCCGAAGATATTATCTTCAGAATCCGCCTCGTATCCAGAGTCTGGTTTCCTCAGATGTGCAATCACTTGGTTTTCTAATTGGCAAAACACTGTATGAAGTCCATACCGCTGGACTTTCCCATCAAAGGAATCAGGTGTCTCTCTTCTCAACAGAGAGAGTAATGCATTATAGCATCCGGCTGACCGAATCATCTACCCAGAATCACACCGCATGAACTGGGTTACAACTTAATTTTTATGATGCCAAAAAAAATTCAAAATTTGTTTTAATAAAGGCCTTTTAAAAAAATAATTTTAACAATTTCCTATATATATTTTTTAATTATTCTTTTTTAAATAAATGTTTATTTAAAAAACATAATAAAAAATATATACATAGAAATTACTAAATTAATTTTTAAAACCTTTTAAAAAAAAAATAATAAAAAAATTAATAAAAAATAAACCTTTTTTTTTTTGTGAAATCCCCGATGGGATTCGAACTGCTGACCTCCGTCGTCTACCCGGAAGGCTTAGCCGCTGCACCACGTGGCTGCTATGGTAGAACAGTGACAAAATGAGTTCATAAACCCTCGCGTTGTCGATGATTACAAAAAAAATAAAACCTTTGTATTTTGACCCCGACGGGATTCGACCCCGGGTCTCTGCTCTGCAAGCGGGTGTCCTGACCGCTAGACCAAGCTAGCCGGACGGGAGGAAGACGGGAACAGGGTATGTTTGTATTTAGCGGCTAAAACAATTTAAAAAAAAAATGTTTAGTCCCACATGCAGTGGGAGGAGGAAGTGTTCAGGCTTTATCAAAGCCTGCAAACACTTAGTAAGTCGATTGCCTTCGGGCAATCGATGAGCCAAACCTTTTGTTCCTCTCGGCCAGTTAACCTCCGCCACGTGGCACACTCGGCGTGCCTCTGCCACGTCAGCTCCCGGCTCGTCCACGTCAGCACTCTGCTCGCTATGCCACGTCAGCTCATCGCCACATCAGCTACCGCCTTGCCGACTCAACTCCGCCACGTCGGCTCTCTGCCACATCCACTCTGTCTACATCCAATCAGATCCTCGAGATCCATGCGCTCCTCGGGATCCATGTCGTGCGCTCCTCGAGATCCGTGCGCTCGGTTTCCGTGCCTCACCTCGGCCTCCGTGCCCCCCCTGGAGCTCTGATACCAGTGTAAGCCCTAGACTGTAGTGGACTTAGATTTAAAGTGAGCCGAGATAAATTAACACAGTAAAATAACTAGAGCAGAATATATTAATCAAATTAACAAGCTAAAAAACATTACAATTAATTAAACCTTATATAGGCTTAATACCAGCGAAAGAGTAGGGAAGGGAGGTTGGAGGGAGATCGGGAGGATTAGAGAAAACGTAGGAGTAGGAAGTGGAGAGGGAGGTGGCAGCGGACATGGGGAAAGGAAGGAAGTGGAGTGATAAGGGAAAATGGATGGCAGGGAAGGAGAAAGGACATTGGAGGGATAAGGGGAAGGTTAAATAAACTAATTAAAAATCATGCCGACCATCAAACAGGTTTAGCCGACAAAAGGTAAGAGAGTTCACACTTGCTTAGAAAAACAGGATTTTTCTAAGCCGTTTACAAATAAACCTTGTTCACACTTGCTACGAAACATCACCCTCTAATATCCATGGAGAACTTGTTAGTGTAAATACTCTTATGATCACCACTGGCTAATTTATATCATATGTCATCAATTATACTTTCCACGAGGTTCCAAGAACATGGCGCTAGATGTTAGGAATTGTTGGTGTACCTGATCTCCTCCAGGAAATTGTATTCACCTGTTTTCTAGAGTATCCACGATGGTTTGTTAGAAAGGGAACCATTGAAGAGGTCATTCCTATATTCAAAAACATTTACCATTCAAAGAACTTGAATACTGAGCTAGAGAAAATAATGGAGTTAGTAGAAAATGAATCTGATGCTGATGGAGTTCCAAAAAATATAAGCATCAATGATATAGTGGGTACCAAAGAGATGAGGCTAGAACTAATAAAAGGGGTTCGAATGCATATTTTTAGTAATTGGTTGGTATTAATATCGTAATTTATTACAACCCATCTATAATGGAGCTAGAAGGATTTTTTGCTCATAGAAAAACTTTATTTTTATCATTATTTGTTGCTGGTGTCAATGCATTTGGCACAGTTTCCAAAATCTTGTTAATAGATAGATCAGGAAGAAGGTGGCTTGAAATAATTAGCTTGATTGGTGTCATGGGAGCATTATTCTTATTATCAATAGGTTTCTTCATGACCACAATAGACTCACCAAATGTAATGAGACCAGAGAATCATTTTAGATTCTACCTTTTATGTTCAACCATGCAGACTTATCAAATTACATCTAGATCTAGATCTTGCCTGGACTATTTAAGTGAGGGATGTGGATTTTGTGCTACTCCTCTAAATAAGATGTGATCAGGTAGCTATTTAATCCATAATGAAATTTTTTATGATATTTGCACTAATATTTTGAGATCGTGGTACACACAATCTTACCCAAGTAAATATGGTTGGATAGATTTGGTTGGACTAATATTGTACATTATGGATTTCTCCCCTGGAATGGGACCAATTCCTTGGGCAGTAAAATCTGATATTTATCCTACATATTTGAGAAGGGTGTGTGGAGGAATTACAACAACTGCAAATGCCCAAGTCCCATACTTTGCATCCTTGGAGGCCATGCCTTATTGAGAGGGCAATCTATTTTGGAGGTAGATCTAAAGTGATATTTCTTTCGAGGGTATTTTTCCATGGGGACTGGCCACGGTGTGCCATATTCTCCCATGCATAAGTAAGTGCAATGTGACACTCCAGATTCTCCTCAACCACCTATTCATCACAATTTTGATCTAAAAAGCACTTGTGCCCTACTGGAGATGAAAATGCAATGGGTAGTAGGAATTTTTTTTTTTTTGGTGCTTCCATGATTGACAGGTGCTACGTGTACGGTCAAATATTTTTTGGTTTTGTAAGATGCATCCCTCTAGAGGTACGTAAACGCTATTGTACACATCTGTAGGCCCCAATACGCATTGCCCACGGGATAGTCGAACTCCCACATATTTTTATTAAAAGGAGGGGAAATATCATAAAGTTGTTAATTTATTTTTTTATTATTATTCCATATTGCATAGTTGGGGAAATTATGTAAGTCAAAATTAAAGTGGAGAGGACCACTTGGTTTTTTAATTGTATGGGGAGTTAAAAACTTGGAAGGGAAAATTATTCATGGTGGGAATCTTATTGGCCAACAATATGCTCTTCATTGACTATTTTATTAATGTTATTTTCACATGGAAAGTGGAAGGGCCACATGGCCCCTTTATTGTATTCCTTCAATTTGAATTAGGTGATGGTCCAAGTAGGCCCATATAGTTCCCTTGAGAGGGAGAATAAGATGTTTTTATTCCACCTGAGAGCGATGCCAGGAATATTCTTGATGCTTAGAGAGATGTTATTTTTTCCACAAGAAGGACCCATTGACACCCAAATATAGGGGTATTTATAGTCATCAGAAAGGTTTTTCTAAGACAAACACATTAGTGGTGTCCAATAGTAAATTTGAGGTTATTCCATTTATATTTTATCCTAAAATATTGTTGTATCATGGAGTGTACTCTCGGTTGAACTCGACACTCCCAAAGCACTAGTATGTGATCCTAGTATCTAGTCACCTTCTCTATAGAACTTGGAGGATGCAGCAGTTGGTTACCCATGCATTCCGGTAGGATGAGGAGATCACCATAAGGACACCTACTATAGGGACTACATAATCTTGACACCCTAGACTCTATCCAAGGATTTTTCCGGATCAACTTTTGAAGACTACAAAAATAGACACTTCAGAAGATTCTATTCTCCGCCACATTTGGATTCTATAGATCATTTTATTATATTTTTTGAGTGCATTTTCGATAGTGACTGACACTCTTATATTGATCTAATTATTTTTTATTAAGGTCCATTTTCGGTATGTACAAAGTTTGGTTGAGCTCGACACCTTCTAGATGAGATTCACCATGAAGGGGATATGATATCCATGGTGAAAACTGTTAGTAGTGACCTACAAAGGCAACAGACCTACAAATATTCTAACCCTGAGGTACCAAAGATGAGGCTGACCTACAGAGGCAATAGATCAAAAAATGGATGATCCTGTTGCAACAGACCTATATATACACCAATGATCTAGAGTTATTGTTCATAGTTGGAGAGCCAAGAGCAAAAAGCAAGAGCCTAGACTTTATTAATGTGTATTTTATGCTTATGAAAGTGCACATTAAGGGGGAATGTTAGAAATAATTTACATGTTTCATGTGCTTGACATGTGACACTTGTCATTTTTTCATATAGGCTTATGCCTATATATTGTAATTCATTTTTGTATCAATACATCACATCTTATTTTAGTCCCAACATTAAGGGGGAATGTTATCTAATGTTGACTTATTTTTTTCTATAGTTAGGATAGTGCACATTAAGGGGGAATGTTATAATATTATAATGTGCACTATGCCTTCATTTTGACACTTGTCTTATACTTTCCAGTTTGAGTTCTCCAACTAGAGTTATGTGTCTTCTGCATGACACTTGGAGTGGAGATTATGAAAATTTTCAAATCTCACTCATAGGCTTGATACTTGTATATTGTAACATACTTCATCAATACAATTAGTGTCTTTTGTTCAATCCCAATAAGCAGTTGGGGTCTTTTGGTTATAGCTATTCAAATCAGACATTCTAGAAAAATTATGCTCTGCATTATTATTTATGCTCCAACTAATTTGGAGGAAAAAAGAAGATAGTGGAATAATATAACTTAAATTATCCCTCATTTTCCTGAAGATTGGATCTTGATCGGAGGATATTTCAATACCATCCTCTCTTTGGATGGGAAAATGGGGGAAAATAGAAATTTCAACAGGAGCACTAACCTCATGACTGAATATATTGTAAACCTCTATCTTGTGGACATCCAACCAGATAATGGCCTTATGACTTGGTCTAACAGAAGGTAAGTCTTATCTTGTATAATGGAGAGATTGGAATGGTTATTGCTCTCTAGAAATTTCTTAATCCATGGTCGCATTCCTAAAGTGAAGACTCATAAAAATGATGGTTCGGATCACTGGACAATCATGGTGGAAATATGGAAAACCAATGTGAGTTTCTCTCCTTTTCGATTTTAGTTAATGTGGCTTAGAGATAGTTCCTTTAAACCTCGAGTGCAACAATGGTGGAAGGAAGGTAAACCTAGGTATGGAACTAAGATGTTCTATTTTACCAAAATATTGCAATACATTAAATCCAAAATCAAGACCTAGAAATGGAAGGAGTTTGGGGATGTTCATAAAAAAAACATGAAGTTATTGCTCAAATTGAAAATTTGAACAAGAAAATTCGTTTATATGGCCTCATAGAGTACTAGTGCAGATGAACTCACAACGCAGTTAGAGGAATGGGAAAAAATAGAATAACTCTTATGAAAGTAAAAATATAGAATTCGATCGCTCAAATAATGTGATCAAAACACAAATTTCTTCTACAAATCTCTTCTAGCTCAAATATCTCACAACTTTATTTCTTCCCTGAAATCAGATTCTAGAGATGTTGTCTATACTTGGGATGACATGAACTCTATCGTTGTCAATTACTTTTCCAATATTTTTTCTGCTACTTCTCTTTAATTGGCTTGTCAACAAAATTTTCTTCAAGCAATCGCTTATCTTATCACTTCTGAGGAGAACTCTATTTTGACTACTCTTGTTACTATAAATGAGCTTCAATAGGTATTTTTAAAAATGCAAAAAGAGAAAACCCTAGGTCCTGATGGTTTTCCCATTGAGTCCTACCAAGAGTTATGGGATATCCTTCATGTTGATTTATTAGAGGTGGTGGAAGAAGCCAGGAAAACCAAATAAATTTTTAAGGTTATTGAAGTAATGGAAAAATGGTGCACCTAACAATGTTAAACGAGATGCATCTATCGCTAGTGTTGATTAAGCATTACAAAAGGCACATTCAAGTAAGCATGATAAGATAAAATAAGTGCAAGAAATGAATTTATTCTTAATTTATTATTTGATATATCAAATCACGGTTACATAAATGTCCCCTTGAGGGCTCTAGATTGATACACTTGTTACAAAATGGTGCCCAAGGATCAAATCCTTTCAATAACTCGGGTGCACTTCCAATGTTCTTCCTCGTACCCATGATTGAAGTGGGTGGGCCTATGATGTCTGCCACTTTATTATTTGATATTCTGATCCTATGATCCTTCCTCATGCATTGTAATACCTACACCTACACACAAGGAAACCATATTTCGTCAATAGCAAGTGCGGATTGTGAAGCATGCAAAAGCAATACATGCAATAATAGACTAGAAAGTGGAAATATGCAATATGACCATATAAAACTATTCCAAATGATTCCAAATATTATAGGTATGCATAAAATATGATTTTGGACTGATCTAATTGAAAACAGTAAAGAAATTGCAGCCGGATTCATGTCGATTATGTGGTGTGCCTATTAAGCCTACAAAACCCAAAACAAGTGATTTTTGGTCCTAAACATCTCCAAATCACACCAAATTTGGACAGCATATATAAAATCAGATTTAGAGAGAACCCATATAAAAATATTAGAAGAATTGATCACAGATTCATGTGCATATTCGGGTGAGCCAAGTGAACCTGCAAAATACTAAAAACATGATAACTCATTCAATATAGCTCCAAATTACATGAAATTTGAACAGTAGATTCATGATCTATCCTAGAATAAGCCTATTTAAAAATAGTAGAAAAATATTGCTCTAGTATATGACCATCCTTTCTAAGAATGGTGGTGACTCTCACAGATTGGGGACCATCCTGGGGTGGGACGGCCACCAGATCTGTTGGTTTTCTGCCACAAATTCCTCTGGGAATTGGTCAAAAACTCTCTCAAAGGTGTTTTCATCAAATTTGGGGGTGAAATTCACTCAATTGGTCAGGTTTTGTAAACAAATTGTACCTCTTGAATCACTTGAGAACCTCCTTCTCTAGGTAGAGATTTCGAGGGAAAAGGCACAAAAGGTTGAGGGGAAATCTTGGCAGCACTTCGTTGCAATGTCACAAAACTCCTCTCTATGTAATTTGGGTGGAAAATAGATCCACTTTATAGACCAAGGGGGCCTATGGTCAAATGGGCATGCAAGGACATGCAGGGCAAGAGGTGCCACTTGTCCAAAACTTGGCATGCATTGGAGGGGAAGAGAATCTCCCTTTTTGGCCTCCATTCTACAGCATGTCATAAGGATTCTGTGCCCTCAGGTCTGCATGCTTGAATAGGCAGGATAAATGGTAGTCTCTGGGTGCCATTTATCCAAAATTTGACTTTTTTGGGTCAAATACCATGGTCGTCCCACCCAGGGATGGACCATTGGTGACCATCCCTAGGTGGGATGGTCATGAACTATACTCATCCCTAGGTGGGATGATCATGCCTATATGGCTATAACTTCCTAAAAGTGGGATAGAACCTTCCCAAACCTTGAAAAAATGGTTAGGACCATTATGTAACCTTTGAGGGTTGCCCAAGGGGCCATATGATGTCAACTTAGCCAATGCTTTTGGTCACCTAATCGGATTGACATGATTTTAGTGTCTACAGATGCCCCTTTTTGAGATGTGTTGTGTGTAGCAACATTGCTGAGAAAAATATATGACTAAAATATTAAATGATTAAGGTTATTCAGTAACCTAACAAACTTTAGATGCCCCAATCATGGAAAGAGCATGTGTTCTTGAATCCTTGCTTCTAAAGAGCTAAGGAACTTGATTCAAGTACAACCTTGCATGTAAGGCTTACTTGATCTTGGATATTATTTATTCATGGAGGCGATGACTATGCTCTTTCATGATTCTATAATGCCAAGCATTTTTTTAATTGAAAATTTTTCTTGTTTGCTGCCCCAAGCAGGGGCGTGATTGTCTTTGTCAATGATTCATTGAACGAACGCAATTTGCATGATTGAGTGTTTGATTATTGATTTTGATTATAAATTTGTTAAGTATGACTACCCCCTCAAGCGATGAGTCTATGAGGGAATGACAAGTGATAAAAGTGATGAGTCACTTGACCCATATGACTTGGTTAGGGTTTCCTTCAATTTTACCCATTGTGAAATAGAGCATATTTTAGAGGATTTTGATGATTTTGTTGATGTTTCATGGAAGAAAAGAGTTGAAAACCTCATTCCCATGGGGTGGTCCAGCCATAATGGCCTTCTTAGAGATTAAAGTAAGGAAATTTCCATTCATCCATGAGCAATTTAGTTGCATCTTGATCCATAGGGAATTTTGACCAAATTTGAGCTATTTTTGGTGGGTTTTGGACCCTTTTTGGTGCCTTTTTGAGCTATTTTGATGTGATTTTTTGGTGGTCATCCTAGGGTGGGATGGATGCACATTTTATGACCATCCTAAGGTGGGAAAGTTCAGCCAATTAGGTGCTCATCCCACCTAGGGATGGTCATGCCTCTTGGAGGCCTATTTAAGCCAAAAATGTGGAAATTGGGCTCATTTGTGCATTTCTAACTTGGTAGTTTGAGAGGTGAGGAGGAGGAGAGTGATTCTATGTAGAGGAGCACTACCAAAATCATCCCACAGTCACCATGATCCAGTGTGCAGACTCATCCAATGGAGGAGCCAGTGCGAGATGGGTAAGGACTGAATTTACTACTACACTTTGCTAGTGTTAGAAGTGTAATTATTGCTTTTATTTGATGCTTTTGATTTTTAGGTAGAACACACTAAATCATTGGAAATTGAACCTAATTAATGATGTACTATAATTTTTTATTCTTTTATTTATGTTTTTTGGTAATTTGATTACTTTTTATTTCATTTTTTGCATGTTTTTGACTGTTTTTGGTGGCCTAGAAGGCCAATTTTAGCCAATTTTGGGGGCCATCCCTGGGTGGAACAGCCAGCTTGGGCTATTTTGGGGTTGTCCCTGGGTGGTATGGTCACACATTTTGGGGCCATCCTTGGGCAGGATGGTCATGAATTGGCCTGAAAAAGGGGCATTTTGGGTCTTTTTTGGGTCTTTTTGGTAATTTTGAAGCATGTTTGGTGCTTTTGAGTAACCTAATTATCTTTTCCAAGTGGTTAAGATTCGATATAGAGTTCCAACTCTCTTTCAAACCATGAGATACATGTTTATAGAGATAATTTAAATAGCTTGATGACATTGGCCTTAAGCATGTGATGTGGTTAGAGCCCATGGTGGGCGATCGTGCTTATTTGATTGTGCTTATTGACTTATGGGACCAGTGCACCAACACCTTCCACCTACCGATAGGGGATATGATGGTGATGCTTTATGATGTCTATTAGATTTTTTGCATTCTAATAGAGATGTGGTCGATTGTATCTACTCACCATGATCTAAGAGATATGATGATGGAGAGATACTTTGATAAGGAATGGAAGGAGGTAGTACGTGACTCACTCAACGGAGGGATACTAGTGGGGTTGTGGTATGAGGTCGAGGTATTGACCACTAGGTATGCTTTGTTGATGACATTGATCTCTAATATGCTACTACCAGACTCATCAAGAGCTAGGTTTCCCTAGAACCTATTGGAGTTAGTGTTTACTCTAGTGGAGTGCACCATAGAGCAACCACTAGTGATGGCTTAGGGGATGACATTGCTAGCATAGTTGTATGATGAGATGTACGAGATCCACTCCTATGGGAAGAAGGGCTTAGGATGCAGCTTTCTACTATAGGTTTGGGGATGGTAGCACATAGATGTGGATCAACCGTAGGGATTGCCTTGGATGACATGGGAACAACTAGCATATAGGGAGATAGGCTATAGGATCCTATGGCAGTGAGTCCAGGAGGTAGGGTAGATTCATCTCTTTACAAGTGATATGGACCATTATGCATAGTAATTTTTATAACTCGAGGTAGTAGAGGTACTTTGGAGACCTTACAGGGATTTTCTAACATGTGTTGATGTTGAGGTACAGCTCCATAGGGTGAGGCGAGGGAGATGGCTAGTTGGGTGACATGGGATGGAGTGGGAGTACTTTCCTTATGCTTATTTCATGTGGTAGTTTGGGCTACATCAAGGGTTTTCCAGTGAGCCAGTGGTCTACCGACACCATGGGGATGAGAGGACACTAATTTGGCTAAACATGGAGGTAGTGGGAGAGGAGGTAGATCCTATAGTGGATATTCCTAACTTGGATGATGTCAAGACTACAGAGGAGTATGACTCATGGTGGGTGATGTACCAATGGTAGGGAGAGGGACCACTAGGGGGTGATGTAGCTATGCGTAGCAGAGGTAGAGGAGGATCATAGGGATGCTCTTGATGAGGGTCAGGTAGATGCAGGTGAGTGACATGTGCATCATCGAGTAGCAGATGAGTGGGTAGACCTCCTTGACTTAGGAGATCTCTAGGGATGATTTTGGGAGGATGACTCTAAGGATCAAGGAGTGCCAACATAATAGGTAACATGAGGTGGTACAAGTACTGAGTTGTAGGGTGATTTGATCAAGGTTAGGTAGGAGAGAGATCTCCTACAAACATAGGTACAGAGTCCATAGGTTGAGCTTGATAGGTAGGCGGTAGAGATAATGACTCTATGGGCATAGGTTAGATCATGGAGCCCTAGTCGTGAGGGATCGAGTAATGGTGAGGTGGCCAGGCTATGGGAGGAGGTGGCATAGCTCCAAGTCTTAGTGGGAGTCTTCCAAGATCATTTTTGAGAGGAGTGGACCTACACTGAGGATTTGGAGGATGAGATAGTGCACCTTAGGGGGTGCTTACTAGCCTATCCATCTGCTAGTGGGTCACACCAGAGTCAGAGGAGTGGTACAAGATAGTCTTCTATGAGGATGGAGGTGCTTGGCTCTACATGAAGGTCATACAAGATAGGGGGTAGCAGATCTAGGAGTTCTCGGTGGACTTCGACTAAGGGTGGGGGTGAGAGTCATAGTACCGGTCCTACATGACCATGGTTGGTGAGACTCTGATGGTTCTTTTTGTATTTTTGTATTTTGGGAGTGTGAGGTTTGAGGACCCACTTTATTGTAGCCTATGGGTAGTTCGAGGATTATGATGTATATTTTTACCCCATACATACATACATACATATATATATATATATATATATATATATATATATATATATATATATGTATATATGAGTTTTTCTATTTATCATCATGTGTTTCCTTATTACTTTATGAGATGTATGCAATGTATTTATTTTCTTTATGATATTGTGATGGATGCTTATCATGTATGCATATGTTGTAATATGATTTTATTTGATGATATGTATATGCGTGGATGCATAATGATATGGATGATTTATTGATCTAGATGATGAAATATGGATACTAGTTGACACCTTATGTTAGCACCATAGACTGTATAAAATTCATCGATTCATTTGTAATGTTGTTATGTGATGGATTTATGGAAATGTAAACTTAATGAAATGTGATAAAGTGGAATGAATGAAATGAATGTTATAGAATATCTATGAGGTTTTCATGAGACTCAAACACTCTAGTTAATTGATCAAAAGTTATATACTAACCATGCAAGACTTTTTGATAAGGTATGAATCTACTAGGATGACCAAGATACTCAATATCCCTATGTGTGCAAGTGAGTTCATTATTGTAATATGCATAAGATTACCCTAGTGCCAAATAGGATTGATGCAACCCATATGTACTGAAGATCACCCTATGAGTATCATGATCCTAGGTTTTGTACGTAGTTGGATTAGACCACTAGGTAGTATAGGCTACCAAAATCTAGCTCATCCGCATGCAAACATTGGTCTATACACAAATAAGATGCTAATGTGACAGACATATCATCATGCGTAAGGATACCACCATTTCCAAGAAGGCTTGATGCCACATAACCTGTAATGAGGATCACCTTATGGTTTGTCAAATGCTGAGAATTCCAAAGATTCAAGTTCAGTACTCCCTTATTTTATTTTATTTTATTTGGGATACTTGCTCATACTTAGTGATGAAAATCACTATTTATTTTGTATTTTATTTTCTTTGAGAAAGGGATTTGTTTAGTGATGAAAATCACTATTTATTTTGCTTTTGATTTTTGCTTTTTGGAATTTTGCTTATTGATAGTGGTGAAAACCATTATTTATTTTGGGGAATTGGGTAAGGAGGAGCTTGTCCTTTTGTCAATTCTCAGCATTTTTGAACCATTCACATAGGGGGATGAGCAAGATAAACTTTTCACTTAAGGTAACCTAGACCACTTTGTAGGTTTCATCTTTCCTTGTGCAAAACTTGGATTTATTAGTGTGAAAATGTGTTGGGATTTTGAAGTATACAAGGTACAATCCAAAGCAAGACTCTACCTCATAAAAATTAGGATAGCTTTCTACAAAATCTGAAAAGATAACTAGAGATGGTTGAGTGACTGAAAATCCTAAAGACATTCTAGAAAAAAATGACTAGGTGGAGGGAAACAGACACACATATGGAAAGTGGGAAATGCTAAGTGGAATATGAAATGATGTGAATGATGACTTTAACAAAATTGTTTTTGAATGATGGCCAGTGTATAGTCTTGGTGCTTAGACATGTATGAGCAACTCTAAAATGCAAAGTGCAATGATGAGTATATCTAATGCAAGTGATTGTATAATGTAATGGTATGCAATGTGATGCAATGCAATATTTTTGTATTTTTGATGTTTTGATGATGTTTTTGGATTTTGATTGATATATATATGTATCATTGGTTTCAAATGGGATTTTGGGTTGACCAAAGGGCTTATAGATACCTTTGGAATATTTTGGAGTGACCTAGAAGGTTATAGATACCCTAGAGCATTTTGGGGTGACCAAGAGTTGTAGACTACCTAGGAGCATTTTGGGGTGACCAAGTGGTTTGTAGACACCTAGGAGAATTTTAGGTGACCTAGATAGTTATAGATACCCTTGGAGCATTTTAGATTGACCAAGCAGTTTGTAGATACCCTTAGAGCATTTTGGGTTGACCAAGTGGTTTGTAGATAACCTTGGAGCATTTTGGGTTGACCAAGTAGTTTGTAGATACCCTTGGAGCATTTTGGGTTGACCAAGTGGTTTAGAGATACCCTTGGAGCATTTTGGGTTGACCAAGCTATTTTTAGGAACCCTTGGAGTATTTTGGGTTTACCAAGCAGTTTGTAGGAACCCTTGGAGCATTTTGGGTTGACCAAGCAGTTTGTAGGAACCCTTGGAGCATTTTATAACTTAGATGGCTTGGTGGTTCTAGGAGGAAGGTGTGATACCTTGTGTACCCCTAGTGTGCCATGTGTTTGATGTATTATGATTGGCTTGGCTAAAGGGGATAGTAGAAATTGATCCCCCTTACTATGAGGTGTAATTTTATGTAGTGCCAACATCCCTCTGAGGTGAGATGAGTGAAGGTGAAACATTGGATGATGTCATAGGTTGCATAGATCGATTATGATATTCCTACCACTCTGTTACAAGACTGATCATACCTATAAATCCTTGGGAAGGTGGATTAATGTACACCTAATTAGGTTGTTCGACTTGATAGCCAGGTGTTGTGTTTACTTCATGTGAAGGCAAGGGGTCCTGGAAGACTCCTATATGAGTCCTTACCTCTCTATCATATCATAGACTAAATCTCTAAAGACGTAACATGTTTGGATATCATGACCCATTTATTGATGATAAATACAATATAGGTCATTTGTATGTCTTTGATATATGCTTATTAGGTTTCAGCAAGCGGATCGCAGGAAGCATGATTTATTGTGCCTCATATAGTTGATTGAAGATTGATGGTAAGGGCTCTAACAAATGGGTATATTGTCAATGTGGTTGATGGCATTAGTGCCTCTACATCATGCTCTATTGAGGGTTTACAATGGATTGCATAGGAGGGGGTTGGTCTTGACAATCGAGGGTTTGAGGTTTTTAATGACTCAACCATAACTCGATGCTTGTGAGTCGATTCAAGATCTATTGTAAAGCATTGTGTTGTTGACTCACTTGTAACTCCATGTTGTCTAGCCTATCCAAGATATATTGTGTGAGTGGTGTAGGTGATGATGGGATGGCTATCGAGGAATCTAGATGGAAAATGATAGGTGGTGGATCCATGCCTAGCATGTCATTGTAGGACCATGCAAAATTTACCTTCTTATTTGTGAGAAGAGCTATGTAATCGGCTTGCTCGATGGGGGATAAGATTTTCCCTAACTTGATACATTGAGGATTCTCAAGATCTGAGTTGATATCTTTGTCAATCGTTGGTTCAATTGACATATGCGACCCCTCCTCCAACTGATGGGGAGTAGGGATCAGATGAATGTCATCCGCTAGGTTTAGATCATCAATTGGAACTTTAGGTTCAACCTCAACTTGAAAGACATCTTGAGTAGGTCTTGGAGAGAAATGAAATGGTTGTAACATCTCATCGCAAGACCAATACTCAGAAGGTGATGGGGGAGAATCTCCTTGATCAAATTCAATTGCCCCCAAGTCAAGGTGTAGTGGCTTTGATGGGTTATCTGAATCTCACAAGGGTGCAAATAGGTCTATGGAAATCATGTTAATGGATGGATGATTTCCCCTAGGTGGATGATGGTGTCTATTGACATTGGGTTATCACAAGACTTGTGGAGGTTGTTGAGGTGGCATCGGGTGAGCTTGCTCTTTTTTAGGTTGAAGTTATCACTAGATAGGGTGGTGTAATGGGAATATACATATAATCCTCATGTTCATCATCCAATGGGACAATCCATGCATATTCAACATGCAGACTAGAAGAGTCGATAGATGCCACTTCATAATCTAACTCATCATCAGATGTCCATTCATAGGGGGACCCATGATCTTCTTCCTCACTATCGTGTGAAAGGGTATGTAAAATTTCACCCCTTTCATAAGATTGGATGACATCATGAGATATCTCTTGATCTCTCATGGGTGTAGGGAAGTAGTCTCCCAGTGAATAGACTCGATTGGGGTTGGTGTAGGGATCACACACAAGCTCATCCCTATAATTTAGGCTCATGCACTATAAACTAACGGTGAGGACATCAAGAGGCATAGGCTTTTTATATCACAATCCAGACTTATCATAAGGCATTTGATATTGGGGTTGATAAGGAATGTGAGTGCCTTACTCATACAAGCCCAAACCATAGCCATGCCAATTGTAGAGGTGAAGATACCTCATGGTAAATTATAGATTGGACATGTAGTTAATATCCTTAGAAAAGGGCTCTTCATCCTCTTCCTATTGTTGATAGGGCTCTATGCCATAGTCGAGACCCCCATAAATGAAATTCATTTGATTTGGGGGGAGGCCAAGAGGTATGATAGTACCTATGGGAAGATGAGGTCAACCCATATCTTGCACCGACTCAATGGTAGGAGTGGTTGTGATGTTCCTAACCAAGTATTCTCCTAGATCGATGGTAGCTAGATGCACTATGACTTGTGGTAGGGAGAAGGAGGGGATGGGAGAAAGGCTTGAGTTGATTCAATTTTTGCCTCATAAGGTGGCTCCTCATCCACTGGGCTAGGAATATCACCTATGGAGATGGTGGATATGGTTGGAGGGGTCTCATCAATAGGACTTTTCCCCATGTTCCTCGGTGGAGGATTCAATGATGATGAAGGTATATCTAGGGGTGCTAATGATGAGGATGGTATGGCATGAGATGATGATGGATTGATTGAAGGTGATGGTGAAGGAGTCAAACCTTGGCTGGATGTATTTGGTTGGAAATCTAGATGGGTTGATGGTAAGGTCGACTCAGGGATTTGCTGCACCAAGTTGTAGTACTTGAAGGGCTCAAGGTCTATAGAGATGACATGTACTTACCCTTCATAGGTGTACTTTAGACATTGGTGAGTGATGGAGGGTACACACTTCATGTCCTTGATCCAAGGTCTACCCAGCAAGATATTGTATGCCATCTCACCCTCCAAGATGTGGCACAGTGTTGGTATGGTCTTTTGTCCTACCTAAATAGGTAAGACTATCATACCAACTATTGAGCATATAGCATCATTAAATGCTCAAAGGGTATAGGTAGACACAACAATATGAGATGCCGAGAGCCCAAGATGTTTGAGAGCTATTGTAGTGATGATGTTGTTGGAAGAACTAGTATCAATCAAGACTCTCTTGTAGGGTGTTCCATTTACACATGTGATGATGTGCAAGGGGGGATCCACCATATCATTTGGAATCAACTTGAGCTCATCCTCCCGAAAGGTGATCACTGGTTATGTACATTACTGAACATGCCCCATAAAATTGTTAAAGGAGTTAGACTCCTAGGGTTGTAGCTCGATCACCTTGAGGATCTCCATTAGAGATTCTTGATGAGGTGGAGATTGTTGAATAAGCTCATAAATGGAGATTCAGGTAGATGTTGTTCTCAGGATCTGAGTGAGCTTGCTCTTTATCATGACCACTAGGTAGAGGTGGGAGGTTTGGCACTAGAGGTGGCAAAGGTTGTGATGTTGAAGGAATATCACTTGAAGTCATAGGTGGTGCGACTGGACTTGGGTACCACTTGTTCCTTATCATAATGTTGATCATGCCGATGAACCCTTGCTTAGGGTATGCCTGATGAACCTCATTCACTTGTGGTACTAGCTTAGCCTATTCCACATGGGTAGGAAATGGGTCTTTAAAAATATCCATCTATTGATTATTTGGTGTGATAGGGTTATCAACCTGAAGGTCATTCCTATCGATCATATCTTGTACCAAATATTTGAACTTATAGCACATCTGCACATCATGCCCATTTTTCCTATGAAACTTATAGTATAGGTCTTCGGAGTATCCTTTGGGATTTGGTGCATTTGGATTGATAGGTCGACTCTCAGGCAGATTAATTGCCTTAGCTACACAGAGGTGCTCAAACAAAGAGTCCATGGACTTAGCAATGGGTGTAAACTATTGCTTAGGGTGATGTTGTTGATTCTGCCCTTGGTTATTCTGATTATCCTTATTATAGTTTCTAGGTGTGGCCTGATAATTAGGCTTTTGAGGTGGCATTGGTTGTGCAGGCCCTAGGACACTAATGGCAACCTGATTGACTGATGTTGGCTTAGGTTACACTTGGTTGTTCTTGGCATTCTTGTTCCACTCCTTCTTGCAAGGCTTCACAATTTCTCCCTCTTGAATCTTGATGTCTTCGATTGTTCTAGCTTGTGCTAGAGCATCTTCAAGAGTTGGATATTGCTAGAGTTGCAACAACAAGGAGATCGACTTTAAGCAGCTCTTAGCAAACATTTGAGTCAACTCCATCATGGGGAGTAAGTATGGTAGCTTGGAAAGCAATGCTCACCACCTATTGCCATAGTTTGTGATTGAATCATCATCAAATTATTTCAACCCTGCAAGGTCAACCAATGTCGCCTTCCGCTTGGTATTGAAGGTGAAGCATTCTAGGAATGCATCTATGAATTGATCAAGATTATAGATGCTATGCTTTAGGAGTTGGGTGTACCACTCCATAGCTGGGCTAGAGAGAGTAGTCAAGAATATCCTCAAAAGAAAAGCATCATTATCCTGGATGCCAAAGCATTGGCTCAAGAACTTGGTAACATGCTCCTGCGCATCTTTGTCTCCCTTAAAGGTAGCCAAATGGGGCATCTTAAACTACTCTAGATAGGAAGGGGTAGGTACCGAAGGATGGAGTGTTGACTATGCAATTGGTGCAGAGTGGGCTTCTGGGACCCAGACCCAGAGGTCTTATTCTCCACTGATTCTAAGCACTCTAGCAATGCCCTATATGCATCAGAGGATTTGATCTCCTCTTCTTTGCTTTGATCCTATGGTGGAGGGCGAGGAACCTCAAGCCTATTATAGGGTGGTGGAATATCACCCCCTACCTTGATAAGGTATTTCAAGATATTCCACTTCTAGCTCATGCTCAGTGTAAGCCCCATAAGGCATCTCCTGAGCTAGCCTATAAGGAGGGGTAATTACCTAGGGTAGGCACTCTATGTTTGGTTGGGAGGCAAGTCCCGATTCAGCCTAGGAGGTCATGGAGGCAACATTGGGTAAGGCCTAGGAGGTCTATCTTGGATGAAAGTGGGTTACCTCTGATGGACTTCCTATCTATGGGTACTAGGGGTAGGAACCCTCTCATGTAAGGTTTTCTGAAATAGCTCATTGGTTTATCATTCAATCCTTTCTTTCTCTATTTGATGTAAGAGGTCTAAGTGCTCTTTGTCTCATCAAAGATACTTGAATTGCACTTGGTATTCAGCATATCTTACGATTGCTTGATTTATCTGTTCTACCATGCAGAGTCTAGGAACCCTAGCAAGCATCACCTTGAGGCCTATCTCACTCAGGGTGATCCAAGATATCAATCACGAGCTTCCCTCGATCGAGGGTAGTCATATTCACTTGAGGTTCAAGTTTAAGCATGTGATATTTATACTCAGTTAACGTAGAGGCACATCATGCTTGTGTAGTATACTAGTCTTGAGGATAATCAAGGATTTCCTCATGCCTTCCTTCATTGATGAGGAAGGGAAGGGCTGAGTTGGCTCACCCTGAGCGATGAGTATCATACTCATCCTAGTACCTAGGTTGTTGTAACCTATTAGGGTGGTGTAAGGGTGAAGTGTGATCAATTGGCCCTACCCAATGTGTGTACTCTTGCTCTTACCCATAAGTGGGTGTGTTAGACCTAGCAGGCACACGGATGCATGGTATTGCTCTATCTACTAGCACCTCAGTGCACGGTTGCCTTTCATCAAATAAGGCATGTGAAGTGTCTAAATATTGGGAATATGCTCCCGGATTAGGATCAAAACCTATAGGGGTGTCCTGCATAGGGCTCCCTTGTAGGTGAAGTTCTTGACTAGCTATTCTAGGACTTGGGTGAGTAGAAGGCCACCAAGGAGGTATGACTAAGTCCTTAGGGCTAAATCAAAGATGACTCATGTCTCCTAGTCTACTCTCCATAGTGTCCACCCTTGAGTGGGCTTGGCTATGGGTGCACACCATTGCTATTCCCTACCAAACCCTAGATGATTATCTCCTTTACAATTTTTTAATAAAGTAGCACACAAGAATGGAAACATACAATAAGACAAGTGTTTATCTCTTTTAAGGATTAATGTGTGTTCCCTAAGTTGTTTTGTGTGTTTTGATGTGTTGTTTGTAAATAATACCTTGTGTCACATGTTTTGCTCTTGTTGGATGATATTCTTGTGTTTAAATGGATTTCACCTATATACTCATAGCTCAACAACCGGTAATGAAATTCCAGTCACGTAAACCCACCAAAGTATGGAGATGAAGCCCATACCCAATCAGGGAGCACAAGTCCTACCAGTCCTCACCTAGTACTCACTTGGTCAATGTTATACCCTCTGAAGAGAAGTACATGCAAATTTTCCAAGCTACATGGATCTTGGAGCCGGCCTTGGCCAAAAATTAGGGTTCATAGGATTTGAGCCAATGGGTGGAGATGAAACCCACCATCGTTGGTCTCTACTAGTGGTTGGTGATGAAATCCAACTCACTAGTGTTTAAGTGGAACATGGTGTGTGTGGTTCCTTTTAAGATTAAATAAAGTAAACAATGAAGAACCCAATGATATTTCACTAAATGCAAGAAAAGGTATGTTTTACTTTTAGAAAATCTAGATAAAAAGCAACCTACAAAATGCATATCCTAAATGATAACCTACCCATTAGGTAGGCTACAAGAAAGCAAGCCATAGAAGTGCATTCTTACTTAGTTTATTTTTAGTTTTTCTTCTTTTTTTATTGTTTTTGCGCTTATGAAAAAGGGAAACCTATCTTCCTACCTTTCAAGCAAACAAGGGAAGCAAGAAAAATAGAATTTAAGCAATTTTTGATTGTATAAAAGAAAACTAAAGGTTCAGGCACTTACCTTGATAGCCTAAGAACTTGTTGTTTCTAGAATTTTGAGCAGAAAAGCCTCTATTTTGTGGCCATCCCAGGGTGGGATGGCTGCCATTTTGGGGGCCATCCTAGGGTGGGACGGTTGTGTGGCCATCCCTGGGTGGGACGAGTAGCAGTCTAGAGGTCGTTTTAGGCTAGAACGACCAGTTCCTACAATAGAAAAAAACAAAAAACAAGGTCAAATATTAACCAAATCAATAGGGATAGGGTCCCACCATGATCACCATTGAAGTATGGGAAAAATGATGCACCTAACAATGCTAAACAAGATGCATCTATCGCTAGTGTTGAATAAGCATTACAAAAGGAGCATTCAAGTAAGCATGATAAGAAAAATAAATGCATGAAATGGAGTTATTATTTATTCATTTGATGGATCAAATCATAGTTATATAAATATCCCCTTGAGGGCTCTAGATTGATACACTTGTTACAAAATGGTGCCCAAGGATCAAATCCTTTCAATAACTCGGGTGCACTTCCAATGTTCTTCCTCATACCCACGATTGAAGTGGGTGGGCCTATGATGATGCCACTTTGTTCTTTGATATTATGATCCTATGCTCCTTCCTCATGCACTATAAAACCTACACCTACACACAAGGAAACCATATTTTATCAATAGCAAGTGCGGATTGTGAAACATGCAAAAGCAATACATGCAATAATAGACTAGAAAGTGGAAATATGCAATGTGACCTATCTAAAACAATTCCAAATGATTCCAAATCTTAGAGGAATGCATAAAATATTATTTTGGGAATATATAATTGAAAATAGTAAAGAAATTGCATTCGGATTCGTGTCGATTACGTGGTGTGCCTATTAAGCCTACAAAACCCAAAATGAGTGATTTTTGGTCCTAAACATCTCCAAATCAAACCAAAATTGGACAGAATATATAAAATCATATTTAGAGAGGACCCATGTGAAAATATTAGCAAAATTGATCACATATTCATGTGCATCTTCGGGTGGGCCAAGTGAACCTACAAAATACTAAAAACATGATAACTCACTCAATATAGCTCCAAATTGCATCAAATTTGAACAATATATTATTATTATTCCAAAAGATCAAAAGGCTGAATATATATCAGCTTTTAGACCTATTTATTTATGTAATGTTATTATCAAAATCATTACTAAGATCATGGCAGAAAGGCTGAAGCCTCCTTTGCATAATATTATTTCCCCTAAAAAAGGGGGTTATTTGGAAGGGCGTCAAATAGTGGATGAGATATTTATTTCTTAGGAAGCCATCCATTCCATGGATATGCAAAAATATCCTTCCATGTTAATTCAATTAGACTTATCCAAAGCTTATAACAGAGTGGATTGGTACTTCCTTATCAAAGTTTTGACGCAATTCGTTTTCTCTTAGGATTGGATTATGGGATGTATCTATGTTTTTCCTCCTTAGTTATTATCAATGGCAGGCCTTCTCATTTTTTCCCAACTTCCAAAGATATTAGGCAAGGTGACCCCCTATCCCCTTATTTATTTATCATTATTGCTAAATACTTAGGTAGGACTATAACAAAAAGGAGAGAAAACAAAAACCTTGAGGGAATTACCATTGCTCATGAAGCTAGACCTATGTCTCATCTTAAAAAATTTGACGACTCTACTCTTTTAGGTAAAGCTACAATTAAGGAAGCTTCTAATATTAAGAAAATCATTAGCTATTTTTCTAAGGCTATCGGGAAATTGATCAATGAAGATAAATCTAAAGTCATTTTCTTTCACTAGTCTGCCAGATAGGAATCCACGGTCTTGGATAAATTAAGATATAAGAAGACCTCCATTCCAATAACTTATTTAGGTATTCCCATAAATATTCAAAGACAAAAAAAATATTGGAATTGGTTGTTGGACAAAGTCAAAAAGAAAATTGGAAAGTGGACCAATAGGTGGTTTTCTTCTGGGGGTAGAATCACCCTTAGTCCTTCAAACTATTCCTATTTTTGTTTCTATCATGTTGAATATCCCAAAGGTTATTCTTTGAGAATTGGATCAAATCAGTCATAGGTTCTTTTGGAGTGGTACTAAGGAGAAAAGAAAATGTGCCTTGGTGAAATGGGACACTTTATGTCTTCCTAAGAATGAAGGGGTGTTAGGAAACTGATATGCTATTAATAAAAAAAAGCTTTAGCTGCTAAATTATATTGGAGGATTTTTCATAACCCCAATGATTTTTGGGCCAAAAATATCTATGCTAAATATGCTAAGAACAAAAGTCCTCAAGACCTTATTCACTATCAATTACCTTCCAAAGGTTCTCCCATTTTAGAAGTTCTTAAAACTAGTGAGGATTTGATAAAAAAAGTTTATTTTGGATCATTCAAAATGGTCAACAGGAAAATTTTTAGATAGATTCTTGGGATGGTTACAAGCCTTTGATAACTTAGTTTCTCGATTGGAGGTCTTGGATGGGGGAGTTTCAATATGCTAACTGGATAAAGGTGGCTAATTACTATCAGTATCATATTGGTAATTCAAATGTTGGTAGATATTGGATCCCTATTGAGTACTGGCATATTCAAATCCTAAAAATGCAAAGAAAAGATATCCAATGCATCCTTCATATGATATGTCTCTATTGGTACCATGATAAAGGTTGTTTTGGATGGAACAAGACTACTAAGGGTGAGTATTCAGTTGCTCAAGGTTATTTGACCTTATGCTATAACAATCCTAACCAATCATTTGATATATTTTCTTAGTCATGGGCTCAAAAGCTTTGGCCTAAGGCGAGGTTATTTACTTGGCTTTTATTGCACCGCAGGGTTCTTACTAGGGAGAATCTTATAAAGTGTGGTTTTCATGGCCCTTTTAGATGTGAAATGTGTGGAGAGAATGTGTAAACTATCAACCATATTTTTATTGAGTGTACTTTAGCCTCTAATATTTGGATGAGAATGACAACTTTATTGGCTTATAGTGGTTCAATTGTTTTACAAGCATGGTTTTCATGGCCCTTTTATATGTGAAATGTGTGGATAGAATGTGGAAAATATCAACCATATTTTTATTGAGTGTACTTTAGCCTCTAATAGTTGGAGTATAATGGCCACTTTATTGGCTTATAGTAGTTCAATTGTTTCACTTTTGAATAAATTTGAAGGGATTGGCCTAATCAAGTGGGTGTTCATTTTATTAGGCAGTTGGTTTGGATGGGTTCTACCATTCTTCTTTGGAATATCTAGAATGAAAGGAACAACCAAAGTTTTAATCAATAAAGGAAGGATATTCATTATATCTAGAAAAATACCATTGCCAACTTAGTTGAATCAGTCCATCAACTCCTTAATCACCCCCAAAACTCCCACCAAATATGGGATCAAGTGATGCAAATATTGAATATTAACTCTTCTAAGAGCAACCAACTTAAAGGGAATGTGAATAATTGCAATATGGATAGAACAAGGAATTGGCAACCTCCTCTTAAGAATTTTGTAAAAGTTAATACTGATGGATCCTCTAGAGGGAACCCTAGAAAATCTAGTGTGGGAGGAATTGGTAGACTTCCAGACGGCTCCTTGGTTTTTACTTTTTCTAAGAATTAAGGTATTCTATCCAATAACCATGTTGATGGGTATTGTATGCTTATATTCCTTTAATAGGCTACTAAGGTTGGATGGCAAAAGGTGCTAGTTGAGTTTGAATCTCAACTCATGATTAATATTTCAAAGACTCCTAAGAATCATAAGGTTGATTGGAGAATAAAAAGAATTATTGAGAAGATTCAGTTAATCCAGATAGAATTTTTGAAAGTTGATTACAACCATGTGGTCAAAGATCAAAACAAGAGTGTTGATGATTTAGCTTATTGGGCTTTGGACAAAGGTGATATTACTTGCTACGACCACCATCCTAGATGGTGTGCTTCACAAATAAGGGAAGCTCTTCTTTCTATCATTTCTTTGGATGGCTCCATTTCTGGAGGTACGTAGTTTCTTCTTAATTTTTGCTTCTCTTTGGTATAGTCAGGGTATTTTAGTTCCCTAGATCAAACTAATATTTCTTTTGTTTCCTCTTTTGATTCTTGCCTTAATTTTTTTTTTTGTCTAAAAAGGTCATTGTTGTGTTCTATATTTTTTTTTCTTTTCTATTTATGTGTGTGTGTGTTTTTGTTTTGTTTTGTTTTTATGTTTTTTGTGTTGGTTTTTGTTGTTCTTGTGTTTTTGTTGTTTTGTGTTTTTTGTTGTTGTTCTTGTGTTTTTGTTGTTCTTGTGCTTGTTTTTTTGTATGTTTGTGTTAATTGGTGTTTTTGTGTTTTGGTGTGTGAGTGTTTTCTATGATTTTGTTTTTCTTTGTTGTGTTTTGTTGGTTGTTTTTTCTTTTTTTAGGTTTTGAATATTTTTTTTCTTGTTTTTGTTGGTTGTGTCTTTGTAGCATTATATTGTTTTTTGTTATGTTTGTGTTTTGTTATGTTGTTTTTATGTTTTTTATGTGTGGTCCATGTTGTGTTTTTTTTTTATATTATTGTGTGTGTTTGGTTGTGCTTTATATTTTTGATACACTCAAGGAACATGTTTTTTTTATTTTATTTTATTTTTATTTTTTAATCTTTTTGTGTGTTTGTGTTTGTGTGTTACTATTTATTGTTGTTTCAGGTTTTATCCTTGAGTATGTCAAAAGTGGTAGTCCAAGTACGAGCCATGGGTAGTTTTTACAGAAGATATACCCCTACTTCCTTGGGTCTTACCCAAAAGTAGCATCTCTTTTGGGATGTTTTACACAAAAGCAAATCTATGTAGAATATTTAAGTGTTACAAAATTTAATATTTCAAGAAATCTAATAGAAATATACCAAACATATTAAGCATAATATATAACACTTTGATTATTGAAGCATACTAAACAACTTCAATCCTAATAGATAACACTTCTACGAAAGCATAAATAAAATGTTGAAATTATAAATATCATTGTAATGAACAATTCTTCACACTCAAATTGAGGTAGGTCAAACAAACCTTAATTATTTTATAATATCATAGACATACATCTTACAACATATAAACACTAAAACATTTGACCTTTTATAATGAGGAGCATTCCCCTATTTATAGTTTTTGTTACAATAAAATGAAACTAACTACTATATAAATCATGATAAAAATAAGTCATGTGCATGACCGAGGATGTGCTAGCATCACTCACTATCTTTAGCATGTTCAACACATATTTTTTTAGGTGGTTATGATTTGTAGAATCATCAAACATGCTTAGGTGGAGTGGTTTTCGCTTTCTAGGTCTAACAACTGCCATGTTGGCTAGACTAATTTGGTCTAGGGTAATGTAAATCCTTTTTTCCAATATCCTTTAGTTTGGAATGTTTCTTCCTTCAATTTGTGTTGTAGGTAGCTCTTTTTTATCTTTTTAGCCTTTTCATTGAGCCAAATTTTTTTAGAGTTTAGCTAATATTAACACTTACAAAGTTTTGGTTTACCTACTTCCAAAATGAAGACTATTCATTTTGTCAGCTTTTACATTGTGCCAAATATTTTTAGGTATGCTACTGACATCACTATGAAAATATATAGCTTGCCTCCTTTGTAGGTATTTCACCAAGCTAGTATGGATATAAGCTTTTAACTTGGATATATGAGAAACTTTTAGGCAATTGTAAGTCTGAAATTGCTTCCATAGACTCTAAAATAATGCAACTGAAATAATTATTGGTAAATATGTTCCTTCAAGTCTAAATGTTTGCTGGAGTTTTACTCATTGCCTCTTTAAGCATCTCTTGGTTTGATGAATTCCTTTTATTGTCGATTCACTACTTGCCCTTAAATAGGGGTTATCAAACTTCTTAATCTAGCAAGTATGCCTAAGTTGTTCTCTTTGTTTGGTTTTGGTAAATTCATTCCTTTTTACTTTTTCTATCATTGATCTTTTGGGATATCCTTAATATGGACTAGCAAGCCTAGTTTGTGGAGGTTTAACTACTTAAAATCCCCCAAATTATTATGATTTTTGTTGGAAATATGTTGAATATTTTCCATGTTATTCTAGTGGGGCTAACACTAAAAGGTACTAGACACTCTGTACCTATACTCTTCGGGGTTTAAGTTATTTTTAGACCCATATGGGCTTTTAGGGTTACTATATTTGAACCCATGCTTTTTTACCCATGATATTGTAAAAATATGTGCATGTGCCCTTGTTATATATATCACACTTGAATTAGGGTTTGACAAGATATAAGAAGAGTATTATTGTATTGGATATGGTCAAGTTAATGCAATAATAAGATAATATTGTGTTGTTTTTTGCCCGATTGAGGGTTTTTAGGATAAATATTGTGTAATGTGTGAATCTGTTATCTTCTTCCTTTGATTATGCAATTACTTCTTTTCTAGTTTTAGTGTATTGAGGATCTTTATTTCTCTTGAATTCTATAGATCACTAAGTATTCATATCATTTTTATGTAAATATAGAAGCTTATCCTAGATACTCCTTATTCAAACACCTTGAATTACCCTTTGTCCTCCACACCTATGGGGTTCTATTACCTAAGGTTTGTAGTGACTTTTTGGATTGTCACTATGATCCCTCATTAGATATTGAGTTTAATCCAAACTATAGGCTCATTTTTTTTTGTGATGGGTGAGTCTGCAACTACTTTATAGGATAAAACATTGCCCAAGATGAAGCTCTTTTAGCTACCACTACAAAATATTTGGGGTTCCTACCAATGAAAAGTTCTAGCTTAGCTACCATAAAAAATGCTATGGCTCATTATATATCCTATTTGGTTTTTCAACATAGCCTCATGGCACAAGGAGTTTAATATTTGCTAGTATTTTTTGATAAAGGCCCTCCCTTGTCAGCATTTTTGTTATCTGTCTAGAATGGGATACTTTAAATATCAAAGGGGATTTAGGTCCTCTCATATTATTCCTCTTAAAAATCAATAATTAATTACAATTTTACTAAAAATTTTCCACTCTAATGCGATTTGCGTGTAGTGAAATTTAACTATAGTTTGGTAACTCACAGGTATCTTCTGCTTGCAAGAGATAAGGAACCCAAAAATGTAAGCCTTATCTATTGAGTGTAAATTCTAGGAGGGAAAATCTTGAGGCTTCTAAAAATTAAGGGAATGAAAGAATACGAGTTTCATTAAGGGTATCTTTGCTCAAGAATTCATGGAATATTGAGAGGGAAGATATATTCTTATAGGTCTCTCCTACTGGAAATTCATTGAAATCACTTATCTAGTTATTCCTTCCTTTCATCACTGAGATTATATGAAAGGACTCTTATGTATCCAAATTAGTGAAAAAATCATAGTCCACTATTCCATCTCATGTTTAACAATGGAAACAATCTCTTCACTAATCAAATGGTTTTGGAGTGGTAATTGATAATTTAGAGGAGGATTTTCTTATCTATTTTTCTAATTTTTGGTTATTCCTAACTTGTGCAAACTTTATGAATTACCCCATCCTTCCTTAGAATATTCCATTATGCATTAATGCATGTGTTATACCTAGTGTTAATATACACACATTATCAAAATTGTTTGTGCAATTCATCCTTCAAATGTGCCTTAGATATCATTTTTTTGCTATGGTTCTTGCTCATAGATCACCTACAAAAATTAGGCAAACATGTCAAAATAAATTGATGTTTTGTTTTGATACATGTTTATAATATAGTAAAAAGTTTAGCACACTTTTCCATGCTATATATTTCAATTTTTTTGTTCATTAGAATTGACAATGTCTGAACTAAATTGACCCAAATTTCTAATTATTTCATATTTATATTTACGGAATGCCTTATTTGTGATATTTGGTAGCTTGAGTCCATATGATTCAAATATTTAATAAGATCCCATTTTGATGTCAATTACTATGTTGAAATAACTCAGTGATAACTTATCTTCAATCTGTAGATCCTTAACTGGTCAAGGCATATTAGATCCTCTTCAAGTAGATTGATGTTACCTTCCTCCAAATTTCAATGTGGTAAGAGATAGGTTTATCTATTGGATTTTAAGATAAATTATTTTAAAATATAACAAGTCCCAATATAATTAAGCTATAATATTAGAGGGTGAAATATCAATAATAAAGAGTAGAATTAAATATATGAGCAATCACACACACACACACACACACATATATATATCTAGCCAATATATTTAAAATAACATTCACTATAATATTAAATATGAATTTAAATGGCCAAAACCATTCATGTAATTGCATGAAGAAAACTTACAACAATATTACCCAAAATCTATATACAAGTTGTACTATCAATGCTTGATGTGGTGATTGCTATAAAGTATTTTTCCTTACATTGTATGGAGATTTCTATCCATAATATAGACATAGTAATGTGATTCTTCAATTCTTGTCTATCACTCCTTACATATCTGGGAGATGCAACCTTTCCTAATCTTGAGTCTTGACCTTTGGCTTCTCATCCTATTAGAATAAGAGAATATTCTCTTAAGTTCCACTAGGATATACACTTGAGTTTCCACTCCTCCATGTGTCAGGAGAACTCTCAGTGGTGTCTTCATCAGGTCTGATGAGTTGTTGTAATCCAACGACTCTCAATGATCAACTCTGCTATTTATACAGAGTTGATCCTTGGAATAAATTAATCAGTTCCACTCTTCTCTTCATATTTTGTGTAATGCTTTGCATATCTATTATTGTGAAATTCTAACATGGTACCAGAGCAGGATAGATTTTGCTAGCATTCACTCTTGAAGGTTCTAGGATCTGGTTCTTTTTTTGCTTTGGATTTTTTTTACTATCTTGCTTCATATATGTTGTAGTCAGTTTATCCATATTTTTTTCAGCAAAATATTTTATAATATATGTATTGTTTTTTAAAGTTGATTCAGAACTCGAGGGTTTTATTTTTTGAAATTTTCTGTGCTCTTCCTTTACTCTTTCCAGAGCTTTCATTCTGTAATTTCTAGAGGAAGATCCTTTTTTTTTTTTTTCAAAATCTCAACCCTCATTTTTTAAATGAAAGCAATCAATGCTTAGATATATCGTTGCATAATTTTTTGGCCCAAATCATTTTTGGAACTACATATTTTTCATGGCTCCAAACCATTTCGCATTGGCCCTTAATACGTGGCTTCCCTTAAATCTAAGCTTGGTGTATATTTTTTAAAACAATTACATATTTATTGCTAACCTTTTCTTCGAATCATTTTTTATCTCTAACCAAATCCAAATATTTTAAAACAACATCAAGTGTGTTTCTAAAATGTAAAATCTTGGCACGCCACCCGCGACGTGGCTCTCGAAGACCTCCACGTCTCTCTTGGCACCATTGCATCGTATCTTCTCACTGGGTGAAAGCATATCTGCGCTGGTATCTTCTCCATTTATACTCTTCACCACAAAGGAGATTCACACTTGTTCTGCTATTTTCTTCATATCTGGTTCGAGTATCTAATTTCATGATTCATCTAAGGTTAAGCATTATTTTTTCTGACGTGTTCTACAGGAGATTTTTTTAGAGGCTTCTAACGTGTTCTGCAGGAGAGTTTTTTTAGGCAACTTCTATTTTTTTCTGAAGTGTTCTACAGGACAATTTTTAGAGGCATCTAACGTGTTCTACAGGAGGTTTTTTAGAGGTAGCGCTCATCTATATCGCTCCCCTCGGTGGCCCTTCCGAGCTCTCACCTAGGGCACCAGAGATATAAAAAAATTATTATTTTAGTAATTTTTTTATATTTTTATTCTCTAGATATTTAAACCCTGTCTACGCAGGTGGCATCTCACGACGTCCTCGGAATATCCCTCCTACTATTTGCCTCCAGTGGTGGACGTCTTCCTCTTCCACACAGTCAATATCTACACAGAGATAAAATTTGTTATTTTTAAGCTCTCTGGTTTCTTTAATATTTTTTGTGCAGGTGGCCTCATCGGTTACTCGACGTCCTTGGATCATCCTTTGAAAAATGGAGACCTCCTTTCTATTGTTTGTCTCTGCCTGGTTCGACCCAATGACGCATTAAGGAAAGGAGCTCTCAACTTTTGGTTTGTTTTGGACGCATTATTTTCTCAGAGCCATGGGGCTTTATTTAAATCCTCATTCTTTTATTTTGTAAAGGTTAAATACACTTCGATTTCGAAGTATAAATATGACTCCTTCTCAAAGCCTTTTTCATATTTTTTTAAAAAGAGGGGCCCTTTGATAAGTCGTAGTCATATTGTAACCATAATATAAAAGACTTTTTTTTGGGGGGGTTTATGTGCAAAATAATGCACATTTGTGTCTCTTGAAGGGGGGTGCATATTTTTATCTATATTTTCCTCAAGTTTTTTTCTTTTAGGTATTTAATTTAATAGAGGTGTAATGATTGCAATTTTAATTTTTTTATTTTCTATGCTTACACTCTCTAATTAATAATTTACACCTATGTTGTTTATCATTATTTGAGGAAAAGCTACCTTCTATTTATCTTCTTATAATATTGTTATTGTTTAATTAATAATTTTCCAAAGGAGTTCTAGTTATTTTTTGAATTTCTCATATATTATTTCTTCTCCTTTATTATTATTAATTTATTCAAATTAATATTTAAAAAAAGGAATATCTCACCTTTTCTTCTTCTCTAAAGGTGTTATTAAAATTCTATTATAGAATTCTGATCATATTTAAACATTAATGTGTTAATCTCTTCACTTTAAACACATTATTTTTTCTAAATATTTCCTAAACATAAAATTTTAAGTCTTCTTCCTCAAAATATATTTGCCTACGTTCCATGTATCATTACCACTAAAAACTTATAGTTTCCCTCACGTAAGGGCGGGTTTTTGGAGGTACTTGGTATAAAGGCCTGGAATATATTTTTCATTCATCCATTTATTTTTTTTGGATATCTCTCTCACTTATAGTTTCCCTCTAGTAAGGGCAAGTTTTGAGAAAATCCAAAATTATAAACTGGTTGAACTCTCTGCATTTCAAGCCTACAACCCTTGACAAATTCTTCTCTATACTTACAGTTTCCCTCAAGTAAGGGCGGGTATTGAGAGGAACTAAAAGGACTTGGCATTTCTCAAGAAAACAATATTCGAACCTCAATTTACTTATAGTTTCCCTCTCGTTAGGGCGGGTATATTGAGTTTTAGTATATTGAAAAGCTTCATTTTTTCCCTTCAAACATTTGCATTAATAAAATTTGAAGTTCTAAGGGGGGATATATTGGTTAATTATAACTTCAAACTTTTATTTTGTGTTAAAAAAATATGAACTCAATTGAACCTCTCACCCCTCATAACTTTCACACTTGGAAACCTAAAATTTTAAATCTTATCTCTCAAAAAGGTCTTACTCATTTGTTAGAAGAAAAGCAACCATAATTTGATAAAGAATATGAAATTTTTGTTCATAAAGGAAAAATGCATGAAACAATGGGTATTATTAGCTCTAATGTTCATGAAAGTTTGTGGTTTCATATTACAGATTGTAAAACTCCTCATGAAAGTTGGGAGAAACTAAAGACCTTATTTGGGAAAGTAGATCAGATGAGATCAATGCAACTAGAAGCCGAACTAACATCTTTGTCTCCTGAATATTTTAGTAGTATTGTTGAATTCCTCACTAAGTTCAAAGAAGTCCTCACTCAATACAAAGGTAGTGGGAAGACTAAGACTGAAGAAGAATGCATTTATCTAATCCTTTCTAAGCTAAATGGTGTTTTTCAAAATTTTGCTACCACCTTTATATCTACCAAAGATGCTCTTGGTGCAACCTTTAAAATGCCTTCTTTAGAAGAATTTTGTGATAGATTAACTAGGGAAGAAACCAAACTTGCTAGATATGAAATCTCTTCTTCTTCCTCTTCTTCAAAAGCCTTAGTAGCCTCCACCTCTTCTAAAGAAAAATTCAAAAAGAAGGAAAAGACTCCCATAACCTGTACTCACTATAAAAAGAATGGTCACTCTGCTAACAAATGCTGGAAAATATTACAACAACTAGAGGCAGCTATGAAGGATCAAAAGATAGAAAATAAAAAGCAAATAGGAAAAGCCCTTAATGTTCAAGGAAAAACCTCCAATTCTTCCTCTAATTACTGGGTCCTAGATTCTGGAGCTACTCATCACATGACTGCTTCAGATAAGTCTTTCTCTTCTATCTCCTCTAGCTCTACTTGTAGCATAGAAGTGGGTGACTCTTCCTTCATCCCTGTCAAAGGAAAAGGGGATATAACCATTGATGGTGGCTCCATAAACAATGTTCTCTATGTTCCAGACATTGCCACCAATCTCCTATCCGTCTATCAGATTTGTACTTCTGGAAATGGGAAAATTGTTCTCTTCTCTCCAACAGGAGTTGAGATAAGAGATTTTCAAGATCCCCATTCTCTTATAGCCAAAGGGAATATTGATCATAACTCTCATATTTTTCACTTCAAAGGTTTTCAAAATCCAGAAGGAGCCTCCTATTTTGTGGCTCATGGTGATCTTGAAAGTCAAATATGGCATGAAAGGTTTGGTCATCTTAGTTACAACTACCTAAAGGATTTGAGCACCCATGATATGGTTACAGGATTACCCCAAGTCTCTTCTAGTGATGGAGTTTGTCCTGGATGTGCTCTTGGAAAGCAACATCAAGATCCTTTCCACCCAAGTAGTTCTCTAAAAACCTCATCCCCTCTAGATTTAATCCATAGTGACTTAATGACCTTTCCTGAACCATATTTCAAAGGAGCAAAGTATGCTCTAACCTTTATTGATGATTTTTCTAGAAGGTCCTGGGTCTACTTCCTAAAATATAAGAGTGATGTTCTATCCCACTTTAAGGTTTTTAAAGCCTTAGTTGAAAATCAGGCATCTTGCAAAATCAAGAAGATTCGCACAGATAATGGGGGGAATACTGTAGTAATGAGTTTTCCATATTTTTATCCAATCATGGCATCATTCATCAACATTATGTCTCCCATAATCCTCAACAAAATGGTATTGCAGAAAGGAAAAACTGGACATTAAAAGAGATGGCTAATTGTATGCTCCATTCAAGAGATCTTCCAAAAGTTTTTTGGGTAGAAGCTATTAACTATGCAAATTATATTCAAAATCGCACACCTCATAAAGCTCTTGACCATTTAACTCCTGAAGAAGCTTGGTCTAGCTTAAAACCATATGTTTCCTACTTCAATATTTTTGGGTGTACTACTTGGGCTCACATCCCAAAGAAGAAAAGGAAGGCTCTTGATAAGAAAAGCAAAAAGCTCATATTTATCGATTATTGTGAAGAATTGAAAGCATACAGGCTTCTTGATCCCTCAACTCATGAGGTTTTATTTCATAGGAATGTCCAATTTGATGAAACATTCCCTCAAAAAGATCCTCAAAAGCCCTCTTCCTCCATTGAGCCTTCTCCTATAGTAGAACCTCAATATTATGAAGAGCCAACTCTTGAAGTTAACTTGGTCATTGATAATCAAGATGAGGAACCTGTAACTCCATCTCAATGTCTTTCAACTCCTTCAACTCCTTCCTCTATGCCAAAATGGGCCCGCACCATTGTTAAAGAAGCTACTCCTTACATCCAAAATCTTCCTTCAACCAGATCATCCAACCCCATAGGCACTGGTCTTGTATGTCAGTCTATTTCCTCTGATCCTCAATCCTTCAAAGAAGCCTCAGGTATTAAGGAATGGGATGATGCCATGGAAAATGAATTTTCTTCCTTGATCAAAAACAAGACTTGGGATTTAGTTCCCTTACCTAAAGGAAGGAAATTAGTTCATTGTAAATGGATCTTCAAAACAAAATATGGGCCTAATGGAGAAATAGACAAACACAAGGCTCGTCTAGTGGCCAAAGGTTTCTCTCAAATTGAAGGTATAGATTATGCAGAAACCTTTGCTCTAGTTGCTAAAATGGATTCTGTAAGATTGGTTCTTGCTCTAGTTGCTTCCCATAAGTGGCATGTCTATCAAATGGATGTAAAATGTGCTTTCTTACATGGAGACTTAAAGGAAGAAATATTCATGGAACAACCTGCTGGTTTCACTCAAGACTCCTCTCTTGTTTGTAGGCTCAAAAAGTCTCTCTATGGCCTCAAACAAGCCCCTAGAGCTTGGTATGAGAAGATGGACTCCTTCCTTCTTTCAACAGGTTTTTCTCATTGTGAGTCTGATAACACAATTTACATTTGGAGAAATGAAGGCAACATCACCATTCTTGTTCTATATGTTGATGATCTTCTTCTCACTGGTAGTAACTTGACTCACATACAGACTATAAAAGACTCCCTCTCTAAAAAATTTGAAATGGTTGATCTAGGTAAAGCTCATTACTTCCTTGGGATCCAAATAAGTCAAATCGATGTAGGTATTTCTTTGTGCCAACAAAAGTACACTCTAGATCTTCTACAAAGATTCAAAATGATAGATTGTAAACCTTCTCCTACACCCTTTCAATCTGGCATTAATCTTAGTACTTCCTGCTCATCCCCTCTATGTGATGCAACTCTATACCATCAGCTTGTAGGGAGTTTGCTATACCTTACTCATACTCACCCAGATATCTCATTTGTAGTTGGCCTCATATCCATATTCTCTCATCAACCTCACTTCAGTCATTGGCAAGCAGCAAAAAGGATCCTCCATTACTTGCAAGGCACTACTCACTTTGGGCTCTTCTACAAGGGAAAATCCATGGATATTATTGGCTACATAGATTCAGATTGGGTAGGTTTAGTAGAAGATAGATGTTCCACCTCAAGCTATGTATTTTGCCTTGGTTCTTCACCAATAGCCTGGTTATGCAAGAAACAACAAGCAGTAGCTCTATCTTCTACAGAGGTAGAATACAGGGCAACAGTTTTGGCTAGTCAAGAAGCTCTTTGGCTTCATCAAATTCTGAGAGAATTTGGTTTCACCCATGAGAAGCCTATAACTCTTTGGTGTGACAATCAAAGCACAATTCATATTGCATGAAATCCAGTTGAACATCAATGAACCAAGCACATTGAGATACACATGCACTTCATAAGGCAACATATTCAGAGTGGGGACATACACTTGGAATATATTCCAACTGAGAATCAAATTGTAGATATCTTCACCAAGTCATTTCCTTCTCCACATTACCTTCAGTTGTGAGATAAGCTTGGAGTTATACAACTGCATTGATTGCTTTTATGAGGACAATCTTCACCATACGAAGACAAGCCTCTCTTCTTCTAATAGTTGGTTTTTCCCCACAGGGTTTTTTCACCAACTATTTATTGTATATGAGTACCTAATCAGGCCAAGTTGTTGGGACTCATATTTATTTCTTGTATAAAGAGGACAATATTCGCCATACGAAGACAAGCCTCTCATTGTTGGTTTTTCCCCACAGGGGTTTTTCACCAACAATATTATGTAAATGAGTACCTAATCAGGCCAAGTTGTCGGGACTCATCTTTCTTTCTTGTATAAAGAGGACAATCTTCACCATACGAAGACAAGCCTCTCATAGTTGGTTTTTCCCCATAGGGGTTTTTTCACCAACTATATTATATGAGTACCTAATCAGGCCAAGTTGTCGGGACTCATATTTCTTTCTTGTTAAAGAGGACAATCTTCGCCATACGAAGACATGCCTCTCTTCTTCTCATAGTTGGTTTTTCCCCATAGGGGTTTTTTTACCAACTATCTATTGTATTAGGAGGACAATATTCACCATACGAAGACAAGCCTCTAACTTCCTTTTGATTGATGGTTTTTTCCCATTGGGTTTTACCATCTCTTCAAAAGAAGTCATTGTACATGAGTACCTCATCAGGCCTTGTTGCCAGGACTCATTTGTACGATTCACCCCTAGTATCACTTAAGGGGGGTGTTAGAATAAGAGAATATTCTCTTAAGTTCCACTAGGATAGACACTTGAGTTTCCACTCCTCCATGTGTCAGGAGAACTCTCAGTGGTGTCTTCATCAGGTCCGATGAGTTGTTGTAATCCAACGACTCTCAATGATCAACTCTGCTATTTATACAGAGTTGATCCTTGGAATAAATTAATCAGTTCCACTCTTCTCTTCATATTTTGTGTAATGCTTTGCATATCTATTATTGTGAAATTCTAACACATCCTACGACATGTATACATGACTCTTGACTCTCTACTTACATGCACACTTAACTCTATGACACTTGCATTATTTTACATGAGACTTTAACTTTGACATGCACACCTAATACATGACACTTTTATACATTCTCACATTACCTATTTGTACACTTACATACATAACACTTGTGCAAATTCTCTCAGTACATAATTGCTCATACTTACATGACACTTGTGCATTTCTTGTACATTGCACTCTTACATGACACTTCTCTAAGTGTGTATTGAGAGAATGTGCACAAGTTTTATGTATGTAAATGTGTAAATATGTAGTGTGCAAATTACATTATCTCAATACATGACAATTGTGCATATCCTACACATAGAAAATTACATAGGGAGGAAGTATAAATCACCCATCTAAACTATAGATTCAAACCTTAATCTATTACATATTTATATTTGTACCATAAAGGTACCATGGGGTTATATTTACATGTACCAATAATGTAATATTCTCCAACACCCCCCTATATTATATTATTTGGTTATTGAATACTTTAGTCTTTAATATTCATATTCAATCATGAAAATTTGCATTGATCATGAGCCTTTGCTTGAGATCCATATTCATTTTATTTCTTGAGTTCTACTCTGAATTCTCCTTCATCTTCATTATTTGGTTCTTTAGTCTTTGCTTCTTTTATTTGAGCTTCTTCTTCATCCTCAACTTTTGGATCATGTAATTTTGCTTTCTTGCAATATTTATGTCATTCTATAATATTTGAAATTTCACTTAGACCATCATAATAATTTCCTAAATTTTATGAGCATGGAATGCCAATATTATATGTAGAATGAAACAATGTTTTTTGAGATGATGCACTTGATTCAATTATATAATGAACAATCTCTATTTTTTATTTTTAGAATTTTAATCAACTCTTTTTTCTTTTGATTTTTGTCCTTATGAAGATCAAGTTAAATTAATTCCATATGCATTATACTACCTATATAAATAGGTATTAAGATATTATCTTTTGAATTATTAATTGCTTCAACAAGCTTTGAATGTAAATAATATTCAAATGTCTCAAAATTTTCATTCATTGTTTCTCTATAGATGAATTGTATTATCATATCTAGCTTACCCTTAGATTTTTCAATAAATTTACCAATGCCATACTTTATAACTTCTAGTATTTTATTTTTGATTATGGATTTCATATTTTCTTCCATAATAATTAAAGTTTGCAATTCAATTATTCAATTCCTTTGAATTTTAAATTCTTATTACTCTAAAGTTAACAATTTGCAATTTAAAAGAATTTCAAATAATCTCTCAAAGAATAAATTTTCAAATTCAAAATTTAATTCTCTTTCTAAACCTTTGAATTAGTAATCCTTTTAACTCCCTACTAAATTTACAAAATTTTAAATATCTTCAAATTTCAAAAAGATCAAAATTTCTCTAATTTTTATAGCTTCAAATCAAATAACTTTAAATTTAAAATAATTAAAAAAAAACTAATAACTCTTCAAACTTTTAAAAATAAAATCAATTTAAGAAATAATTCAAATCTTTCTAAAAAATCTAAGTAGAAAACCTTCACTCGAAAACTTAAATAAATTCAAAATTTTCAAAAATAAATATCAAAAAGCAAGAACATAGAAAACCTTTTAACTCCTTCCTAGAAATTTTTTAAAATATCAACTTTAATTCAATTACTTAGCTTTCCCTAAAAATTAATAATATGAAATTTTATCATAATTTTCATATCTTAGATAAATTTACTCCCTCAATTCTCGAATCGGCCTTATTAAATACTCGAATATGCTTCCAATATTTTTCCATAAGTAATGGTCAACTCCACCCATTAACGCTTACTCTAGCATTTAGGTTTTCATCAAAAAATATGGCATTTGGATTCCTTTAGGAGAATGACACTCAACATTCCTTCCAATCTATTGCATGTAAGTAGTGCTCAACTTCCTTATGGACAATGGTTTTCTTTATTCTAACACTTTGATTTCTTCTAGCATTGATTCTCTCTATAGATAAATACTTTTTTATAGTGCTTTGGTTCTAGATTCTTCTAATTCTTAGGTTTATTCTAATGCTCTAGTTTCCTAGTTTTACAATAATAATATTTTTTAATGAAAGCATTTTAATAGTGCTTGTATTGCACTTCAGTCTAATATTGATGTTAACACTCTTGTTAGTGCTCTTAGCTATTCTATATTCTCTAGATGGTATCACTATGCTAGTGCTCTTAGCTCTTTGAACTCCTTTGATTCGTAGTTCTCTAGTATAAATCTAAGAACTTCAATATTTTTTATTTCCTAGCACTCTAGTTAGCACCAATTATTTTTTATTTCCATAATCCTAGCACTCTATTAGCACTCATGTCTTTTTTATTTCCTCTATATGCTAGTGCCATGTTACCACTTAAAACCTATTAATTTTCTTTGATACTAGCACCTTTTTAGTGCTTGAAATTTTCTAATTACAATGTATCGAGTAGCCATTTAATAATATCTCTTATAAATCTCAGGTAGTTGTGCTCATAACACTTAGCTACTATTATAGCTCTCTTCCTTCTCATGCAACTTATTATGTAGCTTTTATATGGTGGCCTTTATATGATGGATTTTATAGAATTACATTTGTATGATTCCATCTATAGGACAACACTCTTGATGTTGCTTTATATATTCTACTTTTTTCCTTGAATAATATTTCTTCAAAAATTGATCCACGAACAAGACTGAAATGATGAGGATATTTCTAGTCAGCTTGATCCTTCTAGTTTGTATTTCTTATCAACCAAATATTTCAAATATTTATGCCTCTATATTTTATCTCTAGATGATCTCATGTTTTCTATACTTTTATTCTATTATCTATACTTTGGAAGCTTATAGTACTCAATATTTCCATTATTAAGAAGCTTATACCACTTCTCTTATCTAGAAGCTTTTATGCTTCTTTATTTATTGGAATCCATGATGCTTATCATTATTTGGAATCTATGATGCTTCTTAATATCTAGAATCTATCTCCAATGCCTTAGGTCGAACATAAGACCAAAATTATTCTCCCCTTTTCTAGAGAATCCAACTATTATCAAGGTGAATTTTAATCAGGGTGACTTGTCCCATTAATATCTACTTAGTCAAACCTTTAAAAATAGAGTCCAAGTCTATACTACTTTCAATGTGGAAAAAATAAAATATTATGGTGACTTGTTGAAAAATTTGTTGTTATATATCTTGACATTAGAATTGGATAAATGTACAGTGTTTTATTTCACTTAATCTACTAATACATCTGTTATAGTGGTAATATTTTCCATGTTTGTTTGGAGGTTAGAAGCCATTTGATATCTTGTATATGCCAGACTAGGAGAGCTAAGGTGGTTGCAAGAACTATCTAGGCACTATTAGGAATGATTTTATGAATTTCCTAATGCACAATGAGCCTATATTACAAAATTTGCCTTCCAAATTTACAAAAGGAGTATTATAGTGTTGTTACAAAATTACAATAATTGTGCAATTACAAGATTTTACCCTTTGATTGAAGTGGTAAAATAAAAATCAACACTAAAATGTGAAAATTCTACCCTTAATTGCAAAAAAATTGAAATTTTGAGGTAAAATAACTAGTAAATTTTTGCAAAAATTTGAAAAATTTGTTTTCACCTACAAAATTTGGTGGGTCAAAGTCAACGCTTTGGGTCAACTGCATTTGCGAGAAAGTCAATAGAGCTAACCATTTCTAGATTCAACCAAGCCAATGAGCAATTAAATAGTCACAACCAACATCAAAGTCAACTATGATCTAAGGCCCAATAATAGTTTATGCACCACCAACCGACGTGGACATGAAGCCTAAGGTGACCACTGAGAGGTGGTAACCAAGCTATAAGTGTTATTGTACTTATAAAGTAATAGAAATGCTAGTATAGGAGGCATGTAGGACAAAGGTCCCAAAAAAATTAAATTCTCCCACCTAAATTCATCAAAAACTGGTCGAAACTATAGAAAATCATCAGAGACTGGCCAAAATAGTAGAAAACCACTTAAAAGTGTCGAAAATACAATTATATCGCTAGAAAATGGTCAAAATGGTAAAAAATGGCACTTGTCCAACTTGTATTGGATGACAAGATTCTTTGAACTTTCGCACAATGCCACATGGCGGTATCTGGTTGTAGAATTGTTTAGGGTTTGAATATTCTTTCATACTGGTCTATTTTTAGACCTTAGAAATTATTTGATTTCTTGCCTGCAAAAATTTTCTCCTATGCTTGTAATTTTCCTAAATCTACACAATCATTTACTTGATGATTTTGACATGAATTTGTTTTTAATTTCATATGTATAAGTGTGTTCTATGCTTTATGGATTGGCAAGGTTTGGCCATCTCTAGGCTAGCATTGATGGAAGGTTCAATTGTTATAGTCGTTGGATGTCTAGGGGTGCCCAATTGGTGTCAGGGAGTGAAGTAAATAGGAGGGGTATGGTAGGGTAATATGGGAGGGCAGGAAGGGGAGGTAGGGGAGGGTAAAGTGGAGAAAAGAGGGTGGGTAGGTATTTCCTAAAACTCCACCAATTTGTAGGGAAGCTATTATATGGGGTGGTCGATCGACAAAAATGGCTAGCTAGATTAGAAAGTATGGAAAAGTGGAGAACAGGGTAGGAAGTCAAAAAATTACTTCAATAGCACCTGATGAAGCCCTTTGAACCCTTAAAACATGCATAAAAACCTCTATGAATTTTAATAATCCTCATATATGGTAGCCCTAATGCTCTCTTGATGAGTATTGGTGTCCTCATTTTGGCCACAAATTGGCCTCATTCTTCATGTAATTGATCCTCAAATCAACAATATTAGATCCTCCATTTTAAAAATTTGATCTATAGTTATTTAGATCTTTTTGCCTTCCTCAATTCAATCAACTTATCCTCTAATTTTCTTTTAGGGGTATTTGATGCATGGGTAATTCCATGCCCTTTTTCACCTCAAGAGCTTCATAATGATGCTACGGGCTAGCCCAAACCAAATCCTTGCAACAACTAGCCTAGGAATTGATGCAATGAAGTTGGCACCTTGCCTTCCTTCTTTCTCAAACTATCCTATGGATTTGATACCAATGATGTAGAACTCAAATGTGAAGCTAGATATCCATTATGCACAACTATATAAATAGTACATGAAAAGGAATCATGAAGGTTACAAGGGTTATAACAACCTGCAACAACATGCTAAGCAGGAAAAACCAATTGTAACCAAATGAATGTAAACAAACCAACAACCTCCTAGAATACAAAAGGAATCTCTAACATCATAACCATGCATCCTAACAACTAACCAAAGCATATCTAACATGGGCATACTATACCTCATGTAATACAATGCAAGAAATAAAATATCTAACATGGGCATACTATACCTCACATAATACAATGCAAGAAATAACTTAGGCTTCTAGATAAGCCTAAGGTGTAATAGTATCCTCATCATAAGTGGTAGCTCTAATACCACTATTGGATTTTAAGCTAAATTATATTGAAATATCATAGGTCCCAATATAATTAAGCCACAATATTTCGAGTCAAAATATTAATAATCAAGAGTAAAATTATATATATGATTAATAACATATATATGTATATATACACGACCAATATAAATAAAATAGCATTCACTATAATATAAAATCTGAATGTAAATGGTAAAAATCATTCATGTACTTGCATGAAAAAAACTTACAATAACATTTCTGTAAATTTATATATAAGTTTTATTATCATTGCTTGATGTGGTGATTGCTATAGACTATTTTCCCTTACATTGTATGGAGCTTTCTCTCCATAATATAGAAATAGTAATATGACTCTTAAGTACTTTTCTATTGCACTCCTCACATATCTAGAAGATTCAAGCTTTCTTATTCTTGACCTTTGGCTTCTCTTCATGCCACTTGTATACTAGACCCTTCACTCTTTTTTTACATGCATACTTTTACTCTCTGATACTTGCACACTTATACATGACTCTTACTCTCCTACATGCACTCCTAATACAAGATACTTGTGCACATTATCACACTACATATTTTCATACTTACATGACACATGCATATTTTCTCAATATACACTTGCACTTTTACTTACCTGAGACTTGTGCATATCCTGCACATAGATAATTACATAAAAATAAAATATAAATCACTCATCTAAAATATAGACTCAAATCCTAATCCATTACATATCTACATTTGTACCATAAAGGTACCATGGGGTTCATTTGCATGCACCAAATAAAGTAATATTATCTGACATTCTCCACATAGATATTGATATTTATTTCTTTGTAAGGAATAACCATGCCCATGTAATCAAGATATTCATACTCTCCAAGCTTAGCAATGAACTCACTTGAAAATCATAGCCCCAAAAGAGAATAAAAATTAACTACTATCACTTCTTGGATCATAATGACTTTTAAAATATTATGTAACACCATAGGCATATATTTGATTTCTCCTACCATTTGGACTAGGGTCCCATCTAGTTACGACATGCAAAAATTGGTCCAAGTATATTCGATGTCCATTGCATCATAAACAACTTTAGTCATGGCTGTAGTGGTAACTATGGAATCCAACACATAATTGTGCATGACTAGCCTTACATGCACAAATAAAAATAGAAAGGACGAGACCTATTCTTGTCATACCTAGGGTCTAATGATCCTAAGCCAGATTTAAGTTTGGGTAGCCAAATACACTTGGTGATGTATTCTTCAAGGCTATTCTAAGAAAATCTATTTATCCAAGAATCAAAAAAGCATCGTACATTATTTCTATTAAAGGAGTTTTCCTCAATCCTTCTATAATATTGTATATAGAGGGTTCTGCAACTTTTCATCCTTTCAGACTGGCTCCTCAAACATCTTATAAAATTGTTGCATTGCTTCTTACCTTTGTTTCCTCATGAGTAAGGGGAAGTACGAATTTCTTAGCACTTGTTCTTTAGTCTCCTCTTTATTAGAATTGGTTACATTTGGCTATGGTTTCTCCTTAGGTTATTCTTTGATCTAACTTTCTTGTGATTGAGTTATAACTTTTAGATTATCAATATTTCAAGGATTCACCAGGTTATATATTTTTCAAATCTAGAAAACAAGTGGCACATTTTGGAGCTTGTTGGTTCTTTCCGTAAGATATTCTAATCTAGATCCATAAGCATGCCCACTAGACCTTTTGATTATATTTTGAATTTTTGAGCTATATCCATTTGGCATTAGTGTTGATAAACCATACATGTGTTAGAATTATGAGGGTCATTGCAATCCAAAGACTAATGATATTTCCAAGTTGTATATGTATCTCTCTCTTGTATTTTGAAATAACAATTTGATCCATGGTTGTATTACTGGTCAATACCCCTTGGTCCTTTGTGACATAGGGGTATCTTCTTTGTGGGTGACCTTCAAATATCCTTTCACCATTTTGTCACTATTAGTTATTTATCTATATTGAATAACATGTCCAAATATATATGATCTAATAAAACTTAGATATAAAGTATATGAAAGCTCATTCATAGAATAATATCAATATCAATGAATATAACATTCATGAAATATAACAATAATATAACATAATTAAAAAATCATTGTATTATAAATCAAATCAGATAATTAATGAAGCTTTATATACATAATATAACATTATAAAATATCTCTTCAGTGCTTGACTATTGCTCTACTCACATATTTGGGAGATGCATTGTTTCATATTCCACACATAAGACAAACCTCTAATGTCTCTTGATTTTATATCTTCCCACATACATGTGAATATTTACTTACATACTTGATATACATATGTGTGATTATTTACTTACATACTTGACACACACACATTACACACACTTGCACACTTAATTACATGACACTTACACTCATCCAACACATTTACACATACTTTAAGGAAATATAAATTACACACATGATTTAATAACATAAACCCTATTCGAATATTTATGAATGTAAAATGGTACCATGGGGGTACATTAAATTCTACCAAATAATATAACTTTCTCCAACACCCCGCTGTATTACATTATTTGGTTATTGAATATTATAGTCTTCAATCTTTGTTTCTTGTTTTTTTTCGTTTACTTTGGCTTTGGCACTACTTGAGATTATGAATCTGATATGTTAACCTATTTATTGCAGTATTGTTAAGAATTTATTTATGACCACATAAAAATTGTAACATATCCATGATCCATTGATGTAGTAATCCTTTTGCCTCACAAATTTTAATCAATAATTTCTTTAATCAACAATCTCAATCAATTTTCAAAATTTTTAAATTCTTCAAACTAATTCTTTTGGAGTAGAAATCCTTATTTCTCCAAATATTATCAAACAATAATCTTAAAATTGCAATTTATGCAATAAATAATAAAATTCTATATTTTAATCAACCTTTTCAATCAAATATCAAATTCAATTCATCAATTCAATAATTTATTTTAATCACTATGCTGTCTTTTTCTTTTTCAAAAATTAAATTTCACTAAGCCTTATAACTCCACTTCATATAAATTCAAATTTAAATATATTTAACTTCAGCTTTGGAACATAATATAAAACATAAGCCTTTTTTTAAAAAACTTCAAGCAACAATATTACTTACCTTTATGTCCACTATTTCAGTTGTTTTCATTGTAGAAATTTGTATTTATTTTTTTGGTAGGTAATAGAATGAATTATAATTATCTACCGGGTTGAAGGGACCCAATCCCTAATACAAAAGGTGGTCAAAATGCCTATGATACAAAAATTTAACCGTCCACAACCAAAGGAATGAACTCTAAGAACAACAACAACCCCGCTTAAGCACCAAAGAAACTCATCCTAGGAACTGGACAAAAATTACTGAAACATGCATACAAAAAATAAATACATAACATGATGATACATACATCGAAAAGGGAAAGAGATTACAAAGTAATACCAGTAGGACTCAAAGAACAAGAACAAAAATCCTCCTAAGATCCCACTCCTAAAATTATTCGGAGTCAGCTCAATCCTCATGGTTAACATCATTATCTTGGTTCTTTGCAAAAAAGTGTTGAGGTCAGATGAGATTTATTAGAGCTCCTTTATGGTGTGCCAAAAAATGATGCAAGCCTCGTTGACCATATTGGCTTCTGCCATAAGTTTCTCAACAACACTGAAAACATGTTTGATAATTTTGGTTCATAAAGCAGTAACAACATCATACCTGTCATTATCCTCCTCATCCAAGATAACCTTAGACATAGATTGGGTCTTGTCAATAGCTTTACCTTTTATATATATCAAATTTCTATGAGGATTTGGGCTTTGAATGGCATTTATCTTGCTCCTCAGGGGTCTGCTCTTGACTTCAATACCAAAGGCAAGGGGTTCCAAAGGGATTGAATCATCAGGATTTGAAGGGGTAACATTCTCTTCCTCATTGATAAGCTAATTAGGTTTAATTGAAGAAGCTCTTAGGAAATTATCAATAGGTATATCATACTAGAAAGAATCAGGTTCTTCAGTAGATGAACCACTAGAAGAAGGATCAACAATAGAAGGATCAGCTAAAATACTAGGATCAAGGGACTTGGTAACAATGATCGACTCAATATTGGGTGAAGAGACCTACGGAGGAATAGGGGGCCAAAAACGGGTTAAGAAATAATATCATGTTTATAAATAACTAGAAAGATCCCATGGTACAACGAATGCTTACTAGTTTTCTCATCCCTAAAATTTTTAGTGGTTAGGCTTATAGACCCAAAAAGTAAATCAGGTATGCTTATGGGCTTAATATCTTGTATATGGTTAACAAAAGCAAGGTGAAAGGATCAGAGGGGACAATTGACATTATACACTGTAATTTAGTGCATGATAGGAACAATTATCGAGTACTAAGGATGAGGGATAGAGGAAAAAATGACTCCACCCTTAACCCAGGTCAGGTCTTTTTCCTTTTTTAAGGAAATTATTAGTTTCTTCCTTAAATTTATGGCAATCACGTCTTACATACTGACCCTTGGAGGAAAAACCATAAATTTCAGATAGAAGATGGATATTTACCTCAATTATGAGCACATGAACCTGAACCATGCCATTGTTCCACGAGTTGAAAAACTCACTGGTAACATCATCATCAATGTCATAAAAAAACTTAAAAAGGAGGTAAATCCTTTAGCTCCAAGAATGGTATAAGAAATGGGGTCAAGGTACAATATTGAGGGTTCGATGATGGCCATAATATCAGATGGATGGAGGTGCTTAGGGGACTAGCACAAGGAGGTATTGACAAGGCAAACAAACAACATATGAAAGCAGTCAAGAAGGTGGTGCATTTTAAAGAGGAGAAATTTGTATTTATGAACTCTAATAGATGCATTACCTTTTAGATATGCAACATATGTTAAAATTTAATGCATCAAATTTACTATGGAAGATATTTGATTTCTTAGGATTATTTGACTTAGATTCATGCTCCTTGGCGATTCAATTTATATCTTCAAACAACTATTTCCCTCACTCTCAAGTGGGTATCAATCTCATTAGACAAATTTTGACTTTCTTCTATGTAGTTAGGTGATTTCCAATGCATTTATATTGCTTTAAACTCATTTAAGGTTAGTAAGACTTCTACTAGATGTCTCTCTACTCATATGGATTAGAATAATTTTATCTTATTATTGCTTTACAAGTATACTTTTGCCTTCACTCTTTATTTTCTTTTTCTTTTGTTTTGCTAGCTCGTAGTAATATGGATTTGGTTCACAAGATATTTTAATTTTGACATCTATTCTTGAAATTCTTAGACTACCAAACTATTTCTTACCAACATATGGTTTATATTATTGTCTCTCCAAATTTCTTTAATATTTCATATTGTAATCTATGAAATGATGTTTGCAATAGTTATACCAACACTATATTGCTTCCTTATTGTAATGCAACTTGTAATTTTCTCATATACATTACCTTTCCAAGCAATATTAAATGACCAAAATTCTTTTTTGGTATATTTTCTCAATAAAATTTTGGCTCATGTCCTTCAATAAAATTATTTCAAATTTAAAAACTTATCATACAAAGTGAGGATATGTGACTCTGATAGCACAATCCTCCAAGCTTATTACTTGGTTTGAATGTGTCTTTGATAGACAATTATCCAAGATTATTACTTGGATTGAATGTGTCTTTGATAGACAATTCTCCAATCTTCTTACTTGGCTTGAATGTGTCTTTGATAGAAAATGTTCCAAGATTCTTACTTGGCTCGAATGTGTCTCTAATAGATAATTATCTAAGCTTCACACTTGGATTGATTGTAGTTCTGATACCACTATTATATTTCTAGCCAAACTAAATCATATTTCCTAATATCAATGATCTAATTAAAATTAGGTATAAAATATATGAAATCTGATTCACAAAATAATATCAATATCAATGAATATAACATTTATGGAATATAAAAATAACATAACACAATGAATAAAATCAATGTATTATGAATCAAATACACAAGATATTTATTATCTAAATCAATGCTTGATATATTTTTTTATACAATACATGGATATTTATATCCATAATATAACATTAGGATATTAAACTTAACTACTTGACTATTGCTCTCACATATCTGACATATGCATCCTTTTCTATTCCATACATAAGACAAACCTTTCATGTCTCTTGAATTTACATCTTGCCATATACATGTGACTCTTAACTTGCATACTTGACTAACCTATATGAAACATTTCACACACTTACATACTTAATTACATGACACTTGCACTCATCCTACACATTCAAAAATACTTTAGGGAAAATATAAATCATGCACCAAGTCTAATAACACACACCTTATTCTACTATTTACAAATGTATAGTGGTACCATGGGGGTACATTCACTTATACCAAATAATATAATATTCTCCAATAGTCGCTCCATTTTAGTCATCTTGTTTGTGATATTTTTAATTATTGCCTTCAACTCCAATATCTCTATTGATTGTTTTAGTTTCAGACTAGGCAAAAATTGCATTTTAATAGTTGGAGTAATATATTGAGGATACTATGTAGGTGTAGTCAAATAAATCAATGAAGGGGTTGAAGGAGATAGAAGCAAGGCTTGTGGATAATTTTGTAGAATTTTTAGAAGGTATGGAATCATAATGTTTGGATGAATTTTGTTGTAGATACCTAAAATCAAACCACCTCTTTTACACAAATCCTTAATGCAAATCCATAAAAAGATTAATTAATCATAACAATTGAATCAACCTCAAAATTTGTAGTCAAAACCCAATATTAACAAATCCACCACCTTAAGGTGAATCTACTAGAAATAAAATATATTTTTTAGCTAGCATAAATGCAATCAATTCAAATTTTCTAACTACTAGCCAAATTTGAACTCTAATGTTCAAATTTATGAAATAATCAAACTAGAAAATATGCTAGTGATATATTTGCATAGGTAGTGTATTCATGTCTAACATAAGAGAACTTATTTTATACCTCCAACAACCGATTAGGGCACAACTTCATATTGCCTACCCCTATATCACTACAAGAAATTAGTATGTAGGGAGGAAGGTGGTTGATTTTTCTCCACCTTCATCCACCTGCCCAAATGGCATTAATAAAGTGGGACAACTAATTGTAGGTTGTAATTAGTAGCCAATCAACCCAATCAGGATATAAAACAACAACAAGACCATCCACCTTGCCCCTATCATTTGGGAAACCCCCAAGAGAGCAAATATCTATAAATTGACCCCTTGGGTTGACATTCAAAATAAGAAATTCTCATATTGACACTCTACCAAAATTAAGAACCAAGATAGTATAAGGAAGTGTTACCGAAATCCTATTGTAGAATCATTAAATGGTCTAGAATTTGAAATAAGGAAGGGGAAGCATCTTGCACGTGAAATTTGGTGATCTCTTCCTAAACCTATTAGGGATTTTATTTCAATTTTCATCAGACTTATCATGATCTAAATTTTATGCTTGCACTTATACATTTATCATGCCTTGATTTAATCATTGCATTATAAAAGTATTATTTTTAAGTTTCATAGGCATATTAGGAAGCTATAGGATAAAAATATCACCCTTAGGATCTCTCAAAGTTCTAGTGGAAGGTATCCACAACCCTTGATGATTTTTCTTCTTCTTTTTACGTTAGTCTAAGTGAATCTTCCACCTATATCTAGACTAGGTTGTGTATTTAAAATAGATACTAGGATCCCTAGTTTAACAAATATAACATCTCTTTGTCCTTCTCAGCTCCAAAAGTGAAAATTACATATGTTGCTATTATAGGCAACAAATTTTCAATACACCTAAGAGATTTCAAATATATCTATCAACCTAGTATCTAGCCTAGTTAGTCTTGTTTTTTTGCATTACTTTAAAAATATTTTAATCCTTATCCTCCTTCTTATCAATTATTATTTAGATCTCATCATATTGAAATTTTTTATAGCTATAGGATTTTTAAATGGTATATTCACCATGCATTTTTTAGCATCCATATCCAAGGAAAATTGTTTTGATTTTTTTAATAAATAGGGGGCCTAACTATGCTATTCAAAATATTACATGCTTCTTGCTATTTGACAAGTCCCTAAATCGTAATCCATGTTTTTTTTGTTTATTATGTAGATTTTAGTGAATTCGTTGGGTGTAATATCTCTAGGAAACTTATTGTAAAAAATGCATATTCATGTTCATGTGACATATTTAAACCAAGCACTAGAATAAGTAGATACCAAAAATCCTCTAGTTTTCAATTATAAGAATAGGTTGATTGTTGAGTGTTTATTTGTTTATATTTGAATTCATCTTACAAAATCACATATAAAAGGGATAATAAAAAACAATTATAACATAGCATTTTATTTTAGTTTCCTTAGGCATTTAATTCAAATTGTGTGTAGTCTACATTAGGATAATTTGCATGTTTGCATCTTCCTTGCACCTTTGCCTCTCAAAAGAGAAAAGAATCATTTTTTTAGCATAGGCATTAATAGTTAAAAGATAAATCACATATAAGATAACACTTGTATTTTGCATCTTATGCTTATATTTCATTGCATCATCATATCTTGCATTAGTTCCTAGGATAGAATATAAAACCTAGGTGTCCTATTAAATTGAACAAATCAAATCTAGATTAAGAAAATATATAAGCCCTTGGTGACCTTGAATTTCTCCCACCAAATATAAACACATTGTATAAAAGTGTATTCATAATGATGGGTTAGAAACAATTCTCTCCCATGCAATGTGAACATCCCTTGAGGGAACACACCCATGACCAATGCCCTCATGCATATTTTGGCATCCCACATCTTTGGTGAACCCAAAATGAATACATCATATGAGTCCCTATCCAAAAATATTTGACTTAGGACCTTATCCTTAATCAAGATAAAATAAACCTCACTTTAATCAAGGGCATTTAACTTATTTTCTTAGTTACATCACATTAAATTAAGATAACAAGAACATAACCAATTGTTAGTCCTACTAGGGGAAGGTTAACAACCCCTTGAGTAACTCGATGTATGAACCTTAGGTATTATCTCCCTTAGCTAGTATATTATGAGGGACTAATGAGAGTCATAAGGATGACTATTTTTCCAAGGTGACATAAGGATATCAAACATCTTTTCTTTGCTATAAGTACTCTCAAAACAAAACTTAATAAATTTAACACCTTATTTGACCATGCCTACACTACATGAAAAATGGTGTAGAGTCCAAATGTTTCATATGAAATTTCAAATAGACAACCTTTGATCAAAAACCCAATATTCAAGGAATAAGAGGAAGGACATCCTCATTCTAGAAATATTTCTCTTATTCATAATGAACAAGGGGAGATAGTGTTTAAATCCATGGATCACCTTGTATATTTCTTATGAGAAAATAAGGAATCCATGGAAGTTATCTTAAGGATAAAATAAATGTCCATATTTGTTGTGAATGTACTTCTCTTAGAACATTTACAATAGTCTAGATCAAAAACTATGAGTGATCAACAACATGACTCAATCATCACTACAACCTTAGGAGGAAGGCTACCTAGTATCCCATCTTCTTCAAGAAACTTAGGATCTATACTTCCCAACATATAGGTATTTGGGCTAAAACCTCCCATATATTAGCACATAATTCATATACAAGTTCAACATGTGGATGTCCTTCCTAGCATGCTTAATGCTTTAAATGTGATTGCTCACAATCCATTATATTGCATGCTTATTCCAACTAGCATTCTTCTTACTATACCTTTTAAAAATTATCCTATATTTAATAACATGATTATACCTTTCATATCATCCCATACAAATGCTCAATATTATCCTTTATTCAATCCTCCATCTCATACTATAGTACCATTAGTACCTTATCCTAGATTCTAGAATATAAATGTTAGGCTACAAAAATTATCATAACAAGACTATGAGTTTAAGCACCAATTAGCATTTATTCAAGGAGTCAAACCAAATAGATATTCTTATAAATATTATTGAAATGAACCTGTAGATACTAACTTAACAAATAGACCTTATCCTCTGGTCTTTGTGTTAGTAAATTTTTTGATGTATGAGGGAGAATGTGATCCCATAGAGCACCTTTAAATTTCTAGAGCTACATGCCATGGCATCAAATATGATGAGATGTTATTTAAGCTCTTCCCTATAATTTTTGGTGGTGAAGCCTTATAATTGTTTTACCAATTGCCCCATCATTTAGTCAAGAATATTTCTAATGTAGCTGAAATGTTCATTCAACATTTTATTGCTTATATTACAAAAAAATATATAGTTGATGACCTATATCAACTGAAACAAGGGAAAAATAAACCCCTTAATAAATTATTGCCTTTGTGGAGAGCATTGGTTAGGAAAATTCCTTTTTCTTTTCCATCTAGGGAGCTATTGTGTATTTCCATATGCAATTTACAATAACATCTATCATATCCCTTAGAGATGACTCATGTTGTATATTTTTATGATGTGATTGATCTTGAAAAATAAATGAAATTTTCCCACTAGAATAGAGGGAAACTAAAATCTAAGAAAGAATATAAGAAACCCCCTTCTTCCAACACTAAAGGACAATATAAAAATATATTATGGGTGATTTTGTAACCGATTCTTACCTCAAAAATAATCCTAAGACAAGTATTTTTAATATTGTTGTAGCAATAAATAAATAAATCTTAGGTAAAACCTAGGAAAATCCTTCCAAAAAAATTACTAAGTTAAACCAATCCCTATTATCCATGTTGACACAACTATTGGATTATAATATGATAGAGCTACCCCCTATAAGGTAGCATGAACCTGAAAGGGAAAATATTTCTTGATTCAAGTCTAACAAATAATGTGCTTTCCATCACACTAATGGTCACAACACTAAAACATATATCACTTTTAAAAATATGGTATAATACCTCATCAATGAAGGTCATCAAGTGGTCGATGGTCCTAAACAAGCAACATATTCTAACCAATATTTGGTGATGTTTAAATACCTTCTAAATAGATATAAAATGTTACTAACTAGGTTTAATATAAAAAACATCCCTAATTTAACCTTGACAAGCTAGCTAATGTCATAGGGTCTCTAAGTGTGAACCTTAACACCATATCCTTGTTTAAGGAAGGCATTCCATCTGCTTCTATGCTTGGGAAAATCCCCCTTTATATCACTTACAATATTGATGAGAAATAAATAAAAAGGATTCTCATTGATAATGGCTCATCAATCAATGTTTGCAACCTTAGGTTCATCCATATAATAGGGATCAATAAGGAAGATTTAGAAAATTTAGATATTGTCATAAAGGCCTATGATAATGAAGAATGAGAAACTACTGGAACTATAGTTCTTCCTATAAAAGTAGGACCTCACATTTTAAATATGTTTTATGTGTTTCCCTATGAGATAAACTATAATATTATTTCAAGATGATCTTGGATATACATTATGTAGGTTGTCCCCTCAACTTACCATTAGTGGATAAAATTTTAATATCAAGGTAAGTTGTAAAGAATAGTAGCTCGTCATGATCCCTTTTCCTATTGCTAGAATATCCAATTAAAAAACCCAAAAGTTAATTTTTCCCTTCATTAAATACTTCTCATCCCTTCATATATTGTACCTTAAGGTTTGACCCACCTAAGAAAACAAGTATTAACCAAGAAGAAGGAATCGATAGTCAATCTATGACAAAAGTTAAAGAAAAGGTTGAGGATATAAACAATATAAACCTTAATAATTAGTACCATGAGTTATTAGCCTTAGACTTGGTTAGGTTACTCCTATCACCTTATGCTTTAGGATTGCCTTCTAAGTGAGGAGTGACTACACAAATAGGAACTTACACTTTTGTATTTGTGGGAAAAACGATAAAGATAGAATATGTGTAACTAATCCATGACCAATAGAATGAATATATACCTCATGTTTAATTTATTTCTAATATTTACCCTATCCCCAAGTAAATCCTTTGTAAAATTCAAGAACAAGGCATTAAAGAGTCTTTAGAAACCAAAAAATGGCATAAATGTTCTAGGTTGGGGTATTTTCCCAAAAAAATAAAAGAACATTTTATTCTTCTTCAAAAAGTGATTATGAAGAAATGTGTCTTTTCTCATTTGAACCTCAAATAGAAGTAATTTTTATAGAAAATATAGACTGGGACTAATATGAGAATTAATCTCTTCCCCTTTTTTTTTATCTCTTCTCATAGTACACACACATTAACACTATAAGTATTAAGCCCATTCAGGATATTGGACAAGACTCCAATGTTATACTCAATAAGGAGTATAGATTAGCTTCATCTCAAGAAAATAGTGATATGATATCTCAATAAAAAGAAAACCTTTGTATCAATGTTACATATAAATGATTATGAGGTGAGAATTTTAGCCCACAACTCTCTTAAGGATAATAGAAATGAAGAAGATATTCATATGGAAGGATATCATTCTATAGACACACATCCCTCACAACCATCTAATATCACACAATGGACTTTAGATGCCAAAGAGCTTGAAAATCTAGATGTCTTACCTGCCCCTCCACCATATGAAGATGAATTTGGTTCTTAATAGAAAAAATTGAAAATGTTAACATAGGATAAAATGACAATCCAAGGCTAATAAATTTAGAAAAGGTTCTAACTTTAGAATAAAGAGAAGAGTATATGAAGCTCTTAGCTGAATTCTATGATATATTCACATGGTCTTAAGCAGACATACCTGGTTTGGATACATACCTAGTTGTTCATCATCGAGTAGTTAATATTGATGCTAAGTCAATACAGAAAAAATTATGAAAGATGCACCATAAAGTCACTCCAATAGTCAAATATCAAATCCAAAAGATTTTGGAGGTCAATTTTATTAAAGCTATTGATTAATTTGATTGGATCTTGAACATAGTCCTAGTTTCCAAGAAAGAGGGTATTGTGTGAGTATGCATAGAATTTCAAGACAAAATAATTCTATCCTAAGGATGATTTTACTTTGCTAAATATAAACATGATAGTTAGGTTTATTGTCAGTTGTAAAATATTATTATTGATGGATGGGTTTTTCGGTAACAACCAAATTTGTATAGCACTCAAAGATCAAGCCAAAAAGAATTCACTACTACTTGGCGTAATTTATACTATAAAGTTATGCCCTTTAGATTGAAGAACACTACCAAAACCTATCAACATCCCATGAAATATGTCTTTCATGAGATGATGCACACAATAATGGATGGTTATGTTTATGATCGTCTTAGATGATTAATGAAAAGAGAAGATCATGTCAAAGACTTAAGGTAAATTTTCGAATGGATCAAGGATTATAAGGTTCATATTAAGCTCTCCAAATTTATATTTTGGGTAACACCCAATAAATTATTAGGCTTTATAGTGTATATATTTTTAGATTTTGAAGCTATAAAATTAAAGTAAATGCAACCACAAGTAATGAAATAAGCATGCAATGTTATAACTATAATAATGAATAACTAATAAGCATGAAAATATGATGAGAGTTTTCTGAAAATACTCAAGAAATAGCCATTAATGGAATCTCACAAAAATATACAATTATGCAATGGAGGTCTCTAACACTCCATATTGCAAAAATGCACTACATTGTAACTACTACTACTCTACCTCATGCACTCCAAAATGCCACACTTTCTTCTACTCTAAGAAGACCTATTTATAGTGATACATGACTCTTGGTATTCCATATTCCTATGACACCTCACTATTCTATTATTAGGACTCATGTACATGTGGACTACATGCATATTTACATCATTGCACATTCTAATAAAAATTGTGCATTTATTACATTGCTTTAAGAAAATACTTAAATCCTAATCTAAGATAAACTCATAATATAAACATGTACCAATGATGGTACATTAGCCAACACCAAATAATATAATATATTCTAACACCCCCATTTATTACATTGTTTGGGTATTGAAGACTTTAATATTCAATATGGATCTTTGTCTTTCAAGTATTCTTTAGCTCAATCAGGTTCTTCTTCTTTGATTTGTAGATGATCAAGTAAATAGTTAGTATCTTCATAAGATACTATATTTATTGGGAGGGCTTTAACTTCATGTTCATTTGTGGATTCTTCTATTTCTTATTTTTATTGAATCTTTTGAACCAAATTTCCTTTTTGTTTCCCTTCTCTATATTATAGTTGCGGGTAAATGTGTTGATTATAAGAAGTATATGAACGTTGAATCTATTGCTGATAAGGATTATTTTGAATCTGGCATTGTCTTTATTGGAATGGCCTATTTGATTGGCTTCCATAGTTTGTCTAATTTCATTGATACTAATTTTTGGGATTGAATCTGCAATAATTTGGTACTATGCCCTTAATTTATGTAAACCTAACAATATCTATTATTGCATGGTCTTCATCCTCTTGAGGATGATGCAACAATTTCCTATGGATTATCTTTTAAAACTAGTACATTGTTAGTAATTTCATATTAAAATTTATTTTTTACCTAATATTCTTGAAGAATGTTGACTAAATAATAAAAATATGTATATTTACTTAGAATTTTTAAAGATGTAACTAAATTTTTGTAGTTATATGGAAGTGCTATTAGAGTTAATTGAACAAGAAAATTATCTTCAACCTCTTCTCCTAAGATCAACAATTTTACTTTTATATCTGTTACTTTCCTTAGGAATAGTTCTATACTTTCACCACTATTAATTTTAGAGAATGCAATTGAGTTTGAAGATTTAAGATAGTGTCTTTATTATTTCCTTTAAAAATATTTTCTAAGGTTTTCCAGGCATTTGTAGATGTTGCTACTGAACTAATATAAGGTTATATTTCATCTGTGATTGCAAAATTTATGATCATTAGTGCTTGTGCTTAATTTTATTTAAAATTTTGAATCTAAACTTGATGCCCACAATGATGGAGTATCAATCTCCCTCCAAGTTTTCTCTAGTAGCACATTAACACTAGACCATTCATCCACAATAACTTGTGTTAACTTATGCCCCAAGAAATCCATATGGACTAATGCTGGTTTCTTTCCAACATCAATCATCAATATGTTTGGATCTATAAAATAATATTTTCATTCTTCTTCCCTTACTGTCTAGATTTGGACCTCCATCACTTTTTGTGGTTGTATCTCTTCCTCCATTTCCTTATGTAACGATGGTATGGCTTCAAGAAAACTAGCCATATTGATTTATATCATCGTATTCAAAAATTTTATTGCCAAATATTGCACAACTACTTTAGCTTTTTGTGCCTCTTCCTCAACTACATTTTTCACAACCTACCATATCTTATTTTATTTGGTAGGTTCTTGATAATTATCCTTCTTATCGTGACTTCATGTCACAGCTAGTACTTCTTTCTTAGTTTTCTTAATTAAAGGTACATCAATGTCTAAGAAATTCACATTTTAGGAGCCACTTGTATCAAATTTATTAGAAAAATTTACCTCCTTGTGGTTACCTAGACCACATCATCTACATGTGTGTAGCATTATTCTATGTTGTCTCCTATGTCTAGGGAGAAGGATAGTTCTTTGTAAAATACCCCTATTCTTGGCAATTACAATATTGCATGATTGGTCTTCCTTATGAATCATACCACAAGCACTTTGTGACCTCCTTCATTGGTATGTTGGTTGTGGCCCTGGTCTTTTTCACTGAGACCTTGTGCATTGTTGCTCTAGTGCTTGACTCTCATCCTCTACACTCCTTTGAGACCTTCCTACCACTTGTTCAGGTGTTACGATCCACTAACCATAACCTTACATACTTTCTTCATAAAAATATTATCTTACACCAACATTCTCATCAACTCTTGGTGGTTCTTATACCCATTCTTCTAATTTTATTAGAAATGTATCCCAACTTTCAATGTTTCCTTCATCTGAAGTCCATACTTGTTCTATCACCAGTTTGTTCGTATCTTGTACAAAGTTGTTCACATTACCTCTTTGAGAAATTATTGTACTCCTTATTACTAGGATTTTATCCTCTTCTTGATCCTATATCATGTGTCTTTGTAAACTTGTATCTTGTCATTCACCTCCAATTAGTTCCTACTAAAAAATTGTCATCCATAGATCCTTCTCAACTATGATAATTTTAACCCAATTTCAATGAAAATGGTACCAATTGTCAAATTTTAATTAGAAAATAGTTTCAAATGTAGTATATGGGGGAGTATTACTAGATGGGGAGGTGAATTGGAAGGCTTTGGGATGAATTCCAAGGCTTTTGTAACCATTTTTTCCCAAATTGTATAGTTGTATGCTTTACCACTATAAATTCCCAAAAATCACAAAAAGTGGTTGTACAATATCAAATTGTACAATTGTATGATCCTAATAATAAAACACCTTAAACTATACAATATGTTACTTGTACAATATATTGAAAGTTAGTTTGTAGAGAAAAACTTAATAGTTTAGCAATCGTTCACTTCTAAACCTTCATTTTCCATCTTCGACCAAGTCAACTATGCAAATGCATCCCTAAGGTAAAGTAATTAATCACTTGTACAGTTTGGATGGCTGATTGTATGGTTTCACCAAACCCTTGTTGCAACTACACAGTTGCAGGTTTTCCAACTTACACACTGGATCTTGACAAAGTAAGAATTGGCTATTCATATAGTGAAATTACCAACCTGGTTTGCCCACATGAAATTTTAGGTTATTTTCATTAGTCTTACTTATTTTGCATTTCTATAAATCATACAATAGCATGAAAACATCTCAAGTACCACTGGAAACAACAACCAGTAAATAATATATGCATTCATAATGATCACACAAGGTTTTCGAATCATCAAAAAATTTATTTCCATTGTGGGTTCATTCAATTGCAATATCATTCTAGCCATACTTGCACATAATATATATTATTCAGATTTTCCAGTGCATACATATCACCAACTACAATTGCACACAGTACACAATATAGGTTGTCATGTTATCTGTAATAGAGATAAGGTGAAAATGCTATTATATAATTAATAAAAATACAAAATCATGAACCATAATGAGCATCCACAATAAAGTCTGGTGAATAATATTCCCGTGAGAATGAATAACCATCAAAATTGAATGGGGGGATTTATTCCCAAGTTGTTCCAAAGCGGTTCCTAAGACAACCATTATTCACAACTACCTTCTCGTAATATCTTAAAACAATTAATGCATTAAGGTTATCATGTCTACATTTATTTTTATCAAATTACCTTAAATACACATTTCATATTAATTTCATTTGAATACTAATTGTACATTTATAAAATTGTATAATTACCCAATTGTACAATTAGATAAAACCCTACATTGTATATATTAACAAAATTATGTAAATCCATACTTATTTTGTCTTCTCTTGGGAGGTGGATTTGCTGCCTACATGGCACATTTGAGATTGGTCTTACAAAGACTTAAGGAAGAGAAGTTGCTAGTCAACTTGAAGAAATGCAATTTTATGAAGAAGGAATCAGTGTAATTGGGATTTTTTATATCCCAATAAGGGTTATGGATGGATCCTAAAAAGGTCAAGGCCATTGAGAGTATGTCATAACCTAGAAGTATGTTTGATACTAGGAGTTTCTATGGTCTTGTAAGTTTTTATAGGAATTTTATTAAGAACTTCAGTGGAATTTGTACCCTGATCATAGAAACAATGAAAGGAGGAAAGTATGAATTTAAGTGGATGACTACAACAAAAAGAAGTTTTCAAATCCTAAAAGAGAATATAATAGAACAACTCGTTCTAGATTTGTCAAAATTCAACAAGGTCTTTTAGGTAGATTGAGATGCAAGTGTGAAGGCAATAGGAGGAGTCTTGAGTTAGGAAGGCAAGCCTATTGCCTATTTTATCAAGAAGATAAATATTACCTATGACCAATATTTTTAAGCCATAGTTCAAGCCTTGAAGAAATGAAGGTATTATTTGTTGCCAAAAAAATTGTCTTGTTCACAGATAATCATGCTCTACAATTTATCAAGAACCAAAGAAAGCCAAATCAAATACATATGAAGTGGGTGGAATTTTTGTAGGGATATTCATTTGTCTTGAAGTATATAAGTGGTTGTTCAAATTGAGTAGTTGATACCTTGAGAAGAAGGAATCTATTGTTAAACACAATGTAGGTTGAAGTAATGGGTTTTGATGCTATGAAATAATTTTATGCAGAGGATGACTTTGAGGAAGCTTGGATAGCATGCGATAATCCTATTATGGGGAATAATACACCATGGTTGGAGTACTTAATCCAAGAGGGACTATTGTTCAAAGGACAACAATTGTGCATACCATAGAGTTCAATGAGGGAGAACCTGCTAAGAGAGAAGTATAGTGGAGGAATAGATGGATATTTTGGAGTAGATAAAACAACATGACAACTTTGTGCCAATTATTATTGGCCTAGAATGAATGCAGATGTTAGAAAGTTTGTGCAATGTTGTTGAGTTTTTCATCATGCAAAGGGGAGGAGTCAAATTATTGGGTTGTATTAACCATTACCAATACCAGAGAGGCCATGGGAATATGTGATCATGGACATTGTTCTTGGGTTGTCGAGGACACAAGGGTAATGAATATATTTTTGTTGTCATTGAGAAATTGTCGAAGATGGTACATTTTATACCTTGTAATAAAATGATTGATGCTACCCATATTCCTAATTTGTTCTTCCAATAATTTGTGATATTGCATGGTTTTCCAAAGAGCATTATGTCGGATAGGGATGCAAATTTTGTACATCACTTTTGGTGTACTCTATGGAAGATGTTGGGTACTAAACTAAGATTTAGTTCACCCTATAACCCTCAAACATATGGAAAAAATGAAGTAGTGAATCAAAGCCTTGGAAATTTGTTGCAATGTCTAGTTGGTAAGAAGCCAAAGTTGTGGGATACTATGTAAGCATATGCATAAGTTGCATACAAAAATTTAGTAAATAGAAGGATAACCAAAATTTCATTCCAGATTGTGTATGGAACTCCTCCTCGAGGTGTATGTGAGTTATGGAGCATAGCTAAATTGTAGAACCCCAATGTTATGGTAGAGGATTTTGTTGAGTATGTGCAAGATTTACATTGATAAGTGAAGGCTGATTTGGAAATGAATGTCATAAAATACAAGCAACATGCTGACCTCAAGTTTCAAATACATGAATTCCAAGTTGAAGATTTGGTTTTGGCATACTTACAAAAGGAAAGGTTTTTGAAAGGCACTTACAACAAACTAAATTGGAAAAACATTGGACCTTGCAAGGTATTAAAGAAGTTTACCGCCAATGCATATAAGATTGAGCTTCCAAAAGGCGTTGATATTTCACCAATATTTAATGTCACTGATTTATATCCATACTATGATCCACCTAGGGATGCAGATGAATACTAGATAATTGATGTTTTCAATAGAATAATTGATAACATAGTTGCTAAATAAGGAAAAAGATAAAAATGAGATGATCATAGACTTAATAATATCAAGAAAAATGAGAAGCAGGGCCTACTATGAGTACTTGATCAAGTGGAAGAAAAAACTAACTAAAGGTGCAATGTGAATGAGTGCTTCTAAGGTAGCTAAGTATGGAATCACGATTGTGGACTTTAAAATGTTCATGCATTTCACCCATGAAATTTTTATCTTACTTGGTTAGTATGATGCAAACATCTGCATGGAAGAGGAAACAACATGACTTGTCTATTAAAACAAGAGGAGGGTTAAAAATCAGACAAATAAATGTATAAAAGGCCATAATGGAAGTCTATAAGGGAGGGCCAAAATATTAGTGAGGAGCAGACAAGGATTGAAAGAGTAGAGTGCTCTAGACAAACTATATATGCATAGGCATACAAATTGTATAACAACCATGAGGATAACATTAATAAAAATCTATTTTTCAATCCTTCCATAATTTTTGTGTTATTATTTTGTAATACTAGATTCATGCATTGTTATATACGCCATTGCAGGTTGGATGGAACCAATAGTTACTACAAGTTGATGCAGTCAAGAATTATGGGAATCCATCTAAATATGGTTAGGAGGGGATTGTTGCTAGGACAAAGTAACCAGAACCCTATCATCATATGGTATGTCCTGTTAGGGAGTTGGGAGAGGGAACTGACAAAATTAGAATACGTTATAGAAGAGAATAACTGACAAAGAAAGTAGCCATCTTCGATAATCGATTAACATCTATAACATATGCTCACATGATATAGTCATTGGAAATGTTCTTATTATCATCTTAGGTTCACCATTCTCACAAGACACTGCTATGTTGGAGTTGTTGACTAAAAAAATATATCAAGAAAACTTGCCAACATCATCTATACTTGTCATCACAAGGAGCATTTTACAATCCATCTAGCCCTATCTGTCCTAGAAAAATATGTTGACATAAGAAGAAATTGGTTATTCCTCTTGACATATCCATATTTGGGAATTGCAATCACAAGAAGTAATTGGGCATCCGTCTTGCCATATTCATCTTGGAGAACTGCAATCACAAGGAGTAGTTGGGTATCCATCTTAGGGCATTACCTTCACAAGTGAAATATGTGGTGAGCGAAAGAATAAATTTGGTACCACTCAAGCATGCGACGTGTAGTGGAATAAAACTAGGAAAAAGGGATTCAACAAGGAACATAAAATAAATCTCATTGAAAAATTTAGTAGAACTCAAATTCCACAAATGCCTTAGCAGAGAAACGAGAAGCAGAATTTGAAATTAGCAAGGAGTGGAGCATATTTTAATAAATCAAATGAAGAGTAGATTTTAACAAAGGATGCGAAATCTGCTCAAACCTAATTCCACAGTTTGAAATTAAAAATGCCTGATCGGAATTTTTTGCGAGTAGATTATCACAAAGGAAAATGATTTTCTTGAATTTTACTATGGTTTAGCTCACTACAATATAATAGGGCACACATATGGAGCAACAATTTTCTTGAGAAATTATTTACAAGGGAATGGGCTACCAGAATTTGAAAAAGGAAATATATATTCTATAATTTAATTTTACCAATCCTAAAAGCACAAATGCGAGCAGAATTTAAAATTAAATATAACAAAGCTTAACTTTGCAAAGTTGATTTACTCAACATTAAATATCATGCAAAACCAAAATACGTTGAAAGTATTATACATTTATCAAAATGGAAATGCATTCACATACATCTAAAACTTAGAAATATTATAGGTTACACCAACCATAAAGTTTTTGAAGACTACAACTTCAACCTTCGACTCTCCGATATTTACCTTCTTCGTACGTTTTCTCTAACTCTTTTTTCTCATTTTTAAAATGATAACAACTGCACATATATATATAGCTTGATATTTGGTTTAAACCTCACCAAAATTCTAACATGCAATAAAAACAAAAGTATGGTGTCTATCCAATTACTGAACAACTACAACTACCAGTAATAACTTTGGGTATTTTAAAAATACGACGATCAGATTTGGAAGATAAGATCTGTTAGATATATGATGAGCAAGGTGCAACCAAAGTATTGTCATTATTGTCAACATAGTTAGGTTGATCATTTGGTGCAATGGACAGGAGTTCATTGATGAGCAAGGTGCAGCCAAAGAGTTCATTGATGAGCAAGGTGCAGCCAAAGTATTGTCATTGTTGTCAACACAGACAGAGGATCGGTTGATGCAATGGACAGGAGTGCAGAGGTCATTAGAGAGATCGGTTGATGCAGTGGACAGGAGTTTAGTGGTCATACAGAGCATGTATAATGATTCTCCAAGAAGAACGTAGTGGCCCATATGCAAAAGCTCAAAGAAATAGACAAGTAAGAAAAGTGTCACGATATCGCGACATGTTGAGCAAGCATGAGAAACTGTCATGATATCGTGACATGTTGAGAAGCGAAAAGAAAAACTGTCATGATATCGTGACATGTTTGGCCAGTGCAAGGAAAATTGTCATGATTTCATGACATGTTGGAAGAGAGAGAAAGCGTAAGGAAAACTGTCGCGATATCGCGACATAATGGAAGAAAGGAAGCCAAGTAGAAAAACTGTCACGATTTCGCGACATGTTGGCAGAGAAAAAGCCAAGTGGAAAAACTGTCGTGATTTCGCGACATGTTGGCAGAGAAAAATCCAAGTGGAAAACTTGTCATGATTTCATGACATATTGGCAGAGAAAAATCCAAGTGGAAAAATTGTTGCGATTTCGTGACATGTTCGAAGAAGAAGCGCATGCAGGGAAAACTATCGTGATTTCGTGACATGTTTGGAGAGAAGGTGTAGACAAAGAAAACTATCGTGATTTCGTGACATGTTTGGAGAGAAGGCACAGGCAAAGAAAACTGTCACAATTTCATGACATGTTTGGAGAGAAGGCGCAAGAAAAGAAAACTGTCACGATTTTGCGACATGTTCGGGGAGAAGAAGCTTGCAAAGAAGAGTGTCGCGATTTTGCGACAATCTGTAAGGGAGGCAGTATGAACAAAAATGTGTCACGATTTTGTGACATGTTTGAGAGAAGGAGCTTGCAAAGAAAAGTGTCGCAATTTCATGACAATCTGCAAGAGAGGCAGTACGGACGAAAATGTGTCACAATTTCGTGACATGTTTGAGAGAAAGAGCTTGCAAGGAAAAGTGTCGCAATTTCGTGACAATTTGCAAGAAGGATGGTACGGACGAAAAAGTGTCATGATTTCGTGACAAGTTCAAGAGAAAGAGCTTGCAAAGAAAAGTTTCATGATTTTGCGACAATTTGCAAGAAGGATGGTATGGAAGAAAAAGTGTCACAATTTCGCGACAGGTTCGAGAGAAAGAGCTTGCAAAGAAAAGTGTCGCGATTTCACGACAATTTGCAAGAAGGATGGTACGGACGAAAAAGTGTCACGATTTCGCGACAGGTTCGAGAGAAAGAGCTCGCAAGGAAAAGTGTCGCGATTTCATGACAATTTGCAAGAGGAAGCACTAAGGAGAAAAAGTGTCGCGATATCGCGACATGTCGGGTTTTCGCGACCCGAAGGGAAGAAAAGCGCTAAGGAGAAAAAGTGTCGCGATATCGCGACATGTCGGGTTTTCGTGACCCAAAGAGAAGAGAGAGAGTAAGGAAGCGAGAGTGTCACGATTTTGTGACATGTTCTATTTTCGTGGGGTCAAGGCAAGAAAAGAGACAAGGAAGCGAAAGATGTCACGATTTCGCGACATGTCATGTTTTTGCTAGTGCTTGCAGAGAAGAGTGTACGGAAGCGAAAGGTGTCACGATTTCGTGACATGTCATGTTTTTGCTAGTGCAAGCAGAGAAGAATGCAAGGAAGTGAAAGTGTCATGATTTCGTGACATGTTCTATTTTCGCAGGGTCGAGGCAAGAAAAGAGACAAGGAAGCGAAAGATGTCGCGATTTCACGACATGTCAATCGTGACATGTCATGTTTTCGCTAGTGCTTGCAGAGAAGAGTGTATGGAAGCGAAAAGTGTCATGATTTCATGACATGTTCTATTTTTGCAAGCAAGAGACAGAGAAGAGCTCAAGGCAACGAAAGTGTCACGATTTTGCGACATGTTATGTTTTCGCTGGTGCAAGCCAAGAAGAGTGTACGAAGGCAAAAAGTGTCGTGATATCGCGACATGTTGTGTTTTCGCGGGTGCAAGCCGAAGTAAAGTTAACTGAAGGAGAATTGCAGTTACAGGGGGCAGTTACAAAATAAATTTATGCAGCTAAAATTAGAACAGTGCATTAAAGACAGAACGACTATTACAGGGCAATGACGCTGAGAAACTGTCAGAACGGTGGCCATACTAAGAATCCCAATTAAAGAGATAAATCCATTAATAGGTTGCATATAAGAATAGTGTGTCAGAAAGGAGTTACTTATAGGAATGGCTATTAATAGGCTGCATGCGGGATTATGGAAGTTACAGAAGACTTAGGGTTTCAAGATGAAAAATATTGTTTTAAAATGGCAGTTGCGTGCAGAAGTATAAGAGCCGCTCAGAATTGAAAAATGTGCAGCCATAAAGAGGGAAGGTGCCACTGATAAAATAATATGTGCTGAGAAAAGGTTGTTGAAGAGAGCTGTAAGAATGTGCATATAAGTTAAAAATTAGGGTTGAGCTCTGAACTGTGTAAATGAGCAGATAAGGTTGTCAGAGCCATAAGCGAGCAGAGAAGGTTGTCAGAGAGCAGATAAGGCTGTCAAAGCGTAGTAAGCAGAGTGGTAAGAGTGATCCTTTAGGTTGAGCTCTATGTGGGTAGATATATATCAAAAAAATCCAAAGAGAGAAAATCAGTTGAGCAAGAGGAAGAGGAAGAGCACTGCTGAGAGAAGAGCGGTGAAGAAAGAGCATGGCTGAAATAGAGCAGCTGAGAGAGTGCAGCAGAGTGAGAGCGGCTGTCAGTGCGTAGAAGGAATATGTGCTTCCTGAATTGAAAGAGAGGTTGGATGAGCAATAGACTAGTAAGGGTCTTGTAAAAGTGAAGGCATATTTATGTCAATCTAAGATTCAAAATAGAAATCCAAGTTGGTGCTTGGAATCAGGGGTTGGTGCTCCTTTCTGTTGGTGCAGATAAATTAGGGGTTGGTGCTCCTTCCAGTAGGTGCTGGTAAACTGATTGTGAATTTGGTGCTTTGCAAAGGCTAGATTTGGATGGGAGTCCAAGCAGTCTATTTTTGAGGAGTAGCCAAAACTGGTGAACCTCGTTAAATCTTGTGTTATGTGTTGCTATCTTGTGATACTTGTTGCATCTAGTTTTAAGCATTCATTAGTTCTAAATTAAGAGTTGTAGATTTGAAATTAAATAGCTACACTGATTCACCCCCCCTCTTAGTGCCATTGTAAGACTAACAATATATAACATGTGAAATATGATTTAATTTTTAACATCCTCATTTAAATCATATTTCACAAAAAAATGACACCAAGAATTTCACTTGGCTTTTAAAAGTCTTCCTCCTTCAAACGTTTTGTGAAAATATCTACAACCTAGTCTTTGGACCTACAAAACAATAAATCAACTTCACTAGATTTTACCAATTCTCTGATGAAGTGATATTGGATGTCGATATGCTTGGTCCTCCCGTGAAACATCAGATCCTTTGATAGTGCTATGGTAGAATTACTATCACAAAATATGGTTGTTACCCCTTCTAGTTGATGATTTAGCTCACCCAAAATTCTTCTGATCCAAATTTCTTGGCATGTGGTTGAAGTGGCGATAACATACTCTGCCTCAATAGTTTATAATGTAACAATATGTTGCATATTTAATGATCATAAAATTGCTCCCAATACAATATGGAAAGCATAACCAAAAGTACTCTTCCTATCATCTATATTGCTAGCCCAATCGCTATCTATGTAGCCAACAAGTTCAAGCTAGTATTTTCTTGCATAATAAATTCCATGGTTTTTGGTCCCATTGACATACCATAGAATCATTTTCCCTACGTGCAAATGAGTTTTCTTCAGTGACTCCATAAGTCAGCTATGCAAAATCACTACAAAAATTAAGTCTAGTCTGGTTGCTATAAAATACATGAGACTTCCAACTAATCTTTTGTAGAAAGTTGGATCAACATTGTTACCGCAATCATTCTTGCTTAGTTTCAAGCCTATTGAAAATGGTGTGATTACTAGTTTATTGTGCTCAATTTTAAATCTCTTCAAGATATATTTTGCATACTTTCCTTGATATATGAAGATACCATCCATAGATGGGTAAATTCAATGTCAAGAAAATATTTCATCAAGTCTAAATATATCATCTCAAACTCCTGCTTCATGGCATTTCTAAACTGCTCAAATAGCATATTGCTATTACCAGTATAAATCATATCATATACATACAAGTAGACTATTATCATATCCCCCTATACATTTATCTTCATGTAGAGAGTGTGCTCATATGGGCATTTGATGAACCCATTCTCCTAAAAGTATGCATCAATGCAACTATACCAAGGCCTGAGTGCTTGCTTCAACCCATACAAGGCTTTCTTCAAATTCAATACCTTGCCTTCTTACCCCTACATCTCATAGCCAGGTGGTTGGTCTATGTAGACCTCTTCTTACAATAATCCATTTAGAAAAGCAGACTTGACATCCATTTGGTAAACATTCCACCCCTTTTGGGCTGCCAATCCTAAAATCAATCTAACTGTGTCAAGTCTTGCTACAAGTGCATATACCTCATGATAGTCAATCCCTAACTTCTTCTTGTAGCATTTTACAACCAGCCTAGATTTATGCCTTTCAACTTCACCTTGGGCATTAAACTTAGTTTTATATACCCATTTTACTCCAATGGTCTTCTTGCCTATTGGAAGATCCATTAATTCCCAGGTCTGATTTTTCTCTATGGATTCTATCTCATCATCCATATATTTCACCCAATTTAAATTATGAATTTCTTCTTAAAATAGAATTGGATTGCACTCAAAAAATAAAGCAAAGTCTAAATGTTCTTCCTCTTCAATTTCATTTCTAGTTACCTCATATATATCTTGCAAGCTCCTTATCTTAGATGGTGTCTTCAAGTTGGATATCCTTCTTGCAAGTGGAGGTGACTGCGATGATGAGGCAGTTCTATTGCTGACATAAATACTAATAGTTTAAGCTACAAGTGGATGCACTCTATCTTTATCCAAGTCCTCAGACTCAATAATTGTTAGCTCTGGTTGACCAATATTGGATTTCTAGTTCCATGCTTCATCTTATAGGAACTTCACATCTTGGCTTATAATCAAATTCTTTGTGATAGGGTTATACAACCTGTAAGCCTTTGATTCTTCACTATAACTAGTGAAGATGTATTTTTCTACCTTGTCATCCAACTTCTTTCTCTTTTCATCTGGAACATGTGCATATGTTATGCACCCAAAATATTGTAAGTGAGCAACACTAGGTTTCTAGTTTCTCCATGATTCTTGAGGAATCTCATCCTTCACACTCTTTGTGGGACACCTTTTTAGCAAATAAACTACACAAGCTACAACTTTTGCTCATAAATCATGTGGAAATCCCTTTATATTCAGCATACTTCGTGTCATATCCATTATTGTTATGTTCTTCCTCTCTGCAACACCATATTGATATGGTGTATATTTGGCTCTGAACTACCTTCTAATTACATTTTATTTGTAGAAATTATGGAATTTATTGGATATGTACTTACCTCCTCCATTTTTTCTAATTCTTCACATAATATCCACTTTGTTTTTCAACCAAATATTTGAACTACTTGAATTTAACAAAAGCTTATGATTTTTATCTAATAGGATATACCCATGTCATTTGATTAAAATTATATATGAAATTTAGGAAGTATTTGTTTTTGGTAAATGAGCCTATTTGCATAGGGTCGTAAATATCTGAATGCACCAGCTCCAATGGTAGTGAAGCTATCCATGAATGTTCGGTAGGGAATGCATCCCTGTGCTGCTTACCTACTAAGAAACCTTTACATGCTTGATTTGGTTGCTCAATGAGAGGTAATCCCTTCACCATATATTTCTTGTCCAACAGGTTTAGGCCACTAAAAATCAAGTGACCATATCTAAGATGCCACAACCATATAGCATATTTCATAATTACACTAAATGAAAGTAATAATTTATTTTGAATTTGTAGGGGAAACATATTGTTCTTTTTCATGGAAACATTTGCTATGAGCCCATTCTCTTTGTATTTGATGATACATGCTTCATTTTTAAATTGCATAGTGTGCCCCTTTTGCACAAGCTATCCAATGCTTAGAAAATTATGTTTCAACCTAGGCACATAATACACATCAGGGATGTGCCTTCTTTCACCTTGCTTGGTGTGGATTATAATATTTCCTTTGCCCATGATAGGTACCTTATTGTTATTTCCCATATTCACCTTAGACTTGATAGTTTCATCCAATAGTGAGAACATTTCTCTGTTCCTAGACATGTGGATTTCCTCATTAGTGTTACAAGTTAGCATCACAGTCCCACATACATCTCTAATTTTTGCAATATCATTTTCATTTGCATAGTGGGCTTGCTATGTATTTTTCTTTGCCAACTTATTTCTACACTCATTACTATAATGGCTATATTTATTATAGTAATAACATTGAATCTTAGATTTATCATGCCTCTAATTTGATCCTCCTTATTGATTTCTGCCATTTCCTCTTCCTATTGCTTTATGGAAGTTGCAACTGGTATCCTTTTCATTGGATTTTTTCCTTTCTCCTCTCTTATGTCCTCTTCCATGTTTACCTCTATTATTATGTCCTCTTCCTCCTTGAGAAATAGAGATGACTTGGTGGGATTCTTCTCTTTTGCTACTATCTTAGAATTAAACTTGCATCTTAAATTCTTATTCTAATGAGAACTAAGATGAGCATATCAACCTTTGCTCATGTGTTTGCAGAGAACCCATGAGCTCATATACTGAAAGGGTTTTTAAATCCCTTGATTCTTCAGTTGCTATCACCACTAAGTCAAATCTTGTTGGTAGCCTTCGAAGTATTTTCTCCATAATTCTCTAGTTCTCAATTTTTTCACAATTTATCTTCATCTGGTTAATGATACCCATAGTGTAGGTAAAGAAGTCGCTCATGGAATCTGAGTCACTCATATACAATTTTTTGAACTCCCTTATCAGCATCTACAACCTCACCAACTTAATTTTATTGGTGCCTTGGAAGGAGTTGACAAATATTTTCCATGCCTAATTTTATTTGGTTGCTATTGCAATTCATAGGAAGATAATATCCTCAATTGCTTGCATTATGTAAAATAATACCTTTTGGTCCTTCCTTCAATTTTCTTTCAATAAATCTAACTCTACTTGGGAGAGATCGCTCAATGTTGTTGCATCTGCTGGTTCTAGATAAATATTATACACCAGGTTCCATAGCTCCTAGGACCAGAACAATATTTTCATTTGGATGCTCCAATAATCATAATTTTTTCTATTAAATCATGGGATCTGTAAATGCAAAAAAAAAAATTATTGGAAGTAATTTCTTCTTAAACCTTCCACAAATGGTGCTAGCTATGATACCAATTTGAAATATGTAGTGATTGATGAAATAAATCCGACACCACTCAAGCACATGACACAGTAGAATAAACTAGATGAAAGGAAGTCAACAAGAAGCACAAAATAAATCTCATTGAAAATTTTGATGGAATTTAAATTCTTTGATTTAAAATTTTGTGAATGCCTTAGCGGAGAAACGAGGAGCAGGATTTGAAATTAGCCAGGCGCGAAGCGGATTTTAAAAAAGCAAATGAATATTATAGTTTAAAAAAGTATGCAAAATTTTCTCAAACCTAATTTCATGATTTGAAATTAAAAATGCTCGAGCAGAGTCTTTTGCAAGCAGATTATCCAAAGGAAAATGATTTTCTAGAAATTTACTCGAGAAATTTTTTACAAGGGAATGGGATATCAGAATTTGACAATGGAAATTTATATTCTGTAATTTAACTTTCCCAAACCTAAAAGCATGAATGCAAGCATAATTTAAAATTATAGATAACAAAGATTAACTTTGCAAAATTGATTTACTCAACATTAAATATCATGCAAAAACAAAATACATTGAAAGTATTATATATTGATCAAAATAGAAATACATTCAAATACATATGCAACTTAGAAATATTAAAGGTTACACCAACCAATTTTTTTTTTAAGACTACAACTTCAACCTTTGGCTCTCCGCCATTCACCTTCTTCATCCGTGTTTTCTCCAAATCCTATTCTCTCCTTTTTAAAATGATAAAAACTACACATATATATAGCTGGGTATTGGAGGAAAAACTCACCAATATTCTAACACACATTAAAAATAAAAGTATGGTGCCTATCCAGTTGTTGAACAACTACAACTACCAGTAATAACCTTGAGTATTTTAAAAATACAACGATAAGATTTGGAAGATATAATCTGTCAGATATCTAGCATGTGAAATATAATTTAATTTCTAACATCCTCTTTTAAATAATATTTCACAAAAAAATTGACACCAAGCATTCCCCTCAAATTTTTAAAGTCTTCCTCCTTCAAAATTTTTGTGAAAATATCTGCAACCTGGTCTTTGGACCTACGAAACAATAACTCAACTTCATTAGATTTTACCTATTCTCTGATGAAGTGATATTGTATGTCAATATGCTTGGTTCTCCCATGAAATATAGGATAATTTGACAATGCTATGGTAGAATTATTATCACAAAATATGGTTGTCCATTCTGGTTTATGATTCAGCTCACCCAAAATTCTTCTAAGCCAAACTGCCTGACATGCGGCTGAAGTGGTGGTAACATACTATACCTCAATAGTTGATAATGTAACAATGGGTTGCTTATTTTATGACCATGAAATATCTCCCAATACAAGATGAAAATCATAATCGAAAGTGCTCTTTCGATCATATATTGCCAACCCAATCGCTATCAGTGTAGCCAACAAGTTCAAGCTGGTCTTTTCTTGAATAATAAATTCCATGGTTTTTGGTCCCATTGAAATACCATAGAATTCTTTTCCCTGCTTGAAAGTGAGTGTTATTTAGTGACTCCATAAATAATCTAATCAAACTCACTACAAACATTAATTCTAGCCCGGTTTCTATCAAATACATGAGAATTCCAACTAATCTTTTGTAGAAAGTTTGATCAACATTACTTCTGCAATCATTTTTGCTAAGTTTCAGGCATGTTGCAAATGGCATGATTACTTGTTTTTTGTGATATATTTTAAATCTCTTCAATAAATATTTTGCATACTTTCCCTGATATATGAAGATACCATCCACAGATTGGGTAACTTCAATGCCAAGAAAATATTTCATCAAGTCTAAATATGTCATATCAAACTTCCTACTTCATGGAATTTCTAAACTGCTTAAATTGCATATTACTATTGCCAGTATAAATCAGATTATTTGCATACAAGCAAACTATTATCATCCCCCCATCTGAATTTATCTTCATATAGAGAGTGTGCTCATATGGGAATTTTATGAACCCATTCTCCTGAAAGTATGCATTAATGCAACTATACCATGCCCTAGGTGCTTGCTTCAACACATACAAGGCTTTCTTCAACTTCAAGACCTTTCCTTCTTGCCCCTCTAGCTCATAACTAGGTTTTTGGTCTATATAGACCTCTTCTTCCAATACTCCATTCATAAAAGTGGACTTGAAATCCATTTGGTACACATTCCACTCCTTTTGGACTGCAAATCCTAGAATCAATATGACTGTGTCAAGTCTCACTATAGGTGCATATACCTCATGATAGTCAATCCCTAACTTCTGCTTGTAGCCTTTTGAAACTAGCATAGATTTATACCTTTCAACCTCACCTTGGAAATTAAAATTAGTTTTATATACCCATTATACTTCAATGGTCTTCTTGCTTGTTGGAAGATCCATTAATTCCTAGGTTTGATATTTCTCTATGGCTTCTGTCTCATCATCCATAGATTTCACCCAAGTTGTATTCTAAATTTCTTCTTCAAATGAAATTGGATCACACTCAGAAAAGAAAGTAAAGTTAAAATTTTCTTCATCTTCAATTTCATTTTTGGTTACCTCATATATATCTTGGAAGCTACTTATCTTAGATGGTGTCTTCAAGTTGGAGATCCTTCATGCAAGTGGAGGCAAATGTGATGATGAGGCAGTGTTATTGCTGACAAACTGAAAGCATGAGATTCCAAAAATAAAAGAAACACTAATATGCAATAAAAATAGAACTAGTTTGATGCATGTAATAACACGGATGTAATCAAATCAATAGCAGGAACACAACCCTTTTTATTAATATGATGTCGGCTCGGTTACAATACATCTCCTCAGTTACATATTTCTAGTTACAACAGATGAATAGTGACCTCCTTCCGCATGCCCACATTTGAAACAGGCAGGTCAGTGTTGCTGTCGCTTATGTTAGTTGATCCTTGCTTGCTGCTGTTTTTCCTGCGGTCAAAGAAATGATAAAAATGTTTAGTAGCACCTGTGACTAAAAGATAAAGCGTTTAAAAGAAATACGTGCAAATATTGATTAAATACGTGAAGAAAATGACTTGGGCTACCCAAATAAACATCCAAAAATATAATGCATGATATCATTCAAGATACATGATTAAAGCCGCGATAGCTTGATAATAGATTTGATCAACTTATAACGTATAAAGGAATAGATTAAAACAAAACTGCACAGGCCGTAACATATAGCGAATACATGATAACAGAATAAATCAAAATACAGCTGAGCAAAAAGACGTGAGGTGCCCAAGCGGGCTGCCCCCGTTAGAACCTAGTTTTGACGCCAATCTACTTAAAGAAGGGCCCAAAATCTCTTGTGCTGAGTGATGTCGTCGAATTGGTGTGTTACGATGGTCGAGTTTCGGGTTCACAGTTTGGCAGCACTTTGTTGCCTGGAAATGTCTACCTCCCTCTTTGCATTGCATTGAGCTAGTTTTTATAGAGGAATTTTGCCTCTGAACATTAATGTCAAACCCTAAGTCCGTCGCTGAGATTTGACCCTTGTCAGATGATTATGAGTCATGGCTCGTACTGAGATTGTCGCCGGGAACTTACATCAGCAGTTATGAGGCATGGCCTCGGACTGGATTTGTTGTTGAACCTGTTCGTCTCATTATTGGAGTTGGTGAAGTCCACCACTTAGTTAAAATCTGCTTTAAATTGCTTTTGACTGATTAAATGTCTACCTTGAATGCTGACGTGTCACCTCTGATTGGTTGAATCTACCATTCTACAGACCCACGGGGTCTCTTTGAAAAGGGGCACGTAGGGGTGCCACGTGGCGATCATTCCTTGGATGTGGCGGCCACGTCAAAGTCCGCCTTTGATTGGAGAAGTGTTTGCTGCCGAAGTGTCACGATATCGTGACATCGCGATATCACGACACTTCGGCCGAGGTTCCCCTTTTGGGCCAAAGGTGTCATGATATCGCGATGCACGATATCATGACACCTTTGGCCGAGGCTCCCCTCTGGGCCAAAGGTGTCGCGATATCGCGACGCGCGATATCGTGACACCTTTGGCCGAGGCTCCCCTCGGGGCCAAAGGTGTCGCGATATCGCGACACCTTTGGCCGAGGCTCCCCTCGGGGCCAAAGGTGTCATGATATCACATCGTGCGATATCACGACACCTTTGTCCGAGGCTCCCCTCTGGGCCAAATGTGTCATGATTTTGCGATGCGTGAAATCACGACGTCACGATTTCATGATGTCACGAAATCGCGACGTCGCGATTTCGCGACGTCTAAGGCCAAGGTTCCCCTTTTTGCTAGGTTTGCCTTAAAGTTTTGTAGTTTTCTTAAGACTTGAAGTTTGAAGGTTGCAGTTTGTTAAAGGCTCACTTTAGATTGAAGGCTTGTTTAGGATTTGAAGCTTGTAGTTTGCGACCAACTTTGCTCTGCTCATTTTTTGACCTTCTAAACTGTTGTGTGAGTGGTCAGGACCACTGTTTGACCTCTGAGGGCTGCCCTGAAAGCTGTGTATGTCAATGCGATCAGTGTTTGTAGTCACTTAATCAGATTGGTGCTGTTTTGGTGTCTACACAAACATTAATATTTGAATCTACAAGAAGATGCACTCTGTCTCCTTCAAAGTCCTCAAACTCAATAATTGTTAGATCTAGATGACCAGTCTTGGATTTACAGTTCCATGTTTCATATTCTAGGAACTTCACATCTCGGGTTATAATCAACCTATTTGTGATAGGGTTATACAACCTGTAAGCCTTTGAATTTTAACTATAACCAGTGAAGATGCATTTTTTAGCCTTGTCATCCAACTTCTTTTTTTTTTTATTTGGAACATATGCATATGTTATGCACCCAAAAACTCGTAAGTGAGAAACACTAGGTTTGTGGTTGCTCCATGCTTCTTGAGGAATATCATCCTTCACACTCTTTTTGGGACACCTTTTCAGCAGATAAACTACAAAAGCTACAACTTCTGCTCATAACTCATGTGGCAATCCCTTTATCTTCAGCATACTTCATGCCATATCCATTATTGTTATGTTATTTCTCTATGCAACACCATACTAATGTGGTGTATATTTGGCTGTGAACTACCTTCTAATTCCATTTTATTTGTAGAAATTATGGAATTTATTGGATATGTACTCGTCTCCTCCATTTTTTATGAGAGTCTTCACATAATAGCCACTTTATTTCTCAACAAAAGCTTTGAACTCCTTGAATTTATTGAAAGCTTCTAATTTTTGTCTATTGGGATATTCCCATGTCCTTTGATTATCTATGAAAGTCAAGAAGTATTTTTTGCTGGTAATTGAACCTATTTGCATAGGGTCACAAATATCTGAATACACCAGCTCCAATGGTTGTGAAGCTCTCCATGTATGTTCGGCAGATAATGCATCCATGTGTTGCTTGCCTACTAAGAAACCTTTACATGATTGATTTGGTTCCTCAATGAGAGGTAATCCCTTCACCATCTATTTCTTATGCAGTAGGTTCAGGCCATTGAAACTTAGGTGACCATATCTGAGATGCCACAACCATGTCACATCTTCCTCGAGCATTCCTCCATTAATATTTATGAAATAGTAAGACACATTTTCCATAGAATTCTTGATCACATTCAAGAATATAGACTCTGGATCTCAATTGGAATTTTTAAAGGCCCTCTTATTCCTTTCCCATAAAATTCTCCAAATTAGGTGAGGGATAAAGAAAATCTAAAATTTTACCAGGTGAGGAGCCTTGAAAGGAGAACACCATAGCAAGCACAAATAAAAAATAGAAAGCAAAAAAACCCATTGGATATTCAAAAGGTAGAGAACATGTTCCAACACTATAGTAGATAAGGGAAAATGAAATAATAGATGCAAACATATCTCTTATGTAACTTCACAAAGGTAACACCTATTAGGGAGATACATCCCCCTATTACAGAGTTTCTTAAGGATGATCCACTTATTTTGGATGACCAACCAATAAAATATTAACTTTAGGAGTCATATGTTTCATCCAAACATTTATAAGAAGGTTCCATAGGATAGGTTTCAAATCCAAAAGAGAATATATTGACTTAACCAAGAAATATCCATCATTTTCCCCTTTCCAAAACTAGGAGTCCTCAATTTTGATCAATCTCAGGACCTATAGCTTCAATAGATTGGAGATGGTTTTCCAAGTAGCTTCTTCATCTCTACTATAGTTAGAAAGAGGAATTACCTTTCATGACCATTGGCCCTCTACAAGAAAAATAAAGTTTACCACCTTAATCCATCTCAATATTCTAGTAAGGGATTTCATTGGTGCGAGGATGACCACCTATCTCAGAGGGAAATCGATAAACCATGTATCATTCCAAAATTCTATGAAATTTTCATTGCCCACAATCCATTGAGCACCAAAAAATAACTCCACTCTGAGGTTCCACACGTTGTACCATAATCTAGGTATATAATATTATTAAAATTAATATAAGTTATTTCTTTAGATTTTTAATATGGTTTTTAAAAGCATAATTTATTTTTTAATTAGGTGGAATGGGGTTTTAAAAGGGTTTTCAAAATTTTAATAAACCAAAATCAAAAGCTTCTAGAGAGAAATCAAAGTGAAACAAATAAAAAACTACCCCACCTAGGAAATCCAAAAGCCAAACTTCAAATGATAATAGGAACCAGGAGAAGCCAAGATATAGAAGAAGCGGATACCACAAAAAGCAAAAACTATCAAATTTGAAGTTGAAAAACAAGAACAGGAGTAAGAAAATTCAAACCTAAGAAGTGGTTCCTATCCAAAGATAACCTAGAGAAATATTCCAAAAATTACCCCCCAAAAGGCAAAACCAAATCTGAAATAGGGATGCCAACTAGCCCGTCAACAAAAATCTACAAATAACATTTCAAGGACTCAATACAAATAGTTAAAAGGACCAAACTAACATCTAAAAGAATAGAAACCTAAGCAAGGACACACTAAAACCTCTCCCAAATTAGATTTATACCTAAAATAGAAATCATATCCGAATTACAAAGACCTCTCCTATTCTAGATCTATTCTATAAAGTATAGCGGTCTTCCCTATTTTGGCCCTAGAATATACATAATTTTAGAATTCGATACTTGGAATATATAGAATCCTTCCTTCTAATATAACTTCATGTGTTGTCTAATGCTCTAGGATATAAAATTTATTATCAAAAATTGAGATTGGATCTCTTTCCCCTAGTAAAGGGCTAGGAAGGTTTACAATTTCAAACATCCACCTTCAACAAATACTGAGAGCCATTGGTGATCTCTGACTCAGTCTCCTTTTTCCTCAGAGCTTTAATTGATGGTATCCCAACTTTATGCTCTACCCCAACATCTAAATATCACTTTTTATGACTTCTTGATTTAAGACCAAGAAATCCCTTCTCCAAGAAGGGTCTTGGGGAATATTTAGGTTTATCCACCCCCACCTCAAGAGAGCACACAAGGGAATCAAACATATCATTTGTTACATCCATACTAGAATAAATTAAAGCCTTTGAAACTAAATTTAAACAATCAAAATGGTTTAGATCATTCAAAAAAGAAGGGGAAGCACCATCCTAAGTTGAGTGGTTCAGAGCCAAAAACCCATTGATAGTGAGGGGTATCTCTAGGTCTCCACCCAGGGTGGAATACCTTTCCTAAAGTAGAATTTCCATGACTATAGCTACCACATTTTATCCCATTTGGTTAGATTTTGTAAGACTCTTACTTTTGAGCAATGAATTTTATTTCTTTCTCCATAAAATTATTTTGGATAAAATTACCCTTAGAATTTACCTTTGACCATACTTTCTACACCTTAGATGGGCACTGACCCAAATGATGACTAGAATATTTACATTTAGAGCAAAAATCTAGTTGATTTTCATAAACAATGCTCTAAGTACATGAACCCAAACTCTAGATAAGAATAGTTGAGGAAGGGAGTTCTGATTCCAAGTTTGTATTTATGCACATTCTTGCAAATATGAATCTCAACTTTTTCCTAGTTGTAGAATCAATCATAATATGTTCACCCATTGACTTGGTTGTGCCTGTTAGAATATCTTCATGCTAGAACTGAAAGGGAAGGCAAGGTAATATAACCCTGAGGAGAGCTGTATTAATTTTTTATGTGTCAAAGCAAAATTCTAGACTCTAACATTGGAGGAAAAAACCATGTTTCCAAAGAACCAAGAAACTCCTCTAAGAGTGTCCTTTGAGTCAGCTCCATAGTTAAATTTGAACATGAAGAAGGATTTAAGAAGAGCAATGATTTACAGTTAGCTATGAGGCGTCCATTTCAAAAAATCCCACCTTATTACGACATCAAGATCAAGCAAAAATCCTAGAAACCTACCCACCAAATTTAATGCACATTCAGCCATGGTGAGATAAAGGAAATATTTAGGTACACTAAGATTTTTTTTGGGATGAGAGAGGTCAAAAATAACTCTTGAGACACTTTGATCAGAGGTTTTAGAAAATACCACTGCATATGAGGCCCCAACACCATGGTCAAAAGGCTTTTGAATAGAGACAAGGGATGGGGTGCCACCCAAATCCCCAACTTGACCACCCCCTTCATCTTACTTACCCTTACCACCCTAACCATGAATTTCAACTTGGTCACCCTTCAACTTTGATCATGATTTCCAGCCTGCTCACCCTTCCCACCTTGACCACCAGCTTGCTTGTCCATCCTTCAAAAACAAAACCTAATCCTTTAGAAGACAAACCCTAGTTTTTTCATTCACATTATGATTGATATATATTAGTTGTGGATTTTGATATGGATTACTTTCCAAGATTAAAACTCTTCAAAATATATTACTATATGACTTATTAAGCTTTAAACCCTTTAAAGTTGTCAACACTACTATTGCATGACTTAGCAAGTTTGAACCCTTCAAAGCTATTGTCACCACTACTACCTCAGGCATAATTGATTTTAAATAATAATTTTTAATATGATTTTTTAGTTAATACAAATAATATACTATAGTGGTATTATAATGTTTTATAATTATGTATATATTGAGTTTAAAATATAAAGAGTTTTAACAATTACTCTCTTATTATGTGATAACATATTTTATATGTTTTTTTATTAATTATGTGGGATTCAGGAGGGCTCGTCATGTGTACCGTGAGGCCAACAGGTCAGGTGAAAAATTAGCCAACATAGGTGTTGATGTTGGTAGTTTGGTGACATGGACACAAGGTGTGCCACATGAAGTGGAAAACATTATTAGTCATGAAAAGAAACCTACCCGTTAAGGAGAAAGATGAATGGGTGTTCTTTCCCCATGGAGCTAGTAATAACTATGGGGTTTCCCTCTAAATCATACCAAATTGGAAATGAAGGTAACAGGGTGTAAGCCTTGGAAGATTTTGATAGAGAATAGGAAATGGGCAAGCAATAGGTTTCACAAGTGCAAAGTTCCAAACTTCAATTTCCTATCAATGTAAGTAATGTTTACAGTTATGTTTAGGTATGGGTGTGCCTTTTTAGTAGGGTGTTGTAGGGGATTCAACACAAGTTATGGTAAGAAAGTTTCAAGGATGACTAGGATCTACAATCTCAACAGAAGCCTGGATATTGTAATAGGTTTTGGGTTAACCTAAAAAAACCGGTAATTAATGAAGACTTTTATTTACCCAAAAAAAATGGTCCCACTGTTATATTATTTAATAATCTTATATATATATGGTTTCAAAAATAAAGAGTGGCTAACACAAAGGTCAAAATCATAGCCTCCTTAAGATCTGCAAAAGTTTGTTTTTCTAGAGATGACCACATAAATGAATTCTTTTTCAACATGGTCATTAAGGGGGCGGATAATTTTCCATAATTTTGTACAAATTGGAAAAAAAAGCCATATATATAAGATTATATACATATATAATTGATTATATGATATTGAAATAATACCCCTTGTATTATATTTGACCACATAGTGGTATTATAACAATTTAATAATTATGTATTTATCTTTTGGCAATATTTGAACTTAGGTTTCTTCCTTGAAAGTGAAAATATTTAATGTTAATTCCATTTGATGATAAAAGCTAATGTCATTTAATGATAACCTTTTTATATGTTATTATTAATATTTTAAGTATTTTTAAAAATCATAAAAAAATACAAGTTAATAAATTATAATTATATAATAAATATTTTTTCATATGAAAACAATTGTTTTACTAACTATATTTTAGATTTAAATAAATATTTTGATAATGGTAAATGGGGTTTTGACTAAGTCCTAAAACCAATAACAAAATATTCCACATTAGATACCTTCTAACCCTTACAAGATGCAAAAATACAAAAAAATACTATATTACTTGTATCGAGGATAAAAATATCTTCAAGAAGTCACCATTTCTTTCAAATAATTAATTCCAAACTCTGACTTCTTTTTGGATCTACTACTCCTTTTTTAATTATTTCAATTTCATTTATCCTCTCCAAATGTAGATCTACCAAGCTTATCTCTATAAAAATACGCTAGATCTCTCATGACATGTATCTAACCAAGAACTGCATCTTTATTTACATTTAGAATTAATAGGGTATTGAAATCCCTAGGTACTATCCATTTTTTATTTTCTATGTTTTGATTTTTTTCTTTATGTAAATTCCAATTTTTTTTTTTATGTTATGCAAAATTGGGTGCATAAATGTTTGTGATGAAGCATACTTTACCTATAGGCTTGTGTTCAAAATAAATATTAAGTAGATCTTTATTTTGGTCAAATAGCTCTTCGTTAAATATCTTTGGGTTTCAAACAATTAGCAAAACTCTTGAATCCCCCTCTACTAGAACTTCCAAGGAGTCAATTCTGCTCTAGATCTTCTTGCCTACTTTTTCTAACTCATTTCTCCTAATTTCATCTGCTATAATAAGCCTATGTTGTAACACAAACCACCAATATAATATTTTAATAGTCTATATATGATTATGGTATTTAGACCCCTCACATTCAAAGATAATCATTTTATTTTTAACCTTTGGCTAGAGGTTTAGATCCCCTTATAAAGGCATCAACAAGACAACTTTCTTTACCATTTACCTCTTTTTTTATTTTTTATCTTGTTTTCAAATTATTTCTTGGGGTCCACTCCTTTCCTTGTCTAGATATCCTTATGTTATATTATCTATGAATGTTACTTCCCCCTTTTTAAGAAGGATGATCCCTCTCTCCCTTGCATTCCACCTAGTATCCCTTTTATTTTTGTTCGTTATATTTCTTTAGGGAATATTCTTGGGTCTTATTTTAATCCATAATTATATTTTGTCAAACTTTTTCATCATTTGGATTATTTTCCCTTTATTTTATAACCTCCTTGGGCTCTTGCGTCTTTAGAAAAAATTCATCTTCTACTATTTCCAACACATCTTAGCAACTATTCTGATTATGGTGTTGTTTTTTGTATTTTCTTTTGCATTTTCAGCTCCATGACAAATGAGTCATATTGTAATTTCTCCTTCATTGGTCCCATAGGGTCCTATTTCTATGGTTGTTTCTTCATTGGGTAAAATCTTTTAAGTGATCGCATGCATGACAAAGGCAACATTGAAAGATTATATTTTTGTAGTCAACCTCTTGATGATACTTACCTATCCAAGAAATAAAATCTATCATTTTAATAAGGAGTGTTTATAGGTCTACCCCAACATATATGCAAGTGAAAATAACATAGGATTTATTTGTAGTTGCAAGGATCCACCAAGATAAATTTTCCCAAATAATTTTTAATATTCTTAAAGACCTTCTCTACCTAAAATTCTAAGGGAATGTTGAACAACTATAATTATACTAGGACTTTTATAGAAATATTTATAGGAGGGTAAACCTTGGCAACTAATGGCACATGTATGGACTAGCACTACCTAAAAACTTGATCTCTCTAATGTAGACTTAATCATAGTCTTCCTCTTACGTGAAGGTTACAAAGAAGAAACACTTTAGCATCAAAGTGACTAAAGCTTCCCCTTTTAAATCCCATTTGATTTTGATCTATCTCTTCAAAATTTTCTAACCCTACGAAAAATCATGAATTTATAGATTAAGTTGTTTTAAAAATCTAACATGTTACCTCTTGTAATGGTATCACTAACTAGAATGGAGGGAAGTCCATCCTTTGCCAAAAAAGTCTTACTAAATTTCTAACTTGAGGCCTTACCTCTTGCTTTGAGGGAAACTACAAATGATGGTTTAGTGTTGCCCTTCTACCTCCCTAATATTCTTATACTCCCATCCACTTGATGCATGAATTTGGGCCCTTTATCCGGCCATGTAATAATCCCAAGCTTCTAATGTCTTCCATCCCCACATATAATCCTACTTCCAAATTTTTACCTATGGCATCTCCTAATCATATTTTCCCAATTCCCACTCTTACTCCCTCCATTTTTCTCCATATACTTAAATTAAAATTAAGCAATAAATATTTTTTATTTAAGTATGTAGACACCAAAACAGCACCAATCCGATTATGTGACAACAAGCATCGATCGCATTGACACACAGCCCCTAGGGCAGCCCCCAGAGGTTAAAAAGTGGTCCTAACCACTCCCAAGAGCAGTTTGGAAGGTCAGAGGTCAATTTGGCACCTTTTGGCACTTTGCTTCCTACTCGTCCCACCCGGGGATGATTACAAACTGGTATTCGTCCCACCCAGGGACGAATAGCAGCATTCACCCCAAGGTGAGGCGAATAGCAGGTTTGACTAAAAAAAAGTCAAACCTCAACAAGTTCGCCAGTTAACTGCAGCTTCAGGCCATGCAATTGCGAGGAACGACTTCAAATCAAGGAGAGAGACTTCAGTCATGCATGTCTTTGATCTTGGAGGCCTCATGCAAGGAGACTCTAAATCAGGGAATAATATTTTTCTCAAAATAGGACATGCAACTCCAGTGGCGCCCTCGCATGCGCATTCAAACAGAGAGACCCTAGGTCTATAAATTGGTGAGTCTTCTCACCCCAAAAGATATATAGAGAGGAGATTTTGGAGCAATGAAGTGCTGCTAAAATATATCCTCACCCATTGTTTGTGCTTTCACATCCTTGATCTCTCTTTTGGAGGGAGGTTATTGGGTGATTATTGGAGGCGCATTCTAGACCCAAACCCGAAAATTTGGCCACAATATCCCACAAAATTTTCCGACACAACCCCATAAGAGGTTTTGGACCCATCCCAAGTGGATTGGTGCCAAAATAGAGTCCCAAACGATGGGCGTCCTGCCCCCGGGTGCCCCCCAAACTATCGCAGCCCTAATCGCCCCACCCCGGAGTGATTAGAAATCTATGATATATTTCTCTGATTTTTATTTTGCATCTGATTCTAGGTTGTTTACATATGCTGTCATTTAAATTTCATGTGATTCTGACAAGTTTTGATCATGTTTTTATCATTTCTCGCCTTTACTAACCTGCAGATGGCACCATCAAAATCTGGGTGATAGAGGTCAAATTGGAGAAATATGACCTTTTGGGTCTTCCCAAAATACCCCCTTTTACCTAATCCCAACTTTGCAGGTCATTTGGAGCTTCCTGGATAGGACATTGAAGAGGGTGCTTTCTAACAATTTATTGTAGGTTTATTCGTCCCACCCCGGAGCGAATACAAATCTATGAGGAATTTCCTGACTGTTCCACTTGCAGTGCCCTCCTGGTAATATACTCATGCCCCTATCAAGTTTTTAGTTCATTTGGATCTATTTTAGTTATCGTTTTAATATTTTCATGCATACACTAACAGTAGGCCTTGGGAAACACATGTTCTATTCTATCTGTAGGTGCTACTGATATTTTCTATTTCCTTGAACATAGGTCTTTGACATCAGAGGAGCAGTAAGGAGTCAAAACTCATATACACAAGTGGCGGTGATGTTTTGGTCCGCCCATCTTACATGTGGGCACGCGGAAGAAGGATTGCTATCCATGGATGTGACAAGAAACATATTTAACGCTCCTATCCCCTAAAAGGGAAGGAGACGTATTGTAACATGACTTTAAAAGCATATCAATAAAGAGGGCCATATTCCATATTGCTTTTATCTTGTGTCGATTCATTTATGTTCTTTCCTTTCATGCATTTTTCAATATATAGGCTTTTAGCGTTAAGTTTGGTTTTACACGCATCGTACTTGGAATTTTCCTTTTTGTTTCCGTATCCTCGTGCTTTCAGTGGTGATCACGGTGGGACCTCTATCCCTTGATTTTAAGATTAAATTTCTGATCAGAAGTTGCTTGTTTTTTCTTACAGGTACCAAGTTTTCAAATGCTGGACTGCTATTCGTTTCAGTCTGTGACGAGTACAGAGCTGGAATTCGTCTTACCCAGGGACGAATGGGCATTCGCCCCACCCTATGATGAATACTGTTCTGTTATTCATTTCACCTAGGGATGAATAGCTCTCTATGCAGTTTTAGGGCAGAAATTCAGAGACATCCGATTTGGGCAGAGAAGAGGTAGGGGTCCTAAACACCTTCTATCAATTTTTGCTTTCTGTTCTCTGGTTATTTGCTTGCATAGGAGAGTTTGAATGCTTTTTTGCTTCATTTATGCAACTTAAAAAGAACCCCACACACCACGTGGTAATTTAAAACAACAAGGAGTTGGTCGTAAAACCCCAACCCTTGAGCAAGACCAACGGTGGATTTCATCACCACCTTGGCTTGAGATACTGCATACATAACCCCGATCATGACTGTTGCTAGACGTAAATCCTGATGAAAGCTGACCAAGTGTAGCGGGGGTGATTCCCAGTGCATGAGGATAAGTCTTCTATGGTAGGTGTCATAAACAGAGTGATTCCCTTTTCCGTACCGCCTATGTTCCATGTACCATCTGCTCTCACGTACCAATAGTTTCCCTCACGTAAGGGCGGGTATATAGAGAGGTTGGTATATCGGCCTGGCAATGGTATATCGAAGGGGCGACCATTTTTGGGAGTCATAAGAGCCATCATATTGCATTTAAATGTTCTTTACAAAAGCTTTCAAAACAAAATCAAAACACACTAAAACCAGATTTAGGGCACACTTTTAATCTATAAACAAGATAACCATTGCTTTGATTGTGTGTTTCCTTTCTATTTAGTGTAGCATAAGAAATCCTAAAAGAAGATAAAAATGTACACATCTTTAGGTAAGCATCACCATGGTGTACACCCGTAGCCAAGCCCAATCACGGGCAAGCACTACAAAAAGTGTACAAAGGGGGACAAGTCACCTTCGATATAGTCCTGAGGACTTGGTCATCCCGCCTTGGTGGCCTGACACACAAGATAGTCCACATCATGCCATTACAGAACAGGACTATAGAGGCACCTCTTTGAGGGGCACCCCCACTCAGCATAGATCCTTTCAAGAGGAGAACCTACACGTGGCACTCAACATAGACAGGAGGCCTCCCTTAGATGCTCGTTATGAGTGGCCTAGTGATGAAGTGCTAGAGAAACATAGGGTCCATAAGGAGGGGCCACATGATTTCGTCATCCCTCCTCTACCTCGTATTACTATTAGAAACACTAGACCAAATCTAGAGCACAAGGCTCTCCAGATAGGGCAAGACAATTCTACCCGCACCTTTCATGCATACGAAGGGTAGTACGAGGAAGAACACTACATTCCTCAAGAGCAGTACACAATGCGGGAGTGATGCACCTCCGCACCTGCTATGTATCAGGATCACCCATTGAGGCCAGAGCCTCGGGTGAATGCAGCTAACCTCGATAGAGGAAAGCAACCCATAGGGGTCTCGGATCACCACGACCAAGATAGACATGTAGGAGAGGCATCTAGGCTTCCTAAAAATGAGACGGTGGAACAAATTGACTTGGCATTTGCTAGACATGCCGCCCACCAAGCGCAAATCATGCAGCTCAAGCAAGATCAACAATAGTTAGAGCATCTGTATCGCCTTAACAAAGAGCGCATTCAACGTCAGACAACCGAATTGCTTCATAACAATGTGCCTGAGAAGGTCCCAACCCCTCGCGTGCATAAAGTAGAAGTGTATGAGAGGCGCAACCCCTTGGTGCGAGACAGGTCCTCGTGACCTTACCAAGTGCTACCTCCGAGGCCTCCTAGACCTGAGTGGGAGGCCACTCCTAGGAACAACGATGGGCACCCTCCATGGGCACCCACCCATGTTTATAGGTCTCGGCTAGGCACTCCTCAAGAAGCCTATGAGGAGTATGAACAAGAAGAAGAGCGGGCTGAAATGCCCTACCAAGGCAGAGGGGGTGTTATCCAGCCACCCCTCCATAGGCCTCAAGTTCCCCGCAACCCACAACGGGAGCAAACCAAGGAGGAAGAGATCAAATCCTTCGATGCATATAAAGCACTGCTAGAGCACTTAGAGTCTATGGAGACCAAGACTTCTGGGCCCCAAAAGCCTACTTTACGCCAACTCCACAGTCATCCTGTGCATCCGTCAGTGTCGGCACCTCCATACCCTGAACACTTTAAACTGCCCTAGTTGGCACTCTTTAGAGGGGAGGAGGATGCCCAAGAGCACGTGACTAGATTCTTGAGCCAGTGCTTTGGCATTCAAGATAACGATGCTTTGTTGCTAAGAACATTTATAACCACATTCGTAGGCCCTACCTTGGATTGGTTCACTCAGTTGCCAAAACATAGCATCAGTAACTTGGATCAGCTAGTGGACGCGTTCCTCGAATGCTTTGCCTTCAACACCAAGAAAAAGGTATCACTAAGTGACCTAGCTAGCCTCAGGCAGTATGAGGAAGAAACCATGGTGGCATATGGGAACCGGTGGAGGACGTTGCTTTCAAAGCTGCCCTACCTCCCTCCCATGTCCGACCTGACCCAAATGTTCTCAAAGAGCTGTTTGAGATCGATCTCCATGCTATTGCAGCTGCAGCAATATGCCACTCTTGAGGAAGCTCTGGTGCAAGCCAGAATCATTGAGGAGATCAAGATACAGGATGGCGAGATTGCCAAGCCAAAGAAGAAATAATGGCCTAAGAACACCAAAATAGGGACCACGCAATAGAAACCCGTTGCGGTCAATCAGGTTGCTATAAACATCCCTAAGCCTGCACAAGCAACATAGCCTCAAAAGGCTAACTATCAGGCGGTGCCTCCTAACAATTATGACAGAGAAAACCAGAGGCAAGAAAAAAATTAGCAGCGTCGCCCTAGGCGACAATTCACACCTTACACAGAGTCCAGGGACTCCCTGTTTGACCGCTTGTCAGCGGTGAACTTGATCAACCTGCCAGAGATTCAAACCATAGACCCCAATGCGCCAAAGCCTAAGGGGTATCGGGAGGACTTGTACTGTAGGTTCCACAGGTGGAAGGGACATGACCTTAATGCATGTTGGAAGTTTAAAGGCTTGGTGCAAGACCTAATCGACAACAAGACGTTGGTGGTGGACAACCCCGTAGCACCAAACAACCAACAGATGGGAGTCTTCAGAGACCCCCTACCTGCCCATGAGGTGCAGGAAAAACCCCTTCAAGTCAATGAGGTGCAACAAAATTGCCCCATGTAGGGGTATGTAGGGATGATAAGCATAGTGACTAGGAATAGGAGGTACCCAGGAGCTGCCCCGTGGTGGCCACCGAAGAAGTTCCATCGACGTCACAACCTCAACAACACCCTACGCAACCTCCCCCACCTAGACCAGTGGCCACGATTCGGACTAGACTTACCCAAAGTCTAAGGACCACGTCGGCTAGGCTCTCCATATACGAGCTCATTCAACAATCAGTGCCCCATCGGGAGGCTCTAATGGAGATATTAAAAGCCATCGAGCTACAGCCCCATGAAGCAAACTCTTTCAACAACTTTGTGGGACATGTAAAACAATGTACAGAACCAGTCATCACCTTTAGAGAAGATGAATTGAAATCGGTGACTGGTGATGTGGTGGATCCACCCCTGCACGTCATTGCGTGGGTCAACGGGATTCCATATAAGAGGGTGTTGGTGGACACTGGCTCATCCAGTAATATCATCACAACAGCAGCATTGAAACATCTAAAGTTGTTGGCATCTCACATCGTGGCCTCCACCTATACTCTTCGAGCATTCAATGATGCAATATGCTCGATGGTTGGCACAATTGTCCTACCCATCCAAGTGGGACAAAAGACTATTCATACATTGTGCCACATCTTGGAAGGTGAGATGGCCTATAATATCTTGTTGGGCCGGCCTTGGATCAGGGACATGAAGTGTGTCCCTTCAATAGCTCATCAGTGCCTAAAGTATACATTTGAAGGACAGGTGCATGTAGTCCCAATAGACTTAGAGCCCTTCAAGTACTACAATACGGTGCAGCTAATGCCACAGTCGACCCTTCCATCAACGCATTTGGATTTTTAGTTGAATCCATCTAAACAAGGTCCGATTTCGTAGGTGTCCCCATTGACAAGTCCATCAAATCCCCTATCGGGTCCATCTTCCTCATCTGGTCCTTCAACAATGATGCCACCTATGGTGGCCACCCCAAAGGACAAGGGAAAGAAACCCCTAGAAGAGGAACCACCCCTAGTCTCAACCATCTCTACCGAAGAGATGCCTAGCCGAATGGAAGTCGAGACGCCTAGTTCACCCTACATGGAGTGGACTCTAGAAGAACTCCCATTCGCTCCCCCTCAACCGCCAACGATCACCATTGAGATGGCCAACATGGGCCTGGGGGAGTATTTAGTGCGGAACATTGTAGCAACCCCCGCACTTGAGTCCATGCAAGACATGGGGAGACCTCGACTCCCCATCGGCTCTGTGGTTCCTCTAGGCTACCCACCCAATCAGACAAACTTTGTTTATGGGGGCCTGGATAATGGCATTGAACCTTACATGCAAGAAGACGAAGATGAAGAGCCCTTTGCTAAGGACGTCAACTATTTGTCCAACCCAGATTTTGCTTTGAGATATCTTGGCCAATGTAATTGGCATGGATATGGGTTGGGCTGGTATGAGCAAGGAGTGTGTGTTCTATGCCAACCGAGATATCAAATGTCGTATGACAAGTCAGGAGTAGGGTTCAACCACCCCCTACCCCTTGACATCTTGGTAGAGAACATGCAAGGCCTAGGGATAGGCAACAAGGATGGGTTGGCATTAGATCCATATGCCAATCCTAACACAACATATACATTGGGGGATTATCTCCCATTGCTAACAACCAACCTTGTTGACCGTAACAACCCTTTCCCTTCGGTCAAAAAGGGAGAAAATTTGAGGACTCACCTACAAGAGGGATGTAGAAAAGACCAAGAAGGGTCTTCAGAAGATGAGTCGGAGTACGAGGTAGCACCTTGGGATCCTTTCGAGTCTGATAGCAATCATTCACAAGTGACTCCCATGGATGATTATCAGGAGAGCTTCCTGACAATGTTCCCTTTGGATGCTCCAATTGAGCATATGCCACCTCAAGAGAATCAGGTCCCCCCATAGAGAGCGGAACAACCTCGATGGGACCACATTAATTTGCTCGAGCAAGATGAGCCTCATATGTCACAAACAGCTATTGGAGCCAACGAAGGCCTTTGGATCTCTGACAGTGATTCTGAAGATGAAACTGAGATGGCCTATCTCAATCACATGCGACAGATGCAACAACAATATCCTTTGGACATAGACGACATGTTTGAACACCTGCACATAGGGCCAAGGCATAGGTGGCACCTCAACCCGGTGCAGTTGGACCAATTACTACACCCGCCACTCTTGGTATATAGAGAGCACCTTTCGCCTGGAGACCCTATAGAGCCATCAGTGTCTAGGGTAGATCCTATCCTCTTATCCACACATAGGGCCGATCCATTTGTGCCAGTACCCACAGAGCCAGATCCGGAGCACAAAGATCATCTAGGATGTCCGAGTAACAACACCCATGGTAATGGAGACCACAATCATTTCATCAACATGATCTCCATTGATTTAACCGCCCCCATCCATAATCCAACCGACCCAACATGGTCATTGCATCTAGACCTAGATGCTATAGACTGGGATCGTGCTGACACACCGCCATCCCCATCAGAGTATTGGCCTTGCGGTGGGATGTTCCATTTCACCCCAGGACAGACTCAGGATGTCTTCCATGCTGAAGAGGAACCCGATGTTCCGAACGATGATCTAAATTCAGCAAATGATATCCACTTGATCCCAACTCCACACCAGTTGGAGGATGGGTCCCACATGTCGATCGAGGAGACAAATGACGTAGACATCGGCTCAGATCCAGTGAATTTGCAAATCATCAAGCTAGGGGTAAGTCTATCCCCCGAAGAGCAAGCCGACTACATTGCCCTTCTCAAAGAGAAGAAGGAGGTTTTTGCATGGTCCTACAAAGACATGTCGGGGCTAGACCCGTAGCTAGTCATGCATAATCTAACGCTTGATCCGACAGTCAAGCCAATAAAGCAAAAACTACGTAAGATGCATCCAACAGTAGCCTTAATGGTCAAATATGAGCTACAAAAGTTGTTGGATGCATAGTTTGTCATCTACGTGGATTACCCACCATGGTTGTCTAACATGGTGCCCATCAAAAAGCCCGACGGGAGGATTCGCATATGCACCAATTTTTGAGATCTAAACAAAGCGAGTCCTAAGGATGATTTCCCCTTGCCTAGCATCGACGCATTGGTAGACGCTATAGCGGGCCACGAAATGCTTTCCCTCATGGATGGTTTCTCGGGATACAATCAGATTCGTATCAATCCCGAGGACCAACTAAAAATGGCGTTCACAATGCCTTGGGGGACATTTTGCTATAAGGTCATGCCTTTTGGCCTTAAAAATGCTGGCGCCACCTACCAACGTGCCATGACGTACATCTTCCATGATCACATGCACAAAACTTTGGAAGATTACATGGATGATTTGTTGGCCAAATCTCTTTTGTGCCCAGATCATCTCGATGACTTAAGCAAGATCCTCGATCGCCTCATGGAACATAAAGTCAGACTAAACCCCAAGAAGTGCGTATTTGGCGTCACATCTAGAAAGCTCTTGGGTTACATAGTCTCCAAACGAGGAATCGAGGTAGACCCACACAAAGTCAAGGCAATCCTTGAAATGCTTCCCCCAACTACCATCAAGCAGCTCAGAAGTCTACAGGGAAAGGTCGCGTCGATCAAGCGCTTCATAGCATAGTTATCTGACAAGTGCCGACCCATGAATAAATTATTGCACAAGGGGGTAGCATTTCACTGGGATGACGAGTGCCAGTCAACCTTTGATGACATCAAACAATACTTGGCTTCGCCACTAGTATTGGCACCACCTAGACCAGGAGTGTCATTCTACTTATACATCTCAGCTATTGAGGTGGCACTGGGCGCCATGCTATCCCAAAAAAATGAACTACACAAAGAACAGGCTACTTACTATCTTAGCCGCACCTTGGTCAGTTATGAACTTAACTATGCATACGTTGAGAAGCTCTGCTTGGCAGTGGTGTTTGCTACCAAAAAGCTATGCCACTACATGCTCAGCAATACGACGTATGTTGTGTCTAAGGAGAATCCATTGCGATACATGATGAGTCATACTTATCATAGTAGCCGCACGGTGAAATGGATCATGTTGTTGATGGAGTTTGACATAGAATTCATTGGACAAAAATCCATAAAAGGTCAAGTCATCACCGATCAACTAGTAGAGGCTCCTCTTGAAGATGATCAGCCTCTGACCGTAGAACTACCGGATGATGGGGTCTTCCATGTTTTAGAATCGCCAGATTCTGATGAGCCTGAGTCACAGGCTGACATGACCCTATTCTTCGATGGTTCTAAATGTGAGCAAGGAGGTGGCACGGGAATTGTATTCTTCACACCACAAGGGGCTCCAATGCCTCTATCATTTAAATTAGACTTCCCGTGCACCAACAACAATGTAGAATACGAAGCCTTGCTCATAGGTCTTCAGACAACAATCACCATGAACATCAAACGTTTAAACATCTTTGGTGATTCGCTGTTAATTGTCAATCAAGTAAAGGGGGTATTCCAATGTAAATGCCCAGTTCTGCAGGCCTACAAAGCCCTTGTGGACAAATTCCTGGCACAACTTGAATGGTATGACATCGAGGCACTCCCTCGATCATCGAATCATTTTGTGGATACTATGGCCTCCTTGGGGTCACTAATCCCGCAAGACCCTTTCGGTGAGATGACAACCATTCAGGTCAAAACATTATCGCAATCCATGATGGAGCGTGCAAGCTCTGACCTAACGCCAGGAATCCACCTGATCCAGATTGAACCATCTCAGGATAGGTTCTCTCAAATCCATGATTGTCTAACTCGAGCCAACTGGGGGTCCTTGTTCTCCCCGACCCCTCTTAATAGCAACACAACGCTATTTTTACAAGTTCTTTCCCACTCAACTTTTGCTAGGGATGAACTTCAAGAGGGATTGGTCATTCATACCATCGAGGTTTCTGATCAACAGGATTGGTACACACCCATAAGGGATTACCTCAAGCTAGGTAACCTCCCACTTGGATTGACACAAGCCACGAAAAGATCATTTAAACAGAAAGCGGCAAAACATGTCTTGTTAGGAGACATTTTGTATCGTCGAAGCTATGAAGGAATCCTCCTCCATTGCTTGGACCAGTAGGAGTCCGCTTGGGCGATCACCCAAGCCCACGATGGTACATGTGGTGGCCACTTCAGCGGTATGGCCATCACAAAGCGCATTCTCTGCATGGGCTATTATTGGCCATCTTTAGAGCGATATTGTTGCGCATATGTAAAGAAGTGCGTGAAGTGTCAACACCATGCTAATTTGACACACGTACCTTCTCAGGCCTTGCAACCGATTCAATCGGCTTGGCATTTTTCATAGTGGGGCTTTGATCTAATCGAAAAGATCTCCCCTGCGTCGTCAGGTCATCACACGTTCATCATAACGGCCACAGAGTACTTCACCAAGTGGGTGGAAGCAATTTTGCTAACCTCTATGACTGGAACCCGCATTGCGGAGTTTATTTTACATAACATCATATGTCATTTTGGTATTCCATCCAAGATCATCTCGGATAATGGGACGTCATTCAAGAATAAATATGTGCGTGCTTTGACCACAAAGTACAAAATTTAGCATAGTTTTTCAACACCCTATTATCCACAGGCAAATGGGCAAGCAGAAGCGTCAAACAAAATGCTAGTCGCCATCCTCAAAAATACCATCGCAGATAGTCATAAGGATTGGCACATTCAGATCCCACTTGCCCTGTGGGCTTATCGCACTAGCATTCGGATGCCCACTGGGGCAACTCCATTTTCGCTGGTGTATGGCTCCGAGGCAGTCATGCCTCTCGAGTTGGAAATCCCTTCACTATGCATATCAATGCAAGAGTTCATCGATGATGACACTACGCGGTAGGCCCGGTTAGACCAACTTACATTGCTCGACGAATGATGCGTCAATGCTCTCGAGCATTTGCGTATCTATCAAGAGCGACTTAAGAAAGCATACAACATGAAGGTTCACCTAAGGGACTTTCAGGTTGGTGACTTGGTCTTAAAAGAGAACCAACAGAATTCTAATTTGCCATCCCATCTAAGGGACAAGTTCATGGCAAACTGGTTAGGTCCTTATGTGATTGATAGTAAAATAGGACCTGGAACATACCGGCTCACCTCTCTTGAAGGAATCAAGGAGCTAGAACCCTTGAACATCAGTCATTTGAGGCCATTCCACATTTAGAGAGCCATAGTCCAACCAAAAGCTCCAAGGATTCTCGCAATCGCTTGGTCAACCCAAAATGCCCCAAAGGTACCTATAAACCCTTTGGTCAAACCAAAAGCTCCAAGGATTCCCATAATCACTTGGTCAAACCCAAAATGCCCCAAAGGTATCCATAACACCCCAAATCCCCATAAACCCTTTGGTCAAACCAAAAGCTCCAAGGATTCCCATAATCGCTTGGTCAAACCCAAAAATGCCCCAAAGGTATCCATAAACCCTTTGGTCAAAACAAATGCCCCAAAGGTATCTATAAACCCTTTGGTCAAACCAAAAGCTCCAAGGATTCCCACAATCGCTTGGTCAACCCCAAAAATGCCCCAAAGGTATCCATAAACCCTTTGGTCACACCAAAAGCTCCAAGGGTTACCCTAACCGCTTGGTCAAAACAAATATTCAAAAACAAACAAAAACAATAAAATCATCAAAAATAACAAAAAAAATTGCATCTCCATTCCATGCATACTCGTAAAAATCAAAATACAAAAATATAAGTTGCATTAGGCATCGCATCCATACATTGCATATTTGTTGGTCATACATGTCACAAGCACCATAGACTGTAATTGCTCGACAATTCCATCATTTTCCACATTCCATCCATTTTATAAACACATACATCCAGAATAACACCATCCCCATTTTTAGCATAGTCAGTTGTCTCCTCATGTATATAGGGTTTTTCGTCATTCAGTTGTCTTTAAATTGCTAGCCAAAAGTTGTACAAAGTTAAATGGATTTTACAAGGGAAAGTTTTACTTGGATCACGCCTCGTTATGTAACATCCCTACACAAGTTAAAACACATAAAATAATTCCTAAGTTGTGTGAACGCAAGAGAAACCTACAAAGCAGTCTAGGGTACCATAGGTGAAATATTAGCCTGTTCATCCCCCTGTGTGAATGGTTCAAGAGTGTTGAGAATTGAAAAAAGGACAAGCTCTTCCCCATCAATTCCCCCTAATAAACAGTGGTTTTCACCACTACAAAAAAATCCCAATCACCATTGGTCCCTAAGGTTGTAAGGATTCGTACTACACATCCCTGCCAAGGATGGGTAGTCATCCCCAAGGCCTAAAAGGATCGATGCCATTCAAAAACAAAATTCCCACAAGCCATCATCACGACCATCTCCAATCACCTTTGGTCTCAAAGTTGTAAGGATTCGTACTACACGTCCCTGAACAGGATGGGTAGTCATCCCCAAGGCCTAAAATATCAATGCCCTGACTTCATCATATCCCTAATCCCCTTTGGTTCCCAAAGTCGTAAGGATTCATACTACACGTCCCTGAACAGGATGGGTAGTCATCCCCAAGGCCTAAAAGGATCAAGGCCATTCATAAGCCACAAACCTACAAGCTCAACTTTGCGACCTAAAATGCAAAATCAAATAACAGTGGTTATCACCACTATTCAAAATCCTTGCTCAAAAAGAAAAACAAAAGAGAAAAATAAACAGTGATTTTCATCACTATGTATACGAGCAAGTATCCTAAACCGTTGAGCAAATAAAAATCCTGGACTTGAATCCCTGGAATTCTCAGCATTCGAAAACCATCTAGGTGATCCTCATTACGGGTTTGGTGGACAGCCTACCTGGCAATGGCGGTATCCTAAATGCATGACGATATGTCTATCACATTAGCTTTGCGTGTGAGCAGACCAATGTTTGCATGTGGATGAGCTAGCTTATGGTACCTTAGATTGTCCCGTGGATTAATCTTACTAAATACAACAACGGAGTTAGTGGAGCTAATTAGGTGATCCTCAGTACAGGTTTGGTTGATAGCCTATCTGGCACTGGCGGTATCCTGACAAATACCACATAAATGAACTCAATTGCACACACAGGGATGTGAAATACCTTGGTTAAACTCAAGTCGGATTTATACCTTGTTCAAAAGTCTTGTAAGATAAATGTACAGTTTTGGCTAGCTAGTTAAAATATCTGAATCTCAAAAAAGCTTAACTACATTTAAAAAAAACAACTGGAACATTTCATTACGTACATCACCATCAGAAAATATGCAAAATACAAAAACAAAGTTATCACATGCAAAGTCATTCCACAAAGCCATCCCATAAGTACAGAAGCCAGTAAATCTTGTACAGTCTATGGTGCCATCGACCAAGTTATCAACAAATCATTTCATTCATTCCATATGCATACATCATATAATTCAACACATCGCATTCATAATACCACATGCATACACCATCATAAATAACTGTGCATAAATGGAAAAACAAACCATGAAAAGTGTATAAACACAAAGAAAGTCATCTATGTATATATATCATCAAAAATGCCCATAGGCTACAATGAACCGGTCCTCTGACCTCGCAACAAAGCAAAAACTCAAAAACCCCCAAGCCTAGGGCGTCGGCCACCATGATCACGCAGGATCGGTGCGACGGGAACTACCCCCCATGGTGTGGGTCCTATGGGACCCCTCAGGGTGACTGCTGCTCGCCCCCGCATCATGCCCACTAGCCCTCCCCTCATCCAATCGCCTACGATGAGACGATGCTGACTGCTTAGTATCGTTGCCCCTCGTCCGGTGTGAAGACCCACCTCCCGAGGGCTCAGGTACCCGCCCCCCGAGGTGGATGATCTCTCCCTCCAGATCCATCCGATGTCGACACCACTCCACCTCCCATCGATGATACATCGCTACTACATCCGTGTCACCATCCTATGCCAACACCTTCTCCCTCTCTGCTAGCTATGTCCGTAGAAGATCCCTCTCCTGTGCAGCATCCGTGTCCCCATCCCACCGATGGTACGTAGCCAATGCATTCTCCCACTTAGCTAGCTGAGTCCACAAGAGATCCCTCTCCTATAGAGCCTCCCCCAGCTCCTCATCTCGCCTCCGAAGTAGCCCCACCAATCGTGCATTCTCAGCGCGCAACCCTACCTCCATGTCCTCCAAAACTACTTGGTGCATAGGCGAATCCGAGACAACAGCCTACTCCGGCTCCCACTACTCCGAGACGTCCTACATCTCCAGCTGATCCAGAACCCCAAAATCCCCCCAAAATCATCCACCTCTACCATATCCACATCCTCCAATGGAACCCCCCAACCCTCACCTGGTGCCTCTGCACCCTCATCACCTATTGCTGCCACCTCTGCACCCTAGAGGCCCCTCGCCTCGCCACCATCACAAAGTCCACCACTGGTCATACTCCACGGTAGTCCCGACGTCATCCATATCTGAGACATCAATCGCAGTATCTGAATCCTCACCCAACGGTGCAATGACTGGCCAGACCAGAGTCCTCTCGTCCCCCCGATGTCGATAGATCAAGGGCTCACCAGGAAACCCCTGGTGCACCCCAAACTATCATGTCACCCGACCATATGGGAAGAACTCCTGCTCAGTCCCGTGTCTCCCAATCAGCCACTACTCCCTACGTACTCGCTAGAGCCACTCTCCAACCTCAGGACAGGCTGGACAGTCTCGATAGGGGTGCCAGAACACCTCCCCTGGAGCAAGCCGAGCGAAGGCATCGACATAGTGCCCTACGACACCTGCCCACCATCGACTCTGTCCCTGCTCCTCAGACCGCCACCATAATGCCCCGTATCCGATCTCTCGGTCTACCATCTCCACCTGCGTCATCCATGGCAACCCAACCGGCCTCTCCACCGCTATGTGCTACCAAGCCCAGCACTACAACAAGTAGCTGCAACCAATCCCCTTCTGCCTCCGATAATGGACCTCATACAACTCATCATAGAGGTGTGCCAACAGAGTCTGTCCCCATCTCATGATCATCGGTGCCTCCGTCGGACACTCCACCAACCGAAAGACTACCTCTAGAAGGTTCCACGAGAACCTCGCACTCGAAGAGTCAGGTAGCAACATGTTGGAAATGAGGCCCATCAGTACGGCGTGCCTCACTCCCAACACACCCATCTCTAGCCACCATCGAACCAAAATACCACCAATCTGGCAGTCACCCTCTGCCCTCTCCATTGGGCTATCCACACCCAACTCCTCCCCATGCCCGAAGCAGCGTGTCAGCACTACTGTCCATTGATCCCGTGACGTCATCCTGATCGGCAGTCCATCTATCAAAATTCGTAGAATCCGATAGACATCCTCCAAGGTCACTATCATCTCCCTTATTGGGAGATGGAAGGTGTTGGTTCGAGGATCCCACAAGTTGATCAGGGCCATCAGATAGGCCCGATCCCCGACCACAAGCTCCAGCCGAGTCACCTGCTTGAGCCCAAGGGCATCAAGCCACTCCCAGTCAACCAAAGTCAATGCCTCACGCGCTTCAGTAAAAACCATGGGCACACGGTACCGGCTCTTCACAACCTGCAAAAGAAAACAACACAAAAACATTAAAACAATGAAAAATTATACAACAATAACATGCATATACAACAATGCATAAAACCATGTACGGCTAAAACTAAAAAAAAAAACATTCAAAAATAATTTTTCAGTTCCTAGGGTTTTTAACTCTAAACTGATAAATTAAACAAAAACACAAAAATTCAAAAAATAATTTGTCAGTCCTAGGGTTTTTCACTCTAAGTCTAAACTGATAAATTAAACAAACAAAAAACATTCAAAAATAATTTTTCAGTTCCTAGGGTTTTTAACTCTAAACTGATAAATTACAAAAAAACACAAAAATTCAAAAACAAATAATTTGTCAGTCCTAGGGTTTTTCACTCTAAGTCTAACTGATAAATTAAACAAACAAAAAACATTTAAAAATAATTTTTTAGTTCCTAGGGTTTTTAACTCTACACTGATAAATTAAACAAAAAAACAAAAATTCAAAAACAAATAATTTGTCCGTCCTAGGGTTTTGTAACTCTAAGTTTAACTGATAAATTAAAAACACAAACAAAAACAACAAAAAATAACTAGGGTTAAGCTCAGTTTTACCCTACGTTTCTAACCTAAGTTTTGATCTTTGTTAAATTAGGGTTAAGCAAAGTTTTTAAGTTACGTTCTAAACTAAGTTTTTTAGCTAAGTTTTAAACTACCTTTTGATATTTTTTTAACTAGGGTTAAACTAAGTTTTAAGCTAAGTGTTAATTTTGATAGACTAGGGTTTCATTTTTAATTTGAAAAACCAAATACAAAAGGAAAAAACAAATAACTTGCGGTTTTTTTTTACTGCACAAAAAAAGAGGAAGGGCACTCACTGGTCTCGCTTCGGCTCCATCGTTGGATGATCCGGTCCATGAACTCATGGTGGCGGGAAAAATTTGGCAGCGCTTCGCTTCGCAGAATTGACCTCCTCCTCCTCAGAGCTCCAAATCGCCAGGAAAAACAAATGCAAATGAGCCCAAAACCTAGTTTTGGCCTTTAAATAGGCTTTTTGAGCCTGTAATCATTCCTCCCTAGGATGAGCACTCTAGTTAGCACTCGTCCCACCCTGGGACGATTACTAAACTGGTATTCGTCCCACCCAGGGACGATTACAGAGCAAAAATTTCAAAAACAGCAAAAACTGCACAAAATGCACCAAAAACAAGCAAAAAAAGTGTCCGATAAGAGTGCTTTTGCACTTGACATTCCGGGCATGCAAAATAGACGTCGGGGTCACAAATCCTCACTATCCTACTCCCTAAGAAGGCTACCATAGCCGGACCACTCCACGGGACGACGGATTGTCAAGAATTTTATCCCCAAACGGCGTCACAAAACGGGTCAAAACCCAACCAAAAATAAGCAATAACATTGCCAAACGAAGGCGCATTTGCGCCTGACATTCTTGGCATCCAAAATAGATGTTGGGGTTACAAATTGTCACTATCCTCCTCCCTAAGAAGGCTACCATAGCCGGACCGCTCCCCGGGAGGACGGATTCTTGACAATTTCAGCTCCAAAATGCGTCACAAAAAGGGTTAAAACCCACCAAAAATAGGTCAGAATGTTCGAAACTGCTTAAGCATTCCACGGTAAACAACTGAAGGCACCCTTACATAAGTCATCTTGGGTCAAGCGACTCATCGCTTTTCTCATGTCGGTCATTCCCTCATCGATTCGTCGCTTGAGGGGGTAGTCACACTTAGTCACCAATCAACAAAGATATACCCAATCAAGGAAATAACACGCATTCAAAGGATCATTGACAAAGACAATCATGCTCCCGCTTGGGGCAGCAAACAAGAAATAATCACAAGCTGATCAAACACTTGGCATTCATGAATCATGAACTCAAGGTTCCCATAGACAAAAGGTTGCGCCCTTTGCCTATTCATGACTGATCAATGTCCAAGCTCAAGTAACACCTCACCGAAAAAGGTTAACACTTGAATTAAGTTCCTTAGCTCGTCAGAAGCAAGGATTCAAGAATGCATGCCCTTTCCATACTTGGGGCATCAAGAGTTGGTTAGGTTACTGAGAAACCCTAATCATTAGTGCTTTAGGTATCTATTTTTGCTCAACGTTGCGCCTTGCATAGTGCTTCCCAAAAAGGGGCATCTGTAGACACCAAAACAGCACCAATCCGATTATGTGACAACAAGCATCGATCGCATTGACACACACAGCCCCTAGGGCAGCCCCCAGAGGTTAAACAGTGGTCCTAACCACTCCCAAAAGCAGTTTGGAAGGTCAGAGGTCAATTTGGCACCTTTTGGCACTTTGCTCCCTACTCGTCCCACCCAGGGACGATTACAAACTGGTATTCGTCCCACCCAGGGACGAATAGCAGCATTCACCCTAGGGTGAGGCGAATAGCAGGTTTGACTGGCAAAAATTCAAACCTCAACAAGTCCACCAGTTAACTGCAACTTTAGGCCATGCAATTGTGAGGAACGACTTCAAATCAAGGAGAGAGACTTCAGTCATGCATGTCTTTGATCTTGGAGGCCTCATGCAAGGAGACTCTAAATCAGGGAATAATATTTTTCTCAAAATAGGACATGCAACTCCAGTGGCGCCCTCGCATGCGCATTCAAACAGAGAGACCCTAGGTCTATAAATTGGTGAGTCTTCTCACCCCAAAAGAGATACAGAGAGGAGATTTTGGAGCAATGAAGTGTTGCTAAAATATATCCTCACCCATTGTTTGTGCTTTCACATCCTTGATCTCTCTTTTGGAGGGAGGTTATTGGGTGATTATTGGAGGCGCATTCTAGACCCAAACCCAAACATTTGGCCACAATATCCCACCAAATTTTTTGACACAACCCCATAAGAGGTTTTGGACCCATCCCAAGTGGATTGGTGCCGAAACAGAGTCCCAAACGGCGGGCGTCCTGCCCCCGGGCGCCCCCCAAACTATCGCAGCCCTAATCGCCCCACCCCAGAGTGATTAGAAATATATGATAGATTTCTCTGATTTTTCTTTTGCATCTTATTCTAGGTTGTTTACATATGTTGTCATTTAAATTTCATGTGATTCTGACAAGTTTTGATCATGTTTTTATCATTTCCCGCCTTTACTAACCTGCAGATGGCACCATCAAAATCTGGGTGATAGAGGTCAAATTGGAGAAATCTGACCTTCTGGGTCTTCCCAAAATACCCCCTTTTACCTAATCCCAACTTTGTAGGTCATTTGGAGCTTCCTGGATAGGACATTGAAGAGGGTGCTTTCTAACAATTTATTGCAGGTTTATTCGTCCCACCCCGGAGCGAATACAAATATGTGAGGAATTTCTCGACTGTTCCACTTGCAGTGCCCTCCTGGTAATATATTCATTCCCCTGTCAATTTTTCAATTCATTTGGATCTATTTGGTTATCGTTTTAATATTTTCATGCATACACTAACAATAGGCCTTGGGAAACACATGTTCTATTCTATCTGGAGGTGCTACTGATCTTTTCTATTTCCTTGAACGTAGGTCTTCGACATTAGAGGAGCAGTAAGGAGTCAACACTCATATACACAAGTGGTGGTGATGTTTTGGTCCGCCCATATTACATGTGGGCACGCGGAAGAAGGATTGCTATCCATGGATGTGACAAGAAACATATTTAACGCTCCTATCCCCTAAAAGGGAAGGAGACGTATTGTAACATGACTTTAAAAGCATATCAATAAAGAGGGCCGTATTCCATATTGCTTTTATCTTGTGTCGATTCGTTTATGTTCTTTCCTTTCATGCATTTTTCAATATATAGGCTTTTAGCGTTAAGTTTGGTTTTACACGCATCGTACTTGGCATTTTCCTTTTTGTTTCCGTATCCTCGTGCTTCCAAAGTGTATTTCTATTCATTAAGTATTACGTGTTTTATTCAATAATATCATGGAAAGCATATAGTGAGTGGATTTAATATATACTTTATCAATTCCTAAATGTTAGTAACTTGATAATTATAATGATTATTTCCTTTTTGAGGATCAAATTGGGATTGAAAGGATTCCATTTCTTACTACAATATAATTTATACCTTATGTTATCACATAGAATTGACATGTTTATGTTGTATTTTGAATTTGATTTACATTTGTAGAAATTACAGTGATAAAATATATATTGATATTGTTCATTGAGTTGATTTCCAATGGTGAAGACGGGCCATCTTCAATAAAGAAGGAAGAAGTTCAAATATTAACAAGTATAGAGGCCTAATGTATGCCAATGGGTAATTATCCTTTAACTGTCTCAATACAAATTAAAAATAAGAATGAGTTATCTAACTCACTATATAATAAAATTTTATTTTATTTTATTTAGAAACTAAATATGTATAATTTTGTAGTATTATGCATATTAATATCTTTAATTAAAAATATGAAAAATACAAAATTTATTTTTAGTCTTAAAATTTGATTATATAGAATTAAAACAAGTCCCACCTATATTACATCATGATTATAATATTTTAATAAATTTCATAGTGGTATTTTAACTAAGAGTTAAATATATGTTGAAGGCTTAACTCAAGGTATTTATATTGAAAGCATATGCTTTTAATCACTTAAGCTCATCTCATTTAATTTTTCCATGTTATGATTAACATTGGGCAAGATCGATAAAGAGCATGAGGGTGGAATTGGATTTATAATACAAGTACACTTAACCTAATATCTATATCACTTGACTTGGTAAATGCCTAGCCATATGTTTGACCCTAAACTATATTCACCTATAAGTGTTGAAAATATGAGCAAGTTTTGTTGTCATTGATGTCAAGAGTAAGTTTCAGTGAGCAGGACAAAAGGAAGGATGTCAAGTGTCAGTTTCAGTGAGCAGTGTAAGATAAAGATTGCCTCTAGACCTAAGAAAAATAATATTATAATATCCCTTATAATAGGAAGGCCCAAGAAAAATAATATTATAATATTTTATTATAATATAAAAGGTCTAAGGTTAAGACATAAATATTAAATTAATTATAATAATTTCATTATAAATTAATTTATAATTTAATTTGATTAACTCTAAGATTTATTAAATTAATTATAAGTTAATTGTAATAAATTAATTATAAATTAGTTTACAATTTAATTTAATAACCCTAAAGGTTAGGGTTATAAGGGCATAAAGTTTTAATTAATTCAAATTAAAATTGAACTGAAAAATTTTGTCGACATTTTGAGCACATGAAATATTGCATATAAAAAGAAACACGTTTGATTTCAAATAAGCATCCATGCGATCGATCAAATGCCATAGCAATTCATGTACAAAGTGAACATAAAGTATAATATGTGTTTTAAAAGGTTTATTGAAGTAGAACAAAGGACAAGTGGGGAGCCCACTTCATAGTGCAAGGTATTGGGTAGCATGGTTTGCAGTCGGGGGCTACACTAAGACGTTCGTAGGTGCAATGTTAGGGTTCAATTCTCATGGTCTTCATTTTTGGCAAGTGGAGAGAGTTTTGGTTTGTGTCCTTGGATAGGAACAAAGGGAAGCCACATGCCTTTCCCTTTGCATGGATGTACGTAGCCGGCTTGGTGGGTGCACGCTATGCAAAGGTGCTTTGGAGTAAGGGTTTGCGTGTTCAAAACCCGCTGAGGCCTTTTTGGTGGTTGGACCATGGTATGCGCTCACATTTCTAAGGTTTGATTGTTGCACCCGAAATGTGGAAATTAATTTTTAATTTCTTAAAGTTTTGTTAATTGGAAATTGCATATTTAAAAGGGTTAAAGAGTTATACAAGGGAGATAAAAGGGTATGCAAAGTTTTATTTTTGTATTTGATTTTTGAGTGGTTAAAGTTAATAAAAGGAGAAATAAGGTGTGCCAAGGGTGTTAAATATATATTTTGAAATAAATTTATATTATAAAAATTATTTTGAAAGGAGAGATAAGGCATAGTTGATTTTTGATATTTTGACTTGGTGAAATATTTTTGAAAGGAAATATTAAGGACATATTTTTGTTATCTAACCCTTGAAATTGACAAAGAGAGTTATTGCGATTGAGATAAATTTTAAGGTCAAAAATTCATCGAAAAAAAGGTATGGGCATATCTTCCTTGTGAGTGGAATATTTTTGGATGTGGTGAATGCTAAGTTGGAGTGAAAAGGATTTTTTGATAAGCATTTTTGAGTTTGATTTTCTAGAATGAAAGTTAATACTAGAAACCTTGTTTGATAAGCATTGCTGGAAATATTGAAGTAAGCTTTCATATGCTTGAACTAGGGTTTGTGAAATATCATGAGTATCATTATTATGTGAATTTGAGAACTATCTTGAAATAGGGTTTGTGAAAGATCATGAGTATCATTGTTATGTGAGGTTTTTTTTATAAGCATTGTTGACTAAGATTTCATTGAGTGATTGGTTGAGTGGAGTTGATTGGAAGTTTTGGAGTGATAGTTCAAGTTCTATGAAATAAATTATTCCTTACTAATTTGAGAAATATTGAAAGTGATTGAGTATGAAACATATTGAATCTCTAACCATTCTCCACATGTTTCTATGGTATATTAATAGAGATTGAAAGTGATTGAGCATTGTTGTGAGTGTGAAGCATATTGAGTCTCTAACCATTATCTATATATTTATGCGAGATTAAAAAATATTCTGTGTGAAGCTTGTTTGTGTGATTGAAGAGGTTTTCTGTGATAGATTGAATTGAGTTGTATAAATATTTTGTGAAATCTAGTGGATATATTTGAGTTAGTCCTAAAGTGCATTTAAGGACTAAGTTGAGTAAGTTTTAATGGAATCTTAAAATGCAGAGTTGAGGTAAGTCTTGGTGAAGACTTGTTGAGTAGATTGGACAATTTCTAGTGAGGAATTATTGAGCAAAGTTGAGGTAAGTCTTGGTGAAGACTTGTTGAGTAGAGTTGAGGAAATTATTGGTGAAGAATTTTTGAGCAGATTGGACAAGTTCTAGTGAGGACTTGTTGAGAAGAGTTGAGGTAAGTCTTGGTGAAGACTTGTTGAGCAAATTGGACAAGTTCTAGTGAGGACTTGAGCAGATTTTAGACAATTATTAGAGAAGACTTGAGAGTAGAGTTGATTGATTGATTTGTTCAAACCTTAAGTTAAGGTTTGGTACATATCTAGTAGAGTTGATTGATTAATTTGTTCAAACCTTGAGAGTAAGGTTTGGAGGTGACAGAGAATAGGATAGTAGTCTCCAGTGGATAGAGATCCATTAGCTAGGGTAGTGAGGATATGATATTTTGAGTAAGGATAGAGTTCTTAGTGGAGAGAGATCCACAAGCCAATGTAGTGGAGGCAGTAATCTTCTAGAGGATCACCAGTCAGAGTAGAGGAGAAAGAGTTCTCCTTTGGATAGAGATCCATGAACTAGTTGAGGAGATTGGTGTCTCCCATGGATAGAGATTCATGAAATTGATTACGGGATTGGTATCTCCTTTGGATAGAGGTCCATAAACATTGTAATAGGGAAAGGATTCCCAAGAGATTTGTTGAGAAAAAAATAGTGAAATATTTTCTCTGTGGATGTAGCCCACATTGGGTGAACCACGTTAAATTGGTGTCTTTATTGTGTGTTGTGATTTGTGCATTTCTTTGATTACTATTGTTGATATTGCCATTGATATATTGCATAATATTGTTTGGGAAAGAAAAGTAAAAAGTGGTCTTATAATGTTCACCCCCCTCTCAGTATAATCTTGTGTTCTTCAATAAGGTTGAAACATGAGTTTAATATATGAAACTTTTTAGTCCCTGTTACTTTCTCAAAATTTCAATTGAAACAACACTAAGTATAATTGTAACATTAGTTTATGATGTAAGAATCCATGCTTCTCATAATTTGACAACACCTAATAAAAATGAATGCTATTGTTCTTCATGCAAACATTAAAAATAATAATATGTAATTGCAAATAATAATTTGAAGATATTAAACTTTTATTATAAATATTTAAAAAAATTATTATTTCTAATTATTTTTTTCTTATTTAATTATTTTTAATTTTATGAAATTACCCCATATTTTTATTCATTCAAACACATATATGGATGGTTTTAGACCTAGAAGAGCTTTTACAAGTGTTTTCATGGAACCTTCTATAACTAGTTTTGTTTCTTTTCACTTTTTGAAAAACCATCACTTTAATATCTGGATTAGAATTTTTGTTAGTGATGTTATTTTCTTCCAACCTTCTATTTTATTTACAAATATTATGCCTTGTTTTATTTTAACTTCTATTATAATGTTTTATATAGTTTCCATTCTAATTTATGAACATATTGAAAACCTATTTTTTAAATTTATTTGTAATAGAATAGTAAGGGACCATAACTAAATGAGCCATAAAACTCGTTCCAAATAATTGTATAGTAAAATTATTCATTATATATCCTTTACCATATAAATAATTTGACCCAATAAAAAAAAAACCAAAATAACTACTTTTGAGATTATGCATTATGATAAATATCAAAACTAAGACTCAATTATTCCATATAACTCTTAATGGAACTACAAACATGACAATGTTCTTGATACTTCAATTATCAAATTATATATATATATATATATATATATATATATATATATATATATATATATATATATATATATATATATATAATTTATCTATTCAAAATTTTCCTAAACAAAGAACATTGTCACAATTGAAGGAATAAGGAAGATTAAAACAAAAAGGATCTTATCAAAATAAGAATTAAAAAATACCCTCTACTAGTCCTCGAGGGCTAGGTGGATTGGTAAGTGCTTGTTTGGCCACACACTTACCAAGAAGACACCCATGTTCAAACCTTGGGGGCAACCTATTTGCAAAGGTAGTAGTCTGATCTGAATCCTTTGAGTGTGCACCAAACCGATGATGACGGTATGAATCCTGAGCCATCGGTGGTCCCCTTCACGTTGTGTCAATAATAATGAAGTGGAATAGGTTTGGTAGATCAGCCCATGTGGTTTGAACCCTATGCTTGTTAGTTACTTAAAGTAGTGTGGTTGTGACCAACTCTCCTTTGTCACATGAAAAAATACCCTCCTAAAAAATAACATTTATATAAATTAAAAAAATATCATAAATTCATAGGAGAAGTTTAATATATAAAATATATTTTTATTTAAAAGTAAATACAATTCATCATTATTCCAATAATAATAATAGACAAGTATGGTTCTTCTTTAAAAATATAAATAATGAATAGTTAACATAATGCCTATAAAATAAGATACATATCCTCTAATCCTCCTCAACCAAACTATAAAGTAATAGAGGAGATATTGAAACTTTAACTTATCTATGAATGCAAAAATCTTGTATTTAAACCAACATATTTAATGGACAGGATGTGATTAAATATTTATAGATATGTTACATGAAATTACCCATTTATTATAAAAAAGGTGAAATATAAATTTTATAATAATAGGACCCCCCTCCCTCTAGGAGCAAGAGGGGGTGATTTCTATCTTAGAACCCAAATCTATCCTTATTATATATTTTCTAGTGGGTTTCGGTTTAGTTGTTGCTAATTTGGTTGGGATCTAGTCTTAGTTCTATGGTAGGAGGAGCGGGCATGGTGGGTCGGGTTGGCCCTGATGATGCTTTATTTCCTATTCTACTTTTGTTGGAAGCTTGCTCTGTTGGGGCACTTGGTGGATTTTACCAAATTTTAGTTTTATCCAGATGGTGGTGTGTTTTTGTGTAGCCTTGGTAGGTTTTTCTTGCAAATCTTAGCCTTTGTGGTGGCCAACTAGGTCATAGCTTATTCAAGAGGATTTTTTCCTAGATTCAACTTCGATAAAGAGTTATCTCTTTAATTCTTATTAGTATGCTTATATTTACCCTATGGATTAAACCTTTTTGTTTATTTTGGATCTCTTAAAGCCTTATCAATTTTAGGTTTGAGGAGCCTTCCAAAACCTTGTGGTCTTCTTCTTGAGCTTTGATCTATTTGTTCAAGATTCTGGGAGCTTTTCAAAATCATGCTATTTTAGGTTGGAGAAGCCTTCCAAAATATTAGGTCCTTTACTAGAGCCCTGATTCATTTGTACAAGGATTTGGGTGTCTTTCAAAACCTTATTCTAAGGTTTAGGGAGTCTTCCAAAATGCTATCATCATTCTGGGAACCTATCAAAACCCTATTGTGAAGGTTTTGTGAGCTTTTCAAAATCCTACTTTTTGGTTTAGGGTACCTTCCTAAACCTTGAGGTTCTCTTTGGGTGGGTTCTTATGTTGTTTGGATTTTTTGGAGTACCCTTGGTTTGAAATTTTTGCTTATTGTCTTGGGTAGGAAGATATCTATTGGATCCCCTAATGTTGCAGGGTCTTGGATGATGTTCTTTGCACCTACTAGTTTATCCCTATTCATCGCTTCCTATCTAGCAAAACTCTACTACTGGTTGGCTATGCATTGCAAGAATTCTTGATTTAAGCCTTTGCACTTTTGGAATTTTGTTGGAATCGCTTGATGGTTGGTTGGAGGGTTTAATTTATAAATTACCATTATATGAATTGGTTGGCTATCCATTTTTTCCTAGATTTTCTCCTCCCATGGTGGATTGGGTGGGAAGATCCTTTATAGGTATGATTTTATTCATTTAATTTTAGGTGGAAATGTTGTTTTTTAGATCCAAACGATCTTTTTTAGATGTTGGGTCTTTCTCTACTGAATTTTGGATTGATTTTTTTAATGTAGATATTAATTTCTTGGCTTGTGCAAGAAAATTTAAGTGTATTATTGGTTAGTTGTGTTGTGTTGTGAGGCTTACTGGTTTTATGTGGAACCTTTGGATTCTTCTTTGGTTGTCTAGTGCTTCATATGTTGTAAATAAGGTTTTTGGGGTTCATTTCAAAAAACCCCTTTTTAATACTATACCAAACACAAATTACCCATTTATTATTATTTTATAATATTTATAGCATATTTGAAAAGTAAAAACATCTGCAATTGAATTAGAATAATTTTTTACTATTAAAACAAATAATTATTTAAAAAATAAAAATAAAATAAAATGTTTGAAATCTATAAGTGTTTATATTTCATTGTTATAGGTAGATAATTCAAAGCATCATAAGCAAGAGTGGAGTAGATAGCTATACAACTATAGCATCCATAGTTGTATTTTTGTAGTGTCACTTTATTTTGTTCATTGTACTATGCAAATTTTAGTGTGACAGGATTTATCTTTCTTATATAAAATTATTATTTTAAAAAATTGTAATAAATTCATATTCCAAAAATTGTTTCATACCCTATTAATTATTTTAATTATAACACATAATTCTTTATATGTTCTATTTTTATTTCAAATTGTATAAACAAAAAAATTGTTGGCAAATATGCCTTAATATCTCATATGTAAATTTTTCTTTAGGGCCATGCCAAACTCCAAATGGCTTCATAATCTACTCTTGCCAATTTTATTTGAAACAAAAACATTATCTTTTGGATTTCGTATCCCTAATTAAAGATCTACATAGTCATTTTTTTTCTCAAGACATAATTCTTTTCTCTTTTGATGTTGAGAGTCTCTATCCCAACATCCCCACCTCTTAAGGACTGGTAGTAGAGATAGTGTAAACACAACACTAATTAGAGTTCAAAGGGAAAACATACAAGAATATTAAATTAATAGTCATGGGAAGGAATTCTGTTGTGGTTTATGCTTGTTTATTTCTCTATCATCTAAAGGAACAAATGTTTAATAGTGTTGTTGTGGAAAATATTTTATTTTATAATTGATACATTGATGATGTCATTGAAGTTTGGCATGTCCCTAAGGAGGATCTTAATGGTTTTATTGCTACCTACGTTTCCTTCTATGAAATTATTTAAATTTATTTCTTTGTTTCTAATTTTGAAGTGACACTTCTAGATATTGTAATTTTTAAGGGGACTGATTTTGCTCAAACTGGAATTCTCTACACCAAATTGTTTTAGAAGTCGATGAATGCCTATCAATACATCCTGCTTCCTCCCATCATCTAGTTCATCAAAAAAAGCCTTTATCATGAGTGAAATCAATATATTTATGGTTATAGGAAGCTTTAGGTATGGATTTATTTCTACTAAAATATATTTTTAATAGAATTAGAGCTAGGGGATATCAAATTAATTTTCTCCTACCTTTGTTTGAGAAAGTTAAATTTGATGGTAGGCTTTCATTGTAGTTTTATCAGAGTTCTTTGAATTGGCATATATAGTATTTCTCCAATGTTTGAAAATGGAAAAAATATAGAGATCTCAAGCATATTGGTTGAGGCATCATTTTTTGGAGGAACCAAAAACCTCTTTGACCTTATCTTTGTAAAAATAATTGTTTTTGAAGGAATCTATTTCCCACCTTGTATTTTTACATTTTTTATTGATTTTTTCTCTTTTTTGGTTGGGTGTGTTTTTTTGTGGCAGTTGAGCTTGGTAATTTTCTTATTTTCATTATCTTGGTCTATAAACCTGTGGTTTGTAACAATGCATGGGTGTTTCTATCCCACATGCATTACTATTAATATCCTCCCTAGAGTTAGGTATTTATAAGGAGAGGTTGTACCTCTTTGAAGATCACTCTGTTTATGAGACATGTAGATCAAAACGTGTTCAATTTTTTTTAGATGTATCACTTTTTTTTAAATAAAAATTCAATGAAATATTTTTTGTTTCTTTCTTAACTCATATCTTTCTTTAAGTTTATATCCAAAAATTAAAGAGAGATATGAGTTATAAAAGAAACATGGTGGCTTTTACCCAATTTTAGTTTTATCCACATGGTGGTGTGTTTTTTTGCAACTTTGGCAGGTTTTTCTTGCAAATATTAGCCTTTATGGTGGCCAACTAGGTAATAGCTTATTCAAGAGGGATTTTCCTAGATTAAACTCCAAGCAAGAGTTATCTCTTTAATTTTCTTGTTATTCTACTTATATTTTACCTATGGATTGGACCTTATGGTTTATTTTGGATCTCCTAAAGACTTATCCATTTCAGGTTTGGGTAGCCTTCCAAAACCTTGTGGTCATCTTCTTGAGGCTTTATTTGTTTGATCAAGATTCTGGGAGCCTTTCAAAATCTTGTTATTTTAGGTTGTGGCAGACTTCCAAAATATTAGGTCCTCTACTAGAGGCTTGATCCATTTTTACAAGGTTTTGGATGCCTTTCAAAACCTTATTCTAAGGTTTAGAGAGTCTTCCAAAATGCTATCATCATTCTAGGAACCTATAAAATCCCTATTGTGAAGGTTTTGGGAGCCTTTCAAAATCCTACTTTTTGGTTTAGGGTGCCTTCCTAAACCTTGAGGTTCTCTTTGGGTGGGTTCTTATGTTGTCTAGATTTATCTAGAGTGCCTTTGGTTTGAAATTTTTGCTTCCTATCTTGGGTAGGAAGATCTCTCTTGGATCCCCTAATGTTGCAGGGTTTTGGATGATGTTCTTTGTACCTACTGGTTTATCCCTGTTCATCGCTTCCTATCTAGAAAAACTCTACTACTAGTTGGCTATCCATTGCAAAAATTATTGATTTAAGCCTTTGCACTTTTGGACTTTTGTTTAAATCACGTAATAGTTTGTTGGAGGGTTTAATTTTTAAATTACCATTAGATGGCTTGGTTGGATATCCTTTTTTTTCTATATTTTCTCCTCCCATGGTGTATTGTGTGGGAAGATCCTTTCCAGATCTGATTTTATTCATTGAATTTTAGGTGGAAATGTTGTTTTTTTGGATCCATAGGATTTTTTTTGATGTTGGGTATTTCTATACTGAATGTTGGATTTATTTTTCAAATGTAGATATTCATTTATTGGCTTGGGAAAGAAACTTTAAGTGTATTAATTGTTACTTGTGTTGGGTTGTGAGGTCTGCTCATTTTATGTGGAAACTTTGTATTCTTCTTTGGCTGTCTAGTGCTCCATATGTTGTAAATAAGGTTTTGGGGTTCCTTCCAAAAACCCCCTTTTTAATACTATACCAAACACAAATTACCCATTTATTATTATTTTAGCATATTTATAGCATATTTGAAAAGTAAAAACATCTGTAATTGAAATAAAATAATTTTTTACTACTAAAACAAATAATTTTTAAAAAATAAAAATAAAAATAATTTTTTTGAAATATATAAGTGTTTAGATTTCATTGTTATAGGTAGATAATTCAAAGCATCATAAGTAAGAGTGGAGTAGGTAGCTATACAACTATAGCATCCATAATGTATTTTGGTAGTGTTACTTTATTTTGTTCATTGTACTATCCAAATTTTAGTGTGAAAGTATTTATATTTCTTATATAAAATTATAATTTTAAAAAATAGTAATAAATTCAAATTCCAAAACTTGTTTCATACCCTATTAATTATTTTAATAATAATACATAATTATTTATATGTTCTATTTTTATTTCAATTTGTATACATATCTATGTCAACAAATAAAATTTTTTTTTTTGGTAAATATGCCTTAATATCTCATATGTAAATTTATATTTAGGGCCATGCCAAACTCAAAATGGCTTCATCATCTACACTTGCGAATTTTGTTGAAAAAAAAAATTATCTTTTGGATTTCATATCTCTAATTAAAGATCTGCATAGTCGTTCTTTTTCTCAAGACATCATTCTTTTCTCTTTTGATGTTGAGAGTATCTATCCCAACATCCCCACCTCTTAAGGACTGGTAGTAGAGATAGTGTAAACACAACACTACTTAGATTTCAAAGGGAAAACATACAAGAATATCAAATTAATCGTGATGGGAAGGAATTTTGTTGTGGTTTATGCTTGTTTATTTCTCTATCATCTAAAGGAACAAATGTTTAATAATGTTTTTGTGGAAAATATTTTATTTTATAAACAATACATTGATGATGTCATTGGAGTTTGGCATGTCCTAAGGAGGATATTAATGGTTTTCTTGCTACCTATGGTTACTTCTATAACAATATTTAAATTACTTTCTTTGTTTCTAATTTTTAAGTAACACTTCTAGATATTGTATTTTTTAAGGGGATTTATTTTTCTCAAACTAGAATTCTCTACACCAAATATTTTAGAAGTTGATGAATTCCTATAAATACATCTTGCTTCCTCCCATCATCTAGTTCATAAAAAAATGCCTTTATCATGATTGAAATCAATATATTTATGGTTATAGAAAGCTCTAGAGATGGATTTATTTCTATTAAAATAATTTTATTTAATAGACTTAGAGCTAGGGGATATCAAATTAATTTTTTCCTACATTTGTTTAAGAAAGTTAAATTTGATGGTAGACCTTCATTGTAGTTTTATCAGAGATATTCGAATTGGCACATATATTATTTCTCCAATGTTTGAAAAATGGACAAAATATAGAGAGCTCGAGCATATTGGTTGAATCATCATTTGCTGGAGGAACCAAAAACCCTTTTGACCTTATCTTTGTAAAAATAAAACTGTTTGAAGGAATCTATTTCCCACCTTGTATTTTTACATTTTTTAATGCATTTTTTTCTCTTTTTTGGTTGGGTGTGTTTTTTTTTTGGGGGGTTGAGCTTTGGAATTCTCTTCTTTTCACTATCTTGGTCTATAAACCTATGGTTTATAACAATTCTTGGGTGTTTTTATCCCATATGCATTACTATTAAGATCCTCCCTAGAGTTAGGTCTTTATAAAGATAGGTTGTACCTCTTCGAATATCACTCTATTGATGATACATGTGGATCAAAATGTGTTCAAAGTTTTTATATGTATCACTTTTAAAAAAAAAAATCAATCAAATATTTTTTGTTTCTTTCTTAACTCATATATTTCTTTAAGTTTATATCCTTATTTTTTCTTTCTTCTATTTTCTAATACATTGTTTTTTCTAGTATTAAGCTCTTCACTTGCATGTAATATGATCTAGTGAATTAGAACACTTTTAGCACTAGGAGTATGCTCTTTAATTATGCATATATGATCTGGTGAATTAGAAATTAGTTTACATTTTTAGGGTACTACTTCACCATGTTTATTTTTTTATTAATAAATTTATCCATTAATGGTGCATGTTGCTCTACTAGTTATTGACCTTTAAAATTTTGAATCTTTTCCCATAGTTCTTGAAAATTCCCTAAGTTCCCCTATTCATCTTCCTCACAAGAATCTATGGTAAGATGGTTCACATTAGCAAATTTAGGAGATTGAAGAAAGGGTCTTTAGCATAGATAAAATGGAAGAGTTTTGTAAAGGTCTAATAGAAACAATTTGTTTTTCTCAGAAGGGAAGATTTATTTTTGCATGGGAGAGAAGGAACTTCATATATGAAATTGGTATAATGCATGGATTTTCTCCATGACCAAAGTCTTTGGAAAATCTGTTAGAAACAAGATTATGAGTGGAAAGGAAGAAAAAATTCATTATAGGATAACCTAGCTTGAAGATAATCTAGGCAAAGGTATTATTTTCCATAGCCTATGAATGGAAAAACCACACATTCGACTTCTAGATGAAGATATTAATAAATAGTTTTATGATGAGTTAGAGGCATTCATTGAAAAATTTTGCTTGGAAATGGCCATATTCTATATCTCTAATTTCAAAAAATACACAAATAAATGATTTTATTCTGAGCAATTTATTACCTACAGTTAAGGAAATTTTAAAATTTTCATAAATAAACATAAGACAATTTCTTAAGAAATTGCTTCGAAATGAGAATCCTAGATTAAAGAGCTTTTTAAGGGAAAGTTCTAAGCTTGGAGGGTTGAAATGTAAATCCAAAAGGACATACAAGAGAAAGCTAAATTTTCTCAAGAGACTGATGCTTCATAAGTACCAAAAGTTAATATGTTAGAAGCCACAAAAAACAAATCTAACTTGGTTAAAAGAAAAATCAAGCAACAAAGCGATCATCTAGAAAAGCTAATCATAGGCACATTAAATAAATTTCCTACACAACACAACATGAATAGAATTCATAGTAGAGGACCAAACCAGAGAGCCTCTATACCCAAAAAATTCAATCACAACAACAACATCCATATCATAGAAATAAACAATAATGGCGGCCATAAAAAGGAATAAACAACCAAGACAACAACAACAACAACAAAGGCAACATAAAAAATAGGGACATAATTTAAAATTTTGAGGCCCTTCTACAAGAAGACAAAATAAGGGAATAACATTTCAAAAACACACTTTTTCTATGTAATAATAATTGTGATAGGATAATGGAGGAAGTTCTTGTAACTCTGGTGCCACATCTATTCAGAAGCAACAAGGGTAGGGGTTCTTATGATGCCATAATGGAAATAAAAATAAAAATAACCCTTTGATCCACAATTTTTAGTGCATAGGATTTTTTCTATAGGTACTTTTATAGGAGTCTTATCTGCGCTATGGTTGATAAAATCATAAATATTATCATCCATAATTTTTCCTATAATGAAATTGAGGCCCTTAGCCTAGGTTTGAAGTTCCTTCTTATTCCTCCTCCCATGGTATAAGTGGTTCTAAAATAGGATTTTCAACATTTTGTAGACATATTCATCTTGAATGGTTCTTTGGACCGAGAGGTGACCCTCCCAAATTACATAAGCCCATTGATTCTTTCCTTGTCTCCAACCCAAGTTTTAATACTTCATAATTTTACAATCCTATGGAAGAAATTATTGGTATGGGTGAAATGTTCCTTAATAGCTAATTATCTATTGCTAATACCACCTTCCAACATATCTTCTCACCCCATATTTGGTTTGGCATTCATTCCCTTTCTAATGACAAATCCATTGTCATTAGACCTATAGGTAAAAACTTAGGTGTTTGTATTTTTTCCATTGAGTGGTAGATTTCAAAAGTTTTTTTTACAACATTTAGATTGAAATGTGTACTCTTAAGTGAATAGAGTTCCTTAGAAAGATATTTTTATCAGCTCTAGGACTTTTTTAGCTAGGCTTGTAAGAGGAAAATTCTTTTAGAAAACCATAGAAAATTTATGCTCTAGGTCACACCATGATGTGCCAAAGTGTGTGCCTTTCACTTGCTCTCTAAAATACACAAGCCCATGCTATCTGGCTGACCCATATATTCCTACTATGACTTCATGCTTGAACCTTCCTCCAAATGGCTTCATCATCTGATCCTTCCAATTTTATCGAAATAAAAAAAGCATATCTTGAATTCTCTATCTCTAATTAAAGATCTACATGGCCATAAATTTTATTAAGATATCATTATTTTCTATTATGATGTTGAGATTCTCTCTCCCAACATCCCCACCTCTCAAGGACTAGTAGCCATCTATCATATTTTTAGAAACAAACTTGATCCGACCAAGACAAACTTTGTGGTAAAGCTTGTAGAGTAGTGCTAACACAATACTAATTGGATTTCAAAGGGAAAATGTATAGGTAGATAAGATAAATAACCATGGGAAGTAATTTTTTGTTGTTTTTTTCTCTATCATTTAGAGAAATAGGTATTTAATAATGTTGCTATAGAAAATCGTTTAATTTATAAAAGATACATTGATGATGTCATTGGAGTTTGGCATGGACCTAAGGAGGATATTAATGGTTTTATTACTACCTACGGTTCATTATATGATAATATTAAAATCACTTTTGTTGTTTCTGATTTTGAAGTAACACTTTTAGATAATATATATTTTTAAGGGGTATGATTTTTCTTAAACTAGAATTTTCTATACCAAATTGTTTCAAAAGCCAATGAATGCCTATCAATACATCTCTGCTTCTTCCCATCATTCATTTCATCAAAAAAATGCCTTTATCATGATTGAAATAAATATATTTTTGGTTAGATAACACTCTAGGGATGGATTTATTTTTGTTAAAAATAATTTTTTTAACAAACATAGAGCTAAGGGATATCAAATTATTTTTCTCCTACATTTATTTGAGAAATTTAAATTTGATGGTAGGCCTTCACTTTTGGCTAGTGTTTTGGAGCGAGCGCCATGTAGACATGGAACAAAAATAAAAATAGTTCCTCTTATTTTGAAGATAGACAACTACAATTTTATCATATATATTCAAATCGACACAATATTATTTCTTCAATATTTTAAAAATGGATAAAATATAGAGAGCTAAAGCATATTGGTCAAGGTATCATTTGCTAGAGGAACCAAAAACCTCTTCAATATTATCTTTGTAAAAATAAATTTGTTTGAGGAAATCTATTTCCCACCTTGTATTTTCACATTTTTTAATGTGTTTCTTCTTTTTTATAGGTGGGTGTATTTTTTTTTGGGGGGGGGAGGTGAGGTTGGGACTTGTCTTCTTTTTACCATCTTGGTCTATAAACCTACGGTTTGTAATCATGCTTGGGTGTTCCTACGTATTACTATTTAATGCCCCTAGAGTAAGGCCTTTATAAAGAGAGGTTGTACCTTTTTGAAGCTCACTACACTAATGAGACTTGTAGTTCAAAATGTGTTTGAAGTTTTGTAGATGTATCACTTCTTTTTTTGAAATAAATACTCAATAAAATATTTTTTGTTCCTTTCCCAACTCATATCTATATTTAAGTTTATAATCCCTATTTTTTCTTCCTTCTATTTTCTAATTCATTTTTTTATCGGTATTATGCTCTTCACTTACATATAATGTGATTTGGTGAACCAAAAATCTTACAGCACTAGGACTATGCTTTTCACTTGTGCATCTATAACCTGGTGAATTAGAAACTACTTTATGTTTTTAGAGTACTACTTTACCTTGTTTCTTTTTTCATTAATGAGTTTACTCGTTAATGGCACACGCTAGTCTACTAGTTATTGGCATTTTAGATTTTGAATCCTCTCTCATAGATCTAGAAGGTCCCCCTAGTTCCCTTGCTTGTCTTCCTCACAGGCATCTATGATAAGAGGGTTCACAACAACAAATTTGGAAGCTTGAAGAATAGGTATTTGGCACAAATAAAATGGAAGAGTTTTGTAGAGTTCTAATAGAAAACATTATTTTTTAGAATGGAATAGTTACTTCCACACATGATAGAAGGATATTAATATATGGAATTGGTGTAATGCACGCTTTTCCTTCACAACCAAAGTCTTTGGACAAGTTATTGGAAATAAGGTTTGAAGAATTCAATATTTTTATTAGAAAGGTAGAAAAATGCCATTCTAGGCTAGTCTAAATTGAATAGAATATAGGCAAAAGTATCATTCCCCATAGTCTATGAATTCAAAAATTGTACGTTCAAATTTTAGATGAAGATATTGATAAAAAAATTCTAATGAGTCAGAGGCACTCATAGAAAATTTCACTTGGAAATGGTCAAATTGTATAACTATAATTTTAAAATTATGCAAATAAATTAGCTACTCAGGCCAATTATTATATTCCTAGCATTTTATTGCTTGTAGAATGCTACAAGCAATACAAGAGAAATCCAATGTTGTTTGAGAGAATGCTACTTCAGAAGTCCTAGAATTTAGTATGTTAGAAGGTACATAAAGCATAGCTAACTTGGTTAAAAGATAAATCAAGCAGTAAATCAATCATTTGGAAAAACTAATCATAGGTGCACAAAAGAAATTTTATGCACAACAAAACAAGAATATAAGTTAAAGTAGAGCATTAATACAGAGAGCATCTACCACATAGAAAAGGTAATCATAGCAACAACATCCACAACATAGAAACAAACAATAATGATAGCTACAACAAAAGAAAAAACAACCAAGACAACAACAGCAAAGGTAGAAGCAACAACAGGGGCATAATATAAACATTTGAGGCCATTCTGCAAGAAGACAAAAGAAAGGGAGAAAATTTTAGAACCAAATTTTCTTTATGCAGTAAAAATTGCAATAGGACAATGGAAAATAATTTATAGCTTAAATTTTGAGAATACAAGAAAGGTTTTTGACCCATCTTTTTAGAAGTAGCAAGGGCAGGGATTCTTTCAATGCCAAAATGGTGGTAGAAACTAGATATTACCCCTTGGTCCATAATATTTAGCCCATAGGATTTTGGTTGTTGGTGGTTTTATAGGAGTGTTGGTTGTGCTATATATGGCAAAATCACAAATCTTCTTATTGATAATTTTTTCTCCAAAAACATTACCTAGAATGAAATTGAGTCCCTCAATCTAGGTCTAAAGTTTCTCCCTATTCCTCGTCCCATGGTCAAAGAGGTTCTACAATAGGATTTTTTTAGCCTTTTGTAGACATATTAATCTTGAATGGTTCTTTAGATCATGTAATCCCATTGATCCTTTCCATATCTCCAACCCAAGTTTTAACCCCTCATAGTTTTACAGGCCTTTGGAAGAAATTATTAGCATGGGTGAAATATTCCTCAATAAAAAATTATATGCTACCAATACGACCTAATAATGTGTCTTTTCACCCCATATCTAGTCTAACATTTTTTCCCTTACCAATGACAAATCCATTGTTATTATACCCGCAGATAAAAACTTGGGTGTTTGTATTTTTTCCATGGACTGGTACATTTAAAAAGGTTTTTCCTACCTTTTAGATAAAAATATGTACTCTAAAGTAAATAGATTCCCTTGGAAATATATTTTTATTAGCTCTAAGAATTTGCTTGGCTAGGATTTTAGGAGGAATCTGCTTTCAAAAAACAATAAGAAATTTATTTTCTAGGTAGCACCATCCTCTACCAATGCATGTGTCTTTTACCTACTCCCCAAAATCAACAAGCCTAGGATTTCTATATGACTCATTTATTTCTACTATGGCTTCATGCTCAAACCTACCACCAAATGGCTTTATCATCTACTCCTACCAATTTTGTTGAAACAAAAATATCATCTCTTGGATTCCATATCTCTAATTAAAGATTTGCATAGTTGTACTTTTATAAAGACATTATTCTTTTCTTTTTGGATGTTGAGAGTCTCCATCCTAGCATCCCCACCTCCCAAGGACTTGCAACCCTTCACTTTTTTAAGGAATAAACTTGATCCAACCAAGACAAACTTTCTAGTAAGGCATCCAGATATAGTGTTAACACAACACTACTTGAAGTTCAAAGGGAAAACATACAGAAAAATAAGAGGAACAACCATAAGTAGTAATTTTGTTTTGGTTTATACTTGTTTATTTCTCTATCATCTAGAGGACTATGTATTTAATAATGTTGTTATGGAAAATTTTTATTTTATAAAAGATACATTGATGATGTCATTAGATTTTGGCATGGCCCTAAGGAGAATATTAATGGTTTTCTTACTACCTGTAGTTCCTATGATAGTATTAAAATTACTTCCCTTTTTTTTGAAGTAAAACTTCTAGATACTATATTTTTTAAGGGGCCTGATTTTGCTCAGATTAAAAATTTCTAAATTAAATTGTTTCAAAAGTCTATGAATGCCTATTAGTACATCCATGCTTCCTCCCATAATCTAATTCATTAACAAAAGGCCTTTATCATGAGTTAACTCAATAGATTTATTGTTAGATAAATATCTAGGAATGGATTTATTTCTATTAAAAAAAAACTTTTTTAACAGGCTTAGAGCTAGGGAATATTAAATTAATTTTCTCTTACCTTTTTTTGAGAAATTTAAATTTGATGGTAGGCATTCACTTTTGGCTAGAGTTATAGAGCGAGAAACATGTAGATATGGTTGCAAAATTAAAATATTTCCTCTTATTTTGAAGCTTAACAACTATAGTTTTTTTAGAGATATTCAAATTAGAACAAATATTATTTCTCCAATGTTTGAAAATTAGAGAAAAGATAGAGAGATCAAGCATATTGATCGAGGCATCATTTGCTGAAGGAACCAAAAACCTCTTTGATTTTATTTTTTAATGTGTTCCTTCACTTTTTTGTGTGGGTGTGTTTTTTTGGGGGTTGAGCCTGCTACTCCTTTTATTTTCAATATCTTGATATATAAATCTATGATTTTGAGAAATACTTGGGTGTTTTTATCCCACATGCAATACATTTAGCTCAACCCTAGATTTAGGTCTTTATAAAGAGAGGTTGTATCTCTTCAAAGGTCACTCCACTGATGAGACTTGTAGGTTGAAATGTATTTGAAGTTTTGTAGATGTATTACTTATTTTCTGGTAATAAATATTTAATCAATTGTTTTTGTTCCTTTCCTAACTCATCTCTTCTTTTAAGTTTATAATACCTTTTTATCTTCCTTCTATTTTATAATATATTTTTTTATCAGTATTATGCTCTTTTCTTACACGTAATGTGATCTAGTGAACTATAAATCTTACAACACTAGGAGTATGTTCTTGACTTGCGCATCTATGATTTGGTGAGTCATAAACTAGTTTACATTTTTAGAATACTGCTTTACCATGTTTCCTTTTCATTAATGATTTTTTACCCATTAATGGTGCACACTAGTCTACCAATTATTGACCTTTTATATTTTGAATCCTCTCCCATAGTTCTTAACAACCCTCCTAGTTACCTTGTTTGTCTTCTTCACAAGAATCTATGGCAAGAGGGTTCACAACCAAAAATTTGGAAGCTTAAAGAACAAGTATTTGGCATAGATAAAATAGAGTAATTTTATAGAGGTCTAATAGAAACATAAACTTTTATTTAGAAAAAATGAGTTTCTTCCACATAGGATAAAATGACCTTCATAGATGGAATTGGTGCAATGTGCAATGTTCCTCCATGATCAGAATGTTTATATAAGCTACTAGAAATAATGTTCAAAGAATTCAAGATTCTAAGAGAAAGATAGAAAAATGTTGTTCTAGGCTAGCTTAGCTTGAAGAGAATCTAGGCAAAGGCATTATTCCCCATAGCCTATAAATGGAAAAACCATACCTTCAAATTCCAAATGAAGATATTAATAATCAATATTTTGATGAGTCAGAGGCACTCATAAAATATTTCGCTCTAAAATGTCCAAATCGTACGTCTATAATTTCAAAAAATACATAGATAAATTACCTACTCAGGTCAGTGTTTTTATTCCTAGTATTTTATTGCCTATAGTTAAGAAAATTATTGCAGACTATAAATAAAAACAATATAATTTCTCAATAAATTGCTTTAGGAAGGGAATCCTAGATTAAAGAGCTTTTTGAGAGAAATATCTAGGCTTGGAGAGTTGAAATAAAATAATAATAAAAAACATACAAGAGAATAGTAGTCGTAATAAAAACATACTTCAAAAGTCCCAAAATTTAATATATCAATAGCTACAGAAAGCATAGCCAACTAGGTTAAAATATAAATCAAACAATAAATAAATCATCAAAAAAACTAATCACATGCACATAAAATATCTTTCCTACACAACACAACAAGAATAGAAGTCATAGTAGAGGGTCAAACTAGAGAGCCTCTACTACATAGAAAAGACAATTAAAACAAACAATATCCACAACATAGAAACAAACAACAACAACCAAAACCACAAAAAAGGAATAAAAAATCAAGACAACAACAAAAACAACAAAGGTAGCAGTAGAAAAAGGGGCATAATTTAAACTTTTGGGACCCTTCTCCAAGAAGACAAATGAAGGGGATAAACTTCCAGAACCACACTTCCTCTATGAAGCAAAAATTGGGATACGATAATGGAAGAAATTTTTGCAGCTTTGGTTTTGATAATCCAAGAAAAGTTTTTTCCCAATCTATTTAGATGCGGTAAGGGTAGGGGTTATTTCGATACCAAAATGGTGGCAAAAATAAAAAATAACCCCTTGATACATAATTTTGAGCCCACAGGATTTTGCTTGTTGGTACTTTTATAGGAGTCTTGTTTGGGTTGTGGATGGAAAAATTACAAACATTATCATCCATAATCCGTTCTTTAAAAACTTACCCATAATGAAATTGAGGCCCTCAGCCTAGGTTTAAATTTCCTCCCTATTCCTCCTCCAACACCCAAAAAGGTTCTAAATTAGTATTTTTCAGCATTTTGTAGATATTTTCATATTGAATTGTTATTTGGACTGATAGGTGGTCCTCCAAAATTTCCTAAGCCCATTCATCCTTTTCGTGTCTCCAACCCAAGTTTTAATCCCTCATTTTTTTACAAGCCTTTGGAAGAATTATTGGCATGGGTGAAATATTCCTCAATAATAAATTATTTGTTACCAATCCAACCTGCCAATTTTCCTTTTCACCCCATATCTAGTCTGCCATTCATTCCCTTGCTAATGAAAAATATATTTTCATTAGGCCCATAGATAAAAACTTGAGTTTTTGTGTTTTCACCATGGACTAGTACATTTTAGAAAGTTTTTCCTAGCTTTCAGATCAGAATGTGTACTTTGAAGTGAGCAAAGTCCTTGCTGGGATATTTTTTATTAGCTATAAGACTTGCTTGGTTGGGATTTTAGGAGGAATATAATTTCAAAACACAGTAGCAAATGCATGCTCCAGGTCACACCATCCTCTTCTATTTTACCTACTCCCAAAAATCCATAAGCCTAGGCTTTCTAGATGATCGATATGTTCTTATTTTGGCTTCATGTTGGAACCTGCCTCGAAATGGTTTAATCATCAACTCCTATAAATTTTGTTGAAACAAAAAAAAAATCATCTATTAGATTCCATATCTCTAATTAAATATTTGCATGGTCATACGTTTCCTCAAGACATCATTATTTTCTATTTTAATGTTGAGAGTCTTTATCCCAGCATCCCTGAATCTCAAGGAATAGCAACACTCCATTATTTTTTAAGAAATGAACTTGAGCTAACCAAGATAAACTTTCTGATAAGGCTTGCAGAGATAGTGCTAACACACCACTACTTAGAGATCAAAGGGAAAACATACAAGTAGATAATAGGAACAACCATGAGAAGAAATTTTACTTTGGTTTATGCTTGTTCATTTCTTTGTCATCTAGAGGAACAATTATTTAATAATATTGTTGTGGAAAATATTTTATTTTGTAAAATATACATTAATGATGCTATTGGAGTTTGGCATGGCCCTAAGGAGGATATTAATGGTTTTCTTGCTACCTATCGTTCCTTCTGTAAAAAATTAAAATTACTTCCTTTGTTTTTTATTTTGAAGTAATACTTATAGATACTATATTTTTTAAGGGGCCTAATTTTTCTTAGATTGGAATTATCTATACCAAATTATTTTAGAACTCAATAAATTCCTATCAATACATCCCTACTTTCTCCTATCATCTGGTTCATCAACAAAAAACCTTTATCATGAGTGAACTCAATATATTTATAGTTAGAGAAAGCTCTAGGGATGAATTTATTTCTATTAAAATAATTTTTTTAATAGACTCATAGCTAGCGGATATCAAATTAATTTTCTCCTACCTTTTTATAAGAAATTTAAATTTGATAGTAGACCTTCACTTTTGGCTAGAATTCTAGAGCGAGCAACATGCAGACATGGAAACAAAATGAAAATAATTCCTCTTATTTTTAAGCTCAACAACTATAATTTTGTTAGAGATCTTCAAATCAACACAGATACTATTCCTCTAATGTTTGAAAAATGAAGAAAATATAGATATCTCAAGGATATTTCTTGAGGCATCATTTGCTTAATTTGATCTTATCATTGTAAAAATAAAATTGTTTGAGGGACTCTATTTCCTACCTTGTATTTTAACATTTCTAGGTGGGTGTGTCTCTTTTGGGGGATTGAGTCTGGGAATTCTCTTCTTTTCATTATCTTGGTTTAACCTAAGATTTGTAATAATGCTTGGGTGTTTTTATCCCACATGCATTACTCTTGGTCTCCCCCATAGAGTTAGGTCTTTATAAAGAGAGGTTGTACCTCTTCAAAGTCCACTCTATTGATTAGACCTATAGGTAAAAATATGTTCAAATATTTGTATATGTATCACTTCCTTTTTTCAAATAAAAATTCAATAAATTTTTTTTTATTCCTTTCCTAACTCGTCTCTTTCTTCAAGTGTATAATCCCTATTTTTTCTTCCTATTTTATAATATGTTTTTGTTGCTGGTATTATGGTTTTAACTTGCATGTAATGTGATCTGGTGAACCAAAATATTGTAGCACTACGAGTATGATCTTCACTTGCACATTTATGATCTAGTGAATCAAAAAGTAGTTTACATTTTTAGAACTTTGCTTCACCATGTTTATTTTTTCATTAATTATTTGACCCATTAAATGTGCACACTACTCTACTAGTGATTTTGAATCCTCTCTCATAGTTACTAACAGTACCATAGTTCCCTTGTTTGTATTTTTTGCAAGCATCTATGATAAGAGTGTTCATATAAATAAATTTGAGAACTTAAAGAATGGGTATTTAACATAGATAAAATGGAATATTTTTATAGATGTCTAATAGAAATAAAAGGTTTTGGTAAAAATAAAATATTTCCTTCCACATAGGATACATAGACCTTCATAGATGGAATTGGTGTAATGCACGATGTTCCTCCACGACTAGAGTCTTCATACAAGTTGTTGGAAATAATGTTTGAAAAATTCAAGATTCTAAGTCAAAAAGTAGAAAATTTCATTTCATGATAGCGTAGATTGAAGTGAATCTGGGCAAAGGCATTGTTATCCATAGCATACAAATGGAAAACCACACCTTCAAATTCTAGATGAATATATTAATAAATATTTTTTTGATGAGTCAAAGGCACTCACAAATATTTTTTGCTTGGAAATGGCCAAATTGTACATTTGTAATTTTTAAAATATATAGATAAATTAGCTACTTAGGCCATTGATTATATTACTAGTAATTTATTCCCTATAGTTAAGTAAATTCTTGTAGATTTTTTAAATAGACACAAGATAATTTCTCAATAAATTTCTTTAGAATGGAAATCCTATATTCAAGAGTTTTTTGAGGGAAATATCTAGGACTAGAGAGTTGAAATACAAGTCAAAAAATACATATAAAATAAAGCCAAAGTTTCTCAAGATAATGCTACTTTAGAAGTCCTCGAAGTCAATATGTCAAAAGATATAGAAAGCATAACCGACTTGGTTAAAAGAGAAATCAAACAACAAATGATTGTTTGGAAAAACTAATCACAGGCGCACAAAAGAAATTTTCTACACAAAACAATAGGAATAGAAGTCAAAGTAGAGGGCCAACTCAATGATCCTTTAATACACAAAAAAGGCAATCATAGTAATAACATCCATAACATAGAAATAAACAACAACAATGTAGCCACAATAATGGAATAAATAACCAAGATGATAAAAACAACAAAGTCAGTAGCAACAACAATTACGAGAGGATAATGTTCCTTCGTGTAGAAACAATTACGAGAGGATAATGGAAGAAATTTCTACAGCTCTAGTTTCAAGAATCTAAGACAAATTTTTACCCAATATATTCAAAAGCAATAATGAAGGGGTTATTTGATGCTAAAATACTTATAAAAAACCAAACTAACCCCTTGGTCTACAATTTTTATCTCACAAAAGTAACACATCTAGTTGTATTTTTTAAGGGGCCCAATTTTGCTCATACTAGAATTCTCTACACTAGATTATTTTAGAAGCTAATGAATGCCTATAAATACATCCTTTTTTCCTCCTACAATATAATTCATCAACAAAAGGCCTTTATCTTGAGTGAACTCAACAATTGTTTGGTGAGAGAAAGATCTAGTGATGAATTTATTTCTATTACAAATAATTTTTTTAAGACTCGAAATTAGGGGATATCAAATTAATTTTCTTCTACCTTTGTTTGAGAAAGTTAAATTTGATGGTACGCTTTCACTTTTGGCTAGAGTTCTAGAGGAAGCAACATGCAAATGTGGAACCAAAATAAAAATAGTTCCTCTTATTTTGAAGCTGGACAACTGTAAAATTTTCAAAGATCTTCGAATCCACATAGATATTATTTCTCAAATGTTTGAAAAATGGAGAAATGATAAAGAGCTCATTGATCAAGGCATCATTTGCTAGAGGAACCAAAAAATTCTTTGATCTTCTTTTTATAAAAATATATATTTTTTTTAGGGACTCTATTTCCCACCTTGTATTTTTATATTTTTTAATGTGTTCTTTCCCTTTTCTAGGTGGGTGTGTCTTTTTAAAGGGGTTGAGACTAGGAATTATCTTATTTTCATCATATTTATATATAAACCTATTGTTCATAATAATACTTGGGTGTTTTTTATCCACATGCATTACTCTTAAGCTCCACCTAGTGTTAGGTCTTTAAAAAGTGAGGTTGTACCTCTTCGAAGCTCACTCCACTAATGAGCCCTATAGGTCAAAATGCATATAGATTTTTGTAGATGTATTAATTCCTTTTTGTAAATAAAAATTCAATCAAATATTTGTTGTTCCTTTCCTAACTAGTCTTGTTCTTTAAGTTTATAATCACCCTTTTTCCTTCCTTATATTTTCTAATACATTTTTGCTACTAGTATTATACTTTTCACTTGCACGTAATGTGATTGTGTGAAATAGGAAACATGCAACACTAAGAGTATGCTCTTCACTTGTGCATCTACAATCTGGTGAATCATAAACTAGTTACATTTTTAGAGTATTGCTTTACCATGTTTATTTTTTCATTAATGAGTTTACCCATTCATGGTGCATGTTGCTTTACCAGGTATTAACCTTTTAGATTTTGAATCTCCTCCCATAGTTCCTAATAGTTCCCTTAGTTCCCATTTTTATATTCCTCTCAAATATTTATGACAAGAGTGTTCACATAGCAAATTTGGGAGCTTGAAGAACATGTCTTTGGCATAGATAAAATGGAAGAATTTTGTACAGGTCTAATAGAAATAATTTTTTTGCTTAGAATGAAAGAGTTCCTTTCACATCGGATAGGACCTTCATATATGGAATTTGTGCAATGTGTTATATTCCTCCATGACTAGATTATTTAGAAAAGCTCCTAGAAACAATGTTCAAAGAACTCAAGATTTTGAGTAGAAAGGTAGAAAAATACCATTCCAAGCTAGCCCAAATTGAAGAGAATTTGGGAAAAGGTATTGTTCTCCATAGCCTAAAAATGTAAAAACCACACCTTCAACTTCGAGATGAAGAAAATAATAAACAACTTTCTAATAAATTGAAGACATTCATAGAAATATTTTGCTTAGAAATGGCCAAATTGTACAACTATAATTTCAAAAATACATAGATAAATTAGCTACTCAGGTCAATAATTATATTCCAAGCATTTTATTATCTACAGTGAAGGAAATTCTTACAAATTTTACAAATAAATATAAGATAATTTCTAGAAAAATTGCTTTGAAATGGAAATCCTAGATTAAAGATATTTTCAAGGATATGTTCTAGGCCTAGAGAGTTGAAATACAAATTCAAAAAGACATAGAAGAGAAATCCAAAGTTGCTCAAGAGAAATCTACTTCAAAAGTCCTAGAAGTTAATATATCAAAATCTACAAAAAGCATAGCTAACTTGGTTAAAAGATAAATTAAGCAAGAAATCAATCTTCTAAAAAATCTAATCACAGGAGCACAAAATAACATTCTTGAACAACATAATAGGAATACAATTCATGATAGAGGACCAAACCATAGAGCCTCTACTACATAGAAAATGCAATCACAGCAACAACATCCACATCATAGAAAAAAACAATAACAACAACATCCTCATAAAAATAATAAACAACAAAGACAATAAAAAAAACAACAAAGGTAGCAACAACAATAGGGACATAAGTTAAGCTTTTGGGGCCCTTCTTCAAGAAGAAAAAATAAGGGGAGAAACTTTTAGAACCCCACTTCCTCTATGAAGTAACAATTGTAATAGGACAATAGAAGAAAATTTTGTATCTTTGGTTTTGAGAATCCAAGAAGGTTTTTGCCCATTCTATTTAGAAGCAATAATGGTAGGGGCTCTTCTGACAAAAAAATGGTTGCAAAAATAAAAATATAACCCCTTGGTTCATAATTTTTAGCCCACAAGATTTTGGTCATTGGTACTTTTACAGGAGTCCTATCTGGGCTGTGGATGGTAAAATAAAAAATATTGTCATCTATAATTTTTCCTTCAAAAAACTTATCCAGAATGAAATTGAGGCCCTCAACATGGGTTTCAATTTCCTCGCTATTCCTCCTCCCATGGAAAAATAGGTTATAAAATAGAAATTTTTAACCTTTTCTAGATATCTTCATCTTGAATGGCTATTTGAACAGAGAGGTGGCCCTCCAAAATTGCATAATCCCATTGATGATTTCTATGTCTCCAACCTAAGTTTTAATCCCTCATGGTTTTATAAGCATTTGGATGAAATTATTGGCATGGATAAAATATTCCTCAATAACAAATTATCTACTACCAATCCCACCCATCAATGTACCTTTTCACCCCATATCTAGTCTACCATTTGTTCCCTTGCAAGTAATAAATCCATTTCCATTAGACCCGTATATAAAAACATGGGTGATTATGTTTTGTCCATGGAATAGTACATTTCAAAGACTTTTCTTAGCTTTTAGATTAGAATGTGTACTTTGAAGTGAACAAAATCCCTTAGTAGGATGTTTTTTATTAGCTTTGGTGTTTGGTTGGGCTTTTATGAGGAATCTACTTTTAGAAAACAATAGGAAATTTATGCTCCAGGTAACACCATGAAGTGCCAAAGTGTGTGTATTTTACCTGCTTCTCAAAATACATAAGCCTACGCTTTTTGGCCAGCCCATAATTTTTTTGTGTGGAAAACATTCCAGAAGGGATGCCACTTTCAAGTAAGACCCAAGGAGGTAGAGGTATCTCTTCCACCAAAATCACCCAAGGCTTGTACCTGGAATACCACCTTTGACATACTCAAGGAGTAAACCTAAAAAAACAAAAAAACAAGAACACACAAACACAAACACACAAAAATATTAAATAAAATAAAAGAAAATGCACCTTGAGTGTCTAAAAAAGATAAAGCACAACCAAACACACACACAATAATATTAAAAAAATACAAAATGAACCCCACAAAAAAAACACAAGAACAAAATAACAAAACACAAAATTAACAAAAAACAACAGAACACTACAAAGACACAACCAACAAAAACATGAAAAACAAGAATAACCAAAACCTAAAAAAAAAAAAACAAAATAAAAAGAACAACCAACAACAGACAACAGAGAAAAATAAAAACATAAAAAACACTCATACACCAAAATATAAAAATACCAATTTACACAAACATATAGAAACACAAGCACAAGAACAACAACAAAAAATACAAAACAACAAAAAAAAAACAAAAAAAAACACAACATAAATAGAAAAGAAAAAAAATAGAACACAATAATGACCTTTTTAGACCAAAATACTATTAAGGCAATAATCAACAGAGGAAACAAAAGAAATATTATTTTGATCTAGGGAACTAAAATACCTTGACCGAACCAAATAGAAGCAAAAATAAAGCAAGAAGAAACTAGGTACCTCCACAACTAGAGCCATCCAAAGAAATGATAAAAATAAGAGCTTCCCTTATTTGTGAAGTGCAACATCTAGGAGAGTGGTCGTAGCAAGTAAGATAACCTTTGTCCAATGCCCAATTAGCTAGAGCATTAGCACCCTTATTTTGATCTCTAACCACGTGATTGTAATCAACTTTAAAAACTATGGATTAACTAAATCTTCTCAATAATTCTTTTTATTATCCAATCAACCTTATGATTCTTAGGAGTCTTCAAAATATTAATCATGAGTTAAGAGTTAGACTCAACTAGTACACTTTTCCATCCAACCTTAGTAGCCTTTTAAAGGCCTCTAAGGATACCATACCCCTTAGCAAGATTATTGGATAGAATACCCAAATTCTCAGCAAAAGTAAAAACCAAGGAGCCATCTGAAAGTCTACCAATTCCTCTCATACTAGCTTTTCCAGGGTTCCCTCTAGAGGTTCCATTAGTATTGACTTTTCCAAAATCCTTAGGAGGAGGTTGTCAATACTTGTTCTATCCATATTGCAATTAGTCACATTCCCTTTAATTTGGTTGCTCTTATAAGAGTTAATCTTAAATATTTACATCACTTGATCCCATATTTTGTGGGATTTTTTATGGTTATTAAGAAGTTGATGGAATGATTCAAGTAATTTGGCAATAGTATTTTTTCATATATAGTTGGTAATGGTATTTTTTCATATACAATTTGCACCCTGTGATGTATTAAAAGCCAAGTAAATAACCTCACCTTAGACCAGAGCTTTTTATCCCACAACTAAAAAAATATGTTGAATGATTGTTTGGGATTATTATGGCATAAGGTCAAATAACCTTGAGCAACTGAATAATCACCCTTAGTAATGTTGTTCCATCCAAAAAAATCTTTATCATGGGACCAAAAGAGAGATTTCATATGAATGATGCATTAGATATCTTATATTTACCTTTCTAGGATTTGAATAGGCCAATCCTCAATAGGGATCCAATATCTACCAACATCTGAATTACCAGTATGGTACCAACAGTAATCGACCACATTTATCCAGTTAGCTCGGTGAAGCTCCTCCATCCAAGGCCTTCAATCAAGAAATTGAGTTATCAAAGGCTTGTGACCATCCCAAGAATCTATCAAAAAATTTACCTATTGACCATTATGAATGATCCAAAATAAACTTTTCTTTATCAAATCCTCATTAGTCTTAAGAACTTCTAAAATGGGAGAACCTTTAGAAGGCAATTGATAGCGAACAAGGTCTTCACAACTTTTGTTCTCAGTATATTTAGCACATAAATTCTTGGTCCAAAGAGCATTGGTGTTATGCAAAACCCTCCAATGTAATTTAGTAGCTAAAACTTTATTTTTATTAATAGAAGGCTGAAATCCTAACCCCATTCATTCTTAGGAAGACATAAAGTGTCCCATTTCACCAAGGCCCATTTTTTTCTCCTTATTACCACTCCATAGGAACCGATGACTGATTTGATCTAGTTCTCGAAGAACAACCTTTGGGATATTCAACACGATAGAAACATAAATAGTAATAGCCTGAAGGATTGATTTTACGAAGGTGATTCTACCTTTAGAAGAAAACCATCTATTGGTCCACTTTCCAATTTTCTTCTTGACTTTGTCCAACAACCAATTCCAATATATTTTTTTTGTCTTCGAATATTGATGGAAATACCTAAATAAGTGATTGGAAGGGAGGTCTTATTATATATTAATTTATCCAAGACCATGGATTCCTGTCTGGAAGAGCAGTGAAAGAAAATGACTTTAGATTTATCTTCATTGATCAATTGCCCGGTAGCCTTAGAAAAATAGCTAATGATTTGCTCAATAATTGAATCTCCCTTAACAATAGCTTTACCTAAAAGAGTAGAGTCATCAACAAATTGAAAATTAGAAATAGGTCTAGTTCCATGAGCAATGGTAACTCCCTCAAGGGTTTTGTTTTATCTCTTTTTGGTTATAGCCCTACCTAAGCATTCAACAATAATGATTAATAAATAAGGGGATAGGAGGTCACCTTGCCTAATTCCTTTGGAATTTGGGAACAATTGAGAAGGTTTACCATTTATAAGAACCAAGTAGGAAATTGAAGAGATACATCCCATAATCCTATCCATCCAATCTTGAGAGAAACCAAATTGCCTCAAAACTTTGATAAGGAAGTGCCAATCCACTCTATCATAAGATTTGGATAAGTCTAACCGAATGAACATGGAAGGATATTTTTGCATATCTATGGAATGGATGGCTTCCTGAGCAAGAACTATCTCATAAAATATTTTATACCCTTCCACATAACCCCCTTGTTCAGGGGAAATAATCTTATGTAAAAGAGGCTTCAACGTTTTTGCCATGATCTTAGTAATGATTTTGAGAAGAACATTACATACAGCAATAGGTCTAAAAGGTGAGATATGTTCAACCTCTTGAGCTTTTGGAACAAGAGTAATATAAGTTTTATTGATAACCTTAAAAAAATTTATGGCTTTTGTGGCTTCTTCCACCACCTCTAACAAATAAGCATGAAGGATATCCCAAAACTCTTGGTAGAACTAAACCATCAAGACCTGGGGTTTTTTCTTTTTGTATTTTAAAAACTACCTATTTAAGCTCATTGATAGTAACAAGAGCTGTCAAAATAGAGTTATCCTCAGAAGTGATAAGATGAGGGATTTCTTGAAGAATATTTTGTTGAGAAGACAAGTCAAGAGGAGTACCAATAAAAATATTGGAAAAGTAATTGACAACAATAGAGTTCATGACATACCAAGTATAGACAACATCTCTAAAATATGATTTTAGGGAAGAAATAAAGTTGTGATATCTTCGAGTAGAAGAGATTTGTGGAAGAAATTTGTGTTTTGATCACCTTATTTGAGCCATTAAATTCTAGATTTTTTCTTCCATAAGAGTTCTCTTTTTTTCCATTCCTCTAACTGAGTTGTGAGTTTAATTTCATCTACACTTTACTCTCTATGAGGCCATCTAAAAGGATTTTATTATTTAAATTTTCAAGCTGAGTTATAACTTCATGTTTTTCTTATGAACATCCCCAAACTCCTTCCAGTTCCAAGTCTTGATTTTGGATTTAATGTATTGCAAGATTTTGGCAAAACATAACATCTTAGTCCCATACCTAGGTTAACCTTCTTTCCACCATTGTTGCATTCGAGGTTTAAAAGAATTGTCTCTAATCCACATTAACTAAAATTGAAAAGGAGAGAAACTCATATTGATTTTCCATATTTCCACCATGACAAGCCAGTTATTTGAACCGACATTATTAAGAGTCTTCACTTTAGAAATGTTACCTTGGATTAAGAAATTTTTAGAGAGCAAGAACCTATCCAATCTTAAAATTATACAATCTAAGCCTTGCTTTCTATTAGACCAATTCATAAGGCCATTATCTGGATGGATGTCCACAAGATGGAGGTTTGTAATATATTTGCTCATGATATCTGTGCTCTTGTCCAAATTTCTATTTCCCTCTATTTTTCATCTAGAGAGAGGATGGTATTGAAATGTCCTTCAATCAAGATCCAAGCTTGTAGAAAATGAAATATAATATAAGCAATATTCTTCCACTCTATTCTTTTTTCCTCCAAATTAGTTGTAGCATAAATAGTAATGTAGAGCATAATTTGGTTGGAATGTCTTCTTTGAATAACTATAGCTACAAAATCCCAAATACCAACCGTATGGTGAATAACTACCTCTTTTGGATCCCAAAGACAAGAAATGCCAAAATAAGTCCCCTGGTAACTGAGAGAAACCACTTTTCTAGTTGGTAAAATTTTACTAGAAATTGATTCCATATCCTCTATTGACATCTTCGTTTCTTGAAGAAAAACAAGAAGTGGACGATTTATATGAATAATTCTTCTAATTTTATTTTATTTTGAAAGACTCCCTTTGAGTCCTCTAATATTCCAAGTGATGATATTCATTAATACCAAGGCTAAAAAATTTGGGAAGGGCATTAATATTACCTTCCTATAAAAGCTTTTCACCTTCTTTTACCATATGATATTTATTAGTCTTGCGACCTGCCTTTTGATTAGAATCCATCTTCAATTTTTTTCCCCTATTTGTTGACTTACTCCAATTGAATATGATATGGCTTCTAGCCTTGAAGAATGCGTGTACACAGTCAAAATTTTACCAAAAGGTTCAATAGAGTCTATATTGGGACCTGTATTATTTGAAGTTTTAACATTTAAAATATTGTTTTTCTTGTGAATATTTTCTCCATTTTTTTCTGTTGAAAACATTTGATTTGTTGGTTTGTCTCTGAGTTCTTCCCTTTATATTTAAATTATGTTTCTAATATTTCTATTTCCATTATTTCCTCTTCCTCACTTGGGACCTGATTTGTGGAAATAATTTCAAACATATTAGAAGATAAATTTGACTGATCTTTCATAGTTGGTTTTTCTAAGTGTTCTTATTGTTAGGAATTTAAAAACCTGTTGAATTTATATCTTCTTTCTTTTTATATGGAATTTTATCTGGATAAAAACTAGCCAAATGACCATATTCATGGTAAATTCTACAACGAAAAGGGATTTTCTCATAGTTCACTACTTGCTCCCAAGTGTCCTCCAAAAATTGTAAAGTGATCTTCTTAGGTAGGATATTGTCAAAATCCATTAAAACACAAATCCAAGCATAAATAATAAATTCAAATTTTTTAGTAAAATCAGTAGTCATCATAAATATTCCTAAAGTGTTTTCAATTGAAGAAAAAATAGTTGGATTCTAGAATTCATTTGGGAGTTAAGAGTCTAACCCACACAGGACCTGTAGAAGGCATCTCTTCTTCAAATTTAAATTTAGTATGCTAGGGTTTCATGAAAAGCCTTGCCCTTCCAAAGAACCAGGGACCCCCTTGAAAAGTTTTCTCTCTATCTTCATTATTAGAAAATAAAACAAGAAAATAACCATTTGGATAAATAGATATTTGTAAATCACCTTTAGTTTTCTAGATTTTTTTAGCCTAGAATTTGAAAGAAGATAGGCTCAGACAAAAACCTACGAAACGACAAATTAGTCATATTTTTACCAGATATTCAGTGTCAATCTAAATGTTACCCACATCAACCTTAACAATAGGAGTTCCATAAGCTACCTTAAGACATCCTAACTCTATTTTTCTAAGATCAATCTTAGGGATTCATAGAGATTTATGATAATCCCTAATATTAATATTAGCATTAGGTTGAGGTTGTCCACCATGGAGGGCATCCCTAAAATTCATTTTTGGGGCTGATTCTTCAAAATTCTTACCCTTGACAGGGGTTTCCATAGTAGATTTATTTTTTGAGTGCACCTTAGCACTAGATTCACATGAGATCTTGGCCATTTTTTTATCAGCTACTTGAAACTTGTTTTGTAATATCTTTAATCCATGGCCTAGATGTCGTGGAAAGATATGATTTTCACTTTTCTTTTGTGCAACAAATTGGAAGCCATTGTCATTCAAGTTCACAACATGAATATCTATTGAAAGATAAATTTATAACCCATCTTGGATCCCTTGCAATGTTTTTTGCTAAAATATTGAGTAGAAACCACAAAAGTATTGGCTGCTAGGGCTTGAAGGCCCCGAAAACCAACCTCTGGAGCTGCTTGCACTTAACCTAGATAAAAATCTCACACAATTGCTTGCCAAAAATCTTGTTCACACATAGGTATGCACTAGTATATTTGTTGCTCTAAATGATCTGAAAATTAGTGAAGACATTCTACGGTTTATCAGGCATCTGCCCTTAAATTTTCAGCTCAATCCAAGTTCAGATGAATGAAATATGGCTGAAACAAGTTCGGTAGTTTGGGCAATCCTACGAAAAATGTCCCTCACAATGTTTTCTTCTCAATACGTAGGTGTAAAACTGGCCAACCCATATATTCCTACTATTTTTTGAAGCAAAAAAATCATCTCTAGAATTCCATATCTCTAATTAAATATCTGAATAGTCGTACTTTTCCTGAAGACATCATTCTTTTTTCTTTTTATGTTGAGAGTATCTATCCTAGAATCCCCAACTCTCAAGGACTAGCAAACCTCCATCATTTTTTGAGGAATGAATTTGATCCAACCACCACAAACTTTGTGGTAAGTCTTGCAGAGATAGTGTTAACACAACACTACTTGGATTTCAAAGGGAAACCATACAAGTAAATAGGAGGGACAACAATAGGAAGTAATTTTGCTTTGGTTTATGCTTGTTTATTTCTATATCATGTAGAGGAATATGTATTTAATAATGTTAATATGAAAAATATTTTATTTTATAAAATATATATTAATGATGTCATTGGAGTTTAGCATGGTCCTAAGGATGATCTTAATGGTTTTATTGTTGCCTATGGTTCCTTCTATGACAATATTAAAATTACTTCCATTTTTTTCTGATTTTGAGGTAACACTTCTAGATACTATTATTTTTAAGGGGTTTGATTTTAGTCATATTGGAATTCTTTGCACCAAATTATTTCAAAAACTGATGAATGCCTATCAATACATCCTTGCTTCCTCCCATCATCCAGTTTATCAACAAAAGACCTTTATCATGGGTGAAATCAACAAATTTTTGGTGAGAGAAAGCCCTAGCGATGGATTTATTTCTATTAAAAATATATTTTTTAACAAATTTAGAGCTAGGGGATATCAACTTAATTTTCTCCTACCTTTGTTTGAGAAAGTTAAATTTTATGGTAGACCTTCACTTTTGGCTAGATTTTTAGAGCGAGTAGCATACATACATGGAACCAAAATAAAAATAGTTCCTCTTATTTTGAAGCTAGAAAACTATAATTTTGTAAGAGATATTTGAATCAACATAGATATTATTTCTTGAATGTTTAAAAAATGGAGAAAAGATAGAGAGTTCAAGCATATTGCTTAAGGCATAATTTACTAGAGGAACCAAAAACCTCTTTGATCTATCTTTGTAAAAATAAAATTGTTTGAGGGACTCTATTTCCCACCTTGTATTTTCACAGTTTTTAATGTGTTTCTTCTCTTTTTTGGGTGGGTGTGTTTTTTTGAGGATTGAGCCTTAGACTTATTTTATTTTCACCATATTTGTCTATAAAATTGTAGTTTGTAGCAATGCTTGGGTTTTTTATCCCACATGAATTACTCTTTAGCTCCCTCATAGAGTTAGGTCATTATCAATAGAGGTTGTACCTCTTTGAAACTCACTCCATTGATGAAACCTATAGGTGGAAATGCTTTTGAAGTTTTGTAGATGTATTACTTCTTTTTTCTTAAATAAAAATGTAATCAATTTTTTTTTGTTCCTTTTACAACTCATATCTTTATTTAAGTTTATAATCCCTCTTTTTTCTTCTTAATATTTTCTAATACATTTTTGTTGTTGATTTTATGCTCTTCACTTGCATGTAATGCGATCCGGTGAACCATAAATCTTATAGCACTAAGGGTATGCCCTTCACTTGTGCATCTACGATTTGGTGAATCAAAAACTAATTAAAATGTTTAAAGTATTGCTTCATCATGTTTCATTTTTCATTAATGAGTAATCCTATTGTGGGGAACATGACACCATGGTTGAGTACTTTATCAAAGATAGATTGTTGTTTAAAGGAATATAATTGTGCATACCATAGGGCTCAATGAGGGATAACTTGGTAAGAGAGAAACATAGTGGACTAGCTAGACATTTTGGAGTAGATAAAATATTGAGATAACTTTGTGTTAATTATTATTGGCTTGGAATGACTGTAGATGTTAGAAATTTTGTCCAAGATTTTTGATTTTGTCAGCATGAAAAGGTGAGGAGTCAAAATACTAGATTTTATCAACCATTACCAATACTAGAGAGGACATGGGAAGATGTGAGCTTAGAATTTATTATTGGGTTGTGAAGGACACAAAGGGGTAATGACTCTATTTTTGTTGTCATTAACAGATTCTAGAAGATGGCACATTACATACCTTGTAAGAAAATGAGTGATACTACCCGTATTGCTAATTTGTTCTTCCAAGAAGTTGTGATATTGCATGGTTTGCCAAAGATCATTGTGTTAGATAGGGATGCAAAGTTTGTAGGTCACTTTTGGCATACCGTATAGAAGAGGTTGGGTACTAAATTACGCTTTAGTTCACCCTATCACCCTCAAATAAATGAAAAAATTGAAGTAGTAAATAGAAGCCTTGGAAATTTATCGTGATGTCTAGTTGATAAGAAGCCAAAGTTATGGGATATTGTGTTAGCGCATGCAAAATTTGCATACAATAATTTGGTAAATGGAAGCATGGCCAAAAATTCATTCCATATTATGTATGAAACTCATTGTCGAGGAGTAGATGATTCACATAGCATAGCTAAATTACAAAACCTCAGTGCTATGGTGGCAGATTTTTTTGAGATTGTGTAATATTTACATCGTAAAGTAAAGGTTGATTTGGAAATAAATATCATGAAATACAAACAACATGTTGACCTCAAGCATCAAATATAGGAATTCCAAGTTGAATATTTGGGTTTGGCATACTTACAAAAGGAGAGGGTTACCAAAGGTACTTACAACAAACTAAATTAGAAGAAGATTAAACCTTGCAAGGTCCTGAAGAAGTTTATTGCCAATGCATATGAGATTGGGCTTCGAAAAGGCATCAACATTTCACCCATTTTTAATTTCACTAATTTATAACCATAATTTGATCCATCTAGGGATGCAGACGAAGACCAAACAATTGACGTTTCAATAGAACAATGGATAACATAGTTGCTAGAGAAGAAACAAGATAACATTGAGGTGATCATAGACTCATGAATGTCAGGGTCTACTATGAGTACCTGGTCAAGTGGAAGAAACAATTGACAAAAGGGGCAATGTGAATGAGCACTTTTGAGATACCTAAGTATGGAATCACCATTGTGGACTTCAAAAATGTTCGTGAGCTTTGTTGATGAACATTTTCTCTTACCCGATGAGTATGATGTAAATATCTGCATGGAAGAAGAAACGACATGACTTTTCTACTAACACAAGAGGAAGGTAAAACGATTAGACAAAAATGTATAAAAGGCCACAATGGGAGTCTACGAAGCAAAGGCCGAAAGAGAAATGAAGGATAGATGAGGAGTAAAATATTAGAGTGCTCTAGATAGTCTAGATATGCATAAACATACATTGTGTAACAACCATGAGGATAACATTAATAAAAAACCATTTTTCAATCCTTGCATAGTTGTTATATGTTGTTATTATTTTGTAATACTAAATTCATGCATTGTTATATATGTCATTGCAGGTTATATGGCACCAATAGTTACTGCAAGTTGACGCACTCAAGAATTGTGAGCATCCATCTAAAGCTAGTTAGGAGGGGATCATTGCTAGGACAAAGTAACCAGAACCCTATCATAATATGGTGTGGCCTGTTAGGGAGTTGGAGACGAAACTGACAAAATTAGAATACATCATAGAAGGGAATTGCTGGCCAAGAAAGGAGCCATCTTCGGTAATCAGTTATTGTCTAAAACCTATGCTCATGTTATCCAATCATTTCCAATGTTCTGATTGTCGTCTCAGGTTTGCCATCCTTGCAAGATATTGTTAAGTAGGATTTGCCGACTAAACCAAGACATTAACAAAACTTGCCGACATCATCTATACTTGTCGTCACAAGGAGCCCATCACATGAAGCAATTGGTCATTCGTCTTGCTATATCCATCTTGGCGAATTGCAATCACAAGAAGCAGTTGGGCATTTGTCTTGCCATATCCGTCTTGGGTAACTGCAGTCACATGGAGCAGTTGGGCATCCATCTTGGGGCGTTGTCGTCACAAGGAGTAGTTGGGCATCCGTCTTGTTATATCCGTGTTAGGGAACTGCCGTCAGTAGGAGCAGTTGTCTCGCGTCTTGCCACATCCGTCATGGAAGAACCGACCATCACAAGAAATAATAGTCATCAAAATTGTTATTTACGCCATCAGCTATGATATCTGCTTACATCAGTGACTGAAGGAACCAGATTGCTGCATCAGGTTCCCCTTTTAATCCTTGGTTTGCCCTTTGTTTCCCATGTACATAACGCGCAGCACCATGTGAAACGACCCCAACGACAGTCCCAGAGAATTCCGAGTATTTAGAAACAAGAAATCCAGTCCATATGCTTCATATCAAACTTATAATTAAGGCTTGTTAATCAAATTTGACAAGCTTACCATGATCAAAACGTCCTTGGACAGGGCACCATATCCCAGCCACAGAAGGTTGGCGACGAAAGTGCACAATGACAAGTTAAAGCGCATGAACTTCACGCTCTTGGTCTTCAAGACCACCCTGTGCACCACACCACCTCGTATAGCTCAATCCGTCGTGAAGCAAGCAACAAACAATGATTTCATTCATTTATGTTCCTTTTCTATGCTTACACTAGTGGAGAGCGGGGCACCATAGAACAGGACAGTCGCCATCATTCTCCCAGTCCCGACAATGATCTGCTTGTGCTCGTTGTCATTCATAGCTAGAAAACATACCGCGTAATAGTTCCGAACAAAACGAGCACGCCCACCAGCATCCTCGCTGTTATTACCTGCCAAAAATATAATCTATTTTATTTAATAAATTGTTTTCTATTGTATCATCTAGGTCCATGTCTTCGGGACACTATTCTATAGTCGCAAAGCTTTGGAAGAGGGAAGAAGATTGTGATGGTTACTTTAATTTGTAGCGAGGCGAAGGTGAGGAAGGCGCACTCTAGAACGAGTCCAATGCTGTTGACGACTCTTCTAGCCATGGCTGACCAAAGGCGATACATACAACGTCTAGAAGAGACAGTTGAACAGCGCTATAGCGTAAGGAACTCCGGAGAAGTCGTCTGTCGGTCTTATTTTTGTAATTCTCCAAAACGTCACACTGTTCACAGTATCTCTCACACTGACACATCAGCCACAGTCCAACGCATAAAACATAGTTTCTAGATTTAGAAGATGGAGAAGAAGATGCTCGGGTCCGGCATATAGCATGAAGGAAACTCCACTACATTTCAAAACAAACAAGAACAACAAAAGCAACTTCATTTAACTTAAAGTTTGGAATATAAGAAAACAAAGATTTAGCAGCTTCATCTCAGACACCGCAAAAATCGAAGACAAGGATGGAGCTGAGTATGGATACACCTGTCCTTTCACTACTGCATGTGCTGTGGCGGGATACGGTGGCCTACTAATTATATAGATGGGGAGAGAATTACCATAGACTACAATTGCATAATCTTCGCAAGGGTTGGTGAATATTAATTAATTGTTTAATTTTTAATGTTAATGTTTAAAGGATGTGATAAATAAAAAATGTAGTAGTTAAGTGTTTGAGTTTTAAGTTATTTAATATATTTTAATGTAATATCATCGTAATTTTTTATACTCTTATTTTTTATTTGTGGAAAACATCCCAAAAGGGATGCCACTTTCGGGTAAGACCCAAGGAGGCAGGGGTATCCATTCCACCAAAAATGCCCAGGACTCGGACCTGGCCTACCACCTTTGACATACTCAAGGAGCAAACAAACACACAAAACCAATTTAAAAATAAGTAAATAACAACAAAAATAATAAAATAAAATAAAAAACATGCTCCTTGAGTGTGTCAAAAACAAAAGCACAACCAAACACGCACAATAAGATAAAAGAAACCACAACACAAACCACATAGAAAAACACAAGAACCACATAACAAAACACAAACAAGACAAAAACAACAGAACACTACAAAGACATAACCCAAAAAAAACATGAAAAATAAACACAACCAAAACCTAAAAAATTAAAAAATAAAATAAAAATAAAAATAAAAAACAACCAACAACAGACAATAAACAAAAACAAAAAACATAGAAAACACTCACACATAAAAACACGAAATAACACAAACAAAGAGAAACCCAAGAACAAGAACGAAAAAAACACAAGAACAATAACAAAAAAAAAAAACAAAACAACAAAAACACAAGAACAACAAAAAACAACACAAAGAACACAAAAACAAAACAAAATAAAAAAACCACCTAAAACAAAAAAAAAAGAAAAAAAAATGAACAAAACAATGACCTATCTAGACCAGAAGACTATTAAGGCAAGAATCAACAGAGGAAACAAAATAAAGAATAGAATGAGCTAGGGAACTAAAAAAAACTGAATGAACCAAAGAGAAGCAAAAAAAAAAACAAGAAGAAACTAGGTACCTTCGTAACTGGAGCCATCCAAAGAAATGATAGAAAGAAGAGCTTCCCTAATTTGAGAAGCCCACCATATAGGAGGGTGGCCATAACAAGTAAGATCACCTTTGTCCAAAGCCCAATTAGCTAAAGCATCAACACTCTTGTTTTGATCTCTGACCACATGATTGTAATCAACTTTCAAAAATCCCATCTGGATTAACCGAATCTTCTCAATAATTCTTTTTATTCTCCAATCCACCTTATGATTCTTAGAAGGATTCTTCAAGAGATTAATCATAAGTTGAGAGTTAGACTCAACTAACACCTTTTCCCATCCAACCTTAGTAGCCTCCTCAAGGCCTCTCGAGGATACCATACCCCTCAACAAGGTTATTGGAAAGAATACCCAAATTCTCAAGAAAAGTAAAAACCAGGGAGCCATCTCGAAAGTCTACCAATTCCTCCCACACTGGCTTTTCCAGGGTTCCCTCTAGAGGCTCCATCAGTATTGAATTTTCCAAAATCCTTAGGAGGAGGTTGCCAATTTCTATTCCTATCCATCTTACTAATACTCACATTCCCTTTAAGTTGGTTGCCCTTAGAAGGTTTAATCTTCAATATTTGCATCACTTGATCCCATCTTTGGTGGGAGTTTTGGGGGTGATTAAGGAGATGATGGACTGATTCAACTAAGTTGGCTATGGTCTTTTGCCAAATATAGTGAATATCCTTCCTATCTTGATTAAAAATTTGGTTGTTCCTTTCATTCCAAATATTCCAAAGAAGAATGGTAGAACCCATCCAAACTAACCGCCTAATAAAATGATCAACACCCTCTTGATTAGGCCAATCCCTCCAAAGTCTGTTCAAAAGTAAAAAAATTGGACCACCGTAAGCCAAGTAAAGTGGCCATTCTCCTCCACAGCTCAGAGGCTAAAGTACACTCAATAAAAATATGGTTGATATTTTCTACATTCTCTTCACACATTTCACATCTAAAAGGGCCATGAAAACCACGCTTCATAAGTTGCTCACCAGTAAGCACCCTACGATGCAATAAAATCCAATTAAAGAACCTCACCTTAGGCCAGAGATTTTGAGCCCACAATCGAGAAAATATGTCAGAAGAATGGTTGGGATTATTATGGCATAAGGTCAAATAACCTTGAGCAACTCGAATACTCACCCTTAGTAGTGTTGTTCCATCCAAAACAATATTTTTCATGGGACCAAGAGAGGGATCTCATATGAAGGATGCCTTGGATATCTTGTCTTTGCCTTTCTGGGATTTGAATAGGCCAGTCCTCAATAGGGATCCAATATCTACCAACCTTTGAATTACCAATATGGTACCGATAGTAATTAGCCACCTTTATCCAATTAGCTCGATGAAGCTCCTCCATCCAAGGCCTCCAATCGGGAAACTGAGTTATCAAAGGCTTGTGACCATCCCAAGAATCTGTCCAAAAATTTGCATGTTGACCATTATGAATGATCCAAAATAATTTTTTCTTTATCAAATCCTCACCAGTCTTAAGAACTGCTAAAATGGGAGAACCTTTGGTAGGAAGTTGATAGCGAACAAGGTCTTCAGGACTTTTGTTCTCAGCATATTTAGCACGGAGATTATTGGCCCAAAGAGCATTGGGGTTATGCAACATCCTCCAATATAATTTAGCAGCTAAAGCTTTGTTGTTATTAATTGAAGACCGTAATCCTAACCCCCCTTCACTCTTAGGAAGACATAAAGTATCCCATTTCACCAAGGCCCATTTTCTTTTCTCCTTAGTACCACTCCAAAGGAAACGATGACTGATTTGATCCAATTCTCGAAGAACAACCTTTGGGATATTCAAAATGGAAGAAACATAAATAGGAATAGCTTGAAGGACTGATTTTACCAAGGTGATTCTACCCCTAGAAGAAAGCCACTTGTTGGTCCACTTTCCAATTTTCTTCTTGACTTTGTCCAACAACCAATTCCAATATTTATTTTTCTGCCTTTGAATATTTATGGGAATACCTAAATAAGTGATTGGAAGAGAGGTCTTCTTATATCTTAGTTTATCCAAGACCATGGATTCCTGTCTAGCAGAGAGCAGTGAAAGAAAATAACTTTAGATTTGTCTTCATTGATCAACTGCCCAGTAGCCTTAGAAAAATAGCTAATGATTTGTTTAATATTAGAAGCTTCCTTAATAGTAGCTTTACCTAAAAGAGTAGAGTCATCCACAAATTGAAGATGAGAGATAGGTCTAGCTCCATGAGCAATGGTAACTCCCTCAAGGGTTTTGTTTTCCCTCTTTTTGGTTATAGTCCTACCCAAGCATTCAACAAGAATGATGAATAAATAAGGGGATAGCGGGTCACCTTGCCTAATACCTCTGGAAGCCGGGAAAGACCGAGAAGGCCTGCCATTGATAAGAACTAAGTAGGAAACTGAAGAGATACATCCCATAATCCAATCCATCCAATCCTTAGAGAAACCAAATTGCCTCAAAACTTTGATAAGGAAGTGCCAATCCACTCTGTCATAAGCTTTGGATAAGTCTAACCGAATGAACATGGAAGGAGAATTTTGCATATCCATGGAATGGATGGCTTCCTGAGCAAGAACTATCTCATCTACTATTTGACGTCCTTCCACATAACCCCCTTGCTCTGGGGAAATAATCTTATGCAAAAGAGGCTTCAACCTTTCTCCCATGATTTTAGTAATGATTTTGAGAAGAACATTACATAAAGCAATAGGTCTAAAAGCTGAGATATGATCAACCTCTTGAGCTTTTGGAACAAGAGTAATATAAGTTTTATTGATAACCTTCAAAATTTCTTTGGCTTTCCTGGCTTCTTCCACCACCTCTAATAAATCAACATGAAGGATATCCCAAAACTCTTGGTAGAACTCAATAGGAAAACCATCAGGACCTGGGGGTTTTCCCTTTTTGCATTTTAAAAACTACTTGTTGAAGCTCATTGATAGTAACAGGAGCAGTCAAAATAGAGTTCTCCTCGAAGTGATAAGAGAAGGGATTGCTTGAAGAACATTATATTGTGAAGTTGAGTCAAGGGGAGTAGCAGCGAAAATATTGGAAAAGTAATCAACAACAATAGAGTTCATGCCATCCCAAGTATAAACAACATCTCCAGAATCTGATTTTAAGGAAGAAATAAAGTTGTGAGATCTTCGAGCTAGAAGAGATTTGTGGAAGAAATTTGTGTTTCGATCTCCTTCTTTGAGCCATTGAATTCTAGATTTTTGCTTCCATAAGATTTCTTCTCTTTTTTCCCATTCCTCTAACCGAGTTGTGAGTTTAATTTCATCTCGCACTTCTCTTCTCTGTGAGGCCATCTAAATGGATTTTCTTATTCAAATTTTCAAGATGAGCAATAACTTCATGTTTTTTTTTATGAACATCCCCAAACTCTTTCCAGCTCCAAGTCTTGATTTTGGATTTAATGTATTGCAGTATTTTGGCAAAATAGAACATCTTAGTCCCATGCCTAGGTTTACCTTCCTTCCACCATTGTTGCACATGAGGTCTGAAGGAAATGTCTCTAAGCCACATTAATTGAAAACGAAAAGGAGAGAAACTCACATTGGTTTTCCACATTTCCACCATGACTGGCCAATGATCCGAACCAACATTATTAAGAGTCTTCACTTTAGGAATGTGACCATGGATTAAGAAATTTTCAGAGAGCAAAAACCTATCCAATCTCTCCATTATACAAGCTAAGCCTTGCCTTCTGTTAGACCAAGTCATAAGGCCATTATCTCGGTTGGATATCCACAAGATGGAGGTTTGCAATATATTCGCTCATGAGGTCGGTGCTTTTGTCCAAATTTCTATTTCCCCCATTTTCTCATCCAGAGAGAGGATGGTATTGAAATCTCCTCCGATCAAGATCCAAGATTTAGGAAAATGAGAGATAATATGAGTAATATCCTTCCACTGTCTTCTTTTTTCCTCCAAAGAAGTCGGAGCATAAATAGTAATGCAGAGCATAATCTGGTTGGAATGTCTACTTTGAATAGCTATAGCCAACAAACCCCAACCGCCAACCATATGGTGAATAACTACCTCTTTTGGATCCCAAAGACAAGCAATGCCACCCGAAGTCCCTTGGGAACTGAGGGAAACCACTTTTCCAGCTGGCCAAATTTTACTGGCAATTAAGTCCATATCCTCCATTGACATCTTTGTTTCTTGAAGGAAAACAAGATGTGGATGATTTACCTGAATCATTCTTCTAATTTCATTTTGTTTTGAAAGACTCCCTTTGAGTCCTCTAATATTCCAAGTGATGATCTTCATTAATACCAGGGCTAAAAAAGTTGGGAAGGGCATTAATCTTACCTTCCTCTACAAGCTTTTCACCTTCTTTTACCATATGATATTGATTGGTCTTGCGACCTACTTTTTGATTAGAATCCATCTTCAATTTTTTTTCCCTATTTCTTGACTTATTCCAATTGAATCCGAGATGGCTTCTAACCTTGAAGAATGCTCGTACACAACCAAAATTTTACTAGATGGTTCAACGGAGTCTATATTGGGACCTGCATTATTTGAAGTTTTGACATTTGAAATATTGTTTTTCTTGTGTAAATTTTCTCCTTTTTTTTTGTTGAAAACCTTTGATTTGTTGGTTTGTCTCTTGAGTTCTTCCCTTCATATTTAAATTGTGTTTCTAAGATTTCAGTTTCCATTATTTCCTCTTCCTCACTTGGGACATCATTTGTGGAAAGGATTTCAAACATATTAGCAGATGACTTTGATTGATCCTTCATAACTAGTTTTTTTTAGTGTTCTTCTTCTTAGGTATTTGGAAACCTGCTGAGTTTATATCTTCTTTCTTTTGATCAAGAATTTTATTTGGGCAAGCACTGGCCAAATGACCATATTCATGGCAAATTCTACAACGAAAAGGAATGTTCTCATAGTCCACTACTTGCTCCCAAGTGTCTTCCCCAAATTGTAATGTGATATTTTTAGGTAGGGGTTTGTCAAAATCCATTAAAACACAAATCCGAGCATAAATAATATGTTCAAAATTTTGAGTACAATCAGCAATCATCATAAAAGTTCCTAAAGAGTTTCCAATTGAAGAAAAAATAGTAGGATTCCAAAATTCAATAGGGAGGCCAAAGAGTCTAACCCACACGGGAGCTATAGAAGGCATCTCTTCTTCGGCTTTAAATTTAGTATGCCAGGGCTTCATGAAAAGCCCTGCCCTTCCAAAAAACCAAGGACCCCCTTGAAAATTTTTCTCTCTATCTTCATTATTAGCAAATAAAACAAGAAAATAACCATTTGGATAAATAGAGATTTGTAACTCACCTTTAGTTTTCCAGATTTTTGCAGCCCAGACTTTGAAAGCAGATAGACTCGGATGAAAACCCACGAACCGACAAATTAGTCCTCTTTTTTTCCAAATCTTCAATGCCAGTCTGAATGTTACCCATATCAAGCTTAACAATAGGAGTTCCATCAGCCGCTTTAAGACATCCTGACTCCATTTTCCTGGGATCAATCTTAGGCATTCTTAGAGGTTTATGGGAAGCCCTAATATTGATATTAGCATTGGGCCGAGGCTGTCCACCACGAAGGGCATCCCTAAAATTCATTTTTGGGACCGAGTCTTCAAAATTCTTACCCTTGATAGGGGTTTTCACAGATAGAATTATTTTGTGGGTGCACCTTAGCACCAGATTCACTTGAGATATGAGCCATTTTTTGATCAACTCGCTTGAAACTTGTTTCGTGATCTCTTTAATCCTTGCCCTAGACGTCGTGGAAAGGTATGGTTTTCACTTTTCTTTTGTGCAGCAAATTGGAAGTCGTTGTCACTCAAGTTCATAGTATGATCTATTGAAAGACAAATTTCTAACCCATCTTGTATCCCCTGCAACATTTCCTGCTAAAATATTGAGCATAAACCACAAAAATATTGGCCGCTAGGGCCCGAAGGCCCTAAAAACCAACCTCTGGAGCTGCTTGCACTCAACCCAGATGAAACCCTCGCATAGCCGCTTGCCAAATATGTCATTCACACATAGGGATGTGCTAGGATCTGTGTTGCTCCAAATGATATGAAAATTGGTGGAGACGTTCTAGGGTTTTTTAGGCATCTACCCTCAAAATTTCAGCTCAATCCGAGTCCGGATGAGTGAGATATGGCCGAAACGAGTTCGGCAGTTTGGGCAGTCCTACGAAAAACGTCTCATCTATCTTTTCTCATCTTTCTTTTCTATACTCTTATTAAATATATTAATATTTTTTAATATAATATTAATATTTTTTTGATGTAATGTGATCATAGTGAAAATGATACTTCCTCATCAACATTGTATCTGTAATGATTGCAAGTCCTATTTTCAACAGGGCTCCATTAATGTAGTGGAGAATCTCGCTAATGACGACAAATGAAGCACATAAAATAGAAACCTGCCCACGGATTTAACGAAATTAAGCCAACAAGAAAAATAAACAATTTCTAAGTTAAGCCAAGGAAAAAAAGCCATTTCTCAGATTCCTTGAATTTTCAATATCTCAATAGTGACATAATTTGTTATTTCTTATTATCAATGTTGTCTTCTCTCCCTACCCACATCACTACCTATTCATAATTCAAACTTTAAAAAGAGCCTAAAAACATAGATATAACTCAACACAAAAAAAAGATCTTATTGTTATTAATTATGTTAACTTCTCTCCCTACCTACAATTACATAACAGATATCCTAGGCACATTCCGTCCATCCAAGAGCCCAAAAACATAGTGATAGCTCAACAGGAACAAAATATGTTATTGCTATTAAATTTGTCGACTTCGCTCGCTACCTACAATTACTTAACCGACATCCTAAGCACATTCCGTCCATTTAAAAATTGTCAAATCTATTTTTTTTTTGGTAATATTAAAAGCGAAGACTGTTTTAAAGGGATCCCACAAGTAATACAAAAAAAAGTTATCAGGCAGGATAAACCAGTACAAAACCTCATTAGGCATACATGAGTTAAACTAAAAAAATATTGCTAAGACTAGTCCCCCAAAACACATAAAGAGGGAGAAATGAGGTAGTTCTACACCAACTTATCCAAGTCCTCAGCAACCAAAGCAGCTAAATGAGTTACATTTTTAAACAGATACAGAGCTGATTTCAACAAGCTCCACAACTTTCTTTGATTGATGTCAATTAACTTAAAATTACAAAAAATAGAATGTTTAAACTCCTCAAAAGCTTTCTATACATAGACCTCCTCAATCAATTTTTCTTGATGGCAATATCGAGGAAGGACATCAATATCAGGGAGGACAAAAAAATGGGAGAATCGTCATCCTCACCCCCTTTACGGCGTAGACATTTAGATTTACATCGACCACTAACAACAATAGAATGGGAGCGCCTCAAGTCTGACTTCATAGAATCCTCCATGATATCTTTAGGGGGTAAATCAAATTTGATAGTGGGGCCAATCGAAGGAGTAGAGACATCCACATCAGAAGCCTTACCCTACACTCCTTTCTTAGAAACTTGAATCTTCCTAGAAATATTCTCAAGACCCGTCTCGAAGGTAAAGGAATATATATCTTCACTACAATTAGAGTCCATCTCCAAGACCCTCCTAGAGCTACCCCCAAGAGAACCAGGAGAATCTGCCAGCATCTTAGCGCCACCAACCAAGGGACCAGGAAGATCTGCAAAATCTTGAGAATTTTGTCAGCATTTAAACCATATTCAAAGGCAACCTATTCAAACACCAATAATGCAAGGCCTTGATGAATTGGGGCCTGACCACGACCACCTTGTACATTCAAAAAGGACATCTTCATTGATTGGAAAAGAAACAGAGGAATATTCATTCTAGCTTTACGTCTTAAATAATTTAAAAACATTGCATGGAATCTCCTAATTATCTCATACAAATAATGAAGGGTAAAGTAGTCCATAATGACCCTCGCAACCTGATCCCAAGGAGGGGGCAGGGTCGTAGTGTAAAATCTATTCTGGATCTTGGGTAGGAATTTCTCCTTGTCCAAGAAAAGACTAATCTCCTACAGTAGATAATGTTTATCATGGTTGTGATAGGAACCATCTAACACCAGACCGGTGGTCCTACTGATGAGCTCCATTGTGACTTGAAAAGACAAGCAACTAATTCTGGCCCATACATCTTTCCACGAAGAAACCATCCAATTCGTCAGCACTAGGCTATGGCCATGAAACTTCTAAATACACTACACTACACTTGTTGCAATGGTACATGTCTATCATACAATTTGAAATTTTTCGTGAGAAAATGCACTCCATATGTTTTGAGACTTCATTATTATTTTATATTTTGCCCTCTCTTTTAATATTCTTATTATGATTATTATTATTATATTTTTATTTTAATATTAAATATTATTTTATCTAAATAATTTCCCTATTTTATAATTATTACATAAGACATTGTTTTAAATTAAATATTAGGTGAAGGTGTGTAATATATATATATATATATAATACGTGAAGGTAGCTGGTTTGATAGAAATAAATGCAACCATAGTATTGATGAAGATAGCACAAGCGAAGGTAGTAATGGTGGTGTGGATCCTTCGCATATCCACGTAGAACATAGATCTGATATGAACAATGGGAGTGCAAACTCCCTACTCCCATATGGTGGTCCCTCCCACTCTTCTAGATCTATAGGTGGATAGAAGGGGAATGCTTCTATAGTTCCTCTCAGGCTATCAAATGATATAAGCCTTGTCACACTTCTCGAATATGGGTCACTCTATCGTGGCTTCATGGTGGGCTTCGATGGGTCGATTGAAGGTGGATATACCAATAACAAAATTGTGGAATATTCTCCTATATTTTATGAAGCCAAATTTGGAAATCCGGGCATCAATCACATGTAGAATGTATCTAGCCGGTTTGGTCCTACAGAGTCGATCAGATCAGAGGATCATGGGAAAAATGAATCAACAACCCATATTGGTTTGGCAGACCTTGGAGGAGAATTTTTTCTACCCCTTGGATTGGTGATTCATGGAGAAAGTGTTCCTTTGATAGGGAAAGCAATGGGACCATAAGGAGAAGATTCCAAAACATGCCACTCCTTTGTGGATATGGTGAGGAACAACTCTCCCTCAAATCCTAGCCCACCAAACCCTAGGATTGAGCTCCTCCATTTAGATGGATCCCTAAGAATCCCATTCAAGCTTTTGTCCTTTATTGTTTCCCATAACTCCCATTCTCTAGTGGGTAAATTCCTAGGGTCACAACCTGACATGAATTCAATTTGTAGGTGGGCTCTATCTACCTGGTATCCTTTAGGATATTTGGATTTGGTTGCACTCCCCAAGGGTTTCTTCCTTATCCAACTTAATTATTCTAGTGATTCAAGTTGTATCCTAACATGCATACATTATTTTTTTGAAAGGAGGGGGATTTTTCTAAGTAAATGGGGTGTTGGTTTCAATCCAGTCCCCTAAAACGTCCATTTTACACCCATTTTGGCCTACCTCCTAGGCCTTCCTACCTAGTTTTGGCATGAGGATATTCTGATAGGGATTGCACAAAATATTAGAGATTTAATCGATTTTGATATGGCAACAAAATCTGGGACCCGTATAGTCCATCCCCATATGTGCATAAATGCAAACCTATACTTTGCTCTCTCTTCTTCAATCAAACTCATTTTTAAGGTTTACACTTTTTCTTAGGTCATTGAATATGAAAACAAGCCTACATTCTATGGTGAATGTTCCAAGCAAGGCCACCTCCATTCGTATTGCCCTAAAGTGTCCAAGGTGCATCCAAACAATATCATAGATGAGCATCGACAACATCAGGTCCCTCATTAACACTCCAACTTGTCATTCCCAAATCCAAATCATGTTCAAAACTCCCAAGGTCATTATGTGGAAGTGTCATTGTCCATAAAATCATGAGGAGATCTTGTTAACCTATTGAATCATCCATCGATGCCAAATGCCTCTGAGGATGATGCTACAATTTCCTTTGTTCCTCCCCTAGCATGATTTTTATTCCTCTCTCAAGGTATGTCCTCCCATTCCTATTTCAAATAATTTCTCTTCTTTTTTCGATGGTGACCACCCCTTTGCTTCTGAAAATGCTCCTAATAATCCCATCCTCGATCCTCCTCTGAGTTCCTCCCTTTCCCCCAAGAGCCTCCTTGGCTATCTGACCTGCAACCCTAAAACCAGAGGTCATAAATGTCACTCAAAACCCTTCCTGTTGAAGGGATTTATTTTCTCTAATCCAAGAAGTATGAAAAATGGATTTGTAGATGTTGGGGTAGAGCATAATGTTGGAAGACCATTAATTAAAGCTCTGAATAAAAAATATATAGAGTCAGAGATTGCCAATGGCTCTCAATATTTATTGAAGATGTGTGTTGGAAATCCTTTTCAACTCTTTGCTAGGGAAAAGAGATCCAATTAGAATTCTTGTTAATGTAGATTGTTTCCTAGAGCTTTAAACAACTGATGAAGTTTTTAACAAGTTTTGGGGTACTATTTTCGTATCAGTTGCTAGTTTTCAATTTAAGTTTATGCTTGTTTCTTGACTCCCCTAGGTGGATTTTCCCATGTTAGTTTCTCTTGGTTTTAAGGTTCTGCTTCTTTGTTGTAAAAGGTTACGAGATTCTTTTAAAACCCCTTTTACCAACCAAAAAAAATTAAATATAATTTTATACAAAATTAATAAATATTTAATTATTTTTTTATATTTAAATTAATTTACAACTAACTTAAAATATTATAAAATAAATCTAAATAAAAATATAATTGAAATATACTAGCATGAATGCAATTTTAATTTTAATTTTAACAAAAACACTAAAAATAAAAAATAATATTTTGTATTATTAGATATATATTTATAATTTATATCTCTAATAATATTTTATATTATTAAATATATATTTATAATCCATATGTCTTATACTATTTTCAAGACCTGTTTTAGACACCTACAATAATATAAGTTTTATATTAATAACATAAATAGAAATGTTAATATATTTTAAAGATTTCTTTAATAATATTCGTATTTAATGTTGATTGTAGTTATATAATTTTTTTATTATAAATATCATATTAAATAATATTTCAATTAAACATTAAAAATTTTATGTTTCTTATTAATAATCATATTTTTTTTGTTTGTGGAAAACGTCAGAAGGGATACCACTTTTGGGTAAGATCCAAGAAGGTAGGCGTATCTCTTCCACCAAAAACACCCAGGGTTTGCACCTAACCTACCACATTTGACACACGCAATGAGCATGCTTGAAATAACAAAAACAAGAACACACAAACAACTAAAACAAATAAAACATACTTTTTTAGTGTGTCAACAAGACAAAGTACAACAAAACACACATAAAAATAAGATTAAAAAATATGAACCACACAGAAGAAACACACAAACAACATAACAAAACACAATCAAATAAAACACACACCAAAAAAATTAATAAATGTTAAATTAAAAATTGATAAAAAAAAATACCACTAAAACACGAAACATAGAGAAAACCACAAACATAGCATAAAAAAACATTACCATAACAAAAACAACAAAAATATACAAAAACACCACAAATAAAAAACCACAGAACATGAAACACACAGAAAATCCGTAAAAATAACATAACAAAATAGAGCCAAAACAGAAACAACAAAATAACCCAAATACAACACAAACAAAATTATGAAAAAAAAACAATAAAAACTAATCCAAAAGAACTATGGACAAATCAAACAAAATTTGATAACACTAAAAATAAACCAAAGCTCAACAAATTACCAAAAAATAAAAAATTACTTAACAAAATAGTCAAAGCTTCCAACATTGCCATAAAGATACTGAAGGATAACACTCATCCTATAAACCTTAGGATTATGGCATCCTTATCGTTTTATTCATATCTTGCTTCATTTTAGTTGGGACTGTAGGCTAGTTACTTAGAACAACGATACTGTTATTAGAATTTATTTGGTCTTTTTGAGGATCCATTTTGTTTGTAGTTTGAATATACCCTTTTGTTTTGCACTTGGGTAGGTTTTCTAAATTTTATTTTATTTTCCTTTACTGTTATTTCTAAGCATCAAGACAGGTTCTTTTATTGATTTCTCATCGTGCAATATTTTTTGCTCCCTCTCTTAATAAAAATGTGTTTCCATAATAACTGTTTCCATTTGACCATCCTCATCATTTGCTTGCTCATCTGTGTAGAGAATTTCAAAGGTGTTAGGTGAAATTACTATTTTCTTTTTTTCTGTGTTTTTTTATTAAATGATTTGAAACCCCGCAAAGTCCCCTCTTTCTCTTTGTTAGGGACCTTATGTGGAAAATCCTTGGCTAGATGGCCATATTCATGATATATTCTGCATCTAAATCGAATATTTTCATAATCTACTACTTGCTCACATATTTCTTCCCCATATTGTAAAGTAATCTTCTCTCGATGTGGTTTGTCAAAATCAATCAAATCACAAATCTTTGCATAAATAATATGCTCTAAGTATTGGGTGCTATTAAAAGTCATCATGTAAAATCCTAAAGAATTTCCAATTGTTGCGAATATCTTTGGATGCCAGTATTCTATCGAAAGACCAAATAAACGAACCCAACAGGGTAGTTGATGGCATTTCTTCCTCAACTTTGAACTTGGTATGCGAGGAGCTTTGCCATGCCAAAAAACCATGGCCCCTCTTGAAAAATGTTCTCCCTATCTTCTTTGTTAATAAAATAAAAAATAAAAAAGTAGCTATTAGGGTAAGTATAAATTTGGAACTTACCTTTAGTGCTCCAGTTTTTAGCAGCTCATTGCTTGAAGGTATCAAGACTTAGTAGAAATTTCAACAAATTAGACTTTTCCTCTCCATCGCATCTATTCCTTCCTAGACATCCATTATTTCCAACTTCAGTAATGGAGATCCATTAGTTGCTTTCATGCAACCCATCTATGTTTTCCTTGAATCAACCTTTGGCATCCTCAATGGTTTCCTTAGCAATCGTTGATTGTGTTCCCCTCCTGTTTGAGGTGGTCTGCTACGGATTGCTTCTTTAAAATTCATTTTTGGCTCAATACATTGAAACCCTTCATCCCAGAATCCAAAACAATGAAGTTATGCATCTCTGTTGAAACCCTCCACCTTGGGATCCAAAAAATGAAGTTGCCCGTAAATCCTGATGGAACTACGAATCTCTTTGATGCACTTGCTTTCACCTTCAAAGACCATTTTGCTAAACTCAGTTTCTCCAATACTGTTAACTCCTTCCCTTATCCATTCACACTCTGCCACACTCATATTCACGCGCCACTGCTGATTTTAGCTCCATCTCTGTTAGAAGAAACCATAAATTTTTTTATGTTTTAGTTTGGCCATATCCGTGAACAAAATCTCATTTTCACTCCTCGTCTAATATTTTTGAGAACCTTGATACTATGAGCTCTCCTACTATGAGCGCAAACCGACGATACACGCGCAGTTAATCCACCATGAGCAGAAAGCTCCCCGCACAGTTTCGGACCATATTCGGCTGTACCCCCATATTCGAGTTTTAGGAAGAGAATATTTACATCACATTCAGTTTTGACATTTTTGAATAATTTTCTGACCAAAAACTTTAAGGCAATAAATAAATAAATATCGTGCCGTAATCTTTTATGTTGCCATTATAAAATATTCTCTTAAAGTGGCGACAAAATTATTTAGATAATCACTGACATTCTTTCATTTGATTGAAATAAATCATTAGTACTCACAATTTATGTGAACTTTGATTGCATAAAAATAAAGAGGTGTCTTCTCATCAGCTTCATGTCTGTACTACAATCCTCATGTTTGTACTTTGTACTATCGTTATAACTAATTAACCATTGTAGCCTCTTTTCTCTACGTTTACATGGCTGTAAAATTTTAACGATAAATAATTAACCATCGTGGCCTCTTTTCTCTACGTGTGGATCCCATAGTTTTGGCTTTTACCCTTATGATATACGTAGCTTTTGGGCTTTTACCCTTATAATAATCTTCTTCTAGTTTCTCTTTTTAGCATTTTACGTTAAGGCAAGAAACCAAATTGCTGGGGAAAAGTTCGATTGTACTGTCTGTCTGTCTTTTGGTTACAAGTTTCAGGTATAGGAAACAAAGTGTTGGAGGTGGTTAATTTTTATGCATTATTGAGGCATCTCTTAACTTTATAAGTGATGTGGAGTACACTGATGAACAGCAGCCATAAGTTTTCTCATCTCAATCTTATTAATTTCAAAAAAAATAAATAAATACATACACAAGGCAACAATGTTTAACTTTAACAATAATCCTTTAAAGACACACTTGGGATCGACCTTCTATTATATTATATTTCTTTATCATAATATAATTTTTTTTTTTTTAATATGTATTAAATGTTTATTTATTTATTTAAATATAAAAACTAAAACAAAACTTTTCTATTAAAATTATAAATTAAATTCTTAAAAATATTATTTATTTTTATTATTAAAATATAATATATAATTATAAAAATTTAATAATAAATTTGAAAGTCTAAATAAAAACTTAAAAATCAAAAATTATAAAAATAAAGATAAAGTTATGTCTAATAATACAGAGTAATACTCCAATAAACGGTGTCAGCTTGTTCTTCTTTCAACTATAAGAATTGGACGTCCACAACCCAACTTCATTATTATTTTGATATAAATCTACATTGTGTTTCTTATCAAACCAACTTATCTCTTTGGTGAAATGAGAAACTAGACCTTAAAGATTATATACCGTATTGAAATTGATACCCGCTCATTATTTATTAATAATTCGATTGCACACGTAAGATTGTTGTTGATTATACGAATCTTACTTATTTTGAAGATTGCGCTTCTATCCTAGAATGAATCTAGGTATATAATATTAAATTAATATCAATTATTATTTTTAATTTTTAATATGGTTTTTAAAGTTATAATTGATTTTTTTTGTTTTTAATTAAGTACAAGAAGGGGTTTTGAAAGGGTTTCGGAATCTTTACGAAGAAGTAAAATCTTTTAGAGAAAAACCAAAGTGGAATAAACAAAGAACTGTTCCACTTAAGAAATTCGGAAACCAAACTTCAAATAGTAGCAGGAACCAAGAGAAGCCAAGATCTAGAAGAAGTGGATCTCACCAAAAGCACAAACTACCAAAATTGAAATTGAAAAACAAGAAAAAAAGCAGAAAACATTCAAACCCAATAAGCGGTTCCTACCCAAAGAGAACCTAGAAAAATGTTCCAACAATTACCATCCAAAAGGCAAAAGCAAATTTGAAATAGGGGTGCCAACCAGCCCATCCACAGAAACTTAAAATCTACATTCCAAGGACTGAATCCAGACAATCAAAAGGGCCAAAGAAAAAATTACCAACATTTAAAAAAAGAGGCCCCTGAGTAAGGGCCCACTAAGATCTCTCCCAATTTGGGTCTATACCTAAAAAAAAAATCACATCCAAACTACATAGACCTGTTTTGTAAAGTATAGGGGACTCCCCTATTTTGGCTCTAGATGGTACATAATTTTATCACCCCAAACTTGGAATAGACTAACTCCTTCCTACTAGGAGAACTTTATGTGTTGTCTAATGCTCCAAGATACAAACTTCATTAACAAAAATTGAGATTTGATCTCTTTCCCCTAGCAAAGGGCTAGGGATATTTATAGTTTCCAACATCCATCTTCAACAAATACTGAGAGCCATTGGTGATCTCTGACTCATTCTCCTTTTTCCTTAGAGCTTTAATTGATGGTCTCCTAACTTTATGTTCTACCCCAACATCTAAAGATCCCTTTCTAGGACTTCTCGATTAACGACCAATAAATCTCTTCTCCAAGAATGATTTTTGGAAACATTTAGGTTTATAAAACCTCACCTCAAGAGAGGACATAAGGGAATTAATTCTCTCATTCATTAAATCCATACTAGAAGAAAGTAAAACCTTCAACACCAAATTTAAATAATCAAAATTGTTTAGATTATTAACAAAGAAGGAGAAGCACCTCTCTGAGTTGAGTGGTTCACAACCAAAAACTCATTAATAACGAGGGGTATCTCTGGGTCTTCACCCAAGGAGGAATTACTTTTCTAAAGTGAAAGGTCTATGACTGTAGCTACCACATTTACCCCCATTGGTTATATTTTGGATGACCCTTCCTTTTGAGCAATGGATTTCATTTCTTTCTCCACCAAATTATTTTGGATAGACTTACCCTTAGAGTTTACCTTTGATCATACTTTCTACACCTTAGATGGATGTTGGCCCGACAAATGACCAAAATATTTATATTTAGAGAAAAATTCTAGTTGATTTTCATAAACAATCCTCTAAATCCAAGACCCTAAACTCAAGATAAGATCAGTGGAGGAAGGGAGGTTTGATTCCAAATCTATATTTATGCACATTCTTGCAAATATCAATATCAACTTTCCACTAGTTGTAAAATAATTCATAGTAAGTTCACCCATTGCCTTGACTATGCCTCTTAGAATATCTTCATATCAAAACTGAAATTTAAGGTGAGGTAAACTAACCCAAAGGGGATCCATATTGATATTCTATGTGTTTGAGCAAAAATATAGACTCCAACACTAGAGCAAAAGACCATGATTCCAAAGAACTAGGAACCTCCACTAAGAGTGTGTATTTGGTCAACTTCATAATTAAATTTGAAGATGAAGAATAATTTTGGAAGAGCAACAATTTCTAGTTGGCCATGAGGTCACCATTTCAAAAAATCCCACTTTATTACAACATCAAGATTAGGCCAAACTCCTAGAAACCTACCCAACACAAAATTAAAGATACCTTCAACCAAGGTGAGATTAAGCAAATCTTCAGGCACACTAAGAGTTTTTTAGACAAGAGAGAGGTCAAAAATAATAGTTGATATACTTTGATCAAAGAGTTTAGAAACTACAACCACACATTAGGCCCCAACACTAGGTTCAAAAGGCTTCTGAATAGACACTACAAATGGAGTGCCATCCAAATCCTCAACTTGAACACTCCTTCATCTTGCTTACCCTTACTACCCTAACCGTGACTTCCAACTTGGTCACCTTTCTACCATGATCATGATTGCCATCCTGCTTACCCTTCCAACCCTAACCACTAGCTTGCTTATCCATCCTTAGAAACCAAACCATAATCCTTTAGAAGCCAAACCTTGGTTTTTCATTCACATTGTGATTCATATATCTTAGCTGTGGATTTTGATATGGATTCCTTCCCAAGATTCAAACCCTTCAAAATATATCACTATCAAAATTAGTAAGCTTAAAACCTTTTAAAGTCGCCATCACTACTGTTGCCTAACTTAACAAGCTTCAAACCCTTCAAAGCTATTGTCGCCACTACCACCTCAAGCATAATTGATTTTAATTCATAATTTTTAATATGATTTTTTAGTTAATAATAATATATTATAGTGGTATTATAACGTTTGATAATTATGTATATATTGAGTTTAAAAGTTAAATAATTTTAACAATTACACTCTTATTACACGATAATCTCTTTTATATGATTTTTTAATAAATTTTGTGGGATTTAAATGGTCCCACTCTTATATTATTTAATAATTGTGTATATTTAATTTATTATATGAGATTGAAATAACCCCCCTTGTATTATATTTAACCACATAGTGTTATTATAACAATTTAATAATTATGCATTTATCATTTGGCAAGATTTGAACTTAGGTTTCTTCCTTGAAAGTTAAAAAATTTAACCAACCGAGCTAATGTCATTTGATGATAAAAGCTAATGTCTTTTAATGATAACCTTTTTTATATGTTATTAATAATATTTTATTTATTTTTAAAAAATCATAAAAAATACAAGTTAATAAATTATAATTATATAACATATACAATTTTCATATAAAAACACTTGTTTTACTAGCTATATTTTAGATTTAAATAAAAAATTTGATAATGGTAAATGGAGTTTTGACTAAGTCCTAAAACCAATGACAAAATACTCCACATTATGTACCTTTTAAACCTTATAAGATACAAAAATACAAACCTTAACTATATTACTTGTATCAAGGACAAAAAAATCTTCAAGAAGCCATCCTTTCTTTCAAATCATTAATCCCAAACTCTAACTTTTTTTTAATGTATTACTATTTATTTATTTATTCCAATTGCATTTGTCCTCTCCAAATGTAGATCTATCAGTATCATCTCTATCAAAAAGTATGCTAGATCTCTCATGGCAAGTACCTAACCAAGAAGTGTACCTTTCTTCACATTTAGGATTAGCAAGGTATTGAAAAACCTAGGTACTATCCATTTTTTATTTTTTATGTTTTTATTATTTTATTTATATAAATTTCAAATATATTTTTATGTTATGTAAAATTAGATGCATTAATATTTTACCTATGAGTTTGTGCTTGAAACAAATTTTAAGTTGATTTTGGTTTTGGCCAAATAGCTCTTCAATAAAGATATTTGGGTTTCAAAGAGTTAGCAAAAAACCTGAATTCCCCTCTACTAGAAAATCCAATGAGTTTCTTCTACTCTAGATCTTCTTGCCTACTTTTTCTAACTCACTTATCCTAATTTTGTATCCTATAATAAGCCTATGTTGGCACACAAACTATCAATACAAGATTTTAATAGTCTATATCTGATTGTGGTATTTAGACCCCTAACATTCCAAGATAATTATTTCATTGCTAGGGGTTTGGATCCCCTTATAAAGGTATTAGTAAGATGACTATCTTTACCATTTCCTCTTTTTATTGTTTCTCATATTTCAAATTATTTTCTAAGGTCCACTCATTTCCTTGTCTAGACACCCTTGTGTCAGATTGTCTATGAGTGCTACTTTCCTCTATTTGAGAAGGATTATCCCTCTCTCCCTTTCATTCCACCTTGTATCCCTTCTATTTTGGTTTCTTATATTTCTTTAGATAATATTCTTGGTTCTTGTTTTCCCCTAAAATTTTCTTTTATCCATATTTTCATCTTTTGGATTATTTTCTCCTTCTTTTAGACCTTCCTTTGGCTCTTGTATCTTTAAAAAATTTTATATTCTACTATTTCCAACACCTCTTGTCAATTATTTTGATAATGTTTTTATCTGTTGCATTTCCTTTTGCATATTTATATCTATGGCAAATGAGTCATATTATCAATCCTCCTTCATTGGTCCCTTAGGGTCCTCTTTCTATGGTTGTTTCTTCATTGGGTAAAATATTTTTAATTACTTACATGCATCACAAAGGCAACATTGAAAGAGCATATTTTTATAGTCAACTTCTTGATGATACATACCTAGCCATGAAATCAAATCTATAATTTTAATGAGTGCTTATAGGTCTACCCCAACATAGATGCAAGTGAAAATAGCCTAGGCATTGCTCGTAGTTGCAAGGATCCACCAAGAAAAATTTTGCCAAAGAATTTTTTATATTTTCAAAGACCTTATCTAACTAAAATTCTAAGGAAATTTTGAACAACAATAATTATATTAGGACTTTTATAGCAACTTTTGTAGGATGGTAAACCTTGGTGACTAATGGCACATGTATAGACTAGCGCTATCTAAAAACTAGGTCCCTGTAATGTAGAATCAATCAAAGTCTTCCTCTTAGGTGAAGGTTACAAATAAGAAATAATTTATCATAAAAGTGACTAAAGCTTCCCCTTTTAAAGCCCGTTTTATTTTGGTCTATCTCTTCAAAAGTTGCTATAACTAGGAACACTCATCAATTTATAGATTAGGTTTCTTTATAAATCCAATATGTTACCTCTTGTAATGATACCATTAACTAGAATGGAGGGAAGCCCATCCTTTTCCAAAAAGGTCTTACTTAATTTCTAACAAAAATTTTAACCATGTGTTGTGTCTATCTTGATGCCTTACCTCTTCCTTTGAGGTCATCTACAAATTAGGTTTTAGTGTTGCCCTTCTACCTCCCTAATATTCTTACACTCCCATCCACTTGATGCTTGAAATTAGGCCCTTTATCTGGCCTTGTAATGCTCCCCAAGCTTATAATTTCTTCTATTACCACATCTAATTTTAATTTCAAATTTGTGCCTATGGCATATTCTAACCTACTCCACAAAATCCCACTCTTCCTTCATTTTTATCTATATACTTAAATTAAAATTAAGCATTAAATATTCTTTCATTTCAGTGTATTTTTATTTATTAATATTATGTGTTTTATTCAATAATAACATGGTAAGCATATAGTATAATTGTAGACACCTAAAACATGTCATATTGAGGAGACTACCTATATGGACTCCATGAAGACCATATGACCCACCTTGGGAAGCCCTAGTGCTTAAATAGTGGTTTTCACCACTCAAATGAGGGATATTTCCTTTTACAACCCTGGCCATCATACCAAGCGATAACCCCTAGTTAGGGCCATCCCACCCTGAGATGATCACATCAAAAGCAACATAAAAAAAAAGTGGGATGTAACTAGAAGATAAAACTACTAGTTAAACTTATGCATGAACTCACAATTCAATTTTACATGTGTGCATGAGCCCGATTTAGGCAAAAATCATGACACAATTAGTTTGCATAAGATCTCAAAGAAAAGCATTTGATTTCTCAATGCGAAATGATCCTTTTATTTTTCATGTGCAAGTTGGCACTATTATTAGATTTCTTTCAAAGAATCTATATAATAGTACTAACCCTTGCTTTAGAGATATACCATGTTCTTGAGTTTTAGTGTAACGAAGTGCTACCATATTTCAATAAAGATCCAACATATTTTGTAAGGACTAAACTGTGATTTCCTCGACTCCCTAAGAAGGCCATGTTACCAGACTGCTCCAAGGGATAGAGGTGCACATTTTCTTCTTTAGTTCAACCTTGCATATTTGCTTCGAATACAAATATAGACCCACTAAGTTGCTTTCACCAAGTGTACCAATCTATTGATAAACCATAAAACGAACCTAGGAGTCATCATCGCATCGACCTCAAAAAATTACTTACATGTTCATGGTCGTCTTGTTCAAAGACGAACCATAGGTATGGTCATCCCGCATAGATATGACCCCTAGGGTTTAGATTTGATTTGTTGTTTCTTTACGTAATTATTTTTATTAGCATTTGCATTTATTACTTATGAATAGTTAGATTTTATTCTATTCATTTATTTATCATATCTTAGTCATTTCATGGTTTATACAATCATACATTTTTAAGTTAAAGGAGCACTGGTTTTTGAGCATTTAAGTGGTGATCATGGTGGGACCTTGTCACTATTTTTTAGGTATTCTCCTAGTTGTTGTATATTTTCTTGTTTGCAGGTTACTGGTCTTAGATCAAAAATAAAAAATGATAGAAAACTAGAACATTGTAAAACATAGGCTTTCATAGTAAGTGCATATGATCTATTTCATAGTGTTTTGAGAAAAAAAAATTATAATTTTTTTTATTATAGAAAGGGAAGTAGAATGAAGTAGAGTATCGGGTTTCTTCCTATGATCATCTCTGGTCTAGGTGGTCCCTATATGAGACCATCTCTATCACAAATGGTCCTTATTGTAGGTCTTCTATAGTACAAACAACTTCTATTTGTAATCGTCTCTCTACGATTTGGCCTATGTCTATTAATTATTTGCACTGATTTCTTGCTACCTGTTTATAGTCTCTAATCATTTAAGGTATTGCATTTATGGATTTCTAAAATTTAAATATAATTTACATAGAAATCTAAATATAAAATATATGCATTAGTGAAAAAGTCATCGATTGCTCTTTGATTTTATTTTTTTGCATAAAACAAACCCCACACACCACATCCTATTTTAACATCGGTGAGTTGGATTTCATCACCAATAATTGATCAAGACTAGTGATGGTGGGTTTCATATCCACCTCATTGGCTTGTATGTTGTTACTTTGTACCCCATTTTTTGCCAAGGCCAATCCAAGAATTATCATAAGATAAGGACTGGTAGGACCTAGGCTCCTTCATTGGGTTTGTATTTCATCACCAAGCCCTAGTGGATTTCATGGCTTGGACTTCATCACCAAGTTAGTGCGTGAGATCATACAGGTGAAAACCTTAAACTGAGTCAATATTATCATAAAAAAAAATGAGAAAGAGAAAAATAGCAACAACAAAAATAAACCTCAAAACACGCTCAAACTCAAATAGTTATAGGGATTCACAAATAAAACTTAAATGAGATAATCACATTGTTTTATTGTAGAGTTATGCATAAGGGATCAGCCCCGAAATCTATTTATAAAATAAAGATGAATTGTCTTGGAATCCCGATAAATTATGTAGAAGTATACATGGTGAATTGCATTTATTTATCTCCAAAAAATTTCAAACCATGGCGAATTGCATTAATTTATCTCCAAAAAATTTTAAACCATGGCAATTGTTTTTGTGTTGGGGGATTTGAATATTGTTTAGAAAATCTAAAAATGTACGGTAAACTTAAAATCTTTAGACTAACATGAAATACTTTTAGCCTTTATGCTTTATGACGATCAATCTAAGACATGTATAACGATCAAATACAGGCATGATGATCGACTACAGACATAAATACCAATGGCATGCATGATGATCAATTGTAGGAATGACTATTTATTGTAGGTATTTCAATCGGTTGTAGTAATACCAATTGGTTGCAGGTATGACTATTGGTTGCAGGAATGACAATCGATTGTAGGTATGACGATCAGTTGTAAGCATGATGATCAACTGTAGGAATACCAATCAGTTGTAGGTATGATAATCAGTTGTAGGTATGACGATCAACTATAGACATGATGATCAATGGTATGTATGATGATTGGTGGCATGCATGACGATAGGTTGTAGGCATGATGATAGGTTGCAGGTATTTTGATCGGGTGCAGTTATGATGATCAGTTGAAGGAATTCCAAATGGTTGTATGCATGACGATCAACTGTAGGTATAATGATCATCTATAGGTATGTCGATCAGTTTTAGGAATATTGATCGATTGGAGACACTCCTTTGCAATCGATCAGCTTATGTCGACATACACTCCTCTGCAACCTTGTCAAGTTTTTCATTGTTTCAGATCTATTTTTGAGTTAGAGTATTTTAGATGTATGTTATCGATACCCACTACAGTATATATATGAGTAGTGTATGAGGTGATTTGGGCAAGAAAAATAAAATCATTTATAATTTGAAGGTGAATTGGGCACGAAAATAAAAATCATAAATAATTTGAGGTTGGTAGATTAAAATAAAAATAGGTTAGTTATTATTAACGACGGGAGAATTTTCTCCAAAAAAACTTCCACCCCGTAAATTTTGGGCAAATGGGCCCCAATGAAAGGATCCAAAATTAGCCAATTTAAAATCTTGAAAATCCTAAATAGAGCCAATTTATGATATTTCATGCTTATGCATAACCTCTGTTTTATTGTATGTTTATTTGTTGTCTTTTTGGGTAATCAATACCATGGTAACTACGCATGGTAAAGCTTGATCAAGGGATACTACCACAAAAGACTATCAAGGAGGTATGGAATACCTCCACTTCAATCCTAAGGATTTAACCATTTCTAATTGACATCTTAGTTATAGAGAGTCTAACATATGGGAGATTACCATTTGAGATGCATCTATCGGTCCCTGGTATAATCATAGTGATGACCTCCATAGTCAAAATATTTTTCTTGCTCACCATAGAAAAATCGTACAATATCAGGAAGGTCCTAGCAGGGTGGTATCATGAGTTCACATTCTGACTCGCCTTATATACCAAGTAGAAAATTATTAGGAGTACACACCATGTATGAGGTTGGATGATCATACCACTCCTCTTGACCATACATGGATGAGTCAGTGATATGCCTTATTATACAAATATGGCACTCACTGTCCTGCTCAAACACCCATGTTGGATCATATAGTCCTAGTCAATGAGGAAGAAAGAGAATTTGATGGTCCCCATAATTCTCAAGAAGAGTATTCCTTGCAAGCAAATTATGCCTTTGCACTACCTGAGTACATTGAGCTTACATATAAGCTTGAATACTCAATCAATATGACTTCCCTCAATTGTGGAAAACATATAACTTTTGGGGCTACAAAGCAGGCAAAGGTTATTCATATTGATATGAAGGTAAATCAACCCCATATTACTGACCAACTAAATCATTCCATTAGGGTGAATGCTGAGAAACAAGCAGTGTTGAACTAGTTATGGTTGGATAAACAATGCTTGGATGTATAGTATCAATTTAGTCAGTAGAGATTGCAATAAAAAGGGTGTACCAAGAAAGGCTATATCAAGAGAGATTGCAAAAATCTATGCATGAGGTGGTTTCTACACCAAGTACCTATAGACAATGGATTTATCAAAAGGGCATGACACATAAATAAAATTTGCTACCTAGACCTAATTAGAAGCGTCTTCCTTATGCATTCCCTCAACATCATAGGTCCTAATAGCATCATCCAAACAATGCTTAGCAGGAGCATGAGCCCTATAAAGACTTAGAGTCAAAGTATTAAGATAAGGAAACAAACACAACACTTGTAAATAAACCAAAACAACCAAAGCAAGTGAATCATGTAAATGTCAATCCACCTCCCCAAGAGTTTTTGGGAATTATTAGTGTTGTGATAGAGAACCAGAGCTCTCCAAATAAATTTATGCAACTTGTGAATCCATCCAAAAATCCCTCCATACCACAAGTGCTACCACCATTTAATCCAATCACACCTACTACATCTCACCCAACATATCCATAATATGAAAAACAAGTGTACCCACTACACCAAAATGGGGATAATCAAGCTAGCATAGTTGAACACTCTACGTTAGAACAAGAGCATGTGGACAGACTCACTAGATAAGATCATCATGAACCATCCACATATTCTCAGATGTTGAGGACTGTTGATCCACTTTTGCCTAATTTTCTCTTGGCATCTCCATCCAATCCACCTCCACCACCTACCAGTTACCATACCTCTTCATAAACAACCATCCAGTCATCACCTCCAATGGTATCACAACACATATTGGCTAGGCTATCTAATATTGAGTTAAAAGTGAGTCGTCAACAGAATGATCTACAACAAATCTTGAATTGACTCACAAACATTGAGTTACGATTAAGTCATAAAAAATATCAACAACCTTATTTTCAAGCCCAATCCCCTCCTGCACGATATAATCAACCCTAAAAAAATAGGGTGAAAGGCAAAAATGTCATTTGCATCATAATTATATGTCATTGCTTGAGTCTTTGTAATCTCTTTTTATTTGACTTTATAAGGCAAAGGCTATTAATCTACTAGAGATTCACCCCTTGGATCCAAATAATTCAAAGCCCAAGTGGCATGGAGAGGACCTATACTACTCTTATCATTGAGTAAATGGTCATGAAATTTAGTCATGCATCTCATATAAAACTAGAGTACAAGATATGCTTGACAATGATGAACTTCAAATTGAAAATCCTCTCACCTCTATCAACAAACAAGTGGGTATATTCAAAGATCAGTTACCTACACATGGGGGTCAGGTAGAACAACGCAGGCAAGTAAATGAGATACACAAAGCCCTACCTCATCATCAAAGTGTTCCACCTTGTCTACCTCGTTCAAGATATCGATCATGTGCTTGGACACCTCTATCTAAGCCCATGCAGATAATCTTACACAAGTTGTAGGAGGTAAAAGTAATTGTTTTACCTGACATACATCTATTGGACTCGAATAGACCTAAACCTAGAAATCATAGGAAGGGTCATTTTTTCCTTTATAATTGAAAATAATACCATGACATTAGCAATTGCTATGCATTTAAGTGGGTGGTTCAATATTTATATTTAAAGGAGACCTTTTCCATAGATGGTCATCTCATCGCATCTCATTAGAATCTTGATATTAACCATAATTCATTACCACAATATGAGGGATTAAATTTCATCACTAATTTCAATCAAGTCAATCACATCACGTCAAGTATAGTGCATAATGGGTGTGTCCAATGTGTCACACCTCTCCCATCATCCACATCACAATCAATGATGTAATTTGAGGATTCTAAAGGTATCACACCTTCCCCACATTCACAAATCACCACACACTTTGGGGGTGCTTAAGGTATCATACCTTCTAATAAAAAACCATAAAAAAAAATGCTCAAAAGGCACTTAAGCCCTTTGGTCAACTCACAAAAAGCTCCAAAGGCACTTAAGACCTTCAGTCAATTCACAAAAAAGCTTCAAAGGTATTTAAACCCTTTGGTAAATTCACCAAAATCCCTAAAGGCACTTAAGCCCTTTAGTCAAATAAAAAAAAAGTAATAATTAAATTATAAATTTGAAAAAAAATAAAAACATTGCATCATCATTCACATTGTATTTCACCATGCATTCCATATCACTGCATTAGGTGCATACTTGCATTAGTCATATTCATTCATTGCACTTGTATTATAATATGTTCTTTCATTACCACAAATAAGTACCATGCTTGTATGAGATCATAAGTCTTAATCAACCTTATCCATCATCATCATTTGCAGTTTTTCTTATGAAGCTTTTGCTTGTTAATGGGTTCGTGTAAGATAGGATAGATATTGTATGAACATCAACAATTATGCTTATATGGCCACTAACTATTTTACACACACTATTTATTTTGTAAAATATCATAGGGAAAACCCCCACATTTCACATATCACATCATCCATATTCCCCTTTTTGTGTAACTATATTTTTCAACACAACCATTCAGTTGGTTTAGGGTGTTCACTAGGATTTTTGGTCATTCAATAATTCCTAGTATTTATTTCAAATTGTGTAGAATATTTCTTGATTTTTTAAGGTAGAGTCATTATTTTATAGAACCTTGCATATCTCAAAATACCAAACACAATTTCACACACTTAATATTCAAGTTTGAACAAGGAAGGATGAAACTACAAAGTAGTCATTACCCCTTAAATGAAAGGTCTCCTTTGGTCATCCTATTATGTGTATGATCTAGGATTATGAGAATTGACAAAAGGACAAGCTCTCCCTACCCAAAACAATAAAATCCCTTGCTCCTCCACAAAATGAGTGAGTATCCCCCGAAAAAAATTAATAAAAAGAAAGTGGTTTTCACCACTAAGAAAATAAATATCCTTGCTCGTCATAAAAAATTTGCAAGTCTCCCAAATAAATCAAAATAAAAAAAAAAGGGTAATGAGTTTGAATCCCTAAAATTCTCAAATTTTCAAAATTCGTGGGATAATCTCCATTACAGCAATGTGTTGAATGAAACTCGTTTGGCAATCGAGAAGTCTTATGCATGATGATATCACATTAGCAACGTTATTTTGTACATACCAATGTCTGTTTATGAATGAGATAAATTTTTATGGCTTGTATTTACTAGTAGTCTAATCCAATTGTGTCTAAAATCATGATCATATTGACTATAAGGTGATCCTTATTACAACAATGGGTTGAATGAAACTCACATGGCAATAAGTTAGTCTTATGTGTCATTAATAAATGTCACTATACACATATGGTGATATTGAATATATAGGTCTTCGTAGCAAACTTTTATCTTTCAAAGTCATGTGTAGTTAGTATACTTCTTTTGACTAGTCAACTAGGGTGTCTGAGTCTCATGAAAATTTTATTGTTTCCCTATATCATCTTACTGGTCATCCATCCATTATCTACATTTTTATTTTATTACATATGGTTGGATTTCAAATGTATGACACTTATGAAAAGGATAATATTTTTATTGATGTGTTTTTTACATTTTGTGGTGCTTACATTTAGGTTGTTTTACATTTTAGAGTTATTCATTATGTTTTAGCATATAAAAAAACAACCTCATCACAAAATTCCCCAAAGGAACTTAAGCCCTTTGGTCACATTATCAACAAAAATTCCCAAATAAATTTAAACTTATGCATGAACTCACAATTCAATTTTACATGTGTGCATGAGCCCGATTTAGGCAAAAATCATGACACAATTAGTTTGCATGAGATCTCAAAGAAAAGCATTTGCTTTCTCAATGCGAACTGATCCTTTGCTTTTTCATGTGCAAGTTGGCACTATTATTAGATTTATTTCAAGGAATCTATATAATAGTACTCACCCTTGCTTCAGAGATATACCAAGTTCTTGAGTTTTAGTGTAACGAAGTGCTACCATATTTCAATAAAAGATCCAAAATATTTTGTAAGGACAAAACTGTAATTTCCTTGACTCCCTAAGAAGGCCATGTTACTGGACTGCTCCAAGGGATAGATGTGCACATTTCCTTCTTCAGTTCAACCTTGCATATTTGCTTCGAATACCAATCTAGATAGGTTGCAGGTATGCCGATCGGGTGCAGTTATGATGATTGGTTGAAGGAATTCCAAATGGTTGTATGCATGATGATCAACTATAGGTATAATGATCATCTATAGGCATGTCGATCAGTTTTAGAAATATTGATCGGTTGAGGGCACTCCTTTGCAATTGATCGGCTTATGTCGACATACACTCCTCTGCAACCTTGTCAAGTTTTTCATTGTTTCAGATCTATTTTTGAGTTAGAGTATTTTAGATGTATGTTATCGGTACCCACTACAGTATATATATGAGTAGTATATGAGGCGATTTGGGCAGGAAAAATAAAATTATTTATAATTTGAAGGCGAATTGGGGACGAAAATAAAAATCATAAATAATTTGAGGTTGGTAAATTAAAATAAAAATAGGTTAGTTATTATCAACGATGGGAGAATTTTCTCCAAAAAAACTTCCACCCTGTAAATTTTGGGTGAATGGGCCCCAGTGAAAGGATTAAAATTAGCCAATTTAAAATCTTGAAAATCCTAAATAGAGCCAATTTACGATATTTCACACTTATGCATAACCCTGTTTGATTGTATGTTTATTTGTTGTCTTTTTGGGTAATCAAGACCATGGTAACTACGCATGGTCAAGTTTTATCAAGGGATACTACCACAAAAGACTATCAAGGAGGTATGGAATACCTCCTCTTCAATCCTAAGCATTAAACCATTTCTAATTGACATCCTAGTTATAGAGAGTCTAACCTGTGGGAGATTACCATTTGAGATGCATCTATCGGTCACTGGTATAATCATAGTGATGACCTCCATAGTCAAAATATTTTTCTTGCTCACCATAGAAAAACTGTACAATATCAGGAAGGTCTTAGCAAGGTGGTGTCATGATTTCACATTCTCGCCTTATATACCAAGTATAAAATTATTAGGAGTACACACCATGTATGAGGTTGGATGATCATACCACTCCTCTTGACCATACATGGATGAGTTAGTGATATGCCTTATTATACAGATATGGCACTCACTATCCTTCTCAAACACCCATGTCGGATCATATAGTCCTAGTTAATGAGGAAGAAAGAGATTTTGATGGTCCCCATAATTCTCAAGAAGAGTATTCCTTGCAAGCAAATTATGCCTTTGCACTACCTGAGTACATTGAACTTACATATAAGCTTGAATACTCAATCAATACAACTTCCCTCAATTGTGGAAAACATATAACTTTTGGGGCTACAAAGCGGGCAAAGGTTATTCATATTGATATGAAGGTAAATCAACCCCATATTACTGACCAACTAAATCAGTCCATTAGGGTGAATGCTGAGAAACAAGAAGTGTTGAACTAGTTATGGTTGGATAAACAATGCTTGGATGAATAGTATCAAAGTCAGTAGAGATTGCAATAAAAAGGGTGTACCAAGAAAGGCTATATCAAGAGAGATTGCAAAAATCTATGCATGAGGTGGTTTCTACACCAAGTACCTATAGACAATGGATTTATCAAAAGGGCATGACACAAATAAAATTTGCTACCTAGACCTAATTAGAAGCGTCTTCCTCATTCATTCCCTCAACATCATAGGTCCTAATAGCATCATCCAAAAAATGCTTAGCAGGAGCATGAGCCCTATAAAGACTTAGAGTCAAAGTATTAAGATCAGGAAACAAACACAACACTTGTCAATAAACCAAAACAACCAAAGCAAGTGAATCATGTAAATGTCAATCCACCTCCCCAAGAGTTTTTGGGAATTATTAGTGTTGTGATAGAGAACCAGAGCTCTCAAAATAAATCTATGCAACTTTGGCTCCATCCAAAAATCCCTCCATACCACAAGTGCTACCACCATTTAATCCAATCACACCTACTACATCTCACCCAACATATCCATAATATGAAAAACAAGTGTACCCACTACACCAAAATGAGGATAATCAAGCTAGCATAGTTGAACACTCTACATTAGAACAAGAGCATGTGGACATACTCACTAGATAAGATCATCATGAACCATCCACATATTCTTAGATGTTGAGGACTATTGATCCACTTTTGCCTAATTTTCTCCTGGCATCTCCATCCAATCCATATCCACCACCTACAAGTTACCATACCACTTCATCAACAACCATCCAGTCATCACCTCCAATTGTATCACAACACATATTGGCTAGGCTATCTAATATTGAGTTAGAAGTGAGTCATCAACACAATGATCTACAACAAATCTTGAATCGACTCACAAACATTGAGATACGATTGAGTCATAAAAAATCTCAACCACCTTATTGTCAGGCCCAATCCCCTCCTGCACGATATAATCAACCTCAAAAAAATTAGGGTGAAAGGCAAAAATGTCATTCGCATCATAATTATATGTCATTGCTTGAGTCTTTGTAATCTCTTTTTATTTGAATTTATAAGGCAAAGGCTATTAATCTACTAGAAATTCACCCCTTGGATACAAATAATCCAAAGCCCAAGTGGCATCGAGAGGACCTGTACCTTATCATTGAGTAAATGTTAATGAAATTTAGTCATGCATCTCATATAAAACTAGAGTACAAGATATGCTTGAAAACGATGAACTTCAAATTGACAATCCTCTCACCTCTATCAACAAATAAGTGGGTATATTCAAATATCAGTTACCTACACATGGGGGTCAAGTAGAACAACACAAGCAAGTAAATGAGATACACAAAGCCCTGCCCCCTCATCAAAGTGTTCCACCTTGTCTACCTCGTTCAAGATATCGATCATGTACTTGGACTCCTCTATCTAAGCCCATGTAGATAATCTTACACAAGCTGTAGGAGGTAAAACCATGAAACCCATAACATTAGCAATTGCTATGAATTTAAGTGGGTGGTTCAAGATTTATATTTCAAGGATACCTTTTCCATAGATGGTCATCTCACCGCATCTCATTAGAATCTTGATATTAACCATAATTCATTACCACAATATGAGGGATTAACTTTCCTCACTAATTCCAATCATGTCAATCACATCACATCAAGTATAGTGCATAGTGGGTGTGTCCAATGTGTCACACCTCTCCCATCATCCACATCACAATCCATTATGTAATTTGAAGATTCTAAAGGTATCATACCATCCCCACATTCATGAATCACCACACACTTTGGGGGTGCTTAAGGTATCATACCTTCTCCTAATAAAAAAACCATAAAAAAAAAAATTCTCCAAAGGCACTTAAGCCCTTTGGTCAACTCACAAAAATCTCCAAAGGCACTTAAGACCTTCGGTCAATTCACAAAAAATATTCAAAGGTATTTAAGCCCTTTGGTAAATTCAAAAAAGTCCCCAAAGGCACTTAAGCCCTTTAGTCAAATAAAAAAAAAATCAACAAAAAGTAATAATTAAATTATAAATTTGTAAAAACATAAAACATTGCATCATTATTCACATTGTATTTCATCATGCATTCCATATCACTGCATTAGGTGCATACTTGCATTAGTCATATTCATTCATTGCACTTGTATTATAATATGTTCTTTCATTACCACAAATAAGTACCATGCTTGTATGAGATCATAAGTCTTAATCAACCTTATCCATCATCATCATTTGCAGTTTTTCTTATGAAGATTTTGCTTGTTAATGGGTCCTTGTAAGATAGGATAGCTATTGTATGAACATCAACAATTATGCTTATATGGCCACTAACTATTTTACACACACTATTTATTTTGTAAAATATCATAGGGAAAACCCCCACATTTCACATATCACATCATCCATATTCCCCTTTTTGAGTAACTATATTTTTCAACACAACCATTCAGTTGCTTTAGGGTGTTCACTAGGATTTTTGGCCATTCAGTAATTCCTAGTATTTATTTCAAATTGTGTAGAAATATATCTTGATTTTTTAAGGTAGAGTCATGATTTTATAGAACCTTGCATATCTCAAAATACCAAACACAATTTCACACATTTAATATTCAAGTTTGAACAAGGAAGGATGAAACTACAAAGTAGTCCTTACCCCTTAAATGAAAGGTCTCATTTGGTCATCCTATTATGTGTATGATCTAGGATTATGAGAATTGACAAAAGGACAAGCTCTCCCTACCCAAAACAATAAAATCCCTTGCTCCTCCACAAAATGAGTGAGTATCCCCCGAAAAAAAATTAATAAAAAAAAAGTGGTTTTCACCACTAAGAAAATAAATATCATTGTTTCTCATAAAAAATGAGCAAGTCTCCCAAATAAATCAAAATAAAAGAAAGGGGTAATGAGTTTGAATCCCTAAAATTCTCAAATTTTCAAAATTCGTGGGATAATATCCATTACAGCAATGTGTTGAATGAAACTCGTTTGGCAATCGAGAAGTCTTATGCATGATGATATCACATTAGCAACCTTATTTTGTACATACCAATATCTATTTATGAATGAGATAGATTTTTATGGATTGTATTTACTAGTAGTCTAATCCAATTGTGTCTAAAATCATGATCATATTGACTATAAGGTGATCCTTATTACAAAAATGGGTTGAATGAAACTCACATGGCAATAAGTTAGTCTTATGTGTCATTAATAAATGTCACTATTCACATATGGTGATATTGAATATCTAGGTCTTCCTAGTAAACTTTTATCTTTCAAAGTCATGTGTAGTTAGTATACATCTTTTGACTAGTCAACTAGGGTGTTTGAGTCTCATGAAAATCTTATTGTTTCCCTATAGCATCTTACTGGTCATCCATCCATTATCTACATTTTTATTTTATTACATATGGTTGGATTTCAAATGTATGACACTTATGAAAAGGATAATATTTTGATTGATGTGTTTTTTACATTTTGTGGTGCTTACATTTAGGTTTTTTTACATTTTAGAGTTATTCATTATGTTTTAGCATATAAAAAAAACAATCTCATCACAAAATTCCCCAAAGGAACTTAAGCCCTTTGGTCACATTATCAACAAAAATTCCCAAAGAAATTTAAACTTATGCCTGAACTCACAATTCAATTTTACATGTGTGCATGAGCCTGATTTAGGCAAAAAGCATGACACAATTGTTGGAAATTTTGGGTACCTTGGGTACATTGCCTTTGCTCAAGTGTTGATGTTGTCATTTATGTCAAGAATTTCTTGAAGCAATTTGATTTGATGTCAAAGAATGTGTTTTGATGAAGGTTACAGCATGGACAGTGAGTTTCCAAGAAGTCCTTAGTGGCCCAGTTGCAAAAGTTCAAGAAAAAGACAAGTTAGAAAAAGTATGCAGCCGGCTAGAAAAACTGTCATAATTTCGTGACATGTTTGAGGAGAGAGAAAGTTCTAGCAAAACTATCGCGATTTCGTGACATGTTGGCAGAGAAGGAGAGCAAGATGGAAAGTGTCATGATTTCGTGACATGTCGCATTTTCGCAACTCAAAAAGTGCAGGAAGGCAGAGAAAGAAAAGTGTCGTGATTTTGTGACACATTGCCAGGAAAGTTGTATGGACGAAAAGGTGTCACGATTTCATGACATAATGCAGAAAAGAGAGTCCGTATTGTGAACTGTCACGATTTCATGACAAGTTAGAAGAGAGAGAAAGTTACATGAAAAATGTCATGATTTCGCGACATGCTGCAAAGGTCAATGTAAGTACTGTCGTGATTTCGTGACACACAGCAAAGGGGAAGAGTCTGAAATGAGAAGCGTCGTGATTTCGTGACAAGCTACAAAGAAGTTGTTCGGATGCAAAAAGTGTCACGATTTCACGACAGGTTGAAGAGAAAGCTTGCAAATGCAGAAAGTGTCATGATTTCATGATAGGTTGAGAAGGCAGCATTTAGTTGGAGAAAGTGTCACGATTTCACGATAGAAACAAGAAGCATGTCTTCAACAGAAGAAGCGTCACGATTTCATGACAATTTTAGGAAAGAAGAGCTCGAAGGCGAAAGCGTCATGATTTTGTGACATGTTTTGTTTTCGCTGGTGCAAGCTGAGAAAAGGTTGAAGAAGCGAGAAATGTCATGATTTCATGACAGAGTTGAAGATGACATCAACAGAAGCAGATGTGTCACGATTTCATGACAAAAGCAAAAAAGAAGGCAATGAAGACTAAAGTGTCACGATTTCACGATAGAGTTGAAGATGACGTCAGCAGAAGCAGATGTGTCACAATTTTATGACAAAAGAAAAAAAGAAGGCAATGAAGACTAAAGTGTCACGATTTCACAATAGGAGTGAAGATGACATCAGCAAAAGTCAAAAGTGTCACGATTTCATGACAAGAACGTAGTCAAGGCAGACAAAGGCAAAAAGTGTCATGATTTTGCAACAGTAGGCAAAAGAAGGTGTTTGGTAGGCAAAGGTGTCACGATATCATGACATGTTGTAGTTTCACGATAGAAGCTACAGGAGAGTTGTAGAGGCAGTTGAAGCCGACAGAGTTAACTTTGAGCCAACAAAGTTAAATTTGGGCTGACGTAAATTAGGGCATGCAACCGATGGAGTTAGGGTTTGCATTTGCATAACAACCGACTAAGATCAAAGTTTTGATCTTAAAAGTATTGCTATAAAAGGAGGGCTATTTGGAAATATTCTGCATTGATCAGAGTGTGCATTCAAAGTGCAAATTTTGTATAAGCAGAGTGCAGGGAGAAGTTCGATCATCGAGGAGCAGAGTGTGTGAAGATAGTGCTACTGTATTTGTGTAGAGGTGCATAAGTGGATGTTTGATCGAGTGTTGTGATTGCACAGAGGTGCAATTTCGAGGACATTAGTGCCAGACCGAAGGACTGTGTTTGGTGTAGATAAGAGGACCAGCTTTGTAGGTGAAAGAGTTGAGGACAGAGGTCTCTAGCTAGAGCAAGGAAGACAGATGTATTCTATGGATAAAGTTCCACTTGCTAAGGGCATAGGAGGCAGAGGTTCTCTAGAGGATCACCAGTAAGAGCAGAGCTAGGGGAAGGTATCTCCTTTGGGTTGGTGCCCATAAACTTTGTAATCGAGAAAGGTTTCCCAGAATTTGAGGTGATAAAATTTAGTAAAAATTTTATCCGTGGAGTATCCCACGTTGGGTGAACCACATAAATTTTTGTTTCTCTTTTGTGAATGGTGTTTTTGTGCATTGCTTTGCTTACTGCTATTGATATTGTTTTATTTACACTACATAATATTGAATTGCAAGTTGAATCAAAAGAAAAAGTAAAAAGCGGTCTTATATTTTTCACCCCCCCTCTTAGTATAAGCTTGTGTTCAATTGGTATCAGAGTAGGTTTCTCCAAAAAAAGCCTAACAAATTAGAGAAGGATCTATCAAAAGAACATACAGATTCAGAAAAATATGAAGAGGTTAAGTTTGATTTCAAAAGTGAATTCTTCTAGACTTTAAGAAATTTTAGGGAAGAGAGTTCTGTTCTCAAGCATCATGATAGGAAGAAGAGACAGTAAGATCAATCTTCATCCTGAAGAACGATGGATTCCAGTTGGTCACAAAAGAACAATCATCCAAGGCATCAAAACAGGTTACATAATACTTTCCATGGCTACTGTTTTTCTTGCAAGAAATTTGGTCACAAAGCTATGCATTGCAATAAATCCGTGAATAGCCATAGTAAGGAAAATGTTAACTCTTTTGCACCTCTTATGGATAAAAATGTCATGTGTTACAAGTGCAAGAATTTTGGGCATATAGCAAGGATGTGCAGTTTGGATAGATCTAGGCTTGAGTTCACTAGAAAGAGAAATGAGATCAAATCTAAGTCAATGATAGTTCAAACTGCTTTTCATGCTCAAGATAAAGTAGAGAAATGGTATCTTGATAGTTGTTGTTCAAAACATATGACTGGTGAAAAGGAAAAGTTCTTGGTCTTAAAAACCACAAGCAAAGGAACAGTTAGTTTTGAAGATAACAGGTCAGCTAAAATCTGTGGTAAAGGGACTCTTAGTTTGGATGGAAAATCCAAAACAGAAAATGTTCTTTATGTAGAAGGCCTAAGACATAACCTTCTAAGTGTGATTCAACTTTGTGATCAAGGACACATAGTATCTTTCTTTTCAGATAGATGTGAGATACGCAAAGAAAAAAATGGAAAACTCATTGCTAGTGCTACAAGGACTCCAAAAAATCTTTACATGCTAAGTGAGATAAAAAGGGAAAAGTGTTTTCTAACCCAAGAAGATGAGAGTTGGTTATGGCATAAAATATTGGGGCATTTGAGCTTTGATAATCTTGTCAATATTAGTAACAAGGAAGCAGTTAGAGACTTGCCCAAAATAAAAATGCCCCATAACACCATTTGCGGTCCTTGTCAACATGGAAAACAGACCAGAACCAGTTTTAAATCAAAAGGGTATACTTATTCAAAACCATTAGATCTTATTCATACTGATTTATGTGGCCCCACCGTAACTAGAGCATTCAGGGAGAAAGCTACTTCATGTTGTTTATAGATGATTATTCCAGAATGACTTGGGTTACTTTTCTCAAAGAAAATTCTGAAGCTTTTGAAAAATTTAAAGCATTCAAAGAAATGATTGAAAATGAGACTGACAAGAGAATCAAATTCTTAAGATCGGATAGAGGAGGAGAGTTCACACCTAATGAATTTATGGAATACTGTGAGCAACAAAGAATCAAAAGAGAATATTCAACAGCAAGGACTCCTCAACAAAATGGAGTAGTTGAAAGAAAAAATAGAACTATTGAAAATATGGCTAGAGCTATGTTAAATGAGTTGAAACTTTCAGATGGTTTCTAGAAAGAAGCAGTCAGTACAGCAGTCTACATTATCACCAGGGTCCAACTTAGAGTCAACCATCATAAAAATCCTTATGAGTTGTGGAAAGGAAGACCAGCTACAGTAAAACATTTCAAAGTGTTTGGGAGTAAGTGTTTCATCAGAAGGGAAGATCAGAATTTGGGTAAGTTTGATCCTAGGAGTGATGAGGGAATTTTTCTTGGTTATTCTAGCAGAAGCAAGGCTTACAGATGCTTCAACAAAAGAACATATACTTTCGTAGAGAGCATAAATGTGACAGTTGATGAAAAGACAGGGATGAGAGAACCTGTCAAAGAAATCAGTGATGAAATTTTTCAAGAAGAATTCAGAGAGGTTTCAGATGAAGAAGAGGAAAGACAACAACTACTTCCCAAAACTCCTTCACGATATGTTTAGAAATATCATCCCAAATATTTGATCATTGGTGATCCAAACAACAGGCAAACTAGAAGAAGAGTCATTCCTTCACACGATTCTACAAATATTTCATTACTATCTCAGATTGAGCCAAAATATTTCAGTGAAGCTTGTGCAGATAAATTTTGGGTAAAAGCAATGGATGAAGAGCTAAATCAAATAGAGAAAAGTGAAACCTGGGATTTGGTTCCAAGACCTAAGGACAAGAATGCCATTGGCACAAAATGGATATTCAGAAATAAACTCAATGAGGATGGAAATATTGTCAGAAACAAAGCTAGGTTGGTTTGCAAAGGGTATGCTCAAGTAGAAGGTGTGGATTTCGAAGAGACGTTCGCTCCTGTTGCTTGTCTTGAAGCTATCCGAATTTTTTTGGCTTTTTCAAGCTTCAAAGCATTCAAGGTGTATCAAATGGATGTAAAATCAACATTTTTAAATTGAGTGTTGGATGAAGAAGTCTACACAGAACAACTAGAAGACGTGTCTCTCTTAGATCAATCAGACTATGTGTGTAAACTGAAAAAGGCCTTGTATGGGTTAAAGCAAGCTCCTAGGGCTTGGTACTCAAGACTTGACAGGTACCTTCATGAGCAAGGCTTCAGGAAAGGTGTGGCTGATAGCAATTTGTATATTAAGGATGAAGGTGATGATATGCTGATTGTAGTTGTCTATGTTGATGATATCATTTTTGGGGGAAATAATACTCAGTTGTGCAAAGACTTTGCTAACACCATGCAGAAGGAATTTGAACTGTGTATGATTGGAGAGTTGTCATTCTTTTTAGGTCTTCAGATTGCTCAATCAAAATATGGTATATTTCTAACTCAATAAAATTATATCAAAGAAATGTTAAAAAAATTTGGGATGATGGAAAAAAAACCTGTATGTACTCCAATGACTATAGGGTGCAAGATGAGTAAATATGATGAATCTACAACAGTAGATCAGAGGTTGTATAGATAAATGATTGGCAGTTTATTATATATTATAGCTACCAGACCAGATATCATGCAAGCTATTGGGTTAGTAGCCAGATTTCAAGCAGCTCCTAAAGATTCTCATGTTACAACAGTTAAAAGGATTTTTAGATATCTGAAGGGCACTATGGACTTTGGGATTTGGTATCCCAAAGGTGATGATTTCACTCTCACAACCTATACAGATGCAGATTGGGCAGGCATTAATGATGACAGGAAAAGCACCAGTGGTGGAGCATTCTTTCTAGGAAAAAGTCTGGTTTCTTGGCTAAGTAAGAAACAACCTTCAGTTTCCTTATCTACGACAGAGGCTAAATACATAGTAGCAGTGGCTGGGTGTACACAGGTTTTATGGATGAAAACCACCTTGGAGGATTTCAAAGTCAAGCATGAACAACCCATATCCATATTTTGTGATAATACAAGTGCCATAAGTATTTCCAAAAATTTGGTAATGCACTCAAGGACAAAGCATATTTCCATCAAGTATCACTTTCTAAGGGAGAAAGTGCAAGACAAATAGGTCAAGGTAGAATATGTGTCTACTAAAGAGCAGATTGTAGATATCTTCACAAAACCTCTTCCAAGAGATACGTTTGAGTATCTAAGGGAGAAATTGGGAGTTGTACTCCCACCCCAGAATTAATCACCTCATTAGGAGGTGGGGGAGGGACTAAGCTAAGAATCTCATTCTTAGTCCCAAGCCCCAAAGGTGACCCTTTGCCATTGATGACAAAGGGGGAGAGATATGAGTAAAGGGGAGAACTTCAAAATGAAGAGGAAAGCTTCAAGTCAGGGGGAGCAAAACTTCAAAGGTAGATTCTCAGTTGTTGGCACAGTTGGTTTCAGCTTTGGCTCCTAAGATGTGTTTCAGTAAAGGTTTTGCCATCAATGACAAAGGGGGAGATTGTTGGAAATTTTGGGTACCTTGGGTACATTGCCTTTGCTCAAGTGTTGATGTTGTCATTGATGTCAAGAAGTTCTTGAAGCAATTTGATTTGATGTCAAAGAATGTGTTTTGATGAAGGTTACAACATGGACAGTGAGTTTCCAAGAAGTCCTTAGTGGCCCAGTTGCAAAAGTTCAAGAAAAAGACAAGTTAGAAAAAGTATGTAGTCGACTGGAAAAACTGTCGCGATTTCATGACATGTTTTAGGAGAGAGAAAGTGCTGGAAAAATTGTCGTGATTTCATGACATGTTTGAGGAGAGAGAAATTTTTCACAAAACTGTCGTGATTTCGTGACATGTTGATATAGGGCTATAAACAACACACAACAAGAGTGCCAAGATCAACAATGCACAGGCCAAAATTCTAGCAAGTTTCATTAAACAGAGGTCTTCATTCGAATACACAACAATTTCAAAATAAATGGCCAGGAGTCCCTGTAACCGCTCCATACTCTCGGGCCACCTGTAACTTCACGCCACATGTCCCTCTGCACTGGTCTCTGCAATCGCTGGCTGGTCAACATCATGAGAGCTCTGGTCGTGATACCGCGATGTTTTTGCTCTAATACTTTCTCTCTCCTATTTGGTCGCGATATCATGATGTTTTTGGCGTTAGGCTTCTCTCTCCTCCTTGGGGCCGCGATTTTGTGACACGTCACGAAATCGTGACGTCTAGGCCTTTCTTACTCGCTTTCCTCCTTTGGGCCGTGAAACCGTGACATGTGATTTCGTGACATCTTTGCATTTTGTACTTGTTGCTTCGTTTCGGGCTGTGAAACCGTGACATGTCACGATTTCACGACCATTTCATGCCCTTGAGTCTTCGGCTCGGAAGTGTCACGATTTTGCCACCACTTTGCGTTTAATAACCTTTCTCCCGGAAGTGTCACGATTTCGTGACGTCTTTGAGCTCTGCCTTCGAAGGTGTTGCGATGTCTTTATGCTTTCAAGTCTTGCCTCCCAGAAGTGTCTTGATTTCGCAACGTCTTTTGAACTTTGTCTTCGAAGGTGTCACGATTTCGCGACGTCTTTTGAACTTGCCTTCGAAGGTGTCACGATTTCGTGACCATTCTTGTGCCTTAGAATATTTTGCCAAAGATGTCCCTGTGCTTTCAAATCTTGTTTCCTGGAAGCGTCGTGATTTTGTGACCATTTGGCGCTCAAGTGACTTTGCCTCGGAGCTGTCACGATTTCACGACCGTTGGGCACTGAAGCTGCTTTTCTCTAAAATTGTCACGATTTCGTGACCGTTTGGCACTGAAGCTGCTTTTCTTCAAAAATGTCACGATTTCGTGACAGTTTCATGTCTTGGCCCTTTCCATGAAAAAGCGTCACGATATCGCGACAGTTTGTCCCGCTGGTGCCATTCTTCAAAAAGCTTCGCGATATCGCGACAGTTTTGCACCTTGGCCCCTTTTATCAAAAAGCGTCGCGATATCACGACAGTTTGGCCCGCTGGTGCCCTTCAAAATGCGTCGCGATATTGCGACAGTTTTAGTAATTAGAGAAAAAAATACATTTTGCATTTCGTACTTGCTGCTTCGTTTCAGGCCGTGAAACCGCGACATGTCACGATTTTGTGACCATTTCATGCGCTTGAGTCTTCGGCTCAGAAGTGTCACGATTTTGCGACCACTTTGCGTTTAAGAACCTTTCTCCCGAAAGTTTCACGATTTCGTGACGTCTTTGAGCTCTGCCTTCGAAGGTGTTGTGATGTCTTTATGCTTTCATGTCTTGCCTCCCAGAAGTGTCACGATTTCACGACGTCTTTTGAAATTTGTCTTCGAAGGTGTTGCGATTTCGCGACGTCTTTTGAACTTGCCTTCGAAGGTGTTGCGATTTCACAACCATTCTTGTGCCTTAGAATATTTTGCCAAAGATGTCCCTGTGCTTTCAAATATTGTTTCACGGAAGCATCGTGATTTCGCGACCATTTGGCGCTCAAGTGACTTTGCCTCGGAGCTGTCGCGATTTCGTGACCATTTGGCACTGAAGCTGCTTTTCTCCGAAATTGTCGCGATTTCACGACCGTTTGGCGCTGAAGCTGCTTTTCTTCAAAAATGTCACGATTTCGTGACAGTTTCATGCCTTGGACCTTTCCATGAAAAAGCGTCGTGATATCGCGACAGTTTGGCCCGTTGGCACCCTTCTTCAAAAAGCGTCGCGATATCACGACAGTTTTGCACCTTGGCCCCTTTTATCAAAAAGCGTCACGATATCGCGACAGTTTGGCCCGCTGGCGCCCTTCTTCAAAAAGCGTCGCGATATCGCGACAGTTTTAGTACTTAGAGAAAAAAATACATTTTGGGTGATGCAAGATTGCAGCTTCGCCATCGGATGCTCCTGCATCAGATCTGATGCAGGAGCATCAGATCTGATAAAAGGGTGCCAGCAGGCCAAACTGTCGTGATATCACGATGCTTTTTGATAAAAGGGGCCAAGGTGCAATCCTGCATCAGATCTGATAAAAGGGCGCCAGCGGGCCAAACTGTCATGATATCATGACGCTTTTTGATAAAAGGGGCCAAGGTGCAAAACTGTCACGATATCGCGATGCTTTTTGAAGAAGGGTGCCAGCGGGCCAAACTGTCGCAATATCGCAAAACTTTTTCATGGAAAGGGCCAAGGCGTGAAACTGTCACGAAATCATGACATTTTTGAAGAAAAGCAGCTTCAGTGCCAAACGGTCACGAAATCGCGACAATTCTAGAGAAAAGCAGCTTCAACGCCCAACGGTCACGAAATCATGACAGCTTCGAGGCAAAGTCACTTGAGCGCCAAATGGTCACAAAATCGCGACGCTTCCGAGAAACAATATTTGAAAGCACAGGGACATCTTCGACAAAATATTCTAAGGCACAATAATGGTCGCGAAATCGTGACACCTTCGAAGGCAAGTTCAAAAGACGTCGCGAAATCGTGACACCTTCGAAGACAAATTTCAAAAGACGTCGCGAAATCACGACACTTCTGGGAGGCAAGACTTGAAAGCATAAATACATCGCAACACCTTCGAAGGCAAAGCTCAAAGATGTCATGAAATTGTGACACTTCCAGGAGAAATGTTCTTAAATGCAAAGTGGTCACGAAATCGTGACACTTTCGAGCCGAAGACTCAAGGGCGTGAAATGGTCACGAAATCGTGACATGTCGCGGTTTCGCGGCCCGAAATGAAGCAGCAAGTACGGAATGCAAAGATGTCATGAAATCACGACATGTCACGATTTCGTGGTCCAAAGGAGGAAAGCGAGTAAGAAAGGCCTAGACGTCGCAATTTCGCGACGTGTCGTGGAATCATGGCCCCAAGGAGGAGAGAGAAGCCTAACGCCAAAAACGTCGTGATATCGCGACCAAAGAGGAGAGAGAAAGTATTGGAGCAAAAATGTCACGATATCGCGACCAGAGCTCTCACGACGTTGACCAACCGGTGATTGCAGAGACCAGTGTAGAGGGACACGTGGCATGAAGTTACAGGTGGCCCGAGAGTATGGAGCGGTTACAGGGACTCTTGGCCATTTATTTTGAAATTGCTGTGTATTCGAATGAAGACCTCTGTTTAATGAAACTTGCTAGAATTTTGGCCTATGCATTGTTGATATCAGCACTCTTGTTGTGTGTTGTTTATAGCCCTATATCAAGTGGTATTAGAGCAGGTTGGTTCTGAGAGTGCAAACCGATCGTCGAACAGAGAGGCAATTTGCACCAGGACTGTGGTTGTGGGTTGCAAAGAAGAAGCAGGATGCCTCCACGTAGAGACCATGGTGGTATAAGGCACAGGCGAGCAAGAAGGGAAGAGATTGATCTAAGAGACCTACAGAGGCAAGTTGAGGACCTACAAGAGTAAATTCAAAGAGGAGTCGAGCCGAGAAGGGAAGAACCCAGCGAAGATGAAGTGTGGGAAGAAGAGGTTCCATCCGACGAAGAAGAGGCTTTGGACCCAGCAGAGGCTAGGCTATATAGGGCCATATCCCAGATTGGAAAGAAGCTAAAATTTGACGTCTCCACTTACTCGGGGAACCTCAACCCTGAGGAGTTGATAGACTGGATCAACGACATGGAGGAGTATTTTGAATACGAAGAGATATTAGATCCAAATTGGATCAGGTTCACGAAAACCAAGCTGAAAGGACATGCAAGCATCTGGTGGAAAGGAGTGCAGTTGGAAAGGAATAGGAGGGGAAAGGAAAGGATCACCAGGTGGGATAGGATGGTAGAGAAACTAAAGAGGCAGTTCATCCTTGCAGATTATGAGCTGGACTTGTTAAAGAAAATGCAGAGCCTTCGACAAGCTAGTAAGACTGTCAAGGAATATACTAAAGAGTTCTATCAAATCTCAATCAGAACCAGCAATTTAGAGGCGAATAAGGAGAAGGTCGCATGTTACATCAATGGATTGTGAACTAGTATTCAAGAAGAGCTAGGGCTGGTTAGAATGAGCACAGTAGAGGATGCATATCAATTTGCATTAAAAGTGGAGGAGAAACTAAATAGGAGGTTTGATGGTAAGCAGAGAGGGAAGGATAGGGGTGGAAGAGCTGGTGGAAGAGGCAGTGGTGGAAGATACAAAGATTTTGGGAAAACTGGTGAAGCTAGCAGTAGCCAAAAATAGAAAGAAGTGAAAGATGAGGATGACCAACGCCCATGCAATCAGAACAACAACTACCCAAGAGGAAGAGGTAGGTCTGGGCGAGGGTTTGGCAGAGGTGTCTTTCGAGGAACCTGCTTCAACTACGGAGAAGAAGGACACAGGGCATACAACTTATCGCAGCATCAAGATAGGCCAAATCGAATACCTGAGGGTCAGGCCCGAGCTGCTGTAGCAGATGAAGGTGTAGAGTCTGAGCACTCAGAGGAGGCAAAAAGGGGAGAAGAAATGGTCATCAAAAGAGTCTTGTTAAATGAAGAAGAAAAGACAGACCAGAGGAACAGCCTGTTTCGAACAAGATGCAAGTGCGTAGGCAAGGTCTGTAACATCATCATTGATAATGGAAGCACTGACAATTTGGTTTCTGAGGAAATGGTTGCCAAGCTGTAGTTGGAGAGAAGAAAACACCCGCGCCCTTATCGAATTGCATGGTTGCAAAAGGACCATCGGGTGTTAGTAAGTGAACAATGCTTGGTGAAGTTCAACATTGGAACTTACCGAGATGAGATTTTATGTGACATCTTGCCTATGGATGCATGTCATCTGCTGCTTGGGAGACCATGGCAGTTTGACCGAAGTGTTGTCCATGATGGTCAATCCAACACATATTCTTTGTCAAAGAATGGAGTTCGCCACAAGTTAAAACCCCTGAAGGAGGCGAATGAGAAAGTATGCAGCAGTGCACGAGTCTGTCTAGTTGATGGCAAAATATTCTTGGAAGGCCTGAAGCCGAATCATATATGCTATGCTATAATCCCCAGGGTTAGGGAAGAAGGATGCAAGGAAATTCCAGTGGAAGTCATGGGACTGTTAGAAGAATTCCCAAATATCATTTTAGATAATGTTCCTGAAGTTTTACCGCCTGTTAGGAAGATCAGTCACCACATAGATTTGGTGCCTTGATCGAGCTTGCCAAACAAGGCTGCACATCGAATGACACTTGTGGATACTGAGGAACTAAATCGGGAAGTTCAAGATCTGTTGAAGAAGGGACTGATTAGGGAGAGTCTTAGTCCATGCGTTGTACCAGCAGTATTAGCACCCAAGAAGGATGGAGAATGGAGGATGTGCACCGACTCTCGGGCAATCAACAATATCACCATTAAATACAGGTTCCCACTGCCAAGGATGGATGATATCATGGACTGCTTGAGTGGAGCTGACTACTTCACAAAAATTGACTTGAAAAGTGGGTACCATCATATTTGCATTAGATAAGGGGATGAGTGGAATACAGCCTTTAAAACCAGAGAGGGGCTGTATGAGTGGTTGGTTATGCCATTTGGATTAACCAATGCACCTAGTACCTTTATGAGGTTAATGAATGAGGTTCGAAGGAATTTTTGGGCAAATTTGTTATTGTTTACTTGGATGATATACTAATTTTTAGCAGAACCTTAGAGGAGCACTTGATGCACATCAGGAAGGTTTTTGAGAAACTGCGAGAGGAGCAGTTACTGATCAATCTGAAGAAGTGCAACTTTGTGAAGAAGAAGCTGGTATACCTGGGATTTGTTATATCAGCTAATGGTCTCAAAATGGACCCCGAAAAGGTGAAGGCTATCCTAGAATGGCCTATCCCAAGAAGTGTGACCGAGGTTAGATCATTTCATGGTTTGGCCAGTTTCTACAGAAAATTCATTAGAAACTTCAGTAGTATTTGTGCATCTCTTACAAAGACAATGAAGGGTAACAAAAAGGAATTCCAGTGGATGGTTGGAGCAGATAAAATATTTGCTATGCTAAAGAAGAAGGTCACTGAACAACCCGTCTTAGCACTTCCAAATTTCAATAAGGTGTTTCAGGTAGACTGTGATGCAAGTGGTAGTGCGATAGGAGCCGTATTGAGCCAAGAGGGTAGGCCTGTAGCTTATTTTAGCGAGAAGATCAATGATGCCAGGAGAAAGTATTCGGTATATGATCAAGAGTTCTACGCCATAGTTCAAGCACTCAAGAAATGGAGGCACTATCTGTTGTTGAAAGAGTTTGTTCTCTATACCGACCATCAAGCGCTGCAATATATTAACAGTCAAGGAAAATTGAATCAGAGGCACCTGAAATGGGTAGAGTTCCTGTAGAGCTATACCTTTGTGCTGAAGCATCGGAGTGGAAGATCCAATAGGGTGGCAGATGCACTAAGTAGGAGGCAATTTCTGATGATAGAAATGAAAGTGGAGGTTGTAGGGTTTGCTAAACTCAAGAACTTATACCCTGCAGACCCCAATTTCGTAGAAGCTTGGAAAGCTTGCACTGCGCCTGTTGCGTTGGACAGGACTAAATGGTTGGATTACCTGATTCAATATGGAATGCTATTTAGGGGAAACCAGTTGTGCATTCCGAGGAGCTCAATGAGAGAGAACCTCATTAAAGAAAAGCACAGTGGGGGTTTATCTGGACACTTCGGTCGTGACAAGACCATCTCACTGGTTAGTGAAAACTATTACTGGCCACAATTGCAGCAGGATGTGGCAAAGTTTGTGCAGAGTTGCAGGATTTTCCAGATGGCAAAGGGTATGAGGCAGCCTACTAGTTTGTATCAACCACTACCTATACCTGAAAGACCATGGGAAGATATTAGTATGGATTTTGTGCTTGGTTTGCCTAGGATGTAGAGGGGGCACGATTCCATATTTGTGGTAGTGGACAGATTTTCAAAAATGGCACACTTTATCCCATGCTAGAAGACTAGCGATGTGATCCATGTAGCTGGTTTGTTATTTAAGGAAGTGGTACGCCTTCATGGGCTGCCAAGAAGCATTGTATCGGACAGGGATACCAAGTTTGTAGGTTATTTCTGGAAGACCCTGTGGAAGAAACCGAAGACGGAGTTAAAGTTCAGTTCTGCATACCACCCCCAAACAGATGGCCAAACAGAGGTGGTCAATAGGAGTTTGGGCAACCTACTGCGATGTTTGGTAAGGGACAAGCCCAAGGGATGGGATCTAGTTCTGTCGCAAGCAAAATTTGCGTATAACAGCTCAATCAATAGGAGCACAAATAAATCCCCATTCTAGATTATCTATGGGAGCAGCCCAAGAAATGCTTCAAAATTAAGAAGGATAGATCCGAGGGAGAAATGCGATCGCTGAAGCAGAAGACTTTGTTGAACACCTGAAGGGAGTGCATGAGGAAGTGACAAAACACATTGCCAAGATGAATGCTCAGTACAAGGCAAGGGCAGATCAAAAATGTAGAGCTAAGGAGTTCCAAGTAGGAGATTCTGTCATGGTCCATCTGAGGAAGGAACGGTTTCCTACCAAGACCTACAACAAACCAAAAATGAAGAAATTTGGGCCATGTAAGATCGTTGGCAAATGGGATTCGAGTAATGCCTACGAGGTGGAGTTACCAAACGAACTTAACATCTCCCCCATGTTTAACATCTCAAATTTGGTCGAGTATCATGAAGGAGAAAGCAGTGTGATACCCAGTCCAGATCTGTGGAGCATTCTAGCAGCCATCCCAGTTACGGACGAGATAGAAGAAGTTTTGGATATGCGTGAGGGCTGAAGTACTAGGAACAAGAGTTACTCGGAGTACTTGGTCAAATGGAAGGGCAGACCCATTGAAGACGCGACTTGATTATCAAAGGCTGAGGTTGATCGCATGGGTCTACCTCGGAAAGATCAGAAGTGAGGTCACTTCTCAAACTCACCCCAGGTGTCTGATGCAGGAGCATCCGGTGGCGAAGCTGCAATCTTGCATCACCCAAAATGTATTTTTTTTCTCTAAGTACTAAAACTTTCACGATATCACGATGCTTTTTGAAGAAGGGTGCCAGCGGGCCAAACTGTCGCGATATCACGATGCTTTTTGATAAAAGGGGCCAAGGTGCAAAACTGTCGCGATATCACGACACTTTTTGCACCTTGGCCCATTTTATCAAAAAGCGTCGCGATATCGCGACAGTTTGGCCCGCTGGTGCCCTTCTTCAAAAAGCGTCACGATATCATGACAGTTTTAGTACTTAGAGAAAAAAATACATTTGGGGTGATGCAAGATTGCAGCTTCGCCACCGGATGCTCCTGCATCACATGTTGGCAGAGAAGGAGAGCAAGATGGAAAGTCTCACAATTTCACATGTCACACTTTTGTGACTCAGAAAGCGTAGGAATGCAGAGAAAGAAAAGTGTCGTGATTTCATGACACATTGCCAGGAAAGTTGTACAGACAAAAAGGTGTCACGATTTCATGACATAATGTAGAAAAGAGAGTCTGCAGTGTGAACTGTCATGATTTCGCGACAAGTTAGAAGAGAGAGAAAGTTACATGAAAAATGTTGTGATTTTGTGATATGCTGCAGAGGTCAAGGTAAGGACTATCGCAATTTCACAACACGCAGCAAATTGGAAGAGTCTAAAATGAGAAGTGTCGTGATTTCGCAATAGGCTACAAAGAAGTTGTTTGGATGTAGAAAGTGTCACGATTTCGTGATAGGTTGAAGAGAAAGCTTGTGAATGCAGAAAGTGTCATGATTTTGCGACAGGTTGAGAAGGCAGCATTCAGTTTGAGAAAGTGTCATGATTTCATGATAGAAATAGGAAGCATGTCTTCAATAGAAGAAGCATCGTGATTTCATGACAATTTCAGGAAAGAAGAGCTCGAAGGCGAAAGTGTCGCGATTTCGTGACATGTTTTGTTTTCACTGGTGCAAGCCGAGAAAAGGTTGAAGAAGCGAGAAATGTCACGATTTCATGACAGAGTTGAAGATGACGTCAGCAGAAGTAGATGTGTCATGATTTTATGACAAAAGCAAAAAAGAAGGCAATGAAGACTAAAGTGTCACGATTTTGTGACAGAGTTGAAGATGATGTCAGCAGAAGCAGATGTATCATGATTTCATGACAAAAGTAGAAAAGAAGGCAATGAAGACTAAAGTGTCACGATTTCACGATAGGAGTGAATATGACGTCATCAAAAGTCAAAAGTGTCACAATTTTGCGACAAGGATGTAGTCAAGGCAAACAAAGGCAAAACGTGTGACGATTTCATGACAATAGGCAAAAGGTGGTGTTTAGTAGGCAAAGGTGTCGCGATGTCATGACATGTTGTAGTTTCGCTACAGAAGCTACAGGAGATTTGCAGAGGTGGTTGAAGCAAACAGAGTTAACTTTGAGCCGACAAAGTTAAATCTGGGCCGACGTAAATTAGGGCATGTAGTCGACGAAGTTAGGGTTTGCATTTGCATAACAACCAACTAAGATCAAAGTTTTGATCTTAAAAGTATTGATATAAAAGGAGGGCTATTTGGAAATATTCTGCATCGATCAAAGTGTGTGTTCAAAGTGCGACTTTCACAGAAGCAAAGTGCGGGGAGAAGTTCGATAGTCGAGGAGCAAAGTGTGCGAAGACAGTGCTGCTGTGTTTGCGCAGAGGTGCATAAGTGGATGTTTGATCGAGTGCTATGATTGCACAGAGGTGCAATTTCGAGGACATTAGTGCTAGACCGAAGGACTGTGTTTGGTGCAAATAAGAGGACTAGCTTTGCAGGTGAAAGAGTTGAGGACAGAGGTCTCCAGCCAGAGCAGGGAAGATAGGTGTCTTCTATGGATAGAGTTCCACTTGCTAAGGGCATAGGAGGCAGAGGTTCTCTAGAGGATCACTAGTTAGAGCAGAGCTAGGGGAATGTATCTCCTTTGGGTTGGTGCCCATAAACTTTGTAATCGAGAAATGTTTCCCAGAATTTGAGGTGATAAAATTTAGTAAAAATTTTATTTGTGGAGTATCCCGCGTTGGGTGAACCACATAAATTGTTGTGTCTCTTTTGTGAATGGTGTTTTGTGCATTCCTTTGCTTACTGCTATTGATACTGTTTTCTTTACACTGCATAATATTCAACTACAAGTTGAATCAAAAGAAAAAGTAAAAAGCGGTCTTATACTGTTCACCCCCCCTTTTAGTATAAGCTTATGTTCTTCAACAATTAGTTTGCATAAGATCTCAAAGAAAAGCATTTGCTTTCTCAATGCAAAATGATACTTTGCTTTTTCATGTGCAAGTTGGCACAATTACTAGATTTCTTTCAAGGAATCTATATAATAGTACTCACCCTTTGCTTCAGAGATATACCAAGTTCTTGAGTTTTAGTGTAATGAAGTGCTACCATATTTCAATAAAATATCCAACATCTTTTGTAAGGACTAAACTATAATTTCCTCGAATCCCTAAGAAGGCCATGTTACTGGACTACTCCAAGGGATAGAGGTGCACATTTCATTCTTTAGTTCAACCTTGCATATTTGATTTGAATACCAATATAGACCCACTAAGTTGCTTTCACCAAGCATACCAATCTATTGATAAACCATAGAACGAACCTAGGGGTCATCCTCGCATCGACCTCAAAAAGTTACATGTTCACGATCGTCTTCTTCAAAGACAAACCATAGGTATGGTCATCCCGCATAGATATGACCCCTAGGGTTTAGATTTGATTTGTTTTTTCTTTACGTAATTATTTTTATTTGCATTTGCATTTATTACTTAAGAATAGTTATATTTTATTCTATTCATTTATTTATCATATCTTAGTCATTTCATGGTTTATATAATCATACATTATTATGTTAAAGGAGCACTGGTTTTTGAGCATTTAAGTGGTGATCATGGTGGGACCTTGTCCCTATTTTTTAGGTATTCTCCTAGTTGTTGTATATTTTCTTGTTTGCAGGTTACTGGTCTTAGATCAAAAATAAAAAATGATTGAAAACTAGAACATTGTCAAACATAGGCTTTCATAGTAAGTGCATATGATCTATTTTACAGTGTTTTGAGAAAAAAAAATTATAATTTTTTTTATTATAGAAAGGGAAGTAGAATGAAGTAGAGTATAAGGTTTCTATCTATGATCATCTCTGGTCTAGGTGGTCCCTATATGAGACCATATCTATCACAAATGGTCTCTATTGTAGGTATTCTATAGTACAAACAACTTCTATTAGTAATCGTCTCTCTACGATTTTGACTATGTCTATTAATTATTTGCACTGATTTCTTGCTACCTGTTTATAGTCTAATCATTTAAGGTATTGCATTTATAGATTTCTAAAATTTAAATATAATTTACTTAGAAATCTAAATATAAAATATATGCATTAGTGAAAAATTCATCGATTGCTCTTTGATTTTATTTTTTTGCATAAAATGAACCCCACACGCCACGTTCCATTTTAACATCGACGAGTTGGATTTCATCACCAATAGTTGATCAAGACCAGTGATGGTGGGTTTCATATCCACCTCATTGGCTTGCATGTTGTTACTTTGTACCCCATTTTTTGCCAAGGCCAATCCAAGAACTATCATAAGGTGAGGACTGGTAGGACCTAGGCTCCCTCATTGGGTTTGGATTTCATCACCAAGCCCTAGTGGATTTCATGGCTTGGACTTCATCACCAAGTTAGTGTGTGAGAGCATACAGGTGAAAACCTTAAACTGAGTCAATATCATCATAAAAAAAATGAGAAATAGAAAAATAGCAACAACAAAAATAAACATCAAAACACGCTCAAACTCAAATAGTTATAGGGATTCACAAATAAAACTTAAATGAGATAATCACATTGTTTGATTGTAGAGTTATGCATAAGGGATCGGCCCCGAAATCTATTTATAAAATAAAGACGAATTGTCTTGGGATCCTGACAAATTATGTAGAAGTATACATGGTGAATTGCATTTATTTATCTCCAAAAAATTTCAAACCATGGTGAATTGTATTAATTTATCTCAAAAAAATTTCAAACCATGGCGAATTTTTCTGTGTTGGGGGATTTGAATATTGTTTAGAAAATCTAAAAATTTACGGTAAACTTAAAAGCTTTAGACTAAAATGAAATACTTTTAGCCTTTATGCTTTATGACGATCAATCTAAGACACGTATAACGATCAAATACAGGCATGATGATCGACTGCAGACATAAATACCGATGGCATGCATGATGATCGATTGTAGGAATGACTATTTATTGTAGGTATTTCAATTGGTTGTAGTAATACCAATTGGTTGCAGGTATGACTATTGGTTGTAGGAATGACGATTGGTTGCAGGTATGACGATCAGTTGTAAGCATGATGATCAACTGCAGGAATACCAATCAGTTGTAGGTATGATAATCAATTGTAGGTATTATGATCAACTATAGACATGATGATCGATGGTATGTATAATTATTGGTGGCATGCATGACGATAGGTTGTAGGCATGATGATAGGTTGCAGGTATGCCGATCGGGTGCAGTTATGATGATCGTTTCAAGGAATGCCAAATGGTTGTATGCATGACGATCAATTGTAGGTATAATGATCATATATAGGTATGTCGATCAGTTTTAGGAATGTTGATCAGTTGGAGGCACTCCTTTGTAATCGATATTCTTATGTCGACATACACTCTTCTGCAACCTTGTCAAGTTTTTCATTGTTTCAGATCTATTTTTGAGTTAGAGTATTTTAGATGTATGTTTATCGGTACCCATTGCAGTATATATATGATTAGTATATGAGACGATTTGGGCAGGAAAAATATAATCATTTATAATTTGAAGGCGAATTGGGCACGAAAATAAAAATCATCAATAATTTGAGGTTGGCAAATTAAAATAAAAATAGGTTAGTTATTATCAACGACGGGAGAATTTTCTCCAAAAAAACTTCCACCTCGTAAATTTTGGGTGAATGGGCCCCAGTGAAAGGATCCAAAATTAGCCAATTTAAAATCTTGAAAATCCTAAATAGAGCCAATTTATGATATTTCACGCTTATGCATAACCTTGTTTGATTGTATGTTTATTTGTTGTCTTTTTGGGTAATCAAGACTATGGTAACTACGTGTGGTCAAGCTTGATCAAGGGATACTACCACAAAATACTATCAAGGAGGTATGGAATACCTCCACTTCAATCCTAAGGATTTAACCATTTCTAATTGACATCCTAGTTATAGAGAGTCTAACCTGTGGGAGATTACCATTTGAGATGCATCTATCGGTCCCTGGTATAATCTTAGTGATGACATCCATAGTAAAAATATTTTTCTTGCTCACGATATAAAAATCGTACAACATCAGGAAGGTCTTAGCAGGGTGGTGTCATGAGTTCACATTCTGACTCACCTTATATACCAAGTAGAAAATTATTAGGAGTACACACCATGTATGAGGTTGGATGATCATACCACTCCTCTTGACCATCCATGGATGAGTCAGTGATATGCCTTATTATACAGATATGGAACTCACTATCCTGCTCAAACACCCATGTCGGCTCATATAGTCCTAGTCAATGAGGAAGAAAGGGATTTTGATGGTCCCCATAATTCTCAAGAAGAGTATTCCTTGCAAGCAAATTATGCCTTTGCACTACCTGAGTACATTGAGCTTACATATAAGCTTGAATACTCAATCAATACGACTTCCCTCAATTGTGGAAAACATATAACTTTTAAGGCTACAAAGCGGGCAAAGGTTATTCATATTGATATGAAGATAAATCAACCCCATATTACTGACCAACTAAAGTAGTCCATTAGGGTGAATGCTGAGAAACAAGTGGTGTTGAACTAGTTATGGTTGGATAAACAATGCTTGTATGAATAGTATCAATTTAGTCAGTAGAGATTACAATAAAATAGGGTGTACCAAGAAAGGCTATATCAAGAGAGATTGCAAAAATCTATGCATGAGGTGGTTTCTACACCAAGTACCTATAGACAATGGATTTATCAAAAGGGCATGACACATAACAAAATTTTTTTACCTAGACTTAATTAGAAGCGTACTCCTCATGCATTCCCTCAACATCATAGGTCCTAACAACATCATCCAAACAATGATTAGCAGGAGCATGAGCCCTATAAATACTTAGAGTCAATGTATTAAGATCAGGAAACAAACACAACACTTGTCAATAAACAAAAACAACCAAAGCAAGTGAATCATGTAAATGTCAATCCACCTCCCCAAGAGTTTTTGGGAATTATTAGTGTTGTGATAGAGAACCAGAGCTCTCCAAATAAATCTATGCAACATGTTGCTCCATCCAAAAATCCCTCCATACCACAAGTGCTACCACTATTTAATCCAATCACACCTACTACATCTCACGCAACATATCCATAATATCAAAAACAAGTGTACCCACTACACCAAAATGAGGATAATCAAGCTAGCATAGTTGAACACTCTAAGTTAGAACAAGAGCATGTGGACATACTCACTAGATAAGATCATCATGAACAATTCACATATTCTCATATGTTGAGGACTGTTGATCCACTTTTGCCTAATTTTCTCTTGGCATCTCCATCCAATCCACGTCCACCACCTACCAGTTACCATACCACTTCATCAACAACCATCCAGTCATCACCTCCAATGGTATCACAACACATATTGGCTAGGCTATCTAATATTGAGTTAGAAGTGAGTCATCCACACAATTATCTACAACAAATCTTGAATCGACTCACAAACATTGCGTTATGATTGAGTCATAAAAAATCTCAACCACCTTATTGTAAGGCCCAACCCCCTCCTGCACGATATAATCAACCTCAAAAAAATTAGAGTGAAAGGCAAAAATGTCATTTAAATCATAATTATATGTCATTGCTTGAGTCTTTGTAATCTCTTTTTATTTGACTTTATAAGGCAAAGGCTATTAATCTACTAGAGATTCACCCCTTGGATCCAAATAATCCAAAGCCCAAGTGGCATCGACAGGACCTGTACTACTCTTATCATTGAGTAAATGGTCATGAAATTTAGTCATGCATTTCATATAAAACCAGAGTACAAGATATGATTGACAACGATGAACTTCAAATTGACAATCCTCTCACCTCTATCAACAAATGAGTGGTTATATTCAAAGATCAGTTACCTACACATGGGTGTCAGGTAGAACAACGCAGACAAGTAAATGAGATACACAAAGCCCTATCCCCTCATCAAAGTGTTCCACCTTGTCTACCCCGTTCAAGATATTGATCATGTACGTGGACTCCTCTATGTAAGCCCATGTAGATAATCTTACACAAGCTGTAGGAGGTAAAAGCAATTGTTTTACCTGACATACATCTGTTGGACTCGAATAGACCTAAACCTATAAATATAGGAAGGGTCACTTTTTCCTTTATAATTGAAAATAATACCATGAAATTAGCAATTGCTATGCATTTAAGTGGGTGGTTCAAGATTTATCCATCAAGGAGACCTTTTCCATAGATGGTCATCTCATCGCATCTCATTAGAATTTTGATATTAACCATAATTCATTACCACAATGTGAGGAATTAACTTTCATCACTAATTCCAATCAAGTTGATCACATCACATCAAGTATAGTGCATAGTGGGCGTGTCCAATGTGTCACACCTCTCCCATCATCCACATCACAATCAATGATGTAATTTTAGGATTCTAAAGGTATCACACCATCCCCACATTCATGAATCACCATACACTTTGGGAGTGCTTAAGGTATCATACCTTCTCCTAATAAAAAAACATGAAAATAAAATGCTCCAAAGGCACTTAAGCCCTTTGGTCAACTCACAAAAATATCCAAAGGCACTTAAACCCTTCGATCAATTCACAAAAAACTTCAAAGGTATTTAAGCCCTTTGGTAAATTCACAAAAATCCCCAAATGCACTTAAGCCCTTTGGTCAACTCACAAAAAGCTCCAAAGGTACTTAAACCCTTCGGTCAATTCACAAAAAAACTTCAAAGGTATTTAAGCCCTTTGGTAATAATTAATAATAAAAAAAAAATCAACAAAAGGTAATAATTAAATTATAAAATTGTAAAAACATAAAAACATTGCATCATCATTCACATTGTATTTCACCTTGCATTCCATATCACTGCATTAGGTGCATACTTGCATTAGTCATATTCATTCATTGCACTTGTATTATAATATGTTCTTTCATTACCACAAATAAGTACCATGCTTGTATGAGATCATAAGTCTTAATCAACCTTATCCATCATCATCATTTGCTGTTTTTCTTATGAAGCTTTTGCTTGTTAATGGGTCCTTGTAAGATAGGATAGCTACTATATGAACATCAACAATTATGCTTATATGGCCACTAACTATTTTACACACATTGTTTATTTTGCAAAATATCATAGGGAAAACCCCCACATTTCACATATCACATCATCCATATTCCCCTTTTTGAGTAACTATATTTTTCAACACAACCATTCAGTTGCTTTAGGGTGTTCACTAGGATTTTTGGTCATTTAGTAATTCCTAGTATTTATTTCAAATTGTGTAGAAATATATCTTGATTTTTTAAGGTAGAGTCATGATTTTATAGAACCTTGCATATCTCAAAATACCAAACACAATTTCACACATTTAATATTCAAGTTTGAACAGGGAAGGATGAAACTACAAAGTAGTCCTTACCCCTTAAATGAAAGGTCTCCTTTGGTCATCCTATTATGTGTATGGTCTAGGATTATGAGAATTGACAAAAGGACAAGCTCTCCCTACCCAAAACAATAAAATTTCTTGCTCCTCCACAAAATGAGTGAGTATCCCCCAAAAAAAAATTAATAAAAAAAAGTGGTTTTCACCACTAAGAAAATAAATATCCTTGCTCCTCATAAAAAATGAGCAAGTCTCCCAAATAAATCAAAATAAAAGAAAGGGGTAATGAGTTTGAATCCCTAAAATTCTCAAATTTTCAAAATTCGTGGGATAATATCCATTACAAAAATGTGTTGAATGAAACTCGTTTCGTAATGAAGGAGTCTTATGCATGATGATATCACATTAGCAACCTTATTTTATACATACCAATGTCTGTTTACGGATGAGATAGCTTTTTATGGCTTGTATTTACTAGTAGTCTAATCCAATTGTGTCTAAAATCATGATCACATTGACTATAAGGTGATCCTTATTACAAAAATGGGTTGAATGAAACTCACATGGCAATAAGGTAGTCTTATGTGTCATTAATAAATGTCACTATACACATATGGGGATATTGAATATCTAGGTCTTCCTAGCAAACTTTTATCTTTCAAAGTCATGTGTAGTCAGTATACTTCTTTTGACTAGTCAACTAGGGTGTCTGAGTCTCATGAAAATCTTATTATTTCCCTATAGCATCTTACTGGTCATCCATCCATTATCTACATTTTTATTTTATTACATATGGTTGGATTTCAAATGTATGACACTTATGAAAAGGATAATATTTTGATTGATGTGTTTTATACATTTTGTGGTGCTTACGTTTAGGTTGTTTTACATTTTATAGTTATTCATTATGTTTTAGCATATAACAAAAACATCCTCATCACAAAATTCCCCAAAGGAACTTAAGCCCTTTGGTCACATTATCAACAAAAATTCGCAAAGAAATTTAAACCCTCTAGTCACCATAAAAAGGTTCCAAATGTACCCAGATTTCATTTGGTCATAATTAAAAAGGCTCCAAAGAAACTTAAGCCCTTTGGTCACATAAAATTGATAAAATTTGAGTGCATATTGTATCTAGTGGTTTAATCTATAAACCTGGTGATTGCAGTGATTGGTTGTCCATGCAATTTGGTAGGATGAGTAAATTACCATAAGATAACTTACCAAATAGAAAAAATAAATGGATCAAAATCAAGGTTGTAATGAGGACATGAACACTCTAAAATCTTATCATAGTCCTAGAAAACCCAAATAAAGTCATTTTTGTCAAGAGACTTGTCACTTTCATCATTTTATATTTCCTCATTGACTCATCGCTTGAGGGGGTAGTCATATAATCACAAAATTCATAATCAAATTAATAATTAAAATACTCAATCATGCAAGATGCATTCGATTAATAATCATTACCAAAGATAATCATGCCCTTTTTTCTTGGGGTAGACAACAAGCAAAAATTAAAAAAAAACACAAATTCTTTGTATTCTCAAAACATAAGGCCATAATTATGCCCATCCTTGAAAAGTATACCAATATCAAGTATACCTCAAAGTCATGAATCCTATCTAAAATTTTTACCAAAACCAATTTCATCAATTTGTCAAAATTAATGGTTCAAAAATACATGTTCCTTTGATAATTGGGGAATCTAACATTGATCAGATCAATGAATATCATCATCCCTCAATTTTATGTTGGGTCATCTATTGTTGCTCCACATTGTGTTTTGACACAACACATCCCAAAAATGAACATATTTAGCCACCTAAAACATGTCATATTGAGGAGACTACCTATATGGACTCCATGAATACCATATGACCCACCTTGGGTAGACCTAGAGCTTAAAAAATGGTTTTCACCACTACAATGAGGGGTATTTCCCTTTACAACCTTGGTCGTCTTACCAAGGGACGATCCCTAGTTGAGACCATCCCACCAAGGGATGGTCCCTAGTCAGGGTTGTCCCACCCTGAGACAACCGCGTCACGAGAAACACCAAAGAAAAGAAAGAACGAGATGTAACTCATAGCTGAAACTACTAGTTAAATCCGTGCATGAACTCACACCAGAATTTTATGCGTGTGCATGAGCTCAATTTAGGCAAAAAACTTAAAACAATTATTTTTCATGAGGTCTCATAGAAAAGCATTTTGTTTCTAAATGTAAACTAATCCTTTGTTTTTTCATGCGCAAGTTGGCATTATTATTAGATTCCTTTTGAGGAATCTAAATAATAGTAGTCACCCTTGCTTGGAGATATACAAAGTTCTTGAGTTTTAGTGTAATGAAGTGCTACTAGATTTTTATTAGAAATCCAACAACTTTTGTAAATATTGATGTGTAATTTTCTCGACTCCCTAAGAAGGTCATGTCACTAGACTGCCCCAAGATATAGAGGTGTTCATTTTCTTCTTCTATTTGAACTTGCATATTTTCTTCAAAGACCGATCTTGACCCACCAAGCAACTTCCACCAAGTGTGTCAATCCACTGATAAACCATAGATCAAACCTAGGAGTCATCCTTGCATCTATCTCAAAACATTACTTACAGGTTCATGATCATTTCACTCAGAGACGACCCATAGGTACGGTTGTCTGACATAGAGATGGTCCCTAGGGTTTAGATCTAATTTATTATTTCTGCATGTAATTAATTTTATTAGCATTTACATTTATTGCTTCAACATAGTTAGATTTTATTCTATGCATTTATTTATCATATATCAATAATTTATCATTTTTATTTACTATTACAACTACACATGCTGTTGAACACCTTTGTGTTTCATTGTGTGCAAAATACATATTTTATGTGAGGAATAAGAGCACAAGAATTCAAATATTATCATCCTTATGTAGGTCAAGAAGAAACCCTCCTCAAGACAGTTTGTGGATGAGAGAGAATTCCAAAAGTGCACCAGTTTTATTCCAAAAGGAGAATTAAACTCTCATAGTCATTTATTGTATTGATTGTATAGAAATGGTGAACTCCCTCAAGAGGATGCAATTATAACCATATTTTTAGAAAACAAGCTATTATCAATAAAATGGACTTACCTCCATATATTTTCTTGTTTTATCATGATGTTATGGTTACATACTTTTGTTATTTATGGTTAGTTTGCACTTTGTGGTTTTTGCAATCGCACATTTTTATGTTAAAGGTGCACTAAATTTTTAACATTTTAGTGATGATTCTCAAATTTTAGGTAACGAAGTGCTACCATATTGAAAGCACGAGGATACGAAAACAAAAAGGAAAAACCCAGATGCGATGTGAACGAAACAAAAGATAACGCTAAGTCCTATGAATTGAAAGTGCATGAAAGGAAAGAGGCATGAATGAATCGAAACCAAATAAAAAGCCAATATGGAAGACAACACTTTTTATTAATATGCTTCAGAATTTTGTTACAATTTGTCTTCTCCTTTTTTAGGGGCTAGGAGCGTTAAATGTGTTCTTGTTACACCCATGGATGCTATTCCTTCTTCCGCGTGCCCACATGTAAAATGGGTGGACCAAATGTCACCACCGCTTGCATTGATGAATCTTGACTCCTTTCTGCTCCTATAATGTCCATATCCTATGTTCAAAGAAATATAAAATATTCAGTAGCACCTGTAGATAAAATAAAACATGCAATCCCCACGCCTTCAACTAGCACATGCAAAATATAAATAAAACGATAGCTAAAATAGATCCAAATGAATTGAAAACTTGATAGGGACATCAAAACATCACAAGTAAGACACTGCAAATGGAATAGTCAGAAAATTCACCACAAATTTGTATTCGCTCTGGGGCGGGACGAATAGACCTACAACAAAGTGTTAAAAAGCACAATCCCAAATGTCACATCCAGGAATCTCCAAATCACCTGCAAAGTTGGGGTTAGCTAATTGGGGATATTTTGGGAAGACCCAGAAGGTCATATTTTCCCAATTTGGCCTCTACAATTGGTAATTTTCTGATGTTACCTGCATTTTAGTAAATGCGGGAAATGATAAAAACAAGATAAAAAATGCTCAAAACGATGTGAAATTTAAATGACAACCGATCTAAGCAGCATATAACCACATGAAAAATAACATAAGGGAAATATAACACATATTTCTAATCACTCTAGGGTGGGGCGATTATGACTGCGACATTTTGGGGGGTGTCCGAGGGCAGGACGCCCACCGTTTGGGACTCTGTTTCGGCACCAATATACTTGGGATGGATAAAAAACCTCTTATGGGGTGTTGTCAAAAAATTTGGTAGGATATTGTGGCCAGATGTTTGGGTTTGGCCTCTGGATTTGTGCTTCCAATAACCACCCTATGACCTCCCTTCCAAAAGAGATCAAGGATGTGAAAGGCACAAATCAAAAGGTGTGTGTGTGGATGTAAAATAGCAACACTTCGTTGCTCAAAATGCTCCTTCTCTGTATATCCTTTTGGGTGAGAAAACTCACCAATTTATAGACCTTGGGTCTCTCTATTTGAATGGGCATGCGAGGGCGCCACTGGAGTTGCATGTCCTATTTTGGAAAAAATATTATTCCCTGATTTAGAGTCTCCTTGCATGAGGCCTCCAAAATCAAAGACATGCATGACTAAAGTCTATCTCCTTGATTTGAAGCTGTTCCTCGCAATTGCATGGCCTGAAGCTGCATTTAACTGGCAGACTTGTCGAGGTTTGAATTTTTTTTCTAGTCAAACCTTCTATTCACCTCACCCTGGAGCGAATGCTGATAATTGTCCCTGGGTGGGACGAATACCAGTTTGTAATTGTCCCAGGGTGGGACGAGTAGGGAGCAAAGTTCCAAAAAGGTGCCAAATTGACCTCTGACCTTCCAAACTTCTTTTGGGAGTGGTTAGGACCACTTTTTAACCTTTGGGGGCTGCCCTAGGGGCTGTGTGTGTCAATGCGATTAGTGCTTGTCGTCGCATAATCAGATTGGTGTTGTTTTGGTGTCTATAGATGCCCCTTTTTGGGATGCGCTGTGCAAGGCATAGTGTCAAGCAAAAATAGATAACCAAAGCACTAATGATTAGGGTTTCTCAGTAACCTAACCAAATCTTGATGCCCCAAGTATGGAAAGGGCACACATTCTTGAATCCTTGCTTCTGACGAGCTAAGGAGCTTAATTCAAGTGTTAACCTTTTTTGGTGAGGTGTTACTTGATCTTGGACATTGATCAGTCATGAATAGGCAAATGGCACAACATTTTGTCTATGGGAACCTTGAGTTCATGATTCATGAATGCCAAGTGTTTGATCAACTTGTGATTATTGCTTATTTGCTACCCCAAGCAGGGGCGTGATTGTATTTGTCAATGATTCTTTGAATGCATGCCATTTCCTTGGTTGGGTGTGGATTTGTTAATTGGTGACTAAGAGTGACTACCCCCTCAAGCGACGAATCGATGAGGGAATGAACAACATGAGAAAATCGACGAGTCGCTTAACCCAAGATGACTTGTGTAAGGGCGCCTTCAGTTGTTTGCCATTGAATGTGTAAGCAGTTTCTGAACATTCTGACATGTTTTTGGTGGGTTTCAAACCATTGTGTGACGCATTTTGGAGCTGAAATTGTCAAAAATCCATCCACCCATGGAGCGGTCTGGCTAGGGTAGCATTATTAGGGAGTATGATAGTGACAATTTGTGACCCCAACATCTATTTTGGATGCCAAGAATGTCATACGCAAATGCGCCTTCGTTCGGCAATGTTATTGCTATTTTTGGGTGGTTTTTGACCCGTTTTGGTGATGCCATTTGGGGATGAAATTCTCGACAATTCGTCCTCTCATGGAGTGGTACAGATATGGTAGACTTATTAGGGAGTAGGATAGTGAGTATTTGTTACCCAGACTTCTATTTTGCATGTCCAGAATGTCAAGTGCAAAAGCACTCTCTTTGGATAATTTTATTGCTTGTTTTTGGTGCATTTTGTGTAGTTTTTGCTGTTTTGGAAATTTTTGCTCTGTAATCATCCCTAGGTGCAACGAATACCAGTTTATTAATAGTCCCAGGGTGGTAATAGTGCTAAACAAAGTGCTTGTCCTAGGGAGGAACGATTACAGGCTCACAAAGCCTATTTAAGTGCTAAAACTGGGTTTTGGGCTCATGTGCATTTATTTTTCTTGGCGATTTGGAGCTCTAAGGAGGAGGAGGTCAATTCTATGAAGTGAAGCACTACCACATTTTTCCTACCACCATGAGTTCACAGATTGAATATTCAAGCAGTGAAGCCGAAGCGAGACCAGTGAGTGTTCTTCCTCTTTATTGTTGGTGTTGTTTGTTACAGTTTGTAAAACCACAATTTAGTTGTTTTTTTTCTTTTGTATTTTATTTTTCAAATTAAAAATAAAACCCTAAAAAGAAGTTGTTGTGTTTTGTATGGCTTCGTTAAAATGTAGGTTGAAACCCTAGTGGAAACCATGTTTATTTGGCATCTGTGATAAACTAAAAGAAACCCTAGTCTAACAAAAAAACAAAACTTAGCTTAAAACCTAGGTTAACCCTAGTTAAACAAAGATCAAAAGTTAGTTTAAAACTTAGCTAAAAAAAACGTAGTTTTAGAACCTAACCTAAAAACTTCGCTTAACCCTAGTTTAACAAAGATCAAAACTTAGGTTAGAAACGTAGGGTAAAACTGAGCTTTAAAAACGTAGCTCAACCCTAGTTATTTTTTTGTTTGTTTTTAATTTATCAGTGTAGAGTTAAAAAACCCTAGAATTGACAAATTAATTTTTTGAATTTTGTTGTTTTTGTTTAATTTATTAGTTTAGAGTTAAAAACCCTAGAACTAACAAATTGTTTTTTGAATTTTTTTGTTTGTTTTTAATTTATTAGTTTTAGACTTACAGTTAAAAACCCTAGAAACTGAAAAATTATTTTTGAATTTTTTTTTTGTAGTTTTGTTTTAATTTATCAGTTGACCATTAGATTTAAAAACCCTAGGAACTGAAAAATTATTTGTGAATGTTTTTGTTTTTAATTTATCAGTTTTAGACTTAGAGTGAAAAACCCTAGGAACTGAAAAATTATTTTTGAATTTTTTTGTATTTTTGTTTTAATTTATCAGTTGACCGTTAGATTTAAAAACCCTAGGAACTGAAAAATTATTTGTGAATGTGTTTGTTTTTAATTTATCAGTTTTAGACTTAGAGTGAAAAACCCTAGGACTGACAAATGATTTTTTGAATTTTTTTTGTTTGTTTTTAATTTATCAGTTTTAGACTTAGAGTTAAAAACCCTAGGAACTGAAAAATTATTTTTTGAATTTTGTTGTTTTTGTTTAATTTATTAGTTTAGAGTTAAAACCCTAGAACTGACAAATTTTTTTTTAATGTTTTTGTATTTTTTTGCTCGTTATTTGTCTGTTGTTAGTTGTACATTATTTTTTGCATTGTTGTATATTCATGTTTTTGTTGTACATTTTTTCATGGTTTTTAATTTTTTTGTTTTGTTTGGTGTCGCAGGTTGTGAAGAGCCCGTACCGTGTACCTACAGTTTTCTCTGAAGCACGAGAGGCACTGAATTTGGCTGAATGGAAGTGGCTTGACGCCCTTGGGCTCAAGCAGGTGACTCGACCAGAGCCTTATTTTGTACATACCAATGTCTGTTTATGGATGAGATAGATTTGTATGGCTTGTATTTACTAGTAGTCTAATCCAATTATGTCTAAAATCATGATCATATTGACTATAAGGTGATCCTTATTACAACAATGGGTTGAATGAAACTCACATGGCAATAAGTTAGTCTTATGTGTCATTAATAAATGTCACTATACACATATGGTGATATTGAATATCTAGGTCTTGCTAGCAAACTTTTATCTTTCAAAGTCATGTGTAGTTAGTATACTTCTTTTGACTAGTCAACTAGGGTGTCTGAGTCTCACGAAAATCTTATTGTTTCCCTATAGCATCTTACTGGTCATCCATCCATTATCTACATTTTTATTTTATTACATATGGTTGGATTTCAAATGTATGACACTTATGAAAAGGATAATATTTTGATTGATGTGTTTTTTACATTTTGTGGTGCTTACATTTAGGTTGTTTTACATTTTAGAGTTATTCATTATCTTTTAGCATATAAAAAAAACAACCTCATCACAAAATTCCCCAAAGGAACTTAAGCCCTTTGGTCATATTATCAAAAAAAATTTCCAAAGAAATTTAAACTTATGCATGAACTCACAATTCCATTTTACATGTGTGCATGAGTCTGATTTAGGCAAAAAGCATGACACAATTAGTTTGCATAAGATCTCAAAGAAAAGAATTTGCTTTCTCAATGCGAAATGATCCTTTGCTTTTTCATGTGCAATTTGGCACTATTATTAGATTTCTTTCAAGGAATCTATATAATAGTACTCACCCTTGCTTCAGAGATATACCAAGTTCTTGAGTTTTAGTGTAACGAAGTGCTACCATATTTCAATAAAAGATCCAACATCTTTTGTAAGGACTAAACTGTAATTTCCTCGATTCCCTAAGAAGGCCATGTTACTGGACTGCTCCAAGGGATAGAGGTGCACATTTCCTTCTTCAGTTCAACCTTGCATATTTGCTTCGAATACCAATCTAGACCCACTAAGTTGCTTTCACCAAGTGTACCAATCTACTGATAAACCATAGAACGAACCTAGGGGTCATCCTCGCATCGACCTCAAAAAATTACTTACATGTTCACGGTCGTCTTGTTCAAAGACGAACCATAGGTACAGTCATCCCGCATAGATATGACCCCTAGGGTTTAGATTTGATTTGTTGTTTCTTTACGTAATTATTTTTATTAGCATTTGCATTTATTAATTAAGAATAGTTATATTTTATTCTATTCATTTATTTATCATATCTTAGTCATTTCATGGTTTATATAATCATACATTTTTATGTTAAAGGAGCACTGGTTTTTGAGCATTTAAGTGGTGATCATGGTGGGACCTTGTCCCTATTTTTTAGGTATTCTCCTAGTTGTTGTATATTTTCTTGTTTGCAGGTTACTGGTCTTAGATCAAAAATAAAAATTGATAGAAAACTAGAACATTATCAAACATAGGCTTTCATAGTATGTGCATATGATCTATTTCACAGTGTTTTGAGAAAAACAAATTATAATTTTTTTTATTATAGAAAGGGAAGTAGAATGAAGTAGAGTATTGGGTTTCTGTCTATGATCATCTTTGGTGTAGGTGGTCCCTATATGAGACCATATCTATCACAAACGGTCCCTATTGTAGGTCTTCTATAGTACAAACAACTTCTATTAGTAATCGTCTCTCTACAATTTGGTCTATGTCTATTAATTATTTGCACTGATTTCTTTCTACCTGTTTATAGTCTAATCATTTAAGGTATTGCATTTATAGATTTCTAAAATTTAAATATAATTTACTTAGAAATATAAATATAAAATATATGCATTAGTGAAAAAGTCATCGATTGCTCTTTGATTTTATTTTCCTTGCATAAAATGAACCCCACACACCACGTCCCATTTTAACATCGACGAGTTGGATTTCATCACCAATCATTGATCAAGACCAGTGATGGTGGGTTTCATATCCACCTAATTGGCTTGTATGTTGTTACTTTGTACCCCATTTTTTGCCAAGGCCAATCCAAGAATTATCATAATATAAGGACTGGTAGGACCTAGGCTCCTTCATTGGGTTTGTATTTCATCACCAAGCCCTAGTGGATTTCATGGCTTGGACTTCATCACCAAGTTAGTGTGTGAGATCATACAGGTGAAAACCTTAAACTGAGTCAATATTATCATCAAAAAGAATGAGAAAGAGAAAAATAGCAACAACAAAAATAAACCTCAAAACACGCTCAAACTCAAATAGTTATAGGGATTCACAAATAAAACTTAAATGAGATAATCACATTGTTTGATTGTAGAGTTATGCATAAGGGATCGGCCCCAAAATCCATTTATAAAATAAAGACGAATTGTATTGGAATCTCGACAAATTATGTAGAAGTATACATGGTGAATTGCATTTATTTATCTCCAAAAAAGTTCAAACCATGGCGAATTGCATTAATTTATCTCAAAAAAATTTCAAACCATGGCAAATTTTTCTGTGTTGGGGGATTTTAATATTTTTTAGAAAATCTAAAAATGTATGGTAAACTTAAAAGCTTTAGATTAACATGAAATACTTTTAGCCTTTATGCTTTATGACGATCAATCTAAGACATGTATAACGATCAACTACAGGCATGATGATCGACTACAGACATAAATATCAGTGGCATGTATGATGATCGATTGTAGGAATGACTATTTATTGTAGGTATTTCAATTGGTTGTAGTAATACCAATTGGTTGCAGGTATTACTATTGGTTGTAGGAATGACGATCGGTTGCAGGTATGACGATCGGTTGTAAGCATGATGATCAACTGGAGGAATACCAATCGGTTGTAGGTATTATAATCAGTTGTAGGTATGACAATCAACTATAGACATGATGATCGATGGTATGTATGATGATTGGTGGCATGCATGACGATAGGTTGTAGGCATGATGATAGGTTGCAGGTACGCCGATCGGGTGCAGTTATGATGATCGGTTGAAGGAATGCCAAATGGTTGTATGCATGATAATCAATAGTAGGTATAATGATCATCTATAGGTATGTCGAACAATTTTAGGAATGTTGATCGGTTGGAGGCGCTCCTTTGTAATCGATCTTCTTATGTCGACATACACTCCTCTACAACCTTTTCAATTTTTTCATTGTTTTAGATCCATTTTCGAGTTAGATTATTTTAGATGTATGTTTATCGGTATCCACTGCAGTATATATATGAGTAGAATATGAGGCGATTTGGGCAGGAAAAATATAATCATTTATAATTTGAAGGCGAATTGGGCACAAAAATAAAAATCATCAATAATTTGAGGTTGGCAAATTAAAATAAAAATAGGTTAGTTATTATCAACGACGAGAGAATTTTCTCCAAAAAAACTTCCACCCCATAAATTTTGGGTGAATGGGCCCCAGTTAAAGGATCAAAATTAGCCAATTTAAAATCTTGAAAATTCTAAATAGAGCCAATTTATGATATTTCATGCTAATGCATAACCTTGTTTGATTGTATTTTTATTTGTTGTCTTTTTGGGTAATCAAGACCATGGTAACTACGTGTGGTCAAGTTTGATCAAGGGATACTACCACAAAAGACTATCAAGGAGGTATGGAATACCTTCTCTTCAATCCTAAGGATTTAACCATTTCTAATTGACATCCTAGTTATAAAGAGTCTAACCTATGGGAGATTACCATTTGAGATGCATCTATCGGTCCCTGGTATAATCATAGTGATGATATCCATAGTAAAAATATTTTTCTTCCTCACCATAGAAAAATCATACAACATCAGGAAGGTCTTAGCAGGGTGGTGTCATGAGTTCACATTCTAACTCGCCTTATATACCAAGTAGAAAATTATTAGGAGTACACACGATGTATGAGGTTGGATGATCATACCACTCCTCTTGACCATCCATGGATGAGTCAGTGATATGCCTTATTATACAGATATGGCACTCACTATCCTGCTCAAACACCCATGTCGGCTCATATAGTCCTAGTCAATGAGGAAGAAAGGGATTTTGATGGTCCCCATAATTCTCAAGAAGAGTTTTCCTTGCAAGCAAATTATGCCTTTGCACTACCTGAGTACATTGAGCTTACATATAAGGTTGAATACTCAATCAATACAACTTCCCTCAATTGTGAAAAACATATAACTTTTGGGGCTACAAAGCGGGCAAAGGTTATTCATATTGATATGAAGGTAAATCAACCCCATATTACTGACCAACTAAATCAGTCCATTAGGGTGAATGGTGAGAAACAAGCAGTGTTGAACTAGTTATGGTTGGATAAACAATGCTTGGTTGAACAGTATCAATTTAGTCAGTAGAGATTGCAATAAAAAGGGTGTACCAAGAAAGGCTATATCAAGAGAGATTGCAAATATCTATGCATGAGGTGGTTTCTACACCAAGTACCTATAGACAATGGATTTATCAAAAGGGCATGACACATGAAAAAAATTTTCTACCTAGACCAAATTAGAAGCGTCTTCCTCATGCATTCCCTCAACATCATAGGTCCTAATAGCATCATCCAAACAATACTTAGCAGGAGCATGAGCCCTATAAAGACTTAGAGTCAAAGTATTAAGATCAGGAAACAAACACAACACTTGTCAATCAACCAAAACAACCAAAGCAAGTGAATCATGTGAATGTCAATCCACCTCCCCAAGAGTTTGTGGGAATGATTAGTGTTGTGATAGAGAACGAGAGCTCTCCAAATAAATCTATGCAACTTGTGGCTCCATCCAAAATTCCCTCCATACCACAAGTGCTACCACCATTTAATCCAATCACACCTACTACATCTCACCCAACATATCCATAATATCAAAAACAAGTGTACCCACTACACCAAATTGAGGATAATCAAGCTAGCATAGTTGAACACTCGAAGTTAGAACAAGAGCATGTGGACATACTCACTAGATAAGATCATCATGAACCATCCACATATTCTTAGATGTTGAGGACTGTTGATCCACTTTTGCCTAATTTTCTATTGGCATCTCCATCCAATCCACGTCCATCACCTACCAGTTACCATACCACTTCATCAACAACCATCCAGTCATCACCTCCAATGGTATCACAACACATATTGGCTAGGCTATCTAATATTGAGTTAGAAGTGAGTCATCAACACAATGATCTACAACAAATCTTGAATCGACTCACAAACATTGAGTTACAATTGAGTCATAAAAAATCTCAACCACCTTATTGTCAGGCCCAATCCCCTCCTGCATGATATAATCAACCTCAAAAAAATTAGGATGAAAGGCAAAAATGTCATTTGCATCGTAATTATATGTCATTGCTTGAGTCTTTGTAATCTCTTTTTATTTGAATTTATAAGGCAAAGGCTATTAATCTACTAGAGATTCACCCCTTGGATACAAATAATCCAAAGCCCAAGTGGCATCGAGAGGACCTGTACTACTCTTATCATTGAGTAAATGGTCATGAAATTTAGTCATGCATCTCATATAAAACTAGAGTACAAGATATGCTTGAAAACAATGAACTTCAAATTGACAATCCTCTCACCTCTATCAACAAACAAGTGGGTATATTCAAAGATCAGTTACCTACACATGGGGGTCAGGTAGAACAACGCAAGCAAGTAAATGAGATACACAAAGCCCTACCCCCTCATCAAAGTGTTCCACCTTGTCTACCTCGTTCAAAATATCGATCATGTACTTGGACTCCTCTATCTAATCCCATGTGGATAATCTTACACAAGTTGTAGTAGGTAAAAGCAATTGTTTTACCTAACATACATCTGTTGGACTCGAATAGACATAAACCTAGAAATCATAGGAAGGGTCATTTTTTCCTTTATAATTGAAAATAATACCATTAAATTAGCAATTGCTATGCATTTAAGTGGGTGGTTCAAGATTTATCTTTCAAGGATACCTTTTCCATAGATGGTCATCTCACCGCATCTCATTAGAATCTTGATATTAACCATAATTCATTACCACAATATGAGGGATTAACTTTCATCACTAATTCCAATCAAGTCAATCACATCACATCAAGTATAGTGCATAGTGGGTGTGTCCAATGTGTCACACCTCTCCCATCATCCACATCACAATCAATGATGTAATTTGAGGATTCTAAAGGTATCATACCATCCCCACATTCATGAATCACCACACACTTTGGGGGTGCTTAAGGTATCATACCTTCTCCTAATAAAAAAACCATAAAAAAAAAAATTCTCCAAAGGCACTTAAGCCCTTTGGTCAACTCACAAAAATCTCCAAAGGCACTTAAGAACTTCGGTCAATTCACAAAAAATATTCAAATGCATTTAAGCCATTTGGTAAATTCACAAAAATCCCCAAAGGCACTTAAGCCCTTTGGTCAACTCTAAAAAGCTCCAAAGGCACTTAAACCCTTCGATCAATTCACAAAAAAATTTCAAAGGTATTTAAGCCCTTTGGTAATAATTAATAATAAAAAAAAAATCAACAAAAGGTAATAATTAAATTATAAATTTGTAAATACATAAAAACATTGCATCATCATTCACATTGTATTTCACCATGCATCCCATGTCACTGCATTAGGTGTATACTTGCATTAGGCATATTCATTCATTGCACTTGCATTATAATATGTTCTTTCATTACCACAAATAAGCACCATGCTTGTATGAGATCATAAGTCTTAATCAACCTTATCCATCATCATCATTTGCAGTTTTTCTTATGAAGCTTTTGCTTGTTAATGGGTCCTTGTAAGATAGGATAGCTACTATATGAACATCAACAATTATGCTTATATGGCCACTAACTATTTTACACACATTGTTTATTTTGCAAAATATCATAGGGAAAACCCCCACATTTCACATATCACATCATCCATATTCCCCTTTTTGAGTAACTATATTTTTCAACACAACCATTCAGTTGCTTTAGGGTGTTCACTAGGATTTTTGGTCATTTAGTAATTCCTAGTATTTATTTCAAATTGTGTAGAAATATATCTTGATTTTTTAAGGTAGAGTCATGATTTTATAGAACCTTGCATATCTCAAAATACCAAACACAATTTCACACATTTAATATTCAAGTTTGAATAGGGAAGGATGAAACTACAAAGTAGTCCTTACCCCTTAAATGAAATGTCTCCTTTGGTCATCCTATTATGTGTATGGTCTAGGATTATGAGAATTGACAAAAGGACAAGCTCTCCCTACCCAAAACAATAAAATTTCTTGCTCCTCCACAAAATGAGTGAGTATCCCCCAAAAAAAAATTAATAAAAAAAAGTGGTTTTCACCACTAAGAAAATAAATATCCTTGCTCCTCATAAAAAATGAGCAAGTCTCCCAAATAAATCAAAATAAAAGAAAGGGGTAATGAGTTTGAATCCCTAAAATTCTCAAATTTTCAAAATTCATGGGATAATCTCCATTACAGGAATGTGTTGAATGCAACTTGTTTGGCAATGGAGGAGTCTTATGCATGATGATATCACATTAGCAACCTTATTTTGTACATACCAATATCTGTTTATGGATGAAATAGATTTTTATGGCTTGTATTTACTAGTAGTCTAATCCAATTGTGTCTAAAATCATGATCATATTGACTATAAGGTGATCCTTATTACAAAAATGGGTTGAATGAAACTCACATGGCAATAAGTTAGTCTTATGTGTCATTAATAAATGTCACTATACACATATGGTGATATTGAATATCTAGGTCTTCCTAGCAAACTTTTATCTTTCAAAGTCATGTGCAGTTAGTATACTTCTTTTGACTAGTCAACTAGGGTGTTTGAGTCTCATGAAAATCTTATTGTTTCCCTATAGCATCTTACTGGTCATCCATCCATTATCTACATTTTTATTTTATTACATATGGTTGGATTTCAAATGTATGACACTTATGAAAAGGATAATATTTTTATTGATGTGTTTTTTACATTTTGTGGTGCTTACATTTAGGTTGTTTTACATTTTAGAGTTATTCATTACGTTTTAGCATATAAAAAAAACAACCTCATCACAAAATTCCCCAAAGGAACTTAAGCCCTTTGGTCACATTATCAATAAAAATTCCCAAAGAAATTTAAACTTATGCATGAACTCACAATTCAATTTTAAATGTGTGCATGAGCCTAATTTAGGCAAAAAGCATGACACAATTGTTGGCAATTTTGGGTACCTTGGGTACATTGCCTTTGCTCAAGTGTTGATGTTGTCATTGATGTCAAGAAGTTCTTGAAGCAATTTGATTTGATGTCAAGGAATTTGTTTTGATGAAGGTTACAGCATGGACAGTGAGTTTCCAAGAAGTCCTTAGTGGCCCATTTGCAAAAGTTCAAGAAAAATACAAGTTAGAAAAAGTATGCAGCCGACTGGAAAAACTGTCGCGATTTCGCGACATGTTTGAGGAGAGAGAAAGTGCTGGCAAAACTGTCGTGATTTCGTGACATGTTTGAGGAGAGAGAAAGTTTTGGCAAAACTATCGCGATTTCGCGACATGTTGGCAGAGAAGGAGAGCAAGATGGAAAGTGTCATGATTTCGCGACATGTCGCATTTTCGTGACTCGAAAAGTGCAGGAAGGCAGAGAAAGAAAAGTGTCGCGATTTCGTGACACATTGCCAGGAAAGTTGTACGGACGAAAAGGTGTCACGATTTCGTGACATAATGCAGAAAAGAGAGTCCACAGTGTGAACTGTCGTGATTTTGTGACAAGTTAGAAGAGAGAGAAAGTTACATGAAAAGTGTCATGATTTCGTGACATGCTGTAGAGGTCGAGGTGAGGAATGTCATGATTTTGTGACATGCAACAAAGGGGAAGAGTCTAAAATGAGAAGCGTCACGATTTCGCGACAGGCTACAAAGAAGTTGTACGGATGCAGAAAGTGTCACGATTTCGTGACAGGTTGAAGAGAAAGCTTGCGAATGCAGAAAGTGTCATGATTTCACGACAGGTTGAGAAGGCAGCATTCAGTTGGAGAAAGTGTCACGATTTCATGATAGAAATAGGAAGCAAGTCTTCAACAGAAGAAGCGTCGCGATTTCATGAAAATTTTAGGAAGGAAGAGCTCGAAGGCAAAAGCATCAGGATTTCGTGACATGTTCCGTTTTCACGGGTGCAAGCCGAGAAAAGGTTGAAGAAGCGAAAAGACGATTATGCAAAGAGAAAAGAAGGCAATGAAGACTAAAGTGTCATGATTTTGTGATAGAGTTGAAGATGACGTCAGTAGAAGCAGATGTGTCACGATTTCATGACAAAAGTAGAAAAGAAGGCAATGAAGACTAAAGTGTCACGATTTCACGACAGGAGTGAAGATGACGTCAGCAAAAGTCAGAAGTGTCACGATTTCATGACAAGGACGTAGTCAAGGTAGACAAAGGCAAAAAGTGTCACGATTTCACGACAACAGGCAAAAGAAGGTGTTCGACAGGCAAAGGTGTCGCGATATCACGACATGTTGTAGTTTCGCGATAGAAGCTATAGGAGAGTTGCAGAGGCGATTGAAGCCGACAAAGTTAAATCTGGGCCGACGTAAATTAGGGCATGCAGCCAACGGAGTTAGGGTTTGCATTTGCATAACAATCGACTAAGATCAAAGTTTTGATCTTAAAAGTATTGCTATAAAAGGAGGGCTGTTTGGAAAGATTTTGCATCGATCGAAGTGTGCATTTGAAGTGCGACTTTCATAGAAGCAGAGTGCGGGGAGAAGTTCGATCATCGAGGAGTAGAGTGTGCGAAGACAGTGCTGCTGTGTTTGCATAGAGGTGCATAAGTGGATGTTTGATCGAGTGCTGTGATTGCGTAGAGGTGCAATTTTGAGGACATTAGTGCCAGACCGAAGGACTATGTTTGGTGCAGATAAGAGGACCAGCTTTGGAGGTGAAAGAGTTGAGGACAGAGGTCTCCAGCCAGAGCAGGGAAGACAGGTGTCTTCTGTGGATAGAGTTCCACTTGCTAAGGGCATAGGAGGTAGAGGTCTTCTAGAGGATCACCAGTTAGAGCAGAGCTAGGGGAAGGTATCTCCTTTGGGTTGGTGCCCATAAACTTTGTAATCGGGAAAGGTTTCCCAAAATTTGAGGTGATAAAATTTAGTGAAAAATTTTATCCGTGGAGTAGCCCGCGTTGGGTGAACCACGTAAATTGTTGTGTCTCTTTTGTGAATGGTGTTTTTGTGCATTGCTTTGCTTACTGCTATTGATACTATTTTCTTTACACTGCATAATATTGAACTGCAAGTTGAATCAAAGGAAAAAGTAAAAAGCGGTCTTATACTGTTCACCCCCCCTCTCAGTATAAGCTTGTGTTCTTCAATTGGTATCAGAGCAGGTCTCTCCAGAAAAAGCCTAACAGCTTGGAGAAGGATCTATCAAAAGAACATACAGATTCAAAAAAGGATGAAGAGGTTAAGTTCGATCTCAAAAGTGAATTCTTCTGGACTTTAAGAAATTTTAGGGAAGAGAGTTCTGTTCTCAAGCATCATGACAGGAAGAAGAGACAGCAAGATCAATCTTCATCCTGAAGAACGATGGATTCCAGTTGGTCACAAGAAGAACAATCATCCAAGGCATCAAAACAGGTTACATAATACTTTCCATGGCTACTATTTTTCTTGCAAGAAATTTGGTCACAAAGCTATGCATTGCAATAAATCCGTGAATAGCCATAGTAAGGAAAATGTTAACTCTTTTGCACCTCTTATGGATAAAAATGTCATGTGTTACAAGTGCAAGAATTTTGGGCATATAGCAAGGATGTGCAGTTTGGATAGATCTAGGCTTGAGTTCACTAGAAAGAGAAATGAGATCAAATCTAAGTCAATGATAGTTCAAACTGCTTTTCATGCTCAAGACAAAGTAGAGAAATGGTATCTTGATAGTGGTTGTTCAAAACATATGACTGGTGAAAAGGAAAAGTTTTTGGTCTTAAAAAACACAAGCAAAGGAACAGTTAGTTTTGGAGATAACAGGTCAGCTAAAATCTGTGGTAAAGGGACTCTTAGTTTGGATGGAAAATCCAAAATAGAAAATGTGCTTTATGTAGAAGGCCTAAGACATAACCTTCTAAGTGTGAGTCAACTTTGTGATCAAGGACACATAGTATCTTTCTTTTCAGATAGATGTGAGATACGTAAAGAAAAAAATGGAAAACTCATTGCTAGTGCTACAAGGACTCCAAACAATCTTTACATGCTAAGTGAGATAAAAAGGGAAAAGTGTTTTCTAACCCAAGAAGATGAGAGTTGGTTATGGCATAAAATATTGGGGCATTTGAGCTTTGATAATCTTGTCAATATTAGTAACAAGGAAGCGATTAGAGACTTGCCCAAAATAAAAAGGCCCCATAACACCATTTGCGGTCCTTGTCAACATGGAAAACAGACCAGAACCAATTTTAAATCAAAAGGGTATACTTCTTCAAAACCATTAGATCTTATTCATACTGATTTATGTGGCCCCACCAGAACTTAGAGCATTCAGGGAGAAAGCTACTTCATGTTGTTTATAGATGATTATTCCAGAATGACTTGGGTTACTTTTCTCAAAGAAAAATCTGAAGCTTTTGAAAAATTTAAAGCGTTCAAAGAAATGATTGAAAATGAGACTGACAAGAGAATCAAATGCTTAAGATCGGACAGAGGAGGAGAGTTCACGTCTAATGAATTTGTGGAATACTGTGAGCAACAAGGAATCAAAAGAGAATATTCAGCAGCAAGGACTCCTCAACAAAATGGAGTAGTTGAAAGAAAAAATAGAACTATTGAAAATATGGCTAGAGCTATGTTAAATGAGTCAAAACTTTCAGATGGTTTCTGGAAAGAAGCAGTCAGTACAACAGTCTACATTATCACCAGGGCCCAACTTAGAGTCAACCATCATAAAACTCCTTATGAGTTGTGGAAAGGAAGACCAGCTACAGTAAAACATTTCAAAGTGTTTGGGAGTAAGTGTTTCATCAGAAGGGAAGATCAGAATTTGGGTAAGTTTGATCCTAGGTGTGATGAGGGAATTTTTCTTGGTTATTCCAACAGAAGCAAGGCTTACAGATGCTTCAACAAAAGAATGCATACTGTCATAGAGAGCATAAATGTAACAGTTGATGAAAAGACAGGGATGAGAGAACCTGTCAAGGAAATCAGTGATGAAATTTGTCAAGAAGAATTCAGAGAGGTTTCAGATGAAGAAGAGGAAAGACAACAACTACTTCCCAAAACTCCTTCACGATATGTTCAGAAATATCATCCCAAAGATTTGATCATTGGTGATCCAAATAGCAGGCAAACTAGAAGAAGAGTCATTCCTTCACACGATTCTACAAATATTTCATTACTATCTCAGATTGAGCCAAAATATTTCAGTGAAGCCTGTGCAGATAAATTTTGGGTAAAAGCAATGGATGAAGAGCTAAATCAAATAGAGAAAAGTGAAACCTGGGATTTGGTTCCAAGACCTAAGGACAAGAATGTCATTGGCACAAAATGGATATTCAGAAATAAACTCAATGAGGATGGAAAGATTGTCAGAAACAAAGCTAGGTTGGTTTGCAAAGGGTATGCTCAAGTAGAAGGTGTGGATTTCGAAGAGACGTTCACTCCTGTTGCTCGTCTCGAAGCTATCAGAATGTTTTTGGCTCTTTCAAGCTTCAAAGCATTCAAGGTGTATCAAATGGATGTAAAGTCGACTTTTTTAAATGGAGTGTTGGATGAAGAAGTCTACACAGAACAGCCAGAAGGCGTGTCTCTCTCAGATCAATCAGACTATGTGTGTAAACTAAAAAAGGCCTTGTATGGGTTAAAGCAAGCTCCTAGGGCTTGGTACTCAAGACTTGACAGGTACCTTCATGAGCAAGGCTTCAGGAAAGGTGTGGCAGATAGCAATCTGTATATTAAGGATGAAGGTGATGATATGCTGATTGTAGTTGTCTATGTTGATGATATCATTTTTGGGGGAAATAATACTCAGTTGTGCAAAGACTTTGCTAACACCATGCAGAAGGAATTTGAGATGTCTATGATTGGAGAGCTGTCATTATTTTTAGGTCTTCAGATTGCTCAATCAAAAGATGGTATATTTCTCTCTCAAGGAAAGTATATCAAAGAAATGTTAAAAAAATTTGGGATGATGGACAACAAACCTGTATGTACTCCAATGACTACGGGGTGCAAGATGAGTAAAGATGATGAATCTGCAGCGGCAGATCAGAGGTTGTACAGATCAATGATTGGCAGTTTATTATATGTTACAGCTACCAGACCAGATATCATGCAGGTTGTTGGGTTAGTAGCCAGATTTTAGGCAGCTCCTAAAGATTCTCATGTTACAGCAGTTAAAAGGATTTTCAGATATCTGAAGGGCACTATGGACTTTGGGCTTTGGTATCCCAAAGGTGATGATTTCACTCTCACGACCTATACAGATGCAGATTGGGCAGGCAGTAATGATGACAGGAAAAGCACCAGTGGTGGAGCATTCTTTCTAGGAAAGAGTCTGGTTTCTTGGCTAAGTAAGAAACAACCTTCAGTTTCCTTATCTACGGCAGAGGCTGAATACATAGTAGCAATGGCTGGGTGTACACAAGTTTTATGGATGAAAACCACCTTGGAGGATTTCAAAGTCAAGCATGAACAACCCATCTCCATATTTTGTGATAATACAAGTGCCATAAGTATTTCCAAAAATATGGTAATGCACTCAAGGACAAAGCATATTTCCATCAAGTATCACTTTCTAAGGGAGAAAGTGCAAGACAAACAGGTCAAGGTAGAATATGTGTCTACTAAAGAGCAGATTGCAGATATCTTCACAAAACCTCTTCCAAGAGATACGTTTGAGTATCTAAGGGAGAAATTGGGAGTTGTACTCCCACCCCAGAATTAATCACCTCATCAGGAGGTGGGGGAGGGACTAAGCTAAGAAGCTCATTCTTAGTCCCGAGCCCCAAAGGTGACCCTTTGCCATTGATGACAAAGGGGGAGAGATATGAGTAAGGGGGAGAGCTTCAAAATGAAGAGGAAAGCTTCAAGTCAGGGGGAGCAAAACTTCAAAGGGAGATTCTCAATTGTTGGCACAGTTGGTTTCAATTTTGGCTCCTAAGATGTGTTTCAGTAAAGGGTTTGCCATCAATGACAAAGGGGGAGATTGTTGGCAATTTTGGGTACCTTGGGTACATTGCCTTTGCTCAAGTGTAGATGTTGTCATTGATGTCAAAGAAGTTCTTGAAGCAATTTGATTTGATGTCAAAGAATGTGTTTTGATGAAGGTTACAACATGGACAGTGAGTTTCCAGGAAGTCCTTAGTAGCCCATTTGCAAAAGATCAAGAAAAAGACAAGTAAGAAAAAGTATGCAGCCAGCTGGAAAAACTGTCGCGATTTCATGACATGTTTGAGGAGAGAGAAAGTGTTGGCAAAACTGTCATGATTTCATGACATGTTTGAGGAGAGAGAAAGTTTTGGCAAAACTGTCACGATTTCGTGACATGTTGGCAGAGAAGGAGAGCAAGATGGAAAGTGTCACGATTTCGTGACATGTCGCATTTTTGTGACTCGAAAAGTGCAGGAAGGCAGAGAAAGAAAAGTGTCACGATTTCGTGACACATTGCCAGGAAAGTTGTATGGACGAAAAGGTGTCACGATTTCGTGACATAATGCAGAAAAGAGAGTCCGCAATGTGAACTGTCACGATTTCATGACAAGTTAGAAGAGAGAGAAAGTTACATGAAAAATGTCATGATTTTGTGACATGCTACAGAGGTCAAGGTGAGGACTGTCACGATTTCGTGACACGCAGCAAAGGGGAAGAGTCTAAAATGAGAAGCGTCACGATTTCGTGATAGGCTACAAAGAAGTTGTACGGATGCAGAAAGTGTCATGATTTCGTGACAGGTTGAAGAGAAAGCTTGCGAATGCAGAAAGTGTCACGATTTCACGACAGGTTGAGAAGGCAACATTCAGTTGGAGAAAGTGTCACGATTTCATGATAGAAATAGGAAGCAAGTCTTCAACAGAAGAAGCGTCATGATTTCGTGACAAATTCAAGAAGGAAGAGCTCGAAGGCGAAAGCGTCGTGATTTCGTGACATGTTCCAGTTTCACGGGTGCAAGCCGAGAAAAGGTTGAAGAAGGAAAGCCCAAAGAGAATAAGGCAATGAAGACTAAAGTGTCACAATTTTGTGATAGAGTTGAAGATGACTTCAGTAGAAGAGATGTGTCATGATTTCATGACAAAAGCAGAGAAGAAGGCAATGAAGACTAAAGTGTCACGATTTCATGACAGGAGTGAAGATGACATCAGCAAAAGTCAGAAGTGTCATGATTTCGTGACAAGGACGTAGTCAAGGCAGACAAAGGCAAAAAGTGTCACGATTTCGCGACAACAGGCAAAAGAAGGTGTTCGACAGGCAAAGGTGTCGCGATATCGCGACATGTTGTAGTTTCATGACAGAAGCTACAGGAGAGTTGTAGAGGCGGTTGAAGGACAGAGTTAACTTTGAGCCGACAAAGTTAAATCTGGGCCGACGTAAATTAGGGCATGCAACCGACGGAGTTAGGGTTTGCATTTGCATAACAGTCGACTAAGATCAAAGTTTTGATCTTAAAAGTATTGCTATAAAAGGAGGGCTGTTTGGAAATATTCGGCATCGATTGGAGTGTGTGTTCGAAGTGTGACTTTCATAGAAGCAGAGTGCGGGGAGAAGTTCGATCATCGAGGAGCAGAGTGTGCGAAGACAGTGTTGCTATGTTTGCACAGAGGTGCATAAGTGGATGTTTGATCGAGTGTTGTAATTGCGCAGAGGTGCAATTTTGAGGACATTAGTGCCAGACCGAAGGACTGTGTTTGGTGCAGATAAGAGGACCAACTTTGGAGGTGAAAGAGTTGAGGACAGAGGTCTCCAGCTAGAGCAGGGAAGACAGGTGTCTTCTATGGATAGAGTTCCACTTGCTAAGGGCATAGGAGGCAGAGGTTCTTCTAGAGGATCACCAGTTAGAGCAGAGCTAGGGGAAGGTATCTCCTTTGGGTTGGTGCCCATAAACTTTGTAATCGGGAAAGGTTTCCCAGAATTTGAGGTGATAAAATTTAGTGAAAAATTTTATCCGTGGAGTAGCCCGCGTTGGGTGAACCACGTAAATTGTTGTGTCTCTTTTGTGGATGGATTTTTTGTGCATTGCTTTGCTTACTACTATTGATACTTGTTTTATTTACACTGCATAATATTGAACTGCCAGTTGAATTAAAAGAAAAAGTAAAAAACGGTCTTATACTGTTCACCCCCCCTCTCAGTATAAGCTTGTATTCTTCAACAATTAGTTTGCATAAGATCTCAAAGAAAAGCATTTGCTTTCTCAATGTGAAATGATCCTTTGCTTTTTCATGTGCAAGTTGGCACTATTATTAGATTTATTTCAAGGAATCTATATAATAGTACTCACCCTTGCTTCAAAGATATACCAAGTTCTTGAGTTTTAGTGTAACAAAGTTCTACCATATTTCAATAAAATATCCAACATCTTTTGTAAGGACTAAATTGTAATTTCCTCGAATCCCTAAGAAGGCCATGTTACTGGACTGCTCCAAGGGATAGAGGTGCACATTTCCTTCTTCAGTTCAACCTTGCATATTTGCTTCGAATACCAATCTAGACCCACTAAGTTGCTTTCACCAAGCGTACCAATCTACTGATAAACTATAGAATGAACCTAGGGGTCATCCTCGCATCGACCTCAAAAAATTACTTACATGTTCACGGTCATCTTGTTCAAATACGAACCCTAGGTACAGTCATCCCGCATAGATATGACCCCTATGGTTTAGATTTGATTTGTTGTTTCTTTACGTAATTATTTTTATTTGCATTTGCATTTATTACTTAAGAATAGTTATATTTTATTCTATTCATTTATTTATCATATCTTAGTCATTTCATGGTTTATATAATCATACATTTTTATGTTAAAGGAGCACTGGTTTTTGAGCATTTAAGTGGTGATCATGGTGGGACATTGTCCCTATTTTTTAGGTATTCTCCTAGTTGTATATTTTCTTGTTTGCAGGTTACTGGTCTTAGATCAAAAATAAAAAATGATAGAAAACTAGAACATTATCAAACATAGGCTTTCATAGTAAGTGCATATGATCTATTTCACAGTGTTTTGAGAAAAAAAAATTATAATTTTTTTTATTATAGAAAGGGAAGTAGAATGAAGTAGAGTATCAGGTTTCTGTCTATGATCATCTCTGGTCTAGGTGGTCCCTATATGAGACCATATCTATCACAAACGGTCCCTATTGTAGGTCTTCTATAGTACAAAAAACTTCTATTAGTAATCATCTCTCTACGATTTGGCCTATGTCTATTAATTATTTGCACTAATTTCTTGCTACCTATTTATAGTCTAATCATTAAAGGTATTGCATTTATAGATTTCTAAAATTTAAATATAATTTACTTAGAAATCTAAATATAAAATATATGCATTAGTGAAAAATTCATCGACTGCTCTTTGATTTTATTTTTTTGCATAAAATGAACCCCACACACCACGTCCCATTTTAACATCGACGAGTTGGATTTCATCACCAATAATTGATCAAGACCAGTGATGTTGGGTTTCATATCAACCTCATTGGATTGGATGTTGTTACTTTGTACCCCATTTTTTTCCAAGGCCAATCCAAGAATTATCATAAGATAAGGACTGGTAGGACCTAGGCTCCTTCATTGGGTTTGTATTTCATCACCAAGCCCCAGTGGATTTCATGGCTTGGACTTCATCACCAAGTTAGTGTGTGAGATCGTACATGTGAAAACCTTAAACTGAGTAAATATTATCATAAAAAAAAATGAGAAATAGAAAAATAGCAACAACAAAAATAAACCTCAAAACACGATCAAACTCAAATAGTTATAGGGATTCACAAATAAAACTTAAATGAGATAATCACATTGGTTGATTATAGAATTATGCATAAGGGATCGACCCCGAAATCTATTTATAAAATAAATATGAATTGTCTTGGAATCCCGACAAATTATGTAGAAGTATACATGGTGAATTGCATTTATTTATCTCCAAAAAATTTCAAACCATGGTGAATTGCATTAATTTATCTCAAAAAAATTTCAAACCATGGCGAATTTTTCTGTGTTGGGGGATTTGAATATTGTTTAGAAAATCTAAAAATGTACAGTAAACTTAAAAGCTTTAGACTAAAATGAAATATTTTTAGCCTTTATGCTTTATGACGATCAATCTAAGACATGTATAACGATCAACTATAGGCATGATTATTGACTGCAGACATAAATACCTATGGCATGCATGATGATCGATTCTAGGAATGACTATTTATTGTAGGTATTTCAATTGGTTGTAGTAATACCAATTGGTTGTAGGTATGACTATTGGTTGTAGGAATGGCGATCGGTTGCAGGTATGACGATCGGTTGTAAGCATGATGATAAACTATAGGAATACCAATCGGTTGTAGGTATGATAATCAGTTGTAGGTATGACGATCAACTATAGACATGATGATCGATGGTATGTATAATGATTGGTGGCATGCATGACGATAGGTTGTAGGCATGATGATAGGTTGTAGGTACGCCGATCAGGTGCAATTATGATGATCGTTTGAAGGAATGCCAAACGGTTGTATGCATGACAATCAATTGTAGGTATAATGATCATCTCTAGGTATGTCGATCAGTTTTAGGAATGTTGATCAGTTGGAGGCAATCCTTTGTAATCGATCTTCTTATGTCGACATACACTCCTCTGCAACCTTGTCAAGTTTTTCATTGTTTCAGATCTATTTTCGAGTTAGATTATTTTAGATGTATGTTTATCGGTACCCATTGCAGTATATATATGAGTAGTATATGAGGCAATTTGGGCAGGAAAAATATAATCATTTATAATTTGAAGGCGAATTGGGCATGAAAATAAAAATCATCAATAATTTGAGGTTGGCAAATTAAAATAAAAATAGGTTAGTTATTATCAACGACTGGAGAATTTTCTCCAAAAAAACTTCCACCCCGTAAATTTTGAGTGAATCGATCCCAGTGAAAGGATCAAAATTAGCCAATTTAAAATCTTGAAAATCCTAAATAGAGCCAATTTATGATATTTCACGCTTATGCATAACCTTGTTTAATTGTATGTTTATTTGTTGTATTTTTGGGTAATCAAGACTATGGTAACTATGCGTGGTCAAGCTTGATCAAGGGATACTACCACAAAAGACTATCAAGGAGGTATGGAATACCTCCACTTCAATCCTAAGGATTTAACCATTTCTAATTGAAATCCTAGTTATAGAGAGTCTAACCTGTGGGAGATTACCATTTGAGATGCATCTATCGGTCCCTGGTATAATCATAGTGATGATATCCATAGTAAAAATATTTTTCTTCCTCACCATAGAAAAATCATACAACATCAGGAAGGTCTTAGCAGGGTGGTGTCATGAGTTCACATTCTAACTCGCCTTATATACCAAGTAGAAAATTATTAGGAGTACACACGATGTATGAGGTTGGATGATCATACCACTCCTCTTGACCATCCATGGATGAGTCAGTGATATGCCTTATTATACAGATATGGCACTCACTATCCTGCTCAAACACCCATGTCGGCTCATATAGTCCTAGTCAATGAGGAAGAAAGGGATTTTGATGGTCCCCATAATTCTCAAGAAGAGTATTCCTTGCAAGAAAATTATGCCTTTGCACTACTTGAGTACATTGAGCTTACATATAAGCTTGAATACTCAATCAATACGACTTCCCTCAAATGTGGAAAACATATAATTTTTCGGGCTACAAAGCGGGCAAAGGTTATTCATATTGATATGAAGGTAAATCAAGCCCATATTACTGACCAACTAAATTAGTCCATTAGGGTGAATGTTGAGAAACAAGTGGTGTTGAACTAGTTATGGTTGGATAAACAATGCTTGGATGAATAGTACCAATTTAGTCAGTAGAGATTACAATAAAATAGGGTGTACCAAGAAAGGCTATATCAGGAGAGATTGCAAAAATCTATGCATGAGGTGGTTTCTACACCAAGTACCTATAGACAATGGATTTATCAAAAGGGCATGACACATAAACAAAATTTTCTACCTAGACCTAATTAGAAGCGTCTTCCTCATGCATTCCCTCAACATCATAGGTCCTAACAACATCATCCAAACAATGCTTAGCAGGAGCATGAGCCCTATAAAGACTTAGAGTCAAAGTATCAAGATCAGGAAACAAACACAACACTTACCAATCAACCAAAACAACCAAAGCAGGTGAATCATGTGAATGTCAATCCACCTCCCTAAGAGTTTGTGGGAATGATTGGTGTTGTGATAGAGAACCAGAGCTCTCCAAATAAATCTATGCAACATGTGGCTCCATCCAAAAATCCTTCCATACCACAAGTGCTACCACTATTTAATCCAATCACACATACTACATCTCACCCAACATATCCATAATATCAAAAACAGGTGTACCCACTACACCAAAATGAGGATAATCAAGCTAGCATAGTTGAACACTCTAAGTTAGAACAAGAGCATGTGGACATACTCACTAGATAAGATCATCATGAACCATCCACATATTCTCATATGTTGAGGACTGTTGATCCACTTTTGCTAAATTTTCTCTTGGCATATCCATGCAATCCACGTCCACCACCTACTAGTTACCATACCACTTCATCAACAACCATCCAGTCATCACCTCCAATGGTATCACAACACATATTGGCTAGGCTATATAATATTGAGTTAGAAGTGAGTCATCAACACAATGATCTACAACAAATATTGAATTGACTCACAAACATTGAGTTACGATTGAGTCATAAAAAATCTCAACCACCTTATTGCTAGGCCCAACCCCCTCCTGCACGATATAATCAACCTCAAAAAAATTAGGGTGAAAGGCAAAAATGTCATTTGCATCATAATTATATGTCATTGCTTGAATCTTTGTAATCTCTTTTTATTTGACTTTATAAGGCAAAGGCTATTAATCTACTAGAGATTCACCCCTTGGATCCAAATAATCCAAAGCCCAAGTGGCATCGAGAGGACCTATATTACTCTTATCATTCAGTAAATGGTCATGAAATTTAGTCATGCATCTCATATAAAACCAGAGTACAAGATATGATTGACAACGATGAACTTCAAATTGACAATCCTCTCACCTCTATCAAAAAATGAGTGGGTATATTCAAAGATCGGTTACCTACACATGGGGGTCAGGTAGAACAACACAGGCAAGTAAATGAGATATACAGAGCCCTACCTCCTCATCAAAGTGTTCCACCTTGTCTACCCCGTTCAAGATATTGATCATGTACTTGGACTCCTCTATCTAAGCCCATGTAGATAATATTACACAAGTTGTAGGAGGTAAAAGCAATTGTTTTACCTGACATACATTTGTTGGACTCGAATAGACCTAAACCTATAAATATAGGAAGGGTCACTTTTTCCTTTATAATTGAAAATAATACCATGACATTAGCAATTGCTATGCATTTAAGTGGGTGGTTCAAGATTTATCCATCAAGGAGACCTTTTCCATAGATGGTCATCTCACCGCATCTCATTAGAATTTTGATATTAACCATAATTCATTACCACAATGTGAGGTATTAACTTTCATCACTAATTCCAATCAAATTGATCACATCACATCAAGTATAGTGCATAGTGGGCGTGTCCAATGTGTCACACCTCTCCCATCATCCACATCACAATCAATGATGTAATTTGAGGATTCTAAAGGTATCACACCGTCCCCACATTCATGAATCACCACACACTTTGGGGGTGCTTAAGGTATCATACCTTCTCCTAATAAAAAAACCATGAAAACAAAATGCTCCAAAGGCACTTAAGCCCTTTGGTCAACTCACAAAAAGCTCCAAAGGCACTTAAACCCTTCGGTCAATTCACAAAAAACTTCAAAGGTATTTAAGCCCTTTGGTAAATTCACAAAAATCCCCAAAGGCACTTAAGCCCTTTGGTCAACTCACAAAAAGCTCCAAAGGCACTTAAACCCTTCGATCAATTCACAAAAAAACTTCAAAGGTATTTAAGCCCTTTGGTAATAATTAATAATAAAAAAAAAATCAACAAAAGGTAATAATTAAATTATAAAATTGTAAAAACATAAAAACATTGCATCATCATTCACATTGTATTTCACCTTGCATTCCATATCACTGCATTAGGTGCATACTTGCATTAGTCATATTCATTCATTGCACTTGTATTATAATATGTTCTTTCATTGCCACAAATAAGTACCATGCTTGTATGAGATCATAAGTCTTAATCAACCTTATCCATCATCATCATTTGTAGTTTTTCTTATGAAGCTTTTGCTTGTTAATGGGTCCTTGTAAGATAGGATAGATATTGTATGAACATCAACAATTATGCTTATATGGCCACTAACTATTTTACACACACTGTTTATTTTACAAAATATCATAGGGAAAACCCCCACATTCCACATATCACATCATCCAAATTCCCCTTTTTGAGTAACTATATTTTTCAACACAACCATTCAGTTGGTTTAGGGTGTTCACTAGGATTTTTGGTCATTCAGTAATTCCTAGTATTTATTTCAAATTGTGTAGAAATATATCTTGATTTTTTAAGGTAGAGTCATGATTTTATAGAACCTTGCATATCTCAAAATACCAAACACAATTTCACACATTTAATATTCAAGTTTGAACAAGGAAGGATGAAACTACAAAGTAGTCCTTACCCCTTAAATGAAAGGTCTCCTTTGGTCATCCTATTATGTGTATGGTCTAGGATTATGAGAATTGACAAAAGGACAAGCTCTCCCTACCCAAAACAATAAAATCTCTTGCTCCTCCACAAAATGAGTGAGTATCCCCCAAAAAAAATTAATAAAAAAAAAGTGGTTTTCACCACTAAGAAAATAAATATCCTTGCTCCTCATAAAAAATGAGCAAGTCTCCCAAATAAATCAAAATAAAAGAAAGGGGTAATGAGTTTGAATCCCTAAAATTCTCAAATTTTCAAAATTTGTGGGATAATCTCCATTACAGCAATGTGTTGAATGAAACTCGTTTCACAATGAAGGAGTCTTATGCATGATGATATCACATTAGCAACCTTATTTTGTACATACCAATGTCTGTTTATGGATGAGATAGCTTTCTATGGCTTGTATTTACTAGTAGTCTAATCCAATTGTGTCTAAAATCATGATCACATTGACTATAAGGTGATCCTTATTACAACAATGGTTTGAATGAAACTCACATGGCAATAAGGTAGTATTATGTGTCATTAATAAATGTCACTATACACATATGGGGATATTGAATATCTAGGTCTTCCTAGCAAACTTTTATCTTTCAAAGTCATGTGTAGTCAGTATACTTCTTTTGTCTAGTCAACTAGGGTGTCTGAGTCTCATGAAAATCTTATTGTTTCCCTATAGCATCTTACTGGTCATCCATCCATTATATACATTTTTATTTTATTACATATGGTTGGATATCAAAAGTATGACACTTATGAAAAGGATAATATTTTGATTGATGCATTTTATACATTTTGTGGTGCTTACATTTAGGTTGTTTTACATTTTAGAGTTATTCATTATGTTTTAGCATATAAAAAAAACATCCTCATCATAAAATTCCCCAAAGGAACTTAAGCCCTTTGGTCACATTATCAACAAAAATTCCCAAAGAAATTTAAACCCTCTAGTCACCATAAAAAGGTTCCAAATGTACCCAGATTTCATTTGGTCACAATTAAAAAGGCTCCAAAGAAACTTAAGCCCTTTGGTCACATAAAATTCATAAAATTTGAGTGCATATTGTATCTAGTGGTTTACTCTATAAACCTGGTGATTGCAGTGATTGGTTGTCCATGCAATTTGGTAGGATGAGTAAATTACCATAAGATAACTTACCAAATAGAAAAAATAAATGGATCAAAATCAAGGTTGTAATGAGGACATGAACACTCTAAAATCTTGTCATAGTCCTAGAAAACCCAAATAAAATCATCTTTTTCAAGAGACTTGTCACTTTCATCATTTTATATTTCCTCATTGACTCATCACTTGAGGGGGTAGTCATATAATCACACAATTCATAATCAATTTAATAATTAAAATACTCAATCATGCAAGATGCATTCGATTAATGATCATTACCAAAGATAATCATGCCCTTTTTGCTTGGGGTAGACAACAAGAAAAAATTAAAAAAAAACACAAATTCTTTGTATTCTCAAAACATAAGGCCATAAGTATGCCCATCCTTGAAAAGTATACCAATATCAAGTATACCTCAAAGTCATGAATCTTATCTAAAATTTTTACCAAAACCAATTTCATCAATTTGTCAAAATTAATGGTTCAAAAATACATGTTCCTTTGATAATTGGGGAATCTAACATTGATCAGATAAATGAATATCATCATCCCTCAATTTTATGTTGGGTCATCTATTGTTGCTCCACATTGTGTTTTGACACAACACATCCCAAAAATGAACATATTTAGCCACCTAAAACATGTCATATTGAGGAGACTACCTATATGGACTCCTTGAAGACCATATGACCCACCTTGGGTAGACCTAGGGCTTAAAAAATGGTTTTCACCACTACAATGAGGGGTATTTCCCTTTACAACCTTGGTCGTCTTACCAAGGGACGATCCCTAGTTGAGACCATCCCACCAAGGGATGGTCCCTAGTCAGGGTCGTCCCACCCTGAGACAACCGCGTCACGAGAAACACCAAAGAAAAGAAAGAACGAGATGTAACTCATAGCTAAAAATACTAGTTAAATCCATGCATGAACTCACACCAGAATTTTATGCGTGTGCATGAGCTCAATTTAGGCAAAAAACATAAAACAATTATTTTTCATGAGGTCTCATAGAAAAGCATTTTGTTTCTCAATGTAAACTAATCCTTTGTTTTTTCATGTGCAAGTTGGCATTATTATTAGATTATTTTTGAGGAATCTAAATAATAGTAGTGACCCTTTCTTGGAGATATACCAAGTTCTTGAGTTTTAGTGTAATGAAGTGCTACTAGATTTTGATCAGAGATCCAACAACTTTTGTAAATATTGATGTGTAATTTTCTCAACTCCCTAAGAAGGTCATGTCACTAGACTGCCCCAAAATATAGAGGTGTTCATTTTATTCTTCTATTTGAACTCACATATTTTCTTCATATACCGATCCCTACCCACCAAGCAACTTCCACCAAGTGTGTCAATCCACTGATAAACCATAGATCAAACCTAGGAGTCATCCTTGCATCTATCTCAAAACATTACTTACAGGTTCACGATCATTTCACTCAGAGACGACCCATAGGTATGGTTTTCCGACATAGAGATGGTCCCAAGGGTTTAGATCTAATTTATTATTTCTACATGTAATTAATTTTATTAGCATTTACATTTATTGCTTCAACATAGTTAAATTTTATTCTATGCATTTATTTATCATATATCAATAATTTATCATTTTTATTTACTATTACAACTGCACATGTTGTTGAACACCTTTGTGTTTCCTTGTGTGCAAAATACATATTTTATGTGAGGAAGAAGAGCACAAGAATTCAAATATTATCATCCTTATGTAGGTCAAGAAGAAACCCTCCTCAAGACAGTTTGTGGATGTGAGAGAACCCCAAAAGTGCACTAGTTTTGTTCCAAGAGGAGAATCAAACCCTCTTAGTCATTTATTGTATTGATTGTATTGAAATGGTGAACTCCCTCAAGGGGATGCAATTGTAACCATATTTTGAGAAAACAAGCTATTATTAATAAAATGGACTTACCTCCATATATTTTCTTGTTTTATCATGATGTTATGGTTACATACTTTTGTTATTTATGGTTAGTTTGCACTTTGTGGTTTTTGCAATCACACATTTTTATGTTAAAGGGGCACTAAATTTTTAACATTTTAGTGATGATTCTCAAAATTTAGGTAATGAAGTGCTACCATATTGAAAGCACGAGGATACGAAAACAAAAAGGAAAAGCCCAGATGCGATGTAAACGAAACAAAAGATAACGCTAAATCCTATGAATTGAAAGTGCATGAAAGGAAAGAGGCATGAACGAATCGAAACCAAATAAAAAGCCAATATGGAAGACAACCCTTTTTATTAATATGTTTCAGAACTCGGTTACAATCCGTCTCCTCCCTTTTTAGGGGCTAGGAGCGTTAAATGTGTTCTTGTCACACCCATGGATGCTATTCCTTCTTCCGCGTGCCCACATGTAAAATGGGCGGACCAAACATCACCGCCACTTGCGTTGATGAGTCTTGACTCCTTGCTGCTCCTCTAATGTCCAGATCCTACGTTCAAAGAAATAGAAAATAGTTAGTAGCACCTGTAGATAAAATAAAACATGCAATCCCCACGCCTTCAACTAGCACATGCAAAATATAAATAAAACGATAACTGAAATAGATCCAAATGAACTAAAAACTTGATAGGGGCATCAAAACATCACAAGGAAGACACTGCAAATGGAACAGTCAAAAAATTCACCACAGATTTGTATTCGCTCTGGGGCGGGACGAATAGACCTACAACAAAGTGTTAAAAAGCACAGTCCCAAATGTCACATCCGGGAAGCTCCAAATCACCTGCAAAGTTGGGGTTAGCTAATTGGGGGTATTTTGGGAAGACCCGGAAGGTCATATTTTCCCAATTTGGCCTCTATCACCGGGAATTTGATGATGCTACTCGCATGTTAGTAAAGGCGGGAAATGATAAAAACATGATCAAAACTGCTCAAAATGATGTGAAATTTAAATGACAACCTATATAAGCAACCTAGAATCAGATGCAAAAATAAAATAAAGGAAATCTACCACATATTTCTAATCACTCGGGGTGGGGCGATTAGGATCTGCGATGAGTTTGGGGGCGCCCGAGGCGGGACGCCCACTCGTTTGGGACTCTGTTTCGGCACCAATCCACTTGGGATGGGTCCAAAACCTCTTATGGGGTGTTGTCAACAAATTTGGTGGGATATTGTGGCCAAATGTTCGGGTTTGGGCTCCGGATTTGCGCTTCCAATAACCACCCTATGACCTCCCTTCCAAAAGAGATCAAGGATGTGAAAGGCACAAATCAAAAGGTGTGTGTGTGGATGTAAAATGGCAGCACTTCGTTGCTCAAAATGCTCCTTCTCTGTATATCATTTTGGGTGAGAAGACTCACCAATTTATAGACCTAGGGTCTCTCTGTTTGAATGCGCATGCGAGGGCGCCACTGGAGTTGCATGTCCTATTTTGGGAAAAATATTATTCCCTGATTTAGAGTCTCCTTGCATGAGGCCTCCAAAATCAAAGACATGCATGACTGAAGTCTCTCTCCTTGATTTGAAGTCGTTCCTCGCAATTGCATGGCCTCGAAGCTGCAAGTTAATCAGTGGACCTATCGAGGTTTGACTTTTTTGCCAGTCAAACCTTCTATTCGCCTCACCCTAGGGGCGAATGCTGATAATCGTCCTTGGGTGGGACGAATACTAGTTTGTAATCATCCCAGGGTGGGACGAGTAGGGAGCAAAGTGCCAAAAAGGTGCCAAATTGACCTTTGACCTTCCAAACTGCTTTTGGGAGTGGTTAGGACCACTGTTTAACCTCTAGGGGCTGCCCTAGGGGCTGTGTGTGTCAATGCGATCGGTGCTTGTCGTCACATAATCGGATTGGTGTTGTTTTGGTGTCTACAGATGCCCCTTTTTGGGAAGCGTTGTGCAAGGTGCAGCGTCGAGCAAAAATAGATAACCAAAGCACTAATGATTAGGGTTTCTCAATAACCTAACCAACTCTTGATGCCCCAAGTATGGAAAGGGCACGCATTCTTGAATCCTTGCTTTTGACGAGCTAAGGAGCTTAATTCAAGTGTTAACCTTTTTCGGTGAGGTGTTACTTGAGCTTGGACATTGATCAGTCATGAATAGGCAAAGGGCGCAACCTTTTGTCCGTGGGAACCTTGAGTTCATGATTCATGAATGCCAAGTGTTTGATCAACTTGTGATTATTGCTTGTTTGCTGCCCCAAGCAGGGGCGTGATTGTCTTTGTCAATGATCCTTTGAATGCATGCCATTTCCTTGATTGGGTGTGTTTTTGTTGATTGGTGACTAAGTGTGACTACCCCCTCAAGCGACGAATCGATGAGGGAATGACCAACATGAGAAAAGCGACGAGTCGCTTGACCCAAGATGACTTAGGTAAGGGTGCCTTCAGTTGTTTACCATTGAATGCGTAAGCAGTTTCGAACATTTTGACCTATTTTTGGTGGGTTTCAACCCATTTTGTGACGCATTTTGGAGCTAAAATTGTCAAAAATCCATCCTCCCGTGGAGCGGTCCGGCTATGGTAGCCTTCTTAGGGAGTAGGATAGTGACAATTTGTGACCCCAACATCTATTTTGGATGCCAATAATTTCAGGCGCAAAGGCGCCTTCGTTCGGCAATGTTATTGCTATTTTTGGTTGGGTTTTGACCCATTTTGTGACGCCATTTGGGGATGAAATTCTCAAAAATCCGTCCTCCCGTGGAGCGGTCCGGCTATGGTAGCCTTATTAGGGAGTAGGATAGTGAGGATTTGTGACCCCGAAGTCTATTTTGCATGCCCAGAATGTCAAGTGCAAAAGCACTCTCATTGGACAATTTTATTGCTTTTTTTGGTGCATTTTGTGCAGTTTTTGATGTTTTTGAAATTTTTGCTCTGTAATCATCCTTGGGTGGGATGAATACCAGTTTAGTAATCGTCCTAGGGTGGGATGAGTGCTAACTAGAGTGCTCATCCTAGGGAGGAATGATTACAGGCTCAAAAAGCCTATTTAAGGGCCAAAACTGGGTTTTGGGCTCATTTGCATTTGTTTTTCCTGGCGATTTGGAGCTCTGAGGAGGAGGAGGTCAATTCGCAGAAGCGAAGCACTGCCAAATTTTTCCCACCACCATGAGTTCATGGACCGGATCATCAAGCGGTGGAGCCGAAGTGAGACCAGTGAGTGTTCTTCCTCTTTATTGTTTGTTTGTTACAGTTTGTAAAACCGCAATTTAGTTGTTTTTTTCTTTTGTATTTTGTTTTTCAAATTAAAAATAACCATTTTTTTAAAACTTAGGTTGAAACCCTAGTGGAAACCATGTTTATTTGACATTTGTGATAAACTAAAAGAAACCCTAGTCTAACAAAAATCAAAACTTAGCTTAAAACTTAGGTTAACCCTAGTTAAACAAAGATCAAAAGTTAGTTTAAAACTTAGCTTAAAAACTTAGTTTAAAACGTAACTTAAAAACTTCGCTTAACCCTAGTTTAACAAAGATCAAAACTTAGGTTAGAAACGTAGGGTAAAACTGAGCTTTAAAAACGTAGCTCAACCCTAGTTATTTTTTGTTTGTTTTTAATTTATCAATGTAGAGTTAAAAACCCTAGAATTGACAAATTATTTTTTGAATTTTTTGTTTTTTTTTAATTTATCAGTTTAGAGTTAAAAACCCTAGAACTGACAAATTATTTTTTGAATTTTTTTGTTTGTTTTTAATTTATCAGTTTAGACTTAGAGTTAAAAACCCTAGGAACTAACAAATTATTTTTGAATTTTTTTGTTTTTTTTAATTTATCGATTTAGAGTTAAAAACCCTAGGAACTGACAAATTATTTTTGAATTTTTTGTTTTTAATTTATCATTTAGAGTTAAAAACCCTAGAACTGACAAATTATTTTTGAATTTTTTGTTTTTTTAATTTATTAGTTTAGAGTTAAAAACCCTAGGAACTGACAAATTATTTTTGAATTTTTTTGTTTTTAATTTATCAGTTTAGAGTTAAAAACCCTAGGACTGACAAATTATTTTTTGAATTTTTTTGTTTGTTTTTAATTTATCAGTTTAGAGTTAAAAACCCTAGGAACTGACAAATTATTTTTGAATTTTTTGTTTTTTTTAATTTATCAATTTAGAGTTAAAAACCCTAGAACTGACAAATTATTTTTTGAATTTTTTTAATTTTGTTGCTCATTATTTGTATGTTGTTAGTTGTACATTGTTTTATGCATTGTTGTATATTCATGTTATTGTTGTACAATTTTTCATGGTTTTTAATGTTTTTGTTTTGTTTTCTTTTACAGGTTGTGAAGAGCCGGTACCGTGTGCCTATAGTTTTCTCTGAAGCATGGGAGGCACTGACTTTGGCTGACTGGGAGTGGCTTGATGCCCTTGGGCTCAAGCAGGTGACTCGACTAGAGCCTGTGGTCAGGGATCGGGCCTATCTGACGGCCCTTATCAACTTGTGGGAACCCCGAACCAATACCTTCCATCTCCCAATAGGGGAGATGACAGTGACCTTGGAGGATGTCTATCGGATTCTACGGATTTCGATAGACGGACTACCGATCAGGACGATGTCACGTGATCAGCGGATAGTATACTGACATGATGCTTTGGGCATGGGGAGGAGGTGGGTGTGGATAGCCCAGTGGAGAGGGCAGAGGGTGACTGCCAGATTGGTGGCATTTTGGTTCGATGGTGGCTAGAGATGGGTGTGTTGGGAGTGAGGCACGCAGTACTGATGGGCCTCATTTCCAACATGCTGCTACCCGACTCTTCGGGTGTGAGGTTCCCATGGAACCTGCTGGAGGTGGTGTTCAGGTTGGTGGAGTGTCCGACGGAGGCACCTATGATCATGAGATGGGGACAGACTCTGTTGGCACAGCTCTATGATGAGTTGTACGAGGTCCGCTGCTAGAGGCGAAAGGGGATTGGATGTAGCTATCTGTTGCAGTGTTGGGCTTGGAAGCACATAGCGATGGAGAGGCCGATGGGGTTGCCTTGGTAGACCGAGAGATCGGATACGAGGCATTGTGGTGGAGGTATGAGGAGAAGGGACAGAGTCGACGATGGGCAGGTGTCGTAGGGCACTATGTCGATGCCTTCGCTCGGCTTACTCCAAGGGAGGTGTTCTAGCACCCCTACCGGGACTGTCCAGCCTGGCCTGAGGCTGGAGAGTGGCTCCGACGGGTACGTAGGGGGAGGTGGCTGATTGGGCATCATGGGACTGAGCAGGAGTTCTTCCCATATGGTCGGGTGACACGATAGTTTGGGGTGCACCAGGGGTTGCCTAGTGAGCCCTTGATCTATCAACATCGGGGGGACGAGAGGACTCTAGTCTGGCCAGTCATTGCATCATTGGGTGAGGATTCAGATACAATGATTGATGCCCTAGACGTGGATGACATCGGGGTTACCATTGAGTATGACCAGTGGTGGACACTATAGCGATGGCGAGGAGAGGGGCCTCTAGGAGGCGCAGAGGTAGTAGCAGACAACATGGAGGGTGGAGAGGCACCTGGAGAGGGTTGGGGAGTTCCATTGGAGGATGCGAACATGGTGGAGGTGGGGATTTTGGGGTTCTAGATCAGCCGGAGATGCAGGATGTCCCGAAGCAGTGGGAGCCAGAGCAGGCTGCTATTCTAGAGATGCCAATGCCTCAGGTAGTCTTAGAGGACATGGAGGTAGGGTTACACGCTGAGAATGCATGATTGGAGGGGCTACTACGGAGGTGAGATGAGGAGCTAGGGGAGGCTCTGTAGGAGAGGGATCTCCTACGAACTTAGTTGGCTAAGCGAGAGAATGCATTTGCTATGTACCACTGATAGGATGGGGACACGAATGCTACATGGGATAGGGATCTTCTGTGGACACAGCTGGTAGAGAGGGAGAAGGTGTTGGCAGTGCAGCATGACGATGTAGTAGTTTTGTACCATCAACGGTAGGCGGAGTGGTTTTAGCATCGAATGGATTTGGAGGGAGAGATCATCTGCCTTGAGGGTAGGATACCTAAGCCCTATGGAGGTGGGTCTTCGCACCAAATGAGGGGCAGCGATACTGAGAAGTCAACATCATCTCATCGTAGGTGATTGGATGAGGGGGGTGCTAGTGGGCATGATGCGGGGGCTAGCAGCAGTCACCTTGAGAGGTCCCATAGGACCCACACCACGGGGGTAGTTCCCGTCGCACCGATCCTACATGATCATGGTGGCCGATGCCCTAGGCTTGGGGGTTTTTGAGGTTTTGCTTTGTTGCGAGGTCAGAGGACCGGTTCATTGTAGCCTACGGGCATTTTTGATGATATATATACAGATGACTTTCTTTGTGTTTATACACTTGTCATGGTTTGTTTTTCTGTTTATGCACAGTTATTTATGATGATGTATGCATGTGGTATTATGAATGTGATGTTTCTAATTATATGATGTATGCATATGGAATGAATGAAATGAGTTGTTGATAACTTGTCGATGGCACCATAGACTGTACAAGATTTATGCTTCTGTACTTATGGTGATGGCTTTGTGGAATGACTTTGCATGTGAGAACTTTGTTTTTGTATTTTTTGTATTTTTTGATGGGGATGGATGTAATGAAATGTACCAGTTGTTTTAAAATGTAGTTAAGCTTTTCTGAGATTCAGATATTTTAACTAACTAGCCAAGACTGTACATTTATCTCGCAAGACTTTTGAACAAGGTATAAATCAGACTTGAGTTTGACCAAGTTATTTCACATCCCTGTGTGTGCAATTGAGTTCGTTTATGTGGTATTTGTCAGGATACCGCCAGTGCCAGATAGGCTGTCAACCAAACCTATACTGAGGATCACCTAATTAGCTCCACTAACTCCATTGTTGTATTTAGTAAGATTAATCCATGGGACAATCTAAGGTACCATAAGCTAGCTCATCCACATGCAAACATTGGTCTGCTCACACGCAAAGCTAATGTGATAGACATATCGTCATGCGTTTAGGATACCGCCATTGCCAGGTAGGCTGTCCACCAAACCCGTAATGAGGATCACCTAGATGGTTTTCGAATGCTGAGAATTCCAGGGATTCAAGTCCAGGATTTTTATTTGCTCAATGTGTTAGGATACTTGCTCGTATACATAATGATGAAAATCACTATTTATTTTTCTCTTTTTGTTTTTCTTTTTGAGCAAGGATTTTGAATAGTGGTGATAACCATTGTTATTTGATTTTGCATTTTGAGCTTCGTAAGGTTGAGCTTGTAGGTTTTTGGCTTATGAATGACATTGATCCTTTTGGCCTTGGGGATGACTACCCATCCTATTCAAGGACGTGTAGTACGAATCCTTACGACTTTGGGAACCAAAGGGGATTAGGGATATTATGAAGTAAGGGCATTGATCTTTTAGGCCTTGGGGATGACTACCCATCCTTGTCAGGGGTGTGTAGTATGAATCCTTACGACTTTGGAGACCAAAGGTGATTGGAGATGGTCATGATGATGGCTTGTGGGGATTTTGTTTTTGAATGGTCATTGATCCTTTTAGGCCTTGGGGATGACTACCCATCCTTGTCAGGGGCGTGTAGTACGAATCCTTACAACTTTGGGGACCAATGGTGATTGGGATTTTTGCTAGTGGTGAAAACCACTATTTATTAAGGGGAATTGATGGGGAAGAGCTTGTCCTTTTGTCAATTCTCAGCACTCTTGAACCATTCGCACAAGGGGATGAACAGGCTAATCTTTCACCTATGGTACCCTAGACTGCTTTGTAGTTTGCCTCTTACATTCACACAACTTGGGAATTATTTTATGTGTTTTAACTTGTGTAGGGATGTTACATAACGAGGCGTGACCCAAGTAAAACTTTCCCTTGTAAAATTCCATTTAACTTTGTACAGTTTTTGGCTAGAAATTTAAAGACAGCTGAATGATGAAAACCCTACATACATTAGGAGACAACTGACTATGCTAAAAATGGGGATGGTGTTATTCTGGATGTATGTATTTATAAAATGGATGGAATGTGGAAAATGAAGGAATTGCCGAGCAATTACAGTCTATGGTGCTTGTGACATGTATGACCAGCAAATATGCAATGTATGGATGTGATGCCTAATGCAACTTATATTTTTGTATTTTGATTTTTACGAGTATGCATGGAATTGAGATGCAATTTTTTTTGTTATTTTTGATGATTTTATTGTTTTTGTTTGTTTTTGAATATTTATTTTGACCAAGCGGTTATGGTAACCCTTGGAGCTTTTGGTTTGACCAAAGGGTTTATGGATACCTTTGGGGCATTTTTTGGGGTTGACCAAGCGATTGTGGGAATCCTTGGAGCTTTTGGTTTGACCAAAGGGTTTATGGATACCTTTGGGGCATTTTGGGGTTGACCAAGCGATTGTGGGAATCCTTGGAGCTTTTGGTTTGACCAAAGGGTTTATGGATACCTTTGGGGCATTTTGGGTTGACCAAGCGATTGTGGGAATCCTTGGAGCTTTTGGGTGGGCCTATGGCTCTCTAAATGTGGAATGGCCTCAAATGACTGATGTTCAAGGGTTCTAGTTCCTTGATTCCTTCAAGAGAGGTGAGCCGGTATGTTCCAGGTCCTATTTTACTATCAATCACATAAGGACCTAACCAGTTTGCCATGAACTTGTCCCTTAGATGGGGCGACAAATTAGAATTATGTTGGTTCTCTTTTAAGACCAAGTCACCAACCTGAAAGTCCCTTAGGTGAACCTTCATGTTGTATGCTTTCTTAAGTCGCTCTTGATAGATACGCAAATGCTCGAGAGCATTGACGCGTCATTCATCGAGCAACGTAAGTTGGTCTAACCAGGCCTGCCATGCAGTGTCATCATCGATGAACTCTTGCATTGAAATGCATAGGGAAGGGATTTCCAACTCGAGAGGCATGACTGCCTCGGAGCCATACACCAGCAAAAATGGAGTTGCCCTAGTGGGCGTCCGAATGCTAGTGCGATAAGCCCATAGGGCAAGCGGGATTTGAATGTGCCAATCTTTATGACTATCTACGATGGTCTTTTTGAGGATGGTGACTAGCATTTTGTTTGACGCCTCTGCTTGCCCATTTGCCTGTGGATAATAGGGTGTTGAAAAACTATGCTGAATTTTGTACTTTGTTGTCAAAGCATGCACATATTTATTCTTGAATGACGTCCCATTATCCGAGATGATCTTGGATGGAATACCAAAATGACATATGATGTTATGTAAAATAAACTCCGCAATGCGGGTTCCAGTCGTAGAGGTTAGCGGAATTGCTTCCACCCACTTGGTGAAGTACTCTGTGGCCGTTATGATGAACGTGTGATGACCCGACGATGCAGGGGAGATCTTTTCGATTAGATCAAAGCCCCACTATGAAAAATGCCAAGCCGATTGAATCGGTTGCAAGGCCTGAGAAGGTACGTGTGTCAAATTGGCATGGTGTTGACACTTCATGCACTTCTTTACATATGCGCAACAATCTCGCTCTAAATATGGCCAATAATAGCCCATGCGGAGAATGCGCTTTGCGATGGCCATACCGTTGAAGTGGCCACCGCATGTACCATCGTGGGCTTGGGTGATCGCCCAAGCGGACTCCTGCTAGTCCAAGCAATGGAGGAGGATTCCTTCATAGCTCCGACGATACAAAATGTCTCCTAGCAAGACATGTTTTGCCGCTTTCTATTTAAATGATCTTTTCGTGGCTTGTGTCAATCCAAGTGGGAGGTTACCTAACTTGAGGTAATCCCTTATGGGTGTGTACCAATCCTGCTGATCAAAAACCTCGATGGTATGAACGGCCAATCCCTCTTGAAGTTCATCCCTAGCAAAAGCTGAGCGGGAAAGAACTTGTAAAAATAGCGTTGTGTTGCTATTAAGAGGGGTCGGGGAGAACAAGGACCCCTAGTTGGCTTGAGTCAGACAATCATGGATTCGAGAGAACCTATCCTGAGATGGTTCAATCTGGATCAGGTGGATTCCTGGCGTTAGGTCAGAGCTTGCTCGCTCCATCATGGATTGCGATAATGTTTTGACCTGAATGGTCGTCATTTCATCGGAAGGGTCTTGCGGGATTAGTGACCCCAAGGAGGCCATAGTATCCACAAAATGATTCGATGATCGAGGGAGTGCCTCGATGTCATACCATTCAAGCTGTGCCAGGAATTTGTCCACAAGGGCTTTGTAGGCCTGCAGAACTGGGCATTTACATTGGAATACCCCCTTTACTTGATTGACAATTAACAGTGAATCACCAAAGATGTTTAAACGTTTAATGTTCATGGTGACTGTTGTTTGAAGACCTATGAGCAAGGCTTCATATTCTGCATTGTTGTTGGTGCACGAGAAGTCTAATTTAAATGATAGAGGCATTGGAGCCCCTTGCGGTGTGAAGAATACAATTCCCGTGCCACCTCCTTGCTCACATTTAGAACCATCAAAGAATAGGGTCATGTCGGCCTGTGACTCAGGCTCATTAGAATCTGGCGATTCTGAAACATGGAAGACCCCATCATCCGGTAGTTCTACGGTCAGAGGCTGATCATCTTCAAGAGGAGCCTCTGCTAGTTGATCGGTGATGACTTGACCTTTTATGGATTTTTGTCCAATGAATTCTATGTCAAACTCCATCAACAACATGATCCATTTCGTCGTGTGGCTACTATGATAAGTACGACTCATCATGTATCGCAATGGATTCTCCTTAGACACAACATACGTCATATTGCTGAGCATGTAGTGGCATAGCTTTTTGGTAGCAAACACCACTGCCAAGTAGAGCTTCTCAACGTATGCATAGTTAAGTTCATAACTAACCAAGGTGCGGCTAAGATAGTAAGTAGCCTGTTCTTTGTGTAGTTCATTTTTTTGGGATAGCATGGCACCCAAGTGCCACCTCGATAGCTGAGATGTATAAGTAGAATGACACTCCTGGTCTAGGTGGTGCCAATACTGGCGGTGAAGCCAAGTATTGTTTAATATCATCAAAGGCTGATTGGCACTCGTCATCCCAGTGAAATGCTACCCCCTTGTGCAATAATTTATTCATGGGTCGGCACTTGTCAGATAGCTACGCTATGAAGCGCTTGATTGACGTGACCTTTCCCTACAAGCTTCTGAGCTGCTTGATGGTAGTTGGGGGAAGCATTTCAAGGATTGCCTTGACTTTGTGTGGGTCCACCTCGATTCCTCATTTGGAGACTATGAAACCCAAGAGCTTTCCAGATGTGATGCCAAATACGCACTTCTTGGGGTTTAGTCTGACTTTATGTTCAATGAGGCGATCGAGGATCTTGCTTAAGTCATCGAGATGATCTGGGCGCAAAAGAGATTTGGCCAACAAATCATCCATGTAATCTTCCAAAGTTTTGTGCATGTGATCATGGAAGATGTACGTCATGGCACGTTGGTAGGTGGCACCAACATTTTTAAGGCCAAAGGGCATGACCTTATAACAAAATGTCCCCCAAGGCGTTGTGAACGCCATTTTTAGTTGGTCCTCGAGATTGATACGAATTTGATTGTATCCTGAGAAACCATCCATGAGGGAAAGCATTTCATGGCCCATTGTAGCGTCTACCAATGCGTCGATGCTAGGCAAGGGGAAATCATCCTTAGGACTCGCTTTGTTTAGATCTCAAAAATCGGTGCATATGCGAATCCTCCCGTCGGGATTTTTGATGGGCACCATGTTAGACAACCATGGTGGGTAATCCATGCAGATGACAAACTGTGCATCCAACAGCTTTTGTAGCTCATATTTGACCATTAAGGCTACTGTTGGATGCATCTTACGTAGTTTTTGCTTTACTGGCTTGACTGTCGGATCAAGCGTTAGATTATGCGTGACTAGCTGCGGGTCTAGCCCCGGCATGTCTTTGTAGGACCATGCAAAAACCTCCTTCTTCTCTTTGAGAAGGGCAATGTAGTCGGCTTGCTCTTCGGGGGATAGACTTACCCCTAGCTTGATGATTTGCAAATTCATTGGATCTGAGCCGATGTCTACGTCAGTCGTCTCCTCGACCGACATGTGGGACCCGTCCTCCAACTGGTGTGGAGTTGGGATCAAGTGGATATCGTTTGCTGAATTTAGATCATCGTTCGGAACGTCGGGTTCCTCTTCAGCATGGAAGACATCCTGAGTCTGTTCGGGGGTGAAATGGAACATCCCACCACAAGGCCAGTACTCTGATGGGGATGGCGGTGTGTCAGCGTGATCCCAGTCTATAGCATCTAGGTCTAGATGCAATGACCATGTTGGGTCGGCTGGATTATGGATGGGGGTGGTTAAATCAATGGAGATCATGTTGATGAAATGATTTTGGTCTCCATTACCATGGGTGTGGCTGCTCGGACATCCTAGATGATCTTTGTGCTCCGGATCTGGCTCTGTGGGTACTGGCACAAATGGATCGGCCCTATGTGCGGATAAGAGGACAGGGTCTGCCCTAGGCACTGATGGCTCTATAGGGTCTCCAGGCGGAAGATGTTCTCTGTATACCTGGAGTGGCGGGTGCAGTAATTGGTCCAACTATGCCTGGTTGAGGTGCCACCTATGCCTTGGCCCTATGTGTAGTTGTTCAAACATGTCATCTATGTCCAAGGGATATTGTTGCTGTCGCATATGATTGAGATAGGCCATCTCAGTTTCATCTTCATAATCACTGTCGGAGATCCAAAGGCCTTCGTTGGCTCCAACAGCTGTTTGCGACATATGAGGCTCATCTTGCTCGAGCAAATTAATGTGGTCCCATCGAGGTTGTTCTGCTCTCTGCAGGGGGACCTGATTCTCTTGAGGTGGCATATGCTCAATTGGAGCATTCAAAGGGAACATTGTCAGGAAGCTCTCCTGATAATCATCTATGGGAGTCACTTGTGAATGATTGCTATCAGATTCAAAAGGATCCCAAGGTGCTACCTCGTACTCTGACTCGTCTTCTGAAGACCCTTCTTGGTCTTGTCTATATCCCTCTTGTAGGTGAGTCCTCGAACTTTCTCCCTTTTCGACCGAAGGGAAAGGGTTGTTAAGGTCAACAAGGTTGGTTGTTAGCAATGGGTGATAATCCCCCAATGTATATGTTGTGTTAGGATTGGCATATGGATCTAATGCCAACCCATCCTTGTTGCCTATCCCTAGGCCTTGCATGTTCTCTACCAAGATGTCCAGGGGCAAGGGGTGGTTGAACCCTACTCCTGACTTGTCATACGACATTTGATATCTTGGTTGGCAAAGAACACGCACTCCTTGCTCATACCTGCCCAACCCATATCCATGCCAATTGCATTGGCCAAGATATCTCAATGCGAAGTCTGGGTTGGACAAATAGTTGACGTCCTCAGCAAAGGGCTCTTCATCTTCGTCTTCTTGCATGTAAGGTTCAATGCCATTATCCAAGCCCCCATAAACAAAGTTTGTCTAATTGGGTGGGTAGCCTAGAGGAACCACAATGCCGATGGGGAGGCGAGGTCTCCCCATGTCCTGCATGGACTCAAGTGTGGGTGTTGCTACAATGTTTCGCACTATATACTCCCCCAGGCCCGTGTTGGCCATCTCAACGGTGATCATTGGTGGTTGAGGGGGAGCGAATGGGAGTTCTTCCGGAGTCCACTCCATGTAGGGTGAACTAGGCGTCTCGACTTCCATTCTGCTAGGCATCTCTTCGGTAGAGATGGTTGAGACTAGGGGTGGTTCCTCTTCTAGGGGTTTCTTTCCCTTGTCCTTCGGTGTGGCCACCGTAGGTGGCATCGTTGGTGAAGGACCAGATGAGGAAGATGGACCCGACTGGGGATTTGATGGACTTGTCAATGGGGATGCCTGCGGAATCGGACCCTGGTTAGATGGATTCAACTAAAAATCCAAATGTGTTGATGGAAGGGTCGATTGCGGCATGAATTGCACCGTATTGCAGTACTTGAAGGGCTCTAAGTCTGTCGGGACTACATGCACCTGTCCTTCAAATGTATACTTTAGGCACTGATGAGCTATAGAAGGGACACACTTCATGTCCCTGATCCAAGGCCGCCCTAGCAAGATATTATAGGCCATCTCACCTTCCAAGATGTGGCACAATGTATGAATAGTCTTTTGTCCCACTTGGATGGGTAGGACAATTGTGCCAACCATCGAGCATATCGCATCATTGAATGCTCGAAGAGTATAGGTGGAGGCCACGATGTGAGATGCCGACAACTTCAGATGTTTCAATGCTGTTGTTGTAATGATATTATTGGATGAGCCAGTGTCCACCAACACCCTCTTATACGGAATCCCGTTGACCCGCGCAATGACGTGCAAGGGTGGATCTGCCACATCACCAATCACCGATTTCAATTCATCTTCTCTAAAGGTGATGACTGGTTCTGTACATTGTTTTACATGTCCCACGAAGTTGTTGAAAGAGTTTGCTTCATGGGGTTGCAGCTCGATGGCTTTTAATATCTCCATTAGAGCCTCCCGATGGGGCGCTGATTGTTGAATGAGCTCGTATATGGAGAGCCTAGCCGACATGGTCCTTAGACTTTGGGTAAGTCTAGTCCGAATCGTGGCCACTGGTCTAGGGGGGGAGGTTGCGTAGGGTGTTGTTGAGGTTGTGACGTCGATGGAACCTCTCTTGTGGCTGTCGTGGGGGCAGCTCCTGGGTACCTCTTGTTCCTAGTCACTATGCTTATCATCCCTACATACCCTTGCATGGGGCAATTCTGTTGCACCTCATTGACTTGAAGGGGTTTTTCCTATGCATCATGGGCAAGAAGGGGGTCTCTAAAGACTCCCATATGTTGGTTGTTTGGTGCTACAGGGTTGTCCACTGCCAACGTCTTGTTGTCGATTAGGTCTTGCACCAAGCCTTTAAACTTCCAACATGCATTAAGGTCATGTCCCTTCCATCTGTGGAACCTACAGTACAAGTCCTCCCTGTACCCCTTAGGCTTTGGCGCATTGGGGTCTATGGTTTGAATCTCAGGTAGGTTGATCAAGTTTGTCATTGACAAGTGGTCAAACAGGGAGTCCCTGGACTCTGTGTAAGGTGTGAACTATTGCCTAGGGTGATGCTATTGATTTTGTTCTTGCCTCTGATTTTCTCTATCATAATTGTTAAGAGGCACCGCCTGATAGTTAGCCTTTTGAGGCTATGTTGCTTGTGCAAGCTTAGGGACATTTATAGCAACCTGATTGACCGTAACGGGTTTCTATTGCGTGGTCCCTATTTTGGTGTTCTTAGACCATTCTTTCTTCTTTGGCTTGGCTATCTCGCCATCCTGTATCTTGATCTCCTCAATGATTCTGGCTTGCGCTAGAGCTTCCTCTAAAGTGGCATATTGCTGCAGCTACAATAGCACGAAGATCGATCTCAAACAACTCTTTGAGAACATTTGGGTCAGGTCGGACATGGGAGGGAGGTAGGGCAGCTTTGAAAGCAACGTCCTCCATCGGTTCCCATATGCCACCATGGTCTCTTCCTCATACTTCCTGAGGCTAGCTAGGTCGCTTAGTGATGCCATTTTCTTGGTGTTGAAGGTGAAGCATTCGAGGAATGCGTCCACTAGCTGATCCAAGTTACTGATGCTATGTTTTGGCAATTGAGTGAACCAATCCGAGGTAGGGCCTGTGAATGTGGTTATAAATGTTCTTAGCAACAAAGCATCATTGTCCTGAATGCCAAAGCATTGGCTCAGGAATCTAGTCACGTGCTCTTGGGCATCCTTCTCTCCTCTAAAGAGTGCCAACTGACGGATGCACAAGGTGACTATGAAGTTGGCGTAAAGTGGGATTTTGGGGCCCAGAAGTCTTGGTCTCCATAGACTCTAAGCACTCTAGCAACGCTTTATATGCATCGAAAGATTTAATTTCTTCCTCCTTAGTTTGCTCCCATTGTGGGTTGGGGGGAACTTGAGGCCTATGGAGGGGTGGCCGGATAGCAGCCCCTTCGCCTTGGTAGGGCATTTTAGCCTACTCTTCTTCTTGCTCATACTCCTCATAGGCTTCTTGAGGAGTTCCTGGTAGAGACCTAGACCTATAAACATGGGTGGGTGCCCATGGAGGGTGCCCATCATTGTTTCTAGGAGTGGCCTCCCGCTCAGGTCTAGGAGGTCTCGAAGGTAATGCTTGGTAAGGTCGCAGGGACCTGTCTCGCACCAAGGGGTTGTGCCTCTCATACACTTCTACTTTATGTGCATGAGGGGTTGGGACCTTCTCAGGCACATTGTTATGAAGCAATTCGGCTGTTTGACGCTGAATGCGCTCTTTGCTAAGGCGATACAGATGCTCTAACTATTGTTGATCTTGCCTGAGCTGCATGATTTGTGCTTGGCGGGTGGCATGTCTGGAAAATGCCAAGTCAATTTGTTCCATTGTCTCGTGTTTAGGAAGCCTAGATGCCTCTCCTACATGTCTATCTCGGTCATGGTGATCCGAGACCCCTATGGGTTGCTTTCCTCTGTCGAGGTTAGCGACATTCACCCGAGGCTCTGGCCTCAATGGGTGATCCTGATACATAGCAGGTGCGGAGGTGCATCGCTCCCATGCTGTGTATTGCTCTTGAGGAACGTGGTGGTCTTCCTCGTACTCCCTTTCGTATGCGTGAAAGGTGCGGGGAGAATTGTCTTGCCCTGTCTGGAGAGCCTTGTGCTCTGGATTTTGTCTAGTGTTTCTAATAGTAATAAGGGGTAGAGGAGGGATGACGAAATCATGTGGCCCCTCCTTATGGACCCTATGTTGCTCTAGCACTTCATCACTAGGCCACTCATAACGAGCGTCTAAGGGAGGCCTCCTGTCTATGTTGAGTGCCACGTGTAGGTCCTCCTCTTGGAAAGGATCTATGCTTGAGTGGGGGTGCCCCTCAAAGAGGTGCCTCTATAGTCCTATTCTGTAATGGCATGATGTGGACTATCTTGTGTGTCGAGCCGCCAAGGTGGGATGACCAAGTCCTCAGGACTATATCGGAGGTGACTTGTCCCCCTTTGTGCACTCTTTGCAGCTCCTGCCCGTGATTGGGCTCGGCTACGGGTGTACACCATGGTGATGTTTTCCTACAAGATGCATAGATTTTTATCTCTTTTTATGATTTTTATGCTACACTAAATAGAAGGGAAACACACAATCGAAGCAATGATTATCTCGTTTAAAGATTAAAAGTGTGCCCTAAATCTGGTTTAGTGTGTTTTGATTTTTTGTTTTGAAAGCTTTTGTAAAGAATGTTTAAATGCAATATGATGGCTCTTATGACTCCCAAAAATGGTCACCCCTTCGATATACCATTGCCAGGCCGATATACCAACCTCTCTATATACCCGCCCTTACGTGAGGGAAACTATTGGTACGTGAGAGCAGATGGTACGTGGAACATAGGCGGTACGGAAGGGGAATCACTCTGTTTATGACACCTACCATAGAAGACTTATCCTCATGCACTGGGAATCACCCTAGCTACACTTGGTCAGCTTTCTTCAGGATTTACGTCTAGCAACAGTCACGATCGGGGTTATGTATGCAATATCTCAAGCCAAGGTGGTGATGAAATCCACCGTTGGTCTTGCTCAAGGGTTGGGGTTTTACGACCAACTCCTTGTTGTTTAAATTACCACGTGGTGTGTGGGGTTCTTTTTAAGTTGCATAAATGAAGGAAACAAGCATTCAAACTCTCCTATGCAAGCAAATAACCAAAGAATAGAAAGCAAAAAATGACAGAAGGTGTTTAGGACCCCTACCTCTTCTCTGCCCAAATCGGATGTCTCTGAATTTTTGCCCTGAAATTGCACAGAGAGCTATTCATCCCTGGGTGAAATGAATAACAGAACTGTATTCATCACAGGGTGGGGCAAATGCCCATTCGTCCCTGGGTAAGACGAATTCCAGCTCTGTACTCGTCATAGACTGAAACGAACAACAGTCCAACGTTTGAAAACTTGGTACCTGTAAGCAAAAACAAGCAACTTTTGATCAAAAAGTTAATATTAAAATCAAGGGATAGAGGTCCCACCATGATCGCCACTGAAAGCACGAGGATATGGAAACAAAAAGGAAAAACCCAGATGCGATGTAAACGAAACAAAAGATAACGCTAAGTCCTATGAATTGAAAGTGCATGAAAGGAAAGAGGCATGAACGAATCGAAACCAAATAAAAAGCCAATATGGAAGACAACCCTTTTTATTAATATGTTTCAAAACTTGGTTACAATCCATCTCCTCCCTTTTTAGGGGCTAGGAGCGTTAAATGTGTTCTTGTCACACCCATGGATGCTATTCCTTCTTCCGCATGCCCACATGTAAAATGGGCGGACCAAACATCACCGCCACTTGCGTTGATGAGTCTTGACTCCTTGCTGCTCCTCTAATGTCCAGATCCTACGTTCAAAGAAATAGAAAATAGTCAGTAGCACCTGTAGATAAAATAAAACATGCAATCCCCATGCCTTCAACTAGCACATGCAAAATATAAATAAAATGATAACTGAAATAGATCCAAATGAATTGAAAACTTGATAGGGGCATCAAAACATCACAAGGAAGACACTGCAAATGGAACAGTTAGAAAATTCACCACATATTTGTATTCGCTCCGGGGCGGGACGAATAGACCTACAACAAAGTGTTAAAAAGCACAGTCCCAAATGTCACATCCGGGAAGCTCCAAATCACCTACAAAGTTGGGGTTAGCTAATTGGGGGTATTTTGGGAAGACCCAGAAGGTCATATTTTCCCAATTTGGCCTCTATCACTAGGAATTTGATGATGCTACCTGCATGTTAGTAAAGGCGGGAAATGATAAAAACATGATCAAAAATGCTCAAAATGATGTGAAATTTAAATGACAACCTATATAAGCAGCCTAGAATCACATGCAAAAAAAAAATAAAGGAAATATACCACAGATTTCTAATCGCTCCGGGGTGGGGCGATTAGGACTACGACAGTTTGGGGGGCACTCGAGGGCAGGACGCCCACCGTTTGGGACTCTGTTTTGGCACCAATCCACTTGGGATGGGTCCAAAACCTCTTATGGGGTGTTTTCAGCAAATTTGGTGGGATATTGTGGCCAAATGTTTGGGTTTGGGCTTCGGATTTGCGCTTCCAATAACCACCCTATGACCTCCCTTCCAAAAGAGATCAAGGATGTGAAAGGCACAAATCAAAAGGTGTGTGTGTGGATGTAAAATGGCAGCACTTCATTGCTCAAAATGCTCCTTCTCTGTATATCCTTTTGGGTGAGAAGACTCACCAATTTATAGACCTAGGGTCTCTCTGTTTGAATGCGCATGCGAGGGCGCCACTGGAGTTGCATGTCCTATTTTGGGAAAAATATTATTCCCTGATTTAGAGTCTCCTTGCATGAGGCCTCCAAAATCAAAGACATGCATGACTGAAGTCTCTCTCCTTGATTTGAAGCCATTCCTCGCAATTGCATGGCCTGAAGCTGCAGTTAACTGGCGGACCTGTCGAGGTTTGACTTTTTTCCAGTCAAACCTTCTATTCGCCTCACCCTGGGGCGAATGCTGATAATCATCCCTGGGTGGGACGAGTAGGGAGCAAAGTGCCAAAAAGGTGCCAAATTGACCTTTGACCTTCCAAACTACTTTTGGGAGTGGTTAGGACCATTGTTTAACCTCTGGGGGCTGCCCTAGGGGCTGTGTGTGTCAATGCGATCGGTGCTTGTCGTCACATAATCGGATTGGTGTTGTTTTGGTGTCTACATATTTTGATCAAATCTCTAAAAAATTTTGTAGAAATTGAAGTGTTATTTTTCTCAACTCCCTAATAAGGCCATGTTACCATATTGCTCTAAGGGATAGAGGTGAGCATTTATTTCTTCCACGCAACATTGTTTACTTGCTTTGAATACCAATTCAGATCCACCAAGCCACTGCCATAGCATACCCAATTCACCAAAAACACCAATAGATCAAAATTGGAGTCACCTCACATTGGCCTCAATAAAATATCCATAGGTTAGCGGTTGTCTAGCTTAGAGATGACCCATAGGTATGGTCGTACCACACATAGATGACCTCTAGATTTAGACCTGTTTCTTTTATTTTTTGTTTTAGTAGATCTTAACAGTTTTCTTACTTTATAGTTCAGTTTAATTAGATTTAATTTCATGCATACATTTATCATGTTTCAGTTTTTTATCACTTTTGTTTACATTTTCATCCACACATGCTATTAACATATTTGTTTTCATTATGTGTAGGTAATAGTTTGCTACAAAGAGGAAATGAATAATTTGACAATATCAACCCTTGCGAAGGTCACAAAAAACCCTCTTCAAGATAGATTGTGGGTGTAAGATAAATCCAACAGAGTACACCTAAATATTTTATGATTGTATCAATTGTATCAAGACTTGGTAGCACCCCTAAGAGGGATCTTATTGTAACCTTTGAAAAGGAACAAATTTAATATCAATAAAGGGACACCATTATTTTAATTTATGTTTCATTACTATGGTTGCATTTTCACTATTTATTTCAAGTCTTTTAATTTTTTGATAAATATTAATACTCTCTCTAAGTTTAGTTATAATTTATATAATTGTGATGACAAAAAGAAAAGTGAGTGGATTAAATACATATTTTATCAATTCCTAAATGTTAGTAACTTGAGAATTATAATGATTAATTTTATTTTTGAAGATCAAATTGGGGTTGAAAGGATTCCATTTCTTACTACAATATAATTTATACCTTATTTTATCACATATAATTGACATTTTTATGTTGTAGTTTGAATTTTATTTACATTTGTAGAAATTACAATGATAAAATATATATTGATACTTTTCATTGAGTTGATTTCCTATGGTAAATATGGACCTTCTTCCATAAAGAATGGATAAGTTCAAATCTTAACAAGTATAGAGGCTTAATATATGCCAAGGGGTAATTATCCTTTAATTATATCAATACGAATTAAAAATAAGAATAAGTTATGTAACTCACTATATAATAAAAGCTTGTTGTATTTCATTTAGAAACTAAATATGTATAATTTTGTAGTATTATACATATTAATATCTCTAATTAAAAATATCAAAGATGCAATTTTCTTTTTAGTCTTAAAATTTGATTATATAGAATTAAAAAAAGTCCCACCTATATAAAGTCATGATTATAATATTTCAATTAGTGGTATTTTAACTAAGAGTTACATATATGTTACTTGAAATATTTAACTCTAGGTCTTCATATTGAAAGAATAAGCCATTAATCACTTAATCTCATGTCATTTGATGTTTGCATGTTATGATTAACATTGGGTAAGACTAATAAAGAACATGAGGGTGGAATTGGATTTATAATACATGTACACTCAACCTAAGGTATATATTACTTGACTTGTCTATGCCTAGCCATATGTTTGACCCTACATCATATCCACTTATCCGGTTGAAACTTGAGTTTACTATATGAAACTTTATAATCCCCATTACTTTCTTCAAATCTATTTGAAACAACACTAAGTATAATTGTAACTTTAGTTTATAATGTAAGAATACATGCTTCTCATCATTTTACCATACCTAATAAAAATGAATGTTATTTTTCTTCATGCAAACATTAAAAATAATAATATGTAATTGCAAATAATAATTTGAAGATATTAAGCATTTATTTAAAAAAATTTAAATAAAATTATTTAATTCTTATTTAATTATTTTTAATTTTATGAAATTACTCCATATTCTTATTCATTCAAACACATATAGAATGGATTTAGATCTAGAAGGGATTTTACAAGTGTTATCATGGTACCTTGTATAACTAACTCTGTTTGTTTTCACTTTTTGAAAAACCATCATTTTCTTGTAACATTTGAAATTAATCTTTGCATTAGATTTTTTTGTTAATTATATTATTTCATTCTAACCTTCTATTTGATTTACAAATATGATACCATATTTTATTATAACTTCTATTATATTATTTTATCTAGCTTCTATTCTAATTTATGAACATATTGAAAACTCATTTTTTATTTCTTTCTAATAGAATAGTTAGGGAACCATAAAACTCATTTTAAAATAATTCTATAGTAAAATTTATCATTATATATACTTAACCATGTAAAACATTTGATAAATATCTAAAATAACTGATCTTAAGATTATGCATTATCATAAATATCAAAACTAAGGTTCAAATATTGTCATACATCAATAACTCTTAAGGGACTTAAGAACTAAGACATACATGCCAGTGTTATTAATACTTCAATTATAAAGTGTGAGGATGTTTTTTTGTTTAGGAAAATTTTAAATACTTTCTTATTACGAAATTAATTATATATATATATATAATTAATTTTGCTATAAGAAAGTATTCAAATTTTTCCTAAACAAAAAAACATCCTCACACTTTAACAATTAAAAAAATTTACCTTCAAATAAAAAAATAAGATTTATATAAATTAAAGAAATCTCATAACTTCATAAAAGAAGTTTAAAATATCAAATTCATTTTTATTTAAAAGTAAATAAAACTCATCACTATTCAAATAAAAAGAATATACAAGCATGGTTCCTCTATAAAAATACAAATAGTGAATAATTAACATATTTCCTATAAAATAAGATACATATTCCCTTATTCTACTCAACCAAACTTTAAATCAATAGAGGAGTTATTGAAACTTTAACTTATCTATTAATACAAAAAGCTTATATTTAAACTTACTTAATGAAAAGGATGTGATTATATATATATATATATATATATATATTTATTTATTTATTTATTTCTCTTTTATTATTATTTTGGCATATTTATAGCATCCTTGAAAAGTAAAAACATCTACAATTGAGATAAAATATTTTTTTACTATTAAAACAAATAATTATTTAAAAAATAAAAAATAATATGTTTGAAATTTATAAGTGTTTAGATTTCATTATTATTCGGTATTAGATAATTCAAAGCATCATAAGTAAGAGTATAGCGAGTAGCTATACAACTATAGCATTCATAGTTGTATTTTAGTAGTGTCATTTTATTTTTTAAATTGTATTATCCAAATTTTATTGTGTAAGCATTTCTCTTTCTTATATAAATTTCTTATTTTAAAAAATTATATTAAATTCAATTTCCAAAAATTGTTTTATACCTTATTATTTCTTTTAATTGTAACATATAATTCTTTATATTTTCTATTTTTCTTTCAATTTGTATACTTTCAATTTGTATACATATGTATGTCAACAAATAAACATATAATTGTTTAAAAAATATGCCTTAATATCTCACATGTAAATTTTTCCATGATCAAATATCACTCACATAAAATTACATCCACAATTAACATAATAATTGCACAAAAAAGTACTTCTATTATACTCATAAATCATAAAATATTACATGGAAAGTTATATTACATGGAGCTTTGACTTCATTATATTATAATATTCCTAAATTTTTATCTCCTCATGGGAGATGCATCCTTTCACATGGCTCAAATTATTACAAAGACTCATGATTCTATAACATCTTACTTCACATCTTGACACATCATATATGACCCTTCACTTTCATACTTGACACCCATCACCTATGACAATTCACTTTCACAATTGACACCTATCACCTATGATTTTTCACTTCCATGCTTTAAACCTTGCACACGCAACTCACACATGCACACTTAACACCTTTCACACTTTATTACATAACACTTAACACTCTTCACACTTTGACACATAATTCAGACATAAATATTAAACTCTATCCTAATCTAATATTTATAATAGTACCCCAATGGTATTTCAATGTACCAAATAATGTAATACCATCAACAACCCTCGTATTACATTATTTTTTGTGAAGAATTTTAGTATTAAATATTTATATTTTATCTTTGTCTTGTATTCATATCTAGTTTTATCTCGTGATGCTATATTTGCTCCATTGGTCTTAGAACTGGCCATTTTGCTCTTGCTTTTATAAATTTTAGAATTATTTTAAAGCTTTTTTTTTGAAAATGTTTATTTAGTCTCATCATCAATATTTTTTTTCCTCCATCATTACGTTTTTTCTTCTTGTGCTAACAATAATTTTTACATGATTATTTCTTCGATAGAATTTATATGGATAAATATTCCAACATTTTTCTTCTTCAAGGCCAAATCTATTGCAATATTTACATTTCTTTATATTATTTTCATTCATTGCATATGTTTTTGAAACATATATTTTATGCTTCCTTTGATGAAAATAATTGTAACATGCATCTTTTACCAATAATCTATTCTTCAGTATTTGTCTTTTTAACTTAATTTATTTTACAGTAACCATAGTCTTGTATTCATGGTTATTAGCATTCTTGAGAATATAATGTAAACAATGTTGAAGTATTAAAGATACTTTTCATTTAGTTTTCTCATAAATAAGTTGTAAAAAATTCATTAAGTTTGGTGATCCATTGTTTCCAACTCCAATAATGTTTGCAAATTTATATCTTGATGTATTTGATGTTAGAATTTCCCAAAATAGACATGCAAATCATTATACAAAATATGAATAAATAGTAGAACTGATTTATTATTCCATGGATCAACTTTGTATAAATAACAAAGTTGATCATTAAGAGCCATTGGATTACAACTCATCAAATCTGATGTAGACTATAACTGAGAGTTCATTTGATTCATGAAGAAGTGGAAACTCAAGTAAGTCTATCCTAGTAGAACTCAAGAGAATAATTACTTATTCTAACACCCCCACTTAAGTGATACTTGGGGTGTATTGTGCAAATGAATCCCGGTAACAGAGTCTGATGAGGTACTCATGTACAATGGTTTATTTTTTGAAGAGATGGTAAAAACCCCATGGGAAAAACCATCTATCAAAAAGAAAAAAGGAAGAGGCATGTCTTCGGTTTGCGAAGATTGTCCTCTTAATACAAAAAAAGATGAGTCCTAAGAACATGGCCTAATGAGGTACTCATTTACAATATATATGATATATGGTGAAAAACCACATGGGAAAAACCATATGCTATGAAATAAAGAGGCATGTCTTTGGATGGCAAATATTGTCCTTAATAACAAAAAAATGAGTCCTGACAACATGGCTTGATGAGGTACTCATGTATAATATATAAGGGAGAGATGATATAAAACCACATGGAAAAAAACCATCCTCCAAAGAGTACAATAATAAAAGAATAAGTGAAAAGACCTATGTTTTAATGTAGTTGTAATACTCCAAGTTTCTCTTGCAACTGTATGTAACATGGAGAAGGAAATGACTAGGTGAAGATGTTTGCAACTTGATTTTTAGTTGGAATATATTCCAAGTATATATATCTATTTGACTATGCTATCGAATGAAGTGCATGTGTATCTCAATGTGCTTGGTGCGCTGATGCTCAATTGGATTACGTGCAATATGAATTGTGCTCTGATTGTCACACCAAAGAGTAATAGATTTATCATGGTAAAAAAAAATTCTCTTAGAATTTGACAAAGCCAAAGAGCTTCCTGACTTGCTAAAACTGTTGCCCTATATTTTTCCTCTATAGATGATAAGACCACTACTTGTTATTTTTTGCATAACCAAGCAATTTGTGAAGAACCAAGAAAAAAGATAGCCAGAAGTTGAACATTTGTCTTCTACTGAACCTGACCAATATGAATCCATGTATCTAATGATATTCATGGATTTTCCCTCATATTAGAGTCCAAAGTGAGTAGTTCCTTGCAAGTAGCGGAGGATTTTTTTTGTTGCTTTCCAATGACTAAAATGAGGTTGATGTGAGAATTTGGATATTAAGCCAACAACATATGAGATATCTAGATGAATATGATTAAGTTATAATAGACTCCGTACAAGTTGATAGTATAGAGTTGTATCACATAGATAGGATGTGCAGGAAGTACTTAGATTAACTCCTGACTAAAAAGGTGTAGGATAATGTTTACAATCTGTCATTTTAAACCTTTTAAGAAGATCTAGAGTGTATTTTTGTTGACACAATGAAATTCCTACATCTGTTTGATTTATTAGTATCCCAAGGAAGTAATGATCTAGACCCAAATCAACCATATAAAATTTTCTAGAGATGAAGTCTTTTATAGTCTAAATGTGAGTGAAGTCACTAGTGAGTAGTAGATCAACATATAGAACAAATATGGTGATTTTTTCTTCATCTCTCCAAATGTAGACTATGTTATCAGAATCACAATGAGAAAAATCTGAGGAAAGAAAGAAGAAGTCCATTTTTTCATACCAAGATCTAGGAGCTTGTTTGAGGTCATAGAGAGACTTCTTTAGCCTACAAACAAGAGAGGATTCTTGAGTGAAACCAGTAGGTTGTTCCATGAATATATATTCCTTTAAGTCCCCATGTAAGAAAACACTTTTTACATCTATTTGAAAGACAAACTATTTTTGGGAAGCATCCAGAGCAAGAACTAGTCTAACAGAATCCATTTTGGTAACTGGTGCAAAGGTTTTAGCATAATAAATTCCTTCAATTTGAGAGAAACCTTTGGCTACTAGGCTTGCTTTATGTTTGTCAATTTCTCCATTAGGGCCATATTTTGTTATGTAAATCCATCTACAACGAACTAATTTCCTTCCTTTAGGTAGGGGAACTAGATTTCAAGTTTCATTTTTGATTAAGGAAGTGAATTCATTTTCCATGGCATCATCCCATTATTTAATACCATTTGCTTATTTAAAGGATTTAGGATCAGAGGAAATAGGTTGATAGACAAGACCAGTGCCTATGGAGTTGGTTAATCTAGATGATGGAATATTTTAGATGTAAGGAGTAGCTTCTTTAACAATGGTGTGGGCCCATTTTGGCATAGTGGAAGGAGTAGGAGTGGAAAGACTTTGATTTGGAGTTATAGGTTACTCATATTGATCATAAATATCTAAATTAATCTCTAAAATTGGTTCTTCATTATATTGAGGTTCTACACAAATATCATTGGCTACAAAAATTTAGATTGGGCAAGTTCAGTAGAAGACAAATGTTCAAATTTTGGCTGTATCTTATCTTGGTTCTTTGCCAATTGATTGGTTATGCAAAAAACAACAAGCAGTGGCCTTATCATCTACAAAGGCAGAATACAAAGCAGCAGTTTTAGCAATTCAATAAGCTCTTTGGTGTGACAATTAGAGCATAATTCATATTGTACACAATCCAGTTGAGCATCAGCACACCAAGCACATTGAGATACACATGCACTTCATTTGATAACATATTCAGAACGGAGACATATACTTGGACTATATTCCAAATGAAAATAAAGTTGAATACATCTTCACCAAGTCATTTTCTTATTCGTATTACATACAGTTGTGAGAAAAACTTGGATTATTACAACTACATTGAAACATACGTATTTTCACCTCTCCTTTTATTATTGTATTCTTTGGACGATGGTTTTTTCTAGGCTTTGAATATTTTAAAGTGGGACAAAAAATAACTTTTATATTTTAGGAAGTAGACCCAATTTTTTCTATAAAATTCATTAATGAAGGTTAGAGAATATTTTACTCCTTTCAAAGAAGTATTTGGGAAAAACATCAAATCACTATGGATTAACTCTAGAGGGTATGAGGCTTTTAGAGAACCACTTGGGTGGAAAGGACTTTGATGTTGCTTTCCAAGAGAACATCCAGGATTATATAGAAGAGACTTAAGGTAAAATTGTTATCATTTCATGGGTGTTCAATTCCTTTACGTAGTTATAACTAAGATGACCAAACCTTTCATACCAAATTTTGCTTTCAAGATCTCCATGATCCACAAAATAGGAGGCCCCTTCTAGATTTTTGAATCATTTGAAGTGAAATAGGCGAGTTTTGTGATCAATATATTCTTTGGCTATAAGAGAGTGAGGGTCTTGAGAGTCTCTTATCTCAACACTTATTGGAGAGAAGAGAACAAATTTTTCTTTCTAGAAGTACAAATATGATAGACAAAGAGGATATTTGTTGCAATGTTTGGAACATAGAGAACATTATTTATAGAGCCACCATCAATAGATGTCACCCTTTCCTTTGACTGGGATAAAGGAAGAGTAACCAACTTCTATGATACATGTTGAACTTGAGGAGATAGAAGAGAATAACTCATCTAAAGCAGTCATGTGATGAGTAGCTCTAGAATATAGGTTCTAGTAATTATATAAAGTACTAGTGGTCTTCCCTTAAACATTTAGGGCTTTTCCTATCTACTTTTTATTGTCTATATTTTTATCCTTCATAGCTACCTCTAGTTGTAATCTTTTCCAACATTTGTTTACAGAATGACCATTATTTTTGTAGTGAGTACAAGTTGTGGGACTTTTTTATTTCTTTTTGAATTTTTCTTTAGTGGAGGTGGATGCTACTAAGGCTTTAGAGGAAGAGGAAGATATCTCATACTTTGCAATTTTTATTTCTTCTCTAGTTAGTCTCTTACAAAATTCTTCTAAGGAGGGCATTTTGAAACTTGCACCAAGAGCATATTTTGTAGATAGAAGGTGGTTGAAAATATTTTAAATACACCATATAATTTAAAAATAATTATATAGATGCATTATTCATCTTTTTTATACTTTCCACTACCTTTAAATTGAGTAAGGACTTCTTTAAATTTGGCGAGAAAGTCAACAATATTGCTAAAGTCTTCAGGAGATAATGTTGTTAATTCTACCTCTAATTGCATTGACCTTATTTGATCTACTTTTCCAAAAAATTTCTTTATTTTCCCCCAAATTTCATAAGGATTTTTACAATCCGTAATGTGAAACCATAAGCTTTCATTAACATTAGTGCTTATAATACCCATTGTTTCATGCATTTTCCATTTATGAACAAATATTTTATATTCATTTTAAAATTTAGGTTGCTTCTCTTCTAGCAGGTGTGTGAGCCTTTTTTGAGAAATGAGAATTAATATTTTAGGTTTCCAGGTATGATAGTTGATGCACCTTGCTGGAGCCATAACTTGTGAACCATACGCTCGTTGGCCTTAAAATTTAACAGGTGGTTCTGCATGTGTGTTCTGCATCAGACGAATCTTCAATTGGCTTGAATCTCTAAAAAAAATGTTTTCGGGATCTAACTCCTCCATCTAGTTTCCCAAAATTAGCTTTTAGAATAGGTTCCCAGGTTTTTTGGGTTTTTTTGCATGTTAGAGTTTTATTATCTTTTGTTATACCTTAATTTGAGACCTATTATTTTAAATTAAGGTTCATTATTGTAAGAGAGATTTGTGCACCAAATTTGGGCACAATCCAACTCATTTCTATTTTTAGTAGTTTTTAGAAAAAAAAATGTATTTTTAGTAGTTTTTTTAAAAAAGAAGTTTTTAGGGTTTCTTTGGTTTTCGGTTTCTATATGATGGATTGTAATATTTTGGAGAAGGGGTGTGAATTTAGGAATGAGAAGAATATCGATTTGCAGGTTTCTTTCATTATATTACATTTGTGTTATGTGATTGGAGTCCGTTTTGTTGGTCTCTTGTAGCTGAGTTTACACCAATAGTTATGAGGGATGAGTGGATCAATTGGATTCATTTTGCTAAAGAAAACTAAAGTAAACCAACAATCCCCCCTCTTAACTTCAATTTTAATGTTCTTGTAAAGAATAAAAAAAATCTCTTAAGAGATACAAAGCTCCTCAATTACCCGCCCTAACGAGAGGAAAACTATAAGTAAGTGAGGAGATTTTCTAAATCTATTAGGGTAATGAAAAATGAATTAATGGATCTTATAATTTTTAATGTAAAAATGGCTATTTGGAAATACCAATCTCTTCAAAATACCCGCCCTAATGAGAGGGAAACTATAAGTAAATGAGGAGATATGATAAATTAATAAGGCTAATGAAATAATTGTTAAGCCATGCCTATATATATTTTCTTCTCAATAACTCACCCTTATGAGAGGGAAACTATAAGTAAAAAGGATTATTGATACTTGGAACATAGGTTATTTTATATATCATCCAAAACTTAACATCGGATTCTTAATAACTAGCCCTTACGAGAGGGAAACTGTAAGTTATTAAGAAGTCCAACACTAGAAACATAGGTGATAAATTTTATATGATTTAGGTAAAAAAATAGTCCTATAAAGCGAAAAAGAATTGAAGTTTATGAGAGCTTGTATTAATATAGACTTCTTATATTTAGGTATTGCTTTAAGATATAGAGAAATTTATTAAATGCAAAAAAGGTGAAATAAGAAGGAGAAAGTAACAAGAAAGAAGAGGTAGAAAAAATGATGAAGATATATTTTATACACCAATAGATGCCACTTAAAAATTTATAAGATGTTATATAAAAAATTATGTGTTTTGATATTTATGAGGGTTTGTATAAAATATTTAGTACCTTCTTTAAACATATATTGATTTATTGATATATAAACAATATACACCTTTTAGATATAAAAGCCACTATAAAACGAAATAGAAGAGAGCTTAAAGAAAATAGAAACCAAAAAAAAGGAAAAACCCCCCTCAAAAGACAAAACAAAAAAAAGGTGCAATATTGTGCACCCTTTACCCCCCCTTGAAAAATACCTTTGTATTATTAGGTTACAAATGACTCCTTCAATTTTTAAGAGAATAGTCTTTTGAAAAATTAAAAGGCTTTAGTGAAGAAATGAGTTAGAATGAATAACAGAAAATAGAAAGGTAAGGAGATATTTTGTATGTTTTTACCTTCAAAAATGAAGGAACAAAAGAAAAAACCAATACAAATTAACCAATACAAGGCACCTGCATTCAATATTTAAACAGAAGATATGAATTGAACATCTGCCCCAAAGAAAGAAGGTTGTCATTCGCTTCTTCTGAAATAACATGTTTGGTGCCAAAGGAAGAAGGTTGACGTTTGCAAACCCTATGCCTCTCGTAAAAATAGAAGAGCCAGTGCCTCAAAGTCCTAGATTCAATCCGATGATGTATTTTTTTCTTCAAAAATTTTTACAGACCCTAACACCTCTCTTTGAAATATTTTAAGGTTCATAGAGAAGATAGAAGACCTAGCGCCTTGGGTATGAAATCTGTTTGAAACCTATATATCAAAAATAAAATAGGAAAGGTGTAAAAAGGAAAAAAGGTATTAATATTGCAATAATTTTATCGAAATTTAATCAAAATGAAATATATAAAAAAATTGTAGATGCCTCTATCTAGAACCATGACACTTTGCTTGAGAAGAAAACCAAAAATAGCTTTCTACACAAATAACTTGTTAGAGAATAAATAAGCTTATGAACATAAAAGAAATGGTATGGAATGCCAATGGAAGAGAGGCAAAATGAAATTTATAGGAGTTAAGTGATAGTTGTTATAATTCGCCAATCGAGAAGAGAAGAGATCAGCTCTATTGAAGATACTTCGACTTAATTAGGCTCCTACGTATTTCAACGATGCATTAGAGTGACACCAAAAAATGAAAGCATGAGATGAAACGTTAGAAAATTATTATCATGCAACTGGAGTTGATGAAGCTTTAGATCAAACAAAATTTTAAAAAGTGGTTATCTTAACAATAGTTGACTTAAATATTAGCTGTGCCAAATGAGAATGCAATGAAGAGAATCTTTAGATTTCTAGTGAAGGAGATATCAAAATCGATTGAGAGGCATTACAAAGAGTTCCGTTGGTTCCCAATATTGGGTTCCCAGTGCACGATTTGAGAGCCTCAACTGGGCTTCTCTGAGAGTAACGAAAAAGGCAGTGTAAAAATATATATTTTTTTCTACAAAAAATAATACACTAAAGATAGGAAATAAAATTCCTATCAATCAAGCTTTTAGGATAATAAAAATTTTAATAATAATCATGAAAAATAATATAAAATGCTTGATAGCTATGTGCTCCTAGCACCACAACTGAAGAAAAGAAGTCAATATCAATCCCTTCCCACCCTTTTAGACTACCCTATGCAAAATCGATACAATATACATAGGAATAATGGAACCCAAGAAAAATGGATACTCTGATCCCTCATATCGTAGACTATATCTTCTAATGTCTATGGTAACTACACCCCACTAGGATGGCATAAAATCAAGCCCCCCACAACACCACTCAATAGCACAGTCAATCGAGAAACTCCCTCAGTCCTACCGAGTCTCTCAAGAGGAACTCCATACTTCCTCAATAAAAAGCTGGGACATCCTATAAACCTCCTCATCACCTAGCCTTGGTTTCCAGACGTAACTATATGTGCATCCCTAAATGGTAGTCTCAAAATATTCCACACATCCTCCAAAGTAGGAGTCATTTCCCATATAGGTAAATAGAAACAAGATGACTCTAGATACCATATTTTTGCTAAGGATTTCATAATTAGAGCTATGTGACGATAGTCGTGCCCTAAAAATCTAAATTCAATAAAAAATTAAACTAAAAACATGCAAAATCTAAGATAAATAAGTAAGACATTCATACCTGGAGTGCCCCATATCCAGCCTAGACCAATTTTGTGCGATGTGTAACTCTTGCCATAATTTCTCCAAATATTTGACTCATGAAAATATATTTTTCTTGGTGGATCAATGGCGGCATTCTAAATTTTCATTGGCTAAAAATCTAAACTGTGTTGCCACCTCACTGCGCCTCTTCGACCACTCTTTGGTTTGAGTGAGAGTTCATTAGAATTGATTGAGGTATCTCTCTTGTTTCTCCACATGGCACGATCACAAAATTGTTGCTTGGCTTCCCCTTAGTTTTTTGAAACCTGACAGGTCAAACATATTTTTGATTCCACCGACACTTCATAAATTCCACATGCAAATTGTCACCTTGGTTTTTCTTCATCATACTTTTAGCCTTGAAAAGTCCCCATATTGGAGATACCTTTGCTTCTTTTTATATATGTCTCTCTTCATCAGGTGGGATAAGAACATTTGCACCAATCCATGGGGATCTTAGTGTATTTTGATGCATATTAAAAATCGCTTGCCGTTCTGGAAGAATTTAACATACATTTGAGTGCAAAATGCGGCATTGCTAGATACTTTGTCAACACTTAGTCATTTTTATAAGTTTTTTATTTTTCCAATATTTTTCAAAGAATATTTATTACAAAGTGCAGAAAGAAACTAAAATACAAAGTGCAGAAAGAAGGAAAAATAATAATACAATTTATATACATATATTACAAAGAGCTCATATTACACTAAATATAGGAAATACAATTCCTATCAATCAAACTTTTTGGATAATAAAATTTTTAATAATAATCACGAGAAAAAATTATATGCTTGAAAGAGCCCCTTTTTTTTTAAATAACAGATATGAAAAAATACTATAGGCAATTTTTCTGAATAAAAATCATTTACACTAAAAGGAAATGAATCTTCATTTTCCCTTTTAATGTGATAAGGAGATAAATATTATTCAGATAACCCATATACATATATCTAAAAATAATAGCAAAAAACACTATATATAGAATCTTATTGAAGACCTAAATACAAAAAACAAAAAATCCAACAAAAGATACAAAGAACCAGCTCCTAGAACCTTCAAGAAAGAATGCTAGCAAAATCTAACCAGCTCTAGTACCATGTTAGATTTTCTTAAAATAGACATGCAAAGCATTACACAAATTATGAAGAAAGAGTAGAATTGACTGATTATTCCATCGATCAACTTTGTATAAATAACAAAGTTGATCATTGAGATTCATTGGATTACAAAAACTCATCATATATGATGTAGACTATAACTGAGATTTCACCTGACTCATGAAGGAGTGGAAACTCAAGTAAATCTATCCTAGTAGAACTTAAGAGAATAATTACTTATTCTAACATTTGCATTATTTTTTGTCGAAACATATTATATACTCGTTTTATCCTTATTTTCCATGATATAGCCCTCTTTTGATTTTTTTCTTCTTCAAATTAAACAATCAATCAATTATTCAAATTTACTTTTCACTTTTTTTCTTATAACTCCCAAATTTTAGATTTTAGAATTTCACAATTTCACTTTCAAACTTTAATTTAATACAAAATTCAATCAATTCAAATTTTAATTACACAACATAACACTCTTTGTACGTTGACACATACATTAGACACAAATATAAATTTATTCCTAATCTAATACTTACAATAATCGCTTGAGCAACAGTTTTGATTTTATGATTATTATAATAATGGCCCTGAACAATATACTTTTCTTAAAGGTCATTATACTTTAGTTAATCTTATGATGGCCTAGGAAAATTTACAATGGTCTATCGACTCTAATCTATATGCCTTATTTATTTATTTAGGTTTTCACAAAGCTTATGATATAATCAGATGGGAATTTATTTTTAGTATGATTTCTTGGCTTGGTTTTGGTTCAAAATTTTGTTATCAATTTGATATGCTTTTTGGTGATGCTTCAACTTGTGTTCAAGTTAATGGAGCTCTTTCCCCTTCCTTCCCTCTTCAATGGTCTATCAGACAAGGTTGCCACCTTGCTCATTTTTTGTATGTTTTGGTTGCCGATGCTCTTGGTAATATTCTTCATAAGGCTCATTATGATGGCCTTGTTTAGGGTATTAAGCTTCCTGGGGGTAAGCATGCTCTTAAATATCATTTTGAATGATTCCCTTATTTTTCTTAAAAATATTCAACAAGAGATTGTTCAATTATTTTGTGATGTCTTTGGTTCTCATATTAAAGACTCTAAAACTAAAGTCTTCTATACCTCTTCCTCTCCTCAGGGATGCAACTCCTTAACTAAGTGGAAGATCATCCCTAATGGTATGATTGTACATTAATTGGGAATTTCATTTGGGAATAATATCTGTCCTAAAGATATGTGGAACTGGGTTATGGAAAGAGTTCAAAAAAATTAATGCTTGGAAAACTCGATTTCTTTTCTTAGCAGTATGAATTCAAGTTTTGAATAAAACTATGGTAGCCTCTCATTTTTATTACTCCTCTTGCTAGATGGCCCCCAAGGTAGCCTATAACAAATTAACTTTTACCATTCATAGTTTTTTATGGACTAAATGGTATGGGAAGGTGGAAATGACACCCATATATTGGAAAATTTGTATTCAATCTAAGGCTTTAGGAGGTCTATGCATCATTTATCTTCTTACATAGAGCAAATTTTTAGATGCAAAATGGGTTGCTAGAGCCATTATTGGTGATGAAAACTCGAAACACCTATTTCATTATAGAATATTTTTAGCTGCTCACAAAGGTAAATAGGAAGAAACACCTTGGGAGGATAAGATCCTTGATACACATTATTTTATAGTTAAAGGATATGTTCCAATTATCCAAAACTAGAAATCTTGGTAATTAGTTTCTCATTTATTGCCTTGGAAGTTTGACTCCTTGAAACATGGTCTGAGCATCGATCTAAATAGTCTTTGGTGGAATAAAATTATCCTCCATAATTATAAACCTTTAACTTTATGCAATGCTATTCATGGTCTAGTTTTTTTGAAGAAAGGAATTAATAGAATTAGAGATATCTAGGATCCAGGTAGCTCCTCAATTCTTACTTGGAACTAAATCTACAATTATTTCTCCCTTTCCTTTAGGTTCAAAGAGTCTTATGGGTTAGTTGTGGCTTCCACCCCTTGTGAGGTCCTTATGAAGTTGGGTAAAACTGCCCATAATATTTGGAATGAATGAAGATGGCTTAATGGTCATAGAATCTCTTCCATTACTTCTCTTTGGTTATACAAAAATATTGTGTCCCCCTTATTTAGACTCTAAGCTCAATGTCAAGTGGAAAGTGAATTTTACCAATGCCCAATGATAATTTCTTGCTACTAAAATTTGGAAAGCTCTTGTTGAATCCAAAACTCAACTTCTTAGATGGTGGATTTTGCATCAAAAACTTCCAATTATTAAAATTTTGGCTATGATTTTACACATTCCCCATCAATGCAATTTTTTAATGCTTTAGAAAATCATATTCACTTGTTTTGATTTTGTGACATGGCTAAATAGTTTTGGGATGTCTTCTATTCTTTTCTTTTTCCCTCTTTCACTAGATATTGGAAGCTTTCTTTGCTTGGTTTTTCTCAACTTTATTAGTACCTCAAACTTTGGGATGTTTGTAGACTCATCCTTCTCAAGCACATTTGGAAGTGTAGATGCAAAAATATGTTTACTAGATCTACTCCTCCATGGGATAAAATTTTAGTAGACTTTATCTTTGATATTTTGTTACATGTGGGACGCATTCATTCCCAAGTCTATGGAAATTTTAGCACACCTCGAGATGTTATTGATAGATTTCATCAACTTTATCATATGATTAAGGATGTTCAAAAGGTCCAGTATGAAACTAAGAAGGTAGTTAACAATGATGAGCAGGTTCAGATTTTGATTACTTATTTTTGCTCTTTGAAGACTTCAGAAGATATCATGGAATACATACCTAGAATTTCTTCGTATAACAGACTCTCCCACAAATGAATGTTGAAATCTGGTATATTGTATCAAGATATAGCTATAATATTTTTTTCGATATTAGCTTCTATTCTTATGTATATTCATTTATGGATGTTTTACTACTGATCCACCTCATCTTGTCTTTTAGCTAGAGGAAAGTGCTAGAACCAAATATTATAATGATCCACTTCATTTTATTTTTTAGTTGGTGGACAGTGCTAGCACCAAATATTGTAAAATTCCAGTTAATGAAAATTTATTGGGTGTAAAGGACAAAAACACATATCATTGGATCGTACTAAGTTAATAGATGGCCCGCAATAACGTGGGGGTACATATCAAAGATGACAAGACATAGTAAGGTGATTCAAGCCTTGTAACCAGCTCTTCCCGTGAAGTGCCAACTGTAAAGAGTTGTGTGGTATGACCATTAACGAAGTTAGTGAATTGCGTCTCCGTTATTGTGTTGTGCAACTTAAAAAAACAAAATCTCACTAAAATACGAGATAAAATATGATGTTTTAGAAGTTTCTTTGATATGTTAAAACTTGAAATTATTGCGTCTCCTGTTATCAGCTACTCCCATTCCTATATCTCTTCTTTTATTCATTGTCTTGTGTTGCGTTGGCACTGTGTCTCTACTCAATTCAATTACTCAACTCGTGATGATTTGGCACTCGTTTGTCTCCTTGGAAAACCTCATGTGAATTTTGTCTGCTCCAGCACGCACTTGTCGTGATTGGTTGAATGGGCTGTCCAATATAGTGATAGGACATTCCTTTTTGTCTTGAGCTTGGTTAGATTGCATTTTGGGATTCAACCTCTTCCCTCGCTTGTCCAAATGTAATGCTTAAATTTAATGTAATCTTGACGTCAATGTACGCCGACATTTCTCCACCACCAGCCCAACTTCAACGAGACCCACATTGACGGTGTTTTGAATTTCATACACTCATGTCAAAGGTTTCCCACGCGAGAAAGAAAGAACGAGATAATTAAAACTAACCAGAAAACTTACATAAAAATTAATTATCATAGGAGAATAATATTTCTATTAAATTCTAAATAGAATTTTTTGTCGGACGCCTGGCAAGAGGCAGTCGCACAAACACGGGTGATTTAAAGGAAAAAAGAAGGGATATATTATCAAACGCAGAATCGCCAAGACCCAGAAGAAGATATGCACATACCAAAAACCCCAACCCAATATCCTAAGGTGAAAGCTTAAATTCGTTAAAAAAAAAGAAGTGTCTTCATGTGCGCTGCACTGCATGCATTATTTGACGCTGGGTCGGTCTGATACGCCATCATTGAGCTGCATTTGCATTTCCAAGTCGTGTTCATCGGGGCAATCCGATTTTTCATTGTCGCATTTCTCTTCAGTAAAAGTGTTATCTCCCAGGTCCAAATCTCCGTGATTCCAAGTTTTATCCTTGGTTTGCCCTTTGTTTCCCTTGTACATACAGTGGAGCACCATTTGAAACGACCCCAGCGGTAGTCCCAGAAAATTAGGAGCCTGTAGAAACAAGAAACTCAGTCTATATGCTTCATATCAACTTTATAAGTGAGGCAGTTGCATCAAATTTGACACGCTTACCATGATCATAACGTCCTTGGACAGCGCACCATATGCCAGCCACAGAAAGCTGGTGACGAAAGTGCACAAGGACAAGTTAAAGGGCATGTACTCGACGCTCTTGGTCTTCAAGACCAGCCTCTGCACCACACCACTCTTATAACTCAATCTTTCATGGCAATAAGCAAGCAACAAACAATGATTTCATTCATTTCATTTGTGTTCCGTTTCTATACTTATTAATTAATTGCTTTTTAGGGGGAGCTTACAATAACGGACAGAGGGGCACCATAGAGTACCACAGTCGCCACCATTCCGGCTGTCCCGACAAGGAGCTGTTTGTGCTTGTTGTCATGCATAGCGAGAAAACAAACCCCCGTAATAGTTCCGAACACCATCAGCACGCCCACAACCATTCTCGCCATTAATACCTGTCAAAAACATATTCTATTTAATAACATGTTTTTCGCAATTGTTTCTGGTATCATAGAGGTCGATGTTTTGGTGTTTTGGGGACACTGTTCTATACTCTCAAAGCTTTTGTGGGAGGAAAGAATATTTTGATGGTAAGCTGATTACTCTGATTCTTGGTGGGGCGAAGGTGAGGAAGATGGCGATGAAGGCGCACTCGAGAACGAGGCCAATGCTGTTGACGACCATCACGACCATGTTTTTCCAGCCATCGCTGACCAAAGGCGATCCATACAACGTGTAGATGAGACAGTTGAACAGCGCTATGACGTAAGGAACCCCAGAGAAGTTCTCCGTTGATCTTTTTTTTACAATTCTCCAAAACGTCACACTGTTCACAATATGTCTCTCACACACACATCAGCCACAGTCCAACGCGGAAATCATAGTTGCTACATTTAAAAGCAACACGAAAAAACAAAAAAGTTTATGGCTATAAAAGATGGAGAAGAAGATGCTCACATGGGTCCGCCATAGAGCATGAAGGAAACTCCACTACCTGCATCCCAAAAAAAACCAAAAAATAACAACAACAAAAGCAGCGTCATTTCAAAGTTTGTAATATAAGTTACAAACGTTTGGGTTACAAGAAAACAGAAATTTGTGTTAGAAAGATAAAAACAGACGGGTAACTAGAATTCCTATCCCGGTTACAAACGTTTGGGTTAGAAGAAAACACAAATTTGTGTTAGAAAGATAAAAACAGAAGGGTACCTAGAATTCCTATCCCGGTACGGAGGAGGTTGTTCACCATGATGATTTCCTAAGGGTAGACGAAGACCCTGCAACCTTGGAAATCGAAGACGGGGATGGAGCCGAGTATGGACACAACTGTTATTCCACTCCTGCATGTGCTATGACGGGATAGGGTGGTGTACTACTTATAGATGGGGGGCGAGGAGAAATGTAGTGCATTACAATAGACTACAATTGCGGTTTTGTCTTGCCCTACGTGTCACAGGGTCTCCCTTAATGCGGTGGAGATTCTCGCTGATGACGACAAAGTAGAGACCCGCCTGCGGCTTTATTCGTGAAGTTAAGCCAAGGGAAAAATAAAGCATTCTACATTCCTCGTGGCGAATTTCCACTGCACCACATTAGCACGGCGGCCGTACGAAGGCCCAATCGCTATCGCTTTGTCTCAGGTCGGCGTGACGTAAAAGAGTTCAGCACCCTCGCATACCCGCCGTTAAAATATTAAGACGGCGTGCACCGTCGATACCCTAAACAATGAAAAAGGAAAGGCGGTTCAGTTATGCGTGGGAGGTGCTACGCGCATCGTATCTTTTGGAGACGTCCATCGCTACCAATGAATGATTGATCAACCACTAAAGGCAGTATAGAATTCTAATGTTTTTATAATTGTAGTGGAAGAAGAAAACTGCCTGCTGCCTCCCTGCTGTTTCTGCTACTCCTAATCACCTATTTCTTAGCTGACAACACCCCAGCTTGCCCCCTCAAAGCCAATAGTTGCAGGCCTCTGGACGTAGAACCACAAGGCGTTGAAAAAATCCCAGTCGTTAGACGTCGATTGAAACACAATGCTGGACTCCAGATATTATCTATATATATATATATCGTGCTGCTTTCCATTCGATATCCTTCTCCTAACAACAACGTAACCCTTATAAAATATCTTAATCATTATCTATTCCATTAAAATGTTATAGTTTAGCTTTAATAAAAATTACGTGGGTCTCTTGATAAGTGCCCAAAAACATACCCATATCGCAATAGGGGCGAAAGATGTTATTGCTATTACTATCGTTGATATCTCACCGTGCCCACTATCCTCTAGACAACATCCTAAGCGCGTTCCTACTCCATCCAAAACTGCCAAATCCATTTTTTCGGTTCTTTCACACTTCAGGTTCTGCCGCCAGGTGTCTAATATGATTTTATTTGAAGGAAACGCACTGCACATGTTTGGGAGCGAGACGATTTTATTAGTATTATTTTACTCTGTCTTTCATACCACTTCACATTCGACGTGAATATCCAATGTATATATGTATATCTGCTTAAGGGGATCCAAATCTAATGTGTATCTGCTCCTTAGATCACAACGTAATGTATATCTGCTTAAGGGATGCATATATAAATTATTTAATTTTATCAATATATATGCTTTACCATATAAAGCATTTGACCCAATAAAATAAATATCCAAAATAACTAATGTTAAGATTATGTATTAGGATAAATATCAAAACTAAGACCCAAATATTCTCATACATTAATAACTTTTAAGAGAATTACAAACTAAGAAAAACATGATAATGTTCTTCTTCCATAAACTAAGACCCAAATATTCTCATACATTAATAACTTTTAAGAGAATTACAAACTAAGAAAAACATGATAATGTTCTTCTTTCATAAGGGCTTCTTCGGCGAGGGTTTCATTTTCGCTTCAGTTTCGACGCTTTTGAAACTTTTTGAGCAAAAGGCCTCCTTTCTCCTATTTTGGATCTAGTTGCTAGGTATGCTTAGTTTCTCTATTGTGGTTTGCTATGGTTCGTAACCAGGGTGTTTTTCTTGTTGGAGGTTTTGTTACGGTGATCTTGGGCTGTTATAATGTAGTGGAAAATTCTAGTTGTTGATCCCTTGGCTGGCTCTCGCTCTGGTTGGTGGGTGTGTTGGGTGGCTGCGTTTCTTGGGTTGTTTGCTAGTTTCGGGGACTTGGTTGGCTACAATGTGAAATGTTGCTATCTCATTTTTCTTGTACTTGAGAGCGGTTGTTCTTGAAACTTTTTTGGTTGGCTCCAGTGGGATTTGTGGGTTTCATGGAATTTCTTGTGCAGATCTCTTAGATGGTTTTTATGTTGTGGATTTTGTTGACCGGTATTTCTACTGTTGTTTTTTTTTAATCTGACTAATCTCATGAGGGGTTCTCCTATTATGTGCTTTGTTGGATAGATTTTTTTATTGTGATGATAGGATTCATCTATTCTCCTTTCTTGTTAGGCAGCTTTGTTTTGGGCAGTTTTTATTTGTAAATTTATTTTTAACCATAGCATTTTCATTATTCTACTATTTTTCTCCATTGCTTTAGATTCAGAGCACACGGTGGTTTGACCGTGGGATAATTTCTTTTATTTTCTTGATAAAAATGTATGGCTTATTTACTAGGAGGTTGTTTCATTGAATTTATGGGTTTGATTCATCGAATCAAACTCAGTCTTTCTTGATGTTTTATTTCTAGATCTAAGGTTTGGGGGTCCCTTTCCAAACCCTACTTGTAATAGGCTTGGGAACTCTTTAAAAAACCCTTCTATTATAGATATATATATGATAATATTAAAAACTTTCTCAATAGAAAATATTCAAAATTTTCCTAAACAAAAAACATCCTATACTAAAATAAAAACAAAAATCATATCTAAATAAGAGTTATAAAAAAAATACCCTCTACTAAAAAAAAGTTTATACAAATTAAAGAAATCTCATAACTTTATAGAAGTTTAAAATAATAAATTTATTTTTATTTAAAAGTAAATACAATTCATCACTATTCAAATAAAAATAATAGAAATGCATGGTTCCTCTTTGAAAATGTAAAGAATGAGTAGTTAACATAATGCCTATAAAACACGATACTATCCTCTTATTCTACTCAACAGAACTATAAATCAATAGGGGAGTTATTAAAACTTTAACTTATCTGTTAATGCAAAAATCTTATATTTAAACCTACTTAATCGAAATGATAAATATTTGTTAGAATTCCCAAGAGTAGAACTACAAAGCATTACAAGATTTGAAAAAACAAAATAGAACTGATTGATTATTCCATGAATTGACTTTGTATAAATAACAAAGTTGATCATTGAGATTCGTTGGATTACAACAACTCAAATATGATGTATACTTTAATTGAGAGCACCTGACTCATGAAGGAGTGGAAACTCAAGTAAGTCTAACCTAGTAGAACTTAAGAGAATAATTACTTATTCTAACACCCTCCCTTAACTGATACTAGGAGTGGATTGTGCAGATGATTCCTAACAATAGAGCCTGATTTGGTACTCATGTCAATGGTTTATTTTATGAAGAGATGGTAAAAACCCCATGGGAAAATCCATCTATCAAAAAAAAATAAAGAGTCTTGTCTTCGGTTTGTGAAGATTGTCCTCTTAATACACAAAAAAAAAGGATGAGTCTTGAAAACATGGCCTGATGAGGTACTCATTTACAATTTAGTGATGGTGAAAAACCACATGGGAAAAAACCATCTGCTATTAAATAACGAGGCATGTCTTTGGATGGCGAAGATTGTCCTCGTAATATACAAAAAAAGGATGAGTCCTGAAAACATGGCCTGATGAGGTACTCATTTACATTATATATGAGATATGGTGAAAAAACCACATGGAAAAAACCATCCTCCAAAGAATACAATAATAAAAGGAGAGGTGAAAGACCTATGTTTCAATGTAGTTGTAATACTCCAAGTTTCTCTCACAACTATATGTAATGCGAAGAAGGAAATGACTTGGTGAAGATGTTTGCAACTTGATTTTCAATTGGAATATAGTCCAAGTATATGTTTTCATTCTAAATATGTTGACGAATGAAGTACATGTGTATCTCAATATGCTTGGTGCGATGATGCTCAACTTGAGTACGTGCAATATGAATTATGCTCTGATTGTCACTCCAAAGAGTAATAGTTTTTTCATTGGAAAACCCAAATTTCTTTAGAATTTGATGAATCCAAAGAGCTTGCTAACTTGCTAAAAATTTTACCCTATATTCTGCCTCTATAGATGGTAGGGCCACTGCTTGTTGTTTTTCTATAACCAAGCAATTGGTGAAAAACCAAGACAAAATACATAGCTAGAAGTTAAGCATCTATATTCTACCAAACCTGCCCAATATGAATCCATGTAGCCAATGATATCTGTGGATTTTCCCTCATATAAGAGCCTAAAATGATTAGTTCCTTGCAAGTAGCGGAGTATCATTTTTTTACTGCTTTCTAGCGATTGAAATGAGGTTGATGTGAGAATCTGGATATTAAGCCAACAACATATGAGATATCTGGATGAGTATGAGTAAGGTATAATAAACTCCCTATAATTTGACGGTATAGAGTTGCATCACATAGAGGGGATGTGCAGGAAGTACTTAGATTGAATCCAGATTGAAAAGGTGTAGGAGAAGGTATACAATCTATCATTTTAAACCTTTTAAGAAGATCTAGAGTGTATTTTTGTTGACACAATGAAATTCTTGCATTTGTTTGATTTATTTGGATTCCAAGGAAGTAATGAGCTAGACCCAGATCAACCATATCAAATTTTTTAGAGGGAGTCTTTTATAGTCTTAATGTGAGTGAAGTCACTACCAATGAGTAGTAGATCATCAACATATAGAACAAGTATGGTGATTTTTCCTTCATCTATCCAACTGTAAACTGTGTTATCAGACTCACAATGCAAAAAAAATTAGGAAAGAAGGAATGACTTCATTTTTTCATACCAAGATCTAGGAGCTTGTTTGAGGCCATAGAGAGATTTCTTTAGCCTACAAACAAGAGAGGAGTTTTGAGTGAAACAAGTAGGTTTTTCCATGGATATATCTTCCTTTAAGTCCCCATGTGAGAAAGCACTTTTTACATCCATTTGAAAGACATATCACTTTTGAGAAGCAACCAGAGCAAGAACCAGTCTAACAGAATCCATTTTGGAAACTGGTGCAAAGGTTTCAACATAATCAATACCTTCAATTTGAGAGAAACCTTTGGATAATAGGTGAGCTTTGTGTTTTTCAATTTCTCTATTATGCCCTATTTTGTTCTATAAATCCATTTACAATGAACTAATTTCCTTACCTTAGATAGGGGAACTAAATCCCAAGTTTCATTTTTTATTAAAGAATAGAATTTTTTTCCATTACATTATCCCATTCTTTAATACTAGTTGCTTTTTTGAAGGATTGAGGATCAAAGGAAATAGACTAACAAACAAGACCAGTGCCTATGGAGTTGGTTGATCTGGATGATGGAAGATTTTGGATGTAAGGAGTAGCTTCTTTAACAATGGTGCGGACCCATTTTGGCATAGTGGAAGGAGTAGAAGGAATGGAAATATTTTGAGGTGGAGTTATAGGTTCCTCATCTTGATCATCAATCTCTACAGTTGGTTCTTCATTATATTGAGGTTCTATTGTAGGAGAAGGCTCAATATAGGAAGAGGATGTTTGAGAATTTTTTTAAGGGAATGTTTCATCAAATTGGACATTCCTATGAAAAAAGACCTCGTGAGTTGAGGGATCAAGGAGCCTGTATTCTTTCATTTCCTCAAAGTAACCAAAAAATATGATATTTTTACTTTTCTTATCTAGAGCCTTCCTTTTCTTGTTTGGGACATGAACCCAAGCAGTACACCCAAAAATATTAAAGAAGAAGACATCTAATTTTGAACCAATCCATGCTTCTTGAAGATTTAAATGGTCAAGAGCTTTATGAGGTCTATGGTTTTGAATATAGTTTACACATTTAATAGATTTTGCCCAAAAATCCTTTGTAAGATCTCTTGAATGGAGCATACAATTTACCATTTCCTTCAATGTTTAGTTTTTCCTCTCTGCAATGCCATTTTGTTGTTGATTATAGGAGATAGAATGCTTATGAATGATGCCATGACTTGATATAAATATTAAGAACTCATTACTGCAATATTCCCCCCCTTTTATTTGTGCAAATTTTTTTGACGTTGCAAGAGGTTTGCTTTTCAACTAAGGATTTGAAGACTTTGAAGTGGGATAGAACATCGCTTGTGTATGTTAGAAAGTAGACCCAAGTTCTTCTTGAAAAGTCATCAATGAAGGTTAGAGCATATTTTTCTCCTTTGAAATAAGGCTCTAGAAAAGACATCAAGTCACTATGGACTAACTCTATAGGGGATGAGGATTTTAGAGATCCACTTGGATGGAAAGGATCTTGATGTTGCTTTCCAAGAGCACATCCAGGACATACTCCATAAATAGAAGGGACTTGAGGTACACCTGTTACCATTTCATGGGTTTTTAATTCCTTTTGGTAGTTATAACTGAGATGACAAAACCTTTCATGCTAAATTTTACTTTCAAGATCTCCATGAGCAACAAAACATAAGGCCTCTTCTAGATTTTTTAATCCTTTGAAGTAAAATTGGCGAGTGTTATCATCAATATCCTCTTTGGCTATAAGAGAGTGGGTGTATTGAAAGTCTCTTATCTCAACTATTGTTGGAGAGAAGAGAACAATTTTCCCCTTTACAAAAGTACAAATATGATAAAAGGAGAGGAGATTTGTTGCAATGTTTGAAACATAGAGAATATTATTGATAAAGCCACCATCAATGGATATGTCACCCTTTCCTTTGACTGAGATAAAGGAAGAGTCACCAACTTCTATGCTACATTATAAACTTGAGGAGATAGAAGAGAATGACTCATCTGAAGTTGTCATGTGATGAGTTGCTCCAGAATCTAGCACCCAGTAATTAGAAGTATTGGTGGTCTTCCCTTGAACATTTAGTGCTTTTCCTATATAATTTTTTTTGTCTATATTTTGATCCTTCATAGCTACCTCTAGTTGTTGTAATATTTTCTAGCATTTGTTTGTAAAATGATCATTATTTTTACAGTGGATACAGGTTATGGGACTTCTTTCTTTCTTTTTAAATTTTTTTTTATAGGATGTGGATGCTAATAAGTATTTAGACAAAGAGGAATATATCTCATACTTAGCAAGTTTTATTTCTTCTCTAGTTAGTCTCTCACAAAATTCTTCTAAGGGGGGCATTTTGAAACTTGTACCAAGAGCATCTTTTATAGATAGAAAGGTGGTTGCAAATATTTGAAATACACAATTCAATTTAGAAATAATTAGATAGATTCATTATTAGTCATTTTAATCCTTGCAAATGCCTTTAAATTGAGTAAATACTTCTTTAAATTTGGTGAGAAATTCAACAATATTGTTGGAGTCATCAGGAGATAAATCTATTAATTCTGCCTCAAGCTACATTGACCTCATTTGATCTACTTTTCCAAATAAGTTCTTTAGTTTCTCCCAACTTTCCTAAGGATTTTTACAATCATTAATTTGAAACCATAAGCTTTCATTTACGTTAATGCTTATAATACCCATTGTTTCATACAACTTTCCTTTATGAATAATTTTTTCATATTCTTTTTCAAATTCAGGTTGCTCTTCTTCTAGTAGGTGTGTGAGCCCTTTTTGAGAATTGAGATTTAAAATTTCGGGTTTCCATGTATGGTAGTGATGAGGAGTAATAGGATCAATTGTATTCATTGAATTCATTTTGAAGTTAACCCAAAGTTCCACCATTTAACTTTAATTTAGAGAATGCAATGGATATTAGTTAATAAAATCTTGAAAGAAATACCAATTATGTCAAAATACCCACCCTAACGAGAGGGAAACTATAAGTAATTTAAGTTTTCTGATGTAAAATGAGGCTTTTGAGAACAAATATGCCAAATTTGAATGAAACATCAACATATATCAAAATACTCATCCTCACTAGAGGGAAACTATAAGTAAGTTGAGGAGATTTGATATTAAGTTTGGATCTATGAGAATAAATATGCCATGCCTATATATCTTCTCTTCTCAAATACCCACCCTGAATAGAGGGAAACTAGAAGTATTGATTAGATATGATATGGAACAAAGGTTCATATCATCCAGACCTATATTAAGTATCTTAATAACCCGCCCTTACTTGAGGGAAACTATAAGTTATATAGGACGTCCTAAATGGGTAAGTGGTGATATAAAATATTTGTGCTTTTAGAAAATATTATAAAGAGTTATATTTACCTTATTAGCTAAAAATATAATTTAAGATACTTTTTGTAAAAAATTATTAACCAAAATAATTCTTCTATTATAGAGACTTTTGCAAGAAAAAAATCACTTTAATTTAAATATCTCTTAATATATTAAAGAAATTTTGGAAATAAATTAATTTGAACAAAAAATATAGAGATATGCTAATGAAGAAATTAAAGAAAGAATAAAATAGAGTTATTTTATTAAGTCTTTAATATTTAAGGATTTGTATATTAAAATCAATACATTACCTATATTAAGCAATATATAAAAGTGATTTTAAACAAAGTTAAAAGGGTAAAATAAAGGAGGCAAAAATGACGTGACGACAACTACAGCGAGGAAGGAGCTATAGGCTCCAATTCACTGCACTTTTTTCGGGAGAAAATATTATTTTACCAGAAGGGCGGTGTTCACGAAAATCTTGTTTCAAGTTTCGAAAAACACAATTTGCTCATTCACACTACATCTAAAATGAAATAAAGGAAGTTATCCAATAAAAAATAATTGTAGCAATATCAATGATTGTTGTAGAGGAGGCACTGAGAAGATCATATCCTGAGAGATTCTAGAATGCACACTTATCACTTTAGCAAAGAGCTCTATTACGCAGGGAAGATGCCTTTGTAGCAAAGGATGCGGTGAGTAGAGGAGCTTCCTAGAAGAGGAAGGCATCGATGCCACACAACTATAGAGACAACTCTAAAAAAATGAATGACATCAAGAACCTAGAGATTCACAATGAACTAAAAAAGTTAGGCCCAAAAACACATCAGTATAATGCTTAATCAAAGAAACACAAATCAAAGCAATAGATACATAGTTTCAAGCATATGTAAGATGAATATATAACAAAAAACTGAAGTTCTCCCTAAGTGCCGAAGGACAAAAAAAATGAAGAAGATCGAGTTTAATGCAAATTGAAACTCACAAGATCTTCAAATTTTCAAATATTTAATTAAGGGAAATGTTCGCTTAGAGATGTAGTCTCTATGCACACCAATTTTAACGGTGGCCAAAAGCCACATTGCTAAAAAATTGAATGAACTGTAGTCTAATTTAGGTAGACCAAAAGTCCCTTTATCTGATGCGAGGAGCGATGCTTCCTTTAATTAAATAATCATGAAGATAAATGATTTTCAAACTTAAGAAATAAAATATATTGGCCACCCAAAATAAGACCTATGGATCTCTCTATGTTAGAATGATACATAGTGAAGGCTAAAGGAATTCGAACGAACAGGGTTCTAGATGGAGACAAAATCTAAAACATAGGTGAAAAATGAGTACAACAAAAAAATAATAATGCCCTCCAATAGATATACGTTGTTGATTTATTTTAGTCTCTGGTTGAGTGATACGCAGTGATGGCTATGGAGTTGAATGAGTTGCGTTCGAGGTGGAGAAAAAAAATTAAATCTAGGCATACGAGGAGGGCATATAAGAAAAAAGAAAAATCCTTAGATTAAAATTTCACCTAGATTCGGATGCAACGTGCCTTCAATGGTATCAAAGCAAGTTGCGTTCGTTAATAAATGGAAATTTTATAGAGGCATAGAGCGAAGAAAAAAAAATTCAAAAAAAATCAAGTTGCATATAAAGAGCAGCGAATACTATGAAAAAAAAAATCTCCAAAAAGAAATTCATCTATGAGCAATCTACAATATATAAAAACCTATTTCCTTTTTAAAAAAACAAAGAATAAGAGATTAAGAACCAATTCATGAAACTTGCTTCAAGAGAAAATGCTAGTAGAATCTATCCTACTCTGATACCATGTTGGAATTCCCAAGAGTAGAACTACAAAGCATTACAATATTTTAAGAAATAAAATATAACTGATTGATTATTCCATGGATCAACTTTGTATAAATAATAAATTTGATCATTGAGAGCCGTTGGATTACAACAACTCATCAAATCTGATGTAGACTTTAACTGAGAGTTCATTTGACTCATGAAGGAGTGGAAAATCAAGTAAGTCTATCCTAGTAGAACTTAAGAGAATAATTACTTATTATAACAATATTTATAGATATGTTACATGAAATTAATTTTTTATTATTTTTATTGCATATTTGAAAAGTAAAAACATCTACAATTGAAATAAAATATTTTTTACTGTTAAAATAATTAATTATTTTAAAAACAATATGTTTGAAATCTATGAGTGTTCAGCTTTCATTATTATAGGGGATGTAAGGCTTGTAGATAATTCAAATCATCATAAGTAAGTGGATTAGGTAGCTATACAACTATAGCATCTATAGTTGTATTTTGGTAGTGTTGCTTTATTTTGTTCATTGTACTATCCAAATTTTAGTGCTAAAGCATTTCTTTTTCTTATATAAAGTTCTTATTATTAAAAATTATATTAAATTCAAATTCCAAAAATTGTTTCATACCTTATTAATTATTTTAATCATAACATAATTTTTCATATGTTCTATTTCTTTCAATTTGTATACATATGTATGTCAACAAAATAAACATAAAAATGATTGGCAAATATGCCTTAATATCTCTCATGTAAATTTCTCCATGATCAAAAATCACTCACATAAAATCACATCCACAATTAACATAAGAATTGTATAAAAAATTACTTTTTTTATACAAATAAATCATAAAATATTACATGGAAAGCTAAATTACATACAAATTTGACTCCATTATATAATACTCCAAACTTTTTATCTCCTCATGGGAGATGCATCCTTTCCTATGGCTCACATTATGATAAATACTCATGATTCCATAAACTCTTACTTTACATCTTGACACAACTTAAATGATCCTTCACTTTCATACTTGACACCCATCACCTATGACTCTTCACTTCCATAATTGACACCTATCACCTATGAATTTTCATTTCCAAACTTTACACCTTGCACACACAACTCACACTTAAAACTTTTCACACTTTATTACATAAAACATAACACTATTCACATTTTGACACGTACTTTAGACATAAATATTAAACTCTCTCCTAATCTAATATTTACAATAACACCTAAATGGTATTTCAATGTACCAAATAAAGTAATACCATAAACAACCCTAGTATTACATTATTTGGTGTGAAGATTTTTAGTCATCAATATTTATATTTTGTGTTCATATTGTCTTCATATCTAGTTTTTTCTCGTGATGTTATCTTTTCTCCACTGGTCTTAGAACTTGACCATTTTTCTCTTGCTTTGATAACTTTTGGAATTTTTTTAAAACTTTTTTTTTGGAAAAGTTTATCTAGTCTCAACATATATATATTTTTCCCTCCATCGTTACATTTTTCTTTTTGTGATAACAATATTTTGTTAGAAAAAGTGAAATACTTGATTGATTTATTTCATGGATCAACTTTGTATAAATAACAAATTTGATCATTGAGAGTCGTTGGATTACAACAACTCATCAAATCTGAACTAGGATAAACTAAGATTTTACCTAACTCATGGAAGAGTGATAACTCAAGTAAGTCTATCCTAGTAGAACTTAAGAGAATAATTATTTATTCTAACACCCCTTTAAGTGATACTAGGGGTGAAATTAATAAATGAGTCCCGAAAATAGGGCCTGATGAGGTACTCATGTACAATGTTTCTTTTTGAAGAGATGGTAAAACCCCATGGGAGAAAAAATAAGAGGCATGTCTTTGTATGACAAATATTTTCCTCAAAGAAAATGAGTCCTGGAAACTAGGCTTGATGAGGTACTCATGTGCTATGTTATTACATATATGAGAGATGGTGAAAAAACCACATGGGAAAAACCATATTTCAAAAATGAAGAGGCATGTCTTCGGATGACGAAGATTGCCTTATTGAAAAAATAAATCACACCCTAAGTGATACTAGGGGTGAATTTAACAAATGAGTCCCGACAATAGGGCCTGATGAGGTACTCATGTACAATGATTATTTTTCAAGAGATAGTAAAACCCCATGGGAAAAAAATCTATCAAAAAAGAAAAAAGAATAGGCATGTCTTCGTATGGTAAATATTATCCTAAAAAAATGAGTTTGGACTTGATGAGGTATTCATGTACAATGATTCTTTTTGAAGAGATGGCAAAACCCCATGGGAAAAAACCATCTATCAAAAAATGAAAAAAAAAGAGGCATGTCTTCATATGGCAAAGATTGTCCTCATTGAACAAAAAATAAATGAGTCCCAACAACTAGGCCTGATGAGTTACTCATATACAATGAAATTATATAAAGGAGAGATGATGAAAAAACCACATGGTAAAAACCATCTTCCAAGAACAAGAACGATAAAAAGAAGAAGAGATGTGAAAATCTCTATACACTAAGATACTCTAACACCCCCTTAAGTGATACTAGGGGTAAATGAAAAAAGGAATAAACAAGATGTGGCATACCCACATAAAATGAGTCCCGACAACAAGGCATGATAAGGTACTCATGTACAATAGAGATGGTATAGCCATAGAAATGAGTCCTAGCAGAGATGCCTGATAAGATACTCATGTACAATATGTGATCAAAAGAATAAATATCACTAAAGAAAATGTCCCCTAAAACTAAAGTGTCTCACAAAAAAGGAGTGTAAAGATACGATGGAGAAGGAACCACAAAAAACACAAGGGTAGTCCAAAAAATACCCCACACGCATGACTATGTGGTTTCCACCTATATGAACACAATGGGATGATAACAAGGTCCAAAACTTGTGGACAACCAGCAAAACAAGGGAAATGGTAAAAAACCTCAAGAGAGAAAACCACCTCCCATAATAGAATAAGAAGGAAGATGTGCATGGAGGATTGGGGGGGACGAGGATGCCCTCTTCAACCCCCCTAGGACAACTTCCATTAAGAATCCTGCAAAGGACCCATTAGATGTCTCAAAAAATAGATACTCGTCACTGAAATGAAATCATTCTCCCATATTGGTGCTTGGATACATATCAAGGTAGCAAACCATGAAAAAGGTCACCAATGTAAAGCCCCTCTAAACCATAGTGTCTCACACAAAAAAAGTGAGAAGATAGGATGGAAAAATAAGCACCACAATTGCAAGGGTAGTCCAAAATGACTCCACAAGCACAAATTTTTGGTGTCCACATATACGAACACAATGGAATGATTAACAAGGTCAAAAAAAAAAGGACAAATAGTAAAACATGGGCACCAATGTGTTGGGAGTTTCAGGTTCAACCGAGAATGCACTTCATGATACAATAGTATTAAATCAATAATAAAGTATGGAAAATAATTTTAAAACTTAAAATAGTCATCTCCATTGTGTTTGGCTCGAAAAAACCTTTCCAACGACTATAAACACCCTTATATTAGGTGACATAATGGCCTTTGTTTGTAGAAAAAATAACAACAATCGTCTCCGTATGTCACAAGGAAATTTTTTTGGAATAAAGCATGGTTTAAAATTCTCTCGCATGAGAAATGATAGGTCCTTTTTACTTCCCAAGTGAAAAAGGAAGAAAAAAAAAAGAACAATTTTAAAAAAACCATGCAATGAAAGGAAATATCTCCCATAATTGAATTTTTACCTTATAATAAAGTGTCCCCCTTATGCTCTATTTTAAAAGAAACTTTAAAAAAAGTTTTTTTTTTTTTTAAGAAAGTATGGATTTTTTATTTTAAAAAAAATGCCCCTATTAAATAAAAGGTGCCACCCATGATTTTAAATATAAGTAGACCTCCCACTTGCTTGTTAGGAATTGAGGATAAAAAAAGGAATCATAATTCTAGGTAGTGAACCCATTTGACCCTTCATCAAGTCCTCCCAGATAGAAGATCATGCCATTCACATTCAACAAATAGGTAGCATGAAGCAAACGGGTGGTCAGTAATCAACAAGCGTGATTGGATTATTATATTGGGTAGCCAAAAAATATTATGCATAGGAAACAACAATAGCCACATATTTAATCATGGGGCAGTCATAATTAATGCATGTGGGCTGCACCTCCAAGTAAAATCGTTAAGGCACAAATCAACTAGTACGTGGGCGCTTTGCTGATCACTCCTTCACAAACACCTACATGTAATTTCAAATTATGGAATACATTAAAAATACTTGTAAAAAAATCTATCAAAAAAGAAAAAATAAGAGACATGTCTTCGTATGGCAAATATTATCCTAAAAAAATGAGTCTGGATTTGATGAGATACTCATGTACAATGATTCTTTTTGAAGAGATGGTAAAATCCCATAGGAAAAAACCATCTATCAAAAAATGAAAAAAAGATAGGTATGTCTTCGTATGGCAAAGATTGTCCTCATTGAAGAAAAAATAAATGAGTCCCAGCAACTAGGCCTGATGCGGTACTCATGTACAATGAACTTATATATAGGAGAGATGGTGAAAAAACCACATGGGAAAAACCATCTTCCAAGAAAAGAACAATAAGAAGAAGAAGAGATGTGAAAATATCTCTACACCAAGATACTCTAACACCCCCATTAAGTGATACTAGGGGTAAATGAAAAAAGGAATAAACAATATGTGGCATACCCACATAAAATGAGTCCCGAAAATAAGGCCTGATAAGGTACTCATGTACAATAGAGATGGTATAGCCATAGAAATGAATCCTGGCAAAGATGCCTAATAAGGTACTCATGTACAATATGTGATCAAAAGAATAAAGATCACTAAAGAAAAGGTCCCCTAAAACTAAAGTGTCCCACAAAAAATGAGTGTGAAGATAGGATGGAGAAGGAACCATAAAAATTGTAAGGGTAGTCCAAAAAAGACCCCACAGACATGAGTATGCGGTTTCCACCTATATGAACACAATGGGATTATAACAAGGTCCAAAACTTGTGGACAACCAGCAAAACAAAGGAAATAGTAAAGAAACTCAAGGGAGAAAACCACCTACCATAATAGAAGAAGAAGGAAGATGTGCATGGAGGATTGGGAGGAAGGAAGATGTCCTCTTCAACCCCCCTAGGACAACTTCCATTAAGAAGCCTACAAAGGACCCATCAGATGTCTCAAAAAAATAGAGACTCATCACCGAAATGAAAGCATTCTCCTAGATTGGTGCTTGGATACATATCAAGGTAGTAAATCATGAAAAAGTTCACCAATGTAAATCCCCTTTAAGCCAAAGTGTCTCACAAAAAAAAAAATGGTTATAAGATAGGATGGGAAAAAACACATGGGAAAAACCATCTTTCAAAAAGGAAGAGACATGTCTTCAGATGGCGAAGATTACCTCATTGAAAAAATCTCCCCCTAAGTGATACTAGGGGTGAATTTAACAAATGGATCCTAGCAACAGGGCCTAATGAGGTACTCATGTACAATGATTCTTTTTGAAGAGATGGTAAAACCCCATGGGAAAAAACCATCTATTAAAAAATAAAAAAGAAGAGGCATGTCTTCGTATGGAAAATATTATGATTCTTTTTGAAGATATGGTAAAACACCATGGAAAAAAACCATCTATCAAAAAAAATAAAAAAGAAGAGGCATGTCTTCGTATGGCGAACATTATCCTCATTGAAAAAAAATAAAAGAGTCCCAGCAATTAGGCTTGATGATGTACTCATGTACAATGAACCTATATATAGGAGAGATGGTAAAAAACCACATGGAAAAAATTATACTCCAAGGCAAAGAACAATAAGAAAAAGAAGAGAGGTGAAAACCTCTATGTGCCAAGATACTCTAACATCCCCCCTTAAGTGATACTAGAGGTAAGTGAAAAATAAATAAACAATATGTGGCATACCCATAGAAAATGAGTCTCGGCAACAAGGCCTGATAAGGTACTCATGTACAATAGAGATGGTATAGCCACATAAATGAGTCCCGATAGCAAGGCCTGATAAGGTACTCATGTACAATATGTGATCAAAAGAATAAATATCACTAAAGAAAAGGTCCCCTAAAACCAATGTGTCTCACAAAAAAGGAGTGTGAAGATAATATGGATAAGGAACCACAAAAATTGCAAGGGTAGTCCAAAAAAGACCCCATAAGCATGAGTATGTGGTTTCCACCTATATGAACACAATGGGCTGATAACAAGGTCCAAAACTTGTGGACAACCAGTAAAACAAGGGAAATGGTAAAAAACCTCAAGGGAGAAAACCACATGCTAGAATAGAAGAATAAGGAAGATGTGCATGGAGGATTGGGAGGAAAGAGGATGTCCTATTCAATCCCCCATAGGACAAATTCCATTAAGAAGCCTTCAAAGGACCCATCAGATGTCTCAAAAAAATAGAGACTCATCGTCGAAATGAAAGCATTCTCCTAGATTGGTGCTTGGATACATATCAAGGTAGCAAACCATGAAAAAGGTCACCAACGTAAAGCCCCTCTAAACCAAAGTGTCTCACACAAAAAAAATGTGAGAATATAGGATGGAAAAAAAACCACATAGGAAAAACCATCTTTCAAAAAGGAAGAGGCATGTCTTTGAATGGCAAAGATTGCCTCATTGAAAAAAACTCTCCCTCTAAGTGATACTAGGGGTGAATTTAACAAATGAGTCCTAGCAACAGGGCTTGATGAGGTACTCATGTACAATGATTCTTTTTGAAGAGATGGTAAAACCCCATGGGAAAAAACCATCTATCAAAAAAGAAAAAATAAGAGGCATGTCTTCGTATGGCGAAGATTATCCTAAAAAAATGAGTCCGGGCCTGATGAGGTACTCATGTACAATGATTCTTTTTGAAGAGATGGTAAAACCCCATGGGAAAAAAACCATCTATCAAAAAAATAAAAAATAAGAGGCATGTCTTCGTATGGTGAAGATTATCCTCATTGAACAAAAAATAAATGATTTTCGACAACTAGGCCTGATGAGGTACTCATGTACAATGAACTTATATATAGGAGAGATGGTGAAAAAACCACATGGTAAAAACCACATTCCAAGAAAAGGAACAATAAGAAGAAGAAGAGATGTGAAAACCTCTATGCACCAAGATAGTCTAACACCCCCCCTTAAGTGATAGTAGGGGTAAGTGAAAAAAGGAATAAACAATATGTGGCATACCCACAAAAAATGAGTCCCAAAAACAAGGCCTGATAAGGTACTCATGTACAATAGAGATGGTATAGCCACATAAATGAGTCCCGATAGTGAGGCCAAAAAAGGTACTCGTACAATATGTGATCAAAAGAATAAATATCACTAAAGAAAGGTCCCCTAAAACCAATGCATCTCATAAAAATGAGTGTAAAGATACGATGGAGAAGGAACCACAAAAATTGCAAGGGTAGTCCAAAAAATAACACACATGCATGAGTATGTGGTTTCCACCTATATCAACACAATGGGATGATAACAATGTCCAAAACTTTTGGACAACCAGTAAAACAAGGGAAATGGTAAAAAACCGCAAGAGAGAAAACCACCTCCCATAATAGAAGAAGAAAGATGTGCATGGAGTATTGGGAGGAAGGAGGATGTCCTCTTCAACCCCCCTAGGAAAACTTCCATTAAGAAGCCTGCAAAAGACCCATTAGATGTCTCAAAAAATAGAGACTCGTCACTAAAATGAAATCATTCTCCTAGATTGGTGCTTGGATACATATCAAGGTGGCAAACCATAAAAATGATGACCAACGTAAATCCCCTTTAAAGAAAAGTGTCTCACACAAAAAAAAAAGTGAGAAGATAGGATGGAAAAAGAAGCACCACAATTGCAAGGGTAGTCCAAATGACTTCACAAGCACAAATTCTTGGTGTCCACATATACGAACACAATGGAATGATTAACAAGGTCGAGAAAAAAATGACAAACATCAAAACAAGGGCTCCAATGTGTTGCGAGTTTCGGATTCAATCGAGAATGCACTCCATGATACAATAGTATTCAATCCATGAGAAAGTATGTAAAACAGTTTCAAAACTTAAAATGGTCATCTCCATTATGTTCGCCTCGGAATAACGTTTCCAACGACTATAAACACCTCTATATTGGGTGACATAATGGCCTTCATTTGCAGAAAAAATAACAACAATCTTCTTCATCCATCACAAGGAAATTATTTTGGAATAAAGCATGGTTTAAAATTCTCACGCATGAGAAATGATAGGTCCTTTTTACTTCTCAAGTGAAAAAGGCAAAAAAAAGAACAATTTAAAAAAAACCATGCAATGAAAAGAAATATCTCCTATAATTGAATTTCTACCTTATAATAAAGTTGCCCCCTTATGCTCTATTTTAAAAGAAAATTTTAAAAAAGTTTCTGTTTTTTTTTTTTAAGAAAGTATGGATTTTTTATTTTTAAAAAAATGCCCCTATTAAATAAAAGGTGCTACCCATGATTTTAAATATAAGTAGCCCTCCCACTTGCTTGTCAGTAATTGAGGATAAAAAAAGGAATCATAATTCTCGGTAGTGAACCCATTTGACCCTTCATCAAGTCCTCCCAGATAGAAGAGCATGTCGTTCGCCTTCAACAAATAGGTAGCAGGAAGCACACGAGTGGCTAGTAATCAACAGGTGTGATTGGAGTATTATATTGGGTAGCCTAAAAATATTATGCATAGGAAACAACAATAGCCACATATTTAATCATGGGGCGGTTAGAATTAAGGCATGTGGGCTGCACCTCCAAGTAAAATCGTTAAGGCACAAATCAACTGGTACGTGGCCGCTTTGCTGATCAATCCTTCACAAACACCTACATGTAATTTCAAATTATGGAATACATTAAAAATACCTGTAAATTCATCACAAGCACTAGACATGGGGCCAAATCTTGCTCATCACAACATCTATCAAAATAAAAAATAGACAATTTTAATTTCCCTCATAGGGTACTTACATTACCATGCATGCCTTCCAATTTGATGTGGAAACAAAAAAAAATTAATTACCAATAAGACCATATTGTTCGTCAATATATCACGAGGAAAATATCATGATGCTATTCAGAAGGGATTTATGAAAGCTTTAGAACTGGATCCAAACAACACTTCTATAAAAGAGAATATGCATAAATGAAAAATGGAAGAGCTTGAGACGTGAATGTGGTCAGAGTTCAGGACTAGGAGAACAAAGTACAATATCAAGTGCACTTGGCACTAGGAGTGAAATGGATGGAATGAGAGCATAAGCAAATTGTGGAGGGTTTACTTATGTGCCTAGAATACCTAGAATGGGAACAGAAGCACAAAATGTAGGATTCTCTTCTCTGCATTTCAATGCTCCATTTGTTCCTACAGAAGTAGCAAGCATGCTTCCAGTTTCATGAACATGACAACCTAATTTGGTCATCCTGCTCCTGATGGGCATGGGGACAATAGTAGCAATAAATATTATGGAAGCAAAAATGTAGATGACCAACCTAGAATAAGAGTAGGTAACTTAAATTTAACCTTTGAAGGTGAGGAAATTCTAGATCATATGGCAGTGTATATGGAGTCCATGTTACAAATTTTTTTAGGAGCGCAAAATCAATAGAGAAATCAAGATGGTCCTTCGAGGGATCCTCCTACAATGCCTCACTCGCTATATTTCAAAATATTTCCCCTATTATTTTTGAAATAAAAACTTTTATTTTGTATGACTTTGAATATATAAAAACATTAGGGCCCATTTTGGTCAGGCATTTGCTAATTTTCCCCACTTATATAAAAAAAAAATTTGCAAGTGGGAAATAATTCAAAAAATGACATTAGGCTTCAATCTACCATGAAATCAACATGGCACCAATGATAATGACCTATCGAAAAGCAGTAATTGAAAATGAATTTTAAATTATCAAACCGACGAAGTGCATAGGAAAGTCTAAAAATAAAAAAGTGTTGGAGGTCAACACTGTGTCATCTGACTATGTAGGTCAAATACTATGTAGTCGGACTACGCTATGCAATCGAATGACAAACACAAAACTTAGACCGCTCCAGGACCCTCGAGGGATTTTGTACTTCATGCTTTTGGTGGGATATTTATTCAGCAGGTAGACTGCATAGCTTATAGCCTCTGTCCAGAACTTGTGTGGTAATCCTTTCGCCTTCATCATGATGTGTGTGTCTGGGTGCATTGCATATGCACATGTTCTAGAATAGAAGTTGTATAAACTATATGATAGAGTGGAGAAGTGCATCTTCACAAGGTACATTGAGCAGGAGAAGGCGTACAGGTTATACAACCTTGTGACAAAGAAGCTCATCATAAGTCGTGATGTGAAGTTCCTAGAATATGAAGCCTAGAACTGGAAATAAAATACTGGCTAGCTTGAGCCAGTAGTAGTGGAGTCTGTTGACTTGGAGGAGAGCAGTGTGTAGCCACCTACAGCCACAAGAACAAAACACAGTTGTACTTCACCTAGAACTCTTCGCAACCAAACTACTTGGCATGTGACTGACATGGTGATGATATACTCTGCTTAGGTAGTGGACAATGCAATTATTGACTGCTTCTTGGACATCCATGAGACTGGCCTTGGTCCAATATGGAAAGCATACCCAAAGGTTCTCTTTCGATCATCGGTGTTTCCATCCTAGTTGCTATTTGTTTAGCCCACCAGTTCCAACTGGTCCTATTTGGCGTAAAATATGCCATGGTTATGCATTTCGTTGACATAGCACAAGATCCACTTGCTTGCTTGCTAGTGCGTTTCCTTCGAAGTCTCCATAAAGTGACTGATTATACTGACTTTGAACATCAGATCTGGCCGAGTTGTAGTTTGATACATCATAATACCAACTAGTCACTTGAACAAATTTGGGTCAACGTTCTTGCTTGAATCCAACATACTCAACTTCACACCTATGGCAATATGTGTGATGGCAAATTTGCTATCCTCCATCTTGAATTGCTTCAAGAAATATTTCGTATACTTGCCCTGAGAAATGAAGATTTCATTTGTTGATTTGTCAACTTCAATGTTGAGAAAATACTTCATCAACCCTATGTTCGTCATCTCAAACTCCTTCTTCATGGTTTTTTTGAACTGGTCAAACATTGTTATGTTGTTGCTAGTGCAAATCAAATCATCCACATATAGGCATATGATAATGATCTCTCCTGCTTCATTTGTCTTCATGTATAGGGTTTCTAATATGGGCATTTTACAAACACATTCTCCTAAAATTAGCTATCAATCTAGCTATACCAATCCTGAGGCGCCTGCTTCAAACCATATAGGACCTTTTTCAGCTTCAAGACTTTGCCCTCTTGGCAATAAATCTCATAACCGGGTGGCTGGTCTATGTAGACCTCCTCCTCCAAAACACGGTTGAGGAAGCCTAACTTGATGTCCATCTAGTAAACACTCCAACCCTAATGAGCTACCAATGCTAGGATCATCCTCACTATGTCAAGTTGAGATACGAGTGCATATACCTCGTGGTAATCAATGTCCAACTTCTACTTGTAGCCCTTTACCACCAATCTGGCCTTGTGCCTATCAACTTCTCCTTGGGCATTAAATTTCATCTTATACACCCATTTGACCCCAATGGTCTTCTTTCCTACTGGAAGATCTGCTAGTTGCCATGTATCATTCTTCTCAAATGCTTCTATCTCCTCATCCATTGCTTTCATCAACTTTTTATTCTAACTTGCATCTTTGAACTCCATTGGATCAACATCAGTAAAGACCAAAAAATTAGAATGTTCTTGATCCTGATGAGTTAAGGTTACCTCATAAATATCTTGCAAGCTCCTAGTATTCGTAGGTGTCACCAAGTTCTACATATTGCTTGCAAGTGGAGGAAACCAATATGGTGAGGCTGTGCTGCTACTGGTACCATTGTTGATGCTTGTGGCTACAGGTGGTTGCATATTTCTCTCCTCCAAGTCAAAAAACTCCACTACTATTGGCTCAGGCTGGCCAATCTTTGATTTCTAGTTCCAGGCTTCATCTTCCAAGAACTTCACATCATGGTTGATGATGAGATTATTTATCACAAGGTTGTACATCCTGTACGCCTTCGCCTACTCACTGTACCCTATGAAGATGCACTTCTCCACTCTATCATCCAATTTATGTCACTTCTATTCTATAACATGTGCATATGCAATGCACCCAAACACAGGCAGCATGATGAAGGCAAAGGGATTGTCGCATGAGTTCTGGATAGAGTTTGTAAGTTGTGCAGTCTACCTACTGAATAGATGTCCCACCAAAAGTGTGAAGGATAAAATCCCTTAGGATGCCTAGAGCGGTCTAATTTATTTATCTATCGTCTGACTATGCAGTGCATTCATAATGCGTAGTCTTTGACCTGCGCGGTTTGATGACACAGTGTTGACCTCCAATGCATTTTTATTTTTAGTCGAGTGAAAAACTTGCTTTCGCCCATTGTCGCAATTTTAGAATCACGTAGCCCGATTGCGCTAGAATTTCTTGTGCACTCTATTGATTTGATAATTTAAAATTTATTTTCTAATTGGCATTACAGCCTGTCTGTCTATGCACAAGGAGGCTTGCTTAGTCAGACTGCACTGTGAAGTTGGGCATCCAGGCCCATACTTATTGAAACTTTTTGGAATGAGCTGTCAATCGGTGCACGCAAAATTAGGTACCAAAAAGAGGCACTACGCAAATGGGTAGCTCAAACTCTAGTACTTAGAGGAATTATCTAAGTGCTCCAATAACCATTGAAATGAATCACAACGTCTAAGGTCCCAGCGCTAGCGGAAATAGCATCCGATTTGGCACAATATTAGGTGTTGCTTGCCCCCCAAAGACTTAGGTAGAATGCAAAATATTGAATCTAACATAAATACAAATTAAGGTAAGTAAATCGGAGTGAGACAAAAATAAATCAGTCAAACCCTCGAAGATACCCGAAATAACAGACATAATTTTATTACTTAAACAACAAGGGTTACAAAATTCCTCAAATGAGGAATTTACTATCATCTAAGTATAACTTTAGGATTAATGCAAAGAAATATAAAACCACAAGGCTGATGCTCGAGTATGAAATAAATGATTTTCTCTGCTCAATGAATTATTCTCAACTGCTCTATAGAAATACTACTCTACACTCACTATAATCTCTATTGATGCTCGTTCTTTTCTTATTTTAATTTCTTACACAAAAACTAACGGAGCAAGAGTTTAAATAGTAAAGCAGAAAAGCCAATCACCAACCATCGCATGAATAAAATAACCAATCATTGAATTCACACATGAAAAATAAAGGCTAATTGGACATCTGACGTGTGCGGCGTCACATTGGATTTTTAGGCAAGACACCCAACTTCACTGTTTTTGACGAGTGAAGTCTTGCAGTGCACACATTCTGAGCACAATTGGGCGAAGACGAGAAATTAGGGTTAATTTTTCTAATAGTAATACCCACAAACAAGAAGGTAACAATGCTAATAATTGCAATTTGATGTCCTACACCTTTTGACGATGCGGTTTTACTCTGTGACAGTTGTGATAGATGGGATATCCACTTCGCCCATGAACATGGCCATAAAAAAATCCAGTAGTGTGACCGAATTCTGCCATTACAACATCAATTGTGGATTTGTTTCATCCATGGCAATACCATGTTCTGGACACATCTTGCACCACTCTTCATAGGAAAGAATAAAAAATAGGTCTTTCATTGTCACCTTCATAGATCCATACCAAATTTTGAGCAAAAAATGATGCCCAAATTATGAGAAAGAAAATTCAGTGGTGATGAAACAATTTTCGCCACGACAAGCATCCACGAAAGCACGTTGCACAATGCGCCATATCACATGGGATTTCAGAGATTCGATTATTTTATGTGGACCTCCCAAAGTTTCTTACCTACTCCAATCTACAATAAAAGTTGACCCACTAGACCAGTAAGCAAGTTCCAAAAAAAAATCAAACTCTTCAACTAGAATCCCTGTAATTTGGCCATCACAATACTTAGGAAATAAAAATTTATAACTTTTGGTGGATCGCGAGCAATAATGGCAGAATCTAGGTGGACGAAGTCTACTCCCTTGATTTCTAGATGGATGATAACCTCTAAATATTCCTCATCCCATATTGCACTACCTCAATCTCACTATTTGATAATGACGATTAAACAGTGCCAAAATATGATGAGTGTTTCCTAGAAACAATGTGTAGATCATATCATTCACCATGTAATGTCGTCCATTACACCAATGTATATCACAAAAAAAAATATCACAGTCTCCTTCTACGGATTCTTCAATAGAGATGCAAAACCTCTCTATTAGTTAACAACAACCATAAAAAGAATCTTGGAGCCACTATGCTCAAAGTTACTCCTGCTAGTACAGTCCACTCTAGCTAAATTCATAGCATAGCCATCAAATCAAGCGAGAAATAAACCACGAGTAGGAAACCTTCAAACCATCATAGCAGTGTCAAAATATTTGTCTATCTCCATTGTGATCTCATCACCTTCAAATAAAATCTCCAATACTCCTTGATGGCTCCTAGATGCAGATCATTGCCGATATTAGGTGAACAACAATATTAAAACACTCTGGTGGTAAAATAAACATGGGCGGGTCTTTCATTGGACAATTGACATGATCCCTCCTTTCCACTATCAAAAAAATGCATAAATATGGAAATGTGATTCTTGAACTATAGATAACATGCTGGTATCGTAGGAAAGCATAGCTAGAAGTTCTCTTCCGATCATCAATGATGCTAGACCAATCGCTATCTGTATAGCCAACCAGTTCCAACTGGTCTTTTCTGGCATAGAAAATTCCATAGTTTTGCATCGCATTAAAATAGCATAAAATTATTTTACTTGCTTTCCAGTGCATATCCTTAGGAGTCTCCATAAACCTGCTAATCAGGCTCACTTCAAACATCATATCGGGTCTAGTTGCAGTTAAGTACATGAGACTACCAACTAACCTCTTAAACAAGGTTGGATAAACATTTTTGTTGGAATCCATCTTGCTCAGCTTCAGACCTATGGCGACAAGTGTGATGGTAGGTTTGATATCCTCCATATTAATCCACTTTAGGGCATCCTTCGCATACTTGCCCTGAGAAATGAATATGCCATCTGTTGATTGGAAAACTTCAATACCTAGAAAGTATTTCATAAGCCCTAATTTCGTCATCTCTAACTCCTTTTTCATGGTTTTTCTAAACTAGTCAAACAATATGTTGCTATTTCCAGTGTAAATCAGATCATATATGTACAAGCAAACGATTATCATCTCCCATTCTATACTTTTCTTCAGGTACATGGTGTTCTCATATGGGCATTTGATGAACCCATTCTTTTGAAAGTAAGCATCAATCTAATTGTACCAATCTTCGGGTGCTTGCTTAAACCCATATAGGGCCTTCTTTAACTTTAGGACTTTACCTTCTTGTCCTTCCAACTTATAGCCTAGTGGCTGGTCTATGTAGACCTCTTATTCCAACACTCCATTGAGGAAGACGGACTTGAAATCCATCTGGTACACATTCCAACCCTTCTGGGCCGCCAATGCTAGGATCATCTTAACTATATCAAGTCGGGCTATAGGTGCATACACTTCATGATAGTCAATGCCTGAATTCTATTTGTAGCCTTTTGCCACCAATCTGGACTTATGTCGATCAACTTCACCTTGGGCATTAAACTTAGTTTTGTATATCCATTTGACCCCAATGGTCTTCTTCCCTGCTGGGAGATAAGTCAACTGCCATGTCTTGTTTTTATATATGGCCTTAATTTCCTCATCCATCGCCTTCACCCATTTATGATTTTGAATTGCTTCTTAAAATGAAATTGGATCACACTCAAAAAATAAAGCAAATTCAAAAAGTTCTTCTTCTTGATGTCGAGTTACCTGATAGATGTCTTGCAAGCTCCTCGTATTCACGGGTGTCCTCAAGTTGGAATTTTTTCTTACAATTTGAGATTTTTGTGATGATGAAGTGGTGCTACTACTAGCTCTAGAGTTGCTACTTGAAGATGCAATTTGATACACTCCTTCTTCTACGTCCTCAGACTCAATGACTGTCAGTTTTTCCTGACCAACCTTTGATTTCCAGTTCCATGATTCATCCTCTAAAAACTTCACGTATCGACTGATAATCAACTTCTTCATCAAAGGATTATACAGCCTATATGCCTTCGACTCTACACTATACCCAATGAAGATGCATTTCTTAGATTTTTCATCCAGATTCTTCCTCTTGTCATCTAGAACATGTGCATATGCTATGCACCTAAATTATCTTAAGTGATCAACATTCAGCTTCTGGTTGCTCCATGCCTCCTGAGGAATTTTTTCCTTCACACTCTTCATGGGACATCGATTTGGCAGATAAAATGCACAACTTACAACTTCTACCCAAAACTCAAGTGGTAAATTCTTTGTCTTTAGCATGCTCTGTGTCATCTCCATGATTGTTTTGTTCTTCCTCTTAGCAACACCATTCTTTTTTGTTGTATATCTAGCAGTGATCTGCCTACAAATTCCATTTGCCTTATAGAAATTTTGGAATTCATTGGAGATGTACTCACCTCCTCCATATGTCTTGAGAGTCTTCACATAGTAGCTGCTATATTTCTCAACCAAAGCCTTGAACTCCTTGAATTTTTTGAATACCTATGAATTTTGTTTGACGGGATAAATCCATATCCTTTAACTAAAGTCATTAATGAAAGTCATAAAATATTTGTTATCGGCAAATGTGCTGTTCTACATTGGACCACAAATGTCAGAATACACCAACTCTAATGGTTGTGAAGCTCTCTAAGATTGTCCTACAGGGAATGCATCCCTGTGCTGCTTTCCAACTATGCATCCTTTATAGACTTGATTTAGTTGCTCAATAAGGGGTAAACCCTTCACCATCTGCTTCTTGTGTAGTAAGTTTAGGCCACTAAAACTCAGGTGATCGAATATGAGATGCCACAGCCAGGTAGCATCCTTCTCAACTACACTAAAAGACGTTAGAGATTGATTTTGAATATACAGTGAAAACACCTTGTTTTTCATCATGGACACAGTTGCAATCTTCCCATGCTCATTGTCTTTGATGGTACAAACTTCATCCTTGAATTGAAAAACATACCCCTTCTGCACAAGATGTCCAACACTCAACAAATTGTGCTTCAAACCAGGCACATAATAGACATCGATGATCTGCTTCCTTTTACCTTGCCTAGTATGAATGAGGATTTTTCCTTTCTCCATAATAGGAAATTTGTTGTTTTTCCCTATTTTCACCTTAGACTAGACTGTTTCATCCAGTTGTGAGAACATCTCTTTGTTCCCTATCATGTAGTTGTTGCAACAACTTTTGAGATACTAGATATTATTCTGGATCTACTCCCCAATACTGCAAGTCAACAACACATTTCCACCAGAATCTATACACTCTCCATTATCAAGCTCATCTGTGTAGTGTGCTTGCTATTGGTTATCCTTGGCCATATTCTTTTTGCACTCAGAAATCTAGTGATTGAACTTCTTGGAGTAATAACATTGGATATTTGATTTATCCTTTCTTTGATAAGATCCTCCTTGTTGTTTTTTGTTGATGCCTCTTCCTCCTACTTGATTGAAGTTACAGTTAGTCTCTCCTTTATTGGAATTTGGCCTTCCTCCTTGCTTGTTGCCTTTCCCACGCTTGCCTTTGCATCTTCCTCCTTGAGAACCTAAGGCTCCTTGGTAGGAGTTTTCTCTGTTACTATCTCAAAATTAGACCTGCGCTTTGAACACTTATTCTAGTGAGGACTGATTTGAGTGACTCAGCATCTACTCATGTGTTTGTAGAGAACCCATGAGGTCATCCATAAAGAGGGTTATCATATACCTTGATTCTTTGATTGCTATCACCACTGAGTCAAAAATTACTAGTAGGCTCCTTAGTATCTTCTCCATAATCCTATGATTTGCCACATTATCCCCATTCAACGACATCTGGTTGATGACATCCATTGTCTGGGTGAGGAAATCACTTATGGACTCTAACTCGCTCATCTACAAGTTTTTAAACTCCCACAGCATCTGCAACCACACCAAATTCACCTTATCGGTGTCATGGTAAGAGTTGGCCAGGATTTCCTACACCTCCTTCGATTTGGTTGTTGCTATGATTCATGGGAAGATTGTCTCCTCAACCACCTGCATTATGTAAAATAATGCCTTCTAGTCCTTCTTTTGATTCTCCTTCAGCAAATATAAATATGCCTAGGAGAGTGTGCTCAATGTTGCTACGTCTTCTAGCTCTGCATAGCCATTCTATACTAGGTCCTATAGCTCCTACGACCTAAATAGGATCCTCATATAGAATCATAATTTGTGTCATTGAACAATGGGATCTACAACTACAACGAGTTACCACTAGAAGCCATTTCTTCTTATCATCCATGAGCAGGCTCTAGCTATGATACCAATTGGAAATATCTGGAACAATATTTGCTTTCTTCAAGGGTTTGGTGCACTATGAGTCTACACCAAAGATCGAGTAAAAGACTTGTCTACACCAAAGGTTGGTTACAGTTGGGAAGTGTTCCCGATATGGGGTGCACTTGGGGAGTGCACCTGAGATGGGGCATAGGCTAGGAGTACACTCGGTCTTGGGTGAACTTGGAAGTTACATCTTGTCTAGGGTGCAACAAAGGATTGTGCCCGATCTTAGGTGCACTTGGTAGTTATGCCCAAGATGGGGCGCAAATGGGGAGTGCACCCGGTCTTGGGTGCACTTGGTAGTTGCACCTGGTCATGGATGTGATGAAGGGTTGAGCCTTGGATTAGGCACAAATGAGGAGTGCGCTCAGGCTTGGATGCATGATGAGAGTGTGCCTCACTTAGGGTGCACAAGGAAAGTGTGCCTCACTTGGGGTGCACAGACGAACAAGTGCATCGAACTAGTGCAAACAGAATTTGAGAAAGAATGAGATAAAACTTGCAAAACAAAAGATAGACTTTATTGATTCAAACTGACTATAAGATGCAATTTTACAATGGAAGATCTTTATAGAGACATTTGGAAGCAAGATTGCATGATAACCACAAGAGGAGTTTCCTGGATACTGCTACTCCGACTCCTCTACTCTACTCAACAACTTTTCTCAAAATTTTTTTGCTCTTCCTCTACTTCGATTCCTCGATATCGCTTTTGAAAGACCACTCCACATTTTATAGATAGTCAAAAGGGATGATAAAGCTTATCCTATGACATGCACTACATTAGGATTTCTATCGACTCATCGAATTGCAGCTACTGGCATTAACTGTACATGCTTGTAGATTATAGTGATTGGATTTGAGGTAATTCGATCTGTCAGGGCATCAAATTTGGTTTAATTTTTTAACATCCACCTCAAATATATGAAATAATTTAGAGCTCCACAGACATTGTGATTTCCTCCCAAAGGTGTAAAATAACTCTAATAGCGTCATGCTACCCAAAAGGTTTTTATTCTCTGCCATGGTCACCCTCACAACTAGATTAATTGGACTGCTACAAGGGATCCATAGACAATTAGGAATAAAGGGAGGAGAAGTGGAAATATGGCCCACCAATGTCACAAAAAGCAATGCTATCTCTTGAAGATGGTAGCACCAAAATGAAAATCCAAAAAAGGTATGAGCACTAATGATTGTAGCAACGTTTCATTGCTACATTGCATATTCAGAACTAAATTCAATGGTTGTTAAAAAAATTTGCAGCAATACTCCTCCAAGAAAAATGACACCATAAATAGAACCAAACAAAGAATGTAACTGTCCCAAAAAATATCCCAAATATGAAAAAAAAAATTTGTAGAGATCTCATGCATCTGCCCTCTATAATATCTTCAACACTCTTATCACATTGAATGTTGCATCCTTAGATTTCCTGCACTCCTCTATAAATAAGGTGTGACAAGGCCAAACAGGTTGAGTATTTTCATATGCAAGGCTAATAAAAGAAATATATTTCAGCAGAGGAACTTGGTCATAACCGAAATAGGGCCAAATATGAGAGCTTCGTCAAGGTCCACCATTCTACAGATCTAGAAAACTAAAAACCTAAAAAATTAACCCCCTAGACGTAGATTTTTTTTTAACCATCTGGTTTCTGATCCATCAAAATATGGAGAGCATACTCCTTCAGTAAAAAAAGAAAAAAATTATGGGAGGACAAAAAGAGGGGTGAAATCCCCCCATGAGGAAGATCTCCTCGGGCTCACAAGGCAGGGAAAGATCACTCTTATACCATGTTAGGAAAATTTAAATATTTGATTGATTTATTTCATAGATTCAACTTTGTATAAATAACAAAGTTGATCATTGAGAGTCATTGGATTACAAGAACTTATCAAATCTAAACTAGGATAAACTATGAGTTCACCTGAGTCATTGAAGAGTGATAAATCAAGTAAGTCTACTCTAGTAGAATTTAAGAGAATAATTATTTATTCTAACATATTTTTATGTGATTATTTATTCCATAGAATTACATGGATAGTTATTCCAACATTTTACTTCTTCAATTCCAAATGTATTGCAATGTTTACATTTCTTTATATTATTTTCATTCATTGCATATGTTTCTGAAATATTTTTTTTATCGTTCCTTTGATGAATATAGTTGTAAAATGCATATTTTATTATGAATCTATTATTAAATCCTTGTCTTTTTGACATAATGTCTTTTACAGTAACCATAGCCTTGTATGCATGGTTATTATCATTCTTGAGAAGACAATGCAAATATTGTTGAAGTATTAAAGATATTTTTTTATAAGTTGTAAAATTTTCATTAAGTTTGGTGATCTATTGTTTCCAAGTTCAATAATGTTTGCCAATTGATCTCTTGATGTGTTTGCATTAACTTTTATCAAAACATATTGAATACTTTTTTTCTCATTAGTTTCCATGATATAACTGCCTTTTGAATTTCTCTTTCTTCTTTGAATTAAACAATCAATTCTTCAAATTTACTTTTCACTTTTTTTTTCTTATAACTCCCAAATTTTTAATTTCATTATTTCACTTTCAAACTTTAATTTAATCCAAACTTCAATGAATTCAAATTTTAATTACATTACATAACACTCTTTACACTTTGACACATACTTTAGACACAAATATTAAATGTATCCCTAATGTTATATTTACAATAATACTTCATCATACTTCAATATATCAAGTAATATAATATCTCCAAGAAAAACATGAAATACAAAATTTGTAAACTAAAACACATTATTTAAATTAAAACATTAAAATTTAATATTTAATATTTTATTATATAAATCTATTTTTAAAATTATAATAAAATTTATTTATTATAAAATTATAAAACTTCATGAAGGTCAAGGTTAATTAGTTAAAATTACATTTTAAAAGGCAAGGCCTTGGACTATCAATATTGTTATAGTTATAGTTATAGTTATAGTTATATATATATATATATATATATATATATATATATATATATATATATTGATAAAAAAAAAGGAGTTGAAGGACCCCGACCCTTTACACAGAGCTCAAAATATGTACAAGAAAAAAACAAAAGAAGATCAAAAAAATGCAAGATAGCCCTATCTTATTAAAACAAACAAACCTAGGCTAAACCTGTTTATGGAGGAGCTAAAATAATATTCCTCCCGCTCTCCTTGTATTTTACATGGCTGATGTAGTGCTCAATGCTTTACATAACTGATAAAGAAACTGCCGATAATAACGTAATTTAGTGTGCTTCTGCTTTGCTCTACCTTATTTATCTGTTGGCTTCATTATTATTTCTTATAATATCTTCTAACCCCATGGGGGCATATGACCAGACCTTTAAATTCACAAATTTAACTACCATATTCACCATTTTATTGGCAACTTTGTTTCCCTCTCTATAAATATGTTTAACTTGACTTTTTTCTAGGTTTCCCAAGATAGTCCTCACATTTGTAATTATTTGAAAAATGCTAGAATTATTTAACTCCTCTTTTTGAAGGGAAATTATAATATTCTTGGAATCCACCTCAAGAACAATTCTCCTAAAACCCGAATTCATTGCAATTTGAAGGCCTATAAGCAATGCCCTTGCTTCAGCTTGGTGATTTGTGGTAATTCCTAGATCATCAGCATATGTAGCCACTACTTGACCTCTGTCATTCCTAATGAGGCCCCCACCACCAACATGACTCGGGTTACCTTTTGTAGCTCCATCAAAGTTAAGTTTTACCCAGTCTTTGTGGTATGTTCCCATCTAATATCTAGTCTCATCTTACTGATTTTTTCATATTTAAGATGTCTTTTTATCTAGATAGGATCATTGCAAGATTTTCCTGGCCAACAATAATTTTAATACAATCCTCCAATAGGTCTATTTTTATCCTGGCACAAACCCCAATTATTCCTCTAGTTTTATTTTTTAACACTTGTTTATTTCTTTCCAACCAAATCCCCAAGCAAAAATGTGGAATATATTTTTACCAAAAAAATATTGCTTCCTAGGTGCCATTGTTCCAAACTCCTGATTAGAGAATCTAGAATGACCCAAGTAACATTAACTTATCTTAGTAACATATTCAGGATATCATAAAAAATCATAAGTTCCAAATAGGTGGTCCACACACTCATCAACTTTGTTACATAAGACACAAACAATTGGAACCACAATTTCTCTTTTGAACATATTGTCTTTTGTAAGGATCTTATTGAGAATGGTATTCCAAAAAATATAGCAACCTTAGGGATGATGTTTAGCTTCCAAATTCTTTTAAGCTCTAGTTTCTTTGAGGTTACTTCACTCAAGACTCTATATCCATCCTTCACCAAGTACTGGGCTTGCTGGTTTCTTCCCCAAATTATCTGATCCTCCTCTAAACCTCTACCTGAATAATAAATACCTAGGAGTTTTTGCATATCTTTACCCCTGGGCCTTGCATATCTTCTTGCACAATTTTCCACTCCTAAAAATCACCCACCCTATGAATGTAACCATTAATTTTCTTACCATAGGTTTTTGTTAAATGTTCTTTAATACCTTTGAACTTTCTATAGTTTTCTAAAGGCTCCCCTTGAATCCAAGGATCTTCACAAAAGTTAATTTTGTCTCCCCTACCTACTATCCATTTTAGGCATTGCCATAAAACTTTCCTGTTATTGATTATATTTTGCTAGAAAATAGACCCATGTGGAGGATTAGAATAATTGATAAAGTGGTTTCTGTCCTCCAAGTATTTTTTTTGTATAATGCTAGCCCATTTCCTTGATTCTCCAATGCAAAGCCTCCAACCATGTTTAGATAGAAGGACTTTATTTAGATCTCTCAACTTTCTCAAACCAAGACCCTCATTCTATAAAGGTTGGCAACAGGTATCCCTGGATACTAGATGTATATGTTTTTTGCATTTAGCGCCATCCCATAAGAAACTTTTTTCTAGTCTTTCTAAAGTCTCTTCCACTTTCCTTGAAATCCTTAGGAAAGACATGAAACAAATAGGGAGGTTTTGAATCATGTGCTTTATGAGTTGTACTTTCCATGCAGAGGATAATAGAGATCCCTTCCAACCTTGAAGTTTCCTATTAAATTTATCAATAATTGGATTCCAAAGTTCATATTTCATCTTGCCTATAAAAAAAGGTAAACCAAGATAGGTGATAGGGAACTTTTCCTCCTTACAACCCAATACTTTAACTATTTGATCTCATATACTTTCCTCCATGTTTAAAAAGATAATCCTACTTTTTTCATAATTTACGTTCTGGCCTGTAGTTTTTTCATAAGAATCAATGACTATTTTTAAACTCCAAAACTTCTTTCTTTGTATCTTCCCCTAGCAAGAAAGTATCATCCATAAACTATTGATGAGACAAAGCTTTACCAATGGATGAATGTTTTAGACCTTTGATAGTACCATATTTTCTCTTTCTTTCCAATGTTCTTCCCAAGGCATCTACCATAATGATAAAGAGATATGGAGACAATGGATCTCCTTGCCTAATTCCTCTGGTATAAAGAAAGAACCTAACAGATTGTCCATTTATCAAGATTTAAAAGCAAGGGTTACAAATACACATACCAACCCATGTCCTCCATTTTTCACTCAAGCCCATTTTCTCCATAATTTTATCTAAGAAGGACCATGAAACTCTATCATAGCCTTTGTTCATATCTAGCTTAAGGAACATGCTTGACCCTTTCCTCATTTGAAGAGAGTGATGTTTCATAAATGACAATGATGATTTCAGTAATATGCTTACCTACCACATAACCTCCTTGATCTTCATTAATGATTGAGGGGATGATGTTTTTCAATCGATTGGTCAAAACTTTAGTAAAAAATTTATAAATTGTATTACATAGACTAATTGGTCTAAAGTCCTGCAAATTATCTACCCCATATTTCTTTGGAATTAGAGCAAGGAAGGTGTTATTCCATTCTTTCAATAGCTTAGTAGATTCTTGGGCTTCTTGGATTGCATTGACTACATCTTCTTCAACAATATCCAATGATGTTGAAAAAAATCTGGTGGGAAACCATTTGGTCTCGAAGACTTGGATGCTCCCATAAAGAACACAACTCTTTTAATTTCCTCCTTAGAGATTACCTTGCATAGATATTTTTTCATGCTATCATTAACTCCTTTGGAAACATTGTTAATGATGCTTTCTATTTCCATGTTGCACTTTGTTTTCTTTGCTAAGAAAGATCTGAAAAAATGTAATGGCCAAATTTTTAATATCATTTAAATACTCATACTTTCTACCATATTTTCCCATTAGGTAGAGCATTTTAATGTTGTTCCTATGTCTCATAATCGTAACATGGAAGAATTTATTATTTCTATCACCTTCCTTGAGCCACAAAACTCTGGATTTCTGTTTCCAATGAATTTCCTCTTGAACAATAGTATTATTATACTCAAAGAATTGTTTTTCCTTTCCATACTACTCTGATTTTCTCCAAAATCCCATATCATTGGATCATACTAAGTTAATAGATGGCCCGAAATAACGTGGGGGTACATATCAAAGATGACAAGACATAGTAAGGTGATTCAAGCCTTGTAACCAGCACTTCCTATGAAGTGCCAATTGTAAAGAGCTGTGTAGTATGATCATTAACGAAGATGGTGAATTGCGTCTCCGTTATTGTGTTGTGCAACTTAAAAAAACAAAATTTCACTAAAACACTTGATAAAATATGATGTTTTAGAAATTTCTTTGATATATTAAAACTTGAAATTAGGGTTTCTTATTATTAGCTACTCCCATTTCTATCTCTTCTCTTATTCATTGTCTAGTGTTGCTTTGGCACTCTGTCTCAACTTAATTCAATTCCTCAACTTGTGATGATGTGGCACTCGTTTGTCTCCTTAAAAAACGTCGTGAATTTTTATTTTTTATTTTTATCATAACGCACTTGTCGTGATTGGTTGAATGTGCTGTCCAATATTAGGACATTCCCTTTTGTCTTGAATTTGGTTAGATTGCATTTTCGGATTCAACCTTTTCCCTCGCTTGTCCAAATGTAATGCTTAAATTTAATGTGATCCGAAACTCAATGCACGCCAAAATTTGTCCACCACCAACCCAACTCCAATGAGACCCTCATTGACGGTGTTTTGAATTTCATACACTCATGTCAAAGGTTTCCCATGCAAGAAAGAAAGAACTAGCTAATTCAAACTAACCAAAAAACTTACATAAAAATTGATTATCATAGGAGAATAATACATCTATTAAATTCTAAATAGAATTTTATGTCGGACGCCTGGCTAGAGGTAGTCGCACAAACACGAGTGGTTTAAAGGAAAAGAAAGGGATAAAGGAAAAGAAAGGGATCTATTATCAAACGCAGAATCGTGAAGATCCAGAAGAACATATGCACACACCAAAAACCCCAACCCAATGTCCTAAGGTGAAAGTTTAAATTCATAAAAAGAAGAAGTGTCTTCATCTGCACTGCACTGCATGCATTATTTGATGCTGGGTCGGTCTGATACGCCATAATTGAGCTGCATTTGCATTTCCAAGTCATGTACATCGGGGCAATCCGAATTTTCATTGTCGCATTTCTCTTAGTAAAAGTGTTATCTCCCATGTCCAAATCTCTGTGGTTCCCCGTTTTATCCTTGGTTTGCCCTTTGTTTCCCTTGTACATACAGTGGAGCACCATTTGAAATGACCCCAGTTGCAGTCCCAAAAAATTAGGACCCTGTAGAAACAAGAAAATCAATCTATATGATTCATTCATACCAACTTTATAAGTGAGGCAGTTGCATCAAATTTGACACGCTTACCATGATCATAACGTCCTTGGATAGCGCACCATATGCTAGCCAGAGAAGGCTGGTGATGAAAGTGCACAAGGACAAGTTAAAGGGCATGTACTCCACGCTCTTGGTCTTCAAGACCAGCCTCTACACCACACCACCTCGTATAACTCAATCTTTCATGGCAATAAGCAAGCAACAAACAATGATTTCATTCATTTCATTTGTGTTCTGTTTCTATACTTATTAATTAATTGCTTTTCAGGGGGAGCTTACAATAACGGACAGAGGGGCACCATAGAGTACCATAGTTGCCACCATTCTTGCAGTTCGAAGTCAATATGGGGAACAATAGCAAGGTTCCCGTGATGGGGAAAGGTAAAATTTGCACAACTTATAGCTGGATCGTTTCATCTTGACTTCAGACTGGACTGTTTCATCCAGTTGTGAGAACATCTCTCTGTTCCCAGTCATGTGGTTGTTGCACCCACTATCAAGATACCAAATGTTTTTTTTGCTCTCCTCTTAAACACTGCAAGTCAGCAACATATTTCCTCCTACCACATTTCCAGCTTCATCTGTATAATGGGCCTGCTACTGATTCTCATCCGCCATCCTCTTTCTGCACTGTGAGATGTAATGGCCAAACTTTTTGCAGTAGTAGCATTGGACCTTTGACATGTCCTTTTGACTAAATCCCCTTTGATAATTTTTGCCAGTGCCTCTTCCTCCTTGCTGATGAAAGTTGCAACTAGTTTCACTGTCATGAGGGTTTGATCTCCCTCCTTGCTTGTTACTTCTCCCACGCCTACCTCTGCCTCTTCCACCTTGATAACTAGAGGCGCCATGGTGGAAGCCTTGTCTACTGTTGTCTTGGACTGAGACTTGTGCTTTGAATGCTTGCTCCAGAGAGGACTGAGTTGAGTGGCTTAGCCTCTGCTCATGTGTCTACAAAGAACCCATGAGCTCATCCACCGAAAGGGTTGTCAAATCCCTTGACTCCTCTATTGCAATTATGATAGAGTCAAACTTCGTTGGTAGACTCCGCAAGATTTTCTCCACAATCCTTTTATTCTACATGATTTCACCATTCAAACGCATCTGGTTGATGACATCTGTCATCTGGGTAAAGAAGTCGCTCATCAACTTAGACTCACTCATCTATAGGTTCTCTAACTCCCTCCTAAGCATCTACAGTTTTACCAAATTCACTTTGTTTGTGCCCTGGTACAAACTGGCCAGAATTTCCTAGGCATGTTTTGCCTTTGTGACTGATGTAATCTGCGGGAAGATGGTCTCCTCAACCGCTTACATGATATAAAATAGGGCTTTTTGGTCTTTCTTCTGATTCTCCTTCAGAAAGTATTTGTTAGCTTGGGAGAGGGCGACCAGTGCTGCTGCATATTTCGATTTTGGGTAACCATTCTTGATGAAGTCCCACAAATCCTAAGACCCAAACAAAATATTCATCTAGATGCTCTAGTAATCGTAGTTCTTGTCATTAAATTACGGGATCTCCAATTGCAGGGAATTGTTTTCGGAAGCCATGCTTCAATCTCTGTGTCATGGTACAATAGGCTTTGATACCAATTTGAAGGAATTAATTAAAATTCCAATTAAATCGCATCACGAAAAGACGCTTCGCAAAGGAGTTGGGCTTCGGGAGGAACTTCGGAGAAAATGCTCCCAAAGTAAACACTTCGGGGGAGAAACTTCCGAAGTAAAACTACTTCAGGAAATTTCCCAGTGAAGCAACTGCTTTGCACAGTTTTCTTTCGAAGTAAAATCACTTCGAGAATTTTCCAGCCGAAGTGACTGCTTCGGACATGAAAGCTGCAAAGCTCGATAGCTCACGGCAACTTCGACGAAGTGGTTGCTGGATTCCACTTCGGGGAGACAGTCCCAAAGTGCTTCTTCGACACAAACAAATAAATAAGTTTTCCCTCCTGGATCGAACGGGTGTTTTGCCACTTCGGGGCAAACCCCCACTGATGTTTTTCTATGGATAAGAAATACTTCGAGGTAGAGAATAGACACACACACAGGAACCCAAATTTGCAGATAAATATTTTATATATTAAAATAATGTAGGATTTACAAAGCTTCTTTCTGAAGCGGTTACAAACTTCTGCCAGATAAAATATTTGTAGGATAAACCCACAAATTTGATGGGAGATTGCTGCTCCACTCTCTGGCTATTGGCGATTGTTGCTTCTGTCCTTCTGCTGCTCTGTTGGTCGAAACCCTAGCTCTGTGGCTGCTCTGTGCACTCTGTTCCATTTGCTGCTCCTCTTCTCCTGCTATCCTCCAACTTCACAAAATGACAAATGGCCCGATATTTATAGGTGAGGGATGAGGACAAAAGGTGGGAGAATTTCACCAACAGGCTAACAAGAATTAAATACCGAAGGAGGGTTTATGTCCAATCACCGAGCGACCCCAACTACTCACATTCTTGGAAAATTAATACCTCGATTCCCGTGCTTGATTTTTGCTTTGGAAATTTGAAATGCGAACTGCCGAGATTGAGTTGCTTCATGGCAAAGCATTTTGGGGGGGCAAATATTTGTTGCTTTGCAGTGAAGCTTTTTCAGGGGATAGGTTAATTTTGCTTCGAGGCGAAGCTCCTTCCGAAGACAAATTGTAAGTGCTTCACAGCGAAGCGCTTACGGGCGTGGGAGATGGTTTAATATTTCCAACAATGCATAGCGAGAAAACAAACCCCCGTAATAGTTCCGAACACCATCAGCACGCCCACAACCATTCTGGCCATTAATACCTGCCAAAAATATATTCTATTTAATAACATGTTTTTCGTAGTTGTTTCTGGTATCAGGGAGGTCGATGTTTTGGTGACACTGTTCTATAAATCTCAAAGCTTTTGTGCGAGGAAAGAATATTTTGATGGTAAGCTGATTACTCTAATTTTTGGTGGGACGAAGGTGAGGAAAATACCGATGAAGGCGCACTCGAGAACGAGCCCAATGTTGTTGACGACCATCACCACCATGTTCTTCCAGCCATCGCTGACCAAAGGTGATCCATACAACGTGTAGATAAGACAGTTGAACAACACTATGGTGTAAGGAACCCCAGAGAAGTTCTCCGTCGATCTTTTTTTAACAATTCTCCAAAACATCACACTGTTTACAATATTTCTCTCACACATACATTAGCCACAGTCCAACGCGGAAATCATAGTTGCTAGATTTAAAAGCAACACGAATAAAAAAAAATTATGTCTATAAAATATGGAGAAGAAGATGCTCACATGGGTCCGCCATAGAGCATGAACGAAACTCCACTACCTGTATCCCAAAACAAGCAAACAAACAAAGAGCAACTTCATTTCAAATTTTGGAATATAAGCAAAATTTTGGTCACAAGAAAACATAAATTGGAAAGATAAAAACAGAAGGGTACCTAGAATTCCAATCCCGGTACGGAGGAGGTTGTTCACCATGATGATGATTTCCTAAGGGTAAACGAAGACACTGCAACCTTTGAAATCGAATACGGGGATGGAGCTGATTAGGGACACAACTGTTATTCCACTCTTGCACATGTTATGACAGGATAGGTTGGCGTACTACTTATAGATGGGGGCGAGAAGAATTGTGGTGCATTACAATAGATCACAGTTGCGGTTTTGTCTTGCCTTATGTGTCACAGGGTCTCCCTAAATGCATTGGATATTCTCGCTGATGACGACAAAGTAGAGACCAGCCTGCGGCTTTATTTATGAGGTTAATCCAAGGGAAAAATAAAGCATTCTACATTCCTCGTGGCGAATTTCCACTGCACCGCATTAGCACGGCGGCCGTACGAAGGCCCAATCGCTATAACTTTGTCTCGGGTCGACGTGATGTAAAAGAGCTCAGCACCCTCGGATACTCGTCGTTAAAATATTAAGATGGCGTGCACCGTCGATACCATAAACAGTGAAAATGGGAAAGCAGTTCCGTTATTGGAAAAAGCGTGGGAGGTGCTACCCCGTCGTATCATTTGGAGACGTCCATCGGTACCAATGAATGATTGATCAACTATTAAAGGACATACAGAATTCTAAAGGTTTTATAATTTTAGTGGAAGAAGAAAATTGCCTACTGCCTCACGTCTTACAAGGTTTCTATGGAGATAAAAGTACTATCTATCAACCCAAATCCGTTGAGGTGAGCTTAGTATGGTGTTTGGTTGCAAAAATTTGATGGTGTTCCCTTGGATGGATTAAACCCTGATGGCTTGGCTACTTTGGTTGGATGGTGCTTGGATGAATTTGTTGCTAGGGTTCTCTACTAGTAGTAGGTTCATGGTTGATTTGTGCCACTTTCTTCTAGATTCGATAATTTCTTGCTATATCTAGTTATTCTGGGGAGATAGGGTCAAATACCAACTCAAACTAATTGGCATGAAAGTGGGTTGTTATGTTGCAGTGGCTTTCAGCTTTTGGCTCCATGTTTTTTATGGGTTTCCTAACTTCGACGGTCTACAAAGATCTCTTTCTCCAATTTCAGCAGTGGTGTTGTGTTTGATCCCAGGGTTCTAAGGCTTATTTTTTTCAGGATCTTACCCTTCTCCCTATCAAGTGTGATGTGGTATGTTGCTATCTCCTTTTTCTTGTAGATGAGAGTAGTTTTTCTTGATTTTTTTTTTATTTTCTCCAGCATGATTTGTAGGTTTCATGGAATTTCTTGTGCAGATCTCATAGATGGTTTTTATTTTGTGGATTTTGTTGGTCGGTATTTCTAGGGTTGTTTTCTTAAACCAACTATTCTCATGAGCGGTTCTCTTATTATGTGCTTTGTTGGATATATTTATTGATTGTGATGATAGGATTCCATTGTTATCCTTTATTGTTAGTCGGAAAATTCTTTGATTTGGGTAATTTTTAGTTGTAAATTTATTTTTAATCTAGCATATTTATTATTCTTTTGTTTTTATCCATTGCTTTAGATTTAGAGCACACAGTGGTTTGACCATGGGACACTCTCTTGTATTTTCTTGATAAAAATATGTAGCTTATTTGCTAATATGTTGCTTCATTGAATTTTTGGGTTTGATTCGTGGAATCCACCTTAGTCATTCATGATTTCTTATTGCTAGATCTAAGGTTTGGGGTGTCTTTCAAATCCCCTTCTATTATCAATAAAAAAACTATATATATATATATATATAAGATAATATTAAAAACTTTCTCAATAGAAAATATTCAAAATTTTCCTAAATAAAAAACATCCTCACAATTTAAAGAATAAGGAATATTAAAATCCAAAAAAAAATCATATCTAAATAAGAATTAAAAAAAGTACCCTTTACTAAAATTTTTTAGAAAAAATGAATATTCTCTTAAGTTCTACTAGGATAGAAACATTTGAGTTTCCACTCCTCCATGTGTCAGGTGTACTCTCAGTGGTGTCTTCATCAGACTTGATAAGTTGTTCCACTCCTCCATGTTTTAGGTGAACTCTTAGTGGTGTCTTCATCAGACTTGATGAGTTGTTGTAATCCAACAAATCTCAATGATCAACTTTGCTATTTATACAAAGTTGATCCCTAGAATAAATTAATCAGTTCTATTTTGTTTCTTCAAATATTGTAATGCTATGTAGCTCTACTCTTGGGAATTCTAACATGGTATCAAAGCAAGGTAGATTCTGCTAGCATTCTCTCTTGAAGGAGGTTTCTTGAACTGGTTCTTAATCTCTTATTCTTTGATTTTTTAAAGAAAGAGGTTTTTTTCATATTGTAGTAATGCTCATATATACAATTTTTTTTTTAAGATATATGCTTATGGTAATAACTACTTGTTTATATAATATTGTTTTACCTTTGATGCAAATCTTTCAAAATTTCTTTATTCACTACTTTGTGTATGCATATTGAAATTTTTTTGCCTCTATAAAAATACTCCTTCTTAACGAACGCAACTTGCTTTAAAATAATTAAAGCAACGTTGCGTCCTGTTCTAGGTGTTTTTTAATTTATATTATTTCTTCCCCTCTTGAACGTAGCCATCACTACGTTTCACTTGAGAAGGAAACTAATATAAATCAAACATTTTTTTAGAGGCCCCCTATTTTTATTTGTCCTCCTACTTCACCTACGTTTATATTTTTTTCCCTTAAATTCCAGCTTGTTTGGATTTCAATAGCCTTCGCTACACATTTCATAACTTAGAAGGATAAGCGTTCGACATCCTTTTTCCTTCGCTACGTATCTTCTAACTCGGAGGAAAGGAAAAAACCATAGGCCCTTACTTTTGGTGGGCATTTAATTTTTTTGATCTTACAATCTCAAATCATTTTATCTTCATAAATTTTAATTAATGTAAGGATCGCTCTCCGCATCACCAATTAATGACTCTTGGTCTACCTACCTAGACCAACGTTCATAATTTTTTTTTCGAACGTGGCCTTTGAGACTGTCTCTCAATAGGCATTTGCCTCATTAATTTTTTATATTCTTTGAAGATCTTGAGATTTTATGAAGTGTTCTACTCGAATTTTATCATATATATTTGTCCTTCGATGCTTAAGAGGATATTATTTCCTCTTGTTATATAAACATATTTCTAAGCTTAAAATCATAACTCTTTTATAGTCCTAATATTTTCTTCGATAAAGCTTAGATTGATATTTGGTTGGGCCTATTTTATACTGTTCCCTATAAATCTCTGCAAGTGTTTTCTCTTTAGGTCAGTGTGTCGTGAGATAATTTGTTAAGTGAAAGATTCAGAATCACTCAGGTCACCACATCCTCTCTTCGGTGCCTTGCTCTTAGCATCTTTGATTCATTTTTTAAAGTTGGTATGTATGATTCTATGCCTTGGTGTCACTCCTCTCACTGCCTCTTCTATGTGTCATATGATAAGGTGTTATACGATGTTTTAAAATAATAAATTTTTATTAAGTACAGATATAGGAGTTTCATGTTTTTTGAACATTGCCATTGGAGCGGTGAACGTAGATGGCACCCTTCATCATTGCTTGCTCGTTGAAATGCGCTTTGTGGGCCCTTACTTGCTTCCTTTCAAGATATTTTTTGCACTGCATCCTCTGTCTGACATCAACCCCTTTAATTTAAGCTATATTATATTTATATATATATATATTGTAGCATGAAAAAAAATTCATTTCATTCCCTTTACTTTCCAGATTTTTCTTCGCCGGAAAATAAAAGGAGAATTGTAAAACTTTTAATAAAAAAAAAATTGTGGGGGGTTTATAGGTGCCTTTTGCACCTATACTAAGTTTGGGGGGGTGTCATTGCGTCAATTTTAGTCTTATTTTGCATTCTTTACTTTCGTTCTTAAGTTGGTAATATTAATTTTGTTTTTATATATTGCTTAATATTAAAAAGGTGTTGATTAAATCTTCAACCCTTAAGTAAAGAAATTATTAAAATATTTTTTTACTATTTTTTTATTTCATTAAGCAAAATTTTATATTAACAACTTAAATTCTCTATTTTCAAAATGTCTTTAATATTTTATAGAGATATTTTAGTGAATGAAAAATATTTCCTTTCAAAATAATATTTATATTAATTAACTTTTTTGGAATCAATTTGTTACATATGGCTAGCTTAAATAAAATAAAAGGGTATTCAATCCAATCCTTACATAATAAAGAATAAATAAAATATATCTATTCTTTCTTTATTATTTCATTAAGCAATTAAAAATCTTTGTGTTCAATTTATTATTATTATTTTTTGTTTGAATTTACATGGTGAAATCGATAGCCGCCACAAATTCGGGCAGGCTGTCCAGCTTTTATGGATGCCACAGTATTTCAATTTATTATTGTTGACAAAGAGTATTTTTTAATTATCTCTTTAAAAGCATTATTTCTCATTCTAAAATTCCTAAGAAGAACAAATAATTCATATCACCACTCACCTTATTATACATACTATTTAACTTATAGTTTCCCTCAAGTAAGGGCGAATTATTTGGTAAACAGTACAAGCCTAGTTGATATTCACCTATGTTCCAAGTATTATATCTAATCAAATACTTATAGTTTCCCTCTAGTGAGGGTGGTATTTGAGAAGAAAATATATATAGGCCTAGCATATTTGTTCTCTTAACCATAATTAATATCAAATTTACTCAAAATACTTATAGTTTCCCTCTCGTTAGGGTGGGTATTTATTGATTTATTTGGTGTTTCCTAAAATATTTGGCATATTTATCTCATGAACCTCATTAAATATCAAATAACCTCAAAATTACTTATAGTTTCCCTCTTAGGGCAAGTATTTTTGAGCAATTTGGTATTTTTTACAAGCTTATGTTGACTAACATCCATTGAATTCTCTAAATTAAAGTTAAATGGGGGAACTTTGGGTTAACTTCAAAATGAATTCAATGAATACAATTGATCCTCTCACTCCTCACAACTTTCATACATGGAAACCCAAAATTTTAAATCTCATTTCTTAGAAAGGGCTCACACACCTATTAGAAGAAAAGCAACCTGATTTCAAAAAAGAATATGAAATATTTATTCACAAAGGGAAAATGTATGAAACAATAGGTATTATAAGCTCTAATGTGCATGAATGTTTGTGGTTTCACATTGCATATTGTAAAACTCCTTATGAAAGTTGGGAGAAACTAAAGACCTTGTTTGGTAAATTAGATCAAATAAGATCAATGCAACTAGAAGTAAAATTAAAAAATCTATCTCTTGAGGACTTCAACAATATTGTTGACTTCCTCACCAAATTCAAGGAGGTCCTCATTCAATACAAAGGTAGTGGTAATACTAATACTAAAGAAGAATACATTTATCTAATCCTTTCTAAACTAAATGGTGTATTTCAAATCTTTGCTACCACCTTTCTATCTACCAAAGATGCTCTTGGTGCAACCTTTAAAATACCCTTTTTAGAAGAGTTTTGTGATAGACTAACTAGGGAAGAAACAAAACTTGCAAGATATGAAATATTTTCTTCGTAATCTTCCTCAAAATCCTTAGTAGCCTCCACCTCTTCTAAATAAAAAATCAAAAAGAAGGAAAAGAATCCCATAACTTGTACTCACTACAAAAAGAATGGTCACTCTATAAACAAATGCTGGAAAATATTACAACAACTAGAGGTAGCTATGAAGGATCAAAATATATAAAATAAAAATAAAATAGAAAAAACCCTTAATTTTCAAGGGAAAACCTCCAATTCTTCTTCTAATCACTGGGTTCTAGATTCTGGAGCAACTCATCACATGACTTCTTCATATGAGTCATTCTCTTCTATCTCCTCAAGTTCAACCTGTAGCATAGAAGTTTATGACTCTTCATTCATACCAATCAAAGGAAAGGGTGATATAACCATAGATGGTGGCTCTATCAATAATGTTTACTATGTTCCAAACATTGCCACAAATTTCCTATATGTCTATTATATCTGTACTTTTGGAAAAGGGAAAATTATTTTCTTTTCTCCAATAGAAGTTGAGATAAGAGACATTCAAGATCCCTATTCTCTCATAGCCAAAGAAGATATTGATCACAACACTCACATATTTCACTTCAAAGGATTCAAAAATCTAGAAGGGGCCTCTTTTTTTGTGGCTCATGGAGATTTTGAAAGCAAAATTTGGCATGAAAGGTTTGGTCATCTTAGTTACAACTACCTAAAGGAATTGAGAACCCATGAAATGGTAACAGGTTTATGTCAAGTCTCTTCTATTAATGGATTTTGTCCTGGATGTGCTCTTGGAAAGCAACATCAAGATCCTTTCCACCCAAGTAGTTATCTAAAAACTTCATCCTCTCTAGAATTAATCCATAGTGACTTGATGTATTTTCCATAACCTTCTTTCAAAGGATAAAATATGCTCTAACCTTTATTGATGACTTTTCTAGAAGAACTTGGGTCTACTTCCTAAAATATAAAATTTATGTTTTAGGTTAACTTAGAGATTGAAGAACCAACTCTAGAGGTTAACTTAGAGATTGATAATCAAGATGAAGAACTTGTAACTCCAACTCAATGTCTTTCCACTCCTTATACTCCTTCCACTATGCCAAAATGGGCCTACACCATCGTTAAGGAAGCTACTCCTTACATCCAAAATATTCCATCATCTAGATCAACCAACTCCATAGGCACTGGTCTTGTTTGTCAGTCTATTTCCTCTGATCCTCAGTCCTCCAAAGAAGCAACTGATATTAAATAATGGGATGATGCCATGGAAAAAAAATTATATTCCTTAATCAAAAACAAAACTTGGGATTTAGTTCCCTTGACTAAAGGAAGGAAATTCATTTTTTGTAAATGGATTTACAGAATAATGTATGATCCTAATGGATAAATTGACAAAAAAAAAAGGCTCGCCTAGTAGCCCAAGGTTTCTTTCAAATTTAAGGAATTGATTATACTGAAACCTTTGCTCCACTTGCTAAAATGAATTCTATAAGACTGGTTCTTACTCTAGTTGCTTCCCAAAAGTGGCCTATCTTTCAAATGGATGTAAAAAGTGTTTTCTTACATGGGGATTTAAATGAAGAGATATACATGGAATAAATTACTGGTTTCACTCAAGACTCCTCTCTTGTTTATAGGATAAACAAGTCTCTCTATGTCCTCAAACAAGCTGCTAGATATCGGTATGAAAATATGGACTCCTTCCTTATTTCCACAAGTTTTTCTCATTGTGAGTCTAATAAAACAATCTACATTTGGAGAGATGAAGGAAAAATCACCATTCTTGTTTTATATGTTGATGATATTCTAATCACTGGTAGTACCTTCAATCACATTCAGACTATAAAAGACTCCCTCTTTGAAAAAAAAAATATGGCTAATCTAGGTTTAGCTCATTACTTCCTTGGGATCCAAATAAATCAAACAAATATAGGTATTTCATTGTGTCAACAAAAATACACTCTAGATCTTCTTTAGAGGTTTAAAATATCATATTGTAAACCTTCTCCTACACCTTTTCAATCTGGCATAAATCTAAGTGCTTCGTTCTCATCCCCTCTATGTGATACAACTTTATACTGTCAGCTTGTAGGGAGTCTGTTATACCTTACTCATACTCATTTAGATATCTCATATGCTTTTGGCATCATATATAGATTCTCCCATCAACCTCACTTAAGTCATTGACAAGTTACAAAAAGAATCCTTCACTACTTACAAGGAACTACTCAATTTAAGCTCTTATATAAGGGAAAATCTATGGATATCATTGGCTACACAAATTTAGATTGGGTAGGTTTAGTAGAAGACGGATGTTCAACTTCTAGCTATGTATTTTTTCTTGGTTCTTTGCCAATAGCCTGGTTATGTAAAAGCAACAAGCAATAGTCTTATCTTCTACAGAGGCAGAATACAGGGAAACTATTTTAGCAAGTTAGGAAGCTCTTTGGCTTCATAAAATTCTAAGAGAATTTGGTTTATCCCATGATAAACCTATAACTCTTTGGTATGACAATCAAAGCACAATTCACATTGCATGAAATCTAGTTGAACGTCAGTGCACCAAGCACATTGAGATACATATGCACTTTATTGGATAGCACATTCAGAACAAGGACCTATACTTCGACTATATTCCAACTGAGGAGAAAATTATAAACATCTTCACCAAGTCATTTCCTTCTCCACTTTGCATACAGTTGCAAGAGAAACTTGGAGTAATACAGCTACATTGACACAGAGGTCTTCCACATCTCCTTTTACTATTGTATTCTTTGGAGGATGGTTTTTCCCTTGTGGTTTTTTTCATCATCTCTCCAAAAGTATATATTGTTCATGAGTACCTAATCAGGCCAAGTTTCCAGGACTCATTCTTTTTTTTTGTTGAGAGGATAATATTTGTCATTCGGATACATACCTCTATCTTGGATATTTTCTTGTAACAGATGGTTTTTCCCCAAGGGGTTTTTTCACCATCAATATATTTTAAATGAGTACCTCATTAGGCCATGTGTTCGAGACTCATCCTTTTATTGTTTTAAGATGATAATATTCACCATCCAAAGACAAACTTCTTCCTTATTTATTTTTTGATTGATGGCTTTTCCCATTGGTTTTTTACCATCTCTTAAGAAAATAAATCATTGTACATGAGTACCTCATTAAGCCTTGTTGTCGGGACTCATTTGTACAAACCACCCCTAGTATCACTTAAGGGGGGTGTTAGAATAAGTGAATATTCTCTTAAGTTCTACTAGGATAGACACACTTGAGTTTCGACTCCTCCATGTGTCAGGTGAACTCTCAGTGGTGTCTTCATCTATTATAATTTCCTAATAATAGATATGAAAAGCATTACACAAAATATGAAGAGAAGAGTGGAATTGATTGATTTATTCCAAGGATCAACTTTGTATAAATAGTAAAGTTGATCATTGAGAGTCATTGGATTACAACTCATTAGACTTGATGAAGACACCATTGAGAGTTCTCCTAACACATGGAGGAGTGGAGACTCAAGTGTGTCTATCCTAGTGGAACTTAAGAGAATATTCTCTTATTCTAACACCCTTCCTTAAGTGATACTAGGGGAGATTAATACAAATGAGTCCTGAAAACCAACACTAATGAGGTACTCATGTACAATAACTTATTTTTGAAGAGATGGTAAAAACCCAATGGAAAAAAACATCAATAAAAAGGAAGTAAGAGGCTTGTCTTCGTATGGCGAAGATTGTCCTATTTTTTAATAAGAAATATGAGTCCTGGAAACTTAGCCTAATTAGGTTCTCATTTACATTTTATAGTTGGTGAAAAAAACCCTATGGGGAAAACCAACTATGAGAAGAAAATAGGATTATCTTCATATGGCGAATATTGTCCTCTATATACAAAAAGAAATATGAGTCCCAAAATCTTGGTCTGATTAGGTACTCATATACAACATATAGTTGGTGAAAACCCCTATGGGTAAAACCAACTATGAAAAGAAGAGAGGCTTGTCTTCGTATGGTGAATATTGTCCTCTTTATACAAAATGAAAGATGAGTCCCGACAACTTGTCCTGATTAGGTACTCATATACAACATATAGTTGGTGAAAAAACCCCTATGGTAAAAACCAACTATGAGAAGAAGAGAGGCTTGTCTTCGTATGGCGAATATTGTCCTCATAAAATCAATCAAAGCAATTGTATTACTCTAAGCTTATCTTGCAACTAAAGGTAACACAAATAAGGAAATGACTTGGTGAAGATATTTATAATTTTATTCTCAGTTGAAATATATTCCAAGTGTATATCCCCATTCTAAATATGTTGGCATTTAAAGCGCATGTGTATATCAATGTGCTTAATGCATTGATGCTCAATCGGATTGCATGCAATATGAATTGTTCTCTTATTGTCATACCAAAGAGTTATAAGGTTTTTCATGGTTGAAACCAAATTCTCTCAAAATATTATGAAGCCAAAGAGCTTCCTGACTAGCTAAAATTGTTGCCCTGTATTCTACCTTTGTAGAAGATAAGGCTACTGCTTGTTATTTCTTGCATAACCAAGCTATTGGTGAAGAACCAAGGTAAAATACATAGCCTAAGGTTGAACATCTATCTTCTATTGAACCTACCCAATATGAATCTATGTAGCCAATGATATCCATGGAATTTCCCTTATAGAAGAGCCCAAAGTGCATAGTGCCTTGCAAGTAATAGAGGATATTTTTTTCTACTTTCCAATGACTGAAATGAGCTTGATGAGAGAATATATATAAGGCGAACATCATATGAGATATTTTGGTGAATATGAGTAAGGTATAATAGACTTCCTACAAGCTGAAGGTAGAGAGTTGCATCACATAGATGGGATGAGCAGGAAGTACTAATATTAATTCTAGATTGGAAGGGGATAGGAGAAGGTTTGCAATCTATCATTTTAAATCTTTGAATAAGATATAAAGTGTACTTTTATTGACACAATGAAATTCCTACATCTATTTGAGTTATTTGTATCCCAAGGAAGTAATGAGATTTACCTAGATCAGCCATTTCAAATTTTTCATAGAGGGAGTCTTTTATAGTCTAAATGTGAGTCAAGTTACTACCAATGAGAAGTAGATCATCAACATATAGAACAATAATGGTGATTTTGCCTTCATTTCTCCAAATGTATACTATGTTATCAGACTCACAATGTGAAAAACCTACGAAAATAAGGAAGGAGTCCATATTTTTATACCAATCTCTAGGGTCTTGTTTGAGGCCATAGAGATACTTTTTAGCTTACAAAAACGAGAGGAATCTTGAGTGAAACTAGCAGGTTGTTCCATGCACATTTCTTCTTTCAAGTCACCCATGTAAGAAAGCATTTTTTACATCCATTTGATAGATAGACCACTTTTGGGAAGCAGCCAAAGTAAGAACTAGTCTAACATAATCCATTTTAGCAACTAGAGCAAAGGTTTCTGCATAGTCAATACCTTCAGTTTGAGAAAAATATTTTTCCACTAGGCAAGTTTTGTGTTTGTCTATTTCTCCATCAGGTCCATATTTTTTTTGTAGATCCATTTACAATGAACTAACTTCCTTCCTTTGGGTAAGGGAACTACGTCCCAAGTTTTTTTCTTATTAAGAAATAAAATTCATTTTCCATCGCATCATTCCATTATTTGATACCTGTAGCTTCTTTGAAGGATTGGGGATTAGAGGAAATAGACTATCATACAAGACCAGTGCCTATGGGGTTGGATGATCTAGTAGATGGAAGATTTTAGATGTAAGGAGTAGCTTCTTTAAAAATGGTGCGGACCCATTTTGGCATAGTGGAAGGAGTAGAAGGAGTAGAAAGACATTGAGTTGGAGTTATAGGTTCCTCATATTGATTATCAATTTCCAAGTTAACCTCAAGAGTTGGCTCTTCATAATATTGAGGTTCTACTATAGGAGAAGGCTCAATGGAGGAAGAGGGGGATTGAGGATATTTTTGAGGGAATTTTCATCAAATTGGACATTCCTATGAAACAATACCTCATGAGTTGAGGGATCAAGGAGCACATAAGCTTTCATTTCCTCATAATAACCAATAAAGGTGAGTTGTTTTCTTTTATTATCTAGATATTTCCTTTTCTTCTTTGGTATGTGAGCCCAAGTAGTACACCTAAAAATATTTAAGAAGTAGACATTTGGTTTTGAGCCAAACCATGCTTATTTAGGAGTTAAATGGTCAATATATTTATGAGGTGTGTAATTTTAAATATAAGTGGCACAGTTAATAGCTTCAACCCAAAAAACTTTTGGAAGATCTCTTGAATGGAGCATGCAATTAGCCATCTCTTTTAATGTCCAATTTTTTCTTTTTGCAATACCATTCTGCTGAGGATTATGGGATACATAATGTTGATGAATAATGCCATGACTTGATAGAAATATGGAGAAATAATTACTACAGTATTCCCCCATTATCCATGTAAATTTTCTTGATTTTGCAAGAGGTCTGATTTTCAACTAAGGCTTTGAAGAATTTAAAGTGAGATAGTACATCACTTTTATATTTTAGGAAGTAGACCCAAGTTCTTCTAGTTCATCAATAAATGTTAGAGCATATTTTTCTCCTTTAAAAGAAGGTTTAGGACAATTCATCAAGTCACTATGGATTAGTCTTAGAGGGGATGCGTTTTTTAGAGAACCACTTAAGTGGAAAGGATATTGATGTTGCTTTCCAAAAGCACATCCAGGAAAAACTCCATCAATATAAGAGACTTGGGGTAAACTTGTTCCCATATTATGGGTTCTCAGTTCCTTTAGGTAGTTGTAACTAAGATGACCAAACCTTTCATGCAAAATTTTGATTTCAAGATCTCCATGAGCCACAAAATAGGAGGTATCTTCTAGATTTTTGAATCCTTTGAAGTGAAATAGGTGAGTTTTGTTATAAATATCTCATTTAGCTATAATATAATGGGGATCATGAAAGTCTCTTATCTCAGCTCCTGTTGGAGAGAAGAGAATTATTTTCCCCTTACCAGAAGTACAAATTTGATAGATGGAGAGGATATTTATGGCAATGTTTGGAACATAGAGAACATTATTTATAGAGCCACCATAAATTATTATCTCCCCCTTTCCCTTTATTGGAATAAATGAAGAGTCACCCACTTCTATGCTACATGTAGAGCTAGAGGAGATAGAAGAGAATGACTCATCTGAAGTAGTCATGTGATGAGTAGCTCCAAAATATAGAACCTAGTATTTAGAGGAAGAATTGGAGGTTTTCCTTTGAACATTAAGTGATTTTACTATTTGATTTTTATTTTCTATCTTTTGATCCTTCATAGCTGCCTCTAGTTGTTGTAATCTTTTCCAGCATTTGTTTATGGAATAACCGTTATTTTTATAGTGAGTACAAGTTATGGGATTCATTTCCTTATTTTTGAATTTTTCTTTAGTAAAGGTGGAGGCTACTAAGGCTTTGGAGGAAGATATCTCATATATTGTAAGTTTTGTTTCTTCCCTAGTTAGTCTATCACAAAATTCTTCTAAAGAGGGCATTTTAAAGGTATCACCAAGAGCATATTTTGTATATAGAAATATGGTTCCAAAGATTTCAAATACACCATTTAGTTTAGAGAGAATTAGATAAATGCATTCTTCGTCAGTATTTTTCTTTCCACTGCCTTTGTATTGAGCGAGGACTTCTTTGAATTTTGTGAGGAAGTCAATAATACTGCTAGAGTCTTCAGGAGACAAAGTTGTTAGTGAAAGCACGAGATTCCGGTCAAAGGAAACACCAAGTGCAATTGCATTCAAAGTTAAGCACGCCTAAGTCCTAGAAATATAAATTACATGAAACGAAAAAGAGACATGTTGGAAGAGACGCAATCAGATAAAGAAAAATAGCCCTTTCATTAATTTATTTCGATCTCTATTACAATAATGCCTCCTCCCTTTTCAGGGGCTAGGAGCGCAAATAGGGTTTGATTACAATCGCTGAATGATTCCTCCTTCCGCATGCCCACGATTGCAATGGGCGGGCCAAGATGATGTCGTCGCTGATGTCGATGAGTTTTTTGCCTCTGCTGCTTCTCCTGCGAACAAAGAAATGATCAAGACGTTAGTAGCACCTGCTGCAAATGAAAAGCATTCTCTCTCTAAAACTAACAAAATATGCATACGAATATTTGCCTGAAACAGTGAAAACAGTGAATCCAAATTACTTCAAAACCTGACAGAAAGTAAGGAAAGTTACCAGAAAGCCACTGCCACTGAGGCAGCTGGCCAATCCACCTTAAACTGGAATTCGTCCCTGGGAAGGACGAATTCTGACTGTAATTCGTCCCTGGGTGGGACGAATTCTTCTGAGTAGGAGAAACCGACCTGCTGCTGCTCCAATGTCGGATCCCGGGACCTGCAAAACTCCTGCAAATAGGGGGGTTAGGTAATTGGGGCCATTTTGGGATGACCCAGATGGTCGGATTTTCCCAATTTGGCCTCCACCTTCGGGAATTTGACCTTGACACCTGCAAGTTAGCGAAACGACAAAGCAATACAAAACGCCCTAAACTCTGACCAAAAGCTACAAAATTGCAATTATAGACTAATCAGACCTAGTAACATAGAATGCAATCTAAAAAATAATCTAAAGTGCTCAAAAACTAAGATTAGGACTTAGGAGGTGCGGGGGTGCCCAAGTGGGCCTCCCACCGTTGGCCCTCGATTTTGGAGCCAATCCACCAAGGATGGGCCCAAAACCTTTTAGGATTGGGGGGTCGGCGAATTGGTAGGTTCAGATTTCCATGCGTCGGATTTGAGTAAGGTTCGAGCTTCCAAAGGCCACCCAACAACCTCCCTTGCAAAAGAGATTGATGGATGTAGGAAGGTGAACAAAGGGGGATGCAAGTGAGTCTTCAATTCGGCAAGCACTCCGTTGCTTGAACACTCCTTCAACCTGTATGTTTTGGGTGAGAAAAGTCCCACCTTTTATAGACCCAAGGGGTCTCTTTTGGGAGGGAAGCACAAAAGCCAAGTGTTGGCCATGGGCGCCATGTGGCAGTCTTGTCTTCCCATGAGGGAGGGGAGTCCTCAATTGACTTGAACTTTGATAAATGCTTTTTGTAACAGTCCTCTAATGGCCCCTCTGTCCACTTACACATGCGTGCAAGGCAGGAGCCCTTAACTGACTATTCTGGGCTGCCACTTGGCACCATTTTCCTTTTTGCCCGTTAAGCTTAGAATTCGTCCCACCCAGGGACGGATTCAGAATTCGTCCTGGGGTGGGACGGATTCCATTTTGAATTCGTCCCTAGGTGAGACGAATACTGGGCAAAGTGTCCAAGTGTGCCAAATTGCTTCTTGACCTCACAAAATTGCTATGAAAGTGGTTAAGACCACTGTTTAACCTCTGAGGGCTGCCCTGGGGGCTGTGTTTGTCAAAGCGATCAGTGTTTGCAGTCACATAATCGGATTGGTGCTATTTTGGTGTCTACAAATGCCCCTTTTTGGGAAGCGCTACGGGTGACGTAGTGCTGAGCAAAAATAGATAACCAAAGCACTAATGATTAGGGTTTCTTGGTAACCTAACCAACTTTTGATGCCCCAAGTATGGAAAGGGCATGCATTCTTGAATCCTTGCTTCTGACGAGCTAAGGAATTTGATTTCAAGTATTAACTTGTTTTGGTGAGGTGTGACTTGAACTCAGACATTGATCAGTCATGAACAAGTGAAGAGACGCAATCAGATAAAGAAAAACAGCCCTTTCATTAATTTCTTTCGATCTCTGTTACAATAATGCCTCCTCCCTTTTCAGGGGCTAGGAGCGCAAATAGGGTTTGATTACAATCGCTGAATGATTCCTCCTTTCGCGTGCCCACGATTGCAATGGGCGGGCCAAGATGATGCCGTCGCTGATGTCGATGAGTTCTTCGCCTCTGCTGCTTCTCCTGCGAACAAAGAAATGATCAAGACGTTAGTAGCACCTGCTGCAAATGAAAAGCATTCTCTCTCTAAAACTAACAAAATATGCATACGAATATTTGCCTGAAACCGTGAAAACAGTGAATCCAAATTGCTTCAAAACCTGACAGAAGGTAAGAAAAGTTACCAGAAGGCCACTGCCACTGAGGCAGCTGGCCAATCCACCTTAAACTGGAATTCGTCCCTGGGCAGGACGAATTCTGACTGTAATTCGTCCCTGGGTGGGACGAATTCTTCTGAGTAGGAGAAACCGACCTCGTCGCTGCTCCAATGTCGGATCCCGGGACCTGCAAAACTCCTGCAAACAGGGGGGTTAGGTAATTGGGGCCATTTTGGGACGACCCAGATGGTCGGATTTTCCCAATTTGGCCTCCACCCTCGAGAATTTGACCTTGACACCTGCAAGTTAGCGAAACGACAAAGCAATACAAAACACCCTAAACTTTGACCAAAAGCTACAAAATTGCAATTATGGACTAATCAGACCTAGTAACACGGAATGCAATCTAAAAAATAATCTAAAGTGCTCAAAAACTAAAATTAGGACTTGGGAGGTGCGGGGGTGCCCAAGTGGGCCTCCCACCGTTGGCCCTCGATTTTGGAGCCAATCCACCAAGGATGGGCCCAAAACCTTTTAGGATTGGGGGGTCGGCGAATTGGTAGGTTCGGATGTCCATGCGTCGGATTTGAGTAAGGTTCGAGCTTCCAAAGGCCACCCAACAACCTCCCTTGCAAAAGAGATTGATGGATGTAGGAAGGTGAACAAAGGGGGATGCAAGTGAGTCTTCAATTCGGCAAGCACTTCGTTGCTTGAACACTCCTTCCACCTCGTATGTTTTGGGTGAGAAAAGTCCCACCTTTTATAGACCCAAGGGGTCTCTTTTGGGAGGGAAGCACAAAAGCCAAGTGTTGGCCATGGGCGCCATGTGGCAGTCTTGTCTTCCCATGAGGGAGGGGAGTCCTCCATTGACTTGAACTTTGATAAATGCTTTTTGTAACAATCCTCTAACGGCCCCTCTCTCCACTTACACATGCGTGCAAGGTAGGAGCCCTTAACTGACTGTTCTGGGCTGCCACTTGGCACCATTTGCCTTTTTGCCCGTTAAGCTTAGAATTCGTCCCACCCAGGGACGGATTCAGAATTCGTCCTGGGGTGGGACGGATTCTATTTTGAATTCGTCCCTGGGTGAGACGAATACTGGGCAAAGTGTCCAAGTGTGCCAAATTGCTCCTTGACCTCACAAAATTGCTATGAAAGTGGTTAAGACCACTGTTTAACCTCTGAGGGCTGCCCTGGGGGCTGTGTTTGTCAAAGCGATCAGTGTTTGCAGTCACATAATCGGATTGGTGCTGTTTTGGTGTCTACAGATGCCCCTTTTTGGGAAGCGCTGCGGGTGACGCAGATGCTTGAGCAAAAATAGATAACCAAAGCACTAATGATTAGGGTTTCTTGGTAACCTAACCAACTTTTGATGCCCCAAGTATGGAAAGGGCATGCATTCTTGAATCCTTGCTTCGACGAGCTAAGGAATTTGATTTCAAGTATTAACCTATTTTGGTGAGGTGTGACTTGAACTTAGACATTGATCAATCATGAACAAGTGAAGGGCATTTTTATCCTCAGGGGGAACCTTGTGTTCATGATTCACGAAATGCCAAGTGTTTGATTGATTTGATTGTTGCTTGTTTATCGCCCCAAGCAGGAGCGTGATTGTCTTTGTCAATGATTCTTTGAATGCATGTCGTTTTCCTTAATTGGGTGTGTGATTGTTGGTTGGTGACTAAGTGTGACTACCCCCTCAAGCGACGAATCGATGAGGGAATGACCTTCGTGAGAGAAGCGACGAGTCGCTTGACCCAAGATGACTTGTGCAAGGTTGCCTTTAGAGGGTTTACCGTTAAGCGTGTGCAATTTTTCCAACATATGGACCTATTTTTGGTGGGTGTTAACCCTTTTGGTGATGTCATAATGAGGTGAAATCGTCGAAAACCTATTTCCCGTGGAGCGGTCCGGCTATGATAGCCTTCTTGGGGAACTAGGAGAGCGATAATTTGGACCTCGACATCGATTTTCTTTGCCTAGAGGTTAAGTGCATGAGCACTTATGCCCGGCAATGTTTTTGTTGTGTTTTTGTTGAATTTTGTACTGTTTTTGTTGTTTTTGTGACACCATTTGGTGATTGAATTGTCGGCAATCCGTCCTCCCGTGGAGCGGTCCGGCTATGGTAGCCTTCTTCGGGAGTAGGATAGTGACAATGCAAACCCCGACATCAATTTTGCTATGCCAAGAGGTTAAGTGCAAGAGTACTTGTGTCTGGCAATGTTTATTGCTTGTTTTGTGTTGCATTTTTTTGTTGTTTTGTTGTTTTTTGTGACACCATTTTTGGGATTAAATTTTCAAAATCTGTCTTCCCGTGGAGCGGTCCGGCTATGGTAGCCTTCTTAGGGAGTAGGATAGTGATAATTTGTGACCCCGATGTCGATTTTGTATGCCCATGTTGTCAGTTGCATTTGCAATCCTGTCAGGCAGTTTTATTGTCTATTTTTAGTGCATTTTTAGTCATTTTTCTTGATTTTTTTTTGTGCTGGCCTGAATTCGTCCCTGGGTGGGACGAATTCCAGCTGGAGAATTCATCCCCGGGTGGGACGAGCGCTGATCGAGCGCTCGTCCCGATCAAGGACGAATTCCAATGCAAAAGGCCTATTTAAGGGCCAAAACTTGATTTTGGGCTCATTTGTGTCATTTTTTTCTTGCGATTTTGGAGCTCTGGGAGGAGGAGGTAATTCTGCGAAGCGAAGCGCTGCTGGAATTCTCTCTGCCATCATGAGTGCACAAACTGGTTCGAGCGGCGGAGCCGAGGCGAGACCTGTAAGTGACCCTAGGGTTTATTTTGCTTTAACTTAATGCATTGTTTTTGTGTTGCGCTTTTCAAAACTTTAAGATTTTTTTTGTGATGTTTTTGTTTAACAACTAAGGTTAGAAACCCTAGAATTGAAAATTTTATCTTTTTCATTTTTTATTTATTTTTTTTTTTTTGTTTGCTTGCAGGTTGTTAGGAGCCGCTACCGTGTACCCGCTGCCTTTACTGAGGCGCGGTTGGCCTTGACTGATGGTGACTGGGAATGGCTTGATGCCCTTGGGCTCAAGCAGGTGGCTCGACTGGAGCCTGTGGTTTCGGATCAGGCTATCACCTTCGATCAGCTTTGGGATCCGGGACCCTTTCCATCTCCTATTGATAGCGGGTAGACTTTTGGGATGATGATGCTTTCTATCTATCATGGTATGGGGGGATATTTTGAGTATAACCGGGAGGGAGATGAGGGGGGAGTAGGCATGATGCGGGGAGCTAGAGGGCCGCAGGTCCCGTAGGACCCACCACCACGGGGGTAGTTTCCCCCGTCGCACCGATCCCTGCGTGATCATGGTGGCCGAACGCCTTAGGTTGGGTTTTGGATATGATTGCGGGGTCTGAGGACCTTTTTGTAGCCTGCGGGCATCTTTTTTGATGATATATATATATATACCGGTTTTATTTTTGGATTTGTACATGTGATGATGTGATTGATTTTTGTTATGCATGTTTATTTATTTTGATGAATGCGGATGTTATGACGAATTGAAATGTTTTAGATGTCTATGTGATATGCAAATTGAAATGGATGAATGATATTTTTATTTATCTGGTTTTTCTTTGCTATTTTTGTATTTTCTGATGGTATCATAAGGATGATAAGTAGCGCAGATGGTTTTGGGATGAATGTAAGATTTTCTGAGATTCAGACAGTTTTAACTCACTATCCATGACTGTACTTTATCTTACAAGACTTTTGAACAAGGTATGAATCGGACCTGTTTTTGACCGAGCTATTTCACATCCCTGTGTGTGCAATTGAGTTCATTTAGTGGTATTTGTTAGGATACCGCCAGTGCCAGATGGGCTTTCAACCGAACTCGTACTGAGGATCACCTAATTAGCTCCACGAATTCCTTTGTTGTATGTACTAAGATTAATCCGCGATGTAATCCAGGATGCCATAAGCTAGCTCATCCACATGCAAACATTGATCTGTACGCAAGTTAATGTGACAGATATATCGTCATGCGGGAGGTTTACTTCTATTACCGAGTTGGTATTGAAGCTTGCCTTATGACCTACAGAATGCTGAGAGTTCCAGGGATTCAAGGTCAACTCCCTTCTTTTTTTTCAATTGTATTGGGATACTTGCTCTTTTGTAGTGATAAGATCATTGTTTATTTTGATTGATTTTTCTTTTGAGCAAGGGATTGGGGATATGGAGTGATGAAAATCACTGTTGTTTGTGCCTTTTGATGTGTGCACTATAGTTTGTCAAATTTTTGAGTTTTGACATTTTGCAAATTTTTGTGTTTTGCAACTATTGAGAACTTTAGGGATTCTTAGGGAATTGGGTAGGGAGGAAGCTTGTCCTTTTGCCAACTCTCTGCATTCTAGGGGTCATTCGCACAGGGGGATGAGCAAGATAACCGTTTCGCTTGTGGTGACCTAGATTATTTTGCAGGTTTCATCTTTCGTTCACACAATTTTGGGAATTTTAGTGTTTTGATTTGTGTTGGGATGTTACGTAACAAGGTGTATTTCAAGTATGACTCTACCTTTGTAAAATCCGTTCGACTTGGTACACTACATGGCTAAAGAGGAAAATGATGACTGAATCACTGAAACTCTTAGTACATTCCCAGACCACTGATCGTAGTGTGGTAAAATTTATGCATGGTGTTTTTGTTGATTTTGATGAATTCGAGTATGCCTAGAATTGAGATGCAAATCTTTGTTGATTTTGTTGATTTTTGTTGTTTTGTTTTTGTTGAATTTCTTGATTTGTTTGACCAAGAGATTGCGATAATCCTTGGAGCTTTTTGGTTGACCAAGAGATTGCGATAATCCTTGGAGTTTTTTGACCAAGAGATTGCGATAATCCTTGGAGCTTTTTGGGTGACCAAGAGATTGCGATAATCCTTGGAGCTTTTTGGGTTGACCAAGAGATTGCGATAATCCTTGGAGCTTTTTGGGTTGACCAAGAGATTGCGATAATCCTTGGAGCTTTTTGGGTTGACCAAGAGATTGCGATAATCCTTGGAGCTTTTTGGGTTGACCAAGAGATTGCGATAATCCTTGGAGCTTTTTGGGTTGACCAAGAGATTGCGATAATCCTTGGAGCTTTTTGGTTGACCAAGAGATTGCGATAATCCTTGGAGCTTTTTGGGTTGACCAAGAGATTGCGATAATCCTTGGAGCTTTTTGGGTTGACCAAGAGATTGCGATAATCCTTGGAGCTTTTTGGGTGACCAAGAGATTGCGATAATCCTTGGAGCTTTTTGTTTGTTTGTTTTTGTTGAATTTTTTTTTTTTTTTTTTTTTTGGTACATGGCTTTCTTAGATATGAAATGGTCGCAAATGACTGATATTCAAGGGTTCTGTTTCCTTGATACCGTCAAGAGAAGCTAGCCTGTACGTTCCTGGTCCTATTTTGCTATCAATGACATAAGGACCTAGCCAATTTGCCGTGAATTTGTCCCTCATATGGGACGGCAAATTAGAGTTTTGTTGGTTTTCCTTCAGAACCAGATCACCAACCCGAAAGTCTCTTAGGTGAACTTTCATGTTGTAAGCTCTCTTAAGCCGCTCTTGATAGATACGTAAGTGCTCGAGAGCATTAACGCGTCTTTCATCAAGCAACGTAAGCTGGTCTAACCGGGCCTGCCGTGCAGTGTCATCATCGATGAATTCTTGCATTGATATGCGGAGGGAAGGAATTTCCAACTCGAGAGGCATTACGCCTCTGAGCCATACACTAGTGAAAACGGAGTTGCCCCGGTGGGCGTCCGAATGCTAGTGCGATAGGCCCAAAGGGCAAGTGGGATTTGTATGTGCCAATCCTTATGACTGTCTGCGACGGTCTTTTTAAGGATGGCGACTAGCGTTTTGTTTGACGCCTCGCTTGCCCATTTGCTTGCGGATAATAGGGTGTTGAAAAGCTGTGCTGAATTTTGTACTTTGTGGTTAAAGCACGCACGTCTTTGTTCTTGAATGATGGCCCATTATCCGAGATTATTTTGGATGGAATACCAAAACGACATATGATGTAATGCAAAATGAACTCCGCAATGCGGGGTCCTGTCGTAGAGGTTAACGGAATTGCTTCCACCCATTTGGTAAAGTATTCTGTGGCCGTTATGATAAACGTGTGACGGCCTGACGATGCAGGGGAGATCTTTCCGATTAGATCGAGGCCCCACTACGAAAATGGCCAAGCAGACTGGACTGTCTGTAGGGCCTGGGAAGGTGCGTGCATCAGATTGGCATGATGTTGACATTTTACACACCTCTTGACATACGCGCAGCAATCTCGCTCTAAAGATGGCCAATAATAGCCCATGCGAAGAATGCGCTTTGCAATGGCCATACCACTGAAGTGGCCGCCACATGTACCGTCATGCGCTTGGGTGATCGCCCAAGTGGACTCTTGTTGGTCCAAGCAACGAAGAAGAATTCCGTCGTAGCTGCGACGATACAAAATGTCTCCTATCAAGACATATTTTGCCGCTTTCTGTTTGAATGTTCGTTTTGCGGCTTGCGTCAATCCAAAGGGTAGATTACCTAACTTGAGGTAATCTCTTATGGGTAAATACCAGTCCTGTTGATCAGATACCTCGACAGTTTGAACAGCCAATCCCTTTTGGAGTTCTTCCCTAACAAATGCTGATTGGGATAGAACTTGTAAAAATAGCGTTGTGTTGCTATTAATGGGAGTGGGGGAGAACAAAGACCCCCAATTGGCGTGTTTCAAATAGTCTCGGATTCGAAAGAACTTATCCGAAGATGGTTCGATCTGGATCATGTGGATTCCTGGCGTCAAGTCTGAGCTTGCGCGCTCCATCGCGGGTTGCGATAAGGTTTTGACCTGAATGGTTGTTATATCACCGGAAAGGTCTTGCGGGATTAGTGACCCCAAGGAGGCCATTGTGTCCGCAAAACGATTCGATGATCGAGGGAGTGCCTCGATGTCATACCACTCAAGTTTTGCCAGGAATTTATCCACGAGGGCTTTATAGGCCTTCAGAACTGGGCATTTGCATTGATATACCCCTTTGACTTGATTGACGATTAACAGCGAATCGCCAAAGATGTTCAATCTTTTGATGTTCATGGCGATTGCTTGTCTGAAGACCTAGGAGCAAGGCTTCATATTCTGCATTGTTGTTGGTGCACTTGGAAGTTTAATTTAAATGACAGGGGCATTGGAGCGCCCTGCGGTGTGAAGAATACAATTCCTGCGCCACCACCTTGCTCGCATTTAGAACCATCGAAAAATAAGGTTATGTCGGCCTGAGACTCAAGCTCTTCAGAATCTGGCGATTCTGAGACATGGAAGACCTCATCATCGGGTAGTTCTATGACCAGAGGCTGATCGTCTTCAAGAGGAGCCTCTGCTAGTTGATCGGCTATGACTTGTCCTTTTATAGATTTTTGCCCAATAAACTCAATGTCAAATTCCGTCAACAACATGATCCATTTCGCCGTGCGGCTACTATGATAAGTACGACTCATCATGTATCGCAATGGATTCTCCTTAGACACAACATACGTCGTGTTGCTCGGCATGTAGTGGCGTAGCCTTTTGGTGGCAAACACCACTGCCAAGCGAGTTTCTCAACGTATGCATAGTTAAGTTCGTAACTGACCAGGGTGCGGCTAAGATAGTAAGTAGCCTGTTCTTTGTGAAGTTCATTCTTCTGGGCTAGCATTGCGCCCAATGCCACCTCAATAGCTGAGATGTATAAGTAGAACGGCACACCTGGTCTAGGCGGTGCCAATCTCGGCGGCGAAGCCAAGTATTGTTTGATTTCGTCAAAGGTCGATCGGCACTCGTCATCCCAATGAAATGTGACCCCCTTGTGCAATAGTTTGTTCATTGGTCGGCATTTGTCGGATAATTGCGCTATGAAGCGTTTAATCGACGCGACCTTTCCTTGCGGACTTCGAGCTGCTTGATAGTGGTTGGGGGAGCCATTTCAAGGATTGCCTTGACTTTGTTTGGGTCCACTTCGATGCCTCTTTTGGAGACTATAAAACCCAAGAGTTTTCCGGATGTGACGCCGAACACGCACTTCTTGGGATTCGATTGACCTTATGCTCTATGAGGCGATCGAGAATCTTGCTTAAGTCACCGAGATGATCTGAGCGCAAGATAGACTTGGCTAACAAATCATCCATGTAATCTTCCAAAGTTTTGTGCATGTAATCGTGGAAGATATACGTCATAGCACGTTGGTATGTAGCGCCAGCGTTTTTAAGGCCAAAAGGCATGACCTTATAACAAAATGTCCCCCAAGGCGTTGTGAATGCCGTTTTGAGTTGGTCTTCAGGATTGATACGAATTTGATTGTATCCTGAGAAACCGTCCATTAGGGAGAGCATTTCGTGACCTCGTTGTAGCGTCTACCAATGCGTCGATGCTTGGCAAGGGGAAATCATCCTTAGGACTCGCTTTGTTTAGGTCTCGAAAGTCGGTGCATATGCGAATCCTCCCGTCGGGCTTCTTGACGGGAACCATGTTGGACAACCATGGCGGATAATCCACGCAGATGACAAATTGTGCATCCAACAGCTTTTGCAATTCGTCTTTGACCATCAAGGCCACTTTTGGGTGCATCTTTCTTAGTTTTTGCTTTACTGGCTTGATTTTCGGATCAAGCGTTAAATTGTGCATGACTAGCTGCGGGTCTAGTCCTGGCATATCTTTGTATGACCATGCAAAAACCTCCTTCTTTTCTTTGAGAAGGGCAATGTAATCGGCTTGCTCTTCGGGGGAAAGGCTTACCCCCAGCTTGAGAATCCTTGGATTCATTGGATCCGTGCCGATGTCTACATCAATCGTCTCTTTGACTGACATGTGAGATCCGTCCTCCAAGCCGATGTGGAGTTGGGATTAAATGGATATCATCAGCTGAGTTAAGATCTGCGTTTGGGACCTCGGGTCCCTCTTCAGCTTGAAAAATATCTTGAGTTGTCCTTGGGGTAAAATGAAGCATTTCACCGAAAGGCCGATGCTACGATGGTGACAATGGTGAATTGACGCGATCCCGATCAATGGCATCCATGTTTAGATGCAATGACCGTGATGGATCGGTCGGATTGCGGATGGGTGTGGTCAAATCAATGGAGATCATGTGGATGGAATGAATTTGGTCTCCAGAACCACGGGTGTGATGACTTGATTCTTTCAGATGTTCCCTATACTCTGGATCTGGCTCTACGGGAACAGGCACGAATGGATCCTCTCTAGGTGCAAATTCGTCTCTATGTGCGAAAAGGAAGGCGGGGTCTTCCCTTGGTACTGTTGTCTTGATGGGATCTTGAGGTGGACGATGCTCATCTTGAATTTGGAGCCATAGGCCTAGCACTTGGTCCCACCTCGTTGGGTCTAAGTGCCATTCATGTCCCAATCGTATACCCATTTGTCCCATTAGATCTTCATGGGTTAGAGCGCGGTGATGTCGTCGCGCATGTCTGAGATAGTCCATCTCAGTCTCGTCTTCTGAATCGCTTTCATAGATCCAAAATTGTTCATCCTCTTCAGCATCTGTTGCTTCCGACATTGAGGACTCTTCCTGTTCCAGTGAATTAATCTGGTCCCATTGCGGTTGTTCCACTCTTAGTGGAGGGACCTGATTCTTTTGAGACTGTGTTATTTCGTCTGGAACCTCTAAGGGGAACAGTTTCAGAAAAATATCTGGAAGCCGTTGTTGTTCTCTTTGAGGACTGCTCTCTGAACTTTCACCTCTCTCTAGCAAAGGAGAGGGATTATTGCTATTTCCAGGGGTGTTTGTAGACCATGGGAGATAATCCCCCAATGTGTATTCTGTGTTTGGATTGGCGTATGGGTCTTGTGCCAATCCCCCTGTTGCCTATTTCTAGGCCTTGCATGTTTTCAACCAAGATGTCTAATGGCAGGGGATGGTTGAACCCTACCCCCGACTTGTCATATGGCATCTGATATCTTGGTTGGCAAAGGATCCGCATCCCTTGCTCATATCTGCCTAGCCCATACCCATGCCAATTGCATTGTTCGAGATATTTTAGGGCAAATTCGGGTTCGACAGATAATTGATGTTTTCGACAAAAGGTTCTTCATCCTGTTTCCTTTTGTTCGCATGGTTCGGAACCATGATCAAGGCCCCCATACACAAAATTCGTTTGGTTCGGTGGGTAGCCTAGAGGGACGATTGTTCCAATGGGAAGGCGAGGTCTTCCCATGTCTTGTACTGACTCCAGTGTGGGGGTTGCCACAACATTTTGCACTATGTACTCTCCCAGGCCTGTACTGGCCATCTCAATAGTGATTGTTGATGATTGGGTAGGAGGAAACGGTAGTCCTTCCTGAGTCCATTCCATGTTTGGTTGTTCAGGAATCTTGGTTTCCGTTGCGTTGGGCGCTTCCTCTGTTGATATTGCTGAGATCGTGGGCAACCCCTCTTCTAGAGGCTTAACCTCCTCCATGATTTGCTTTCCCTTGTCCTTCTGTTGGGCCACGATAGGTGGCGTTGATGATGAAGGAGCCAATGATGACGTCTCACCTGGTTGGGATTTTGCCTTATTGGCCACCGGTGGTGCCTGCGGTATCGGACCTTGTTTAGATGGATTTAATTGAAAATCCAAATGCGTTGATGGGAGGGTCGATTGAGGTATGAATTGTACCGCATTGCAATACTTGAAGGGCTCTAAGTCCATTGGGACTACATGTATTTGCCCTTCATAGGCATACTTCAAGCACTGGTGTGCGATCGAGGGGACACACTTCATGTCCCTGATCCAAGGCCGCCCTAGCAATATGTTATAAGCCATTTCGCCTTCCAACACATGGCACAGTGTGGGTATTGACTTTTGTCCTACCTGTATAGGCAGAACAACCGTGCCGACTGTCGAGCAAATTGCATCGTTAAAAGCTCGCAGTGTGTACGTGGAAGCTGTGATGTGAGAGGCTGGCAGTTTTAAATGCTTTAACGCTGCAGCAGTGGTTATAATGTTACTGGACGAGCCAGTATCTATCAACACTCTCTTGTACGGGATCCCGTTGACCCGCGCGATAACGTGCAGGGGTGGATCCGGCATGTCATTCGATATTGTTTTGACCTCATTTTCTTTGAATGTGATGACAGGCTCCGTACATTGTTTCACATGTCCCACGAAGGCGTTGAAAGAATTAGCTTCGTGGGGTTGTACTTCAATGGCTTTTAAGATGTCCATAAGAGCTTCTCTATGTGGAGCTGATTGTTGAATAAGCTCGTAGATGGACAGCCTAGCTGACGTGGTCCGCAAACTCTGCGTGAGTTTGGTTCGTATCGTGACCTCAGGTCTAGGCGGAGGTAACTGCGTTGGGCGTTGTTGAGGCTGCGATGTCGACGGAACTTCCCTCGCGGGTACCTCGGGGGCAACTGCTGGGTATTTTCTGTTCCTTGTTACAATGCTAATCATTCCCACAAATCCTTGTGCGGGAAGATCTTGTCGCACCTCGTTTATTTGGAGCGGTTTTGTCCGTGCCTCGTGGGCGAGCAAGGGGTCCTTGAATACCCCCATTTGTTGGTTGTTAGGTGCGATGGGGTTGTCCACGACCAATGTTCGATTGTCGATCAAATCCTGGACTAGTTCTTTGAATTTCCAACACCCATTTAGGTCATGTCCTCTGCGTCTATGAAATCTGCAATACAATTCCTCCCTATACCCCCTAGGCTTGGGAACGTTAGGGTCAAAAATTTGGATTTCTGGCAGAGTAACTAGATTCGCCGCTGACAAGCGGTCAAATAAGGAGTCCCTAGACTCCGCATACGGGGTGAATTGTCGCCTAGGGCGACGCTGCTGATACTGTTCCTGTCTCCTGTTATCTCTTTCGTAAGCAGGAGGCACTGCCTGGTAGTTAGCCTTTTGAGGCTACGTTTCTTGCACAGGCGCTGGGACATTTATCGCAACTTGGTTGATTGCAGCGTGTTGTGGTTGCGTTGTCCCAGTTTTAGTGGTTTTATTCCACTCTTTCTTCTTAGGCTTGGCAATTGCGCCTTCGCCTATCTTAATCTCTTCTATGACTCTGGCTTGCGCCAAAGCTTCTTCTAAGCTGTCGTATTGTCGCAGCAACAATAGACCAGAGATTGATTTTAAACAACTTTTCATGAACATTTGCGTGAGGTCCGACATGGGAGGACGGTAGGGTAACTTAGAAAGCAAAGCTCTCCATCGGTTCCCGTACGCTGCCATTGTTTCCTCCTCAAATTGTTTAAGGCTAGCAAGATCACTAAGTGATGCCTTCTTCCTTGTGTTGAAGGCGAAACGTTCAAGAAACGCATCTACTAGCTGATCTAAGTCGCTTATGCTGTGTTTGGGCAGCTGTGTGAACCAATCCGAGGCAGGGCCTACGAATGTGGTTATGAATGTTCTAAGCAATAATGCGTCATTATCTTGAATGCCGAAGCATTGGCTTAGAAACCGTGTAACATGTTCCTGTGCGTCCTCTTCACCTTTAAAAACTGCCAATTGAGGCAACTTAAAGTGTTCGGGGTAAAGAGGTGTAGGCACTGAGGGATGCACCGGATTATTGCGGAGTAGACGTAATGTGGGTTTTTGATGCCCAGCAGCTTTTGTCTCCACCGACTCTAAACGCTCCAATAGCGCTTGGTATGCATCGGAAGATTTTATTTCTTCCTCTCTTGTTCGCTCTTGTTGCAAGTTACGGTAAACTGGAGGCCTATGGAGGGGTGGCCGAATGGCATCCTTCCTGCCTTGATGGGGAGTTTCGATATACTCCTCTTCTGGTTCATACTCCTCGTAAAATTCTTGAGGAGTCTCAGGGCGAAACCTATGACCCTGATCAAGTTCTTGTTGAAGGTACCCATCATTGTTTCGGGGAGTTGCCTCCCTCTCGAATCTATGGGGTCTTGGAGGCAGAGCTTGACGAGGTCGTGGAGACCTGTCTTGCGCCAACGGATTACGCCTCTCATACTGTTCAGCTCTTTGGATGCGAGGGGTTGGCCCCCTCTCAGGTATTTCATAGCGTAACTCATCCGCTTCGCGTTGCATGCGTTCTTTATCCAAGCGGTATTGATACTCTATCTCTTGTTGACTTTGTTTAAGCCGCATGATTTGGGCTTGACGGGTGGTATATCTGGCGACAGCCGGATCAATTTGTTCTACCCTATTTTGTTCGGAAGGTTCAAATGTTCCTCCTATGGGTTTACCTCGATTTTGATGCTCTAAGGTTTCAATGGGTCGCTTCCCTCTGTCGAGGTAGGCGGTATGTGCTCGAGGTTCTGGCCTCAAGGGGTGATCATGATATCCTGCTGGTGCGGAAATGCAAGGTTCCCGCATTGTTTGTTGCTCTCGAGGAATGCGATGGTTTTCCTCATACTCCCTTTCACGAGTGTAAATGGGATGGGCGGAGTTAGGTCGCCCTATGTAAGGAGCCCTGCGCTCCGGATTTGGTCTCTCTGTTCTGATGATAGGTAAAGAAGGGACGCCATATCCATGTTGCCCCTCTAAATGGACAGTGTGCCTGTTTAGCGCTTCATTGCGCGGTGGCCACTCATGCCTACCTTCAAGAGGTGATTCTCTATTTATGTCAAGGTCTACATGTAAGGCATCTTCCCGAAAGGGGCTGCTTTGAATAGGCATACCCCACCGAGGATTCTGAATTGGATTCTTTTGTAGGTTTGACCTATAAGGCGGTATAACCAAATCCTCAGGACTGAAGTGAAGGCAACTTGTGCTTGCTTTTTGTGTACCTTCCGGAGCTTCTGCCCTTGATTGGGCTTGACTGCGGGTGTACACCATTGCGGTGCTTCTATGCTATCTAAATAAGTTTTTATCTCGTTTTTATGATTTTTTTTTTTTTTTTTTCTACACTAAGCAGAATTAAACACACACATTCACAAGACCGTGATTATCTCTTTTAAGGATTCTTGGTGTGCCCTAGACTGGTTTAGTGCATTTTGATGTTTTGTTTTGTTTTTGTAGGTTTTGTAGAACGTTTAAATGCATCATGTAGGCTCTTATAACTCCAAAAAGGTCGCCCCTTCAATATACCAGCCAGGCCGATATACCAACCTCTCTATATACCCGCCCTTACGAGAGGGAGACTATAGGTACGTGAGAGCGGAAGGTACGTGGTACGTAGGCGGTACGGAAGGGGGATTGTCCTGTTAATGGCACCTACCATAGAAAACTTATCCTCGCGCGCATGGGAATCACCCCAGCTACGCTCGGTCTGTCTTCGTCAGGATTTACGCCTAACAACAGTTGACAATCGGGAAATGGATGCAAATCAAGCCAAGGCGGTGATTAAATCCACCAATGGTCTTGATCAAGGGTTGGGGTCTTACGACCAGCTCCTTGGTTTAAAGTTGTTTCGTGATGTGTGTGGGATTCGTTTTATCCAACAAAATGAAACTAGCATACATGACTTTTCCTAATGCAATGCAAGATTAAATGAAAACAATTAACGAAACAGAAACAGAAATAGAAACAGAAAAATATAACAGAGATCATGAAAATCCCTACCTCTTCTCTGCCTGCTCCTGTTGTCTCTGAATTTTTGCTCTGAAAATCCACAGACAGGAATTCGTCCCTCTGGGAGACGAATTGCAGAACAGAATTCGTCCCACCCAGAGACGAATTTGAATTCGTCTCAGGGTCAGACGAATTGCAGAAAAGGATTCGTCCCTGTCAGAGACGAATAGCAGTCTGCAACAAAAAAAGATGTACCTGTCAAGCACAAACACAAAAATTTAATCGGTTTTCGTGATTTCAAAAACCAGGGAACAGAGTCCCACCGTGATCGCCACTGAAAGCACGAGATTCCGGTCAAAGGAAACACCAAGTGCAATTGCATTCAAAGTTAAGCACGCCTAAGTCCTAGAAATATAAATTACATGAAACGAAAAAGAGACATGTTGGAAGAGACGCAATCAGATAAAGAAAACACAGCCCTTTCATTAATTTCTTTCGATCTCTGTTACAATAATGCCTCCTCCCTTTTCAGGGGCTAGGAGCGCAAATAGGGTTTGATTACAATCGCTGAATGATTCCTCCTTCCGCGTGCCCACGATTGCAATGGGCGGGCCAAGATGATGCCGCCGCTGATGTCGATGAGTTCTTCGCCTCTGCTGCTTCTCCTGCGAACAAAGAAATGATCAAGACGTTAGTAGCACCTGTTGCAAATGAAAAGCATTCTCTCTCTAAAACTAACAAAATATGCATACGAATATTTGCCTGAAACAGTGAAAACAGTGAATCCAAATTGCTTCAAAACCTGACAGAAGGTAAGAAAAGTTACCAGAAGGCCACTGCCACTGAGGCAGCTGGCCAATCCACCTTAAACTGGAATTCGTCCCTGGGCAGGACGAATTCTGACTGTAATTCGTCCCTGGGTGGGACGAATTCTTCTGAGTAGGAGAAACCGACCTGCTGCTGCTCCAATGTCGGATCTCGGGACCTGCAAAACTCCTGCAAATAGGGGGGTTAGGTAATTGGGGCCATTTTGGGACGACCCAGATGGTCGGATTTTCCCAATTTGGCCTCCACCCTCGGGAATTTGACCTTGACACCTGCAAGTTAGCGAAACGACAAAGCAATACAAAACACCCTAAACTCTGACCAAAAGCTACAAAATTGCAATTATAGACTAATCGGACCTAGTAACACAGAATGCAATCTAAAAAATAATCTAAAGTGCTCAAAAACTAAAATTAGGACTTGGGAGGTGCGGGGGTGCCCAAGTGGGCCTCCCACCGTTGGCCCTCGATTTTGGAGCCAATCCACCAAGGATGGGCCCAAAACCTTTTAGGATTGGGGGGTCGGCGAATTGGTAGGTTCAGATGTCCATGCGTCGGATTTGAGTAAGGTTCGAGCTTCCAAAGGCCACCCAACAACCTCCCTTGCAAAAGAGATTGATGGATGTAGGAAGGTGAACAAAGGGGGATGCAAGTGAGTCTTCAATTCGGCAGCACTTCGTTGCTTGAACACTCCTTCAACCTGTATGTTTTGGGTGAGAAAAGTCCCACCTTTTATAGACCCAAGGGGTCTCTTTTGGGAGGGAAGCACAAAAGCCAAGTGTTGGCCATGGGCGCCATGTGGCAGTCTTGTCTTCCCATGAGGGAGGGGAGTCCTCCATTGACTTGAACTTTGATAAATGCTTTTTGTAACAGTCCTCTAACGGCCCCTCTGTCCACTTACACATGCGTGCAAGGTAGGAGCCCTTAACTGACTGTTCTGGGCTGCCACTTGGCACCATTTGCCTTTTTGCCCGTTAAGCTTAGAATTCGTCCCACCCAGGGACGGATTCAGAATTCGTCCTGGGGTGGGACGGATTCTATTTTGAATTCGTCCCTGGGTGAGACGAATATTGGGCAAAGTGTCCAAGTGTGCCAAATTGCTCCTTGACCTCACAAAATTGCTATGAAAGTGGTTAAGACCACTGTTTAACCTCTGAGGGCTGCCCTGGGGGTTGTGTTTGTCAAAACGATCATTGTTTGCAGTCACATAATCGGATTGGTGCTGTTTTGGTATCTACAGTTAGTTCTTCTTCTAATTGAATTGATATAATTTGATCTACTTTTCCAAATAAGTTTTTTAGTTTCTCCCAACTTTCATGAGGATTTTTACAATATGTAATGTGAAACCACAAACTTTCATGAACATTAGAGCTAATAATACCCATATTTTCATACATTTTCCCTTTGTGAACAAAATTTGCATATTCTTTATCAAACTCATGTTGGTTTTCTTCTAAAAGGTGCATGAGCCCTTTCTGAGAAATGAGATTTAAAATTTTGGGCTTCCATGTATGGTAGTTATGAGGAGTAAGAGGTTCAATTGAATTCATCATTTTGACACAAAAGAAAAGTTGAAGTTTTAACCAATATATCCCCCCTTAGAACTTCAATTTTTGGATTAATGCAATTGATTTTAAAGAAGATATGAAGCTTTTCAAAATATCAAATCTCAAAATACCCACCCTAACAAGAGGGAAACTATAAGTATTTGAGTTTGATATATATTTTCTTTGAAATGCCAAATCCCTTTAATTTTCTTCACAATACCTGCCCTAACTTGAGGGAAAATATAAGTAAGGAGAAGAATTTTCAAAGGACTATAGGATTGAAATGCAGAGTTATCAACCAGACATAAATATGGATAAATCAATACTCACCCTTACTAGAGGGAAACTATAAGTAAGAGAGATATCCAATATTTTAGTAAGGTTGATGAAGAAAAATATATGCCAGGCCTTTATACCAATTACCTCCAAAACTTGCCCTTACTTGAGGGAAACTATAAGTGTTTAGAGACAATGATACATGGAACGTAGGCAAATATATTTTGAGGAAAACTTATAAGATTTGGAAAATTATAGAGTTTTCTCTTAAGTGAAGATATTTATATTTAAGATAAATTAAAAAAACACCTTTCTAAATAATTTAAACCAATTTACTGGATTGAATGCTTGTACCTTTCTTGGTGCTTTTAGAAGCGTAAAAGGTTTAAAATGATTATGGCATGGCGGTTATAGGGGTGGACTACGCGAAGATCTATGTGGTGGCTTCGGGGTGGACAACGCAAAATACTATGGCGACCATAAAATTTGACAACCTAATTGGATTCGTTGCGGCTACCGATTCCACCATCTTAAAATAATAATAATAATAATTTAAACCAATTTTTTTTACCATATATAAGAAAATATATGAAAAAGTGTAATAAATGTTTTGAAGAGGTTTGAAATTTTAGAGATTATCTTCTTATTGAAATATGTAAGGAATATTTCAGCAATAACACATTTAAAAAAAAAAACTATTTAAAAGGAACTAAATGAATATATAAGAAGATACAACCCCCCCTTAAATAATTTATTAAATTTGAAATTTTTTGCTTTGAAGTGGTTTTTATATTTGAGTATCTTCTCTATGAAATAAATAAGGGAAAATTTCAACAATAAACACCTTATAAATTTGTTTTACTTAAAAATAAGTAAATGAACTTAGAAGAAGATAAACAAAAATATACAACCCCCCTAAAGATAAGAAACACAAATGTGCAATAATTTACACACAACCCCCCCCCAAAAATTTTTTTTTATTATAAAGGTTACAAGATTGACTCACGATTGAAGAGAGCCTTTTGAGGAAAAATAAAAGGCTCTGATAAAAGGAGTCAAAGGAGATGACCTTCAAAAATTGAAGGATCGATTGAAATGAATAACCAATATAAAAAGATATAGCAAAGAGGAGAATTAGAACTTATTACAATATTTCATCCTTTGAGAAAGATAGACACTCAGAATAAATGGAGATGCCTTCTTAAATAGCTTGCAACCAAAACATTAAGATTCGAAAAAAAAACTAGAGTCTTCCTCCTTGAATATGTGGCACTCTCGACCTCTACGGGTATCAACGTAGCAGAGAAGAGGCTCCCAAGACGTCAAGGTTGAGACGTTCTTCCTATATAGCTTGGAAGAAGCTATTTGCATATACAAGAATTAACGAACCAAAGAAGAAGCACAAAATAAATAAATGAAAATTATATACCTTAAGTGCTAATTTTGATGATAAAAATATCCTAGAATGGGCTTTTCCGAGATCAAAGGTCGATAGATGTCACTGTGGAGAGTGCCTTAAGAGCCATGACTACTGACGATCCAGTTATCCTTATAGTACAAATTATAAAAAAACTGTTATATTTTATCACGAAACAAGATATTATTTCAAACCAGAACCTTGAGAATAGTGGAACTTCGTAATACAATGCTATGTAGGGTATGGAGGTTTTATGGACTTTTGTTGAGAGAGCGCCGTGAGATTTTGACGTAAATTAGATCTTCAATTTTTGAAAGAGATAGATCTTAAATACAAGGACAACAATATTTAGAAATGGATTTACATTGAGGAACGATGCTGAGGACCAGGTGGATAATCCATGTAGCATCCAAAGAGGACACAATGAGGTGAGCGATCCATGTAGCATCCAGAGAGGTACGTCACACATGCCAAGCTTTAACGGGAGCAAGGAGTCCCTTCGAAGATGAAGATCAAAAAAATCTCTCACACAAATTAATAACCACCACACACAGAGCTGTTTCTTAAAATATATTTGGTTATAAATAAATAATCATGATAATCTCACAAATTTTAAAGTGAAAAAAATAAATGCTACCCCAATCGAAGGGGGGCAAAAGCAAACTGTGAAGCCTCAAAATTCAAACAAAATCACAACACTTGTTATGAAAAGGAGAGGGCTCTTAATTTGAATCGAAGAGGGAGGATATTTTTGAAAAAGAGGCTCTTTCCTTCTAGAATATGGGCTAAAAAATAGCAATAGGCACAAGGAAGAGCTCTTAATATTATAAAAAAAATACCCTCTAGCATGAATTCAAACACAACCTTTTTTTTTTAAATATTGCAACACATATATTTTCAACAATAAAGATTTTGCTGAAAGAAAGAAAACCTATGGATAAAAAGTGACTACTGCATTACTTTCAAGCAAGTTAGTCAAAAAAATTATCCAAAGCAAATGAGCTAGATCCTATAATCTTCAAGAGAGAATGTTAGAAAAATCTATCATGCTCTAGTACCATGTTAGAATTTCCCAATAATAGACATGAAAAGCATTACACAAAATATGAAGAGATGAGTGGAACTGGTTGATTTATTTCAAGGATCAAGTTTGTATAAATAGCAAAGTTGATCATTGAGAGCCTTTGGATTACAACAACTCATCAGACCTGATGAAGACACCACTGAGATTTCTTCTGACACATGGAGGAGTGTATAATCAAGTGTGTCTATCCTATTAGAACTTAAGAGAATATTATCTTTCATAAAACTTGATGAGTTGTTCCACTCCTCCATGTGGCAGGTGAACTCTTAGTGGTGTCTTCGTCAGAATTGATAAGTTGTTGTAATGCAACGACTCTCAATGATCAACTTTGCTATTTGTACAAATTTGATCCTTGGAATAAATTAATCAGCTCTATTTTGTTTCATCAAATCTTGTAATGCTTTGTAGTTCTACTTTTGGAAATTTTAACAAAAAATATTTATATATAGGATGCCACTTGCATTATCAGTGATGTGGCTCGAGTTCAATTTCCATGGTAGATGTGTATAAGAAGTATTACTCAAAATAATAAAAAAATAATAATAATAAATTAAGGGAATCTCATAACTTTATAGAAGTTTAAAATATCAAATTTGTTTTTATTTAAAAGTAAATACAATTCATCACTATTCAAATAAAAAGAATAGACATGCATGGTTCCTCTTTGAAAATGTAATGAATGAATAGTTAACATAATGCCTATAGAATAAGGTACTATCCTCTTATCCTACTCAACAAAATTATAAATCAATAGATGAGTTATTAAAATTTTAACTTATCTTTTTAATGAAAAAAGCATATATTTAAACACAATTAATGGAAAGGATGTGATTAAATATTTATAGATATGTTACATGAAATTACATTTTATTATTATTATTATTATTATTATTATTATTATTATTATTATTATTTATAGCATATTTTAAATGTAAAAACATCTACAATTGAAATAAAACATTTTTTATTATTAAAACAAATAATTATTTTAAAAATAATATGTTTGAAAGATTTCATTGTTATAGGGGATGTAAGGCTCGTAGATAAATCAAAGCATCATAAGTAAGAGTGGAGTGGGTAGCTATACAACTATAGCATCCATAGTTGTATTTTGGTAGTGTGGCTTTATTTTGTTCATTCTACTATCCAAATTTTAGTGCTAAAGCATTTCTCTTTCTTATATAAATTTTTTATATTAAAAAATTATATTAAATTCAAATTCTAATTTTTTTCATACCTTATTAATTATTTTAATTATAACACATAATTATTCATATATTTTGTTTCTTTCAATTTGTATACATATGTATGTCAACAAAACAAACATTAAAATACTTCATGATCAAATATCACTCACATACAATCACATCCACAATTAACATAAGAATTTCATAAAAAATACTTCTATTATACTAAAAAATCATAAATATTACATTGAAAGTTACATTACCTACAACTTTAACTCCATTATATAATAATAATATTAAATTTTTATCTCCTCATGGGATATGCATCCTTTCATATGGCTCACATTATGATAAAGACTCATGATTCCATAACCTCTTACTTCACAAATTGAAAAATCTTATATGACCCTTCACTTTCATACTTGACACCCATTACATATGAATCTTCACTTCCATAGTTGACACCTATCACCTATGAATTTTCAATTCCAAAATTTACACCTTGCACACACAACTCACACTTACACTTTAACACTTTTCACACTTTATTACATACACAAAACACTATTCACACTTTGAAACATACTTTAGACATAAATATTAAACTCTCACCTAATATAATATTTACAATAGTACACCAATGGTATTTCAATGTACCAAAATAATGTAATACCAACAACAACTAGTATTACATTATTTGATGTGAAGATTTTTAGTCCTCAATATTTATATTTTGTCTTCCTCTTGTCTTCATCTCTAGTTTTTTTCTAGTGATGCTATCTTTGTTCCATTGGTATTAGAACTACCATTTTTCTCTTGCTTTGATAACTTTTGGAATTTTTTTAAAGATTTTTTTTTTTAAAACATTTATTGAGTTTCACCATCAATATTTTTTTCCATCCATCACTACATTTTTTCTTCTTGTGCTAACAATATTTTCTGCGTGATTATTTCTTCCATAAAATTTACATGGATACATATTCCAACATTTTGCTTCTTCAAGTCCAAATATATTGCAATGTTTACATTTATTTAAATTTTTTTTATTCATTGCATATGTTTTTGAACATCTTTTTTATCATTCCTTTGATGAAGATAATCGTAACATGCATATTTTATTAAGAATATATTCTTCAATCCATGTATTTTTGACTTAATGTGGTTACTTTTCTCATAAATAAGTTGTAAAATTTTCATTAGGTTTGGTGATCCATTGTTTCCAAGTTCAATATGTTTGCCAATTGATCTCTTTATGTATTTGCATTTTTTTTTGTCAAAACATATTGAATACTTATTTTCCCCTTAGTTTCCATGATATAAATTCCTTTTGAATTTCTTTTTCTTCTTTGAATTAAACAATCAATCAATTCCTCAAATTTACTTTTCAATTTTTTTTTTTTCTTAAAACTCCCAATTTTTTAATTTTTTAATTTCACTTTCAAACTTTAATTTAATCCAAACTCTGATCAATTCAAATTTTAATTACAGAACATAACACTCTCTACACTTTGACACATCTCTACACTTTGACACATACTTTAGACAAAAATATTAAATTTTCTCTAATCTAATATTTACAATAATACTCTGTGATACTTAAATGTATCAAATAATATAATACCTCCAAGAAAAACATGAAACATAAAATTTATAAACTAAAACACATTATTTAAATTAAAACATTAAAATTTAATATTTTATTTTTTATTATATAAATCTATTTTTGAAAGTATAATAAAGTTTATTTATTATAAAATTCTAAAACTTTATTAAGGTCAAGGTTAATTAGTTAAAATTAAGTTTTAAAAGGGAAGGCCTTAAACTATCAATATTGTTATAGTTATATTGTTTTTTATTTTCTTAAATTAAATATAAATATTTTTTTGGTAATAAATTTTAAATTATTATTTAATTTAGGCTTGTAATTAATTGTTAAAACAATCAATTAAACATATCTTAAAGTATTTAATAATTTTAATTTTAATATAATATTATATAAATTATTAATAATTAATTTAAAAAATATTTTTTTAGTGACATTGATTTGACAACCCATTCAACTTATATTCAATGAAGGCATAATAACTCTTAGAATCTTAAGAGATTTCCATGTTTAAAACCTTTGGTTCAATAAATCTTTGTTTTTATTATTTACTTGCATGCACATAATAATGATAAAAATGAAATTAAACGGACAAGCAACCCGAACACAAACGATTAAAAAAGAATGAAGGTCGACTTCTTGTACAAGAAAAAAGTATTACTTTATTCCGAATAATAAGATACCAACCTGAACATCGGCTGGATGCAGATGGTGAAATTTTGTTGGGTGTAAGGACAAAAACCCATATCATTGGATCGTACTAAGTTAATAAATGGCCCGCAATAACGTGGGGGGACATATCTAAGATGACAAGACAAAGTAAGGTGATTCAAGCCTTGTAACCAGCACTTCCCGTGAAGTGCCAATTGTAAAGAGTTGTGTAGTATAATCATTAACGAAGTTGGTGAATTGCGTCTCCATTATAGTGTTGTGCAACTTAAAAAACCAAAATTTCGCTAAAATACGAGATAAAATATAATGTTTTAGAAGTTTCTTTGATATATTAAAACTTGAAATTTCTATATCTCTTCGTTTATTTATTGTCTAGCGTTGCTTTGGCACTGTGTCTCAACTTAATTCAATTCCTCAACTCGTGATGATTTGGCACTCGTTTGTCTCCTGGGAAAGCGTCATGTGATTTTTTTTTTTGCTCAAGCACGCACTTGTCGTGATTGGTTGAATGGGCTGTTCAATATAGTGATAGGACATTCCTTTTTGTCTTGAGCTTTGGTTAGATTGCATTTTGGGATTCAACCTCTTCCCTCGCTTGTCCAAATGTAATGCTTAAATTTAATGTAATCTTGACCTCAATGTACGCCAACATTTCTCCACCACCAGCCCAACTACAACGAGACCCTCATTGACGGTGTTTTGAATTTCATACACTCATGTCAAAGGTTTCCCACGCGAGAAGAAAGCTAATTCAAGCTAGCCAGAAAACTTACATAAAAATTAAATTATCATAGGAGAATAATACATCTATTAAACAGAAATTTTTATCGGACGCCTGGCAAGAGGCAGTCGCACAAACGCGGGTGGTTTGAAGGAAAAAAGAAGGATATATTATCAAACGCAGAATCGCGAAGACCCAGAAGAAGATATGCACACACCAAAAACCCCAACTCAATATCCTAAGCTGAAAGCTTAAATTCGTAAAAAAAAAGAAGTATCTTCATGTGCACTGCACTGCATGCATTATTTGACACTGGGTCGGTCTGATACGCCATCATTGAGCTGCATTTGCATTTCCAAGTCGTGTTCATCGGGGCAATCCGATTTTTCATTGTCGCATTTCTCTTCAGTAAAAGTGTTATCTCCCAGCTCCAAATCTCCGTGGTTCCCCGTTTTATCCTTGGTTTGCCCTTTGTTTCCCTTGTACATACAGTGGAGCACCATTTGAAACGACCCCAGCGGCAGTCCCAGAAAATTAGGAGCCTGTAGAAACAAGAAACTCAGTCTATATGCTTCATATCAAATTTATAAGTGAGGCAGTTGCATCAAATTTGACACGCTTACCATGATCATAACATCCTTGGACAGCGCACCATATGCCAGCCAGAGAAGGCTGGTGACGAAAGTGCACAAGGACAAGTTAAAGGGCATGTACTCCACGCTCTTGGTCTTCAAGACCAGCCTCTGCACCACACCATCTCATATATCTCAATCTTTAATGGCAATAAGCAAACAACAAACAATGATTTCTTTCATTTCATTTGTGTTCCGTTTCTATACTTCTTAATTAATTGCTTTTTAGGGGGAGCTTACAATAACGGACAGAGGGGCACCATAGAGTACCACAGTCGCCACCATTCCGGCTGTCCCGACAAGGACCTGTTTGTGCTTGTTGTCATGCATAGCGAGAAAACAAACCCCCGTAATAGTTCCAAAAACCATCAGCACGCCCACAACCATTCTCGCCATTAATACCTGCCAAAAATATATTCTATTTAATAACATTTTTTTCCCAGTTGTTTCTGGTATCATGGAGGTCGATGTTTTGGTGACACTGTTCTATAATTCTCAAAGCTTTTTTGTGGGAGGGAAGAATATTTTGCTGGTAAGCTGATTACTCTGATTTTTGGTGGGGCGAAGGTGAGGAAAATGCCGATGAAGGCGCACTCGAGAACGAGCCCAATGCTGTTGACGACCATCACCGTCATGTTCTTCCAGCCATCGCTGACCAAAGGCGATCCATACAACGTGTAGACGAGACAGTTGAACAGCGCTATGACGTAAGGAACCCCAGAGAAGTTCTCCGTCGATCTTTTTTTTACAATTCTCCAAAACGTCACACTGTTCACAATATGTCTCTCACAAACACACATCAGCCACAGCCCAACGCGGAAATCATAGTTGCTAGATTTAAAAGCAACACGAAAAAAAAAAGTTTGTCTATAAAAGATGGAAAAGAAGATGCTCACATGGGTCCGCCATAGAGCATGAACGAAACTCCACTACCTGTATCCCAAATCAAACAAACAAACAAGAAAAAAAGAGCAACTTCATTTCAAAGTTTGGAATATAAGAAAAATTTTGGTTACAAGAAAACAGAAATATGTGTTAGAAAGACAAAAACAAAAGGGTACCTAGAATTCCAATCCCGGTACGGAGGAGGTTGTTCACCATGATGATTTCCTAAGGGTAGACGAAGACACTGCAACCTTGGAAATCGAAGACGGGGATGGAGCTGAGTATGGACACAACTGTTATTCCACTCCTGCACGTGCTATGACGAGATAGGGTGGCGTACTACTTATAGATGGGGGGCGAGAAGAATTGTGGTGCATTACAATAGATTACAATTGCGGTTTTGTCTTGCCCCACGTGTCACAGGGTCTCCCTAAATGCATTGGATATTCTCGCTGATGACGACAAAGTAGAGACCAGCCCGCGGATTTATTCACGAAGTTAAGCCAAGGGAAAAATAAAGCATTCTACATTCCTCGTGGCGAATTTCCACTGCACCACATTAGCACGGCGGCCGTACGAAGGCCCAATCGCTATCGCTTTGTCTCGGGTAGCCGTGACGTAAAAGAGTTCAGCACCCTCGCATACCCGCCGTTAAAATATTAAGACGGCGTGCACCGTCGATACCATAAACAATCAAAAAGGGAATGCAGTTCCGTTATTGGAAAGTGCGTGGGAGGTGCTACCCCCATCGTATCATTTGGGGACGTCCATCGGTACCAATGAATGATTGATCAACCATTAAAGGACGTATAGAATTCTAAAGGTTTTATAATTTTAGTGGAAGAAGAAAACTGCCTGCTGCCTCACGTCTGTTTCTGCTACCCCTACTCACCTATATCTTATCTGACAACACCCCAGCTTGCCCCTTCAAAGCCAATAGTTGTAGGCCTAATCACCCAACGCCCGAGCTTGCCACCTCAAAGCCAATAGTTCTAGCCCTCTCTAGATAGATAAATAGCTAGATAGATAAATAGGTATTGATGTGAACCGAATTCTATTTCAATAGACTTGTATTATCACATTAATCGCTTAGAAAGTAAGAGGGTCAGCCCTTACACACATGCCCAAAGTAGATGTTAATAGGGATGACGAAACCTATAAAGTGGGACCAAGGATTTCACCTTTAAACCTGCTACCTCATTGGAAAAAAGTATTGTAAGTATTGAGGTTTATAAACCACTACAGCAAAAAATTATTTACAAACACAGAAACTACATTAAAAAGATAAATAAATATTAACGTGAATAGAATTCACACCAGAGGTAGTTAAAAAAATCCCAATAGTTAGACGTCGATTGAAACACGATGCTGGACTCCAGATAATATATATGTTTATTATAAAACGTGCTGCTTTCCATTCGAAATCCTTCTCTAACACCAACGTAACCCTTATAAAATATCTTCATCATTACCTATTCCATTAAAATGTTATAGTTTAGGTTAAATAAAAATTACGTAGGTCTCTTGATAAGTGTCTAAAAACATACCCATATCGCAATAGGGACAAAAGATGTTATTTCTATCACTATTGTTGATATCTCCGTGCCCACTATCCTTTAGACAACATCGTAAGCGCGTTCCTACTCCATCCACAACTGTCAAATCCATTTTTTCGGTTCTCACACTTCGCAGGCTCTGACGCCAGGTGTCTAATACGATTTTATTTGGAGGAAACGCACTGCATATGTTAGGGAGCGACATGAATTTATTAGTATTATTTTTACCCTATCTTTCATACCACTTCACTTTCGAGATCAATATCCAATGTATATCTGCTTAAGGGGATGCATATCTAATGTGTATCTTCACCTTAGATCACAACGTGGATCCGCCCGGAGGCGGCACTTAGTTTACTTTTCTGGCTGATCAGGCGTCAACGTCATAACACATCATCCGAGGTTAAGGCTGACTCGATTGTTTTAATTCTCCATCATCACATAATTATTGTATTTCAATCATTGTGGACGGTTGTCACTATTGACCTTTATTCGTGTTGATTTCACATTGGACATAGAGTGATAGATCTCCTATTCTGGACACTAATTGTAATCGTCTAATCCTTCCTTAACACTATGTTTTTTTAAAGGAAATAATATCGTCCTGCACAGATGTCTCTCACTCTCCTCCTCGACTGAGGATCTAATTGCCCACTACCCAGCCCCCACCTTTTTGAGCACGCTTTCCTTATCTACACCCCAAAGGTTTACTGGGAAATTAATTTTATTTCCCATGATCATGATCAACTTTAGAATCGGGATTTCCAAGTCTCTAGGGTGCAGGTGAGAAATATATATCAACCTGAATTTTAATTCACCTTAATACAAATGATCATGCTCTCCAGCTCCACAACATAGATAAGACGTTAATGTGAACCGGAATTTAAATCATATTAATACCATAAGCATGCTCTTGCTGGAAAAAGACCAGCCTAAGTGGCACAAAAAGCGAAGTCATATACTTAATGTCTTAAATAGATGGTGCTCACTACTTTACAAAACTTATAAAAATTTTAAAAGGAGGGGTTTGTTAAGCTTATAGATGGGGCAAATTAATTATATATGAAAAGAAAAAAAAGCCTTCGATTTGGATTTGCGTATTTCCATATAACGATACATACAAACCTTAACTTTAAAGAAAGGAATGGTAGCAGTCTGGGAAAGCAAGCATTGAAAGTGCCATAGAGTCAAAGTTGGGTATGTGGTGGAACTAAAGCTGGATGTTGCCGACATGCAAGCATTAAAAGTGGCATAGAGTCAAAGTTGGGTATGTGGTGGAACTAAAGCTTCTTAGTTGCCAACATGTAAGCATTAAAAGTGGTATAGAGTCAAAGTTGGGTATGTGGTGGAATTACGAGAGCCAAGGAAAAAGCATTTATAGTCACGGGAATAACAAGGGGCCAAGGCGTTGATATAACAGGTTTTAAAAATAGTCAAACTTCTAAAAACGAAAGAAAATGATAGAGTGCAAATGTACAGTTGTTTTAAAGTAATGGTAAGTATAATAATGGTAGAAGTGAGACCACACTCTTCATAGGTATAGTGACATGGAATCTTCTTCCTTATGATTGAAATTGAGTTAGAAGATCAAACACAAAACATGTTTCCATGTATGTGTTTTGAACTGGGCGAGTTCGTCAAGATGACACACCAAATTTTTATTGTTTTGAATTGAACTGAGTGAGTTCCTCACGATGAAAGAGTGAGTTCCTCACGATGAAACACCATATTATTATTGGAGGTATTACATTATTTGATCCAATTTAAATATTTATATTAGAGTGTTAGTTTGATTTTATGTATAAAGTATTCTCAAGTGATTAAGAGTGGGCATGTGTCATGTTTAAATTGTGATGTCTACTCAGGAAGTGAAGAGTTATGAGTGATGTGTTTAGCTTAAAAGTAGAGAGTAGTATGTTTTATTTTTTTGAATAGGTTGAAATGTTGACAACATATTGAGACCACCCTTCTTGTGAATTGAACTTGAATGTCCGTATGAAAGCCCAATGTCTTTTTTTCATTATAGTGTTTCTTTCGAAACAAAAAAGAGCTATATGTAATTTTGAAATACTTTGTCTTTCTATAATATGTGAAACTTATTAGTTAGGAGAGGAATATGAAGAGAGTTCGAAGAGAGCAAAAGCCAAGAGACATATAATGTCAAGAGTTTCATGTATTTTTATATTGAAGATAAAGCAAATAAAATGTAATTCTAATAATTTTTGCTTTATTTATTCATTAAGTTTTTTTAATCAATAAATATGATTTATGTGAGATTGATGTTCATTTAATATGTGATTGAATATTAAAGGTATTTTTGTGAATGATTTATGATTTTATGATTGAGTTACCTGAGATAATTTTGATTATTTGCTAACAAACATGAGGGTTTATTGTTATTTCTATTTTATATATAAAATATATAATTATTTTAATTTCATGAATATGTATGTATTTAATAATCTAAAATGGTTGTCAACAGGGGGTTATGGTTCAATGGTTGAGACATATGTGTAACATAGCACTAAATAAAATATATAATTTGATGTGACAAATAAATATTACATTTTTTAAGGATTTAAAATTTTAAAGGAAAAAGGAGATCCAAGCTTCCATGGAGTTTGGCTCTATGGAGTTCACTTCATATGATAGTTGTTGGTATGTTCTAAATATTGAGGAAAGGGAGAAGATTCATTCCATATGGATTAGTAAAGTTTGGGAAAGTTGAGTCCAAGGTGGTTCAACCTGTTGGGAAGGGAGGTAAGGATCCTCCACTTGGTATCCAACAACTTTAGGTTCTTTTTGACCTAGGAGCCCATTCCTTTATGCATGTGGTGGTCGGACAATATTGTTTTTCTATCTCATCTCCCACCCTTGATATTATTTTAAATAATTTTATTCTTTGTATTCCTTTGGAGGTCTTGAATTGTACCTTGGAAGATGAGGCTTTCAATCTTACTAGAAAATTTGTGGGGTCTTACCTACACCTAGATTCAATTAGAATATGAGATCCTATGAAATGGTCATATCGTGATCAGTTAGAAATAGTGACCTTTCCAAATGGCTTCTTCTTGATTATATTTCCTGAGGAAGATGATATTCTTAGAGTCTTGAGTGGAGGTCCTTGGTTCTTTAGTAGAAGAAGATTTTTTATTAGAAGGTGAGGATCAAATTTTGACCTAGACTTGCAAAGATAAATTTTGCACCAGTATGGGTAGAGAGCTTCATGGGTTACCCCTCCACTATTGGCATGCTAACATTTTGAGAGACATAGCTAAATTTTTTTATGATTTGATTATGATAGATGGTCCAACTCGATCGAAATACAGGATGATAGCTATAAGGATGTGCATTAATATTAATCTGGATATGGATTTTTACAAAACCATTGACTTGATTTTGGAGTTGGGTATTTATAAAAAACCTATTGAGTTCGAAAATATTCATCCCAAAATGCCTGAGGCCTCTATTGGGTTTTATCAACCAAAGGAGCTTTCAAGGAAAAATGGTTTCATAAAGATATGTTAGAGAACCCAACTCTAGGTCTTAATTTTGGAAGGGCATCCTTTAAAGATCCTTCAGTTTTGAATCTAGATCCCAATGAAGGAATTATGTTGGGTCCTATTGAAAATATCAATTTACAATTTAAAGATAACTCCATCCCAGAAAAAACTTACACTAAGGCCTTGAGGACCGATGTTTATCTTTAACAACAATTTAAAATTCATGTTTGTCCTAATGAAAATACTATTTCTCTCTAGATGATATTTTTCTGTAATTTAAATCTAGGTAATATAGACAAGAGTAGGATTTCTTCTCTTAAGAAGCTAGCCCAAAAATATTTTGCTTTTGATGTCCCCATTGGCTCTAGTGAGTTAGATATTTTGAAGTTTGGAAAATGTATCAACAGAGGGACAAGCTAGATCAAATTTTAATAAAGTTGTGGATGTGATTCAGGAGAAAAAATCAGGGAGACCCTATATTCAATCGGTTAGGTCCCAATAAACAAGTGCTGACATTTCTAATGGGAAGCAATCCACTTTAGATAAGTTTATGGATTTTTCATTAAGCTCTACTACTCATGGATCCATTCCAATGGGGTGGGTGGAGGTCCCTCCTTCTGAGATGAATGCACAATGGCCTCCCTTTAATGCCAGATCTTGAGATATAGATGCAAATTTGGCTAGTATTATTTTAGATCATGCTAAAGAGAAGGATCTTTTTGTGTCTCATAATAAGATCTCTACTTTCAATGCTGATGGTGGAAGACATAAAAAAATCCACTATCCTTGTTGATCTATTTTGTCTCTACACTTGAGGAGGATGAACTATATGTGTAGTTGTCTATTTTTATCTCAAAGGTTCTGGACCTACCTTATGCTTTCAAAATTTTGGCTCCTTATGTGTTCATGCTTGTCCAAGGTGGGATGGACTATCTTTTTTAATTTCAAATATGGGTGAGATTATCTAGATGTTGGTTCATATCGGTTTGAACTCGGTGGACAGTTTTATTTTTCTTTTAATTTAAATTTGAGTAGGATCCTTTGAAAAGTTTAAACTATAATCAAAGCACTTTTTGGTGGTGTAGATGGATCTCTTGCCTTGTCTTTGGCCAGTGTGATCGGATCCTGTGAGATCTATGTCTTTATTTATTTTTAAATATTTTTTCTTGGTTTTTGTTGAATCTCTTCTTGATATTTGTGCTCCTTTCTATTGTTCCTTTATTGATGGTCCTTATTCAAATCATGGGAGATCCTATTTTTCATTGGAAGATTGTTTTATTATCAAATACCCATATTTCTTCTTTGAATCTTAGTCATTGTTTCTCTTTGGCTTCTATCTTCAGATCCATGTTTGTTGTTAAATGATTGGAGACCCTTAAATCCCCTTTGTAAAAGGTTTGGGGACCCTATCAAAACCTCTTCCATATAATAAAAAAATAAAGGAAAAAATAAAAAATAATATAATTAAAATAAATCTTTTAAATATTTTTTATATAATGATATAAAAAATGTTATTTTCTCGTGGATATCCAATACAATATAGAGAGACATGTTAATTATACACTGTCATTTAATGTAGGTTGGAGAGTTAGGGTTTTTGGAGCCACGAGTATGGAGAGCTTTTGGAGCTCCAACTATGGATATTTTTCAAAGCTAGGGTTTTCAAAACTACAATTATAAAGAGCTAGGGCTTTGAATCTATGATAATGGAGAGCTTTTGGAGCTAAAACTATGGAGGTTTATGAACCCGATGAGTGGGAGGGTGGAGCTTGGCATGGCAAGTGGCATGGTGATCGGTACGATGGTAACCAGTGGGAAAGATACGGGCATGGGTGTGGATAGGATGAGGGAGTGTGATGAGTATTCAAGTGGTGCTATGGACCTTGCAAAACCTCTTAGATATGTAGATCTCTCTTGAGGTCTACCAGGCATTTTGTTTCCCTTTAACCTAGGTGCACCATCCTTTGCAAGCTTGGTTTCTTCCAAAGCTCATAAACCAAAGTCTCCTATGGGGTTTTTTGATCTTCTTCTAGAGGATACCTCACTAAGGGTTCTGCATGAACTAATATGCCTAACTAAGTATGAGGGAGCCTTCAACCTAGTAGGTAAATTCTTAAGACTTGCCCTGATATTAACTCTATTAGGAAATATGCTTTCCTTAAATGGTGTCCTAAGGGTTTCATGGAGTTGGTTGCTCTTCCCAAATGACTTTTCCACATAAATCTCAATGAGGAGTAAGACTCTTTATGCATCTTGGAAGGAAGTCCATGGTTCTATAAATAGAAGAGTCAGTTTCTCAAGAAATGGAAAATGGATTTGGATCCTAATTTATAGAATATTAACATGGTCCAACTTTGAATTAAACTTATAGGTCTCCCTTTCAAATTCTAGCATGAGGATATCCTGGGATGAATTGCTAAAATATTGGGAGAGTTTGTTTTGATTGATCTTACTACAAGGTATAAATCTAGAATGGTGTACATTAGGATGTGCATGAATGTGGACATAATAGCTAATCTCTTAGACTCAATTAAGCTTATTTTATATTTTGGGATAAAAAATAAACCTATAGAATATGAAAACAAACCCTCTATCTACTTTGTTTACAATAGAATGGGACACATAACCATATGCTACCCTAATAAGGTGGCCCAACCCAATAAGGTGTATGATCCTAAGAATCAATCCTAGACATAAAAGAAAAATTTGAGCTCACAGACCCTTGGGAAAGGAAATTCAGTAGTCTCAAACAAAATTGACCATTCTTAAAGCATAGATAGCCCATGCTGAAAGAGTCTCACTAGTAGAGTAACTAGAAGTGTTGGAAGATCATGTTATTAAGGTATGTAATGTGATACCCTCCATTTTTCCTCTCTCTTCCAATCCTTTGGTGGGTAATCCATTTGAAAGTCTAGCCTTGGACCAACATTTTTCTATCAAGTAGTTAACTTAACTTCATAAGCCTTGACGACGAAAGCCTTCCTACCTAGGTAGAATAGTATGTCAAACATAGTTATGATAGACCCTCTAAACCTTTTGGTGGGAGATTTCCCTTCTAAGCAAATTAAAATTCTAGTGTCCAAAATTCTTCTAGGATCCCCTTCCAGGGGGAAAACTATAGTGTCAAGGGAAATGGGTCCCCTAGACCTATCACAAGTAATAAAAAGAAAGGGACTATGGATGTGGGCTTTGAAAGGGAAGTGGACAAACCTTCAAAAAATAACTTAATAATGGACCATGGATTTAGATATTACAAATGTAAGTCAAGAGACTTTGAAGCTAAATATCAAGGGTTATCCAGCTAACCATGAAAGAATAGAGAGTAGAGTAGTAAACCAAGCTAGGGTTAAAAATGATTTTAAAGGGTCTGAGTGATAGAATATATTCAAAATATGGCTAGATCCAAGATGTAAGTGTCCAAGATGTGGGAAGAAGGCTTCAAAAGAAGGTTTCCAAAAGACTCAAATTGAAGGTAACAAATGTTGCCCTCTTAGTAAAGAGAGAAATACCTCAAGCCAAACTATTGATCCCTCTTCATATTAGGAACTTCTTTCTTCGATGAAGAAAAATGTAATATGAGGTAAAAAATATTAAGGTGAGCTTCGTTCTTCAAATTTTGATAGAGTAATTCAAATGAATTTTGGGTCTAAAGAAGGCAATGAGTTCTCATATTCTCTTGGCTTACCTCTATATCTGCTTCCTTTATTCTCTTTTGTTGTATTTTGTCTATTGTGTCTTGCTTCTGGTTCTTCTTGTTCATCGTCTAAAATTTAAAAATGAAATGGACAACTTTGTCATCCCTATTTTAGATATGTCTAGAGAACTTAGGCCCATTAAAAAATTCAAGATGAATATGGGTAGTCCTTATGAGAAGCTCTTGAGAAGGCATGCAAAGTTTCCTTTGATCTTCTTGGCTCCCTTACCAAATCAATCAATTTGGAATCCTCCCCTATTTTTTTTAAAGCGAAAAACCCCTTGCGGGGCTGCCTTGGTCTAAGAGACCACGAACAGGGGGTTCTACATCGTCAAAGTCACCCGAGGGTCGCACCTAGCCCTACCCGCACCAACATTATCAATTGGATTTTGGGTACCCAATTCAGCTTTTTGGTAGGGTGGAGATTCGAACCTGGGACCTCCCTTGGAGGATTGCCCTCTCCTCTCCAACTCACCTACAACACCTAGGTGTCCTCCCCAATTGACGAAGTTTCTTGGATGGTGATTCTTTATGGTCAATCTTGAAATTTCTAAGGATTACATGTCCTCTAATTATTTTTGAGCTTCAAGGTTTTTGGGCCCTTTTTGTTATTTTTGTTCTTCTTTACAATGTCCTTTATTAGGGTTGGTTCCTCTTTGTTCTATTGGGTCGAGGGTTGGCCTTGTTTGGTATGATCTATTTGTTATTTTTTTTTATTTGTTAAAAGTTTTAGGGAACCTTTCAAAACCCTTTTTTTCCATCTTATCAAAAAAAAATTGTATTTCCATCAAATGTTTTATTGTTATTTTTTTTTTTCAAAACACAACCTAAAAATAAAATGTATGGTTTTTTTATCTATGCAAAAATATAAATGAAAGCTATTTTTTTTTTATATTTTAAATTTTATTAAAATAATAATTTATTAGATTTTAATCATATTTTTTAAACTAATACTTAAAATTGTAATATTTATAGTATTTTTAAATCATTGTATGTGTTTAGATTTATCCAAATAATTATACTTTAAAGTATTTATAATATGGTGAAATTATATTTATGTTTAAATAAGCTAAATTCATTTTCTTGGTAAACTTTAATCAAATAGATTAGACGTACAAAAATAAACGAGCTTATCAATTATATATTTTTAGTTATAATTAAAGAAATTATTTGACTAACTAATCAAATAGTAAAAACTTTGCTGAAAACATTGAAGCAATTATTTATGATAAAGTTGTTATATTAAAGGGTTTTTGGAGCTTTTAGAGCTAGGGTTTTTGGATCGGAGACTATGGGTAGCTAGGGCTTTTGGAATTGTGACCATTGAGAGCTTTTGGAGCTACAACTATGGAGGTTTATGAACCTGATAAGTGATAAGGTGGAGCCTGGTATGGTGAGTAGTTTGGTGGCATATGGGGTGGTAGCAAGTGGTGAAGAGGCAAGTGTGGGCACGAATGGGTTGGAGGAGTTTGATGAGGATTTGAGTGGTGTTATGGATCCTATAGAGCCTCCTAGAGATATAGATCCCCAATGGAGCCTACCAAGACTTTTATTTCTCTTTAACCTAGGAACTTCATCCTTTGTGATTTTGGTTTCTTTTAAAGTTCATAAAACAAACTCTCCTATGGGTTTTTTTGATCTTCCTCTAGAGGATACCTCGTTGAAGGTTTCATGGAAACTAATGTGCCTAACTAGGGATGAAGGAGCCTTCAAGCTGGTAGGTAAAATCATGGGAACCTACATTGATATTGATTCGATTAGGAAATGGGATTCCCTTAAATGGTATCCTAAGGATTTGATGGAGTTGGTCACTCTTCCCAAAGGATTTTTTTTTCATAAATCTCAATGAGGAGGAAGATTATTTACACATATTGGAAGGGGATCCATGGTTCTATGGACAAAGGAATATGTTTCTGTAGACACCAAAACAGCACCAATCCGATTATGTGACTGCAAACACTGATCGCTTTGACAAACACAGCCCCCAGGGCAGCCCTCAGAGGTCAAACAAGTGGTCCTAACCACTTTCATAGCAATTTTGTAAGGTCAAGAAGCAATTTGGCACATTTAGGCACTTTGTCCAGTATTCGTCTCACCCAGGGACGAATACTAACTGGGATTCGTCTCACCCAGGGACGAATTCTGAAATCGTCTCTGGTCAGGACGAATTCCAGGTTTAACGGGCAAAAAGAAAAATGCCGCCAAGTGGCAGCCAAGGACAGTCAATTATTGCCTCCTGCCATGCATGCGCGTGTAGGTGGGTAGGTTGGCAGTTGGTGGACTGTCACAAGGGCAGTCATGGAAGCCCAAGTCAGGGAGGAGTCTCCTCCCTCTTGGGAAGGCATGGCCGCCACATGGCATCCCTGCATGCCCCTCCAAAGAGACCCCATGGGTCTATAAAATGGTGGACTTTCCCACCCAAAAGAGGACAGATTGGAGGCGATTTCAAGCAACGAAGTGCTGTCCAATTGAACACCCATTTGCATCTTTTTGATTCACCTTCTCACATCCACTAATCTCTTTCGCAAGGGAGGTTATTGGGTGGCTTTTGGAAGCGTGGATCCAACCCAAATCCAACATTTGACCACCTTACACCACCAATTTGCCGACACCCCAATCCTAAGAGGTTTTGGGCCCATCCCTAGTGGATTGGCGCCGAAATCAAGTGCCAACGGTGGGAGGCCCACTTGGGCACCCCCGCATTTTCTAAGTTTTATTCTAAAAGCATTCTAGATTATTAGTTCATGTTGCATTTTACGTTATTCTATTTAATTAACTCATAGCTCCATTTCCATGATGTTTTGATTAGATTTCACCATGCTTTTTGTCGCTTTGTTGTCCCTCTAACTTGCAGGTAGCGACATCGAATTCCCGAGGATAGAGGCCAAATTGGGAGAATCCGACCATCTGGGTCGTCCCAAAATGGCCCCAATTACATAACCCCTCTGTTTGTAGGTGTTTTGGAGGTCCCGAGGTTCGACATTGGAGCGGGATCACTTCGGCTTTTCTAACACAGTAGAATTCGTCCCACCCAGGGACGAATAGCAGTCGAAATTCGTCCTGCCCAGGGATGAATTCCAGTCGAAAGTAGATTGGCCGACTGTTTCAATGGCAGTGGCCCTCTGGTAATGTCCTCTGTCCTCTGTCAAGTTTTTAGGTCATTTAGGTTTACTTTATTCACTGTTTTAGACAACTGTTCATATGCATCTGTTAGCAATTTCAAAGCATGAATTTTCCTTTTTGTCACAGGTGCTACTAACGCCTTGTTTGTTTCTTTGATTGCAGGAGGAGCAACAAGAAGTGAGGATTCATCGGTGTAAGCGGTGGCAACATTTGGCCCGCCCATTTCAAACGTGGGCATGCGAAAGAGAGATCAATGATCAAGATTGTAACCGAATCCATTTAACGCTCCTAGCCCCTAAAAAGGGAGGAGGCAATTTTGTAACCGTGGTTAACAAGTTTAATAAAAGGGCTGTGACTTCTCTCTAAATTCTTGTAACTGGTTTCGATCCATTTGCCTCTTTCGTTTAATGCATTTCGTGTTCTAGGACTTAAGCGTTATTTTGATTTGAATGCATCGAAGTAGTTTTTCTTTCTAAAAAGCTTCCGAAATCTCATGCTTTCAGTGGCGATCACGGTGGGACCCTGTCCCCTGGTTTTGAGATCAAATAACTGATCCTTTTTGTGTTTTTGTGCTTGACAGGTACAAGTTTTTAACGCAGACTGTTATTCGTCTCTGACTGTGACGAATACTGACTATAATTCGTCTGACCCTGAGATGAATTTTAAATTCATCTCTGGCAGGGACGAATTCTGTTCTGTAATTCGTCTCACAGAGGGACGAATTCCTTCCTGTAAATTTTTAGAGCAGAAGATCAGAAACAGCAAGTCCAGGCAGAAAAGAGGTAAAGTTCTAAACTGTCTTTGTCATTTTTTTTTATTTTTTGCTTTCATTTTTTGTCAATTCTTGCGTGCTTAAAGAAAATAGTGGTTGATTGCATGTTTCATTTTTCTAAGTAAAATAAACCACACACACATCACGTGGCACATTTTAAACCAAGGAGCTGGTCGTAAGACCCTAGCCCTTGAGCAAGTCCAACGGTGGGTTCATCACCACCTTGGCTTAGCTTTGCATCCATTTCCCCGATTGTCACTGTTGTTAGGCGTAAATCCCGATGAAAGCTGACCGAGTGTCGCTGGGGTGATTCCCATGCGCGCGAGGATAAGTCTTCTATGGTAGGTGTCATTAACAGGACAATCCCCCTTTCGTACCGCCTATGTTCCACGTACCATCTGCTCTCACGTACCTATAGTTTCCCTCTCGTAAGGGCGGGTATATAGAGAGGTTGGTATATCGGTCCGGCAATGGTATATTGAAGGGGCGACCATTTATGGGAGTCATATGAGCCAACATTATGCATTTAAACGTTCTTCAAAACTTGCAAAAACAAAACAAAACATCAAAATGCACTAAACCAGTTTAGGACACACTATTAATCCTTAAAAGAGATAATCACCGTTTGTGTATGTGTGTGTTCATTTTTGCTTAGTGTAACAAAAAAAATAAAAAAATCATAAACAAAAGATAAAAATCTATGCATTTTGTCACTCGCTCCAAAAGCTCCAAGGATTCCCGCAATCGCTTGGTCATCCCCAAAAGGCCCCAAAGGTGTCCATGAACCCTTTGGTCAACCCAAAAGCACCCCAAAGGTGCCCATAAGTGATGCAGGAGCATCCAACAAAATATGGGAAATCTTATATTTTTCCCTAAATTTTAGTGCATCTTGCCGAGGCCATAACTTCTCAACCGTAGCTCCGATTGACATGAAATTTTACAGGGAGTTAGTTGGGATAATTTTAAACAAATAGAAAAGTCAGTTTTCGGGGCCAAATTCCATCATCTAGTGCCCCGAAATTAGGTTTTAAAATTGCGTGCCTAATTTTTTACGCTTTTTGAGCTGTTCGGAGGTCAATATCTCCTAATGTATTTAGAGTTAGGACTTGAAACTTCATTTTTGTCTTATCTACTATAAGAGGGATGCGCACGCCAATTTTGGGCCCCATCTGACTCATTTTCAATTTTAGGGTTTTTTAGAGAGACATCATCATGGTGCTCACCCGCAGCCAAGCCCAATCACGGGCGGATGCTATGGGGAATATCCAAGGAGGCACAAGTCACCTCCGGTATAGCCCCAAGGATTTGGTCATACCACCTTGGTGGCCTGACACACAAGGCAGTCCCCTCCACACCTTAACGGATAGGGACTATAGGGGCACCTCTTCTAGGAGCACTCCTGTTCAACATAGCACTCAGCACACACCCTTCCATGAGGGGTACATCCATAGGAGAGCTCCCTTAGATGCTCGCTATGAGTGGTCACCGCGCGATGAAGCGCTAGGTCAACATAGGGTTCGACGGGAGGAACCACATGATTACACTATCCCTCCTTCACCCCCTCTAGTTGTCAGGACTACAAAGACAAATCCAGAGCACAAGGCTCCTCAGGCAGGGCGAGCCAACTCCACCCATCCCTTTTTCACTTATGAAAGAGAGCAAGAGGAAAACCCTTACCTTCCTCAAGAACAATATACATCATGGGAGCAACACGCCTCCACACCTGCTATCTATCAGGACCACTCACTGAGGCCAAAGCCTCGAGGGAATGCCGCTACCCCCAACAGAGGGAGGCTGCCTATAGAGATCTTGGATCAATATGACCGAGATAGATATGTAGGAGAGGCATCTAGGCCTTCTAGACATGAGGCGGTAAGACCAACTATCTTAGAATCTATCAAGCACATCACACATCGGATGCAATTCACGCAGCTTGAGCTAGAGCGACTACGTTTAGAGGAACTGTACTATATTAACAAAGAGCACCTTCAGCACCAGAAGGATGAGTTCTTCCAACACACTATGCAGGAGAAGACTCCAACCCCTCACACGCATAAGACAAAACATTTTGAGGGGCACAACCCATGGGGGCGAGACAGGTCATCGCGACCTCATCAAACGCTACCCCCAACACCTCCTAGACAGGAGCGGGAGGCTACTCTCCCGATTCCTAAAGCACCACCCCCGATGCCTCCTAGACATGAGCGGGAGGCCACTCCTATAACCAATGATGGGTGCCTTCCTCAGACATCCACCCAGGTTTATGAGCCACCCTTAGAAATTCATCAAGAAGCCTCTAAGGAATCAGAGCGAGAAGAAGAGCGGGATGAAAAGCCCTACCAAGGCATGGGGGTGCTATCCAGCCACCCCTCCATAAGCCCCAAGTTCCTCAACAAGAACCAACCAAAGAGGAGGAGCTCAAATCTCCCGATACATGCAAAGTGCTAGAGCACTTAGAGTCGGTAGAGACCAAGATTTTGGAGCTCCCAAGGCCCAACTTACATGAGGCTCCTTTCGAAGAGGATCAACCTTTAACCATAGGGCTACCTGATGATGCAGTCCTCCATGTCTCAGAATCTCCAGATTCTGATGAGCTATACTCACTGGTCGAAGGTGAAGATAAAACAGAGATAGCCCACAACAATCACATGCGACAACATCGACATCCCATAAATATCGATGAAGCATGTCAACAGATAAACATAATACTAGGGCATGAGTGGCACGTTAACCCACCGCAATGGGACCAAGCATTACATCCGCCACTTTGGGCATACAAAGATCAACTTTCGCCCAGAGATCTCATAGCAACATCAATGCCGAGGGCAGACCCTGTCCTCATATCCGTGCATAGGGCTGATCCATTCATGCCAATCCCTCCAGAGCCAGATCCAGAGTGCAAAGACCATCAAGCTGGGGGTACCTCTATCCCCTGAAGAGCAAGCCAAAAGCTCCAAGGATTATCGCAATCTCTTGGTCAACCCCAACAGCTCCAAGGATTATCGCAATCGCTTGGTCATCCCAAAAGCTCCAAGGATTATCGCAATCACTTGGTCACCCCAAAAGCTCCAAGGATTATCGCAATCACTTGGTCACCCCAAAAGCTCCAAGGATTATCGCAATCACTTGGTCACCCCAAAAGCTCCAAGGATTATCGCAATCACTTGGTCACCCCAAAAGCTCCAAGGATTATCGCAATCACTTGGTCAACCCAAAAGCTCCAAGGATTATCGCAATCACTTGGTCACCCCAAAAGCTCCAAGGATTATCGCAATCACTTGGTCACCCCAAAAGCTCCAAGGATTATCCAATCACTTGGTCACCCCAAAAGCTCCAAGGATTATCGCAATCACTTGGTCACCCCAAAAGCTCCAAGGATTATCGCAATCGCTTGGTCATCCCCAAATGCTCCAAGGATTATAAAAATCGCTTGGTCAATCCCAAAAATGCTCCAAGGATTCTATCATAACTTGGTCAATCCCAAAAATGCTCCAAGGATTCTAAAATCGCTTGGTCAATCCCAAAAATGCTCCAAGGATTCTCAAAATCGCTTGGTCAATCCCAAAATGCTCCAAGGATTCTTAAAATCGCTTGGTCAATCCCAAAATGCTCCAAGGATTTCCACAATCGCTTGGTCAAAAATCAAGAAAATTCAAAAACAACAAAAATCATCAAAAACAACAAAAATTTGCATCTCATTTCTAGGCATACTCAAATTCATCAATAGAGAGCTCTTCTCGCACTTCATCTTCATATTCACCAAAAATCAATCCATCAAAAATACAAAAATATGTAGCCGCATCAAGCATTGCATCCATACATTGCATATTTGTGGTCGTACAGAGTCAAAGGCACCATAGGTCTGTAATTGCTTTGCTAGTCCATCTTGTTCCACACTGTTCCATTTTACAAAAACAACAAAAACACCATGCATTGCTTTTACCACACTAGAGTCAGTGGTCTTTTAATGTATCAAGAGTTTTCATGATTCAGTCATCATTTTGCTCTTTAGCCATGTAATGTATCAAGTCAAACAGATTTTACGAAGGTAGAGTTACACTTGAAATACACCTTGTTACGTAACATCCCAACACAAATTAAAACACATAAAAATTCCCAAGTTGTGTGAACGAAAGATGAAACCTGCATAGTAATCCAGGTCACCATAAGCGAAACGGTTATCTTGCTCATCCCCCCGTGCGAATGGTTCTAGAATGCTGAGAATTGACAAAAGGACAAGCTCTTTCCTATCCATTCACCTCCATATACAATGGTTTTCACCACTACCAAATCCCAATCATAGTTGGTTCCCAAAGTTGTAAGGATTTGTACTACACGTCCCTGCCAAGGATGGGTAGTCATCCCCAAGACCTAAAAGGATCAACACCATTCACAAACAAAATTCCAACAAATCATCATCCTAACACTTTCCATTCACCTTTGGTCTCCAAGTTGTAAGGATTCATACTATCCGCCCCTAACCAGGATGGGTAGTCATCCCCAAGGCCTAAAAGATCAATGCCCTTACTCCATAATCTCCATCACCCCTTGGTTCCCAACGTCGTAAGGATTCATACTATCCACCCCTAAAGGATGCATAGTCATCCCCAAGGCCACAAGGATCAAAGCCATTCACAAGCTCAAACTCACAATACTCAAAATACAAAATCAAATAATAGTGGTTATCACCACTATTCAAAATCCTTGCTCAAAAAGAATTAATAGAAAATAAACAGTGATTTTCATCACTATATAGACGAGCAACTTTCTAAATCATTCAGCCAACAAATATCCTGAACTTGAATCCCTGGAATTCTCAACATTCAAAAACCATCTAGGTGATCCTCATTACAGGTTTGGTTGATAGCCTATCTGGCAATGGTGGTATCCTACCCGCATGACGATATGTCTATCACATTCGCTTTGCGTGTGTGCAGACCAATGTTTGCATAAGGATGAGCTAGCTTATGGTATCCTGGATAACACCGCAGATTAATCTAACTAAATACAACAAAGGAGTTAGTGGAGCTAATTAGGTGATCCTCAGAGACAGGTTCGGTTGAAAGCCCATCTGGCACTGGCGGTATCCTGACAAATACCACATAAATGAACTCAATTGCACACACAGGGATGTGAAATAACTTGGTCAAAAACAAGTCCGATTCATACCTTGTTCAAAAGTCTTGTAAGATAAAGTACAGTCATGGCTAGTGAGTTAAAACCGTCTGAGTCTCAGAAAACCTTAGCTACATTTCTAAACCAACTGCGCTACTTTTCATCCTTACAATACCATCAGAAAATACAAAAAAGAGAAAAACCACATGTATACATACAAAGTCATGCATCACAACAATCGCCTAAAAACAAAATAACAGAGTTCTAAATAGTCTATGGTGCCATAGCCAAACATCACAAATCCCATTCATCCATTTCATCTTTGCATATCACATATAAATCAAAAACATTTGCATTCATCATAGCATATGCATCCATCAAAATAAATCAACATGCATACATCCATATTCATCAATCATCATGCATAACATAAAATAATGACATATACACAAAGCAAGAAAATCAAAACAACAAAAACAACAACAAATATCCACAGACGATAAGCAATAAAAATTGCCAGACACAAGTGCTCTTGCACTTAACCCTCATGGCATACAAAAATTGATGTCGGGTTTACATTGTCACTATCCTACTCTCTAAGAAGGCTACCATAGCCGGACCGCTCCACGGGAAGACGGATTTTCGACAATTTCACCCCCAAATGGCATCACAAATGGGTCAAAGCCCACTAAAAAACAACAAGAAAATCAAAACAACAAAAACAACAAATAAATGCAACACAAAAACAAACAGCAATAAGCATTGTCGGACACAAGTGCTCTTGCACTTAACCTCTTGGCATAGAAAATAGATGTTGGGGTCACAAATTGTCACTATCCTACTCCCTAAGAAGGCTACCTTAGCTGGACCGCTCCATGGGAAGATGGATTTTTGCCAATTTCAGCCCCATTATGGCATCACAAAAAGGGTTAACACCCACCAAAAATAGGTCCAAATGTTGGAAAAATTGCACATGCTTAACGATAAACCATCTAAAGGCACCCTTGCACAAGTCATCTTGGGTCAAGCGACTCGTCGCTTTTCTCACGAAGGTCATTCCCTCATCGATTCGTCGCTTGAGGGGGTAGTCACACTTAGTCACCAATCAACAAGCACACACCCAATTAAGGAAAATGACATGCATTCAAAGAATCATTGACAAAGACAATTACGCTCCTGCTTGGGGCAGTAAACAAGCAACAATCAAATTGATCAAACACTTGGCATTCGTGAATCATGAACACAAGGTTCCCCTGTGGACAAAAGGTTGCGCCCTTTGCCTAATCATGACTGATCAATGTCCAAGCTCAAGTCACACCTCACCAAAATAGGTTAATACTTGAAATCAAATTCCTTAGCTCGTTAGAAGCAAGGATTCAAGAATGCATGCCCTTTCCATGCTTGGGGCATCAAAAGTTGATTAGGTTACCAAGAAACCCTAATCATTAGTGCTTTGGCTATCTATTTTTGCTCGACGACTGCGCCATGCACAGCGCATCCCAAAAAGGGGCATCTCGTAGACACCAAAACAACACCAATCCGATTATGTGACTGCAAACACTGATCGCTTTGACAAACACAGCCCCAGGGCAGCCCTCAGAGGTCAAACAGTGGTCCTAACCACTTTCATAGCAATTTTGTAAGGTCAAGAAGCAATTTGGCACATTTAGGCACTTTGTCCAGTATTCGTCTCACCCAGGGACGAATACTAACTGGGATTCGTCTCACCCAGGGACGAATTCTGAAATCGTCTCTGGTCAGGACGAATTCCAGGTTTAACGGGCAAAAAGAAAAATGCCGCCAAGTGGCAGCCAAGGACAGTCAATTATTGCCTCCTGCCATGCATGCGCGTGCAGGTGGGTAGGTTGGCAGTTGATGGACTGTCACAAGGGCAGTCATGGAAGCCCAAGTCAGGGAGGAGTCTCCTCCCTCTTGGGAAGGCATGGCCGCCACATGGCATCCCTGCATGCCCCTCCAAAGAGACCCCATGGGTCTATAAAATGGTGGACTTTCCCACCCAAAAGAGGACAGATTGGAGGCGATTTCAAGCAACGAAGTGTTGTCCAATTGAACACCCATTTGCATCTTTTTGATTCACCTTCTCACATCCACTAATCTCTTTCGCAAGGGAGGTTATTGGGTGGCTTTTGGAAGCGTGGATCCAACCCAAATCCAACATTTGACCACCTTACACCACCAATTTGCCGACACCCCAATCCTAAGAGGTTTTGGGCCCATCCCTAGTGGATTGGCACCGAAATCAAGTGCCAACGGTGGGAGGCCCACTTGGGCACCCCCGCATTTTCTAAGTTTTATTCTAAAAGCATTCTAGATTATTAGTTCATGTTGCATTTTATGTTATTCTGTTTAATTAACTCATAGCTTCAATTCCATAACATTTTGATCAGATTTTATCATGCTTTTTGTCGCTTTGTTGTCCCTCTAACTTGCAGGTAGCGACATCGAATTCCCGAGGATAGAGGCCAAATTGGGAGAATCCGACCATCTGGGTCATCCCAAAATGGCCCCAATTACATAACCCCTCTGTTTGCAGGTGTTTTGGAGGTCCCGAGGTTCGACATTGGAGCGGCATCACTTCGGCTTTTCTAACACAATAGAATTCGTCCCACCCAGGGACGAATAGCAGTCAGAATTCGTCCTGCCCAGGGACGAATTCCAGTTGAAAGCAGATTGGCCGACTGTTTCAATGGCAGTGGCCCTCTGGTAATGTCCTCTGTCCTCTGTCAAGTTTTTAGGTCATTTAGGTTTACTTTATTCACTGTTTTAGACAATTGTTCATATGCATCTGTTAGCAATTTCAAAGCATGAATTTTCCTTTTTGTCACAGGTGCTACTAACGCCTTGTTTGTTTCTTTGATTGCAGGAGGAGCAACAAGAAGTGAGGATTCATCGGTGTAAGCGGCGGCAACATTTGGCCCGCCCATTTCAAACGTGGGCATGCGAAAGAGAGATCAATGATCAAGATTGTAACCGAATCCATTTAACGCTCCTAGCCCCTAAAAAGGGAGGAGGCGATTTTGTAACCGTGGTTAACAAGTTTAATAAAAGGGCTGTGACTTCTCTCTAAATTCTTGTAACTGGTTTCGATCTATTTGCCTCTTTCGTTTAATGCATTTCGTGTTCTAGGACTTAGGCGTTATTTTGATTTGAATGCATCGAAGTAGTTGTTCTTTCTAAAAAGCTTCCGGAATCTCATGCTTTCAGTTTCTTAGGAAATGGATAATGCATTTTGACCCCAATTTGTAGAATATTAACATGAGCCCTCTTTGGATTAGAATCCCTAACCTCCCTTTCCAATTTTGGCATGAGGATATTTTGAGAGAAACTGCTAAAATCTTGGGAGAGCTAGTTTTGATTGACATTACCACAAATTATAAATCTATAATGGTGTATAACATGATGTACATAAATGTGGACCTAATAGCTAATCTCATAGACTCACTCAAGCTTATTTAATATTTTGGTACCAAAAATTAACCTATAGAATATGAAAACAGATCCTCTATATGCTTTTTTTGTAAGAGAATGAGGCACATGACCATATACTACCCTAATAAGGTAGCTCAACCCATTAATGTGGTACAACCTAATAAGGTGAGTTAGCCTAAGAATCAATCTTGGACATAAAAAAAAATTGGGCTCATAGACTCTTGGGAAAGTAAAATCTTTGGTCTCGAATAGCTTCGACTATTCTTTTGTAGAGATATCGTGTGCTGAAATAATCTCACTAGTAGAGGAATTGGAAGCGTTGGTAGATCTTGTTATTTAGGTATGTAATCTGGTACCCTCCCATGTTCCTCTCTCTTCCAATCCTTTGGTGGGTAATCCATTTGAAAGTCTAACCTTGGACCATCATTTTTCTATTAGGAAGATTAATTTCTCTGACTCGGTTAACCCTACTTCATAAGCCTTGATAATGGAAGCCTCTTTGTTCAACCAGAATAGCATGTCAAACACAATTATGATATACCCTTTGAACCTTTTGATGGGAGATTCCACTTCTAAGTAGATTAAAATTCCAATCTCCAAAATTCTTTTAAGATTCCCTTCCAAGGGAAAGAATTGTAGTGTCAATGGAAATGGTTCCCTTGGACCTATCATAAGTCATCTAAAGAATTATACTATGTATGTGGGCTCTAAACTGAAAGTGGACAAATATTCAAACACAAAACTTAGGAAATGGGCTACTAAGTTAGATATTGTGAATGGAAATCAAGAGACTTTGAAGCTAGATATCAAGAGTCATCTAGTTGACCATGAAATAATAGAGAGTAGAGTAGCAAACCAAGTTGGGGTAAAAATGATTCTAAAGGGTCTAAGTGGTAGACTCTGTTTGAAATATGGCTAGAGCCAGGATGCAAGTGTCCAAGATGCAAGAAGAAGGATTCGGAAGAAGGCTGCCAGAAGACTCAAATTGAAGGTAACAAACATTGCCTTCCCAGAAAAGAGAGCAAGACCTCAAGTCAAATTAATGATCCCTCATCAGATTGTAAACTTCTTTATTCGATGAAGAAAAACTTAAGGTGAGCTTTGTGCTTCAATTTTTATTGGAGGATGTAATTCTATTGAAATTTCTAAGGATTGGATGTCCTCTACTTATTTTTGAGCTTCAAGGCTATTGGACCCTTTTCTATTGTTTTTGTGTCTCTTACAATGTCCTTTCTCAAGGTTGGTTGCTCTTTGTTTTGTTGGGTTACGGTTGATCTTGTTTGGTTTGATCTATTTTTTAGTGTTTTTTGTTTATTAAAATGTTTGGGAACCCTTTAAAAACATCTTCTTTTCCATCTTATCAAAATAAATTTTGTTATATTAAAAATTTGTAATTATTCAACTCATCGCAAATGAAAATCATAATGATACTAAACAAACTTGCATGAAGATGATGGTGAATATAATCTATACTTTGGTTATGTGATGAAGTTTTAATAATAAATATGCCTATGCACACTAGATTGTTTATTTTATATATTAAGAAATTATATGTTAAATTTGATGACTAGATGGTGACATTCATAAAAACTAAACATGATTTATTTTGTAAAACATTTAAAGTTTGATGTTATCCTACTATAGTATGTAAAATATTTAATTTTTCAAGTCATATTACATTTATATTCATAATTATGTATTACATCAAACCTTTACTTTAAAAGTTAAATATTATTTTATATAAAATTGACAAATATTTAATTATGTTATGCATTTAAAGATTAGATAATTTATTAAAATATTGATTAATAAACTATTTATAATGTTTAAATTTAGTTAATTTTTAACTATAATAAAAATAATCTTTATCTCTTAAGTTATATTTATTGATTTTTTTTATATAACTTAATATTTTAAACATATCAAATTGCCAATTTCTCTCCATAACTATATATATATATATATATATATATATATATATATATATATATATATATATATATATATATATATATATATATATATATATATATATATTTTTTAATATTAAAAATTATAATTCATATATATATAACTTATATATTCTTATCTATTTTTAAATTTTTTTTTAAACATTTTTATTTTTAGAATTTATTATTTTATATAAAATTAATAAATATTTAACTATGTTATGTACATAAAGATTAAATAATTTATTAAAATATGATTAATAAATTATTTATAATGTTTAAATTTGATTATTTTAAATTGTAATAAAAATCATTTTAATCTCTTAAATAATATATTATTAAACAAATTGTATATAACTTAATATTTTAAACATAATAAAATACTAGTTTCTCTCTATAACAATATATATATATATATATATATATATATATATATATATATATATATATATTATTTTTTAATATTAAAATTTTTAATTCATATATATGACTTAGAAATTTTTGACTAGTTTAAATTATTATTAAAAAATATTTGCATTATTTAGGTGTCTTTATATTAGAGGGTTGGTTTTATTAGATGGTTGCATATATTTTAGATGCATTGATCCTTTGAGATAAGAGGGAGATGAAGAGGGAGATTGAGTGGAAGAGGTGGAAGTTGTGTGCCCCAACAAAGGCTATCAACATTCTTAATCCAAATTTTAGTTTTGAATTATGGCTCAAAGAGTTGAGGTCTTTGAAATCCATTAGTTTCAGGGTGGATGATCTTCTCGCGAGTGTTGGTTTTATTTGAGTTTGGGTCTGTTATTAAAATCCTATAGGAATTTTCTTCCTCAAATATTTTTTGGGACCAGGATTTCTCTCAGATTTCAAAGTCTCCATCAAGAAAAAAAATGATTGTGAATGATGATTCAACTACACCTAAGATTTCAACTTTTTGTTTGAGCAAGAAAATAATTAAAAGTCATGATTTGGATGAACCTGAGGTGAAGGTAGGTGTTAAGGTGGAGGTAGTTGTTTTGAGTGCAGATACAAATAATTCCCTTTAGAATGTTATCCTTGAGGTAAGGCTAGTGATGCAAGTGAAGTTTCTAAAAATTCACTTCATGTATTTTCTCCTTCTTTGTTTGAGAATATTTCTTCTCAAAGTTTCAAGGTTTATTCAAGCAAGAATTTGGATGTGGTTAGGATTGTGGCCATTCTTGTTGGTGAACAGTCTTGGGGTTGGGGATTCTCCTCTCCCCCCATAGTGGCTCTATTGTTTCCTAGTTGACCCTCAATTAGGATTATAAATATTTTGGAAATATGGTTGTGAATTCCAAGAAAATGGATTCTTAGGTTTTTTCCTTCGATCTTGAACCAAACTAAAGTTTAATTTCTATCTTCATAAATTTGTTAGAGGAAGGGTATTTCAATCTAGTTGGGAAATTCTAAGGATTATGACCAAATATTGATCCCATCAAGAAATGGTCTATTTTAAAATAGTCCCTGCATGGAATCATGAATTTAGTGGCGTTTACTAAAGGTTTCTTTATGGTTAAAATTTTAAGAAAGGAAGACACTAATCACATACTTAGTGGTGGCCCTTGGTTTTTAGGTAAGAGAAGTTGGTTCCTTCATATATGGGGAATGTAATTTGATCTAGACACTCAAAATATTAATATTGCTTCTACCTAGGCACTCCCTCAATTTCTATTTTAGTTTTGGCATGAGGATATCCTAAGAGGCATTATGAAAATGCTAGGAGACTTAGTCTTTATTGATGCTACAATCCTAAAAAATATCTATAATGGTATTTGCTAAAATGCATGTAATGGTGGACTTGGATGATGGTCTCCTAGGGTCCATTGAACTTATTTTATATTTGGATTCTTATATTCAATCTATTTAATATGAAAATAGATCTCCTTTTTTCTCTCAGTGCAAAACGTGTGGGCATGATCTAGTTCATTTTCCTTTCAATAAAAATGATAATATTAAGGCTTCATACTCCTCAAAGCTGATGAATTATGGTCCCCATTTTGGAACTTCATCCAATTTGTTTGATGGATAAGTCTCTAATGGATATGATATTATTTAAGATGGAACTCTTGGAGATGTTGTCATTCAGGTTTGTGCAATGGCCCCTTCCATTTGATTCTTCTTCTTTGCACCCTCATAAGGAAAATACCTTTGAGTTTTTAGCCTCAAGGAATGACTCGACTATTGTAGAAATAATTTTACTTGAGACATTTGCTTCAAAAAAATATGTAGCCTTTGGGTCTTCCTTGCCTTTGGATTCAAGTAAGAAAATTTGTCTTTCAAATATTTTGTAGGATTCAAGCAAATTTTTGAGGAATGGTTTGCTATACCATAGGATGATATCTTTAAATAAGTCTAAAGGGGGAAAGGTTGTAAATTACAGGAAGAAGAAAAGAAGGACCCATAGTAAAGTTTCTTGATTTGGTAATTTTGATGTAAATTTTACCTTTGGATCCTAGACGATCCTATGCGTTAATTGAGGTAACTATTTTTGTGTTGTTTTTACCTCAACTTCTATTTTTCAAATTCCAATTCAATATTAGTGGAGTAAATCCCTCTATTGGTGCTTGGATGGTCAAAATGTTGCCTGGAACACTTAATATCCTAGTGTCTCAGTGTGGATCTTGTTTACCCTCTTTATTTTTTTGTGTGTAGTTTTATATTTTTAGGTTGTACGGATGAGGTGGAGAATCCTCACCTATTTATTTTTCTCTATGATGGTGGTATTTCTATCAATGGTAATTTTGGATTTGCAAGTGCACCGATGGCCTTTGACTTCTATGTTATCTTTTGTTCCTCTAGCCTTATCTCTTTGGGGTGGGTCCTTATTTGTTTGTTGGACCTAGTTCATCCTTGTTAAAGGTTAGGCATCTTAAAACCCTGTATATATATATATATATATATATATATATACACGTAGAAAATATGCAAGAAATTCAAATTTAAGGGATACTCTCAAATTTATAAAATATGAACTCGTTTTTAGTATTATATTAACTAAAAAAAAAAACTCAAAAATACTCAAAGTTAATATGTTATATAATATCCAATGTAATCATTAAGATGAAGTTTCTAATGAGAAATATCCATAAGGTATGTTGAACAATTTATAAAATTTAGAATCAAATAAAAGAAAACTTAGAGGACATAAGTAATCTAGAAAATAAGTGAAAACCATTTTATGTTTGAATATAATTTTAGGTCAACATTGAAAAAATAAAATAAAAACATGTAGATAGATGATGAGGTGTTAAGAAGTAATGAATAAATATTTTCATTTTGAAAATTTTAAAGATGCAATTTCCATGCTTTTAAATTTTTGTGTATATGTATATAACATCTTTAATAAAAAATTATGTTTATATAATATAAATGTGTTTATATCATGAACCATTAAAATTATAATTACTTCACACTTATGTATATATAGGATTAAATGCAAAGAAACTTAAATCCTCTTTATAACTAACAATACCCATGCACTATCAACTAAGACCTTTGGGCTATTACTTTAAACTTCATTCTTCTAACCTCTAGAGGCCACAACCAAGAAGCACCAAGGTGATCACAAAGATACAACAAGATCAACTCGTCGTCGACTCCAACAAAGAACATCTATGATGACATCCAAAGATTACATCACTCACTTCTCTTTAGCCTTGAATGTTGGAAGTAATCCTTGATCCACAAATCTTGTATATCATATGTCATCATGTTTACTATTTTTCTTACTTTATTTTCTTTGGAGATGCATTAGGAACTCCTGTTGCTTTGTATATGTCCTATTTTATAGTCATATTGACCTCTTTTGGTCACCGAAGGACATTATTACAAATTCAATTCAATTCAATAATACGATTAATTATAAAGATTAATAATGATAAAATGATCCTTTCACTTTATACTTAATTGAATGTGTTATAAACTATAGAAACATGGTGTGTCTAGGACACCTTTAACCTATGGGAGGGATTTTGAATGCACTATGAATTACATAAATATGTGTATGTTAATAACCTATACTATATTTGATGGATTTATTATGAAAACACCTAGGGATTCATGTTCTATAGTTAAGCCTTTGAGAGATTTAAAGTAAAAGTTTAACAATGTAAGAATGCAATAAAATAATCCTAAAACAACATGTTCTTTCAAATTGAAATGATTACAAGAAAATAAAAATATTGTTTAGCTTTATGGAAAGCAAGATATTGATCTAAATATACAATACCTGAATATGCAACTACATGCTCTTTAAAGTTATGCTTAAGATAAAATAAATCAAATAATTATTTTAATATCTATACTAGATCTAATATTTTTGTTATGTTAAATTAATGATGTAAAATTAAGGATATACCTAAACCTATGACATAATAGCAAACACAATTTAACTAGCAAGTTGTAACAAAAAGGATAAGGAATAGTGTTACTCAAATTTTCCCTTCGAAGTGAAAGCCCTACCCTCAATCAAAAGTGTTACATATCACTTTTACCTATATCCAACAATTTCACAAAATGACCTATAAAACTAAAAAAAATACAATTGGTATTATTACAAGAGGGTCTATCTACTCAAGGAGATATAAGGATATTTCTTATCCTTGATAACCTTTGTTTAGTTATGAAAGAATAAATAAATACCAACAATATAAATTAAAACTAGGACTTGTCCCTAATAGTACAAAGAGCCCCTATAGGAAGAATTATATTAGTCTTAAAGATGATATGAACATTTATTTTGTAAATGATATTTATTGTTATTGCTTATACTATAATTACCATTACTTATGTTTTATTTATTTTCACTATGGATAGAAAATCATGGGTGTGAATGGACCCTCATCTTATTAGCTTCATGATAAAACAATAAATAAATTTTTGGAAGGTAGTGTCCAGTTTACTATTTTTAGGTTAAGGATAAAATAATCTCATGAAATACTCATAGGGGTTTTTGGTTTCTAATTCATATTTTTAAAATTATATTTAATAAAATATTTATTGGATATTTTTCATTTTGGAAGGATCACAATTTTTATTAATGTGTTACATATCACTTTTACCTGTATCCAACACTTTCACAAAATGACCTATAAAACTAAAAAAATTACAATTGGTATTATTATAAGAGGGTCTATCTACTCAAGGAGATATAAGGATATTTCTTATCCTTGATAACCTTTGTTTAGTTATGAAAGAAGAAATAAATGCCAACAATATAAATTAAAACTAGGACTTGTCCCTAATGGTACAAAGAGCCCCTATAGGAAGAATTATATTAGTCTTAAAGATGATATGAACATTTATTTTGTAAATAATATTTATTGTTATTGCTTATACTATAATTACCATTACTTATGTTTTATTTATTTTCACTATGGATAGAAAATCATGGGTGTGAATGGACCCTCATCTTATTAGCTTCATGATAAAACAATAAATAAATTTTTGGAAGGTAGTGTCCGGTTTACTATTTTTAGGTTAAGGATAAAATAATCTCATGAAATACTCATACGGGATTTTTGGTTTCTAATTCATATTTTTAAAATTATATTCAATAAAATATTTATTGTATATTTTTTATTTGGGAAGAATCGCAATTTTTATTTGTAAAATTTGAATAATGAACCTACATTGTAATAAAGCCTAAAAACTTATTTTTTTTTAAGAGGTAAATATTTATTATGTGGTCATTACACAACATGTGAGGGAAGATATTTGAACTTGGGCCTCTCGATTTCAAGTGGAGATTTTTAACTACTCACTTGCTCTTCACTTGCTCTCCAACTCCTCTACATGGGAAGATAAGCCTAAAACTTTAATAAATAGTATCAGCTCAATTAATTAAATTCCTTAACTTTTAAGGAGAAGATTTATGTTCAAATGTTGTCTATTGATACATGCATTTTAGCCAAGATGTTATAATATCACCATATGGTCATGATATAATACAAGTGACGCTTGTTTTAGTTTCACATAACAAATTCAAAAACAAATCATGAAATTTTATAGTAAAATATTTTAAGTTTTATTTCATGAATCAATTTGATAAGCTAATTCCTTATCCTAATGAATATTTTAGACATGAAGGAAAATAATTTTCAAATAAATATGTTTTTTTAGTTGTTAAATTAGATTCAAATGATGGGCACTCAACCACTATCTTAATATCTAGACATGAAAAAAAAATTCACCAATTAAAATAAAAAATTTCCTTTTAATTACTTATAAGGAATTGAAATATGTTTCATATTATATAGTAGTCACATTTATGGATTTTTATATATACTTACATTAAAACAAGTAATTTTTTTTATTGAGTAATACTTTTTATACACATCTGTCATTTTATAAAACTTTAATATTTAAAAGAACATCTAATTTTTATAAATATACAAAAATATTATATTTAAACCCAATTTAAAATATTTTTATATTATTTTTATGTAATAAATAGTTTTTTTGTATTAGGTTCAAAAAGGGGTTTTTAATTGTACTCATTAAAGTGCAATTCATTACCACATTCGATGCTCTATTATAGGATTCAACACAATATACCTACATTTAGGATTCATGAAATTCTATTCATACATCCTTCTCCATGTATCATCAATTCCATTCATTGTAAAAGAAATTCATATCTAATGGTTTGTATATTTTCCTTCCAAACATTTTATCTAATAACATACTTTTCATACTAATGAATCCTATGAAATGTGTTTTGGAGGATCACCCATAGGTATTAAAAAATAGTTTAATATGAAATTTTCACATCTCAAATATTATGTTTCACTAATAAATTATTATTAGCCTCTTATTTGTGAAAATCAATCCACATTATCAAAAATCATTACACCTCTTAGTTGAATTAAATAATTACACTCATATGCTCAATATTTTTAAATTAAAAAAAAGTTATTAGTTGATTTAACAAATGAATGGTTATAAGGAAAAATATTCACACTTTAAGACTTCTAAGAATCTAACACATACTTTTTTTTGGTAAAATTAAATAAGGATTTTAAAATATGTCACACAACCTTTTACAATAGCTCCCATAGGATCACAAAACAATAAATATAATAATTCCACACATCGGTGGGTCCAAAAAATAATCAATAACTCCTATCGAAGCTAAACAACTACCATATAAAACATAAAATATTTCCATACTATGTTGGGTCTCATCAACAACAATAGCTACCAAAACTAAACAACCACCATACAAAATAAATAACAATGGCATCCTCCTATGGGTCCAAATAACAAAGGACCAAGAGAGACAAAAAATTAAAATTTGAAATTTGAACAACCAATCCTACTCAATATTAACAGGCAAAAGAACCCACTCCCACGCAGTGAAAAACTAGCAGGAAAAGGGGGCCCTCTAGATAAAATCAATCTTAACTCCAAAAGCATTAATGAAAAAAGAAAAAAAAAACTAGTAGCACTAATTTTGTCCTCCAAGACCACCACCTCAGTAAAGGAGACATAACCAAAATAGGGGTAAAATCCTCAAATAAACACTCAACTCTAGTCGATCTAGAGCCTGACAAAGAAACCAGAGAGGAGAAAGACCACCAGAAGATAAAAATTATCATTAAATACCATAAGCTAGAGGGGGATCCCAATAAACAACCATTAGAACCTTTAGTTGGAGGGGAAGACCAACAACCAACCAGTAGAACTAGTATTAGCCTCGAAGACCACCACCTGGGTAGAGGCAACATAACCAAAAATAGGAAAATGAATCCCAAAATAAACACTAAAATCTGGTCAACCCAGAGCCCCATACCTAAACCATAGAAGAGAAAGACCACCAAAATTTCCTTTCGAAATAAAACCGTTCAAATTTGCAACCTTATGCAATGGCAACTCCACCCGAGTTAGACCTGGAGAAAGAAACTTTGCAACCACCTAACACCACCCAATCCACCCAAGCAATAGAAAACTAGACTCAGAACTAGCCAAGTAAATCAACCAGATATTAGTACAACAATCAACGCAATTGGATCTAAATTAGCCATGGGAAAGACCCCATTATAATAAAAAATCTTTTCTAGTAGTTGAAGGATGCGTATACGTCCATAGAAAAATAAATGTATTATTATTTTTAATTAATGTAGGTTTTTTTGTTTTTGTTTTATTTATTATTTTGCAAAAAATCATGTCTTGAATACAATATGTAGGAATCCTAAGAATCATATACCGATCAGGCACAAACCATGATTCATATTTTATGCTTTATGTGTGTGTTTATTTTTTGTAGGACATGCGACCCTAAATACAATCTGTAAGAAATCAAGTCAAACTAGGCTTATCAGGCATAGGTCGTGGTGCCCTATAGTTTTTTCTACTTTTTTGAAGGATAGAAAAATGAAAGAAGCACCAACCCCCTACTAGGAGGATGACACTTACAACTAGATGTGTGTGCAGGTGTCTACTTCCTCATGGAAGAAAATACCTGCATACAAGTCAGGCAAAAAATACTATCTTTATCACCAAGCAAAAATACCTATATTCAAACTGATGAAAGGTGCCTATCTATCATTCAATCATTGAATTTCCATTATATGAATAGTACCTATATCGTAAACATAAGCAAAGGTGCCTACATCCATAAAAATTTAAAGGTGCTAGTATTCATATGAGGTCCCTATCTCCCATATACAACAGGATAAATAAAAAAGTGTATCTTTTCCAAAAAAATATATACATATGTCATCTTTTGCAAGTGCCAGTATCAATAATATCATAATAAAAGTTCTTATATTCACAATAATAGATGGTTCCTGTATCTAGTAATTTGGAGTAAGACGCCTGTATTCTAGTTAAACGAGCACTTGTATAAGCAATACATAGAAGGATGTCTATATTCTAGCCAAAAGGGCACCTATATCTGCAATAGAGAGAAAGACGTTTGTCTTCCAACACAATGATGACCCCTATCTTCGGCATCAGAGAAGCATCAAGAGCAACGATGGTACCAAAATCCATGTGCGTTCAAAGTCAAACTTTTTTTGTCTTTTAACGAACTAGAGTATGTCTATTTTTCTTTTCGTCAATGAAACCCATTTGCTTCCCGATCGATAATCATCAAAGTTCATGACTTTCCGTCAGTAACCTATGCATTATTCCAATACATAAATAAAACAAATTCCAAGGGGGATGTGTCTTGTCCCACAGTAAAATAAAATTCCCATGTTTTCTTTAGTTTTTTGCATGAGACCTCAAGACTAATAAAATTGTAGTACCCAAATATGTTCTTTTCACACAATCTCCTCACATGGAAAAATGTACATCGCTCATTTTTCCCGAAGACATTGTTATCATGCATTGGCTAATCAAATTACTCCACTGGAATTTACATATCATAATTCACGAAACACCAGCCTTTGTACTAAAATTTATGTTATGTGTGTGCATTATTTTCATAAATAAAATATGTCTATGTAATGTGTTGGCACATATCCCACAAAACTCATATCCATTCATACAAACCTAAAATTTGCAATATACCACGTGGTTCCAATTGAATGGAAGGAAGTGGTTGTAATGGTACCCATATAAATTTGGCATGCAATTTTAGACTTAATTATGTAGATTACCCATAATTACTATTAATTACAAGAAGATAGGTGCCATGTATGCATAGATATAGTCACACGCTTCAGTATATTTTACAAACATAGATAAATCTAAATAATAGAGCCAATAATTGCCATGGAAGGATCTTCAACAAATAATGCTTTGAAAAATTATGAGCTCTAGGATATTTTATGCATAATTGTTGATGTCAGAGACCAGTATGATGTTTTCAAATGGATGGGATATTACCGCCTAGTTAGCTAGGACCAATATATTATGATGGCATTCTAATTTATAGCCTCGATGGATGACGATGTTGTATAGATGCACAAACCAATCATACCAGTCACAGAGGCATACATTACGAAGGTGATCGATATTCCACGCACATGGGACCAACATATAAGGAATATAGTGTGGTGCGATTCATGTAATAATTTTTTTGGTAGCCATAAATGCATATAATATGCATAGGGTTACCGAATAGCATATGCCAGACCTATGGAGGAATGTGTTGGAGCAAGTGGCTCAATTTTTAACTTGTACCAACAAGTATTCTTGGTTGAATGCCAACCATTTAAGATTTTTTAATCATATACTACATGGGATTTATATCAATATTTCCTATTACTTAATGTGTACCCTAAAATATGTAGGTACCAGGTAGGAACAATAATGATAATAAGGTATTACGGACTGATTTCATCTCTATTTTGATATGTCAAGGCGTATAGATTTGTAGCAACCACTAGAGAAGATGTTGTAGACACAACTGAAGAGCAGTAGGAAGATGAAGAGGATGAATAAGAGGTTACTACAGCTAATGTAACTGATGAGAAATAGAATGATGAAGAAGATGTTGCTATGGTAGGAGAAACCAATGAGCAATAGTAAGAAGAAGAGGCATCTGACTCCCATAGTCATCAAACTATAAAAAAATAGGGTAAGCAGAATTAGGTCCTTCTCAAATAGTGCCATCACCTATCTCCTAGAATAGCCATTCTACAATGGAGGCAAAGCAATCTAAATAAAGTTTGTCATGGGCAACATCATCGCCTATCCCATAATATTTAAATTAAGAGGTAAACCAAACTATTTCAAGCCCATTTTGGGCTTCATCACCACCAAAAACTAGAAGCAAAGCAGAGAAGGAGCCTCTAGTTGATATATAGTTCATATAAGGAAGAAGATGCCCTTATAATATAGTATGAATTACCTACTCAAGTATTGCAGGGCATGGCTAATTGTGAAACATCCTGTCATGATGCTCAGGAGGAAGACGTGTCGAGCTAGCTATAGAACATGAAAGAACAAGCCTCCAAATATGAGGAGATATATAAAAAGGAGTAGGATAAATTTTAGAAGTCTTGATGGGTTACCACAATAAGGCAATAGGAAGCGAATGACACTCTACAACAACTAAGAGATATTGTGTGGTAGTTAGAAAATAGGGTATAGTAGTTGCAGGATGTCAAACCATATCAAGTTGATGCTACTGTGCAAACTGACTGAGCCATGGATGCAACACTTTCTTCCATGTAATTGGAGGAGAATATTGCATCCATAGGATCATTTCACTCTAATTCTAGGAGGGTATTAGGAAACCAAAGGACTAAAACAAGGAACCAATTAGAGGCACCTGTGATAATTGTTTTCTAAAAATTGGGGAGCCTTGTTATGTAATAATACCCCCTTATAATTGAAATTGAATACAACAAGGTTGAGGAGTCAGCCAAAACTTGTGCAGTTTTCCAATTAATTGGTTAACCACCAAATGACCAAGCAAGGACTGCCTAGTCAGTTGGGGAGTCTACTGTACAAGTGGATTCCACTCAACCCACTGATGAAACACCTATCCATGATCTAATTGTCTAGTTAGAAACAAGTTAGGAGAATGAGCATGAAGTGGACCACCCATAGGAGTTAGTTGATCCCAAAAAGGTTGTACAATCAACTATTCAACCATCGGTTGACCAAACCATGATTGGTTAGTCAAACAAGAATATCATGACTGAGCCACCTTATGACACATCAATGGACCAAGATGTGCAAGAGATAGATTTTTCAAGGTCTAGGAAATACCACCTCCATAGAAAATAGAGGATGTTGGTCCCCCGATGCTCCCAACAAATGCAACAACACAAAGGTCAACCAATAAATTATGGCTCAAAAGAAAAGTAGAGAGCACCATAGAGAAGGCCAAAGATAAGGGTCACAACAACACCAAAAATAAAATAAGAAGGAACTCCAACAAAATATGAGGGTGCAGATAGATCCAAACTCAAATTAATAATGGGTTGCATCCATGAAAGCTTTCACCATCCAAAGGGATCAGCTCTAGGAGATCAAAAAGTTTCTGAAAAAAGGCTAAGAAGGAGTGAAAGGCTCACAAATGAATGGCTAGAGAGCCAAATATTTATATCAACTCTACCCAACTAAGGAAATTATAGAAGCTATATGGTTTAAATTATGGAAATCCATCAAGGATGTGGGAATACCTACAAAATATGGGTATATTTGACAAATAACCAATGATGTCACCACCAGTTTGAGCACTTGAGTCTCTACCACCTAAAGATGTAGAGGAGAATGATGCAGATGATGCAACGCTCGATCCAAAGATGGTAAAATTACTGAAGGCCTAGGTACATGACACATTTCACTTTCTACCTTAGGATAAGCCTAAGTTCCCTATTCCAGATCAGCTTCCTCCAAACTATCATTACTGGAAGTAATTTGAGCTTACATTCTAGAAGGACGCCACCACATTCACTAGATTCAATATGGAGGAAGTTATAGGTAAGAAGGGGTGGAGTAAAAACAAGTTGGATACAAGGGTAGGGCCTAGCCAACCTTTACGATGCATTCAATGTAAGAAAGCATCGAAGGTAGAAATAGGTCCCACTCAGCTGAAACATTATGGCAAGAAAAAATATGATAAAGAATGAGATAGAGCTACAACAAGGGAGAGAAAATGTTGAAATAGGGAATATTGGTAGGTCATTGCTGAAATAGGGTATTATCAACATTGGGTGACATGAGGACGTGGTAATAATTAGGCATGGGGGATGATGAGCACCAAAAATGCTCATTTTTCTATGCTTTAATGAAATAAATTATGACATTATTATATTAGAAATGTATATTTTTGATATTATTGTATACATTTAATGGAAAATGATGTATTATACCTAATACATGTTTTAAATGGAAATTGTGTGTATATGTAGTACCTTATGAATTTTTTGCAACTTTTAGTTAATGTCCCATGCGGATATGGCATTTGATAACTTTTATGATGTGATTAAAGAAAGGTTCGTGATCAAACGACGATAGTGGAAAAGGAGTAAGGCATTTTGAAACACTAATATATGGTGTTTATTTCCCATTCATAAGTTGGAAGGCACCTATATTCTAGCAAAAATAAAGTGCATTTCTCCCAGTACACAGGACCAATGCCTATCTCTCGACAATAAGCTAGATGATACTTGTCTTCCGATGATAGGACAAGTGTGCATTGTTCGACGAATAAAAATTGATAACCTTTAGAAAAAAATATAAGGCTAAATATGGTGCATTTATCCCAGTTATAGGATAAAAAGGTACCTATTTTCTAGTGAGAGGTCGAACAACGCGTGTACTCGATGAAATAAAAAATGTGCATGTTGGCTATGCAATTTCAAGATGTGTATAAAATTAGATGCAAATTGTTATGAGAGCCTAGGGAGTGCTATGATTATCCTATAAGGGTTAATTTTAGTGTGACTTCTATTTTATTAGGCATTTAATTAATTTATGTGTGTTTATCATAGTGAATCATGCTAGAATGAATAAAATTAGTAGAATCTAAATTTGTAACAGGGGATGGCCCATTTTGTATAAAATACAGGCTACCCTTGAAGAGGAGGATACCGAACCTCTTATGTAATTTGGTACTACATAAATAAATAAAATCTCAAGTTATTTTTATATTTTTTGCGTTCGAAGAGTGATTGTGTGAATTAGTCGGGCGGATGTCTGCAGGATCCTGGGCCCACTCTAGGCAGTATTCTTTCCCTATTTTTTTCTAGTTGTCATTATTTATTTATTTTATTCTTTATTTTTGCAAGTGTGTTTCTTATTTTATTTATTTTTGCACAGTGTGTTTAATTTTTCCATTTTCTTACTTTATTCAATTTTGCAATTGTGTTTATTTTTTGCACTTTACTTTGCTACAAATTTCCTTTCAGTCATGTCCTCGATAGTTTAAACTATTTTTCCTACAATTTTGTAGAACTTACTTTCCTACAACTCAATTCTACTAGTTTAGCTGAACTCCAACTACACCAACAACCACCCCCTACCAAACCAAAGTGACACATAGGACTCATCTCTAGTATATTGTAGGCATATACTTTACATGGGTACTCAACAATTTTATGAACTCCTATATTGATAAAATGAAATAGAAGTAAAATTAAATATTTTCATAAACATAATTTATGTTCACCAGTAGTATTCTTGATATAAGTTACATCACCACTACATGTCTCATTGAGAGGACATCTGAATCATACCAATGCTCCACAATCACTCCACTGCTATCCAAGCTATGATGTACAACCTCCCAATCCTCTACAAACACCCTCTAGAGCACTCTACTCAGCTATCTAATGTGTGAAGATACAATGGGTCATCTCTTAGTTAGAATGCAAAGAATCCTATATACATCCTCTAATGTGACTGTCATCTCGCTAGTCAAAATATGGATTGTGTTGGTTTTGTTATCCCAATGATCTATCAAGGCCATGAGGTAGCCCTCATTTGCAGTCAATACCTCTAACCTCATAATATACTTAAGTCCAATTACCTCAAGCCATTCCCAATCAACATCAACAACTGCATCATGTGCTCTCTTATAAATTTTGGGATATCTATGATGAGATCTCATGAGTTGAAAAAAAGAAAATCAACTCAGCCATAAATTCATAACAAAAAAAAATGAGGTATATTTGAACCTCAATGAGGTCATCTTGACCTAATATGATATCCTAGAAAGGTCATCTCAGGTCGATATTACCTTCGTAATGGTCAAAATTTTGATCGTTGGCTTTCAAACAAGGTTATCTCACCCTAGTATGACCCCAAAATACCAAAGAAGGGTCATCCTACCCTGAGATGGCTCCCAAATTAGGGCATGTGCAATCTAATTTTAAAATGAAAAAACAAAAAAATATATATATATATATATGTAAATAAAATAAAATAAAAGCATCAAAATTGAATCCAACTATATTTTACCCTAAGGTGGGGTTCATTACATTAAATTTTTAGGTGATGTTACTTTACCAAATTAATTAGTGAGGTTTATTTTATCTTACAGAATCAACAAGATGTGGATGAGGTACTTACCCTCCACTCTTTGTCTCCTCCACTCGAAGAGATTTCATGTTTTTCCATGTGTGATTTCACTCTGCTTTCTGGTAGCACTTCACTTCGAAAATCAACTCCCTCATCCCCATTTATCTTTTTCCAATTGCACAGTGAAAATGATGTCAAAAATTGTAAATTTTGTGTTTGTATTTTTCATCATCAATGCACCTGTCTAATATGGTCACCTAAGAACCACGCGATCATCTCTAGATGAGATGACCATGATTTTTGTCAAAATTTAAAAAAAATAATAAAAAATAATCATATAATCCAAATGGGTTGAAATCACTAAGGTCAAGGAGATCAATCCTCAGAATTTCATACTCATCTAGTTAAACTCAAATCAAATCATTTTGTTCAAGCAACTCATCACTTGAGGGGATAGTCATATAATTACAAAATTCATAAATCAAATCAATAATTAAAACACTCAATCATGCAAATTGCATTCATTCAAGAATCATTGCCAAATACAATCATGTTCTTTTGGTTGGGGTAGATAACAAGAAAATTTTTCAATAAAACAAAAACTTGGTATATCTAAAGTCCAAAGTGTAGACCTCTCCTGGTATGTCTACCAAATATTGAAATATTATCAAGTGCAGGTAGACCTAAAGCCTGAAGTGTAGACCTCTCTTGAAAATTCTACCCCCTTTGGTCAAAAGGCTTACCAAAACTAAACTCGTCAATTTTTTGGAAGCAATGATTATATGACTTTCACTCTTTCCATGATTAGGGAATCTAACATTGATTATTTTAATGAATAACCTTAATCAATTTGATAGTTTTAGTCCTATTTTTGCTCTACATTGTGTCTGCACACAATGCATTCCAAAAATGGGCATCTGTAGATACTAAAATCATGTCATATTGAAGTGACTACCTAATTGAACTCTTATAGACCACATGACCTACTTTGGGTAGCGTCAAGGCTAAAATAGTGGTTCTCACCACTTAAGCAAGGATATTCTCCTTTACAAATAGGGTCATCTCACCCTAAGACAACCTCCAGTTTAGGGTTGTCTCACCTCGATATGACCATCCCAAAAGCAAATTTTAAAAAATAGAGTAGGATAATTGGTGGCCAAAACTACTAGTTAACCCCATGCATGATCTTGCACCACAAATTAGCACCTTACATGAGCTAAAATAGGAAAAATGTATGCATTAATCAATTACATGAGATTTCAATGAAAACATTCACTTTCCTTAATGTGAACTGTTTGTCCACTTTTTCATGCATAAGGTTTGTGCTATTATTATATTCCTTTCAATAAACCTATATATTGGAACTCACCCCTCTAATTTAAAACCCTAGCTAGCTTGTGAACTTAACCCCTAATTTTTTGATTTCAAGTAATAAAGTGCTACTCATTTTCTGATCCTTCAAGTTATGCTTCCATGAGGCTAGGTTGTTATGAAGGATAGGAAATAGCAATGCTTCTACTAGTTTAAACAAGGGATAATCCTCATTATGGTGACCATATTGACCCAAAAAGCCACTACAACAATACATCTAATCCATCAACATGACCGTATATTTAATCTAAACATTTCCCTCACCTTGGCCTTGGAAATACATTCACAGAATAATGATCATCTTGACCTGATATGACCCGTAGGTAAGACAATCCTACCCTGATATGGACTTTGATAGAGATTAGTTTATTTGCTTTCTTCTTTAACCAGGGTTTAGCATAGCATATTTCCTACATTTTATAGTAATTTGCACTTATGTTCATGCATTTGATTCGGTTTTATTTTAGTGTTCTTTATCATTACAATGAGCCCCTTGTTTATTGTAATTTTTTTATGACATCATTGAACTCCCTCAAGGGGACATATTTGTAATACACTTTGATATTATCATCAATATAAAGGACTTGGCCCATTTTCTCTTATTCTTCATCATTCTATATTTGTTATATGTTCATGTTCATCAATGCTTTACATTTATCATTAATTTTTTCTTTTATTGGTGCACTAGTTTTTGAGCATATCAATGGGACTATGATTCCACCACAATTTTCCCCATTTTGATACTTGTTTCTATTTGATATAATATGTGGTTTAAGATAATTTTTTTGTTCTTTTTTTAAATTTTATTTTTAATTAAGGTCATATTTGTAAGATGATTGATGGCCTTAGGGCTCAAGTATCAAAATGATAGTTTTGTAAGATGAATGAAGGTTGACACTAAGTTGTTCATGGATTTTTTATGTATCAGCTTTAATACAATTTGCAAAGAAATTTAATATTTTAAAACAAATCTAAATGTGTTTGTTTAGCAAGGCCTATATGAAGGTATTAAATACCCATCTAATTTTATTTTTTTCAAACTTTGAAATGAAACTTATTGATTTTTTCAAGGAAAAATATTAAACTTACCTTTTAAGTTAAACTTATTTCCAATAATTACACTTAGTACCTTCAATTTGTTTGATAATTCTTCAACTTTCCTATAAAAAGAAAAAATCTAAACATGTATATTGAATTTTCTTTAATATTTTAATATCACACACATATATATACATACATGTATACATGTATGCATATATATATGTATACATGTATATATATACAGGTCTATATATATGTATACATGTATGTATTTGATTAAATAAATTATATTCATTTATAAAGAAAGTACTCATATATTTTGTGTATGTTTTTAATGGCATATTGTTATTAAAATTTAAATTCACACTCATATTTTCCTATAAATAGCAATAATTTTAAAGAATTGTTAGTTGTATTATACTTTGATTTGAATATAATGTATTATAATATATCTAATTTAATTTTTTTTAATTATTTTATATTGTTATTGTATATTGCAACTTTTTCTACTTAAATATACAAAAATTTGATTTGAATATACATTTTAATTAATTTTCTCCTATCAAATTAAAAAAATATTAACTCAAAATATAATTATATAATTTATTTATTAGTGAAATAAATGTTAACCAATTATATAATTTTTTTGCATAATTCACTCAAAATGTTCCTTCTTATCTATGTATTATAATTACAATGTTGAAATCCATTCAAATCCAATTTTTTTCTTTACCAAAAGGTAAAATTGATAGGGAATTAGAAAATTAAATATTAGGTTTAATTAATTAGGTTTTAATTAAATAATACTAGCTATTTTTGAATTTACTAATGTTTGTGAAGGTTCTAAAAATTATTGGACAACTATTTATCAAGCCATAGGCATTATCCTCACATGTCCATCATGTATCCTATAAGAGCATATAACAAGCATTTATTTTTATCATATCTTGCAAATCCTTTGATTTGATATTGTAAGGGCCTTTGAGTGCCTATAAACACTTTGGGATATACATGTAATAGACAAACATATTTGTGTCCTCATTAACTAGATTTTTAGTTACTTTGTGGAACTCTCTTGAATAGACATTAATAGAACATATAGCTTGGAGGGGTGTCCTCACATCACATTTTAGGAACAATGTGACAACTGAGCAGGTTTTAATCATAAATTTTTATGGAGCTCAAAACCTAGATGGTCAGATGCATCAACGGAAATTTGTGCATAACATGAGAGTCTCAAGGGAGGAGTTAGACTAGATTATTGCTTGGAATTTTAATGCTAAATTATCCTCTAGAGATCAGGAAGGGGTAATCCCAATTTTAGACCCAATGGATTGACTTATGATTGCCCAAGTCCAAGCATTACACTTGGTGTATATTAAATACCTTGGAACCAACAGTACTTGGACTAATAAGAGGAGGGAGCCACATAGCAAGAAGGTGAAGTTAGATCATTTTTTTTATTTCAAAGGAGGTATTTGTAAAATGGAATATAAAATTTCAAATTTTGGAAGTTCTACTTTTAGATCACTTTCCCATTTTTTTGGAAGGGGGATCAAAAGAGTGCAACATCATAAACCATTTAAGTTTGAAAAAATTTTGTTACAAAAATAGGAACTTCAAAAGAAAATTCTATAGTGGTGGGAATAGGGTCATCCAAAATATGGGACAACAACGTTTAGATTCCATAAGCAGCTTCATTATTTCAAGGATCAACTGAAACAATGGAGGTGAGATAACAAGATAGACTTCCAGGTCCAAAGTGCTCCATTGGTGGCCAGGTGGGATGAGGTTCAAAAATACTTCAAGGAAGGAACAATTATAGAGCAGCTCAAAGAAGAGGATGATGCATTACGTAAAGTGGTTGAGGACATTGACAACCAAGAGGAGATTGTTGGATGTGTCTCATCCTTTGTAGAGGAAGTATTGTACAAAAGGTGCCCATATAGGTGCTTCTACTCATAGATGAGTGGCCCAGGATCCAAGGAGGGGGGGCGAAGACCCAAGGGAGGTTTGGGGGTGTAGCACCCAAAAAAAAAATTCCTTTTTTTCAAAGTGATTTATGGAGTGTTTTTCGAGATTTTGATGGTTAGTGGGTGTGGGCGGTTTTAGCCCATGGTATTGTGCCCATGGTATTATAATACCACATTGTGGTTTAATGTTGTAAGAGTTTCCTTTATATTGATTGTAATGTCCTATTACGGGCAAGGTGAAAAATAATAGAAGAGGAGGTGTGGCTCTTGTTTACTGGACGTAGCCCATATTGGGTGAACCAGGATAAATCTCGTATGTTCTATGTGCATGTATTTTGTGAGTTGTTATTTTCTTCTGAGTTATTTAATTTTTGCATTATTATTCTGGAATAATTTTGGGTATAATCTCTTCATTTGGTATCAGATCCAAGTTGTTAGTCATAAAGGGATGCCTTTATTACTAGGGTTTTAGTTCATCTGAAGAGGATCTAGGGTTTCTAGGAGTTATAGAAAACCTATTCGAAAGTGGGAGTTTTACGTAGGAGCATGAAGAAAAATGACTAGGAATAAATCAAGGATAGAGATCAAGAAATTTTATGGGAAACATTTTGAGTTATGGAAGTTAAATATGAAGGATCTGCTCATGGACAAATATTAGTGGGTTTTTATCTCTGAAATTAAACCAACCAGTACATCCTATGAATATTAGGAAAAGTTGAATCAGAAAGCGAGGAGTCTAATTTGAATGCATCTTGTAGATTTTGTTCTAATAAATATTTTTGGAGAAGCTACTTCAAAGTATCTCCAGGATAAGTTAGGGGCTCTGTATCAATATAAGTCCCTAGTGAACAAATTATTCCTTCAAAAGAAACCATATAATTTCAGGATGAATGAAAGAGATTCAATAGAAGATCATCTAAATGCATTCAATACAATGGTAAGTCAACTTACATCTATTGAAATTAAGTTGAGTGAGGAAGATAAATGTATTAATTTGCTATGCTCTTTACTAGATTCATGAGATAACCTGGTTGTAGAAATTGGTAGTACAACTTCATCCACATTGAAGTTTAAAGATGTTTTGGCATCTCTATTATCAGAGGATATGAGGAGAAAAGCCATGGAAGACACATAAAAGGATGCCCTAACAGTAAAATGGAATGCCAAGGAAAAATATTAAATGAGATTTGGTGATAGATCTAAGTCTAAAGGTAGATCCAAGTCTTGAGGAAATTTTGAGAGAAAATGTTGGAAATGTGGTAAGTCTGGAAACATGAAGAAGGATTGTAGATCAAAAAATGTTGATTCTGGAAAGAGATCTAATGAATCCATTTCCATAGATATAAATAAATCCACTGATGAATGAGGGGATGTATATTTGTCATATTACTCCACACGTTCAGATAGAAATGATTAGTTGATTGATACTGGTGCCTCTTTTCATATAAATCCTTATAGGGGGTGGTTTAGTGAATATGAAAGATATGATGGAGGGGATGTACTATTGGGAGATGATTCACCACTTAAAATAATTGGTCATGTACGGGTGAAAATATTATTGCAGGATGGTAGGATTAAAACCCTCCCAGGTGATGCATATTCCTGGCCTTTCTAGAAATTTAAGTTTTGTAAGCAAAATGGTTGATGCAGTAGTAAACATCAGTTTTAGTAAGGATTCATGCAAAATGGTTCATAAATATATGGTGTTAGCAATATAATTTTGGATTGGAACCTTGTATAGGCTATTGGGAAGAACTATAACAAATGAGTGCAATATCTCAACCATTCCTGAGGCTGAATCAGACAAAATTTCAATGCTCTGTCATCAAAGAATGGGACATATTGGAGAAAATGGATTGCGTACCCTATACACGAAATGTATGGTTCAAGGTATCCCTAATTGGTCAATGTGTTTTGATTTTTATGAACATTGTATTTATGGCAAGCAGAATCGTGTGAGTTTCTCATCTAGTTCTGCAAGATCAAAAGGGGTATTAGATTTGATTCAAAATGATATTTTTGGTCCTGTTCCTATTCCATATCTTGGAAAATCATAGCACCATGCTTCTTTTGTTGATGATTTTTCAATATATGCATGGATTTATTATATTAAAATTAAAGATGAAGTGTTTGATAAATTTAGAGAATTTAAAGAACTTGTTGAAAATCAAACTAAGAAAAATATTAAGGTGTTGAGGTATGATAATGGAGGAGAGTATTTTTCAAATAAATTTGAGGATTTTTGTAAGCAATGTGGTATTGCAAGATAGAATACTACTCCATATACACCCCAAAAAAATAGAGTTGTTGAGAGATTGAATAGATCACTAATGGAAAAGGCTAGAAGTATGCTCAGTGGTGCTAGTTTGGCACAAGAATTTTGGGCAGAGGTAGTGAATGCCGCATGTTACTTGTGAAATCAATCTCCTACATCAGAATTACTGGATCAAACTCCATTTGAAGCATGGTTTGGTAAGAAACTCTCTCTTTTACATCTTAGAGTTTTTTTCTATGATGCATACATGCATATTCCAAAGGATAAAATATGTAATCTTGATAACAAGTTTTGGACATTTTGAGCTCATTTAGTTGTCATTGATGTCAAGGTGAAAAGTTGTCATTGATGCCAAAGTGAACACATGAAGCTATCATTAACACCATGGAGTACATCATCATTAACACCAGGAAGCAATGCAAAGAGATGGAGAAAAGTTGTCCAAATATGTTTTTATAAGGGTTTTTGTTAAAACCATGGTGGCACATTAAAAGGTTTTTTATTAAAACCATAATGATAGTTCTCTAATATTGTGATGGCAGAATTAAGGTTTTTATTAAAACCAAGGTGGCGAAATTATTTTTCATCAACCCAGTGAAGTGCAAATGACAATTTGATATTAACTCAAAGAGGGCTTTAATATTTTATTAAAGTCTAAAGTTTATAAATTAAATTTATAATATTTAAATTCTTTTGAATTTAAATTAATTATAAATTATAATTTATACAAGCCGACGTCATCAAATCGAATCATCCTCCGACGTTGTATGCAAAGCAAATGAAGGGTATTTAAACCCTAAGACAAACCTTAGGGAAGTGGAGTATCAAATTCAAACAAAGCGAAAATCTGAAGCCTCCAAAATTTGTGAGTGGTGTATTCAAAATAGGATAATGCATTGTAATCAAGGTAGAGCATCGTGATCAAGGTAGCGCATGGTGTTCGAAGCAAGGGACAAGGCAAAGGGAGAAGCGCTCATAGTCTAGCTTGGTGCTAGACGTAGGAGAAGGCCAAAGGCTTTGAAGCCTTTGTGAGAAGGCTTAAGCAACCTTAGGGCTTAAGCTAAGCACGTGGAGCGCTTAGCTCACACGGCTAGCTTGTCGTAGCTAAGGCACCAGCCAGGGAGAAGGTGCAGGTTCGAAACTCCAAAAATTGCGGAAGGGGGATTCACCAAAGGTTTTTATAATTTGATTTTTTATTTTTGCATAATACTAAGGTTTAGGAGGAATAAGGGAATATTTGTGGTATTTGATTATTGTGCTAAGGTTTTAGGGGTGTTTGTGGAATTTGATTAATTGTGCTAAGGTTAGGGAGTTATAAGGTGATATTAATTTATTTACCTAAGTGGTAAATAGGTGCTTTATTAAGGTAAATATTATTTTACCTTAGGAGATAGAAATTAAGTTGGAATATCAATTTTGTGAAATAGAGAAATTGAAGGGGGTAGGAAATTTCTGTGAAGATATTATTGTCAAATATTGCTATTGAGAAGGAGATATAAGGTGTATTATGAAATTGAGTTATTCTTGTATTTTGTGAAGTATAACACTTGTTATCTAACCCTTGGCACTTGGCAAAGAAGAAGATATTCCTGAAGGCAGTTTTTGAAGATCATCCTCCAATCAAGAAAAAGGTATGAGCATATTCTTCCATAGTTGAATTGATTGATTGGTTTTCTGGAAAATAAGTTTGGAGTGAAAAGGACTTGATTAGGGTTTCCTATTGAGTGTGTTGAGTGATTGCTTCAAGGTTTTCTGGAATAAAGAAGTGTGGTTAAAACCTTGTTTTATAAGCATTGTTGTTGAAGCCATTGATTGAGTGAAGAACTTGAACTAGGGTTTGAAAAGAACATGAGTATCATTGTTATGTGAGAGTTGTTTTATAAGCATTGTTGTTGAAGCCATTGATTGAGTGAAGAACTTGAACTAGGGTTTGAAAAGAACATGAGTATCATTGTTATGTGAGATTGGTTGTTGAGCATTGTTGGAAATATTTTGAGTAAGTGATCATATACTTGGACTAGGGTTTGTGAGCAAGGATTATCTCATTGAGTGATTGGTTGAGTAGAGTTGGTTGAGCCTAGTCAAGTGGATGTGTGAAGTGATTGTTCAAGTTCCATAAAACAAACTATTCTATATTCTGAATTGAGTTGAGAAAGTAATTGAGCATTGAGTTGAAGCATATTGAGTCTCTAAAAATTCTCCTTATGTTTCTAAGAAAGTGATTGAAAGTATTTGAGCAGATTTGAGGTAAGTCTTTGAGAAGACTTGTGGATAGTTTTGGGTAAGATTTTGTGGAAGCTTACAATAAGATTGGAACTATTTTGAAAGGACTTGTTGAGCAGATTTGAGCAAGTTATGAGTGGACTTATTGAGAAGATTTGAGCAAGTTTTATGTGGACTTGTTGAGCATATTTGAGCAAGTTTCGTGTGGACTTGTTGAGCAGATTTGAGCAAGTTCTATGTGGACTTGTTGAGCAAATTTGAACAAGTTCTATGTGAACTTGTTGAGCATATTTGAGCAAGTTATTAGTGGACTTGTTGAGCAGATTTGAGCAAGTCTTGTGTGGACTTTTGAGAGAGTTTTGGTGCAGATTTGAGGATAGATTTGTACTAGACCAGAGATAGAGATTGAGCAGATTTGTGCTAGACCGAAGGACTATGTTTAGTGTAGATTTGAGATAGATATTTGGAGGTGATAGAGTAGAGAGGATAGAAGTCTCTAGTGGATAGAGATCCATCAGCTAAGGTAGTGAGGATAGGTCTTCTGAGTGAGGACAAGAGTCTTCAGTGGAGAGAGATCCACAAGCCAGTGTAGTGGAGGCAGTTGTCTTCAAGAGGATCACCAGCCAGAGTAGAGGAGAAGTTCTCCTATGGATAGAGATCCATGAACTTGATTTAGGGGATTGGTGTCTCCTTTGGATAGAGGTCCATAAACATTGTAATAGGGAAAGGATTCCCAAGAGATTGATTGAGAAAATTTTAGTGAAATATTTTCTTCATGGAGTAGCCCACATTGGGTGAACCACGTAAATTATGGTGTCTCTATTGTGTGTGGTGATTTATGCATTAATTTGATTATTGCTATTGATATTTCTATATTTACATTGCATAATATTTATTGGGAAAGAAAAAGTAAAAAGTGGTCTTATACTGTTCACCCCCCTCTTAGTATAAGCTTGTGTTCTTCAATTGGTATCAGAGCGGGTTCCTTCAGAAGAGTTTAATAGCTTGAAGGAAAAGCTAACAAGAACATAATGGATTCTAAGAATGTGTCCTCAGATAATTCAGCACTAGTATTTGATGGAAGTGACTATATATATTGGAGTTTGAGAATGAAGATCTACCTGATGGCTCTTGGCAATGAAATTTGGGAAGCAGTTGAATTTGGATACGATCCCTTGATTAATCCTCCTACAGATAAGGAAGGTAAGCTCCTACAACATTACAATTCAAAAGCAATGAATGCACTTTTGAGAGGTTTGCATAGAACAAAGTCTATGAAAGTTATGCATTGTCAAACTACAAAAGAAATGTGGGATAAATTACAAAATATTTATGAAGGAGATAAAAGTGTCAAGAAAGCAAAGATGCAAAATCTCAAAGGACAATTTGAAGAATTAAGAATGAAGGATGAGGAAACCATTAGTACTTATCTACTTTGAATTGATGAGGTTGTTAATGCTATGCAAGGACTTGGGATGAAGATTGATGAATCAGATGTTTGTGATAAAGTCTTAAGAACTCTTCCAAAGAGATTCAGTGAAAAGGTTTCTGCTATAGAAGTGTCAATGGATGGTGATACTTTGACAAGAGATATGTTGCTTGGTATTCTTACAACATTTGAGATAAGAACAAAATATCCTATTCCCCAGAAGGAAGCAGCATTCAAAGCAATCAAGAAGACAAAGGGTAAGAAGTTAGAATCAAGCGATGAGTCATCCAATGATGAAGAAGCAAATTATGGTAGAAGGAATAAGGATTAAAGAATATCTAGAGATACAATATCTATTAAATGTTTCAATTATGGAAAGTATGGTCATTATGCAACAGATTTTCAAGAAGCTAAGAATAACAATGATGAAGAAAAATAGGATCACAGGAACAGGGAACTAGAAATATATAGGCACCAAAATAAAAGCAAGGATGGACAAAGCAGACAAGGAAAGAAGTTCTTTCAAAGACAAAATAGGAGCTACTATGCGGATAAGGCAAGTAAGTACTCAAGTGATAGTGATGCTAGTTTTTCAGATAATGATAGAGATGAAGTTCTTTTTATGATTGAAGAAAAAGAACAAGTTAAGAAAAGGACTCCAATAATTCTCAAGTGTTTTAGATGTGGTAACTTTGGACATCTTGAAGATAGTTGTACAAGAGATGGTTATAGTTTCAGTGATGATGAATATGAAGATACACTTGAAGGACCAGAAGAGAATATTCTAATGGCACTAGAAGAAGAAGAAGGTGATCCTATAGAAGACAAGCCAACAGAGAATAAATATATGGAAAAAGGTAAAAAAATAGAGGAATATTCAGAAAAGGATGGATATGATCTCAAAGGAGAACTTATTTATGCCCTTGAAATGGTAAATAAGGTAAGAAAGCAACACTCTAAACTTGAAATTCAGTTTCAAGAATGTGATGAAGAGAGAAGATTGCTTATAGAGGATTTAGAAAAATCAAAGGCTAAGGCAAAAAGGTTCAAGGATAAGTTAGAAGCAAAGATCTTAGAATGTGAAAAGTTAGCACAAGAAGTGGCACTACTAAGAGAATATTTAGAAGACTCCAAATTCAAGCTAAAAGGGTTCAAAAATAGCTCAAATAACTTGGATAAGTTCATCAATATACAAAAGCCTACATCAAGCAAAATAGGTCTTGGATTTGAACAGGTTCAAAATAAATGGGAAGGAAAGTCAACCTCAAGTTTTGGAGGAGAAGATACTTCAGATGAAGATACTTCAGAAGAAGACAATGTAAGAGAGAGTGAGACATCTGAGGATGAGTTGGAAAATAGAGAGTTCAACAAGAATAGGAACAATGCACAAAGAAGATACAGATGGAACAACAATCAGAATAGGTCAAGAGAGACTAGGAGACCAATGAGGTCAAGACAAGGAAACTTCAATGGAAGATGCTTTTCATGTCATAGGTTTGGGCACATGGCTTCATAGTGCAGGACACAGGAAAGATAGGAATATGGGAACAAATAAATTTTCCATGGGTATTGCTACTCATGTAATCAGTTTGGTCACAAGGCAATAAATTGTAGGGTTCATGACAGAAGAAGGTATGGCTTCACTAGGAGAAATCCTAAGATATTTGCACCTCCAAGGAATAATAACATTAAGTGTTATAAGTGCAATAATGATGGTCACACAACAAAGTGGTGTAGAGCAGATATTCCAAAATCAAAAATGAATAGGAATAGGAATAGGAATAGGAACATGGATATGAACAGGAACAAGAACAGGAACATGGATATGAATAGAAATAGGAATAGGAACAAGAATATGGATATGAAAATAAATAGTCAGAGGAATCAGAAGGATCAGATAAAAATAAGAGAGGATAAAGGTAAAGAATAGTGCTTTCTAGGAGTAGAAATACTCCCACCCCAGAATTAACCACCTCAAGAGGAGGTGGGGGAGGGGCTAAGCTAAGAGGCTCATTCTTAGCCCCGAGCCCCAAAGGTGACCCTTTGCCATTGATGTCAAAGGGGGAGAGATTTGAGTAAGGGGGAGAGATTTGGTATTTGAGAAAAGAGGAGAGAGCATTGAGCAAGGGGAGCATTGTCCCAGGGGGAGAAGAACAAAGGAAAGGTCAAGTTTTTGGTAAAAAGAAGTTGGGTTGCCATCAATGACAAAGGGGGAGATTGTTGGACATTTTGAGCTCATTTAGTTGTCATTGATGTCAAGGTGAAAAGTTGTCATTGATGCCAAAGTGAACACATGAAGCTATCATTAACACCATGGAGTACATCATCATTAACACCAAGAAGCAATGCAAAGAGATGGAGAAAAGTTGTCCAAATATGTTTTTATAAGGGTTTTTGTTAAAACCATGATGGCACATTAAAAGGTTTTTTATTAAAACCATAATGATAGTTCTCTAATATTGTGATGGCGAATTAAGGTTTTTATTAAAACCAAGGTGGCGAAATTATTTTTCATCAACCCAGTGAAGTGCAAATGACAATTTGATATTAACTCAAAGAGGGCTTTAATTTTTTATTAAAGTCTAAAGTTTATAAATTAAATTTATAATATTTAAATTCTTTTGAATTTAAATTAATTATAAATTATAATTTATACAAGCCGACGTCATCAAATCGAATCATCCATCGACGTTGTATGCAAAGCAAATGAAGGGTATTTAAACCCTAAGACAAACCTTAGGGAAGTGTGTGTATCGAATTCGAACAAAGCAAAAATCTGAAGCCTCCAAAATTTGTGAGTGGTGTATTTTCAAAATAGGACAGCGCATTGTAATCAGGGCAGAGCATCGTGATCGAGGTAGCGCATGGTGTTCGAAGCAAGGGACAATGCAAAGGGAGAAGCGCTCGTAGTCTAGCTTGGTGCTAGACGTAGGAGAAGGCCAAAGGCTTTGAAGCCTTTGTGAGAAGGCTTAAGCAACCTTAGGGCTTAAGCTAAGCACGTGGAGCGCTTAGCTCACATGGCTAGCTTGTCATAGCTAAGGCGCCAGTCATGGAGAAGGCGCAGGTTCGAAACTCCAAAAATTATGGAAGGGGGATTCACCAAAGGTTTTTATAATTTAATTTTTAATTTTTGCATAATACTAAGGTTTAGGAGGAATAAGGGAATATTTGTGGTATTTTATTATTGTGCTAAGGTTTTAGGGGTGTATGTGGAATTTGATTAATTGTGCTAAGGTTAGGGAGTTATAAGGTGATATTAATTTATTTACCTAAGTGGTAAATAGGTGCTTTATTAAGGTAAATATTATTTTACCTTAGGAGATAGAAATTAAGTTGGAATATCAATTTTGTGAAATAGAAAAATTGAAGAGGAAATTTTTGTGAAGATATTATTGTCAAATATTGCTATTGAGAAGGAGATATAAGGTGTATTATGAAATTGAGTTATTCTTGTATTTTGTGAAGTATAACACTTGTTATCTAACCCTTGGAACTTGGCAAAGAAGAAGATATTCCTAAAGGCAGTTTTTGAAGATCATCCTCCAATCAAGAAAAAGGTATGAGCATATTCTTCCATAGTTGAATTGATTGATTGGTTTTCTGGAAAATAAGTTTGGAGTGAAAAGGACTTGATTAGGGTTTCCTATTGAGTGTGTTGAGTGATTGCTTCAAGGTTTTCTAGAATAAAGAAGTGTGGTTAAAACCTTGTTTTATAAGCATTGTTGTTGAAGCCATTGATGAGTGAAGAACTTTTAACTATAACATTGAGTATCATCATTGAAGTTTTTTTTTGAAGCCATTAATGAGTGAAGAACTTGAACTAGGGTTTGAAAAGAACATGAGTATCATTGTTATGTGAGATTGGTTGTTGAGCATTGTTGGAAATATTTTGAGTAAGTGATCATATGCTTGGACTAGGGTTTGTGAGCAAGGATTATCTCATTGAGTGATTGGTTGAGTAGAGTTGGTTGAGCCTAGTCAAGTGGATGTGTGAAGTGATTGTTCAAGTTCCATAAAAAAAACTATTCTATATTCTAAATTGAGTTGAGAAAGTGATTGAGCATTGAGTTGAAGCATATTGAGTCTCTAAAAATTCTCCTTATGTTTCTAAGAAAGTGATTGAAAGTATTTGAGCAGATTTGAGGTAAGTCTTTGAGAAGACTTGTGGACAGTTTTGGGTAAGCTTTTGTGGAAGCTTACAATACATATTGGACAAGTTTTGAGTGGACTTGTTGAGCAGATTGGACAAGTTCTGAGTGGACTTGTTGAGCATATTTGACAAGTTTTGTGTGGACTTGTTGAGCATATTTGAGCAAGTTCTATGTGGACTTGTTGAGCAGATTTGAGCAAGTTTTGTGTGGACTTGTTGAGCAGATTTGAGCAAGTTCTATGTGGACTTGTTGAGCATATTTGAGCAAGTTCTATGTGGACTTGTTGAGCAGATTTGTGCTAGACTTTTGACAAATTTTGGTGTAGATTTGAGGATAGATTTGTACTAGACCAGAGATAGAGATTGAGAAGATTTGTGCTAGACCGAAAGGACTATGTTTAGTGTAGATTTGAGATAGATATTTGGAGGTGATAGAGTAGAGAGGATAGAAGTCTCTAGTGGATAGAGATCCATCAGCCAGGGTAGTGAGGATAGGTCTTCTGAGTGAGGACAAGAGTCTTCAATGGAGAGAGATCCACAAGCCAGTGTAGTGGAGGTAGTTGTCTTCAAGAGGATCACCAACCAGAGCAGAGGAGGAGTTCTCCTATGGATAGAGATCCATGAACTTGATTTAGGGGATTGGTGTCTCCTTTGGATAGAGGTCCATAAACATTGTAATAGGGAAAGGATTCCCAAGATATTGATTGAGAAAATTTTAGTGAAATATTTTCTCCATGGAGTAGCCCACATTGGGTGAACCACGTAAATTATGGTGTCTCTATTTTGTGTGGTGATTTATGCATTACTTTGATTACTACTATTGATATTGCTATCTTTACATTGCATAATATTGATTGGGAAAGAAAAAGTAAAAAGTGGTCTTATACTATTCACCCCCCCTCTCAGTATAAGCTTGTGTTCTTCAATTGGTATCAGAGCGGGTTCCTTCAGAAGAGTTTAACAACTTGAAGGAAAAGCTAACAAGAACACAATGGATTCTAAGAATGTGTCCTCGAATAATTCAACACCAGTATTTTATGGAAGTGACTATATATATTGGAGTATGAGAATGAAGATCTACCTGATGGCTCTTGGCAATGAAATTTGGGAAGTAGTTGAATTTGGATATGATCCCTTAATTAATCCTCCTACAGATAAGGAAGGTAAGCTCCTACAACATTACAATTCAAAAGCAATGAATGCACTTTTGAGAGGTTTGCATAGAACAGAGTCTATGAAAGTTATGCATTGTCAAACTACAAAAGAAATGTGGGATAAATTGCAAAATATATATGAAGGAGATAAAAGTGTCAAGAAAGCAAAGATGCAAAATATCAAAGGACAATTTGAAGAATTAAGAATGAAGGATGAGGAAAACATTAGTACTTATCTACTTTAAATTGATGAGGTTGTTAATGCTATGCAAGGACTTGGAATGAAGATTGATGAATCAGATGTTTGTGATAAAGTTTTAAGAACTCTTCCAAAGAGATTCAGTGAAAAGGTTTCTGCTATAGAAGTGTCAATGGATGGTGATACTTTGACAAGAGATATGTTGCTTGGTATTCTTACAACATATGAGATAAGAACAAAATATCCTATTCCCTAGAAGGAAGCAACATTCAAAGCAATCAAGAAGACAAAGGGTAAGAAGTCAGAATCAAGCAATGAGTCATCCAATGATGAAGAAGCAAATTATGGTAGAAGGAATAAGGATTCAAGAAGATCTAGAGATACAAGATCTATTAAATGTTTCAATTGTGGAAAGTATGGTCATTATGCAACTGATTGTCAAGAAGCCAAGAATAACAATGATGAAGAAAAATAGGATCACAGGAACAGGGAACCAGAAAGATATAGGCACCAAAAGAAAAGCAAGGATGGACAAAGCAGACAAGGAAAGAAGTTCTTTCAAAGACAAAAGAGGAGCTACTATGCGGATAAGGCAAGTAAGTACTCAAGTGATAGTGATGCTAGTTTTTTAGATAATGATAGAGATGAAGTTCTTTTTATGATTGAAGAAAAAGAACAAGTTAAGAAAAGGACTCCAATAATTCTCAAGTGTTTTAGATGTGGTAACTTTGGACATCTTGAAGATGATTGTACAAGGGATGGTTATAGTTTCAGTGATGATGAATATGAAGATACACTTGAAGGACCAGAAGAAAATATTCTAATGGCATTAGAAGAAGAAGTAGGTGATCCTATAGAAGACAAGCCAACAGAAAATAAATATGTGGACAAAGGTAAAAAAATAGAGGAATATTCAGAAAAGGATGGATATGATCTCAAAGGAGAACTTATTTATGCCCTTGACATGGTAAAGAAGGTAAGAAAGCAACACTCTAAACTTGAAATTCAGTTTCAAGAATGTGATGAAGAGAGAAGATTGCTTATAGAGGATTTAGAAAAATCAAAGGCTAAGGCAAAAAGGTTCAAGGATAAGTTAGAAGCAAAGATCTTAGAATGTGAAAAGTTAACACAAGAAGTGGCACTACTAAGAGAATATTTAGAAGACTCCAAATTCAAGCTAAAAGGGTTCAAAAATAGCTCAAAGAACTTGGATAAGTTCATCAATATACAAAAGCCTACATCAAGCAAAATAGGTCTTGGATTTGAATAGGTTCAAAAGAAATGGGAAGGAAAGTCAACCTCAAGTTTTGGAGAAGAAGATACTTCAGATGAAGATACTTCAGAAGAAGACAGTGTAAGAGAGAGTGAGACATCTGAGGATGAGTTGGACAATAGAGAGTTCAACAAGAATAGGAACAATGCACAAAGAAGATATAGATGGAACAACAATCAGAATAGGTCAAGAGAGACTAGGAGACCAATGAGGTCAAGACAAGGAAACTTCAATGGAAGATGTTTTTCATGTCACAGGTTTGGGCACATGGCTTCACAGTGCAGGACACAGAAAAGATAGGAATATGGGAACAAATAACTTTTCCATGGGTATTGCTACTCATGTAATCAGTTTGGTCACAAGGCAATAAATTGTAGGGTTCATGACAGAAGAAGGTATGGCTTCACTAGGAGAAATCCTAAGACATTTGCACCTCCAAGGAATAATAACATTAAGTGTTATAAGTGCAATAATGATGGTCACACAACAAAGTGGTGTAGAGCAGATATTCTCAAAAAAATATGAACAAGAATAGGAACATGGATATGAATAGGAACAAGAATAGGAACAGGAACAAGAATAGGAACATGAATATGAACAGGAACAAGAATAGGAAGAGTAGTATGGATATTGAAATAAATAGTCAGAGGAATCAAAAGGATCAGATAAAAATAAGAGAGGATAAAGGTAAAGAATAGTGCTTTCTAGGAGTAGAAATACTCCCACCCCAGAATTAACCACCTCAAGAGGAGGTGGGGGAGGGGCTAAGCTAAGAGGCTCATTCTTAGCCCCGAGCCCCAAAGGTGACCCTTTGCCATTGATGTCAAAGGGGGAGATATTTGAGTAAGGGGGAGAGATTTGGTATTTGAGAAAAGAGGAGAGAGCATTGAGCCAGGGGGAGCATTGTCCCAGGGGGAGCAGAACAAAGGAAAGGTCAAGTTTTTGGTAAAAATAAGTTGGGTTGCCATCAATGACAAAGGGGGAGATTGTTGGACATTTTGAGCTCATTTAGTTGTCATTGATGTCAAGGTGAAAAGTTGTCATTGATGCCAAAGTGAACACATGAAGCTATCATTAACACCATGGAGTACATCATCATTAACACCAGGAAGCAATGCAAAGAGATGGAGAAAAGTTGTCCAAATATGTTTTTATAAGGGTTTTTGTTAAAACCATGATGGCACATTAAAAGGTTTTTTATTAAAACCATAATGATAGTTCTCTAATATTGTGATGGCAGAATTAAGGTTTTTATTAAAACCAAGGTGGCGAAATTATTTTTCATCAACCTAGTGAAGTGCAAATGATAATTTGATATTAACTCAAAGAGGGCTTTAATTTTTTATTAAAGTCTAAAGTTTATAAATTAAATTTATAATATTTAAATTCTTTTGAATTTAAATTAATTATAAATTATAATTTATACAAGCCGACATCATCAAATCGAATCATCCGTCGACGTTGTATGCAAAGCAAATGAAGGGTATTTAAACCCTAAGACAAACCTTAGGGAAGTGTGTATGGAATTTGAACAAAGCAAAAATCTGAAGCCTCCAAAATTTGTGAGTGGTGTATTCGAAATAGGACAGTGCATTGTAATCAGGGTAGAGCATCATGATCGAGGTAGCGCATGGTGTTCGAAGCAAGGGACATCGCAAAGGGAGAAGCGCTCATAGTCTAGCTTGGTGCTAGACGTAGGAGAAGGCCAAAGGCTTTGAAGCCTTTGTGAGAAGGCTTAAGCAACCTTAGGGCTTAAGCTAAGCACGTGGAGCGCTTAGCTCACACGGCTAGCTTGCCGTAGCTAAGGCACTAGTCATGGAGAAGGCGCAGGTTCGAAACTCCAAAAATTATGGAAGGGGATTCACCAAAGGTTTTTATAATTTGATTTTTGATTTTTGCATAATACTAAGGTTTAGGAGGAATAAGGGAATATTTGTGGTATTTGATTATTGTGCTAAGGTTTTAGAGGTGTATGTGGAATTTGATTAATTGTGCTAAGGTTAGGGAGTTATAAGGTGATATTAATTTATTTACCTAAGTGGTAAATAGGTGCTTTATTAAGGTAAATATTATTTTACCTTAGGAGATAGAAATTAAGTTGGAATATCAATTTTGTGAAATAGAAAAATTGAAGAGGAAATTTTTGTGAAGATATTATTGTTAAATATTGCTATTGAGAAGGAGATATAAGGTGTATTATGAAATTGAGCTATTCTTGTATTTTGTGAAATATAACACTTGTTATCTAACCCTTGGCACTTGGCAAAGAAGAAGATATTCCTGAAGGTAATTTTTGAAGATCATCCTCCAATAAAGAAAAAGGTATGAGCATATTCTTCCATAGTTGAATTGATTGATTGGTTTTCTGGAAAATAAGTTTGGAGTGAAAAGGACTTGATTAGGGTTTCCTATTGAGTGTGTTGAGTGATTGCTTCAAGGTTTTCTGGAATAAAGAAGTGTGGTTAAAACCTTGTTTGATAAGCATTGTTGTTGAAGCCATTGATGAGTGAAGAACATGAGTATCATTGTTATGTGAGAGTTGTTTTATAAGCATTGTTGTTGAAGCCATTGATGAGTGAAGAACATGAGTATCATTGTTATGTGAGAGTTGTTTTATAAGCATTGTTGTTGAAGCCATTAATGAGTGAAGAACTTGAACAAGGGTTTGAAAAGAACATGAGTATCATTGTTATGTGAGATTGGTTGTTGAGCATTGTTGGAAATATTTTGAGTAAGTGATCATATATCTTGGACTAGGGTTTGTGAGCAAGGATTATCTCATTGAGTGATTGGTTGAGTAGAGTTGGTTGAGCCTAGTCAAGTGGATGTGTGAAGTGATTGTTCAAGTTCCATAAAACAAACTATTCTATATTCTGAATTGAGTTGAGAAAGTGATTGAGCATTGAGTTGAAGCATATTGAGTCTCTAAAAATTCTCCTTATGTTTCTAAGAAAGTGATTGAAAGTATTTGAGCAGATTTGAGGCAAGTCTTTGAGAAGACTTGTGGACAGTTTTGGGTAAGCTTTTGTGGAAGCTTACAATACAGATTGGACAAGTTTTGAGTGGACTTGTTGAGCAGATTGGACAAGTTCTAAGTGGACTTGTTGAGCAGATTTGAACAAGTTTTGTGTGGACTTGTTGAGCAGATTTGACAAGTTCTATGTGGACTTGTTGAGCATATTTGAGCAAGTTTTGTGTGGACTTGTTGAGCAGATTTGAGCAAGTTCTATGTGGACTTGTTGAGCATATTTGAGCAAGTTCTATGTGGACTTGTTGAGCAGATTTGAGAAATTTCTTTGTGGACTTGTTGAGCAGAGTTTTGGTGCATATTTGAGGATAGATTTGTACCAGACCAGAGATAGATATTGAGAAGATTTGTACTAGACCGAAGGACTATGTTTAGTGTAGATTTGAGATAGATCTTTGGAGGTGACAGAGCAGAGAGGATAGAAGTCTCTAGTGGATAGAGATCCATCAGCTAGGGTAGTGAGGATAGGTCTTCTGAGTGAGGACAAGAGTCTTCAGTGGAGAGAGATCCACAAGCCAGTGTAGTGGAGGTAGTTGTCTTCAAGAGGATCACCAGCTAGAGCAGAGGAGAAGGAGTTCTCCTATGGATAGAGATCCATGAACTTGATTTAGGGGATTGGTGTCTCCTTTGGATAGAGGTCCATAAACATTGTAATAGGGAAAGGATTCCCAAGAGATTGATTGAGAAAATTTTAGTGAAATATTTTCTCCATGGAGTAGCCCACATTGGGTGAACCACGTAAATTGTGGTGTCTCTATTTTATGTGGTGATTTATGCATTACTTTGATTACTACTATTGATATTGCTATATTTACATTGCATAATATTGATTGGGAAAGAAAAAGTAAAAAGTGGTCTTATACTATTCACCCCCTCTCAATATAAGCTTGTGTTCTTCAATTGGTATCAGAGTGGGTTCCTTCAGAAGAGTTTAACAGCTTGAAGGAAAATCTAACAAGAACACAATGGATTCTAAGAATGTGTCCTTAGATAATTCAACACCAGTATTTGATGGAAGTGACTATATATATTGGAGTTTGAGAATGAAGATCTACCTGATGGCTCTTGGCAATGAAATTTGGGAAGCAGTTGAATTTGGATATGATCCCTTAATTAATCCTCCTACAGATAAGGAAGGTAAGCTCCTACAACATTACAATTCAAAAGCAATGAATGCACTTTTGAGAGGTTTGCATAGAACAGAGTCTATGAAAGTTATGCATTGTCAAACTACAAAAGAAATGTGGGATAAATTGCAAAATATATATGAAGGAGATAAATGTGTCAAGAAAGCAAAGATGCAAAATATCAAAGGAAAATTTGAAGAATTAAGAATGAAGGATGAGGAAAACATTAGTACTTATCTACTTCAAATTGATGAGGTTGTTAATGCTATGCAAGGACTTGGAATGAAGATTGATGAATCAGATGTTTGTGATAAAGTCTTAAGAACTCTTCCAAAAGATTCAATGAAAATGTTTTTCTATAGAAGTGTCAATGGATGGTGATAATTTGACAAGAGATATGTTGCTTGGTATGCTCACAACATTTGAGATAAGAACAAAATATCATATTCCCTAGAAGGAAGCAACATTCAAAGCAATCAAGAAGACAAAGGGTAAGAAGTCAGAATCAAGCGATGAGTCATCCAATGATGAAGAAGCAAATTATGGCAGAAGGAATAAGGATTAAAGAAGATCTAGAGATACAAGATCTATTAAATGTTTCAATTATGGAAAGTATGGACATTATGCAATAGATTGTCAAGAAGCTAAGAATAACAATGATGAAGAAAATAAGATCACAAGAACAAGGAATCAGAAAGATATAGGCACCAAAATAAAAGCAAGGATGGACAAAGCAGACAAGGAAAGAAGTTCTTTCAAAGACAAAAGAGGAGCTACTATGCGGATAAGGCAAGTAAGTACTCAAGTGATAGTGATGCTAGTTTTTCAGAAAATGATAGAGATGAAGTTCTTTTTATGATTGAAGAAAAAGAACAAGTTAAGAAAAGGACTCCAATAATTCTCAAGTGTTTTAGATGTGGTAACTTTGGACATCTTGAAGATAGTTGTACAAGAGATGGTTATAGTTTCAGTGATGATGAATATGAAGATACACTTGAAGGACCAGAAGAGAATATTCTAATGGCACTAGAAGAAGGAGAAGGTGATCCTATAGAAGACAAGCCAACAGAGAATAAATATATGGAAAAAGGTAAAAAAATAGAGGAATATTCAGAAAAGGATGGATATGATCTCAAAGGAGAACTTATTTATGCCCTTGACATGGTAAAGAAGGTAAGAAAGCAACACTCTAAACTTGAAATTCAATTTCAATAATGTGATGAAGAGAGAAGATTGCTTATAGAGGATTTAGAAAAATCAAAGGCTAAGGCAAAAAGGTTCAAGGATAAGTTAGAAGCAAAGATATTAGAATGTGAAAAGTTAGCACAAGAAGTGGCACTACTAAGAGAAGATTTAGAAGACTCCAAATTCAAGCTAAAAGGGTTCAAAAATAGCTCAAAGAACTTGGATAAGTTCATCAAGATACAAAAGCCTACATCAAGCAAAATAGGTCTTGGATTTGAACAGGTTCAAAATAAATGGGAAGGAAAGTCAACCTCAAGTTTTGGAGGAGAAGATACTTTAGATGAAGATACTTCAGAAGAAGACAATGTAAGAGAGAGTGAGACATCTGAGGATGAGTTGGACAATAGAGAGTTCAACAAGAATAGGAACAATGCACAAAGAAGATACATATGGAACAACAATCAGAATAGGTCAAGAGAGACTAGGAGACCAATGAGGTCAAGACAAGGAAACTTCAATGGAAGATGTTTTTCATGTCATAGGTTTGGGCACATGGCTTCACAGTGTAGGACATAGGAAAGATAGGAATATGGGAACAAATAACTTTTCCATGGGTATTGCTACTCATGTAATCAGTTTGGTCACAAGGCAATAAATTGTAGGGTTCATGATAGAAGAAGGTATGGCTTCACTAGGAGAAATCCTAAGATATTTGCACCTCCAAGGAATAATAACATTAAGTGTTATAAGTGCAATAATGATGGTCACACAACAAAGTGGTGTAGAGCAGATATTCCAGAAACAAGTAAGAACAGGAACAGGAACATGGATATGAACATGAACATGAATAGGAACATGAATATGAACAGGAATAGAAATAGGAAGAGGAGCATGGATATGGAAAGAAATAGTCAGAGGAATCAAAAGGATCAGATAAAAAGAAGAGAGGATAAAGGTAAAGAATAGTGCTTTCTAGGAGTAGAAATACTCCCACCCTAGAATTAACCACCTCAAGAGGAGGTGGGGGAGGGGCTAAGCTAAGAGGCTCATTCTTAGCCCCGAGCCCCAAAGGTGACCCTTTGCCATTGATGTCAAAGGGGAGAGATTTGAGTAAGGGAGAGATTTGGTATTTGAGAAAAGAGGAGAGAGCATTGAGCCAGGGGGAGCATTGTCCCGGGGGGAGAACAAAGGAAAGGTCAAGTTTTTGATAAAAATAAGTTGGGTTGCCATCAATGACAAAGGGGGAGATTGTTGGACATTTTGAGCTCATTTAGTTGTCATTGATGTCAAGGTGAAAAGTTGTCATTGATGCCAAAGTGAACACATGAAGCTATCATTAACACCATGGAGTACATCATCATTAACACCAGGAAGCAATGCAAAGAGATGGAGAAAAGTTGTCCAAATATGTTTTTATAAGGGTTTTTGTTAAAACCATGGTGGCACATTAAAAGGTTTTTTATTAAAACCATAATGATAGTTCTCTAATATTGTGATGGCAGAATTAAGGTTTTTATTAAAACCAAGGTGGCGAAATTAATTTTCATCAACCCAGTGAAGTGCAAATGACAATTTGATATTAACTCAAAGAGGGCTTTAATATTTTATTAAAGTCTAAAGTTTATAAATTAAATTTATAATATTTAAATTATTTTGAATTTAAATTAATTATAAATTATAATTTATACAAGTCGACGTCATCAAATCGAATCATCCATCGACATTGTATGCAAAGCAAATGAAGGGTATTTAAACCCTAAGACAAACCTTAGGGAAGTGTGTATCAAATTCGAACAAAGTGAAAATTCGAAGCCTCCAAAATTTGAGTGGTGTATTTGCCAAAATAGGACATCACATTGTAATCAAGGTAGAGCATCATGATCGAGGTATCACATGGTGTTCAAGCAAGGGACAACGCAAAGGGAGAAGCGCTCGTAGTCTAGCTTGGCGCTAGACGTAGGAGAAGGCCAAAGGCTTTGAAGCCTTTGTGAGAAGGCTTAAGCAACCTTAGGGCTTAAGCTAAGCACGTGGAGCGCTTAGCTCACATGGCTAGCTTGCCATAGCTAAGGTGCCAGTCATGGAGAAGGCAGAGGTTCGAAACTCCAAAAATTATAGAAGGGGGATTCACCAAAGGTTTTTATAATTTAATTTTTGATTTTTGCATAATACTAAGGTTTAGGAGGAATAAGGGAATATTTGTGATATTTTATCATTGTGCTAAGGTTTTAAGGGTGTATGTGGAATTTGATTAATTGTGCTAAGGTTAGGGAGTTATAAGGTGATATTAATTTATTTACCTAAGTGGTAAATAGGTGCTTTATTAAGGTAAATATTATTTTACCTTAGGAGATAGAAATTAAGTTGGAATATCAATTTTGTGAAATAGAAAAATTGAAGGGGAAATTTCTGAGAAGATATAATTATCAAATATTGCTATTGAGAAGGAGATATAAGGTGTATTATGAAATTGAGCTATTCTTGTATTTTGTGAAGTATAACACTTGTTATCTAACCCTTGGCACTTGGCAAAGAAGAAGATATTCTTGAAGGCAATTTTTGAAGATCATCCTCCAATCAAGAAAAAGGTATGAGCATATTCTTCCATAGTTGAATTGATTGATTGGTTTTCTGGAAAATAAGTTTGGAGTGAAAAGGACTTGATTAGGGTTTCCTATTGAGTGTGTTGAGTGATTGCTTCAAGGTTTTTTGGAATAAAGAAGTGTGGTTAAAACCTTGTTTTATAAGCATTGTTGTTGAAGCCATTGATGAGTGAAGAACTTGAACAAGGGTTTGAAAAGAACATGAGTATCATTGTTATGTGAGAGATTTTTTATAAGCATTGTTGTTGAAGCCATTAATGAGTGAAGAACTTGAACTAGGGTTTGAAAAGAACATGAGTATCATTGTTATGTGAGATTGGTTGTTGAGCATTGTTGGAAATATTTTGAGTAAGTGATCATATACTTGGACTAGGGTTTGTGAGCAAGGATTATCTCATTGAGTGATTGGTTGAGTAGAGTTGGTTGAGCCTAGTCAAGTGGATGTGTGAAGTGATTGTTCAAGTTCCATAAAACAAACTATTCTATATTATAAATTGAGTTGAGAAAGTGATTGAGCATTGAGTTGAAGCATATTGAGTCTCTAACAATTCTCCTTATGTTTCTAAGAAAGTGATTGAAAGTATTTGAGCAGATTTGAGGTAAGTATTTGAGAAGACTTGTGGACAATTTTGGGTAAGCTTTTAGGAAGCTTACAATACATATTGGACAAGTTCTTAGTGGACTTGTTGAGAATATTGGACAAGTTTTGGACAAGTTTGTGTGGACTTGTTGAGCAGATTTGAGCAAGTTTTGTGTGGACTTGTTGAGAAGATTTGAGCAAGTTCTATGTGGACTTGTTGAGCATATTTGAGCAAGTTCTATGTGGACTTGTTGAGCATATTTGAGCAAGTTATGTGTGGACTTGTTGAGTAGATTTAGAGAATTGAGGATTTGTTTAGGAAATTTGAGAGAAATTTTGGTGTAGATTTGAGGATAGATTTGTACCAGACCAGAGATAGAGATTGAGTAGATTTGTGCTAGACCGAAGGACTATGTTTAGTGTAGATTTGAGATAGAGCTTTGGAGGTGATAGAGTAGAGAGGATAATAGTCTCCAGTGGATAGAGATCCATCAGCCAGGGCAGTGAGGATAGGTCTTCTGAGTGGGGACAAGAGTCTTTAGTGGAGAGAGATCCACAAGCCAATGTAGTGGAGGCAGTTGTCTTCAAGAGGATCACCAGCCAGAGTAGAGGAGAAGGAGTTCTCCTATGGATAGAGATCCACGAACTTGATTTAGGGGATTGGTGTCTCCTTTGGATAGAGGTCCATAAACATTGTAATAGGGAAAGGATTCCCAAGAGATTGATTGAGAAAATTTTAGTGAAATATTTTCTCCGTGGAGTAGCCCACATTGGGTGAACCACATAAATTGTGGTGTCTCTATTGTGTGTGGTGATTTGTGCATTGCTTTGATTACTGCTATTGATATTGCTATATTTACATTGCATAATATTGATTGGGAAAGAAAAAGTAAAAAGTGGTCTTATATTGTTCACCCCCCCTCTCAGTATAAGCTTGTGTTCTTCAATTGGTATCAAAGTAGGTTCCTTCAAAAGAGTTTAACAACTTGAAGGAAAATCTAACAAGAACACAATGGATTCTAATAATGTGTCCTCAGATAATTCAGCACCAGTATTTGATGGAAGTGACTATATATATTGGAGTTTGAGAATGAAGATCTACCTAATGGCTCTTGGCAATGAAATTTGGGAAGCAGTTGAATTTGGATACGATCCCTTAATTAATCCTCCTATAGATAAGGAAGGTAAGCTCCTACAACATTACAATTCAAAAGCAATGAATGCACTTTTGAGAGGTTTGCATAGAATAGAGTCTATGAAAGTTATGCATTGTCAAACTACAAAAGAAATGTGGGATAAGTTGCAAAATATTTATGAAGGAGATAAGAGTGTCAAGAAAGAAAAGATGCAAAATCTCAAAGGACAATTTGAAGAATTAAGAATGAAGGATGAGGAAACCATTAGTACTTATCTACTTTGAATTTATGAGGTTGTTAATGCTATGCAAGGACTTGGAATGAAAATTGATGAATCAGATGTTTGTGATAAAGTCTTAAGAACTCTTCCAAAGAGATTTAGTGAAAAGGTTTCTGCTATAGAAGTGTCAATGGATGGTGATACTTTGACAAGATATATGTTGCTTGGTATTCTTACAACATTTGAGATAAGAACAAAATATCCTATTCCCTAGAAGGAAGCAACATTCAAAGCAATCAAGAAGACAAAGGGTAAGAAGTCAGAATCAAGCGATGAGTCATCCAATTATGAAGAAGCAAATTATGGTAGAAGGAATAAGGATTATAGAAGATCTAGAGATCCAAAATTTGTTAAATGTTTCAATTGTGGAAAGCATGGTCATTTTGCAATAGATTTTCAAGAAGCCAAGAATAACAATGATGAAGAAAAATAGGATCATAGGAACAGGGAACCATAAATATATAGGCACCAAAAGAAAAGCAAGGATGGACAAAGCAGACAAGGAAAGAAGTTCTTTCAAAGATAAAAGAGGAGCTACTATGCGGATAAGGCAAGTAAGTACTCAAGTGATAGTGATGCTAGTTTTTCAGACAATGATAGAGATGAAGTTCTTTTTATGATTGAAGAAAAAGAACCAGTTAAGAAAAGGACTCCAATAATTCTCAAGTGTTTTAGATGTGGTAACTTTGGACATCTTGAAGATAGTTGTACAAGAGATGGTTATAGTTTCAATGATGATGAATATGAGGATACACTTGAAGGACTAGAAGAGAATATTCTAATGGCACTATAAGAAGGAGAAGGTGATCCTATAGAAGACAAGCCAACAGAGAATAAATATATGGACAAAGGTAAACAAATAGAGGAATATTCAGAAAAGGATGGATATGATCTCAAGGGAGAACTTATTTATGCCCTTGACATGGTAAATAAGGTAAGAAAGCAACACTCTAAACTTGAAATTCAGTTTCAAGAATGTGATGAGGAGAGAAGATTGCTTATAGAGGATTTAGAAAAATCAAAGGCTAAGGCAAAAAGATTCAAAGATAAGTTAGAAGCAAAGATATTAGAATGTGAAAAGTTAGCACAAGAATAAGATAATATTTAGAAGACTCCAAATTCAAGCTAAAAGGGTTCAAAAATAGCTCAAAGAACTTGGATAAGTTCATCAATATACAAAAGCCTACATCAAGAAAAATAGGTCTTGGATTTGAACAAGTTCAAAAGAAATGGGAAGGAAAGTCAACCTCAATTTTTGGAGAAGAAGATACTTCAGATGAAGATACTTCAGAAGAAGACAATGTAAGAGAGAGTGAGGCATCTGAGGATGAGTTGGACAATAGAGAGTTCAACAAGAATAGGAACAATGCACAAAGAATATACAAATGGAACATCAATCGAAAAACAGATGGAACAACAATAAGAATAGGTCAAGAGAGACTAGGGGACCAATGAGGTCAAGACAAGGAAACTTCAATGGAAGATGCTTTTCATGTCACAGGTTTGGGCACATGGCTTCACAGTGTAGGACACAAAAAAGACAAGAATATGGGAACATATAGCTTTTCCATGGGTATTGCAACTTGTAGACACCAAAATCCAGCCACTTGTAAGTCATCTATACCTTCCTATTAGCCACGTGTCAATCATTCATCCTTCCTGCCATTATTTGGCCCAAATCCACACTTTCCCACCATTATTTGGCCCAATTTCACCTTTCCCGCCATTTTTCATCCCCAAATTTATTTAAATTAATATTTATATATATTTTTTAATATTTTAATATATTTTAATATACATATATATAAATATAGTTTAAGTGATTTAATCTAAGCCGTCCATCTTTCATTTAATCTCATCCGTCCATCCTTCTTAATCCGTTTTACAACCTAGACTTATTCTCTACCCTTGGATCCACATTAATCTTAGCCACACGTTCAAAGTGTCGTTAAAACCCTAAAGTGTGCCCTAAGAGTAGATTATAAATAGAGCCACCTTGATGGCTCAAACCCTACTTATATCTTGGCTATCTTGGCTATCTTTGCTATCTTTTGGATCTATCTCTTTTATTTCATCTATCTCTTCAGCCATCCATCGTCGCCCCTTTTCGCCGCATCCATTGCTGCATCCGTCGCCAACTTCACCGCAATCCCTTCTGCAGCATTCTACAGAATCCCCCATTATTGTCGCAAGTGCCCACGGGCATTTACCTGCAGCCATAGACTCAGACCGGCGTCTGAAACCTTGATCCAGAAGCACACGGGCGTTCAGCGAGTGCACCAGGGCACCTTCTGCAGCCGATTTGACAGCCACGTTACTTCCAGATGTCGCCTGGTCTAACCGCGTTAACAGAGAATAGGTATAAATCATTTTAAAGCAAGTAACTTCTTTTCTTTTATTAATCTATTGTTGAACTCCTGCATTCTATTTTTCTAGGGTTTTAAATTGTTTCTGAGGGCTCACACAGTGGAGCCCTCTTATTAATTTCTAACTCCTTGATAGTGTTAATGTGTGCAGGATTTTAATGGCAGATCTGGTGTGTTGATAGCAGTTGTTTAAGCTAGAGTGGTCCGAGCCAAAGGATATAACAAAACCCACTCACTTTGTTGGGATTAAGGATACGTCTTCGAAAACGCCACCACTTTATGCCGCCTAGGGTTTCGGAGAACCCTAGCACAAACTGTAATTTGTGTATCACAAAAAGGGTTACAAGCCCTGTTGTACTCAAAAGGAGTTTTTAAACTCCACTAATTAATAAAAATTGTTTGTTTTGTGCAACTTTCCTGTATTCCATTATTGTGGTTTTATTTTTGTTTGGCGTTGTATTTTAATATATATATATAAATATAGTTTAAGTGATTTAATCTAAGTCGTCCATCTTTTATTTAATCTCATCCGTCCATCCTTCTTAATCCGTTTCACAACCCAGATTTATTCTCTACCATTGGATCCACTTTAATCTTAGCCACACGTTCAAAGTGTCGTTAAAACCCTAAAGTGTGCCCTAAGAGTAGATTATAAATAGAGCCACCTTGATGGCTCAAACCCTACTTCTATCTTGGCTATCTTGGCCATATTTCGCTTGCTTCTTCCATAAGAACGAGGTGAACCACCCTCTCCACCACATCCATAAGCCATAATCCAAACCTGTATTATATGTATATACTAAAATAGTGGTTTTCACCACTACCAAAAAAAAAAATCAGAAAATTTCCAAAAAAAAAAAAAAATCAAAATATATAAAAATACTTTATTGCTTTATGTTGTGTGTAATAGTGGTTTTCACCACTACAAAAAAAAAAAAAAAAAAAACTCAAACCGCAAAAAAAAAAAAAAAAAAAACTAAAAAACTATGTTGTTTTGCATTTCAGGTCTTCCAAGATCTTCACCGGTTTTCCCTTCCATTTCACCCATCCTTTCTTCCATAAGTCGACAATGAATTTTGAAGACTTATTCACCCCGATCCATAATCCATATGATCCGAATAAGCCAATCCTGATCAACCCAAGCCTGATTGGCATGGATTGCATTTCATCCCTTCCATCTATTTCAGAATTCATCCTTTCTGAGGAATTGTTAAGGGCTTCCGTCAACTACAGTCCTCCTTCACCTCCACATTCACCTTCATCTTCTAAGCTAGAGGTATTCCAGGCAGACATAGACGAGAGAAAGGCATAGGAGCTTGATGACATTTTAGATGACATAAATCTGATCCCTACTCCCCATCAGCTTGAGGAAGGTTCCCACATGTCTATTGAAGAAACTATCGATGTAGACCTTAGTCCAGACCAAGATGGCACCCAAATTGTGAAACTAGATAAAAGTCTATCATCAGAGGAACAAGAGCAAATGATTGCTCTACTCAAGCGAAAGAAGGAGATATTTGCATGGTCTTACAAAGACATGCCAGGCCTAGACCCTAATTTGGTTGTCCATAACCTCACCTTACAAAAAGATGCTAAACTCGTCAAATAGAAACTTAGGAAAATGCATCCTACCGTGGCCCTCATAGTTAAATCGGAGATTCGAAACTTCGGATGTTAAATTTGTCGTCTCGATTGATTATCCTGAGTGGCTTTCTAACATGGTACCCGTTCGCAAGCCTAACGGGGGGATACGTGTTTGCACCGATTTTCAAGATCTAAATAAAGCTTGTCCTAAGGATGACTTTCCTCTTCCAAACATTGATACTCTTATCGATACCTACGCTGGTCATGAAATGCTTTCGTTCATGGATGGATTTTTAGGATACAACCAGATTCGAATAAACCCTGAAGATCAACACAAAACAGCATTTACCACACCTTGGGGAACTTTTTGTTACAGGGTGATGCCCTTTGGCCTTAAGAATGCATGTGCAACCTATCAACGAGCCATGACTTATATTTTCCATGATTATATGCATAAGATTATCGAATATTATGTGGATGATTTATTGGCAAAATCTAAAACTCGACAAGAGCATTTTGATGTATTGGAAAAAGTTTTTGATAGGCTTCTAGAGCATAAAGTAAGGTTGAACCCTAAAAAATGTGTCTTTGGTGTTACCTCAGGCAAACTCCTAGATTTTATTATCTCTAAATGAGGTATTGAGGTGGACCCAAACAAGGTCAAAGCCATTATGGAAATGTGTCCCCAAACTAATTTGAAGGAGTTGCGTAGTCTGCAAGGAAAGATTAATTCAATCCGTCGCTTTATTGCACAACTTTCTGATAAATGTAAGCCATTTTGCCACCTACTACAAAAGGGGGTACAATTTTCATGGACAGATGAGTGTCGGAAAGCCTTTGATGACATCAAGCAGTACTTAGCATCTCCGCCAGTCTTAGCTCCGCCTCGTCCGGGGGTCCCTTTCAATCTTTATATCTCAGCAACAGACTTTGCCTTAGGGACAATGCTTGCACAAAAGAATGAACAAAATCATGAGCAAGTTGTCTATTATATTAGTTGAACATTGGTAAGCTATGAAACCCGATATGCTTATGTGGAAAATTTGTGCTTAGCAGTGGTTTTTGCCACTAAGAAACTTCATCATTATATGCTTAGCCATACAACATATGTCATAGCTAGAGAAAACCCTCTGCATTATATGATGTCTCGCACTTATAATAACACTCGTACCGCTAAATGGATAATGTTGCTTACCGAATTCGATCTTGAATTCATTAGCTAAAAATCTGTTAAAGGTCAAGTTATAGCCGATCAACTTGCGGAAGCTCCACTACCTAGTGATCATCCTTTGATTATTGAGCTCCCAAATGATTTGGTATTTTCTATCACTGAACAAGAAGAGGACATCATTCCGGAGGAAGATGTTGACATCACGCTATTCTTTGATGGCTCTAAGTGCGTGAAAGGTCAAGGTGCTGGAGTTGTGTTTCATACACCTCAAGGGATTCCCATCCCTTTATCATTCAAACTAGACTTCCAATGCACCAATAATACAGCAGAGTATGAAGCCTTAATTTTAGGTCTTCAATCAGCCATAGCTATGAGCATTAAGCGTATTCGGATATTTGGGGATTCTCAACTCGTGGTTAAACAAATTACAAGAGAATACCAATCCAAAGAACCTACCATTAAGCTTTATCATGATGTAGCAATGAAGTTGCTCTCTAAGTTTGATTGGTATGAGATCACTAGTTTGCCTCGTTCGACTAATAGATTTGCGGATGCCATGGCCTCTCTTGGATCATTGATTCCAAAGGACTCCCTTAGAGAGGTACAACCCCTAATCATTTCCACAATCTCTAAGTCTGCAATTGTTCGTGCTGATTCTAAGGATGAAAAATATGTTTGCTTTATCCATTCGGATCCATATGAGCCTTGGTCTAGTGAGATAGTAGCCTTCCTCAAGTTTGGAACACTCCCATATGATTTGTCTCGAACTGCCCATCGTTGTTTTAAGCAAAATGCAGCTCATTTTGTTCTTTTGGGGGATGTGTTGTATAAACGTGGATATGATGGAGTACTCCTCCGCTGTCTAGAAGCAGGTGAAACACATAGAGCTATTGTTGAAGCCCATGATGGTACTTGTGGTGGTCATTTTAGTGGAATGGCCATTGTGAATCGTATTTTACGTATGGGGTATTATTGGCCCATTATGGAACAAGATTGTTGCAAATATGTTAAACAATGTAAAAAGTGTCAAGAACACGCTAATTTAATCCATATACCATCACAAGCTTTACAGCCCATCCAAAGCCTTTGGCCCTTCTCACAATGGGGTCTCGATTTAATTGGCAAGATTTCACCTGCCTCTTCGGACAGCATACTTTCATCATTACAACTCATTGAATACTTCAAAAAGTGGGTTGAAGCTATTCCTCTAACCAGTACGACAGGTCCTAGAATTGTGGAGTTTATACTTCACCATATCATTTGTCGTTTTGGTATTCCCTCTAAAATAATTTCTGATAACGGCAAGTCTTTTAAGAATAAGGATGTTCGAGCTCTTTGCGAAAATTATAATATCCAACATAGTTTCTCAACTCCTTACTACCCACAAGCCAATGGATAAGCTGAAGCTTCCAATAATACCATAATTGCTATTCTTAAAATACTTGTTAAAGAAAATCATAAAGATTGGCATACACAAATCCCCTTGGCATTATGGGCTTACAGAACAAGCATCAGAACTCCCATTGGGGCAACGCCATTTTCTTTGGTCTATGGAGTTGAAGCAATCATGCCTCTTGAGCTCGAGATCCCTTCCTTGCAAATTTCTTTGCAGGAATTTATCGATGATGATACTGCTAGACAAGCACGTCTTGATCAACTCACACTCATAGATGAAAAACAAATTAATGCTTTAGAGCATTTGCGAGTTTATCAAGACCGATTGAAACGTGCTTACAATGCCAAAGTTCATCTAAGAGAATTTCAAGTAGGAGATCTTGTCCTTAAAGAGAATCAACAAAACACAAATGCATTGCCGCATCTTCGAGATAAATTCACGGCTAATTGGTTAGGTCCATATATGGTCACTGAAAGAGTGGGTAATGGAACTTATAGACTTGCCAGTTTAGAGGGAGAGGAAGAACCCGAACCACTTAATTTTATACACTTGAGGGCATTCTATGCATAGTTTGAATTTTATATGTACATATATACATGGCTTGTAAAAAAAAAAAAAAAAACAAATAAAATAAAAAGAATTTGCATTTCATTGTTAGTTGCATACATCTCATTCAAAAACATTGCATTTCATGTGCATACATCTCATTGAAAACCATAACATTTCATTTTCAGCCATAGTTGCATATCATGTTAGAGACCATTCTATCTTTTGGATATAAAATTTGGTCAAGCAAAAGTCATGTTGCCTTAATCGGGGGCACCTTCATAAAATCCATCAAACCGAATTGTCATTCGTACACCCATTTTCCATTTGCACATATTTACATTGCCAAAATGTTTTCAGTCACTCAGCCATTCCTAGTGTTTTAAGAAAACTTTGAAATGCATGTCAAAGTTCTCTAGGTCCATATCACAAATTACACTAAATAAAATCTTGAGTATTGGGAAATGATTTCAAAAGCGGTCTTGAACCTATCACATTTTCACATCTTAAAAACATCTTGTGTCAAAGAGAGATAACACCATCCTTGCGTTGTGCCTTGAAGTGAAAAGGGTAATCCTCGTTTGTCCTATAATGCAAACATAGTCCATAAAACAGTGGTTCTTACCACTATCACAAGCAATCACAAAATATAAATATAAACAGAGTAGTAAGGATAGGGTAAAATTCTCATCATACTTTGGTTGAGAATCCGATTCCCCAAAGCTCTAAGGAAATGAACATTTTTCACACACCACTGATCCCAAATAAGTTGTAAGGATCATACTACTTGTCCAGTCAGACGAATAGGTAGTCATCCCCAAGGCTTACGAAGGTCAAAAACAACATGGACTATGGAATTAACCTTCACCGGGGCTATAGACGCTTGACTGGCAGTGGAGTATACTCATTGCGTGGTGACATGTCTCTCCTTAAAAAGAGACCTCTGAATGCTCATACGAACAAACTAGCTTCGGGGTCTTCTCCATAACAGGGTTACCTAATTTATGCAAGATGAAGTTAATGAACACACTTGCACACACACAGGTTTTTGATTGCCTAGAGTCACTACCATGCTTCTAATTTGGTTAATGAACTCGCATGCACACACATTTGGTCCTAGTTGAATTAGGCAGTATTAGTAAGTTTGTTTGATACCACTAGCATGTTTGAGTCTTTGTAAAATAGTCTTCCTCCATATCTTCTTCCATATCGTCCTCCATATCTTCTTCCATATTCATGTCATTCCATACGTCATCCATTCACAAGCCACCAAGTTCGGTGCCCTTGATTAAACAATTATGATAACAGTTGGCTAAATCTAACTATCTAAAAATATGAGTGCTTCTTAGTGCATATTTCATTTACTTAGTCTTGCATTAATCATCCATAGATTTACATATCATTTATTTAGTCTTGCATTAATCATCCATAGATTTGCATGTTATATACTTAGTCTCGCATTAATCATCTATAAGTTTGCATTCCATTCCATCACATATGCATCAAAAACATTAAAACATATAAAAACATGCATCACAAAAACATAGGCATTCACACAAAAGAGAGTAAAACACCAAATAAATAAAAGCCATGTATATATATATGTATAAAGGTCAAACTGTACAATGAATGCCAAAAGGCTACAATATACAATAGGGCACCAAGGCTCATAAAGAGTGCATCTAAGCACTAAGCTAACCATCAAAAGAGGTACCCCTCATCTGCCCGAACTACCTCCAACCGGGCTGCCTCCGCTAGTCCCACTACCTCCAATACCTCCCAGTCTGCCTGGGACAATGACCTCCTCATCCCCAAAATGATAGGGGAGAACCGGTGTCGTGCCTCTAACACCCTAAGCTGCAAAACAACAAAACAAAAATTTGTTACAAATTTTGTACAAAAAAAAAAAAAAACCAAAAAAAACACATAATAAGTACTTGCTTAAATGAACAAATACCTCAGCTGGCTGCACTGGCGTGTCCGCTCCCATCTCCGCCATAGCTCCCGCGTGCTTCAATCTCCCACACAAACCTTTCACTCCACTCCCTCAGACGCACTTCTCTCAAGCTCGAACGCACAAATGAGCGAAATTCTCGCTAAAACTGTTTAAATAGCTAGTTTTGTCCCCCTGAAACGTAGTGGGGCATTTCATGGTGCATTTAGATGCAGTCCTGCATTTGCAGATTGCCTAAACACCAGCGGGCGTCTCTGCCAACCACAAATGTAGACCGGCGTTTGGTGTCAGTATTGAATAAAGGAACAAAACTTGCAAAATTGAAGCTTACCTCCTCCAAATTTCATCAAATTGCATTCATCCATTCTTCTTATCATAATAAAACATTTTGTGAAGGTTACAACAATTTTGGACACAAATTTTGTCATTTCGCTCAAAAAGTGCATCATTCATCATTGGGTTAAAAATATTCAAAACCTTCACAAAATTAACCACATTCATCAATTTTTCTGATCTATCGTCAATTTCATTCATTCTTCTTTCATCATGCATATTTTTGCCAAATAAAATTAAAGTAAACCTCGTATCTAGTGGTATATTCTATCACCTTGGCGATTGCAGCGATTTGAATCCATGCAATTTGATAAGAGGATTAAACCACCATAAGGACACCTACCATTTATCATAATCAACTATTTCACTGTTTGAAAATTGGAAATCAATTTTGGATATTCTACTTTTCAAGTGACCTCATACCAATATTAATTTGCTCAACAGTTGTCATTGATGGCCTAGTTCATGGGGCCTTAAACATGGACAATCTTTAATATCATCATTATTTTGAGTCTTGCTAGAGATTGAGGCTACCTAGGTTGATTGGTTCCGACCCGAGGAATTATCCATATAGTCACTAGGAGCATCTCTGAGTTCTGGACTCTTTTCATGCATCTTTCATCTCTGCATATCAATGGCACCAACAAGGCAATTTCATTAACAGTATGGACTCACACACAGGAGTTGGGGCATCCGTTATCAATTTCTAATTTTTCCTATAGTGGAATTCATCTTACATGATCATGGAACTTACAATTTGGCAAAAATCCCTTTATAACCATTGGGGCAAAAAACGGTCCATCTTTCAAATCACTCATATCGTCTTCAATCATATTCTTTTCTGGTTTGTACACCAACCCCTTTCTTGTTGGGACATAAACAGATGGTTCATACACCAACCCCTTTTTTCACCGTTGGGGCAAAAACGGTTCATTTTCTTCCAAATTTCTTCCAATTGGCTTGTGAGAACCATTCTCGCTTGCCAATTGAGGGGGTAAGCTGATAAAATTTTAAATGTTCTTTTATTCTTTGGTCTTCAAAGTTGTGCTTTAGTCTTGAGAGAGAGTTGCGTCTGATCCAGCTTTTTAGGTGTCTTAAGTTTTTGTGCTGCATTGTGTCTTCACACAAAGCAGCTCAAAAAAGGGCATTTGTAGACACCAAAATCCAGCCACTTGTAAGTCATCTATACCTTCCTGTTAGCCACGTGTCAATCATTCATCCTTCCCGCCATTATTTGGCCCAAATCCACACTTTCCCGCCATTATTTGGCCCAATTTCACCTTTCCCGCCATTTTTCATCCCCAAATTTATTTAAATTAATATTTATATATATATATATATATTAATATTTTAATATATTTTAATATATATATATAAATATAGTTTAAGTGATTTAATCTAAGCCGTCCATCTTTCATTTAATCTCATCCGTCCATCCTTCTTAATCCGTTTCACAACCTAGATTTATTCTCTACCCTTGGATCTACTTTAATCTTAGCCACACGTTCAAAGTGTCGTTAAAACCCTAAAGTGTGCCCTAAGAGTAGATTATAAATAGATCCACCTTGATGGCTCAAACTCTACTTCTATCTTGGCTATCTTGGCTATCTTTTCTATCTTTTGAATCTATCTCTTCTATTTCATCTATCTCTTCAGCCATCCATCGCTGCATCCGTCGCCAACTTCACCGCCATCCCTTCTGCAGCATTCTATAGAATCCCCCATTCTTGTCGCAAGTGCCCACGGGAATTTACCTGCAGCCACTGACTCAGACCAGCATCTAAAACCTTGATCCAGAAGCACGCGGGCGTTCAGCGAGTGCACCAGGGCGCCTTCTACAGCTGATTTGACAGCCACATTACTTCCAGATGCCGCCTGGTCTAACCGCGTTAACGGAGAACGGTATAAATCAGTTTAAAGCAAGTAACTTCTTTTCTTTTATTAATCTATTGTTGAACTCCTGCATTCTATTTTTCTAGGGTTTTAAATTGTTTCTGAGGGCTCACACAGAGGAGCCCTCTTATTAATTTCTAACTCTTTGATAGTATTAATGTGTGCAAGATTTTAATGGCAGATCTGGTGTGTTGATAGCAGCTGTTTAAGCTGGAGTGGTCCGAGCCAAAGGATACAACAAAACCCACTCACTTTGTTGGGATTAAGGATACGTCTTTGGAAATGCCACCACTTTATGCCAGCTAGGGTTTCGGATAACCCTAGCACAAACTATAATTTATGTATCACAAAAAGGGTTACAGGCCCTGTTGTACTCAAAAGGAGTTTTTAAAATCCACTGATTAATAAAAAAAATTTGTTTTGTGCAACTTTCCTGTATTCCATTATTGTGGTTTTATTTCTGTTTGGTGTTGTATTTTTAATCTACACAACTCATGTAATCAGTTTGGTCACAAGGCAATAAATTGTAGGGTTCATGACAGAAGAAGGTATGGCTTCACTAGGAGAAATCCTAAGATATGTGCACCTCCAAGGAATAATAAAAATAAGTGTTATAAATGCAATAATTATGGTCACACAACAAAGTTGTGTAGATCAAACATTTCAAAAAATAACATGAACATGAACAGGAATAGGAATAGGAACATGGATATGAACAGGAAAAAGAATATGAAAATGAATAGGAACAGGAATAGGAACATGAGCATGGATATGGAAATAAATAGTTAGAGGAATCAAAAGGATCAAATAAAAAGAATGTATAAAGGTAAATAATAGTGCTTTCTGGGAGTAGAAATACTCCCACCCCATAATTAATCACATCAAGAGGAGGTGGGGGAGGGGCTAAGCTAAAAGGCTCATTCTTAACCCCGAGCCCCAAAGGTGACTCTTTGCCATTGATGTCAAAGGGGGAGAGATTTGAGTATATGGGAGATATTTGGTATTTGAGAAAAGAGGATATAGCATTGAGCCAATGGGAGCATTGTCACAGGGGGAGCATAACAAAGGAAAGGTCAAGTTTTCGATAAAAATAAGATGGGTTGCGATCAATGACAAAGGGGGAGATTTTTGGACATTTTGAGCTCATTTAGTTGTCATTGATGTCAAGGCGAGAAGTTGTCATTGATGCCAAAGTGAACACATGAAGCTATCATTACCACCATGGAGTACATCATCATTAACACCATGGATTACATCATCATTAACACTAGGAAGCAATGCAAAGAGATGGAGAAAAGTTGTCCAAATATGTTTTTATAAGGGTTTTTGTTAAAACCATGATGGCACATTAAAAGGTTTTTTATTAAAACCATAATGATAGTTCTCTAATATTGTGATGGTAGAATTAAAATTTTTACTAAAACCAAGGTGGCAAAATTAATTTTCATCAATCGAGTGAAGTGCAAATGACAATTTGATATTAACTCAAGAGGGCTTTAATTTTTATTAATGTCTAAAGTTTATAAATTGAATTTACAATATTTAAATTCTTTTGAATTTAAATTAATTATAAATTATAATTTATACAAACCTACATCATCAAATCGAATCATCCACTGACATTGTATGAAAAGCAAATGAAGGGTATTTAAACACCAAGACAAATCATAGGGAAGTGTGAGTATCAAATTCAAACAAAGTTAAAATCTGAAGCCTCCAAAATTTGTGAGTGGTGTATTTGCCGAAATAGGATAGCACATTGTAATTAGGGCAGAGCATTGTGATCGAGGTAGTGCATGGTGTTTGAAGCAAGGGACACGTCAAAGGGAGAAGAGCTCATAATCTAGCTTGGCGCTAGACGTAGGAGAAGGCCAAAGGCTTTGAAGACTTTGTGAGAAGACTTAAGCAACCTTAGGGCTTAAGCTAAGCACATGGAGCACTTAGCTCACACGACTAGCTTTCCATAGCTAAGGCACAAGTCATGGAGAAGGCACATGTTCGAAACTCCAAAAATTGTGGAAGGGGGATTCGCCAAAGGTTTTAATAATTTGATTTTTCATTTTTGCATAATATTAAGGTTTAGGAGGAATAAGGGAATATTTGTGGTATTTGATTATTGCGCTAATATTTTAGAGGTGTGTGTGGAATTTGATTAATTGTGCTAAGGCTAGGGAGTTATAAGGTGATATTAATTTATTTACTTAAGTGGTAAATATGTGCTTTATTAAGGTAAATATTATTTTACCTTAGGAGATAGAAATTAAGTTGGAATATCAATTTTGTGAAATAGATAAATTGAAGAGGAAATTTTTGTGAAGATATTATTGTTAAATATTGCTATTGAGAAGGATATATAAGGTATATTATGAAATTGAGATATTCTTTTATTTTGTGAAATATAACACTTGTTATCTAACCCTTGGCATTTGGAAAAGAAGAAGATATTCCTGAAGACAGTTTTTGAAGATCATCCTCCAATCAAGAAAAAGGTATGAGCATATTATTCCATAGTTGAATTGATTGATTGGTTTTCTAAAAAATAAGTATGGAGTGAACAAGATTTGATTAGGGTTACCTATTGAGTGTGTTGAGTGATTGCTTCAAGGTTTTTTGGAATAAAGAAGTGTGGTTAAAACCTTGTTTGATAAGCATTGTTGTTGAAGCCATTGATGAGTGAAGAACATGAGTATCATTGTTATGTGAGAGTTGTTTTAATAAGCATTGTTGTTGAAGCCATTGATGAGTGAAGAACATGAGTATCATTGTTATGTGAGAGTTGTTTTAATAAGCATTGTTGTTGAAGCCATTGATGAGTGAAGAACATGAGTTTCATTGTTATGTGAGAGTTGTTTTTATAAGCATTGTTGTTGAAGCCATTAATGAGTAAAGAAATTGAACAAGGGTTTGAAAATAACATGAGTATCATTGTTATGTGAGATTGGTTGTTGAGCATTGTTGGAAACATTTTGAGTAAGTGATCATATACTTTGACTAGGGTTTGTGAGCAAGGATTATCTCATTGAGTCATTGATTGAGTAGAGTTGGTTGAGCCTAGTCAAGTGGATGTGTGAAGTGATTGTTCAAGTTCCATAAAATAAATTATTCTATATTATGAATTAAGTTGAGAAAGTGATTGAGCATTGAGTTGAAGCATATTGAGTCTCTAAAAATTCTCCTTATGTTTCTAATAAAGTGATTGAAAGTATTTGAGAATATTTGAGGCAAGTATTTGAGAAGACTTGTGGACAGTTTTGGGTAAGATTTTGTGGAAGCTTACAATACTGATTGGACAAGTTCTAAGTGGACTTGTTGAACAGAATTAGACAAGTTATGAGTGGACTTATTGAGCAGATTGGACAAGTTTTGTGCGGACTTGTTGAGCAGATTTGTGCAAGTTTTGGACTTGTTGAGAAGATTTGCACAAGTTCTATATGGATTTGTTGAGAAGATTTGATCAAGTTCTATATGGACTTGTTGAGCGGATTTGAGCAAGTTCTGTGTGGACATGTTTAGAATATTTGAGCAAGTTCTGTGTGGACTTGTTGAGCATATTTGACCAAGTTTTGTGTGGACTTATTGATCATATTTGTGCTAGACCGAAGGACTATGTTTAGTGCATATTTAAGAGTAGATTTTGGTGCAGATTTGAGGATAGGTTTATGCCATACCAGATATAGAGATAGAGCAAATTTGTTCTAGACCAAAGGACTATGTTTAGTACAGATTTGAGATAGATCTTTGGAGGTGATAGAGCAGAGAGGACTATAGTCTCCAATGGATAGAGATCCATTAGCTAGGGCAGTGAGGATAAGTCTTCTGAGTGGGGATACGAGTATTTAGTGGAGAGATATCCACAAGCCAGTGCAATGGAGGTAGTTGTCTTCAAGTGGATCACTAGCCAGATCAGATGAGAAGGAGTTCTCCTATGGATAGATATCCATGAACTTAATTTAGGGGATTGGTGTCTCCTTTGGATAGAGGTCCATAAACATTGTAATAAGGAAAGGATTCCCAAGAGATTGATTGAGAAAATTTTAGTGAAATATTTTCTCCGTGGAGTAGCCCACATTGGGTGAACCACATAAATTATGGTTTCTCTATTTTGTGTGGTGATTTGTGCATTTCTTTGATTACTGCTATTGACATTGCTATATTTACATTGCATAATATTAATTGGGAAAGAAAAAGTAAAAAGTGGTCTTATATTTTTCACCCCTCCTCTCAATATAAACTTGCATTCTTCAACAAGGCTATTAAATGTATATTTATTGGTTATAAATATGGTGTTAAAGGATATAGACTTTGGAATCTAAAAACTAAAAGTAGAGTTTCTAGTAGAGATGTGGTGTTTAAAGAAATGAAAAGTGATCACAAGAATGAAGTAACGGAAGAAGAACCTAAAAAGGTGCAATTTGATCTCATGGAAGAAGAATCCTACTCAGAAGAAGAAGAAGAGGATGAACCAAAGGTTCATACACCTATGGTAAGGAGATCAACATGAGAAAGAAGGCAACCTGATAGGTATAGTCCATTTGCTTTTCTTTCTTCCTTTGTTTTATCTGTTACTGATAAAGATCCTAGAACAGTTAGAGGAGCTATGAATTCTAAAGAGGTAAACCTTTGGGAAGAAGCCATGAATGAGGAAATGATGGTCCTGAAAAATAACAAGACATGGTATGTAATAAAATTACCTGGTCGAATAAAAGCAATAGGTTGCAAATGGATCTTTGAGAAGAAGCAGAACGCTGAAGGAAAAGTGGAGAAATATAAAGCTCACCTAGTTGCTAAAAGCTATTCTTAGGTAGATGGAATTGATTATGGTGAAGTGTTTTCTCCTATTGAAAATCTAACCTCAATACGATTTCTTTTATCTGTGGCTACTGCATTTGATCTTGAAATAGAACAAATGGATGTAAAAATGGCATTCCTTCATGGGGATTTGGAGGAAGAAATCTATATGAGATAGCCTGAAGTATTCATTGCTAAAGGAAAGTAGGATTTTGTAAGTTAAATAAATCTCTGTACAGACTGAGATAGACACCTAAAATGTGGTATCAAAAATTTGATACTTATGTCTTAGGAATTGATTTTGTTCGTAGAAATGTTGATCATTGTGTATACTCAAAGCAAATTGGTAATGTACTTGTCATTATTGTTTTGTATGTTTATGATATGTTACTAATTGGAAACGGTAAGGAAATGATCAGGGAAGTGAAGTCTCAATTATCATCACAGTTTGACATGAAAGATCTTGGCCCTGCAAATTTTATTTTGGGTATGAAAATAAATAGAGATCGTTCAAACAAAAAGTTGTGGCTAGATCAGAAAAAGTATGTTGAGATAGTTTTGAAGAGATTTAGTATGTAGGATTGCAAACCAGTGAAGGTACCTATTTCTCTGGGTGAAAAATTGTCTACTAAATAATGTCCTAAAATAGAATAAGATGTAGAATAAATATCCCATGTTCCTTATGCTAATGATGTAGGGAGTTTGATGTATGCCATGGTGTGTACTAGACCATATATTGCCCATGCAGTGGGAGTTTTGAGCATATATATGTCTAAACCTGATAAAGAGCATTGGACTACTATAAAAAGTTTTTTCAGATATTTGTGTGGTACATTTTATTTTTCAATATATTTTGAAGGTACAAGTAAATAAATCCTTGGATATAGAAGGTTTTGTTGATGCATATTGGGTTGGAGATATTGACAATAGAAGATCTACTAGTGCATATGTATTCAACTTACTTGGAGGGGCTATTAGTTTGATGAGAAAAACATAAAATATTGTTGCTCTTTCAACCACTGAAGCTGAGTACATGGCAGCCACTGATTAAAGTAAGGAAGTAGTATGGCTATAAAGACTATGTACTGATAGTGGGTTATTTCAAGGAGCTATGAAGATAAATTGTGATAGTCAAAGTGCTATATTTTGGTAAAGAACCCTACTTACCATTCAAGAACTAAGAACATTTATACAAAGTACCACTTCAATAGGGACATGATTGAACAGAAGAAAGTGTTGTTGGAAAAGGTGGATACTAAGGAAAATGTTGCAGATGCTTTAACCAAGGCAGTTAGCATAGAAAATTTCATGTTTTGTACAGTTGAAATGGGTCTCACAAGACTAACTGTTGGAACTAACAATTATTATAGTATTTATGAAAAGTATTCAACAAGTGGGATAATTTTCGATGTGTCTCATCCTTTGCAGAGGAAGTATTGTACAATAGGCACCCGTATAGGTGCTTCTACTTGCAAATGAGCAGCCCAGGGCCCAAGGAGGGGGGACGAAGCCCCCTTGGGCTAGGGGTGAAGGCCCTAAGGGGGGTTCAGGGGGGACGTACCCCCCCAAAAAAAATTCCCCTTTTTTTGAAGTGATTTTTAGAGCATTTTTTAGGATTCTAATGGTTTGTGGGTGTGGGCAGTTTTAGCCCATGGTATTGTGCTCACAATATTCTAATACCACATTATGGTTTAGGGTTGTAAGAGTTTCCTTTATATTGATTGTAATGTCCCATTACGGGCAGGTGAACAATAATAGAAGAGGAGGTGTGGCTCTTTTTTTCTGTACGTAGCCCATATTGGGTGAACCAAGATAAATCTCGTGTGTTTTATGTGCATGTATTTTGTGAGTTATTATTTTCTTCTGAGTTATTTAATTTTTGCATTATTATTCTAGAATAAGTTTGGGTATAATCTCTTTAGAGACCTATTGGAAATAGAGAGCAATAACTACTTTATTATTAGAAGGTGATACAAATACCAAAATTCCATCCGGTTTCTTGTGTTAGGATATAGACAAACAACATGGAAGCTCTTCAATATGAGAATGAACACTCCTTTGTTACAATTCCAAGTATGCATTTCCATTCAATGGATTATTTTTCTAAACTTTTTAAGGAAAATATGGTGCAAGATGAAGATGCTAAACAAGTTCTTGTTTTCATACCCTTTGTTATCTCTTAGGAATAAAATCAAGCCCTACTTAATTCCATTGATAGAGAAGAACTGAAGAAAGTAGTCTTTGGAATGAGCACCAGAAAAACACTAGGTCCAAATGGCTTTCCAATTGAGTTTTTTCAGGCCTTCTAGGACAACTTGGAGGAAGATGCAATGGTTTTTGTAGAGGAGTCCAAAGGTAGTAAAATAATCCTTAAAACATTAAATCATACTTTCATTGCCTTAATTCCAAAATGGGAGGAGGGGGTACACATTTTATATTATAGATCTATTTTCTTATGCAAAATTATATATAAAATAATCACAAAGGTAATGGTTGAGTGGCTAAAACATCTTCTACATAGCATTATATCCTTGGAGAAAAAGGTTTTTGTAGAGGGTAGGTAAATCTTGGATGATATGGTTCTAGCTCAGGAGGTAATCCATTCAATGCAAAAATCTAGTAATAGGGGAATGTTCATAAAATTGGATATATCAAAGGCTTATGATAGGGTGGAGTGGAACTTCTTTTCAAATATTATGGCAACCTTTGGTTTCTCTCAATATTGGGTATAATGGGTCATGAGATGTGTTTCTACTCCAACATACTTAGTGTTAATTGGGTCATGAGATGTGTTTCTACTCCGACATACTTAGTGTTAATCAAGGGTCTTCCCTCACAATTGTTTGGAGCTACTCGAGGCCTTCATCAAGGAGATCTTCATTCCCCCTATATTTTTCTCATATTGGATGAAGGTTTGGGTAGACTCATCTTGAGGAGAAGACAACAAGGTTTGCTAACATGTATCAATGTGGGTGAGGAAGTTTTGACTCACCTAAAATTTGTGGATGACACAGTATTGGTGGAAGTGACCAACTTTGGGGAAGCAAGAATGCTTAGAGATACACTTAATGTCTACCTTAGGGCCACAAACCAAGTCATTAATGATAAAAAATCTGAAGTGGTATTTTTCAATCTTGATCAAATGTTTCAAGACATAATTTTAGAGATCTTGGGATTCATGAGGACTTCTCTCCTAGTAGTATACTTGGGGGTCCCTTTGCATTTTAAAAAACTAAAAATAGATATCTGGATGAATATTTTGAATTGTATCAAGAAAATATTTAATCATTTGTCTCAAAAATGGTTAATATATGAGGGTAGATTAACTTTTTTACAGTTAGTCATTCAGGCTATGCCAATTTATAATTTTTTTATCCTTGTCGCCCCACATACCATATGAAAAGAGTTAGACAAGATGGCTATAAAATTTTTATGGGGAGGAGTAAAAGAAGAGAGGAAATGGGCCTTACTAGGTTGGGATAAAGTAACCTAAACAAAGGTAAAATGAGGTTTGGGATTGAGGAGATACAAGTTAAATAATAAAGCTTTGGATAGAAAGCTTTACTGGAGGTGGATTTCCCAATCAACTTCTTTATTCATTAAAGTTTTAACTAGTAAATATTTGGGATAGGTAGACCAAAATGAGGTGGGTTGTCTCTCTTTGGATGGTAATGGAACCTTAGTGTGGTAGGCTCTAAATTTAGGATCTTAGGTAGTGAAAGATAGATTATTTTATAAAGTGGGGATATGAAAGAAGGCACATTTTTGGACAGATTCATGGGATCAATACCCACCTATAATTGTTGAATTCCCATAACTGCAACCAATAAAAATAGCCATGGAAACTAGGGATTGGGTCCAAATTGAAATTTATTTCAACACTAGTCAGCTCAAGGATTATAATTTTAAGCAGTTTAAGAAGTTGGATGAGTGGATAATTTCAATCCCTCCGAAATTGACACCCATCATGACCAAAATATTGGTAGAAATATTTCTCACAAGTAGAGATGATGAGGATGAATTAGCTTGGTTCTATGGGAGAATTGGTGTCTAAACAATTAAGTATGGATATGATAAGATCTTTTTAGAGCCTCCTCCTCATGCATATCAAGTTGAGGATTGGAGAAATATTTGGCAGTCCAAGGGTTGGTCGAAAGTAAACTTTTTTTCTTGGCATTTCATGCATAATGGAATTCTTAATTTTGATAATATCATATGTAGAGGAATAATTGGTCCATATAAATGTGTTTTATTCTACAAGAGTGAGGAAACATTTGACCACTTGATGTTTGAGTGCTCATTCATGCGCCAGATCTAGGAGATGGTTTTTATCTTATAAAATTCGAGTTAAAGGTGATTTGAATTAGATTAATATTTGGTAAATATGGAAGAGGCGTAGATTTAAATCTAAAGCTCTTTGTATCATTTAGGAGCTTGGATTAAAATTCATTTGGTGACAAGTGTGGTTGGAGAGAAATGGCAAAATTTTTAGAAAAGTGTTTTCATCTTTAGATGGAGTTTGGCAGGTTATTTGGAGAAAAACCATAGAAACAGTGGTAGTATATGCTAAATAGGAAATTTGGGCTGTTATAGGGATAATATAAAATGAAGTTGAAGTGCAAGAATGGTAGGATAGAACTAATTGGAAACCACCCGTAGAATGTTGGATTAAAATTGATACTTATGGAGTTGCAAAAAGCAATTCGGGTAGAGTTGGAATTGGAGTTGTTTGCAAGAATCATGTTGGGATAGTTCTCTATTGGTAATTGCAATACCTGGGAAGGGCCACAAACAATGAAGCAATAGCCTTAGCTATCAATTCTGCTTCTATTTGGGTAGTAAAACAAGGTTACAGGAGGATAATCCTAGAATCATATTCTCAAATAATGGTAGGAGCTCTGGATTGCATGAGGAACTTTGCTTTTAAGACATGGAGGTTGAGGATTCTTGTCACTCAAATTAAGGAATTGTGGATGGAATTATATGATGTGAATCCAGTTTATATGAGTAGAGATCTAAATAAAATGGTGGACTTCCTGGCTTATATGGGTACTGAGAAGGAGGTAGGGGTTCAGTGTCATAGTGACATGGCTATTGAGGATGAAAATATTAGGCAGATTGGTGAGCAAATCCAGTGTTTAGCTAATTTTTATAAAAAATGTAGAAATATGGTTTAGGAGTTTTGTGCTCCAATGTAGATCTTCTTTTATAGTTGTAAACAGGTGAACAACCATTGTATAAATATGGTTTAGGATATTTGGCTCCAATGCAAATCTTCTTTTACTATTGTGAACATATGCTCTCTTAACTAAGACTAAGAAAAGTCTCATCCCAACATATAAATGATATTCAGTAATTTACCTGTTACTATTTTACTATAAATTATTAATGATTACTTGAACTTTAAAAATATGATTTTTAGAGTAATGTGACAACTCAATCAAATACATGGTAAAAACAGGAATGTTTGAGTCCTTAATATTTGAGGATATTGTAACTCCTAGAATGTTCCAAGGTTTCCTTATTTAAAACATTTTTTTTGCTTGACTAAATATTTGTTTTTATTATTACCTACATCCACATAATTATGACCTCACCAAACCCAACATAGACGACAAAAAAAAATATGAAGGGCGACTTCTTGAACCAGAATAAAGTAATTAATTTATTTCGAATAATGAGATACCAACCTGAACATCTCTTGAATGTAGGCGTTGAAAATTTGTAGTGCGTAAAGGACATTGTTTTGTAGTCGCATCACTTTGGAGGAGGAAAGAGATTATGATGGTAAGCTAATTACTGTGATGCCTATAAAGGTGCCCTAGAGAACAAGCCCAATGTTGTTGACCACCATCACCATGTTCTTCGAGCCATGGTTGACCAAAGGTGATCCATACAACATGATATGGTTGAACATGACTATGGTGCAAGGAACACTAGAGAAGTCCTTCAATATCTTATTTATAATTCTCCAAAAAGTAACACTATTCACTCTCACTCACACATCAACCACAGACCAACACAGAAATCATAGTCTATAGATTTAAAAGCAAAAAGGTAAAAAGAAAAAAATATTTCATGGTTATAGAATATGGAGAAGAATACGCTCACATGGGTCCGCCATAGAGCATGAAGGAAACTCCACCATATCGAGATTGGAATTCTAGGTAAAATTCCAATATCGATACATAGGAGGCATATCATTTCAGGGGAGGTTGTTCACCATGTTGATTTCCTAAGGGGATATGAAGACCTTCAACCTTAGAAATCAAATATGAGGATGGAGTTGAGTATGGATACGACTGTTATTCCACTTTTGTAGGTGCTAGAACGAGATATGGTGGCTTACTACTTATAGTTCATGGGAGATAAGAGGAGAAGTGTGATGCATTACAATGGAATACAATTGTGGTTGAGTCTTGTTCTACGCGTCAGAGAGTCTCCCTTATTATAGTGGATATTATTGCCGATGACAATAAAGAAAGCACAGGAAAGTAGAAAGCCACCTACAACTTTCTTCACGAAATTAAGCCGAGAGAAAAAGAAAGCATTATACATTCCTTGTTGTAAATTTCTACTAGACCTTATTAGCATGGTGTTTGTGTGAAAGGCCAATTGCTCTGGTGGGGATGACGTAAAAGAGTTCAGCACCCTCACATACCCATGGTTAATAATACGGAAGAGAAAATCGATATCATAAACAATGTAAAAGGAAAAGCAGTACGATTATTGGAAGGATCATGGGAGGGGCTACCACCATAATATCATTTGGATATGTAGATATTTTATCAATGAATTATTGATCAACCCTTTAAGGCTATATAGAATAATAAATTTTTTATAATTGTTAGTGGAAGAAGAAAACTGTTGATGACTTCTTGTTGTTTCTCCTACTCCTCACATATATTTGAGCTAAAAAACACATCCCAGTTCCCCCTAAGACAATACTTGTACACCTATAGATGTATATCCACAAGGAATTTAAAAATCCTAGTAGTTAGACGTCCATTGAAACACAATTTTGGATTCCAAATACAATAAATAAATATTATAAAATGTTCCGCTTTCCATTCGAAATCCTTCTCCTAAAACCCACTTAACCCTTATAAAATATCTTAATCAATATCTATTACATTAAAATCTTATAGTTTAGGTTTAATAAAACTTACCCTCTATAATTAGAAGGTGGATCTCTTGATAAGTGCCCAAAAACATACCCAAAACCCATATCGCAATAGGGAGAAAAGAGGTTATTGTTATTAATGTTGTTGATATTTCAACGTGCCCACTATGATGAGTGTCATAAATCACATCATTTATCTTTAAGTTTTGTCAATCTAGGGCGGTGTCCAATGGCTATATACGATAGTAGAGGTAGGCAGCTTGAAGATCAGCTCATTCAAGAAACAAGCTTTATTGGTGGGACAAGTTAGCTTTGGGGGTTTTTGGTGTCACTTCTAATCCTATGAACTGAATTTGAATTCTAATTACACTTGCAAAAGTAAAATTACAGAAATGGAAAGTTTGCAGAAAATGAAACCTGATTACTCTTGCAAAATTGAAATGATAGGAATGAAAATATTGTAAAAAATGAAACCTAATTACATTTGCAGAATTGGAATGATAGGAATGAAAATATTATAGAATTGAAATACACAAGCTGATAACCATTCAACAAAATGGAAATGCCAAGAAGCTAGGAACAACTGCTAAAAAATAGGGGAAAACCACAAATGTTGTAAATTCCAAATCTATGCTATTGAGTCAGCTGACAAACACACTACATACATCTATAGTAAACACAATTAGTAAACAAGAAATAGAAACTGCCAAGTTTTCTACTAATCTGCTACAGCAAAGGTTCATAAAAAACCTATCAACAATTAATCCTCCTTTTGGGCCTAGAAGTGGCCCTTGCTCCCTGATCTAGAAGAAGGTGAAAGGATGTTGCTAACTACTCAATGCTCCACATATTCTCTCAGAACAACAAATGGATGGAAAGACTACACTTTATTGACTATCACACAACATTACAACATTGTAGGAGAATCCTGCTAAATTGTTGTTCTGCTACAGCTTCTACTTCCTAACAATTTTCTCTATGTCTATTGCTACTTCTATCTATATGCTCAACCAACAAGGGAGCCTATTATTTATAATAATCTATTACATGTGCTACGCTTACAATCTATTCTATTTTAGTGGTTCAACAGTTGTTCTGAAGCTGTCTTCCTCCAATTCAGGAAACTGTTACGTTGTAGCATTTCATTATCCCTTGTTGTGCATTCTCCATTGGTGGAAATGAGTTGGAAGAGATGAGAAAACATCTCATACACCTATCCTTTCCCAAATTATCCATTTCCACCTTTCTGGGTGCTTTGTTTACCTTTTTGACCAGAACTGGTCCTTCTTCGCTCATTCTGGAGCTACTCCGAAATATTTGTTAGTGCAATAACTTGACACTTATCCATACACCAGATGCTCAAGAAAGCAAATTTGACTAGGTAAGAAGTCTCCCTAAGTCCTTAGAAGATAAATTCAACCGGTTTTACATGTTGTAGCTGACAAATTCCAAGCCATGCTATTTATGGATAGTTGGCTGGAATTTGTATGGTCAAAATTCTGTATTTTAGATTTTTTGCATAGTCACAACAGTTTGGTACCTTTTTGCAATTTAAACTAGTTAGGAAGTAAGGAAACTAAATGAAATGCTACCATAATAGGATACACATCAGTACACATTACCATATACTTCAAATACACTTGCATTTACTAAGTAAATCAACTAAAACAGTGCAAATAAATGCAAAAAATGGTCAAAATAGAGTACTATGCTCCTAAACATTTAAACATGTAAATATTCATATATAATGCATTCAATCATAAAAATTAGCATAGAAACATAGCATAAGGTTTATAAAGAAGTTTATGAAATATCCAAAATAGTCCATAAATGAGGCAATTTTTGGCCTCATCATTTTTCCCCCAACCTATTCTAATGCATGTCCTCATGCATTCTGCAGGGCCATAGAAGCACAGAGATCTATGTTCAAATTTATTTCTTGATAATTCCAAAATTTCCCTTTATAGTATCCTCTAGTTTCCTATAGTTGCTTAAGCCAATCTTGAAACTGCTCATCTGGTTGAGGATCATTGTCAAAGAAATAAGGAACAGGGGTTATAACAGTAGGTATTCTGTACCTCAGACCTATCCAATGATCTTTCACTTCTAGGATGGTTTGTATTATACCTTTTGCTCTTCTTCTAGACCATAATAAATTGTTGGGTGAGATGGGTTCTCTTTTCTGTAGTGATATTGGTAATTCTCCCCATCTAACCTAGCAAGTTAATAAAGCATTTACAAAATGTTTGGCACAAGAGGTTTGAAAATTGGACATACAATCATTAATATTGTTTAGATAAACCAACTTGATCTTTTGTTCTCTCTTCATGGTAAAATATTGATTGGTGGAAGTCTTGTGATTGGGATGGACTAGTCTTAATAGCAGTTCAACTTTCAATTCAGTTTATTTACTTGCCCTTTTCTCCCGATCCCAATACAATTTATTTTATAGTGTGGACAGAAAGGCTCTCAACTAAATATCCCCTATAAAAATGTGTGGCAGAAATATCACATTTTCTAGCATGAGAAATTGGTGCAGGAATAATTCACACATCAATTTTTTTTGTTCTTCTAGGCTATGCAAATAGGCTTCCAGAAACTCCTCAGCAGTGTCCATTTGATAAGGGAGATTGGAACAAATCCTCATCACTTGCCAACGGAGGTATTTTTCTTTCAAGATCAAGCTGTAAAACCGAGCTGGTCTTCTAAACTGGACTAGGTATTCTATAGCCTGGAAAAGATACTGTACCTATCCCTGCAACTTATTTACTTTTGCACTTTGGGCATCAATATTTTGTTCCAAAGGTGTCAAAGATGAAATATGTGCTTCCATCCTTTGACACTTCAACATCCAGTGTGCTATATCTTCATTATACTTTGTTAGTGTAACTATTTGTGGAGGTCTGACTATCTGCTACACTTTTGGAGGTAAATCTACTTGCACCCCAATTTATGCTATTTCAATTTGATGTGTAACAGAAAATTGGTGGGAATGCATGCTTACCTGATCCTTCATTTCACTTTCACCACTGATATCTACTGCTTCCTGTGGTATCTGTGCCTCTTGTTTTTGCAGGTTATCAGGGTATATAGCTTCAAAATATCCTGCAGATGGTTCTAAAACTTCATGTTCAGGTCTAAGGACATTTTCATTTTTCTAAATTCTACTGTTCATCTCTTTCAGCTCTTATGATGGGTGACCCTTCCTTAGGTAGTTGCTCATGTGTTGGTGCCTCAATATGGGAAGGGGATTGTGGCCTAGCATTTGGTATGGCTGCTTCCATATTCTGCTCTGCCAACTCCAACAAAATTCTTACCAATTCATCTTCAGAATCATATTTTGTAGGTTGTGGCTCAATATTTGATAACCTAGCCTTTAGACTGTCCACCTCCTACTATAGATCAGTAATTTGTTTATATTTTTCTTTTATAGAGGCCTCATTTTGTTCAATCCATCCCATCTGTGTCTTAATGACACTTCTCGTAGCATGTAACTGTTCTTGTATATCCTCCTCTTCTTCTGCTATGGACTCTACTTTGAAATCAAAAGAATAAGTAGGTGGGTTATCCATTGCAGGTATTTCTATATCTATACATGTATCCTTTGTACCTACATCTGCAATCACTTCTACAAATATTTCCCCCTGTTGTGTGTCTTCAGCAGATGTATCAGGGTGTTCCCTTTGATCTTCATCCATTTGCTGATGTAGTTTTCTAGGGATTTTTCATCGTGGTGATAATGCTTCCACATCCACTACCTCCTCAATTGTTTCATCCTTCCAAAGTCTAGAGGACCTTCGTAATCCAAGGGTAGGCTACTTCCTTTTGTGTTTTTGATGGCTTTTGATAATTTTGGAGTAGATTCTCTCCGGGAGAGTTCTCTTTCTTTTTTTTTTTTTTTTATGTTGAATGTTACTTTCCTCCTATTTTCTATAGGACTAGTTTTAGATTTTGCTTCCCTTTGTATTCTAGTCCTAGCATATGGAGGTCCTTGTGGTGAAGAGGGAATATCATTTTTAGAGGCTTCATCTCCTACCTCTTCTTCATTATCTTTAGGGCTTTTAGGGCTTTCATCCCTTGTCTCTTCTTCATAAACCATTTCATTCCAAGAAGAGAAAAATTTATCAAAACTCCTAGGGTTTCCCCTAAAATGATATTTGCAGATAAGTTTAATCATTCCATGATGCTTAGGGGTTCCCTTTCCTTCCTGGTAGTGTTTTTCCATGTTTTGTAACTCCTAGTGTAGATACAGAGGGAAATTAACCCTAACTTCAGGGTTTTGGCCACCATGCCTTAAATGATTCAAAATTTTAATATGGTGGCCAGATAAAATAACAAATTGCCCTTCACAGGTGAGAAATCATATTACCCACATAGTTACTTCATCCCATGGATGCTGCAGACTTGTTCATTTGACCCCCTTGCAAATATTGTTATTCATTTGATATTCAATTTGTTTATCCCCTTCTTCTCTAAATTGATTAACTATCTCTGTTAGGGCATTTTTACCAGTTTTTGAAATTTGTAACCCTTGCAAAGGTAACTCAGTGATTTGGCTTAAGATTTTAGGTGTTACCTGGATTGTCATGCCACTGATGTTGGCCTGATTATTTTTGAAGGTGCACACGAAATTTTCTGCCAATCCTTCGGAATACCCATCAAATTTGTTAAGGAATGGCATCAACCCTCCTACAAAAATTGGTAGCATCTCAGGATCCCTTTGCAAATAACTAGCATTTTCTGGCTCAACTTTATTCTTTTTCCCCATCTTCAAATTTCCCTTGTGTTCTGCTTTCTTACTGCCCTATGATTTTCCTTGCAACACTTCATTCTTCTGGTTTGAAATCGACAATTTTTGGTTGAGGAATGCTACGATAATTTGCCATGATTTCCAAAATATGGCAATTAATGTTTGAGCGTAGGAACCATCTTCGAAACGTGTCGAGGATTACAAAAAAGCAAATCAATTTTGATAGGTACGTGGCAGATGACAATTCCCCATGATGACAATCAAATTATCTTTTATGACTTTTTTGAGTTGGCAATTAGTCATTGGTCAGAAGATGGGCGATTTGTAGGTTAATATCATTTGTCGAGGTACCTTATTTGCATACCCAAAGATCATGTAAGAAAAAAAAGCATGTGGTTGTTCAAACAATATTTCCCATTATTTCTCAGGATAATGCAACATGTGACTCTTCTTGATTCCTGTGCCTTGACCTATTTTCCAACTTTGGATGATGGAATTTAAAAATAAACTTATGCCACGTGGCATTTCATGTTTTCCTGACCAAATGTGCCTCTGTTTATTTCAAAGTTATTATTATTATTATTATTATTTTCATTACGAAGTACGAACACTGCTTTATTCCAAAGCTTAAACTTGTCCTCATTCTGAAGCTTATTTTCTACTCTGCATGAGAACAATCATCTTTCTCATTCTGGAGTTGAATATCATTCCAAAGTTGTCTTAAGCAGCATTCTTATTCTAGAGATTAAGATCATTTCGAAGCTCTACACACCTTCCCCATCAAAATAAGCTTTACTAACTTTATTTTTTTCAATTATTCTTTTTCTTTAATCCCCTTAAAACAACATGGAATTCTTTCTCTACATTCCTTTGACCAGATGGATTAATTTTGGATTTATTTCAAACATTATGAATTTTTTATACAAAATAGTGTTTTTATACACTATATACTAAATATCTACAATGATTAAGATGCAAAGGGCACATACCTGATTTAACCACCTTTCTACATTTAGATGTCTATTCCTGTTGACTACCAGCTGAATCTTCTAAGGAATAAGATAGGTGCAGTCTGAGAAAATATGAAACAATGATTGTGGGACCAACAAGACAAACATACCAAAAAACCGGTTTTCATGCAAGCCAATTCAAAAGTGCCTCCTAGGAGGTTTTCACTTTCTAAATTATTATTATTATTATTATTATTATTATATTTTTTTATTCTTCTAAATCTATTGTGGAAGAGGTAGTTCCTTCCATCATGTAGACATCCAATTGCTCCACTTGCTTTAGAAATTCATCCTTAGTCAGTGGTGTATGGTATATCTAGAGACGATGTCCATTAACCACTAGCTTCCTTCATGAATCATCAATGGATGACAGATGAACAAATCCATTTCCAAATACTTCTTCAATTAGATAAGGTCCAAGCCACCTAGTTTGTAACTTCCCAAGAAAATATTCATAGCGAGAATCAAACAACAAAGCCCAATCACCTTGCTAAAATTCCCGTTTTTGAATGTGATTGTCATGCCACAACTTCCATTGTGCTTGAATCATCTCATTTTGATGCAATGCCTCCATTCGTAGTTCATCCAATGCATTTAGCTACAAAATTATGTCTGTTTGTACCTGTGACAAGTCAATACCAACTTCCAAAGTAGTTCGAAGTGTTAGTAATTCAAATTCAATAGGAAAAAGAGGTTTTTTTGCATAAACCAATTCATAAGGTGTAAATCCTGTGGTGGATTTCCATGTAGTGTTATAAGCCCAAACTGCTTCAAGTAGTTTATCCATCCAATTCCTCCTATGGGAAGCTACTATTTTGGTTAAGATTATTTCTAATTCCTGATTTGTGACTTCAACCTGACCATTTGCTTGAGGGTGATAAGGTGAGGACTTCCTATGCTTGATTTCATATAGTTTAGTAAAGGCTTCAATAACCTTTGATGTAAATTGAGGTCCTTGATCTGTAGTGATAGAATGTGGGGCTCCAAAACGTAGAAAAATTTGTGAATACAAGAAATCAGCAACTTTTTCTTCACGGGCATGCTTAAAAGCACGTTATTCTACCCATTTAGTCACATAATCAGTACATACCAAAATATGCACCTTTCCTTGAGAAGGTGGGTCAATAGGTCCTACAAAATCCAGCCCCCACCTCTCAAATGGTTCTATATTTACTTGAGGTTGTAATGAAATTTCATTAGTATAGGTAGGTTTTCCCATTCTTTGGCATGCATCACAATGTCTGACATATTTTTTTACATCCTTATGTAGAGATGGCCAATAATAACTAGTACCTAATATTTTCCAAATTGTACTCTTTACTTAGTAATGTCCTCCTTATGGTTCATCATGGCATGCATGAAGAATATCATATACTTCATCCTTGTGGATGCACCTATGTAAGACATGGTCAGGACTGCATTTAAAAAGTAGACCCCCTATCCATTTGAAAGAAGAGATTTGCTTGATTAAATGTTTATTTTGTTTAGAAGTGAAGTGAGGAGGAACTTTCCCTGTAGCCAAGTAATTAGCTATATCTGCAAACCATGGAGATTGCACAGAAATAGCAAATAGTTTTTCATCAGGAAAAGCATCTTCAACCAATTCCCCTATGTCTGTGTTTGGCAATATTGACAGAAAATCTACCACTACATTGGCTTTCCTTGGTTTATTAACTATGGTGATATCAAATTCCTGCAATAGTATTAACCAACAAATAATTCTTGCACTAACCATAGGTTTATTCATCAAGTACTTAATAGCAGCATGATATGTATGGATGAACACTTGATACCCTGTGATATAGTGTCAGAATTTATTGATAGCATATACCACAACTAAGAATTCCTTCTCAGTAGTGGTGTAGTTATTTTTTGCTCCTGTCAAGTTTTTACTAATGTAGTAAATGGCATAATGTTCTCCATTTTCAATCTGACCCAATGCAGCTCCAATGGTAGTATTGGAAGCATCAGTCTAAATATGGAATGGTAGTTTCCAATTAGGACCTCTAAAAAATGGGGGAGTTGTTAACTTCTCTTTCAATGCTTCAAATGACTCTTGAAATTTTGTAGACCAGGTAAATTTAGAATCCTTGGTTAATAATGTGAACATTGGATTGGCTATGGTACTAAAATTTGCAATAAATATGCGGTAGAAACCAATATGTCCCAAGAAACTCCTAACATTAGTTTGATTTTTTGGAGGAGGAAGGTTTTTGATGACTTCCACCTTCTTGGGTTCAACCTTGATACCATGAGAGGAAATGTGATGACCAAGAACAATCCCTTCCTCCATCATCAAAAAGCATTTTTCAGGGTTTAAAGACAAATGGTATGTTTCACAACATGTTAAAACTTTTTCAAGATGTTCCAAGGTATAATCAAAAGTGTCTCCACATACTGTGAAATCATCCATGTATATTTCCACACTTTCATTTGTTAAATTAGAGAATATGGTCAAAATAGCTCGTTGAAAAGTTGCTGGAGCATTACATAAACCAAAAGGTAAAACCCTATAAGCAAATGTTCCCCAAGGGCATGTGAAAGTAGTTTTCTCCTGGTCTTCTAGTGCAACCTATATCTGATTATATCCACTAAAACCATCAAGAAAACAGAATAATTTCTTGCCATCAAGGGTGTCTAACACTTGGTCTATGAATGGTAATGGAAAATGGTCCTTATGTGTGACCTTGCTTAACTCTCTGTAATCTACACACACTCTCATTTTCCCATTTTTCTTTGGAATAATAACCAATGGGGAAACCCATCGACTATATGAAATTGGAAAAATTAACCTTACATCTAAAATTTTTTCAATTTCTTCCTTCACAATATCTTTCAAAGTAGGATTCAAATGTCTTTGAGGTTGTCTCACAGGTTTAACATCTTCAGTGTATATCCTATGTGTACACACATCAGGGTGAATTCTTGATATATCCTTATAACTCCAAGCAAATGCCTGAACATGTTTTTGTAAGACAACAAATAATTTTGCTTCTTTTCCATTAGTCAACTAGCTATTAATATTCAAAACTTTACCTGGTTGTACTTCAATTTATTTTATCCCTGGATGAACAGAATTGACTGCTCCATACTTGTTGATTAAATAATTTAATGGATAGTGGTGTAGTTGAAGAGTATGAAATACTCTTGATTCTATTTCAAAAGTAATTCCTAATGGAATCAATTCTTGAATAGGACATGTGAAAGAGGTAAGAAGATGATGATGCCATCCATGTGGTAGCATGAAAGAGCTTTCCTGTATTGGAATAGATGAAAGGTGCTCTGAGGTCTGTTCTTCATCTTTCCATAGCAAGTGATGAACAATGATTTGATCATATTTAATCCCTTGTTCTTGTAATGTCTCTACCAGGACAATTTCATCCTCAAATATTTCTCTTTCTTGTGAATTTATTTCCTCAATGTGTTCCTTCACTATTATTGTAGCCAAGGTGGAAACAATTTCTTCATGTTCTTCATCAGATTTAGGAAACCATATATATCCAAAAAAAAAATTGAATTTTGGGCAGGAGGATAAAGGGAAATATTTTTTAGATCAATGCCATTAAAAGTAGTCATTTCCCCAGATCTAAAATCTATAAAAGTAGTTGAAGTGGTAAGACAAGGTCATCCTAGAATGATGGGATAGCCATTGGCCGAATTTCTAGGCTGCAATACCAAGAAATCTATAGGATATTCCCAAGAAGAAACTTCTATGGAAATGTCTTCTAGCATCCCTTCTAGTTTTGCAACTGACCTATCAACCATATCTAACATTGTAGTTGTAGGATTGAGAATATTGAGCTGCAATTTTTGCATTGTGTCTTTAGTCATTACATTAATTGTAGCTCCAAGATCAATTAACACATTTGGAATTTGCACTAGCCCAATAGTTATTGTGACAACTAGAATTCTTGGATCACTATACTTTGGAGGAACAAGTTTTCCAGATAGCAGGTTAGCCAACTTCCCTTCTACTTGCACAATTTTAGGAAAGGACATTTTATTTTTGCTAGGTATTTTGATACATAACTCCTAAACTATTTTAATTATTAATGACATACTTTATTGCCTATAACAAAGGAAGGCATATAGTCATTTTCCTAATATCTATGACTAATTCCGATTTAGGGATAGTTACAGTATTATCAAATCTTTCAAGATATGGTACCACTCCTGAAGGGGGTACATTTTTTACCTGCACATTTTCTATTTTTTCTTTTTCCTTTTCCAAGGATGTTTGCAACTGTTCTAGACTTGGAGATTCTTGTTTTCCATAAATTTCTTCAATGGTGGGTGGAACAGGGTCAGGTAAGACCTTTCTTGAATGTAATTGGATATTACTATAGTCAAGTACATGAACTACAGTAGTTTCTTCAGATTCAGCTTTGTTGGAGCCAAATTTGACTCAATTTTGAAACCCCCAAATTTAAATTTTTGGTTTCAATCAAAATGATAATAATGTTGGTCGCTTCTTCAAATTGGTGTGAGTATCCAAATTTCTCATTGGTTGGTTTGATGAAGTCTAACCTTGGTTGTTAAAAATGTGCCTCTTTATAAATGCTCAAATATCTCCAAAGTGGATATGGCAAAATATTTTATTAATCAAATTCCTAAAGCCGAAATCTGACCCTCATGGAAAAATTTCCCTTAGACTTAAAAATCAAACGATAAATATTTCAGTCCTAAGGTGTGCTTAAGTTAGGGGAATAATCTAATCAAAACCTTGGTCTAGAACCAAAAAGCATAATTAAAGTCAATAAGGTCATTGATTAAAACTCATGAGGGCATGCATCCCATTTAACTAAAATATGAGCACCTTAAATCTAATCCAAGGGCGGCGCTAGATCCAGGTTCTAATCGGACGGTTGCGCTCTAAGGAATCAAGTAAAGGTTAAGTCAAAAGTGATAAAAAGGTTATAACCCAAGGTTAGTAATGATTTAAATCCATGCAACTCTGATGATCTGGAAGGATGTGCTTGATCCAAGCCAAATCCAACGACTGCGCAATCTCCAAAGAGTCAAAGCTTTAAAACCAAGTCATCATAGGTCAAAGCTGCTAGTTAAAAAGTGAGCAACTCCGACAGATCGGACGATAGCGCTCGAAGTGAACTCAAGATCGATGTTTGCACTTAATTTAATTAAACCATACATTAAAATACCATGGTCCAATAAGGAATTAAGAATATGCACCCCCTTTGAAATAATCATCGAGCAAGTTGGATGGATCGAACGACAACGCTTGATCTAGACCTAATCCAACAATAGCCCCCTTACAAAGATGCTTCTAAAAGGTAAAAACCCCCATGTGATTAATTAAAATTTTAAACGGGATTAACAAGGGTCTAAAGCACGTTGATAAACCTCCCCCTTTCAATTAATCAATTTTAACATTATATACCCATCATAAACTAACCCGCAGGTTGATTAAGATCTATCCCAATAGCTATCAAATCTACCCAAAATATACAAAAATGAAGTAGATATCAAGAAAGGCAAAGGTAAAGACAAAATTAATTATGTTTTAGTAAGGGTCTAACACATTGGCTAATATCCCCCTTTCGACTTAATCAAGATTAATAAAATATAAAAGATGCACCCCCCTGGTTATTAAAGTATGCAGGTACAGGAGATCCGATGACTGCACCCTATTTAAAACAAGATCGAACATATGTGCTCAACCACGATAAAACAACCCCAATGAAAGATCGAAGAGATCCAATGACAGCGCACATCTCCGCCCTAATCCAACGACAATGCATCGATGAAAGTGATCGAAGTTTAATCTAAAGGGTTTCACTTGATTAATTAAATACTTTTTAATCTGTCCCTTCTATCTTATGTTAAACCGAGCACATGGTCAGAAAATCCAACGATCGCACCTCCACCATAGTAAGATCTAATGATGATCGCAAAAGGAAGTGAACGTATTATATGATACCTAGGCTTAAATCGAGTTGTTAAGGTCAAAAATCATGGGGATAAACATTGGATAATCATGATTAAATAAGGATTAATAAACCATATTATTTCAAAGGTTTATATGTGAATAGGTATACTAATTATCATGCAGGTTCCAGGACATCAATGGTAGCACTTCATCGAGAGCAAGAAGATCTAACGATAATGAATGAGTCAGAGTCAAGACAAAAGAATACAAATGGGCTAAATGAATGAGCATATTCGATGGATCTAATGGATGTGCTCACCTCCACTCAGATCCAACGGTAGCACGTGAACCAAAGGTAAATCAAAAGGTGGGCTTAAATTAACACTTGATTAATTAAATCTTAAAACACATTTAACAAAGCTTTAAACCCATTATTAATTACCATCCTTATTGGTCAAAATTAAAAAGTTCAGAGCATATTTTTCTTAAACTAACCTAAAGGTTTTAAAGAGATCCATGGTTACGATAGAAAAGAAGCACATCCAATGGTAGCGCTTGATCATGGTTGACTCAAAAGAGCTAAGGGCATCCGAGATAATAACAATAGGCACTCACACCAAAGATCGAATCTTGTGAAGATCTCGAGGGTGATTGCTGCCTGAAGCGAAGTATAATCGATCCCAAAAATTTAGTTATCATTCAAGTCCGAGGTGGCACGAGGTTCAAAATGGAAACCACCCCCATTACACATCTTAGTTCCATGCTAGCTTAAAAAGGTTCCAACGATGAATAGCGAAGGTTTTAATGATTACAGGCACATAAATCAAAAGGTCTCGAGACACGTAGGATGAAGGATGTTACCCATCATAAATGCTAAACCCCAAAAAAGGATGCATTGGCAAAATTTCTTTGGCCAATTTTAAACAATAGTTGGTGGCATCGTGTTAATGACAAAACATGTGAGATTATCGAACCCATTCTCACCACCTTGTATATGAGCTCACCAAAAATAGTCAATGCCACTACCCTGGCGAGCTAAGAACAGAAGTTGATACACAGAAAATACAGAGAGAAGAAGATTTTCAAGCTTCGTAGTCATAGAAAGACCTTATCTGCTACTTTAAGAACAATGGCATCATGGGGAGATGTTTTCATACCCGAAGACACCAAAGAAGCCGTACAATTCATCACAAATAAGTCACCATACTCTGTGATCTCTGGACCGCCTGTTCTCGGTACCACCATGTATGAATTTGCTCAGAAGTGTGGAGCTGATAAAAGACCTACTCCAGCCCAACAGTACGAAATCGACAATGCATGTATAAATAGTTTTTCCCGTGTAATGGAGAATGATGACCGGACCCCATGGATAATGGCCGACTTATTTCATAAAGCTCATAGGTTGCAATACAAGGGTTTCCCTAGAAATAATAGATGGAACAATAACCTTGGGAAGCTGGTATGTCCGAAAGTGCACTTCTCCTCAGATTTGATGGCATGGCTAGTAGTGGCATATGATGAAAGAACAAGGACATTTCGAGACAATAAGAATTGGTCGGTGTTCAGCATTAAAGTCGAGCACATCCAAGAAGTTTTCAAATTGACAGAGTATACCACCTTTTTGGTAGACAAGGTAATCGAACACCAATCTCGTATGTTTATAGATATGGAAGTCTTTAAAAACTTGTTTGATACACATGAGAAAATAGACAAAGAATTCCCAATTAGGAAAAATGCTTTTAAGCCATGGGTCCAAGATTTCTGTGATATGATAAACATAGTTTTGGGAGTACAGGATCTCAGTAGAATAACAAAAAGGGTTTTATATTTAGTTGCACAATGCAATAGGGCACATAACACTCCAATTTACGCCTAGGAATTGGAATTAAGTACCCAGATGCATAAAGAAATGATAGAATTAAGGAAAGCAGTTTTCGAACAGAGGCAAGAGATGCCCCATTTTTCACAATATTCAATTTTTATCCATCTAATAGCGGGTCAATTGGGAGAAGAAGCCCGTAAAAGAGTAAGAGCCATTGACAACCCCTATGTTCAGAATAGCTTCTAGAGAATACACGAAGGAAGAACTCACATGGGCTGGTTCTGTGATCATTTCATGGTAGAAATTCATTGGGTTCTAACAGGATTAGTCCTTGAGAGGTTAGGGCCAAGGGTAAGAGCCTTTATCAAAGAGAAATAAATTGGGGATTTCTTCCTCACAAAAATTTTTACTTATATCAGATTATATGGGGCTAAAATTCCTCCTAAATTACTACCAAGGTACTGCCCATTATCCCTAGCAACTTTGGAATTATGTAGGCAAGTGGCCGAAGAGGCTAAGATGAGGTTGGTGAAGAAACATGGTAAGGTCCCCTGGCTCGATGTTCCCTATCGCTTTGGAGATTTTATATTTGTAGGATACCCCTCCTTGCTCAAAGGAATGTTTGAGCTAGATAACAGGGGATTCGATGAAGTAACTTGGAGATTTTATGACCCAAAAGGAACATACAACAGAATGATGGTGAAAAGAGAATACGCTCGAATACTACACCGTGAAGATGCTTTTGAAGAAAGCTTATTAGAGGCTATGGAAAAAGGATTAGATTTGCAAAAAGTATGGGATGATTTCCCTCTCGAAATGAGGGGTAGCACACAGGTTTGTGAAGCCTATGATTACCCCATAGAGTTAAGGAGGCTTCGAGAAGGTTCAGTAGATGTTGTGGCACCTATTATACCAGGAGTAGGCCAAGCGATCAAAGAAGACCCCTTGTTGGAGTTGATAGAAGAACAGGGTATTGATCTAATGGAAGTCACTATCAAAACTACAGATATAGTAGAGCAATAGGTTAGGCCTTCTGAAAGTGCTCACCTCAGAATAGAAGCAGCACCAAGCACTTCCCAGGAAGCTTCCAAAAACTAGAATACAGATAAAGGGAAGGAGATTGCAACAACACCAACTCAGGAGTCTCCCCTCTCAGAACAAGCCATAGTTCCTATTTTTGACAGAGTTCTAACTATAACAAGTGTAAAGAAATTGGCACCCATGGCTGTCCCTACCACTATAACAATAAAGGGATAGGAGATTAAAATTCCATCAATAATACAAATGAATCCTAGGAGAACTGGTGGATTGGGTGGCCTTTTCAGAAGTCACCTAGTGAAGAACCAAGAAGAGGTAACTCATGTGGAAAAGAAGAAACCCAGATTATCTTTACCCTCTACAAAGGTTGTTCTGGAAAGAACAGATGAGCAGACTACCTTCACTACTGCAGATGAACAAGAATTATAGTTAGTAGCAGGGATGGGGAATATAGGAGAACAATTCACTGAAGAATATAAATTAGAGGCACCTATATCAGATATAGTAGAGATAAATCTTCCTCCTCTACAAGACCCACTAGTCTTCAGAGTCAATGAAGAAACCGGGGGCTCATCGGTACTAGGGAAAGAAGGTGAAGTGGCCAAAGTTGTCAAAGCAATGCAAAATCAAGCCATAGATCAATTCATGGGAACAATTACAGAGCTAAGGAAACAATTGGAGAAAGAGGGGAAGGAAAAGGTAGAGCTAAAGGCATTAATAAATAAGCAACAAGAAGAATTAAACTGAAGAGATGCCTCCAGTACCCAACCCCCTTCGATGGTAAAAATTCAAGATCATGCTTATTATCTTAATACAATGAAGAAAAATATGTCAATGAAGATAAGAGCTCATGCCAAAGGCTTTACTGAAATGTTCAGAAAAATAAGGGTGATTCAAATAACTGCTCAAGAAATTCTCACCTTGATACAAGAAAGAGAAGAATATTTTGAAATCATTCACCCTACCTTGGATTTTATAGGAGATCATTTTGAAGAGTTGCAGGGACAAGAAATAATAACAAATGATGGTAGCAAAATCCAGCTCAATTTTGAGTTCTTTAAAGCAGCCCTATTTGGAGCAAACCGGGAAATATGGGTCAATGTTGTGAATGAAATGGATGATTTGATAAAAGATGCAATAGCCAGATTCGTAGACATTGGTTTATCCTTAGACCAATGCTTAGTAGCCACAAATATAGAAGAAGTGTTCAAAAGCATCATTGAAAGGTTCGAGTGTGAACCAGGTGATGAAGCAGAAATGATTAGACAAACAACACTCATGGTAAACATTGTAGAGATGTTACTCTTTCAGTATGAAAGGAACACACCCAATATTACCATACAGAAGAACAAAATTTTGTAGGAAATGAATATGCTGAGGATTGCAGCCACATTTGACATAGAGGTATGGAGATTGATGACTGAGCAAATAGAAAAGTTACAAAAAGTCCAAAAAGGGAAGGAAATTAGAACTCTCGGTCAGCATCTAGAAATAGGTTCATCACAACAAAATCCTGAGCTAACAAAAAAATCTCTGAAGTAGTTAAAGAGACAGTCCAAAAAGAAACATTGGGAACAATTGTGAAGGAGGTGGTACAAGAGGAAACGGGTTCTCCCAAGACCACCATCACTGGTTAAAATAAACTACTATTTGAAAAGGTCAAAGAGAAGAGTTCATTTCAAGCAGGGAAAGATAGTGGAAGCAAGTTGTACCAATTTTGGAGATCAAATCAGATGAAGACAAGTGTAAGGCCAGAAATAAACTAGAAATAATAGAATCAAGAACCAGAGGCTATAAGAAGAAGCAGTTGTGGATAGATTCTGCATCAAGCAATTAGAGAATAGCATTTTTGCTAAGAGGTATACTTGAGTGCCCTATTAGTTGTGTTGTTGTATCCCCTTATGTGTCTATTTTCCTTTCTCATTTCTTATTCTTCCCTTTGCTTTGTAGGATTGTGATAGGAAAGTGCTCAAGAAGCTGAGATCATTTCCTACCTTTTTGAGCCTAGGATTCAGAGACTCTACTATTACCAGATTGGAACAAGGAGAGTTGGAGAGACCTGTTACATTATTTGAACAGAGTCCTCTTCATTGTATTGATGTATTTATTTGAGAAAAATAGAGTTAAAAGGCATTTCGCCCACTCTGCATGTAATATTTTATGAAATCAATACAATTCTGAATTTTATTCCTATCATATCTTTGTCTCAGTACTGTGTGTCACTGTGTAATGGGTTACATTATTTGAACACATTATATACGTTTCTTTCATTGGTTAACTCTTGATTTTATTGCGATATTCGAATGAGATTAAGAACGCCAATTTTCCTTCTCCCCTTCTTTCTATTTCATATTAAAATTGTTGTTAAATTGCTATAACAACCCAATGAATCTAGGCATCGGTCTACATAAGGCATAACAAATGGTTGTTTTCATGCTTGGTCATTTTAATACATATAATATAATATAAATCTGGAGCGTGTAATTAGAGTTTTAGCCATAGAATTACCGTTGGGGTTTCCTTACCCATTCTGTAGTTTTCTTTAGCAATATTTGTGTTTAGAAGAACAATGAGGCAGGTTGACCAGAGCCTGTAATAGCTCGTTGGTTTCAAATGGATTCTTGTAGCATGACAATCGAAATCCTACGGATGCAAGAATCGGTTCCAATAGTTTTTTGGCACCATTTTCGAGGAGGACTTGATAGAAAGAGTTAATGACCTTCTTAAAAGATTTTCTCCGAATGACATTATCTTTAAATCAACGGGTGGCCAGTTGGAATAAAGAACGTTTGTCTTAATTTTTACATTTTCTACGTTCTTTATTACCCATGTTTTTCAATATTATTTTCTTTACATTTCTTGATCTTCTTGAATTTTCTTTTTCTTGATCTTCTTGAAATTTTGGTTTCTTGATTTTCTTGATTTATCCCAAGAACCGACTCCTGTGAGGATGAGTGATAATATCAAGCATTCTTGATAAAAGTGTATGTTGTTCTTTCTGCACCCCAGTGTTGGCGACTCTATTGGATGAACCTAGAAGAAAAAAATAAAAAGGAGAGAACAGAACGTGTTAGCTAACACCAGGAGAAGTGGTAAGGAGCTATTTCTAGAACTTGAGAATCCAGAGGTATTTATACATACCCAGAAAACTCCACTTTTTAAGAATACTATTTATAGTAGTAGATTAAATTCTAGTGGTAAAAGGTATGTAAAGAAAATTTAGAATACTATTACTACTGATATCACTGTAGAAGATGATTTAAATTCTGTTGTAGATAGAAATTTGAATTCTGTTGTAGAAGATACATGTAATAATAATTCAAAGGTAGATAATCCATCAGTTTACATTCAAGTTGCCCAGACCCATACCACTGTAGGTACTACAGCTGTGAAATTGAATTCTATAGTAGCAATGGCCCAGGTTAATGTTCATTTATGGAGAACTAATAGATATAGGCCTTTTGCATTACCAATAAATTTAAATGCCTTACCCAGTAAAGCTCACAAATACCTCCCTAAGTTTTTAGGAAATAATGTAGCAACTGGAGAGGATCATATCAAAAGTTTCTTATATGCAATGGATAGTCTGGAAGTTGAACATGAAGATGTAGTATTAAGACTGTTTCTACAGACTTTAGAAAAATATGCCGGAGAATGGTTTAATTCCCTTCCTAACAATGATATCCCAGACTTCACCAAAATGGAAGAGGTGTTCCTAAAGAAGTATGGTGAAAGGAAAAATGAACAATCATTGTTAACTGAGCTAGCCACTATGAAGAAGAAAGAAAATGAAGTTGTTAGTGATTTTAACACAAGATTTTCAAAGACTAGGAACAAAATCCCTGCCAACCTCAGGCCTAGTGATATTCAGTCTATTTGTTTTTATAAGAATGCTTTTCAAGGAGAGTTTAACTATGAATTAAGGCAAGAACAAGCCACTACCATTGATGGTTGTATGGAAAAAGCAATGGATATAGAAAGAAATATGCTTGACAAGTGGTAAGATGAAGCCTTATTCTTTAGAAGTTAACATGCCTGAGAGAAAACCTAAGAGAGTGGCTTTTGATATACAAAGAAGAACTAAAATTGATCCTATGGAGAAGTTGACTAGTCAGATGATAGAAATGTTCAACAACATGAGTAACAGGTTAGCAAGAATTGAAAGAAATGGAAATAATGGTGAATCTTCACAAACAGAGTGACCACATATTGACAACCATCCCCCCTTTAAGAAAAATTACAATAAGAATTGGGGAAACAACAATGGTTTTGAAGAAGGAAATAGGAATAGAGGTAATGGGAATAATAGCTAGAAAAATAGAGATTCTGATAGGGATCAGAACAATGTCCCTAACCCGATGCCATATGCCAATGTAGCAGAAGGTTTTCCTTATTTTTGCTCTACTTGTGATGCACCTCATAACCCTGATGCATGTGGAATTCACCTAAGTGATCAGCGTAATGTAGATATGCATGCAGAATCAGAAGAGGATATAAGAATCAATGCATGTTGGTCCATTGAAGATGAATCCAGAGAAAGGTTGTTTGAAGAAGACATGGATAAATATGCTTCAAATCATCATCCTCAAATTTTAGTAATTGAAGGAACTAAAATCTTGTAGAAATCACATGAGTCAAGATATGATAAGATGAAGCAAGGGAAATTAATCCCCACTACTCAAGAGGTTGAGGAATTAGAGGCAACCCATGTTCTGAATTTAAGGAATAGAACAGTCCTTGAAAGGACAGAGAAAGCCTCTACAAGTGAAACAAGAAAATAAACTTTCACCAATAAAAATATCAGTAAAGAGAAAACTGATAGGAACCCTAAAAAGATTACTCCTGAAGTAATAGAATCGGAGGAAGAGATTCCCAAAGAAGAAAGTAATAAACCATTGGATATAAAGAAGATAGAATTTGATGTTGGGTCAGAACTCAGTAAGCAAAAGGTTAATATCACATTTGGAGAACTTATGAAAGTTCAACAATATAGAGAACAAGTCTGCAGAGCATTTGGATTAGTAGAACAAAAAGAAGACCCAACTTGCCATGTTGCTAGACAAAATCAACATGATACAAGATCACCATCCTCTATCAGACCCTTCTATGTGTCATTAAGATATAATTCAGATGAAGGGGAAAGATATGTGATTCATAATTGCATGCTAGACAGTGGAGCTTCACATAATATCATGCCTAAGTTAATAGCTGACCAAATGGGATTAATCTATACTAGAGATTCTACCCCTATTTCTATAATGGATAGTAGGCAAATTCCTTGTGTAGGGGTGATAACTGGATTATTAGTTTTCCTAGATCAACACCCCAAAAAGGGCATTGTCATGGATGTTGCAGTAGTTGACGTTGACCCATTTTTCTCATTATTACTCAGTAGACATTGGGCAGAACAACTAGGAGGTTCAATTCAATTGGATTGGTCCTATGCTACAATCCCAATATCAGATAAGGAGAATATAATTTTGAGAAGGGAACCATTCAACAAACATTCCATAGAGTTAATTCAAATAGATGAAACCATGATTAACTTAGTTAACTCTATGGAAGAAAAAGGGATGGGAGTTTATTCAATATGGCACAACCCATTCCTGGTGGAAGTACCAGATGCAAAGAACATGGATCCAGAAGATATAAAAATAGTAGATGTGGAATCAGATAGAGTTTTGACTCAAGAAATGTGGACCATGTCTTTTGATGGAGCTAAATCCCAATCTGGAGCAGGTGCAGGTGTAAATTTGATTGATATTAAAGGAAACTACCTTAGTATTCCTTACAGATTGCAATTTCCTTGCACAAACAATGTAGCTGAGTACGAAGCCTTACTATTAGGGCTAAGGAAAGCAAAAGAGCTAGGTATTAACTACTTGACTGTAATAGGGGATGCAGAGCTTATTATACTACAGATCAAAGGTAAATATCAGACTAAGCATCCTAGGCTTAAACAATATAGAAATGTAGTATTGGAAGAAATTGATAAATTCTTAGCTTTCAATATATCATATATTCCTAGAGAACAAAACCATGTTGCAGATATTTTAGCTATGAATGCCTCAGGTCTAGATCACCCAGAGATAACTACAGAATATATGGATAAATTTCCAACTATCTCAGTCTATAAACCTTATGTACCAGATAACATAGTCTATTTATAGGTATTTCAAGATGATATAGATATTAAAGATTTTATGACTCTACAAAATTAGTATGCAGATGTAATCTGTGATGAAAAAGATGAAGAAAAGCTAAAAGATCAAATAGGAGAGCCAGTAGAAGTAATCCAGTTGAAAACTAATAAGATACCCAAAGGATTAGTTTCTCTAGAGAGTCTATTTGATGATTTTGACAAAGCCTATAAACCTTTACGAAGAGAAGTGATATCTGAGGATATTAATATTGGTTCAATGAAAGAACCCAGAATAGTGAAAGTAGACATGGCTTTACCTGCTAAAGAAAAGGTTGGATATATCAGTTTCTTGAAAAAGAACAAAGAACATTTTGCTTGGACTTATGAAGACCTCAAAACCTTCAAGACAGATGTAATGACTCACATAATACCTTTGAAGGAAGATTCCAAGCCATTCAGATAGAAACAAAGGAAATACAATCCAACTCTGCACCCAATAATGCAAAAGGAGGTACAAAAGTTACTGGATTCCAAAATAATCAGAAAGGTAAGATTTTCTTCATGGATATCCAATTTAGTACCAGTTAGAAAAAAGAATGGGGATATTAGACTCTGTGTAGATTTTAGAAATTTAAACAAGAGTTCATTAAAAGACAATTACCCCTTACCCAACATGGAACAATTATTGCAAGCAGTAGTTGGTTCAACAAGATTGTCTCTATTAGATGGATTTTTAGGGTACAATCAAATTCAGATAAATCCAGAAGATAGACATAAGGCAACATTCACTACACCCTGGGGCACATTTGAATATTTAAGGATACCTTTTGGACTAATGAATGTCGGTGCTACTTTTCAAAGAGCAATGGACTTCACCTTTAAAGGATTAATGTTCAAAATTGTAGTTGTATACTTAGATGATATCACAGTATTTTCTAAAAATCCAGAAGATCATCTAGAACATTTAACTGCAGTTTTTGCTCGGTGTAAGGAATTTGGAATTTCTTTAAATCCCAAGAAATGCATATTTGGGACTACACAAGGAAAGTTGCTAGGACATATAGTTTTAGAAAAAGGAATAAGTATTGATCCAGACAGAATTGAAGCCATTTCCAAAATTCCCCCGCCTAGAAATTTAAAAGGAGTCAGGTCATTTTTTGGCAAGATAAATTTCATCAGAATATTTGTCCCAAATTTTGCTGAAATGACCAAACCCATAAATGACATGGTTAAGAAAACTGGAGAAATAAAATGGATAGTAGAAAATATGGAAGCATTTAACAAGATCAAAGAAGCCATATCAACCACTCCAGCTTTAAGTTGCCCTGATTATGCAAAATATTTTAATATCTATTCATATGCGTTTGAACACTCTATTGTTGTAGTTCTTTCATAGAAAGATAATGAAAATAATGAAAGGCCAATAGCCTTCATGAGTTCAAGATTAAAAGGAGCACATCTCAAATATACTTTGCTAGAAAAACATGCTTATGCAGTCATACAATCTTTAGAACACTTCAAAGGTATATTTGGTTCAAATAAGGTTTACTATTGCATCCCTTTTATAGCAATAAAAGATATTTTTTCTCAATCAAAACCATTAGGAAGACCAACAAGATGGATGGTAAAACTTATGCAGTATGATGTTGAATTCAAAATAGTTAAAACTGTCAAAGGACAAGGTTTAGCTAAATTGTTGGCAAAAAAAGAAAGAGAAGGGTTTGAAAATGTTCTCACCATAGATGAGGCATATGATCTTAGAAGAATCAATAATACTGAGTGCAAATGGTATGAAGAAATTTTGTCATACTTACAAACCCTGTCATTCCCTAAAGACATGTCAATAAACAGAATAAGGTCAGTCAAGCTTCAAGCTCAAAAATATTATATACAGAATGGTGTGCTATATTGGAAACACCCTGATGGAGTATTATTAGTCTATTTATATGAAAATGAAGTCCCAAAAATAATCAATGAATTCCATGATGGTTTTTGTGGGGGACATTTTGCTCCAAGAGCTACCGCTAATAAAATTATGAGAGTAGGATATTATTGGCCTTCCATTTTTAAATATGTATATAAATATGTTAGGAATTGTCATAACTACCAAGTTTTTGTAGGAAAGAAGCATCTGGCAGCCATGCCTCTCAAGCCAGTAATCATTGAAGCACCATTCACCCAATGGGGCATTGATTTGATTGGAGAGATCAAACCTAATTCATCCGGACAACACAAGTGGATCATAACTGCAATAGATTACTTCACAAAGTGGGTAGAAGTTGCACCCCTGAGGACATCTACTACTGCCACTATCATCAAGTTCTTAGAAGAAAACATCTTGACCAGGTTTGGGGTTCCTCAAAAACTGGTTACTGATAATGCATAATATTTTGTTTCATATGAAATGGTAGAATTTTGTGCTGAATATGGAATTGAATTATCTCATTCTGCTAATTATTACCCCCAAGGAAATGGCCTAGCTGAGTCATCAAATAAAAACATAATAACAAGAATGAAAAGGTCATTAGGGAAGAATAAAAGAGGATGGGATAATGAACTGAAATTTGCTTTATGGGCTGATAGGTTGTCTATCAAAAGAAACATAGGGAGAACCCCTTATGAGATGGTATATGGAGAGAAGGCCCTGTTACCCCCAAGAATAGAAAAATTAGCACTTTCCCTCCTATTGCAAGACCATGAAGACCCCAATCCCATACAGAGAAGGCTTGATCAAATTGTCCTATTAGAAGAGCAAAGAAGAGAGACCCTTAATAGAATGATGGAACAAACCAAGAAAACCATGGAATTGTTTAATAAGAAAGCTAAGGGTACTCCTTTTTCTCAAGGAGATATAGTCATCTATTGGGATCCTAAAAATGATAAGCATGGTGAAAAAGGTAAATTTGAACCTAAATGGATTGGCCCATATCAAATTGCCCATGTTATCAGTCAGAATACATACAAGCTACAGACTTTGCAGGGAGAAATAATGGCTATCCCTATTAATGGCCAACACCTCAAAATGTACAATCCCTATTGAAGGTGTACTATACAAAAAAACAAAAAAAAATAGAAAAACAAAAATCCAAAAACAGAGTGGTGTATTTTGTTATTTTGTGTATTAGTTAAGCTTCTCTTTTGTTCTTGAATAATTTTGAGTTTATTGTACACATGATATCTTAGTTTGATGAGTATATCTAACTATTTATTCCACCAAAAACAATAAGAAAAAAGGGGATTTATTTTAGATTCTGATGAGGTTTACAATTTTTTCAAATATGAGTGTTTATGCAATAGTTGTTTGATATGAGATAAAACAGAAAGAAAACAAAGCTGATTGAAACATCATGTCAAGCCTCACATTACAAATGATACTTAAGGTGACTTCAAAGGTCCGAAGAACCGAGTTATCTTTGAGAGGGTAGTTGAGCCAAAAATCATTACACTCATATTTTATAGCCAGAAACTAATCCTCAACTCAGGCATACTTATTGCACAATTTGCTTATATATCCAAATACTTCTCTCACGAGAAAGAAAAATAAAAAATAAAGTAAAACTGAGTCACTGCCTGAGATATCTTGGAAAACCTCTACCGAGCTATAGACGCTTGACTGGAAGTAGGGTAAAACTAATATGGGATTAGAAGCAACTCCACCGGGGCTATAGATGTCTGACTAGCAGTGGAGCCCTACAGAATGGTGAAAATTTTTAAAGAGTGAAATCACATATTAGGCTTGACTATTTTTCTCAGATATGGTAAAGTTCTGAAATATTTAGAAATCCAAAAAAAGAATGCACAAACACACACATGGGCAAAAATATGATGAAGCAAGCGGCTGTGACAAAATTTGTGTAATCATATCTTATGACTTAGCTAAAACAAGCATTACAATATATAAAAAAAAAACTCATTTGTTTCTAAAATTCTAACCCTTGTTTCCAAATTGAATGAAAAGGGATCTACAGTTTTTCATACTCTATTTACTTTGATATCATGTTGTTCATACAGTTTTTTAGTATATATAAAAAAAGAGAGAAAGAAAAGAGGAAGAAAAAGTTTCTTTTATGTATTTCAAGCTTTACTTGAAAAAGTTTATTTTTGTTCAATTTCTTTTGCAAATAAAACCAGGAGATTCTGTGGTTCTCAAGTGCCTCATGTTTTCAACACGAGCCTATGTTGGAGCCAAATTTGACTCAACTTTGAAACCCCTAAATTTAAATTTTTGGTTTCAATCAAAATGATAATAATGTTGGTCGCTTCTTCAAATTGGTGTGAGTATCTTAATTTTTCATTGGTTGGTTTGATGAAGTCTAACCTTGGTTGTTAATAATGTGCCTCTTTATAAATGCTCAATTATACTTCAAAAATGGATAAGGCAAAATATTTTATTAATCATATTCCCAAAGGTGTGCTAAAGTTAGGGAATACTCAGTCAAACACCTTGGTCTAAACCCGAAAAATTATAATTAAAGTCAAAAATCTTTAATTAAAATCTCACGGGCATGCATCCTCTTTAATTAAAATATGAGCACCTAAAATCTAATCTAAGGGTCGTGCTAGATCCAAGTTTAATCGGATGGTTGCGCTCTGAGGAATCAAGTAAAGGTCAAGTAAAAGTAAAAATAATATTATAACCTAAGGTTAGTAATGATTTAAATCCATGCAACTTCGATGATCTGGATGGATGCGCTTGATCCAAGCCAAATCCAATGGCTACACAATCTCCAAAGAGTCAAAGCTTTAAAACGAAGTCATCATAGGTCAAAGCTGCTAGTTAAAAAGTGAGCAACTCCGACAGATCGGATGATAGCACTTGAAGTGAGCTCAAGATCGACGTTTGCGCTTAATTTAATTAAACCATGCATTAAAATACCATGGTCAATAAGGAATTAATAATACTCCCGTTTGAAATAATCATCGAGCAATTTGGATGGATCGAATGAAAACACTTGATCTAAACCTAATCCAACGACAGCGCCCTTACAAAGGTGCATCTAAAAGGTAAAAACCCCTATGTGATTAATTACAAATATTAAACAATATTAACAAGGTCTTAAACCTCCCCTTTTATAAAGGGTCTAACACGTTGACTAATCTTCCCCTTCTTAATCAAGATTAATCAAATATAAAATATCACCCCGTTATTAAATACAGATCACTACTTAAAACAAGATCGATAGATCCTAACCACGATAAAAAACCCAATGAAAGATAAGAGATCCAACAGCGCATATCTCCACTAATCCAACGATAGCGCATCGATGAAAGTGATCAAAGTTTAATCTAAAGGGTTTCACTTGATTAATTAAATACTTTTTAATCTGCCCCTTCTATCTTATGTTAAACCTAGCACATGGTCAGAAAATCCAACGGTCGTGCCTCCACCATAGTAAGATCTAACGATGATCACAAAAGGAAGTGAATGTATTATATGATACCTTCGCTTAATACGAGTTGTTAAGGTCAAAAATCATGGGGATAAACATTGGATAATCATGATTAAATAAGGATTAATAAGCCACATTATTTCAAAGGTTTATATGCGAACAGGTATACTAACTATCATGCAGGTTCCAGGACATCAATGGTAGCGCTTCATCGGGAGCAAGAAGATTTGACGGTCATGAATGAGTCAGAGTCAAGACAAAAGAATACAAATGGGCTAAATGAATGAGCATCTTCGATGGATCTAATGGATGCACTCACCTCCACTCAGATCCAATGGTAGCGCATGAACCAAAGGTAAATCAAAAGGTGGGCTTAAATTAACACTTGATTAATTAAATATTAAAACACATTTAACAAAGCTTTAAACCCATTATTAATTACCATCCTTATTGGTCAAAATTAAAAAGGTTCAGAGCATATTTTTCTTTCGAATAACTAACCTACAGGTTTTAAAGAGATCCATGGTTACGATAGAAAAGAAGCACATCCGATGGTAGCGCTTGATCATGGTTGACTCAAAAGAGCTAAGGGCATCCGAGATAATAACAGTAGGCACTCACACCAAAGACCGAATCTTGTGAAGATCCCGAGGGTGATTTTGAAGCAAAGTATAATCGATCCCAAAGATTTAGTTATCGTTCGGGTCCGAGGTGGCACGAGGTTCAAAATGGAAACCACCCCCATTACACATCTCAGTTCCACGCCAGCTTAAAAAGGTTCCAACGATGAATAGCGAAGGTTTTAATGATTACAAGCACATAAATCAAAAGGTCCCGAGGCACGTAGGATGAAGGACGTTACCCATCATAAACGCTAAACCCCAAAAAAGGATGCGTTGGCATGATTTCTTTGGCCAATTTTAAACAATAGTTGGTGGCATCGTGTTAATGACAAAACGTGCGAGATTATCGAACCCATTCCGCCACCCTGTATATGAGCTCACAAAAATAGTCAATGCCACTACCCTGGCGAGCTAAGAACAGAAGTTGATACACAAAAATATAGAGAGAAGAGGATTTTCAAGCTTCGTAGTCATAGAAGGACCCTATCTACTACCTTGAGATCAATGGCATCATGGGGAGATGTTTTCGTACCCGAAGACACCAGGGAAGCCGTACAATTCATCACAAATAGGTCACCATACTCTATGATCTCTGGACCGCTTGTTCTCGGTACCACCATGTATGAATTTGCTCAGAAGTGTGGAGTTGATAAAAGACCTACCCCAGCCTAGTAGTACGAAATCGACAATGCATGTATCAATAGTTTTTCTCGTGTGATGGAGAACGATGACCGGACCCCATGGATAATGGCCGACTTATTTCATAAAGCTCATAGGTTATAGTACAAGGGTTTCCCTAGAAATAATAGATGGAACAGTAACCTTGGGAAGCTGGTATGTCCGAAAGTACACTTCTCCTTAGATTTGATGGCATGGCTAGCGGTGGCGTATGACGAAAGAACGAGGACATTTCGAGACAATAAGAATTGGTCGGTGTTCAACATTAAAGTCGAGCACATCCAGGAAGTTTTCAAATTGACAAAGTATACCACCTTTCTGGTAGACCAGGTAATCGAACACCAATCTCGTATGTTTACAGATATGGAAGTTTTTAAAAACTTGTTTGATACACATGAGAAAATAGACAAAAAATTCCCAATTAGGAAAAATGCCTTTAAGCCATGGGTCCAAGATTTCTGTGATATGATAAACATAGTTTTGGGAGTACAGGATCTCAATAGAATAACAAAAAGGGTTTTATATTTAGCTGCACAATGCAATAGGGCATATAACACTCCAATTTATGCCTGGGAATTAGAATTAAGTACCCAGATGCATAAAGAAATGGTAGAATTAAGAAAAGCAGTTTTTGAACAGAGGCAAGAGATGCCCCATTTTTCACAATATTCAATTTTTATCCATCTGATAGCGGGTCAATTAGGAGAAGAAGCCCGTAAAAGAGTAAGAGCCATTGACAACCCCTATGTTCAGAATAGCTTCTGGAGAATACACGAAGGAAGAACTCACATGGGCTGGTTTTATGATCATTTCATGGTAGAAATTCATTGGGTTCTAATAGGATTAGTCCCTGAGAGATTAGGGCCAGGGGTAAGAGCCTTTATCAAAGAGAAGGAAATTGGGGATTTTTTCTTCATAGAAAGTTTTACTTATATCAGATTATATGGGGCTAAAATTCCCCCTAAATTATTACCAAGGTACTTCCCATTATCCCTAGCAGCTTTGGAATTATGTAGGCAAGTGGTCGAAGAGGCTAAGATGAGGTTGGTGAAGAAACATGGTAAGGTCCCCTAGCTCGATGTTCCATATCGATTTGGAGATTTTTTTGGTTACCTCTCCTTACTCAAAGGAATGTTTGAGTTAGATAACAGGGGATTCGATGAAGTAACTTGGAGATTTTATGACCCAAAAGGAACATACAACAAAATGATGGTGAAAAGAGAATACGCCCGAATACTACATCGTGAAGATGCTTTTGAAGAAAGCTTATTAGAGGCTATGGAAAAAGGATTAGATTTGGAAAAAGTATGGGATGATTTTCATCCTAAAATGAGGGGCAACACAAAGTTTTGTGAAGCCTATGATTACCCCACAGAGTTAAGGAGGCTTCGAGAAGGTTCAGTAGATGTTGTGGCACCTATTATACCAGCGGTAGGCCAAGCGATCAAAGAAGACCCCTTGTTGGAGTTGATAGAAGAACAGGGTATTGATCTAATGGAAGTCACTATCAAAACTATAGATATAGTAGAGCAACAAGTTAGGCCTCTCGAAAGTGCTCACCTCAGAATAGAAGCAATGCCAAGCACTTCCCAGGAAGCTTCCAAAAACCAGAGTACAGAAAAAGGGAAGGAGATTGTAACAATACCTACTCAGGAGTCTTCCCTCTCAGAACAAGCCATAGTTCCTATTTTTGATAGAGTTCTAGCCATAACAAGTGTAAAGAAATTGGCACCCATGGCTGTCCCTGCCACTATAAAAATAAAAGAACAGGAGATTAAAATTCCATCAGTAATACAAATGAATCCTAGAACTGGTGGATTAGGTGGTCTATTTCGAAGTCACCTAGTGAAGAATCAAAAAGGAGTAACTCCAGTGGAAAATAAGAAGCCCAGATTATCTTTACCCTCTACAAAGGTTGTTTTGGAAAGAACAGATGAGCAGACTACCTTCACTACTGCAGATGAACAAGAATTATAGTTAGTAGCAGGGATGGGAAATATAGGAGAGCAGTTTATAGAAGGATCATAATTAGAAGCACCCATATCAGATATAGCAGAGATAAATCTTCCTCCTCTACAAGACCCACTAGTCTTCAGAGTCAATGAAGAAACATGGGGCTCATTAGTACTAGGGAAAGAAGGTGAAGTGGCCAAAGTTGTCAAAGCAATGCAAAATCAAGCCATAGATCAATTCATGGGAACAATTACAGAGCTAAGGAAACAATTGGAGAAAGAGGGGAAGGAAAATGTAGAGCTAAAAGCATTAATAAATAAGCAACAAGAAGAATTAAACCAAAGAGATACTTCAGATAACCAGCCCCTTCGATGGTAAAAATTCAAGATCATGCTTATTATCTTAATACAATGAAGAAAAATATGTCAATGAAGATAAGAGCTCATGCCAAGGGCTTTACTGAAATGTTCAGACAAATAAGGGTGATTCAAATAACTGCTCAAGAAATTCTCACATTGATACAAGAAAGAGAAGAAGATTTTGAAATCATTCACCCTACCTTGGATTTTATAGGAGATCATTTTGAAGAGATGCAAGGACAAGAAATAATAACAAATGATGGTAGCAAAATCCAACTCAATTTTGAGTTCTTTAAAGCAGCCCTGTTTGGAGCAAACCGGGAAAGATGGGTCAATGTTGTGAATGAAATGGATGATTTGATAAAAGATGCAACAGACAGATTGGTAGACATTGGTTTATCCTTAGACCAGTGCTTAGTGGCCACAGATATAGAAGAAGTGTTCAAAAGCATCATTGAAAGGTTCGAGTGTGAACCAGGTGATGAAGTAGAAATGATTAGACAAACAACACTCATGGTAAACACTGTAGAGATGTTACTCTTTCAGTATGAAAGGAACACACCCAATATTACCATACAGAAGAACAAAATTCTACAAGAAATGAATATGCTGAGGATTGCAACCACATTTGACACAGAGGTATGGAGATTGATGACTGAGCAAATAGAAAAGCTACAAAAAGTCCAAAAAGGGAAGGAAATTAGAACTCTCGGTCAACATCTGGAAACAGGTTCATCACAACAAAAGCCTGAGCTAACAAAAAAATCTCTGAAGAAGTTAAAGAGATAGTCCAAAAAGAAACATTGGGAATAGTTGTGAAGGAGGTGGTACAAGAGGAAACGGGTTCTCCCAAGACCACCATCACTGGTTAAAATAAACTACTATTTGAAAAGGTCAAAGAGAAGAGTTCATTTCAAGTAGGGAAAGATAGTGGAAGCCAGTTGTACCAATTTTGGAGATCAAATCAGATGAAGACAAGTGTAAGGCCAGAAATAAACCAGAAATAATAGAATCAAGAACCAGAGGCTATAAGAAGAAGCAGTTGTGGATAGATTCTGCATCAAGCAATTAGAGAATAGCATTTTTGCTAAGAGGTATACTTGAGTGCCCTGTTAGTTGTGTTGTTGTATCCCCTTCTATGTCTATTTTCCTTTCTCATTTCTTATTCTTCCCTTTGCTTTGCAGGATTGTGATAGGAAAGTGCTCAAGAAGCTGAGATCATTTCCTACCTTCTTGAGCCTAGGATTCAGAGACTCTACTGTTACCAGATTGGAACAAGGAGAGTTGGAGAGACATGTTACATTATTTGAACAGAGTCCTCTTCATTGTATTGATGTATTTCTTTGAGAAAAATAGAGTTAAAAGGCATTCCGCCCACTCTACATGTAATATTTTATGAAATCAATACAATTCTGAATTTTATTCCTGTCATATCTTTGTCTCAGTACTGTGTGTCACTGTGTAATGGGTTACATTATTTGAACACATTATATACGTTTCTTTCATTGGTTAACTCTTGATTTTATTGCGATATTCGAATGAGATTAAGAACACCAATTTTCCTTCTCCCCTTCTTTCTATTTCATATTAAAATTGTTGTTAAATTGCTATAACAACCCAATGAATCTAGGCACCGGTCTACATAAGGCATAACAAATGGTTGTTTTCATGCTTGGTCATTTTAATACATATAATATAATATAAATCTGGAGCGTGTAATTAGAGTTTTAGCCATAGAATTACCGTTGGGGTTTCCTTACCCATTCTGTAGTTTTCTTTAGCAATATTTGTGTTTAGCAGAACAATGAGGTAGGTTGACCAGAGCCTGTAATAGCTCGTTGGTTTCAAACGGATTCTTGTAGCATGACAATCGAAATCCTACGGATGCAAGAATCGATTCCAAAAATCTCCATAGACATGGGTTGCCTGTCTTGTATTATTTGGGTTAGCCACAGGTTGATTTGGAAGTGGAGGTTGTTTTACCGGTTGTGCTTGTTGTGGTTGTATTCTTTCTTGAAATTTTTTATTAGGAGTAGGCAACAAATTTTGAGTTTTTCCTTGATACCTTTGCTGCCCTTGATATGATGGGTACTTTTGCCCCCATATTTGCCCATGTTGTTGATTCTATGTCCAAGGTAGATTAATCCAACTAGAGTGTGACCAGTCTTGAGGAGCTATCCAAGAGGATTGATTCCAAGGTTGTGTGGGTGGTTCTACATATCCCCATGGCATATTCCAAGGATTTTATCCCCAACCCATGGGAAAATGAGGAGCATTTTGATATTGTGAAAAGTTGACTCCTTGCCTTTGCCCAATAACATTAAGTTCTTTAGTTTGGGTTTCCAAAACATTTTTGAGTTATGGCTGTAGATGGCATTTATCAGTCACATGCTCCTTTGAACAAATACCATAAATAGTTGATATAGAAGTTCTGTTTAAGGGACAATATTGTAAAGCATGCTTCCTTCCACATCTTGGGCAATAAATAGCCAAGGGTGGTATAGAGTTGGATTTTGCATTTCTCTCCCCTAATGTAGAATTTAATTGGACAAGAATATCAATTTTCATGTTAGCCATTTCTTCCATCAATTCTTTTATATCATTGTTATTAGAATTCCACTTCTTTCTTCTTTGCCTAGTGTGAGAATAATTTCTGCATAGTCCTACAATTTCATCAATCTCAAGGGTGTTCACATCTCCTTTTCCTATTAAATCTAATACTTCCATAGAATCATCCTGTAAACCTCTCAAAAAGATGATTTTAAACATATTTGGTTCCACAGGACCACATCTCTTTTGGATAAAGGAAAATATATCAAGATAGTCCTCAAAATTCTCATCTTCTTCTTCTTTAATTTAAAATAATTCATCTTTTCTATTTCACACTCTACAATACTCTTGATACTTATCCAAGAATGTAGTTTCCATTTGATCCCAAGTGTGAATTGAATCAGGTTCAAGACTCATAAACTACTGTAAATATGCATATTTGAGTGTAGAGGGAAATAATTTCAGTTTTTGGTTATCATTTACATAATCATAAGTCTGACACAAAATCTTAAATTCGAACAAGAATTGGTCAAGATCCTCGGAGACAATTCCCCTAAATGTTGGAATTACTAAAGGTGAAATTTTTTTCATAGGAGCATTCTGAGTAGGATTCAGTCGAATAGGGTATTCAAAAGTCCTAGTAGGATTTTTAGCTTGGACTATAACATCCCTATCATGTTCTTCTGCCATAGTGTCTCCCTCACTTTTGAATTTTGCAACCTATTTAGATTAACCAGACGTAGTGGTATGTCTATAAGTAAGTGATTCTAATAGTTCCTCTTCCAGTGGTCCCAAAATTTTGGTTGATGAAGAAGATGATTCTTATTTAAGTCTTTCAGGGATTTCATACACATACCAATCTTCTCCTAATCATGAAGAATACCTTTTTGGAAAAGAGTTATTTTTGATAAACCTCCCTCTTTTGTCTCTTGGCCTATGCATTCATGCTCATTTGATAAATGAATTGAAGTAAAAGTTTTCAAGAACTATTAGTCGTATCAAGATAACAATTCTTGGGTTTCTTTAATTCTCCTAACAACACCTAGGTTCCCCGACAATGATGCCAAAAATGATGAGTGTCGTAAATCACATCATTTATCTTTAAGTTTTTTCAATCCAGGGTGGTGTCCAATGGCTATATATGATAGTAGAGGTAGGCATTTTGAAGATCAACTCATTCAGGAAATAGGCTTTATTGGTGGAACAAGTTAGCTTTGGGGATTTTTGGTGTCACTTCTAATCCTATGAACTGAATTTGAATTCTAATTACACTTGCAAAAGTAAAATTACAAAAATGGAAAGTTTGTAGAAAATGAAACCTGATTACTCTTATAGAATTAAAATGATAGGAATGAAAATATTGCAAACAATGAAACCTAATTACATTTGCAGAATTGGAATGACAAGAATGAAAATATTACAGAATTGAAATACACAAGCTAATAACCATTCAACAAAATAGAAATGCCAAGAAGCTAAGAACAACTGCTAAAAATAGGGGAAAACCACAAATGCTATAAATTCCAAATCTATGCTATTGATTCAACTGACAAACACACACATACATCTATAGTAAACACAATTAGTAAACAAGAAATAGAAACTACCAATTTTTTTGCTAATCTACTGTAGCAAAGGTTCACAAAAAAACCTATCAGTAATTAATCCTCCTTTTGGGCCTGGAAGTGGCCCTTGCTCCCTGATCCAAAATAAGGTGAAAGGATGCTGCTAACTACTCAATGCTCCACATATTCTCTCAGAACAACAAATAGATGGAAAAACTACACTTTATTGACTGTCACACAACATTACAACATTGCAGGAGAATCCTGCTAAATTGTTGTTCTACTACAACTTCTACTTCCTAACAATTTTCTCTATGTCTATTGCTACTTCTCCCTATATCTATGTATCTGCTCAAAAAACAAGGGAGCCTATTATTTATAATAATCTATTACATGTGCTATGCTTACAATCTATTCTATTTTAGTGGTTCAATAGCTAAACTGAAGTTGTCTTCCTCCAATTCAGGAAACTGTTACGTTGTAGCATTTCATTATCCCTTGTTGTGCATTCTCCATTGGTGTAAATGAGTTGGCAGAGATGAGAAAACATATCATACACCTGTATCCTTTCCCAAATTATCCATTTCCACATTTTTGGGTGCTTTGTTTACCTTTTTGACTAGAACTGGTCCTTCTCCGCTCATTTCGAAGCTGCTCTGAAATATCTATTAGTACAATAACTTGACACTTATCCATACACCAAATGCTCAAGAAAGCATATTTGACTAGGTAAGAAGTCTCCCTAAGTCCTTAGAAGATAAATTCAACCAGTTTTACGTGTTGTAGCTGAAAAATTCCAAGCCATGCTATTTATGGATAGCTGGCTGGAATTTATAAGGTCAAAATTCTGTATTTCATATTTTCTACACAGTCACAGCAGTTTGGTGCCTTTTTGAAATTTAAACTAGTTAGGAAGCAATTAAGCTAAATAAAATACTACCATAATAGGATACACATCAACACACATTACCATATACTTCAAATACACTTGTATTTACTGAGTTAATCAACTGAAATAATGCAAATAAATGCAAAAAATGGTCAAAATAGAGTACTATGCTCATAAAAATTTAAACATGTAAATATTCATATATAATGCATTCAATCATCAAAATTAGCATAGAAACATAGCATAAGGTTTATAAAGCAGTTTATGAAATATCCAAATAGTCCATGAATGAGGCAATTTCTGGCCTCATCACACTATCCTTTAGATAACAGCCTAAGCGCATTCCTACTCCATCCAAAACTGTCAAATATATATTTTTGGTCCTTTCACACTTAATAGGCTCTACTGCTAGGTGTTTAATATAATTTTATTTGGAGGAAATGCACTCCATTTGGGAGCGAGACTTTATTTTATTATTATTCTTTTGCTCTCTCTTTCTTACCACTTCACATTTGACATGAATATCCAATGTATATATGCTTAAGGGGATGCATATCTAATGTTTATTTGCACCTTAGATCACATCATGGATCATCCAAGAAGTGATCACTTAGTTTCCATTTCTGGTTGATCAGGTGTCAACATCATAACACATTATTCGATGTGAAGGCTGACTCGATTGTTTTAATTCTCCATCATCACTTAATTAACGGTTTTCAATCATTGTGGATAATATTTACCTTTATTCTTTTTTATTTTGTATTTGACATAAAGTGATAGATCTCTTATTCTAATCACTAATTTTAATCGTCTAATCCTTCCTTAACACAAAGTAAAGAATATCGTCCTGCACAGATGTCTCTCATTCTACTCCTCAACTGGGGATAAAATTGCCCACTAGCAAGCCCCCACATTTTTTAGCACACTTTCCTTATCTACCTCCAAAGGTTTATTAGAAAGTTAATTTTATTTTCCATGGACATGATCAATTCTAGGTGATTGAGATTTCAAAGTCTCCAGGGTGTAGGTGAAGGTGAGAAACATATAACAAATTGAATATTAATTCACCTTAATACAAATTATCATGCTCTACAGCTCCATAACATAGGTAAGACGTTAATGTGAACCAGAATTTAAATCAAATTAATACCATATACATGCTCTTGCTCGAAAAATACCAGCCTAACTAGCTCAAAAGTGAAGTCATATAATTAATTTCTTAAATAGATGGTGCTAATTACTTTACAAAACTTATAAAAAATGTAAAAGAAGGAGTTTGGTAAGCTTATAAATTTTTTACATAGGAGGTGGAGACGTAAATGCCCATAAATATAGGACAAATTAAGTACACGTGAAAATTAAAATAAAAAAAAAAACTTCAACACATCCTAAATCAATGTTCACACTTGGATTTGTATATTTTATTAGTATTTATTTATAAGGATACATACAAATCTTAATTTTAAAGAAAGTAATGGCAGCATTATGAGAAAATAAGTTTGTTAGTTTCCAACATGCAAGCATTGAAAGTGGCACAGAGTCACAGTTGTGTATGTGGTGGAACTAAAGCTTGATGTTGCCAAAATGCAAGCATTAAAAGTGGTATAGAGTAAAATTTGGGTATGTAGTGGAAGTATGAGAGCTGCACATGAATGAGAACGGAAAACATTCAAAATATTTTTGCGTCTATAGTCACATAATAATAAGGCCAAGACATTTGATATAACATGTCTAGTTTTAAAAATTAGTCAAACTTCTAAAAATGAAAAAAAAAATAATAGGCATGCCTCAAACACGAAATGGACCTTAATCCTTTTGTTTTGAACTGAATTTATGGAGATGAAACATCAGATTATTGTTGGTGGTATTATATTATTTGGTCTCATATAAATATTTAGATTAGTGTTAGTTTGAATTTATGCATAAATTATGTGTCTAATAAGAGTGAGCATGTAATGACCCATAAATATGACAGAAGGAAGAGAGATTATTTTTTTAAATGATTAAATTACAAAGAATACATAATATTTTTATTATAATTAAGGCATAATCATCTTGAGTTTATTGTTGCTACAGACAATACTTAAGTGAACACTTCCTATAGTTTCCTAGGGTTCACTTTTCTAATATTACCATTAGAAAATATGCCATAAGTGGTCTTCTCATTTCCCATACACTACCTTGTATGAAACAACTTGACCACAAAGTAGAGATTATATTTTAAGGCACATAACACTTAAAGGTAATGACGATTACTTAACCCTACATACTCCTATCTATGTAGAATTGCTATGGTGTGATGCCTTGGTGATTAGTTAGTTTCATCTACCTATGAACTAAATAAGACCATTACCATTCACATAGTAATGATCATCGTCACACTTCCCTATCCACAAGGTAGCACCACTATACTGCCCTACGAATGGTGTGGTGGATTGGTCCATATCAATCTATAATTAATATTTCCAAGCCTCATTGTTAGGAATAATCCAAGCTTCATCACCAATACTTGTCCAACCTCAGTGCTAGGACCACCCAAACCTCACCACAAGGGTATATCATTCACAATTACCTAGTTTAATTATCTACCCACAACTCAACAAGGATTGGTTACATATTAACTCTAGGAATTACTAATAAAGTGTTGATAATCATGCCCAAAATAAAAACCATTTAACCCAAGGGTACTAACAACATCTTTGTCTAACTCACAAAATAAAGTACTATAAAAAAAATCATTCCAAATTCCATACTAACATCAACATATCATTGATAAAAGAATTTGGGTACTACATTCCAATATAACACTAGCAATTTATGATATTCATGAATGAAGTAAAACAACATCTAGAAATCATTCCATTAATTACTTTCCCTAATTTGTTCCTTCATCTTCTTCAATAATTAAAATTCATCTACCTTACCATCAATATCTTATTTCCAAGAATCTTAACATAAAGGAAAAAATAATCCATATTTCATTCTTTGAACAAATTCATAACAACAATAGTGTTTGCAAGGATATCCTATCCTTCATCATTGCATACCTTAACTAAAACTCTTAAAAATGTTTCTCATTTCCAAATACAAAATTTTAATACCAAAAATACATAATGATCATTAGTCTTGTCTTATTTCAAAGTATTCTACTTGATAGAGCTTCTCAATTGATCTTTTGAACATAAGTAGAGGGATTAGGATAACTATTTGAATGATTATGCAAATCTAACATGCACCATGTTGTAAATATATTCATACAAAAACCATGACAATATTTAATAAAATTCCATACTTTTCTCACTTAATTATGGATTTACTACTACACAAGCCACCATCCATTACCTTGATAACTTTCATTATTTATGCTTTAAATAAAAATTCCTCATTTCTTTGTAATAGAGAAAAATTAACACTTCTCCCTTTTATCCTTTGTTACAGTTTATGATATGAAACTAAACAACACATTGTAAACAGACTTAATGCATAGGCAATAACATAATATTTATATAATTACATGCAATATTTAGATGAAGATGTTGAAACAAATTATAATAAATATAAAACTGAGAATGACATGAATGAAGAAACACATTTAATTAATAGTCATATGCCCTAGAATGGTGTAACATAAACTATAATGGTTGATACTAGACATGACCAATCGAACTAAAACATATTGCAAGAATATATGGATATAATGGAAGGCAACATCGATCTAGTAGTAAAATAAAAGAAAACAATACACAAAACTTAATAGTAAACCAACATAGAAGAAAACTACTATTACCATTAATCATTAGTCTTTAAAAACATAATGCATGAATACATATTCTAGTGCATACACAGCCAAATGGACTATCATTTAGGTGCACACAACATGGTAATACAAATATTCAATAAAACGGATACATAATATGAAAACACAAACATATCAGACATTGTTATTAGCAATGCTATATTAAATAAGGTTGTATATTCATGTAAGCAAATATGAGACAGACAACAAAACTCCTCTATTGCACTATAATATACCCTTTCTTAAAGTAATATACACACACCTAAAATAATTATAAATTTAAAACATCGAATGACAACAATGAATATCATTCAAATCGATGAGCATAAAATTGAACATTTATTCCAAAGAAAATACAAAGCACAAACACCATAGCTTCAACATATATATAAAATATAATAATCAATGATAATCATATGAAAGCCAAGTGTAATTCATGTCACAAACAAAGGTGAAAATAAAAATTGAATATCACTCAAAAGAGCCTAACAAGGTTTAGCTAATATTGAAATATTTCAAGGAAAATGGAAGCAATATGCATGATTTTTAATCTTCGAATGTCTGGAATCAATAGTACATTAGATCATCAAAAAATAGTATACACCCTCAAATATAAATCTTCGAGTTTTTAATGAAACTCCAAAAGAATAACCCAAATATCCAAACCCAATTTTAAGGTACTAGAAGGTATTCAATAAAGATATTAAAGCATGAAATGAAACTTGTAAAATAATTGGAAAACCAACAATAAAATGAAGCACTTTTCACCCATTCCATAGATAAAATGAAGAGAAGATACCTCCACTAAAGCATTTAGAATTCCTCCACATTCACTTTGATCTTTCTCCCTTTGCACTTCCTCAAGCCAGCCTAAATCTCCTAATATTGGAATCAAAGTAATTCAAATAGCATTCAAAGAAGAGAGGAAGTTCAAGGGTCTAGCGACTTCTTGATTTACCATATGTTATAAAAATGTAAAATTTAATTATTAAAATTGCATGTCAATAAAGTATATATTTAAAAGTATTAGTATTATAAATTTCATTAATTAATATTATTATTAACTTCCAAAATTAATAATAATTAACATTAGTAGTTATGTATTACTAATATTATTATTAATACCTAATTTGAAAAAATTTAATCAATCAAGTTCTATACTTTGAACACAAATTCATCTTAATAATATCTTATGCAATAATATGCACAAACTGATGATTACACAATGACACTGAGAGGGGGGGGTGAATCAGTGTAGCTATTAATTTTTATATCTACAGCATTTAATATGAAATAAAGAGAACTTGACAACTGAAAAACAACTTGAACAAGAGAGCACACCACAACACTCAATATACCGAGGTTCACCAATTTGGCTACTCCTCAAAAATGACTACTTGGACTCCAATCCAAATCCAGTCTTTGCAAAATATCAATTTTACAAATACTTTACCAGCATCAACTGGAAGGAGCACCAACCCCTGTAATTTTCTGCTACAACAGATGGAGCACCAACTCCTAGTACCAAGCACCAACTTGGACTGCAAATCTGATCAATTTAGAATGACATAAAAATGTCTTCACTTCATGCATGACCCTGACTGGTCTACAATTAACCCAACTCTACACACTCTCACAACTTTGCTTATTTTTCTCTTGATTCTTTTCTAACCCTCCTTTTACAGCAATTTCTCTCTAACAGTAGCAACATCTTCTCTGTATGATTATTATTTTATAACCTTTCAATCCTGCATGCAATCGAATCATATACCCAACTGTTCGAATTCTTTTCTCCTACAAATAAGTGGCTGTTCGAAAATGACTATTCGAAACCCTGTAGTACGGCGTTTCGATTTCTTGTAGTATGGCTGTTTTGAATGCTGCAAACATATCTTCTCGAAAAGCATATCTTAATCCTTCATATTCGGCTCTTTGAATACAAGCAAAATGTCTGTTCGATTCCATGAGTGCGATCGTTCGAAAGCTGTAAAAAAAAACTTTTCAAAAACCTTTCGATACTTTATATTTGATTCTTCGAATACACACAAATGGCTGTTCGAATGCATGACTGATACTTTTCAATCTGTAACTGCAGATCTGACATCAATTACATTTTATGTAACTGGCTGCATGATGTCTTTTATGACACGCGTCACCATGCCTGCTTTTTTGGCTTTTACCTGCCAACCTGTCGCCTATCGCGATATCGTGACATTTTTAACTTATGTTGACGTCACCCTAAAGGTTGTCGCGATATCGCGACCAATTTGGCCTTGAAAGCCTTTCCGCTGCTCCTGTCACGAAATCGTGACACTTTTCAACTTTGCTGACGTCATCATCCTTCTTATCGCAAAATCATGACGTTTCTGACTCTTGCTGACATCATCATCCTGCTTGTCGTGAAATCGTGACGTTTTTGACTCTTGCTGACATCATCATCCTGCTTGTCATGAAATCGCGACGTTTTCGACTCTTTCTGACATCATCCTGCTTGTCACAAAATCGTGACACTTTCGGCTTCCGTACACTCTTCTTTGCCAACTCCAACGAAAATGGAACATGTCGCGAAATCGCGACACTTTGCTTCATGCAATGGCGAAATTTTTACATATTTGTGCCTTGTGTTTTCACCTTGCCTCTTTTCATGAAATTTTGACTTGTAATATCATTGCTGCATCTTTCAGTTCTACACTTTTGACTAGTAGCGAAATTGCTACACCTTAGTTTCCCTTTGTTTCAACATGTAGCGTCATCGCTACACCTTAGTTTCCCTTTGTTTCAACATGTAGCGCCATCGCTACACCTTAGTTTCCCTTTGTTTCAACATGTAGCGCCATCGCTACACCTTCTTCTTGTGAATTTTTACTTGTGTCGAAATCGCTGCAACTTAGTTTTCTTAACTTCCGATTTGTAGCGAAATCGCTACACCTTTGTTTCCATACATTTCTAGCTGTTCTTTGAAATGCGAAACTTCAACATGTATGGAAATCTCTACTCTCTTCATTGCAAGCTCCTTTCCTCCATTTATGTCACAAAATCGCGACACATTTTCTCTCTCCTCAGCGAAAACTCGACATGTCACGACATCGCGACATTTTGGCATGCATTTTCTCTCTCCTACTTTTTGTCGCGAGATCGTGACACATTTTCTCTCTCCTCAGCAAAAACTCGACATGTCACGAAATCGTGACATTTTGGCGTGCATTTTCTCTCTCCTGCTTTTTGTCGCGAGATCGCGACACATTTTCTCTCTCCTCAGTGAAAACTCGACATGTCACGAAATCGTGACATTTTGGCGTGCATTTTCTCTCTCCTAATTTTTGTCATGAGATCGTGACACATTTTCTCTCTCCTAAGTGAAAACTCGACATGTCACGAAATCACGACATTTTGGGGTGCATTTTCTCTCTCCTATTTTTTGTCGCGAAATCGCGACAGAAAACATGTCGCGATATCGCAACAATTTTCTTCCTTGTCTCTTTCTGCCAATTTCTGAATCTGGGTCACCTCTGTTTTGCTTGAAACTTTTTGCACTTTATCTGACTGACCTCTGAACTGCATCAACTGCATCAATCTATCTGTGTTGACAACAATGACAATACTTTCTCAATGCTTTTGTTGCACCTTGCTCAACAATCTCCCCATTTGGAATTGTTGGCAACACACTGCAACCTTGCTCAACTTCTTCTCCCCCTTTGCCAATAATACCAAAGGGCTGCTGCAGACTCCCCCTGAGTCTCTGTACACCATTCTTAGGAAAATATCGTTATAGTTAGCAAAAATCATAAATATAAGCAAAACTATAAGTATAGGCATGCATGCACCCATTGAGAATGTGATCCCTAATGATAGTCAGTTCTTGGGAATTGTGACCACTCCAAACTTATTCCTAAGGTACTCAAAAACATCCTTGGGCAATGGTTTTGTGAATATATCAACTACTTGCTCGTAGTTGGAACAAAATCCAACTTGACCTCTCCTTCTGCAACTTTATCCTTCAAGAAATGATATCGGATTGCAATGTGTTTGGTTCTTGAATGCATAACTGGATTCTTGGATATGTTGATAGCACTAGTGTTATCACATTTTATTGATATTGGCTCGTTGAAGTGGATACCAAGATCTTTTAAAGTTTGTCTCATCCATAATATCTGTGTACAGCAAGTTGTGGCTGCAATGTATTCTACCTCTGCAGTGGATAGAGAGACTGATTCTTGTTTCTTGCTGTGCCATGCTACCAGCCTGTCTCCAAGATAAAATGCTCCTCCACTTGTACTCTTCCGGTCATCAATGCACCCTACCCAATCTACATCAGAATATGCAATCAAAGTGAAGTCTTTGCCTTTTGGGTACCACAACCCATAATCCATGGTACCTTTGAGGTACCTGAAGATCCTTTTTATAGCTGTGACATGAGTTTCTTTGGGACTTGCCTAAAATCTAGCAACCATGCATACTGCCTGTAGTATATCTGGTCTAGTAGCTGTTAAATACAGCAGGCTTCCAATCATAGACCTATACATTGTTTGATCCACATCTGGAGATTTATCATCCTTGCTCAACTTACAGCTTGTTGTCATGGGAGTGCTGACCGGTTTACTGTCTTCCATTGTGAACTTTTTCAGCATTTCTTTTACATATTTAACTTGAGAAATAAAAATGCCTTTTTCATTTTGATTGACCTGCAGTCCTAATAAATAAGAAAGTTCACCAATCATTGACATCTCAAATTCTTTTTTCATTTTAATTGATATGTCTTTGCAGTATTCATCCATGCTGCTGCCAAATATTATGTCATCTACATAAACAACAAGAACAATAATATGACCCTTCTCTATTTTGACATATAAGTTGCTATCCACCAAACCTTTATTAAACCCTTGTTTAATTAGATAATTATCCAGCCTTGCATACCATGCTTTGGGTGCCTGTTTTAATCCATATAAAGCTTTCTTTAACCTGCAAACAAAATCTGGATTGTCACCAAGTTGGAAACCATCTCGGTTGTTCAATGTAAACCTCTTCTTCCAGCTTTTCCATTCAAAAATGCTGATTTTACATCCATTTGATATACTTTGAAGTTTTTATGAACTGTTAATGCCAGAAACATTCTGATTGCCTCTAGTCTGGCTACCGGTGCAAAAGTTTCTTCAAAATCAATGCCTTCAACCTGAGCATAGCCTTTACATACCAATATTGCCTTATTTTTGACAACCTGCCCATCTTCATTCAATTTATTTCTAAAAACCCATTTAGTGCCAATTATGTTTTTATTTGTTGGTCTAGGTACTAATTCCCAGGTATTGTTTTTCTCTATCTGATCTAGTTCTTCATTGATTGCCTTCATCCAACTTTCATCAGTGCTTGCTTCAGCAACATTTTTAGGTTCAATACTAGATAACAGAGAATAGTTCCTCATTGTTGTTCTTCTTGTCTAAATACCATCTGTGGGATCCCCAATAATCTATTCACTTGGATGATTTTTCTGCCAGTTGCCTGTTTTAAATTTCCTGTTTTCTTCTTCTTTAGATTCAGTTTTTACACCATCTGGATCAATTTTCTGATTCTTCTCTGTTCTTTCTTCTTCAAGTGCCATGAACAGAGCTTCACCTCCTTCTTCTTCAGACTCCTCATCTGTGCTTTCTTCAGAACTACTGACATTCTTGGTTATGAAGCTTTTCTTCTTGAAGTTGTTCTTTCTGAAATTTTGTTTCTTCTTCCCACATGTCTTTTGCTGATTTACAACTCATGACTCTTATCAATTCACTGTCAACAAGCCCACACATTATGGCATTCTTAGCTTTGGAGTTGTTTTCAAATTTCTTTTTCTCAGTAGTATCTGTTGGAGGGGTAGTGGGTGTTGTGTATCCACTATCTACAGAATCCCAAATATCGTATCCCAATGCACTCAGATATGTTTGCATTCTGAGTTTCCGTAAGGTGTAATTTGTTCCATCAAATAAGGGAGCTTTGTTGGATGAAAATCCTTCACCGCCTGCCATTGTTTCTTCCAAGATCTCCTTAGCTGATTAAGCTTGTACAAGGAACCGACTCTGATACCAATTGATGATTACACAATGACACTGAGAGGGGGGGTGAATCAGTGTAGCTATTAATTTTTATATCTATAGCATTTAATATGAAATAAAGAGAACTTGACAACTGAAAAACAACTTGAACAAGAGAGCACACCACAACACTCAATATATCGAGGTTCACCAATTTGGCTACTCCTCAAAAATGACTGCTTGGACTCCAATCCAAATCCAATCTTTGCAAAATATTAATTTTACAAATACTTTACCAGCATCAACTGGAAGGAGCACCAACCCCTGTAATTTTTTGTTGCAATAGATGGAGCACCAACTCCTAGTACCAAGCACCAACTTGGACTGCAAATCTGATCAATTTAGAATGACATAAAAATGTCTTCACTTCATGCATGACCCTGACTGGTCTGCAATTAACCCAACTCTACACACTCTCACGGCTCTGCTTATTTTTCTCTTGATTCTTTTCTAACCCTCCTTTTACAGCAATTTCTCTCTAACAACAGCAACATATTCTTTGTACGATTATTCTTTTATAACCTTTCAATCTTGCATGCAATCGAATCATATACCCAACTGTTCGAATTCTTTTCTCCTGCAAATAAGTGGCTGTTCGAAAACGACTATTCGAAACCTTGCAGTACGGCGTTTCAATTTCTTGTAGTATGGCTATTTTGAATGCTGCAAACATATCTTCTCAAAAAGCATATCTTGATCCTTCATATTTGGCTCTTTGAATACAAGCAAAATGTCTGTTCGATTCCATGAGTGCGACCGTTCGGAAGCTGTAAAAAAAAACTTTTCGAAAACCTTTCGATACTTTATATTTGATTCTTTGAATACACGCAAACGGCTGTTCAAATGCATGACTGACACTTTTCAATCTGTAACTACAGATCTGACATCAGTTACATTTTATGTAACTGGCTACATGATGTCTTTTATGACACGCGTCACCATGCCTGATTTTTTAGCTTTTACCTGCCAACCTGTCGCCTGTCGTGATATCGTGACATTTTTAACTTATGTTGACGTCACCCTGAAGGTTGTCGCGATATCACGACCAATTTGGCCTTGAAAGCCTTTTCGCTGCTCCTGTCGTGAAATCGTGACACTTTTCAACTTTGCTGACGTCATCATCCTTCTTGTCGTGAAATCATGACGTTTTTTACTCTTGTTGACGTCATCATCCTGCTTGTCACAAAATCGTGATGTTTTCGACTCTTGCTGACGTCATCATCCTGCTTGTCGTGAAATCGCGACACTTTCGGCTTCCGTACACTCTTCTTTGCCAACTCCAACGAAAATGGAACATGTCACGAAATTATGACACTTTGCTTCATGCAATGGAAAATATTTTACATATTTGTGCCTTGTGTTTTCACCTTGCCTCTTTTCATGAAATTTTGACTTGTAATATCATTGCTGCATCTTTTAGTTCTACACTTTTGACTAGTAGAGAAATCGCTACACCTTAGTTTCCCTTTGTTTCAACATGTAGCGCCATCGCTACACCTTAGTTTCCCTTTGTTTCAACATGTAGCACCATCGCTACACCTTAGTTTCCCTTTGTTTCAACATGTAGCGCCATCGCTACACCTTCTTCTTGTGAATTTTTACTTGTGTCGAAATCGCTGCAACTTAGTTTTCTTAACTTTTGATTTGTAGCGAAATCGCTACACCTTTGTTTCCATACATTTCTAGCTGTGCTTTGAAATGCGAAACTTCAACATGTATGGAAATCTCTACTCTCTTCATTGCAAGCTCCTTTCCTCCATTTATGTTGCGAAATCGCGACACATTTTCTCTCTCCTCAGTGAAAACTCAACATGTCGCGACATCGCGACATTTTGGCGTGCATTTTCTCTCTCCTACTTTTTGTCGCGAGATCGCAACACATTTTCTCTCTCCTCAGTGAAAACTCGACATGTCGCGAAATCGCGACATTTTGGCATGCATTTTCTCTCTCCTGCTTTTTGTCGCGAGATCGCGACACATTTTCTCTCTCCTCAGCGAAAACTTGACATGTCGCGAAATCGCGACATTTTGGCATGCATTTTCTCTCTCCTGCTTTTTGTCGCGAGATCGCGACACATTTTCTCTCTCCTCAGCGAAAACTCGACATGTCACGAAATCACGACATTTTGGCATGCATTTTCTCTCTCCTACTTTTTGTCGCGAGATCGCGACACATTTTCTCTCTCCTCAACGAAAACTTGACATGTGGCAAAATCGCGACATTTTGGTGTGCATTTTCTCTCTCCTGCTTTTTGTCGCGATATCGCAACAGTTTTCTTCCTTGTCTCTTTCTGCCAATTTCTGAATCTGGGTCACCTCTGTTTTGCTTGAAACTTTCTGCACTTGATCTGACTGACCTCTGAACTACATCAACTGCATCAATCTGTCTGTGTTGACAACAATGACAATACTTTCTCAATGCTTTTGTTGCACCTTGCTCAACACAAACATCACTATTCACTATGTAGGAGACATTATGACAACTATAAGGTTATCAACCACATATGAAGGACCCCTAACATAGAGTTAAGGGCTCTTTTGCTTCTCATCAGAACCTCCTTGTCCAATGATGCATTTAATCACACATACAAAAATACAATTACTTCTACATGATCATTTTACTCGTGTGGGATGTCAACTAAAATTAATCCATCATTTCTCTCAACTTGAGTGGTTGTCCTATACCAATCCACTCATGAGAGTACCTAGTCCTATAACTATAAAATTCATTAGTAGTACCATATTCTAAAAATAACATAATCCAAATTTAGAAAGCATAAAGTACAACTATCAACTCATATTGATAGAATAAAATAGGATCATACATTAAATATCAACACATAAATCAAACAATAAGTACAAGTCCTAAAAAAATGGGGCCATTACATACTACCCGTTAGGACTAAACACAATTCTTTATGTTATATATATATATATATATGATTTTAAAAAATGAGAATTAATTTCTCATTTGATCCACATCTTCCCAAATAGCACAATTCTTAGAAGAATGGTCCCACTAGACCTTAGACTATTCTAAGGTATGCTTTCTAAAGTTTTCAAAATGAAACCCTATATTCATAGATCAATAACCATGTGATTTTCCTAATTTTCCATCGATAATTTAGGCACATTCCAAACATGAGAGGGATCAACAACATAATTCCTAAGTAGGGATGTAATGACCCAAATTTAACTACAAGGAAACACATAGAAAATAAAATAATAATTTTTTACTAAGGAGAGAGATTCATAAACCACTAACTAAATTCTAATTGATCTATTATTTAAATCCTCTAAGTTTTCCAAAGAGCTACATCTCACTAGATAGCCTAACACAAGTCCATCTGTGTAGGCGTATTATGTGTCTCCGCAAATAAGTTTATCCCTCTAATCTCTCTTGATGAGATAAATTTATCATCTTCAATAAATTGAAGGTATATGCCCATATTCATACCATACACAAGTTAATATATCTAGGTATGCTACATGTATTGCAAGTTAAGCTATTCATATTGTCTCCACGACGAGCTATCGTAAATCATATGTAATATTTCCCTAAACTTATTTATCATTCTCCTTGAGGGGTATTAATACCTTAGGTCCACTACATTCACCCTAAGGGGGTTTCAATCCCTTAGGTCACTCTCTAAGTTCATCCTAGAACTCATTATTTAAGTTTCTATTGTTTAGCAAGAAAAATAATGATAGATCAGATACTAAATCTAAAAAAAACATAATTCATGAAGCATGCAAGGATACTGAGAAGAAAACAACGTTTAAAGGAAAATAAGCATTAAATGAAAAGAAACTAACATAATTCAAAGATAATTCTTACTAGCAAATAAAATACATAGTTCTCATCATTCCACAATTATTACATACATCATAGTATGGTAAATCCTCCATACCCTTAAAGAATAACATATTACATCAATTTCATCAGGGAAATCTCCCCACAACTCTAGTCTATTTGAACATAAGTAAATCATCATAAGTAGAATCAAACTACTGCATTGGTCCCAACTACCTCCTTGGTCCTCCCTTGCTTTCCATTGATCATTTGAGGATAGTAGGGGATCAGGGCACTCATGGTTCCATGATAGACATGCTTCTAAATGAATTTACTTATCTTTTACCAAATTGCAACTATACAAATCAAATGAAGCATAATTCCTTTACTTTCACTAATTAAAGTCTCATATCTTTAATCAGATAAAACAAATCACACTTCCTTTACTTCTACTAATTAGGGTCCCATACCTCTAATTAATAAAAATAAACCATGATTTCTTTACTTTCACTAAGTAGAGTCCCATACCTCTAATTAATAAAAATAAATCATAATTCCTTTACTTTCACTAAATAGAGTCTCATACCTCTAATTAATAAAAATAAATCATAATTCCTTTAATTTCAATAAATAGAGTCCCATACCTCTAATTAATAAAAATAAATTACAAGTCCTTTACTTTCACTAAATAGAGTCCCATACCTCTAATTAATAAAAATAATTCACAATTCTTTTCTTTCACTAAATAGAGTCTCATACCTCTAATTAATAAAAATAAATCACAATTCCCTTACTTTCACTAAATAGAGTCCCATACCTCTAATTAATAAAAATAAATCACAATTCCTTTACTTTCACTAAATAGAGTCCCATACCTTTAATTAATAAAAATAAATCACAATTCCCTTACTTTCACTAAATAGAGTCCCATACCTCTAATTAATAAAAATAAATCACAATTCCTTTACTTTCACTAAATAGATTCCCATACCTCTAATTAATAAAAATAATCCATACTTCCATTTAATTTCATTAATCAAGTTCCCTAACTTAATTAAATAAAAATAAATTATACTTCCATTCACTTTCATTAATCAAGTTCCCTAAATTAATTAATTAAAAATAAACTATACTTCCATTTACTTTCATTAATCAAGTTCCCTAGCTTAATTAAATAAAAATAAACTATACTTCCATTTACTTTCATTAATCAAGTTCCCTAACTTAATTAAATAAAAATAAACTATACTTCCATTTACTTTCATTAATCAAGTTCCCTAACTTAATTAAATAAAAATAAACTATGCTTCCATTTACTTTTATTAATCAAGTTCCCTAACTTAATTAAATAAAGAAATTATTTTCCCATCTAATACAAGCCAATAATGCCAACAATACATTAAATTAAAAGGGATTTAATTCCTTATCAAACCTACGAGTCTCATGAGCCACTCGCTCTAACAGGAAACTAGTAGCTCCAAAGATAAACCTTGAGGTAGAAAGGGCACAAGACAAAGCGAGTTCACACAACCGAGATGGAAGACACCATCCACCATCACCAACGCTGGAAAACATGACCAACAGGTAATGATTATTGGATTATGAAGTCCTATTCTATCCTACGATGGAAGAAATCGGCCTGGATTACCTATCTGACAATTGTGCAGATACGACACACATTTTGCACAAGGGTTTCTCCCATTGATGTTCTAAACAACAAAATAACTTTCAAGAGGGAAGTGAAAACAACAACATTAGTGCATAATGTTCTACCAAGGATGACCCAACAAGGCATAGGCAACAATGCAGACAGTAAGGCAAAGCCATAGCCAATGGCTAGGCGGGAACCTCAGGTGACCACACTATAGTTTATATGCAATGACCACCACTAAAATAGCATTATGGTTATACCAAGGCAACGCCATCATAGCAGGTCATGCTCCATAAAAAGGACAACACTAACAAGCCACACAACTATAGAAGGAACTCAAAGGAAGTAGTTCAACAACTTAAAAACCATCTAGAGGTAAGTCTAGTACCAAGGTTTCATAGTCAACCGAAAGGAGGGTGCTAGATATTAAAGGATGATCCAACTCAAGATTAAAGGAAAACAAACAACCATAGCTAATATAACAAGTGGAAAAGTTGGGTTTTAAATAGTCTTAGCCAAGCTAAAGCAAATATAAGGTTCCTTTAACCAACCTGTGGATTGACAACTTTTGTCTTCCTTGTTGGATTGTCAATCTTTCTCCAGCGCATCAAGTTCTTTTTCTCTTGTTCGCTTTCTACCCTCATTTCGATGCCATACCTTTTTTTTTCTTCCTAACTTTTCTTCCATCAAGACCATTCTCCACCATCCGCCTCCTACCAACTCTCTCATCTTCCCATTACACCTCACCTACTAGACTTAACTCCATATTAATATTCGATGACCCAACAAGATCTTTGTACTATAAAATCCTTTTTTTTTTAATTTTCCAAAATTTCTATAAAGGACTTCTCTATCTTCTTACGATGTTAGGAAGTTTCTGACTTCAAAAGTACCCCACTTTATTATTATTAATTTATCTTAATAATAACCCAAATAGACGACTCCCTATTCATTTGAATAATACCCCCATATTATTTAAATTAGGGACTTATTGTTTTCAAAAATAATAAAATCTATTATTATTTACAATAAGGTTTTTAAATAAACTTCTAACATCAATTAGAATGATTTAGCTATTATTTTGAAATGAAATTACCTTTATCATTTAAAATAATTTAACTATATATATAGCACAAACGGATTTGTTTTATTGAATTCTAACCTCAAACTAATGTTTTTAAGCAACATACAGAGTTCCAAAGGTAAACAACTTATGCATGACCTTTCTTTCAAACCATTGATGCAACAAGTGATGAAGTAAAAGATAAATCAATATTATACAATAGATAAAGAGGGAGTCTTTCCATCAACCCAATCACCTATCTCAACCTTAGAATTTACGATAGCTACTAGGCTATCAATTGAGACTCAAGGTGGCTAACTATTTATGATTATCCCTAACCGAATGCATACCTATATGAAGGTATCCATCAGTGTTACCCTCGAGTTGTCTTAATCATCACTGACCAACATCAAGTACCCCCATTTTTGGTGGATGATTCTACTTCTCCCACATACAAGTGTACATTATCCTATACATTTGGCAATATATCAGTAGTACCATGCTATTACAAATCACTAAACATTGTATTAGTTGGTTCAATTGCTCAAACTAGGTATTAAAGCATCCTTAATTAATACATTGTTTTTTATGCCAAAAAGCCTGCCAAGGAGGGTCATGACAAGGGATATGTGTAAAGTGTAATGGATTTTTGATAGGGTGGATGGTAAGGCAAGTTGATATGCTACTGGACTAATATTATCAATTATTTCAAATGATCCCAAAAAATGATGATACAACTTGGTTGACTTGATGGAACTTTTTTTAGGTTGCACCCTTAAGAAGACTTTATCTCCCATAGAGAATTGTCTTAGTGATATTTTTAAATTTTCATAGCTCTTTTATGATCAACTACTTCCTTGAGCCTTTTCAAATCACCTAGAGTTTCTCCTCCATCTCCTTGATAGTGTTCAGTTTGTTCACCACCCGATCTCTTGAATTGTCCCAATATAGAGGTATCCTACGCCTTCTTCCATACAAGACCTCAAACACAGTCATTCATAAGGATGCATGGTATTGATTGTTACATGCAAACACTATCATATGCAAATAGTCTTCCCACTTGGGCTTTTGATCAATGTAATACATGCAGATCATGTCTTTGAAAACTTGGTTCACCCTCTCTATTTTCCCATCTATTTTTGTATGATAATAAAAACTAATATTAAACATATTCCCAAGGTATGGTGAAGAGATTTATAGAATTTCAATGTAAATATAGAATCTATATAAAAAATAATTATTTCAAGATTATTTACTTGGTAGACTTATTTTCCATAATCGATGCGTCATCCTTGATGTTCCCTGATATGAAATGTGCAACCTTTGTTAACTTTTCCACCACCACAAGGATTGCATCATGTTGGTAGCTTTTTTAGTTAAACCAAAAATAAAATCCATAGATATGACCTACAACTTTTGATTAGGTATTTCATGTGGGTATAGTTTTACTTCTAGGTGTTTATGTTTTGTCTTTACTTTCTAACATTTCAAACATCTAAAAATGAAACTAATGACATCCCTTTTCATTTCAGGCCAATAAAATGTCTTTTTCATATTATTTCTCATATTACACCTCTTGTATGAGAAAAAATGGAGAACAATGTGCGTCCTACATAATAATTATCATTATAATAGCCCTATATTTGAATCACAAAAGCTTTTAATATTAAAATCACAATTTTCCTCATGATTTACCTCAAATTTAGTCTAGATTTCAATGCAATATGGGTCTTGTAACTACATTTCTATGACTTTTTAATCAAGCCAATATGACTTTGGGTTAAGGTTGTTATATGCCTCCTACTCAAGATGTCAGCCACCTTATTTTCCTTTTATTTGATATATCCTATACCAAATTCATACTTAGCTAAGAACTCTATGCACCTTATTTTCCTTGCATTCAATATTGGTTGAGTAAAGATATACCTTAGGATTTGGTGATATATCCTTATCTCAAAAGGTTTTCCCATCAAGTAATCCCTTCAAACATTAAAAGCATGGACAATTACTACTAACTCCAGGTCATGCATAGTATAGTTCAGTACATGCTTCTTAATTTTTCTAGATTCATAGGCTACTATATCTTCATCTTAGAATAAAACACCTCCCAATGCCTCTAAAGATGCATTTGTGCATACTATAAAATTCTCAAAATTATCAAGTATTTTGAGAATTGGTGTTGTAGTAAGATTATTATTTAGAGTTACAAAGGTGGCCTCACACTACTCTATCCATTTGAACTATTTTTCTTTTCTTTGAAGGCTAGTAATAGAGCATGCAATTCTTGAGAATTTTTCTACAAATCATTTATAATAACTAGTCATTCCCTTGAAACTTCAAATTTCAAACACATTAGTAGGTGCAAGCCACCTTATTATGGTTTCAATTTTATTTGGATCAATAGCAATCACTTCTACAGATATAATATTCCCTAAGTACTATATTTGTGAAGCTTAAAAGTTACACTTTGATAACTTTACATAAAGTTGATTATTACTCAACACCTCTAAAACCAATCTCAATTTTTGGTTATGTTCTTCTCTGGTGCAATGGTAAACCAAGATATCATCTAGAAATATCAACACAAAATGGTCCAAAAAATCCTAAACAAATTGTTCATTAGATTCATAAAGGTCATGGGTGCATTTGTCAAACCAAATGATAAAATCATAAATTCATAGTGTCCATATCTTGTCTTGAAAGTTGTTTTGTAAATTTCTTCATCACAAATTCTCAACTGATGGTATCTTTATCTCAAGTCAATTTTTTAGAAAATGGTGGCATATTTCAATTGATCAAAAATATCATCAACTCTTGGTAAGGGATACCTATTCTTGATGGTTACCTTGTTCAACATCCTGTAATCAATACATAGTCTTAAGAAACCATACTTCTTATTTACAAACAACACTAAAGCACCCCAAGGTGACACTCTAGGTTTAATCAAACTCTTTTCCAACAAGTCTTGGAGTTTCACATTTAACTCTTATAACTCAATAGTTGTCATTCTATAGGGTTTTCTAGCAATAGGTTTAGATATCGATATTAATTCATTAATGAAATCAAATTCATGTTAATATGGAAGGAATGGAAGATATTTTGAAAACACATCACTAAATTCATATAAAATTATATGTTTCTTAAATAATTTTCAATCTCCCTTCCTTCTCTTCCATTTGTGTTGGCCATATAAAATAGTCCACCTCTTTAAATTTCCTTCTTATGTTGCATAACTAACAATAAATGTGGTCAGAAAAACCCTTGATTCCTTTGAACCCTTAATATTTGCTTATATTTATCAGTATAATCCATCCACATTGATTGGAAATTTATTAGAACACCATGGGCTCTTATCCAGTTCATCACTAAAATTATGTCAAAGGAATGTAGCAATGCTATATGTTAGTGCCAAATTGTTGATCCATTCGGTAAAAAACATCAACTTTTGATAAAAATTGACTCATTGAATAGATTTTCCTAGACCCATACTCAAATTTTCACTCTTGTGAAATAATTCAAGTTTTTTTGGTATATCTCCAATAATACTAGTAGAAATGAAAGTATCTATGGCACCACAATCAATCAAAAAATTTACATTTCTATTAAAAAATTTACCATTTAACAACATAGGATTTTCCTAACCATATAAGTTTTGACTTCTTGTTGCTACATATATTCGATGAGGTTGATCTTCTACTTTTCTACTCTAATATAACCATTGGGGATACTTGTTTGTATAATGAGGACAGTATCTTGGGTGCATGTGACTTCTTTTGTCTTCTATCTCTTGTATCCTCCTATTGTGGATCACTCTATTTTTAAGAATAAATTTTTGGATTGTCCTTTCTCTAAAAAATTTACTTGTTTTTATTATTCCTATTCCTGAGCCTAGGTCCCTCTTTTGGGTTTCCTTTGATTCTCTTATTTTTTTATTAGTCCATCTTGCAAACTCGACACTTTTTCTCCTTTGAGTTCCTATCACTCTTCTTAATTCTATTATCCATAGTTAAAGAAGGTATTTTTATTGTGTTGATTTATCTCATCCTATCAAGCCACATCATATACATTTTTTAAATTCTTGGGATTAAGCAAAATTATTATTGTTTGAATCTTAGGATCTACATACAAGATTAAATTGTGCACCTTCAAATATTCCTTGGTTTCAAATTTAGGAGTGTATTTCAAAATTTGGATGAATTTTTGATAATAAGCCTCCATAGTCAAGGTACCTTGTTGAAGCGTAGAACATTCCTCAAAATTTTCTACATAGAACTATTCTATTAAGGATATTTATTTGAAAACTCTAAAAAAATCATTGCATTTCAAATCCACTGCTTGAATTCCTATACCTACCCTAAATGTATTCCACCATTCCAAGACAACATCTTGTAGATGAAGGGTGGCCATATGATTTATGTTCCAAGTGAGTAGTTATTTATGGAAAAATATGTCTCTAATTCACTTAACAAATATTCAGCTATATCACCCCCTTCTTTTCCACTAAACTTAGGTACCCTAAATTTCTTTATGTCCTTGGAAAACTCAACCTCAATATGATTTTTACCCTTTTAGACTCCTCTAGTAGGATTTTATTCTTGTCTACCCTATGAATTCTTGTTATCGGATTCTTTATTAACAAATATTTCCTATTTTTTTGGTTTTGATCCATCTTCTTTTGTAGCAACATAGCTATTGATGTAATGTTTTCCATCCCCTTGTCGAAATCTCTTGAACTTATAGATTTATTATAGGGATGAGATGCAACTCCTTCCTATATAGCTGATCCTAGCTTCTTGAAATATCCTCCTCAAAACAGGTTTTATATCCTAGCTATAAAAATGATCTAGGATAAGTTTCGAGTCCCAATAAGAAGTTGTAATTTATTGTATTTTTACTTCATGGTCTAACCAATTACAATAGGTGGAGTACCTGCTTGTCTTGAATCAACTTAAGGTCTCTAGGAAAATTTTGGCCTTCTTAACATTAACACATAAAATCAAGATCAACGTAGGTTAATGGAAGCATTGAGTCCTATGCCCTAGGCTCTGATACCAACTATAACAACCCAAAAATTCAACCCAAGGGAGAGATCTACTTTTTTCGAAATATTAAGTTACAAATAAGACCCAATATTTTTCATCAGTATTAAGGTATACCCATCTTGTTTTCATTGTCAATGTATATGACATTCAAATGGATAGAAGTGGCCAACTTACCATAAATTTTTGGGGTCCACTTTTCTAATATCACCTTTAGAAAATATGTCATCATTAGTCTCCCCATTTCCTATACACTACCCTATATGATAGAACTTGACCATGACATAGGGATTACCCTTTATAGGTGTGACCTTGACCATGGCAATATCAAGATAATCCCATACATTTCTCACTAAATTATGGATTTAATGCTACATGGGGTCCCATATATTCCCTTGATAAAATTTATTATTCAATATTTAAGAAAAACTTCCTAATTTCTCAGTAATAGAGAACATTAACACCCTTTTTTTTGTAGGGTAGGATCCCCTATATTTTTAATCATTTCTTTTCAATACCTTATGATGTTATATTCCCTCCATATTTTACCTGCTCTAGTGCTTTCCCCTACAACTCCCTCCCTCTGGCTTAGCCCTATTTTGATGGCTGAAGTTGAACCCACTTTCCTCCACCTAATTGCTTTGGTTGAGAATATTTTTTGTGAGCATGGCCTGCACAATTTCCTCCAAGTATTTAATGACCATGACCCTGACCTTTCCCTATATTTTATGCATACGTGGGATAGAAGACGTGTTTACATCCATGGATTGAGATTTACTATAGCTATGGATATCCTTGCAGAGATCATAGGGATCTTGAACAAAGGAGAAATCATTAATTGAAATAAGAACTCACTCCAGGGCACGTTGACTCTCTTCTATGATCACGATGAATCCTTAGGTAGGGATAAATTTGGTGTCTTGCAAGATACTCTCCCAAAGCCATAGTATTTAGTAATGGTGATAGTCCTTTAATAATTCATGTTGGACAGTCCTGGTGCAGTACTGTGAAGTTTCCACTTTTATTTCCTCAACCATTTATGGGGGAATAAGATAATTAACATATCAAATTATCTCTTTTGATCTGTTGAAATATTAATCCTTAACATCAAGAGGGGTATATTCTCTTCCTTTGCACCAATGACTATATTTGTTGATGTATCCCTATGTTCTAGAGTGCCAAACTCGAAGGGTCATGGGAGCGATGGGCTCTACCATGGGACCTACGGATGGCACTGCATCTCCAAGAACTAATCAAACACTCAATTTCAACACCAATATGGATGGTACACTGGGAACTCGTCACTCTACTAGAGGAAAATCTAGTAGTGGTAAGCATAAAGCCCCAATTGTGGTTTATAATGATACTTTTGATGATTCAATATCTTTTCAAATTAAGTAGGGAACTATCCCCAAGAAAATCCACCCTATCAAGGGCAACTTCACCAAACTTCCCCCCATATTGTCTTCCATAGTGTCCTGTTGGCCTAATCTGTCTGAAAGAGGCCACCTCCAAGACCTCCATGATATCATGAAGGCCCTGGGAAGAGCGGCAAAGATGACTTCCTCACTACTTTCTTAGGAAGAGACTCTCCTGTATCATTACAAGGATCAATTTGAGATCCTGGAGGAGTTTAAAAGTTTGGTGGAGGCTAATGGGTATGACATAGTTAGAAAACCAAACAATTAGTGCCTGTATTTTTTGGTAAATATTTGTCCTGTTGGACTCTATCTCTTATTCTCGATTTCCCTTATGTGGGACTCTTTTTCATTTTGGATTTTTTCTATTTCACTACCTCCCCTACATGGTTTTTGAGAGTGATCTACTTTCAGCTTCTATGTGGGCTCTCTATTCCTCCTCAATGGCCTTGTGAGGGCTTCCTTTTCTGCTACAGGTTACTTACGTTTTTTGGTTTTTTTTATTTTAGTTTGTTGCATCTATCTTATGGAGTGTTCCTCATATGAATCATTTTTTATAAAAGGTTACGTGACCATTTCAAAACCCCTTTACCAATAAAAAATAATAGTGTAACATAAAATATAATGGATGTTACTTTACATGATTAATGATATTGAAATAAATTACAAGAATATATGGATATAATGGAATGTAACTTCAACCCACTAGCAAAGTTAAGGAAAACAACATATAAAACATAATAGTAAACCAATATATAAGCACATAATTATTATCATTAATAATTGGTATTTAAGAACATAAATAATAAATGCATCTTCTAGTGCATACAAAACCAAATGGATCATCATTCAAGTGTGCACAATATGATAATACAAATATTCAATAAAAAGGATACAAAATAAAAAAGGACAAGCATACCAGATATTGTTATTAGCAATGCTATATTAAATAAGGTTGTATATTCATGTACACAAATATGAGACACAACAACACTCTAATACAATATAATATACTCTTGATTAAAGAAATATAAACACACTTGGAATAATTACAAATTTAAAATATTGAACAACAAAAATGAATAGAATTCAAACCAATGGACATAAAATTGAATGTTTATTCGAAGGTGTATGCAAAGCATTAATATCATATCTTCAACACATATATAAAACATAATAATCATAATGATAATCATCTTAAATCCAAGAACAATTCACATCACAAGAACACATGAAAATAAAAATTAGATCTCACTCCAAAGAGCCTAACAAGCTTTAGTTAATTGTGGAAGATCAGAAGGAAAGAAACATGGAGAGCAAAATGCATGATTTCTAGTATTCAAGTGTCTAGACTCAATAATACAGTAGATCACCAAAAATTGGTATTTCACCCTCAAATATAAATCTTGGATATTTTAACAAGAATCCAAAAGAATAACTCAAATATCCAAACCTAATTTTAATCTATTAGAAGGTATTCATTAAATAGATTCAAGCATGAAACACAAATTGGTAAACAATTCAAAACCTAACAATAAAACAAAGCATTTTTCACCCATTCCATAGAAAAAATGAAGAGAAACTACCTCCACCACAAAAATTCAAATACCTTCATGTTTACATTGATTTTTCTCCCTTTGCAATTCCTCCAACCAACCCAAATTCCCCTACCCTTGGAACCAGAGGAATTCAAATAGCATTTAGAGGACTGAGGAAGCTCAAGGATCTGGTGACTTCTTGATTTTTCTATATGTTATAAAAATATCCCTCATCCAATTTAATTATCAGTGCACTTCAATAAAGTATATATTTTAAAAGTAAAAGTGTTAAAATTTTCATTAATTAATTCTATTATTAACTTCTAACATTATTAATAATCATTAACCTTAGTATTTATATATTACTAACATTATTATTAATACCTTACTTGATAAAATTTAATAAATCAAGTTCTATACTCCAAACACAAATGCATCCTAATAATATCGTATGCAATAATATGCACAAATGTAACTATTCCCAAAGCAAGAGGAATTATGATAACTACAAGGTTATCAACCACCTACAAAGGACCCTTAGAATAGAGGTAAGGGCCTTTTTGCTTCTCATAGCAATCTCCTTTTCTAATAATTCATTTAATCACACATATACACATGTGATTACTTCACATGATCATTTTATCCCTATGGGATATGAACTAAAATTACTCCATCATTTCTCATTTCTCTCAACTTTGATGGTTGTCCCATACCAATCCACCCATGAGAGTACTTGGTCCTACAACCATAAAATTCATCAATAGTACCATATTCTAAAAATAGCATAATCCAAATTTAGAAAGAATAAATTACAACTATCAACTCATCTTGATAGAATAAAATAGGATGATACTTTAAATATCAATACATCATTACATCCATCAAAAAGGGAAAATCCTACCAAAATGGGATTATTACATACATACCCTAGGACTAAACACAAACCCTTGTATTTTTAGAAAATAATATATTTTTTATTTAAGAAAAAATGAGAATTGCTTTCTCATTTCATTTGCATCTTCTCAAGTAGCACAATTCTCAAAAAATGGTCCCATTGGACCTTACACAATTCTAAGGTATGCTTTCTCAAAATTTTAGAACAAAACCCTAGAATTTTTATATGTCACACCTCAATAACCATGGGATATACCATCTACAATTTAGACATATTCCAAACTTGAGAGGGATCAACAACATACTTCCTAAGCAAGGATATGTGGAAAGTGTCAATTTTTGACAAGTTGGATAGTAAGGAAAGTTGATAGGTTATAAGACTAATATTATCAATGATTTCAAATGGTCCAATAAAATAAGGATCCAACTTGGTTGACTTGATGGTACTTTTCTAGGATTTCACCCTTAAGAAGACTTTATGTCCCATAAAGAATTCTCTTAGAGATCTTTTTAAATCTACATAACGCTTTTGGCGATCAGCTACTTCCTTGAGCTTTTATCAAATCATCCTGAGCTACTTCTCCATCCCCTTGAGAGTGTCTAGTTTGATCACCATCCAATATTCTATATTATCCAAATATAGAGGTGTTACACACCTTATTCCATACAAGGCCTCAAAAAGAGCCATTCACAAGGATGCATGATATCCATTATTATACGTAAAATCTATTAGATGCTAATAGTCTTCTCACTTATATTTTTTATTCATGCAATACATGTGGAGCATTTATTCGTTAATTTTATTTACCATATCCATTTGCCCATCTATTTTTGGATGGTAAGTAGAACTGATATTCAACTTAGTGCCCAAGGTATGGTGAAGAGATTGCCAAAATTTTGATATAAATTTGGAATCTCTATTGGAAATAATTACTTTAGGAAACACATGCAACTATATTATTTCATTGGTAAACTTATTTGCTACAATTATTGCACCATCCTAGATTTTCCTCAATATGAAATGTGTAACCTTTTTCATCTTTTCCACCATCACAGGTATTGCATCTTGTTGGTACATTATTTTAGGTAAACCCACAATAAAATACATGGATATGACATACCAATTTTGACTAGGTATATCATGTGGGTATAGTTTTCTTGTTGGATGTTGATGTTTTGCTTTTACTTTATGATATTCCAAACATCTACCAGTGAAACCAGTGACATCTCATTTCATTTTAGACCAATAAAAGGTCTTTTTTATATTCTCTCTCATATTGGCACCTCTCAAATGAATAGAATATGAAGAACTGTGTTCCTCGTGCATAATAATTCTCTTTAAATCACCAATATTGGGTATAAAAACCCAATATTTGAAATAAAAAGCATCATATTTAATGTTAAAATCCCCTTTTCCCTCAGTATTTGAATAAAATTTAGTGTGGATTTCAATGCAATATGGATCTTGTAACTACATTTATGTTAATTTTTCAATAAAGTTAACATGACTTTGGGTTGAGGTTGTTATATGTCTCCTTCTACTTAAGTGTCAACCACCTTATTTTCCTTTTCTTTGATATATTATTTTACCAAATTTGTACTCATCTAAGAACTATATCCATATTTTTTGCCTTGCATTCAACATTGGTTGAGTAAGTATGTACCTTAGGCTTTTGTGATTTATCCTTAACTCAAAAAGTGTTTCCAACAAGTAACACTTATAGACTTTAAGAGCATGGACAATGACTACTAACTCCAAGTCATGGGTAGCATAATTCATTTCATGCTTCTTAATATTTCTAGATTCATAGGGTATTGTAGTTTCATTTTGGATAAAACTCCTACTAATCCCTCTAAAGAAGCATCTATGAATACTATAAAATTATCTAAAGGATTAGGTATTTTGATAATTGGTGATGTACTAAGCTTATTCTATAGATTTTCAAATGTGACCTCACACTTCTCCATCTATTTGAACTCTTTTCCATTTATTTGAAGGTATAACAACCCTACTTCCAAGACCAACCAACCAACCATCAATTTATATTTTTTATTTTTTATTATTTTAGCCCTTAACATTTTTTACTAGTTCATGGGTGGATTGAAATTTTTGCCATATGGTTCTCTTATACTTTGTTTACAAGTAATTTCAAGGTTCCACTTCACAAGAATCCAACATGGTCAGCGTCTATCCTGTGGATAGGAGTGGCTAACCCCTATATTGACTAGTAGGTAAGGTTTCTTTACCTTACAATTGGGAATTATCCTATCTCAAAATAGAAATGCCTTTTTTCCCTACTAGTTTAAATCAGACATTAAACTAGTTTTTATATTAGGTCTTTTTCAATCCATACATTAGGCATATATCTTGAGTATTATTTGATTCTTCCTTAAGGATAGAACAACAATCAATGCAATGTTCACCTTATTATATCAACCAGAGGAAACTAAGGGGGTTATCACACAAACCCACATAGACTTATGAATGTATACCATTTATCCTTACTTGACTTAACCAACTTTAATATCCATGATTTAAATAACTTTTCAATGTTTCAGTCACTCTTAGGGTTATTTCCTAAGTGAGATACATGAATCATACATTCCTTTTTTTAAGGATACACTATGTCAAATAGTCATAATTCTTAATTCACTTTCAAGATTCAAATTTTGCCATAAGATAACTTAATATCATGATATAACTCCACTTTCTTCTATGATCATTTGAATTCCAATATTACATTGTATACACATCCCCTCAAGGAGTGATATAATTAATTACAATTGATCTAATAAATACATTTTACAATAATGGGACCTTTCATTAAATATGCCCTTGTTACAACATGTGTATAAATCAATAGGAGTTGGCAAGATCCAACTTTTGTGAGGTTCCATTCGAGCCACCAGTACTATATTACATATGTTTTTGGGATTAGGACAACCTATTACATGTAAATGAAATGCATTCTAGGCAAACAATAGTGTGTAATAGTAATTCATTGAATACAACTAAACACATTACATTCTTCACAACATAATTGTCTAAATCATTCCACCATTCAAATGAAGGAAATTCCATACTTTCCTAATACTGAAAATCATATTTCATCTCATATCCCCTTTCCCAAGGTTATTCCTTTGAAACCCATATTATTACAATAATTTATTGCTATTCTAGAAGAGTCCTATAATTTTGTTCGTACATGAGATCCCTTTTAATGCATATGGTAAATTAGGCATATCATACTTCCAAAAGTATCTCATATTTCTTCAAATAGAAATAGAATTTAAACAATCATACTTTCACAAGTACCTAATATTTCTTCAAACAGAAATAGCATTTAAACAAATCATACTTTCACAAGTACCTCATATTTCTTCAAACAGAAATAGCATTTAAACAAATCATATTTTCACAAGTATCTCATATTTCTTCAAATAGAAATAGCATTTAAAAAAATCATACTTTCACAAGTATCTCATATTTCTTCAAACATAAATAGCATTTAAACAAATCATACTTTCACAAGTATCCTATATTTCTTCAAATATAAATAACATTTAAACATTCATACTTTTAGAAGTATCACATATTTATTCAAATAGTAATAACATTTAAATAAACCATACTTTCACAAGTATCCATATTTCTTCAAATAGAAATAGCATTTAAACACTCATACTTTCACAAGTATCTCATATTTATTCAAACAGAAATAGCATTTAAATAATTTTATTTTCTCAAGTATCACATATTTCTTCAAACAAAAATTGCATTTAAAAAACCCATACATTCACAAGTATCCTATATTTCTTCAAACAAAAATAACATTTAAACATTCATACTTTCACAAGTATCTCATATTTCTTAAAACATAAATAGCATTTAAAAATTCATAATTTCTCACTATAGTTCCATCACCACCTATTTTTACTAGTTGTATTCCATAGTCTTCTCACAACCTTGAGTACCAAGCTGTCTCATGATACATCAATGAAATCGTACTATAGTTGCCCCAATTTAGCTACAATCCTCTTGTAATATATCATTAAGATCACTCAAGTTTAGCTATAATTGGCCTATAATCTACTCATGATATTACTTATAGGTTTACAACTTGACCTCATAGTTAGTCACAAGGGATCCACTATAGGTTCACAACAATATTAAATGAGTTTTATTAGTCAATATCACCTTAAGGGTGATCTATAGTTCTTAAAAAGTATTGTTCTACCAATGAGGCTACTACCTCCTTTATCCAATTCTTTCCAATTTTATCTCATAATATTTAAGCAGGATTTTATTATGGTTTCCACAAATTTTACCATAGATTTTATGCTTCATGTGTACCATAGTCCTCATAAGTTTATCCTTAGAATTTTCTCCAAGGTTATAATCTACTAGATAGACTATCATGTGGCCTTTACAAATTTCTAACCAAATATTTTCCATAATAAATTGAGTCTAAAATTGTACTTAGAAGCCTTCTTCAAATCCCTATTTAATCAACAAATAACCACATACATTATGATCTGCCAGTCAACAATGTCTTGGGATTAACAATCTAATCACCACAACAATTTTAATGGTTTGACATACTAATAATCATAATTGTAAATCAATTCATCACACCATCATGTTATGAATCAAACCTTAATAGGGTGACCAAACTATCCACACTAACAATCCACGACTAGCGTCCTAGTCTTCATGGCTAGGTGAAGGAAGTGGCTATCCCTTACCACATCTTCAACGGTCAGTTAGAACATAGTAGATCTTTCCTCATAAAGGCCATTGCATACGCCAATGGGGTACATGTGGGGTAAGGTATTTCTAAGGCCAAATCTAGGTGTGTTCAGTTACAATAGTCCGTGAGTAGGCAACCATATACGAACATCATTCCTTGGATCACATACAAAAATGGGGCTAGTAATATATCCATGATGGCAACCCATGGATTAGTTTGATGTAACCTATGACCATAGCCTTGAGGTAGTTGGTCATCTCCAAGCTTTGAAGACACCGCCAACATTGTTGGCTTTCGGAGAACCCTAGCATATTGTATTTTTTGTATCAATATAAATAGTATAAACCCTTATTTGGGTCACCTTTGGTTGTATTGAGATCCACCGATGATAATAATATAATATCTTTCTCTTTGTGGAAAAATATTGTATTACCACTTATTTATTTTCTGTTATATATTTGGTGTTGCATTTTTGTATTCACATATCATATCTTCATTACACATAATAAAAACATAACAAAGGCTTAAATTTAAAATAAGAAGTAGAGTTAAGAAAGAAAAACCCTATGACCTCTAAAATTGCAAGAGTTTCCAAATTTATTTCCTTTTCTCTTAAGCCCAATAGTCCTTCCTTCCTATTTCTTCAAATAGAAATAGAATTTAAACACTCATAATTTCACAAGTATCTCATATTTCTTCAAACAGAAATAACATTTAAACAATTATACTTTGTCAAGTATCACACATTTCTTCAAAAACAAATAGCATATAAAAAAACCATACTTTCACAAGTATTCCATATTTCTTCAAATGAAAATAACATTTAAACATTCATACTTTCTCACTATAGTTCCATCACCACCTATGTTTACTAGTTGTATTCCATAGTCTTCTCACAATATCGAGTACCAATTTGTCTCACGATCCATCAATGAGATCGTACTATAGTTACACCAAGTTAGATACAACCCTCTTGTAATATACCATTGATATCACTCAAGTTTAGCTATGACTGGCCTTGTAATATACTCATAAGACTACTCTATAGGTTTACAACTTGACATTATAGTTAGTCATAGGGGATCCGCTATAGGTTCACAACAATAGTAAATGAGGTTTATTAGTCAATATTGCCTCAAGGGTGATCTATATTTCATAACAAGTATTGTTCTACCAATTAGGCTACTACCTCCTTTATCCAATTCCTTCCAAGTTTGTCTCATAATATTTAAGCAAGATTTTATTATGGTTTCCATTAAATTTTACCACTGATTTTATGCTTCATGTGTACCATAGTCCTCACAAGTTTATCCTTACAATTTTCCCTAAGGTTATAATCTACTAGATAGACTATCATGTGGCCTTTACAAATTTCTGATCAAATATTTTCCATAATTAATTTAGTCTAATGATTATAGTTAGAAGTATTTTTCAAATCCTTATTTAATCAACAAATTACCACATACATTAAGATATGCCAATAAATAATAGCTTGGGATTAACAATCTAATCACCACAACAATGTTAATGGTTCAGTATACTAATAATCATAATTGTAAATCAATTCATCACACCATCATGTTATGAATCAAATATTAATAGGGTAACCACACTATCCATGCTAAAAGTCTTCAGCTAGCATCCTAGTCTTCATGGCTAGGTGAAGGAAGTGGCTAGCCCTGACCACATCTTCAGCGATTGGTTTAAACATAGCAGATATTTCCTCATAAAGGCCATTGCATACACCAATGGGGTACATGTGGGGTAAAGTATTTCTAAGGCCAAATCTGGGTGTGTTTATTCATGATAGTCCATGAACAAGAATCCATCTATGAAAATCATTCCTTGGTTTTCATAGAAAAAGTGGGTCAGTAATCCATCCATGATAGCAACTTGTGGCTTAGTTTGATGTAACCTATGACCATAGCCTCAATTTAGTTGGTCCTATCCAAGCTTTAATTAAACCCTTCACATCCCTGTGATGGGTAGGCTTTACTATTTGTCTAAGGAAAGACTTTCATCCCATGCATAGGTAGGTTTTCCACTATGTTACCCACTGTGATGAACTTATAATCATGTCTGGTTCAAGATATTTGTCTAGAAGAGTAGTTTCCAATATGTATCAAATATGGTCCATCCCTAGCAGCTTACCTCAATATGGAGGTGTTACATAGGTGGCTCTCTAAGACCCAATTATAGTGCTACTTCTTAAGAATATTTATGCACTCTTTTCAAGGTTTGAATAGAGCCCTATATTCCAACTTGAATATGGTCAAGGGGATGATTTTGGCGATGCACATCATGGTAGCATGTGGAAGAACATAGTGATATTATCATTTGGATTTGGGGACTTATCCTGATGTAAGGTATCATAACACACCTTCGTCGCCATTGTTGCATTGTCCAAGACCTCCCATTCTTGCTAAAAATGAAATGGAATAGGATAGAGACCTATGCCCGAGTATTTCAGGTGGCCAAACATACCACATTATCAGGAAGAGTAACAAAGTGGCAAAGGTCTATGGAGATTCACTAAAACAAGTTTGGAAAGGATTCAGAAGATGCACAGCCTAGCGAAGAAGGTTAGAACACAAAAATATCCCACATCGATGTTATGATGGGGGTCTTTAGTACATAAGAATACTTTATCACTCTATAGCTTGTAACCACCCATCAAGTGGTTAAGAAGCTTCTGTCAGCAATTTGAGTTATACTAGTCACTGCACATCATTCTAGGGTCATTAGTTAATTTTTAAATAATTATCATGATGCCTAAAATAACATTAGTCACACCTTTCCATGATATATACAAAAAAATAATCTCTCCCTTCCTCGAGTAAATTTAAAGTTACAGAGGTATGTGATCAATATAACTCTATTCGAAACATAAAGGGGTGAGTTCTAAATGACCATCATATCTTCATTATTCATAATAAATACATAAAAAAGGATTAATATTAAAAGTAGAAGTAGAGTTAAGAAATAAAAACTTTTGACCTCTAAAATTGCAAGAGTTTCCAACTTCCTGTCCTCTTAAGCCTAGCAGTCCTTGCTTCGTATGTCACTCTACCAATATTGTGATCAAAATTTTCTACCAATTAATGTTGTTTGGTTTTTTATTCACCAAAGGGTGAAGATAATAATCCCTAAGCACAAGTTCCCCTATTGATACTTGTTCCAGATCTCCCTTTTTTTAACCCATTGTGGCTATTTATAGCATTCAAGGGTGCCTTCTCTAATGATGAAGGGTAGTCTAGGTAATGACTTGTTGGAGAGGTCATGAGGATGATGATGTAGGCAGTTTAGTGGCATAGTATTTTTTCTGCATCTTGGAGGACATGATGCACATCAAAGGGTAGCCAATAGTGCTTTGGAGGACTCTTGAATGACCAATATTATTTTTAAATTCTTTCTATAATATAGGGATACATATTCCTTTTCCTCATGGTCCTTAATGACATTTTAGGACCAAAATACTTTTCTCAAAGTATTTTATCACCTTATTAGTTTGCAAAGCACACTAATAATTAAATTCACATAAAAAATCCCTTTTCTATTTAAAATATATGTTATTTTTTTCTTGGATGTATTTTCAAAAATATTAAATAAATATCACTATTTTCAATACCTTGAGTATTTCAAATATTTCCTATGCCTACATTAGTTTTTCATTTCTCTTTGCCAAGCACAAGAGTTTGGGTCAAGGTGGGATGTTACAGAAGGGTAGTAATAGAGTATGTAATTCTTGAGAAGTTTTCCTCAAATTGCCTATAATAATCAATCATTCCCATGAAACTTTAAGTTTTGGACACATTCGTAGGTGCAAGCTAGCTTATTATGGCTTCAATTTTCTTTGGATCAACAACAATACATTTTACAAATATAATATACCCTAAGTACTATGCTTGTAAAACATAGAAATCACACTTATGACAACTTTCCATAAAGTTTATTCTTCCTCAACACATCTAAAACCAATCTCAAATTTTGATCATGTTATTATTTGACACAAGATTAAATCAAGATATAATCTATAAATATCAACACAAAACATCTAAATATTTCTTGAATAAACTATTCATTAGATTCATGAAGGCTATCGATGCATTTTTCAAAAAAAAAATGATAGAACCATAAATTCATAATATCCATGCCTTATATTGAAAGATTTTTTGTGAGTATCTTTCTCACGAATTCTCAACTTATGGTTTCTTGATCTCAAGTCAATTTTTGATAAAATAGTGGTATCTTTCAATTGATTATAAATATAATCAGTTCTTGATAAGGGACACTTGTTCTTGATGGTCACATTGTTCAACATCCTCTAATAAATATGTAACCTTAAGGAATCATCCTTCTTATTTACAAACAACATTTAAGCACCTTAGGGTGACACACTAGATTTAATCAAACCCTTTTTCAACAAGTATTGGAGTTGCACCATTAACTATTACAACTCAATAATGGTCATTCTATAGGGTTTTCTAGCAATAGGTTCATCTCACAATATTTATTCAATAATAAAATCAAATTCACATTAAGGTGAAATGCCTATAATATATTTTAAAAACACATCCCTAAATTCATACATATTTGGATATTTTTTAAATTATTCAAAATCTCTCTTCTTTCTCTTTCATATATTTTTACTGCATACAACATTCCATTTTTTTTAATTTCCATCTTAAGTTGCATAGTTGACATTAAATATGATCTTATCTTATTTTACATTTATAAATAGGTGTTCTTGTTGGCTAAGGCTGGTAGGAGTCTTATACCTACTTGTAAATTATCTTGTTTTGGTATAAATTTTTCAATTTTTTTAAAAAAAGATAATAAATATGGCTAGAAATACCCTTGCTTTATTTTAAGCCTTAATATTTGTTTATCTCTATTAGTATAATCCATCCACTTTCTTGGAAATTGATTAGAGCACCATAGGCTCTTAGCCAGTCCATCCCTAAATTTATATCAAAGGCATGTAGTGGTGCTACATATAAGTGCCAAAAAATTGATCCATTGGATAATGAAATCTTGGTAGTGGATATAAACATTGACTTACTAAATAGGTTTTCCCAAACCCATACTCAACTTTCCACCCTTGTACCAAAAATATAAGTTTTTTTTGCATATCACCAACAATATTAGTAGAAATGAAACTATATTTGGCTCCACAATCAATCAAAAAAATTGCATTCCTATTAAATAATTTACCATTCAAAAACATAGGAGTTTCCTGATAATTTAAGTTTTAACTTTCTATTGCCACATAAATTCGATAAGGTTGCTCTTATGCTTTGCCACTTTTCTCTTCCCATTGGGGACACTTGTTTTCATAATGAGGACATCCACAAATTAAACAATATGTCTTGGGTGCATGAGACTTCTCTTTTCTTATATCCCTTATATCCTCTTTCTATGATGGATCTCTCTATTTCTAAGGATGGGGTTTTAGACTGTCCTTTCTCTAAAAAATCTTCTTATAATTTTCCTTGTTTCCATTGTTCCTATTCTTGAACCTGGGTCCCTCTTTTGGGTTTCCTTTGCTTCTCCTATTTTTCATTAGTCCATATTGCAAATCCAACACTTTTCCTATTTCTATGTTCTTGTCACTCTTCTTCATTCAGTTCTCCATAATTAAAGAACTTACTTTTAGTGTGTTGATTTATCTCCTCCTGCCGAGCCAAATCAATACTTTTTGTAAATACTTGGGCTTGAGAAAATTTATTACAATTTGGATCTTAGTATATACACCTAAGATAAATTTTTGCACCTTCAAATGTTTCATACTCTCATATTAAAGAACATATTTCAAAATTTTGATGAATATTTCATAATAATCCTTCACAGTCAAGGTACCTTGTTAAAATGTAGAAAATGCTTCAATTTTTTCTACATAAAACTATTATATTAAGAATATTTTCTTCAATACCTTGATAAATTCATTTCATTTTAAATCCATCACTTGGGTTTGTCTACCCACTTTAAATGTATTCCAACATTCCAAGGTAGCATCTTATAGATGAAGGGTGGACCAAATAATATTTTTCCTTGGAAATATTATCCTCAATCCAAGCTTTACCCTCTTAGAATCCTCTAGCATGATTTTCTTCTTGTCTACCCTCTGAATTCCTATTATTGAACTATTAGTTAACAAGTATTTCCATAATTTTTTATTGTTTATCCATATTCTCTTGTAGCAACTTAACTACTGATATAGGGATTGTCATATCTTATTGAAATCCCCTAAACTTACAAATTTCTTCTGGGCATGAGCTACAATTTCTTCCTACATAGCTAACCTCAAATTCTTGGAATATCCTCCTCTAAAAATAGGTGTCATATCCTAGCCATAAAAATGAGCTAGGATAAGTTATAAGGTGGCATCATGAGATACTTTATCTTTATGTAATATGTGGGACTTATTACATAAGAGAGGAATTCGAATATATATGTTTTCTCAAGAGTTTGAGGAGAGCAAATGCCAAAATTCATGTAATATCAAGAGTTTCATATATCTTGATATTGGAGACAAAGAATGTAAAATGTAACTTGAATAAGCTTTGCTTTATGTATTACCTGATTTTTTTAATCAATAAACATAATTTATGTGATATTGATGTTCAATTAAAATGTGATTGAATATTAATGATATTATTGTGAATGATTTATGATCCTATGATTGAATCCTATGAGATAATTTTGATTATTTTCTAAAAACCATGAGGGTTTATTATTATTTCTATTTTAAATATCAAATATATATATTTTTAATAATTATTTTAATTTCATGTATATTTATGTATTGAAGAATCTATAAGGGTTGTCAATGGGATCATGGTTCAATGGATGAGACATATGATTAATATAGCACCAAATAAACTATATAATTTGATGTGACAAATATATTATATTTTTTTAAAGATTTAAATTTTTAAAGAAGGAAATAAAATAATATAATTAAAATAAAAATTTCAAATATTTTTTATATAATGATTCAAAATAAATGTTATTCCCATAAAAAATTTTCTTTTAATATAAATTCAACCTAAAAATAAAATGAATGGGCTTTTTTTATCTATGTAAAATTATAAATGATAGTTAGTTTTCTTTTATATTTTAAATTATATATATATAACTAATACTTAAAACTGTAATATTTATATTATTTTTAAATCATTGTATGTATTTATCTATATAATTATATTTTAAAATATTTATAATATAGTGAATTTATATTTATTTATTTTTTATTAGGGTGGAAGAAGGGGTTTTGAAAGGAGCTCCAAACCTTTTACAAGAGAGAATCTTCAAAAACCTAACAATCACACATAAGAGAAAACACACATAGGACAACCCATAAAACTAAAACACACCAAAGTACAACAGTCTACAAAGTGAGAAGGTCTACTAGGAACACACGTAACATGAACCCAAAAGAGTAAAACATCCATAAGCACCTAGTAACCAATACCAAAACACTCCAAAATAAACTTAAATACTAGCCAGAGAGTCGATTTTGCTTTTGATATCTTCCAACTAGGAGACATACTCCTCAAAGTTATGGGTTAATATCTGGTTCAATTTCATACCAAACTCAATTATGTCTTTAAGGATCAAATAAATTTGATGTAGAGCTTCTAGCGAATGATCTATCAGAATACCCCAAGTCATGTCCTTTTTAATTCTTAGTATTTTCCCCATATGACCTTGCTTTAAGTCCAAGTAAGCACTAGGAATAGGCATACCTCTATTCCTAGACTCCACATGGTCTTCATTATATTATTTTTCCTTCTATCCTAATTTTATTTTAGATCTCTAGCTAGATATTATGCATTTCCTTCTAGTGCATTTAGGAACCACCAACTTGTCAACTTAACTTTTTTGGCCTTTTTAGAAACCTCTTTTAGAAATATGATCTTTCCTAATAGAAACATTCATAGGCTTCATATGGGCATAGTCCTTTAGAACATTCAGTCCAGGTGAATCTTGTGTATCGGTCCCAAAATGGCTATCCTCCTTATTTTTCTCTCCTTGGTTTTAAAAGTCAATCACATTTGCTTTCAAGACAAAACTAGCCATTCAAAATTTCCTGAAGGACCTTTTAGAAATTAACTAACAATAATTTTTAGGAGCCTTCTCATTACACATAAGCTCTTTATTTGAATCATTAAAATCATCCTTCGAGGAACACTTCTTAATTGATCCCCACTTCTCTTTCATCTTTCCTACCATTGAATCTCTCAAGCCCAATGAATTTTACCAACAATGTCCTCCTTGGAAATAACATGTTTAAAGATAATTAAAAATAGGCCCTGGTGTAATGGAGCAAGAATATTCCCTTTCTACACATCCAAAACCAAATTTTCAATGGACCTAAAGAATAAAGTCAAAATATTTGTTTTCCTTCCTCGTCATAGAAAATTAAGGAAGGACAATTGAAAACTACGAATAATGGACACCTTCACATCTAGGGTGATGCAGTCTATAATGGGTTGTACTACTCTTCTCCATGGCATCGAAATTAGATACCTAGCCACTTTGTTCTCCTCCCAATGTGAAGTGAATTTATATTTATGTTTAAATAAGCTTATTACATTTTCACGATCAACTTTAATCAAAATATTAGATGTACAAAAATAAAAGATCTTATCAATTATAAATTTTTTAATTAAAATTAAAGAAAAATATGTGATTAATAAAATAGTAAAAAAATTACTAAAAACATTGAAGTAGTTATTTAGGATAAAGTTGTTATATTAAAAATGTGTAATTCTTTAGCCTTTATTAAATGAAAACCATATCTTTATGATACTAAACAAACATGCATGAAGATAATGGTGATTTTATAATCTATAGTTTGGTTATGTGATCAAGTACTAGTAATAAATATGCCTAAACACACTAGATGTTTACATTTTATGTATTAAATAGTTATATGTTAAATTTGATGACTAGATAGTTACATTCATAAAAACTAGACAAGGTTTATTTTGTAAAACACTTCAAGTTTTACGTTATCCTACTATAGTTTGTAAAATATTTAATTTTTCAAACTATATTACATTTATATTCATAATTATGTATTGATGTATTACATCAAACTTTTATTTTTAAATTAAACATTATTTTACACAAAATTGACAAATATTTAATTATGTTATGCACATAAAGATTGAATAATTTATTAAAATATTGATTAACAAGTTATCTATAATGTTGTAATTTGGTTACTTTTAAACTACAAAAATTCATCCCTACCTCTTAAATTATATTTATGGAACAAATTTTATAAACCTTAATATTTTAAACATAATAAACTATCAATTTCTCTCCATAAAAAAATCTATATATTATTTTAAATATATAAAATTTAATTCACATATAAAAAATTTATAAATTTAATTATTTTAAATTATTATTTAATTTTTTTTAAACAATGTTTAATTTTTTATTTTTTATAATAATGTAGAAGGGGTTTTGAAAGGACCCCGAACCTTTTACAAGAGGATTTTGAGAAGGATCCCCAAACCTAAACAAGGACAAAAGATAGGTAGGCTCCCCTAGGGAGAAAAAAACCTACAAAACCTACAACCAACATCTCCATGTTGAAGAACCACCAACCAAAAGAAATCCCACAAAAAAAAGAATTCAAATTGGGTGTTCACCAGCCCAAAAAATCAACACTCCTGGTCAACGAGAAGAAAAGCAGAGAAACTAGGTATCAAGTTTTAAATTAGAAAACTAAAAATCCTACCCAAATCAAAATTCCTACCCAACAAGGATACCAGAGCCAAACCAGGGTTTTGGAAAGAATACAAAATCAAACATAGGGGTTTTGTAGAGAACCTAGAAACTCGATTAGCGTTTATATATGTATTAAAATTTTGAAAAATTTAGTATTTTTAAATAGTAATGATGTAAGAAATTAATCCCTACCAAGATAGTTTTTTTCTTTTGATTGATAAAATAAATGAGGGTTTTGAAAGGAGTCCCACAACCTTTTACAAGGAAACTAGTGGGGAGTGAATTGACTAGATATCACTCACTACCCACCCTAATACCCTAAAACAAAAAATACAAAAAACAATTGGGATTTTTCCATCCTAATATCCAACACCAAAGCCCCCACAAACCACAAAGAGTGAAGTGGTAACAACCAGAACACAAGCCCAAACGGTGAGAAAAGAAACCTACATAAGATAAAAAGAAACTGACCAATGATGTCACCCTAGAATTTAGGGTTCTTAGACACATCCTTGAGATTATTCTTACTGGAATTTGGGTCAACTAGAATTTGACACAAAATATTGTTCACCTCTTTTGTGAATTCCACTACTACCTTCAGGGTTTCCAGAATTGGACATTGCTTATCGCCAACTAGCTTGATCAACTGCAAGTGGTTGCAAGTATCCATAGTGATGGGAGGAGGGATAGAATACTTCTCCAAAGGCTTAGTTTTTTTCTTTGCATGGGAATGATCATGTAATGATCCACTCATTACTCAACTCAAAACAACCCAAGAGAGAGAGACGGAGAGAATTTTTTTAAAGTGCAAAATTCATAGGCAATGGTTGCATAAGTAAGATTCATAGGATATTTAGCATCATAAGCTATTCATCATTAAATAATGTAAAAGACTACAACATACAATCATAACTGATTATAATAAAATACTTCCACTTTGAGCATTCATGTAAGATAAAAGCGTAACACATTGCATCTATATTCAAATTAAACTTATATCCATGATTTATTCTATTAATCATTTTATTGAAGTGCAAACATAAATCAAATAACTAAATCTAGAAAGCATCAAATATAATATCACAAGATGAAGATACAACACATTATATATTCTGGGAAACCCCAAACGGAAAAACCCAACTTTGAAACATTCATTTTATTTCATATGTTTAACTATATGAAAAATAATGATATAAATAAATCCCTTAACTCCTCTTTCCAAATCATATATATAAATACAAATGCATAAGAACCCCATAATTATTATATCCCCAAAATCATGAATTGCTCATTTAATTCATATTACAAAATTAATGAGGGAACCCTATAATTCCCTCAAGAATGAATTCCACATTCATTCTTCAAGATTGAAAGTCATTTTATCATTCAACCATTTTGTATAAAACAAATTTCAATAAGGGACTTCATAATCCTTTCAATAATGAACTCCCTATTTATTCTTCCACAGTTTGCTTATGAGAATGTTAGAACTTTTATAGTTTTAACATTAGCTTAGAACTTCCATAGTTCTATCATTAATCACATTTCAAGGAGAAGAGCCCATACTCTTCTCAAGAATATATCTCCTCATCTATTCTTTCCAACATAGTTCCTAACCATGAATGGCTACAACCATTCAATAAGCAATATCCTCATGAAGAATGGCAACAACCATTCAATGAACTAAGAGTATTTTGGTAAAAACCATTTAATCTACAAGCCATGAATAAATTGTTTTATTCACAAGTCAAGTTTAATGAGGGAACCCCATAATTCCCTCAAGAATGAACCCCACATTCATTCTTTCCCCAAGTTTGTTTATCTAAACCATAGAAATACTCTAATTGTTTTCATCATATTGAGAGAAGGCCATACTTCTCTCAATATTCTCACTAGATTGTAATTCAAGGAAAACCACTTTCCAAAAAAATCTAACATTTAATTCCTTCAAGAGTGTTTAACATTTCTTTTCAGTTTAAATTTTCCCAAAGGCACACTAAGAGAAACCCATTCTTATCTTAGAAATTTCTTTAATTTCTAAGATGTACCCTAAGAGAAAAAAATACTTCCCTTAGACATTCATTTAATTTTTCCACAAAACATTCCTTTAACTGGCATTCAATTTTTCACAAAATTGTCCTAGCTAACATATAATTTCTCTAGGTCTTAGGTGTAGACCAATTGGTTCGACCAAATCCTGTAAGGATGGAGGAGGTCCAAGGTTCAAATCTCAGGCCTCACTAAATTGAACACTTGTTCCTTTCCTGGTGCTTTTAGTAGCATAAAATGTTTTAAATGATTGTGGCATGATAGTTATAGGGGTAAACTATGCAGAGAACTATGTGGTGGCTTTCAAGGAAGACATCACAAAATACTGTGGTGGCCATAAAATCCAGACAGCCTACCCAGACTCATGGCAGATATCGATTCCACCATGTAAATTAAAAAAAAACATACAATTTCTCCACAAAATTGTACTATAGTTAACTTACTGTTTCCCAAAAAAATTATCCTATAGTTCACCTATAATTTATCCTCAAAATTTACCTATAGTTAACCTACAATTTCTCCACAAAATTATCCTATAATTCTCCTACAATTTCTCTGTAAAATTTTCCTATAGTTAGCATACAATTTCTCCACAAAATTGTCTAGTAATTAACCTACAATTTATCTACAAAATTGTACCTAATTATGCATTCAATTATATCACTTATCTTGGATGTCTTAGAGAGTTCAAATATATTCTAAGGCAAAATATAATTTTGACAAAATATAAAGTGCTTTAACAAGAATATAAATTCTCAAAATATTAAGGTTTAATTCACCAAAGGGTTTATAAGGTCAAATGAACTAGCTTCAAATTAAATAATCAACTAATTTCAACCAATCAACCATGCACAGTGTTGATCCATAGTGCTCAAGCCTCTGCCAGGTTGTGGCTACCATGACTAGCCTCTAGCCTCCATGGCTATCCTAATCACTGTCTAGTGGTCATGCTAAAGGTATCCTCCTCTATATTAAAGCCTCATATAAATACCATGAGCTACTTAAAGTGGTTTTTAATACTAATGTGCCCTACAACTGGTGTAGTCGATCAACCAATCATAGGTGACCAATAATTACATGCATCCACATGGAAAGATAACATAGGTGAGTCAATTGGTGGGTTTAACACTAAAACCAACCAACCGATTCTAGTCAAGTGACTTTGCACCCTCAACCAACATGAAGTGCACCCCTACTTGGTGATCACATTGACCACCGAGTGGTAGTCACATCCATAAGGGGCACCAATCCCTTATGAACCACGAATACTTCCTTGCATAGGCAATATGGGATATTACATCCCATGAAAGATAAATGTGATATAACTACATGCAATCGACATCTACAGATACCAAATTCTAGTCATTTGCACTAGAATTACTATTCATCTTCCAATATTCACTATTCATTATTCACTATAGAATGAACTTCATGTTCATCCTCCTACATGCAATCAACATCTACAGACACCAAATTTTAGTCATTTGCACTAGAATTACTATTAATCTTCCACTACTCACTATTCATTATAGAATGAACTCCATGTTCATCCTCGTGCATGCAATTGACATCTACAAACACTAAATTCTTGTCATTTGCACTAGAAGTACTATTCATCTTCCACTATTCACTATTTACTATTCACTATTCATTATCCATTATAGAATGAACTCCACGTTCATTTTCCTAAAGATAACCTTTACCTTTTAATCGACACTCAAGGAACATCTTTCCTCCAAGATTCTAATGTATTCTTCCATCCAAAAAATATGCATAACAACTCCAAATTATCCAAAATGAAATATACTATCTCTCATATATTTCAATTCTAATCCATATAAAAAGAAACATATTGTCTATATATTTCAAGTCCAATTTATCTAAAATAATATACAATATCCACCAGGGTTATGCACAATGGCGAATATTCACAAATTGGGTGAATATCAAAATTTTTAAAATTGGAAATTTGCGAAAATGAGGACCCTTGATGTCGGCCCATTTGCCTAAAATTTTTAGGACCAATTTTTTCTTAGGGTCAATTCGCCATAATATATATCCAAACATAGGTATATTTGTACTTTTTGGAAAGCTCTTTTCAATTATGGTCTAATGGTGGCATTTTCATGCACTTATAAGATGATTTAATAGGTCAAAAGTAGCCCCAAATATGACCTTAAATTTTAGGGCTTCAAATACCCCAAATTTTGGTATGAAGATGCTCAATTTGATTTTCTTAGGATTCTCCATGATTCACCTTGATTTTGATTAGGATTCACCTTTTTTTTACAAGTACATTTTGAGTCCAACCCCTTATGCATAACCCTGATATCCACTATTATATTTCAAGCCTACTCTAACTAAAATGAAATACAATATCCACCATTATATTTCAAGTCGACTTTAACCAAAATGAAATACAATATCCACTATTATATTTCAACTTCATTCTAACTAATAATGAAATATAATATCCACTACTACATTTTAAATTTATTCTATTAAATTGAAACAATCATTTATTTCCAAAGTATAATAAAATCTCCTTCAATAAAAAAGGCAAATAAGGTGGTATGATCCTACCTTGAACTCCAATGTTCATTCCATTCAATATTCCAATATCTACACTTTGGATAATTCCTTCTAGCCTCCTAGCCTTATCCTCATGCTAGCCTCCTAGAATACTTCTAATACTCCCAAGGTTGTCTTGCTAAATGTCTCTATCAGAATACAAACTTTTCCTACACTCATTGCTCTCATAAAGCTTTTTGGTTTCTAATCCACAAAAGTGGAGAGCATATTCCCTAAGCTATGGAGAAAAAATGAGGAAAATCTCCTTTTCCTAAAACTTATTGCTCTCACAAATATTTCTAGTTTCTAATCCACAAAAGTGGAGAGCATACTACCTAAGCTATAGACAAAAAATGAGGGAAATCCCCTTTTCCTAAAACTTGTTGCTCTCACAAATATTTCTAGTTTTTGATCCAAAAAAGTGAATATCATACTCCCTAATCTATGGAGAGAAAATTGAGGGAAATCCCCCTTTAGAATATCCAATATTACCTTACCTCCTCTCCTCCCAAGAGGCTCTCAATTTATAAGAAAACTCCTCCCCATGTAGAAGATATTCTCTAATAAAATAATGGTTTTTACCATGCTAGCTAGGGAAAAGGGAGAGATTTAAATATTCCCACATGGATAAGCACTATGATAATGGAGGTCCTTTCCCTATTAAAATAATACCATACCCATGCTAGGTGGAGGGAGAATAAAACAAGGGAATAATATTTTTAATTTCCACTTAAAGCATTTAATCCAAAAGGACTACTATTGAAATAGTAAGATGCCTTAATTTATTTAATATTAAATTTCCATGAGGTGGAAAGAGATTCCATTTAAAGTGTTTAATCCAAAATGACTAGTATTGAAATAGTAATATACCTTAATTTATGTAATATTTGTTAGTTTTTTATGTAAATATCACTAGGATATAGCAATCACAAGATGTAAAATAATATGAAAGAAAGTAATTCTGCTAGATGAATGAGACATACAATAAATAGAAATAATATAAATTAATACAACATAACTATGGAAGAAATGAATATTCCATTAATAAAAAATAAAGCTACTAAACTACATTGCATCCATCACCATTGGATGGTGATCCACACAGAGCTATACTACTACCTACGAAGATGCTCTAAGATACTATCCCCCCGAATCTCTATATTCATCTAACAATGAGGCTATCCTTATATAGACAAAAATAGGTTACTTGGCGAACACTCTACCTAGCTTTGCAAGGAATAAATTGCACATATAAAACTTACACATCCACACTTGTGCATTTATTACATTGCATGAAATAACTAGATAAATTCCCTCTAAAGTAATCTAATGTCCTACGTATGTACCTTGGAAGATACATTTACATGACCCAAATGATGGAATATAATCTATTTCTAACACCCCCTATGTATTACATTATTTTGGTATTGAAGACTTTTAGTCTTCAATATGGATCTTCATATTTATATTGATCTGTGTACTATTCCTCTACATTATTTGTAACATTTTCAAGAAAATAGTTAGTATTTACATTTTTTATAGAGTTTTTACTTCATAATCATTTATGGGTTCTTCCAGTTATTCAATTTCTTCTATCCTCTAAACTAGGTGACCTTTTTTGTTTATCTTCTAATATTATAGTTGAGGATAATTAGTTGATTGGTAAATTGCTATTGGTGAGGGTTCTTTATTATTGTCGTGGTTGAAACTAATTCCCATTATTCATCTGATTTCATTGGTTCCTATTTTTTGGAATGTATCTACAATGGATGATAATATGGCCTTTCTTTCTTCATATCTAACAATACCATGCATTTTATCCTCTTGTTGATGAAGCAGTATTTCCCTATGGATTATCTTTTGATGCCAATGCAGTGTTAGTCATCTCATATTTCAAAGTTTTTTCTACTTCATATTATTTTTCTACTTCATATTATTGAAGTATATTGACTAGGTCATCAAAAGAAGTATCTTTACTTAAGACATGTAAATATGTTACCAAATTTTTATAGCTATCTGGAAGTGCTCTCATGGTTACTTGAGTAATAAGTTCATCCTTGATTGTTTCTCCTAAGATCAACAAATTCCATTTAATATATGCTATCTCCCCTATTCATTTTCAATGAGTGAAGTGGAGTTTTGAGATGAAGAATAGTTACATTATTCTTTCCTTCAAATATTTTCTATAAACTTGTCCATGCATCTAAAGATGTTCTAGCTGAACTGATATAAGGTTGAATCTTATCAGTGATAACAAAGGTTATAATCATTAGATATTTTGAATAATTTTCTCCAAAATTTAGGATTTTAGTTTTACCTGTGGAAGGTCTCCGTGTTTTCCCTTTGACAATATCCCAAAATTTTTCATACACTAATATTCCTTTAACTTTATTTTTCCAAGAGAAATAATTAGGACCCTTGAGTAGTTGAGATTCTAATAGGAAGAATTTATTTGATGTCATTTAGATCTTCCTAATATCAAACCTTAGATTTGTTGGATTTCTTATGTCTCCCTAATGTGTTTGGAGTATGATATAGTGCTTTTGTAAAATATAGTTCAATTTATGGTTGATTTTTTATAGTTTTGCAAAGATCAAAAATCAAATTTTCTAACACCTTATTTATCCTAATTAGACTAAGCACTTTTCCAAAAATTTGAAGAGGTTTTAACGTTGGATTCCTTTTGTCCCTTTTTGAGAAATATTGAGACAAGAAAAATATAAATTTCCAAACTTAACAAAAAATATTTAATAACCTCTTTTTATAACCCTTAGGTTTTAATTCATAATTTCCAAAGACCTAGTTTGATGTCATAACCCTTGTCACTCCCAAATTTGGAAAATTAGAAAATTAATAAGATTTGTAAAATATTAAAGAATTTTATCCAAGTAGAACTCTTTATTTCTACTAGGTTGAGTTGTAAATATTACTTTAATTTGGTAAGTTAACCCTTATATCTTTTGCTTTCAAAATCTAAATTTCAACCTTAGCTTATAACCCTTATATCTCCAAAATTTAAAGCAATAATAAAGTGGGATTTAAACCTTACCTTTTGATTCTAATCTCCTTATTGTTTGGCACTTCCTTTGGCTGGATATAACAACAGTATTAAAGTTCCCTTGGCTATTGGAATCAATGGAGATGCTCATATTCAATGTTGGAATGTAGACACTACAAATTTAGGAAGGTTTTACCTTCAAGACTAGGAGCCTTTAATGCTCCTTATTCCTTCCTTCCATGATGTTCTTGACTAGATTTAACTACATTTTGGTATGCTATGAAATTTAGACTTCGAGCACCTTTTATGGAGGAATAATATTGAGCTTTATGACACATATCACACCCATTACGTATGAGCACTCCTCTTTTTCTTAATGTATCATTTTATTTTTCAATACCTATTGGTCACTCGTGTGGGGACTGTGGAGGATAACACATGTCACCACATCCTTGATATTCCCTATAATGTATGTGTGAGGTTTCTTAAGCATTGAGAGATAAAATCCTTATAACGTATGCACTTTAGAAGGTTGATGTCGAGCGGCATTCAAGATATCTACATGAAGTCCTTTCCTGTAATTCCTTCCAAGGAGAATATTATAACTTTTTAGATCCTTTTGTATGCCATTCCTTTGCTTTGCTACGTTTCTTAAGCAACAAGCAAACATTTCTCTTGCAGATGGATTAATGAGGTGCTATGGAGCTTTGAATGATGATTTCAATGCTTTCTTTGATAGATGATCTTCACCAAGTTTAATATCATGAATGTAGCTCCTTTTATCTTTATCTTCCATGCCTCCAATGTGTTTATTACTATGCTTCTTTGTAGTGTACATAGCCGCTTATTATGTTGTTTGTCCCACATTGGTAGAAGTAGATGCCTTCTCTTTGTAGTGTAGATGCAGTCTATCCCACATTGGTATATGTAGATACTATCCATTGGTATATGTGTACTCTTTTTATCTACATAAATGTAGCTTGACGATAGCCGCTTGCCAGATTTGTTTTTATAGGTTCATCCATCCAAGATGAGTCCTTTCAGTGGCTCCTTTTGCTTGGGAATAACAGTGCTGACGTTTGACATTTTTTGGCTGATTTTCCCTATAGTTATTTTTCCTTTTGGGGTGCATTAAAATATGCTATTTTTATGTAAAAACCATATTAAATTACTGAAATAAAATGTACCATAAATTGTACATAAGCCTCCTTTTATGCACCTTCTTTTGCACTCCTTTTTTTGATATAAAATTCTGGTTTTATGGAATATTTTTCTCCTACAATACAAGGGTTTTGAGGCTGTATTTTATGATTAGAAACCTTCCCCTTTTTTCTTGGACACTTTGATAACAAATCCAAGCTTGGGTAATAGTAGATAGAAGCTCTTTAATTTATGTAATTTTCTGCTCTTTCTTTTCTTGCATCCAATCTTGTAATGCTTTGGATTTTAGATTCACCAAGTATCAATCTTTGAAGCTTATATTTCTATTTTTGGTTAGTTTTTTTCTTCTCCAATTTTTGGAGGATTCTAACCTATTTTTGGTGGCTTTACTTGACCACAATGTGTTGCAGATTTATGTGCTTCAATAGTATCTTTAGACACTTGATACAAATCAGATTTTATGCCCTTAAAAAGGACAAAAATTATTTCTTTTGAGAGTAGTATAATAGTGCAAAGATATCTAATAGAATTTATTTTTAATGCACTAAAAATTTCACCTTATCACTCCAATCAACTCTCAAGATAATGCACTTAATCAATTTACTGCAACTACTCAAGAATAATGTGAAATAAATCTTCAAGAGTTATTCTACAAATTCACTACAACTAATATTGCAGGGCTTAGTCTTATTTTATTTTTCCAAATTAGATGATAGGAAGTTGATAGATATAATTCTAAAATCTAATAAACTTCTAATTAATGTGATAATGAACCTTAAAAAAAACCTTTTTCTTTTTGCACTTTTGAAGACTGTAATCTACTTTTTCTTCTTGCAAATTTAATCCAAATAAGGTGCTCCAATGAATATAATAAGTAATATAATTAATGAGTTAGTTAGCACCAGTAGTTGCATACCTTTTTTTAACTTTTGTAGCTCCTTTTGTTGCTTTTGTAGAGGATGTGGATCTTGGTGTATAAGATCACCAAGTTCCAACTTCAAATAGGATCTTGCAATTTTTTTTAGACTGTCTTGAACAACTTCTTCTTCACCAAATTATGGTCTCGAAATTTCTTTCACAAGCCTAATATTTGGTTGTTTTTTCTCATCTTGTGGTATCCTCCTTATGTTGTAGATTTGGAGAAGTCTCTATCTTTGAAGCGATGCCTTCTTGCTGTGAAATGTAATATTCAAATCTCCTAGATTTGATAAGCTTCTTATGTCTTCAAGTCTTCTTGTTGAATTTTGACTTCAATAAAGATCTTCTTCTCAAGATTTTGAATGTCTTGAGGTCTTCACTAGATTCTTCTTCTCAGATTTGGCACTTCTTATCAAATTCTCCTTCTCAAATTTGGCACTCATTGCCAAATTCTCCTTCTCTTAGGCTTATTATCGGATGGTGACAATTGTCCCAATTCCTTCACTATTAGGGACTTCTCCCTGGTAGTGGATTTCTCTAGTGAGTTCTCCTTTTATGATTTCTTTAGTAAGGCTCTCCTAGCCTCTTTTGGATGCTCAATGAGACCTTCCTAATGTCTTTGATCTTACAGCTTCTCTTGGCCTTTCCTTGAGACCTCTTCAACCTTCTTCTCTTGGAAGTGTTGGTGGTTATATATTTTTCTATATATCTGATTCTACTACTTATGTATTTTAGAAAGACTCTCCTAGTCCTTCTTCTTATTCTAAGTCTAGAAATCCTTCAATGAGATCTCCTAATATATTTTAATTTAGGTGTTGAATTGAATATGAATAATATAATCTTCCTAAATTTATTGTAGGAAGTCTCCCAACTCAATGAATCTTCTTTCCTTGCAATAAAAATATTAGTACTGAGATATTAATCTTCTTCTGAATTAGATATTATTTTTGAACTATTCTTCAGTATTAAGGCTTCTATGGCCTTTCTTAGTATCTAGGCTTTTCTAACCTTTTATTTTTTTGATCGATTAAAGATATTAAGATTTATATTTCATACGGGTTTTAACAAGACCCCAAAACCTACTTACAACATGGCCACAAATTCCAAAAAACTAGAGAAAATCAGAACAAAGTGATATCCTTCAAAAATTTCATACAAAAAGGTTGTCCTCAGTAGATAAAAAAAACAAGTCTTGGCAAAAAAGATATAGGTAAGCCTTGAAAAACCACAAAGGGCAAAAACTAGCAAAAAACAATATTAGTAGCCTTCCAGAAAGGTCTAGGAATAGTTAACCTTCCATGCCATGGTTGGCAACAACATATTGAAGTCCAACATTTAAGGTATCCATGTCATCAATAATGTATTTAGCAGGGACGTCCTCAAGATTGATGGCAACCTTATTCAAATTTTCCGTAGGAGCACCTCCCACGCCTTCAGAATATGTCTTCCTAAAAAACCATAAATTGAGGGTATTATGCTAGTCAAATAACTGGGTAATGCAATTTGTCACAATTTTGATGATAAATATTTGCATGTAGAGATTAGGATTTTCCTTGTCCTTCTCATTTGAATCAATGACTAGTGATTTTTTTTGCATAGCTTTGTTCTTCAATCACACATAGGAGTGAACTAGTTTTTATTCAGGCTCACTTTCAGGTTCAGTTGAGGCACTTATCGTTCTCTTCCTTAATTGGTGGGCATCTTCAAAAATATTTTGATTTTCGACGGAAAACCATGGAGTGTAAGAGGATTGAGGTATGGTTTGAGAGGATATGGGTTTCATGGGACTCTATTTGGGTTTGGGAGGAGGAGTCACAACAATACCCTCAAGACAGTGAATTAATCAATGTTTAAACATAACATTAAAAAGGCCATAGTGAGTGGGTAATTCTGACCCATTTTTCTCCCTACAATACTCAATGGTATAACTAATAGAATTAAACAAAAATTGAGGTATATTGACTACACTTACATCATGAAAGTGGTTATAAAAGGAGAAATAAAAACTACAGAGGGGCTTATCTAGATCATCAATAGTTATATACTCCATAATAGGCTTAAGGATGCTCCCCCATGGAAATGGTAGCTCATCACGCTGCATACCCAAATGAGCCCTTCTATAGAGCTCCTTGTCCTTGACATCCTTCAATTCGACATCCCAATTGTGCTTCTCTCTCTTGATGGATCGACATTTAGGTTACTATCTAGTTATTTAAACAAACATTTTGATGTCGAATACATACATCTTGTTGTGGATTGTGACCCTACCATTGTCCCACATCTCCATGAAAACCAGTGTAACTTTAGGGTCCTCCCATTCAAACTTATGGAAAAACAAGAGGAAAACATTACCTGCAAGGATTCTCTCAAAAATGGAATCCACACAGACCTTGGATGGCTCAAAAAAACACATGATGTCCACACAAAGACAATACAACTTTTGGATAAACAGTTGAAAGGCACAACAATGGAGGGCTTCCAAAATTTTGGCATTATAAAAAGAAACAACCAGGAAGGTAAAAGCAACAACAAACCAATGGTAATTTTGACAAGGGTACCACAAAGAATGGTGATGAGTAAAATTACATGCCCCAAGGCAGTCTTGGCAAACACGAGAATTCCAATCGTCAAAGGGGATCATGTGAGAATCTGAACCCAAATCCCACAAGAGGGACATACCAAGGTGGTACAACAAAACACGAGGTGAGCCATGTAGAAGGGTGATGATGTGGATGGAAGAGGTGGAAATATGGAAAGGGGTAAGAAAACTAGGAAGGATTATGATGGTGAAGAGGCGGTAAAGAGCAAAGGTTGTGGATTGGGGATTACAAAAAAGGGGACTTTTGAGACTAGAAAGGATAGTGAAGGCTCTACATTGAAATATGGACAATCGACATTCCATTTCGAGATGGGTGAGGATAGCAAGGGATCTACCTTGAGAGATGGAAACCCAACATCCAAGGTTGACAAGCCCAAGTAACACGTGATGCCCAAAAACCAAGATAGCACGAGGATGAAAGAAATGAAAATTAAGACACGCTAGCATGAGAGTCATCTAGGAGATGGCTTACTTGCTCCACATTAGCATAAATTATGTCTGAATTTGTAGCTTCCTCATAAATAAATTGAGTTAGAAACTAAGAGAAATCAGTGGTCCAAGTCATCAATTTAGTAATCCGAGTTCCAAAATTTGCTAAAACATTAGCAGTTTTGTTGTTCTTCTTGAAAGTATGCTAGAATATTATGTCCTAAAAATTTTACTAATATTTTTGGCTTCTTTGATGCAGTTCCTTATTTTCCAAGAAGGGACTTTAGAGTTTTTAAGGTAATTAATGGTAGTGAGGGAATCACCCTCAACCAGAATTCTATCAGTCAAGTCTTTGGACAACATCAATCCACACCATAGAGCATGAGCTTAGGCAGCTTGATTCGACTGAATCCCTAAAAATTTAGCAAAATCAAGGATGACCTTGCCTTGATTATCTCTAAGGATACCACTCACTCTTAATCGACTAGGTTTACCTTTTGCAGCACCATCAATGTTCAGTTTGAGCCATCCTAAAGTAGGAGGAATCCAAGATGATTGAATCCTATTGGAGATAGGACAAGACTGAGAATTTCTCACAATAGGGAAATTAAGAACCTAACCCAAATAAAATTCAAATATGGAAGCAGGATGAGAAGGTAAGGGACAAAGGGTAGAATTTTCAATAGCAAACAAGAGGATCTTATTCAATATGAAATAAATTATTTGACTAGAATTAGAAAACACTCTACGATTTCTCTCCAACCAAATTTACCACATGAAATTATGAAGACAAAACTGCCACAACATTTTGAGATGAATATTCCTAAAAGGGTTGGGCCATTGAGTAAAGATATCAGGAATAGAGTAAGGTTCAACCCAAGAAATGTGGAAACACTCGAATAATCTATTGAGAATGGAAGAGGCAAAGGGACAATCAAGGAAAATGTGATGGGGGGATTCCCAATCAGAAAGACATAGAAAACATCTATTGGGGATGGGTAAGCCTCTTTTCAAAATATTATCAATAGTAAGTATTTTCTCCTAGATGGCAACCCAAGTGAAGGAAGCAATTTTAGGAATCAACAACTTGATCCACACAAGATTAAACAGAATTAAAGATTCCTCATGAGGTAAGAGAAGTTGATAAGTAGTATTAATAGAAAATTCTCTAAATTTAGTAGGTTCCCAAACCAATTGATCATTAGGATTCAGATTCCTATAGGGAATGATGGTAGATCTGAGGAGAAACTACAATTCTCTTGCTTCCTTAGGATGAGTAGGAGAGAAGAGATATTTCCAAGTTTTCCTACCATCTTGAGAGTAGATAAAATTTGAAAATTTAGATCCAAAGGAAATATCAGTATATCCTTTAAGGACAACCAATTTAGGAATGTTTATGAGTGGTTCATTGAGAAGCCATTTGTCCTGCCAGAAGTTGATTTGATGTCCATCACCCAATCTCCATCGAAGGCCTTGTTTGACAAGAGATCTGACTTGCAGAATGGATTTCCAAAAGCAAGACCCCCTTGGGGACATAGCAACATTGAAAAAATCATTGCCCTGCATGTATTTGCAATAGATGATAGAAATCCACTCAGATTCATCCTTTGAGATTAATCTCCAAGCCTACTTAGCAAGAAGGGTTGAGTTGAAAAGGTGAATCCTTATGAGGCCAAATCTACTATAATGTTTTGTCCTGCAGACTTTAGACCTTGACCACAAAAATTTCTTCTGAATCTACTCAATTTTGTGATAGGCCTCTGCTAGAACCTTGAAGACAAACATGAAATAGATAGGAATTCTCTGCAGAGAAGCATGTGTTAGGGTAACTTTACCAGCTTGGGACAAAATATTACCTTTCCAACCTACTAATTTCTTTTGTAACCTTTCAATTACGTTATTCCACATTGAAGCATCAGGTTGTCCCAAAAATAAAGGAAGCCCTAAATAAGTAGCAGGAAAAGAAGATATAGGGCATTCAAGGATGGCATAAATTTTGTATTGTCTCTGAATGGGCGTATTTAGAAAATATATTTTGCTTTTATGAAAATTGATCTTTTTTCTAGTAGCATCTTCATATAACAATAATATATGTTTGATAACTTTAGCTTCAAAAATAGATTCTTTGGAAGAGATGATTGTGTCCCCCACAAATTGTTGATGAGAAAATGGTTTGGTCTGAGAGGCTGTTGTTATTCCTGAAATAAGATTGAGGTTACAAAATATTTTTAAGGTTCTTCCTAGAGATTTAGCAACAATTATAAATAACAAGTGAGATATGGGATATCCTTGGTGGATGCCTCTATTAATTGGAAAATAATCAGTAGTGGATCCATTAACAAGAACTGAAAAACACGGAGTGGAAATGCATCCTTTGATTAAATCAATCCAGTTAGATTGAAAACCAAATTTTAGAAGGATTGACACCAAGAAATCCCAATTTAGTCTATCATAAGTTTTATTCATGTCTAATTTCAACACAAAGGAAGGTTTTTTGGACATATGAATAGAATGAAGGGCTTCATGGACAATAATGACTCCGTCAAGAATGGATCTACCATGAACTAAAATTCCCTGACAAGGATCAATAATGGATGTAAGGATTTCTCTCAATCTGCTAGCAACAAATTTTGTGAGGATTTTATAGACCACATTACACAAGTTGATAGGTCAAAAATCAGTCATGGATTTGGCATTGGAATTCTTTGGGATGAGGGCGATAAAGGTTGAATTGAAACCACAGGGGATAGATTTTGTAGCTTGAAATTCTCTGATGGTAGAACAAACATCATGGCCCACTATATCCCAAAAGGTTTGAAAAAACCGAGGAGGAAATCCATCAGGGCTAGGGTCTTTTTCAAGATGCATTAAAAATAGAGCTAAGTGAATATCCTCATCGGTAAAAGGGGCTAAGAGTTTGGAATTAGCATCATTTGAGACCAAATTGGGAATATGATAAAGCATAGAATTGAGAGCAATATTAGAGGGTGCCCTGCTCTCCCTAAGGAGTTTGGTGAAATAAGAGACAACCTCATTTCTGATTTCCTGTATATCAGAGGTAGTGGACCCATCACTTTTTGTTAGTTCTTTAATTCTATTGTGACTTTTGTTTCGCATGGTGGAAGCATGAAAAAACCTAGTGTTCAAATATCCTTCTTTAAGCCATAATTATTTGGTTTTTAGCCTTTTCAATATCAAGGCTTCTATGGCCTTTTTTGTATCAAGATTTCTATGGCCTTTTCAATATCAAGACTTCTATGGCCTCTTCTTCAAGGCTTCTATGGTATTTTCTTCAACTATGAAGTTCTTCAATCTAGAAATAGAGATCTTCAATTTCCTAACTTCACCATGGCTCTTCTCCAGAATTCTTCCTTTGTAGTGTTCTTCTCTTGCACAAGGAATGAATCCTTTGATAATTAATCATATGCAATAAAATAAACTTTGGAAAATAGTTAGAAAGTTCTAGATATCCTTGATGATCTTCACTAGATGATCTATCAATCTAGTGGATTTAATGTTGAGACCTGGTCTTCATGATTTTTTTCTACAACTCTATGGAAAGACTCTAGTCAAGTGCAATCTCAGTATTTCTAGAACTGAGATTTCTTTTATTCCACACTTGTGACTTTTCCTAATTCTACCACCTAGATTATTTTGAGAGTTTTGACAATGGATGTTCCAATAGTGCATCAGGTTGACAAAAAAACTTAGGCTTAATAATGATGGTGGTTTTCCTATAGATATACACAGACTAGATCTACCATGGATCTGATACCACTATTAGCTTTTTATGTAAAGAGCACTGAGAGATAACAATCACAAGATGCATAATAATATGAAAGAAATTAAATATGTTAGATGGCTGAGACATGCAATAAATAGAAATGATATAAATTAATACAATGTAGCTATGGAAGAAATGAACACTCCATTAATAAAGCTATTGAACTACATTTCATCCATCACCATTGGATGGTGATCGACATAGAACTACACTACTGTCTACAAAGATGCTCTAAGCTACTATATCCCTAACTCTCTATATTTATATAACAATGAGACCTTCCTTATATAGGCAAAATTAGATTACTTGGCCAACACTCTACCTAGCTATGCAAGGGACAACTTGCACATATACAACTTGCACATTGATACTTGTGCATTTACTACATTGCATGAAGTATCTACATAAATTCCCCCTAAAGTAATATAATTTCCTAAGTATGTACCTTGGAAGATACATTTACATGAACCAAATGATGGAATATAATCTAATTTCTAACAATATTAAATTCCTATGAGGTGTAAAGAGATTCCATTTAAAGCATCTAATCTAAAAGTACTACTATTGAAATAGTAATATGCTTTAATTTATTTAATATTAAATTCCCATGAAGTGGAAAGAGATTCCACTTAAAGCATCTAATCCAAAAGGGCCACTATTGAAATAGTAAGACACTTTTAATTTATTTAATATTAAATTCCCATTAGCAAAGATGCTCTTCCTCCTCCCTTCATTTGGAGGAGGGGTCAATTTGGTAAACTATTATTTAATTCCTAAGGGGAGATGCCAAATTCTCTACCCTTGAATTAAAAATAGGGATTTAATAGGCATGGTTAGGGTCTTTGTCATAGCACAATCCCTTATGAAAATCAACTAAACCCTCTTCTTAATGCTAAACATTATTAATAAGTTAAGCTAATTATTCTATCATAGTTGCTTTATTTAATACCAAAACTTATATTGACTTGGTATTTATGCAAATCAGGTATTAATTTATCCTCCATACCAATTAATACGTTTTTTTTAAATCCAATGATTTATTTAATATCAAAACTAATATTAAATTTTAGCTTGGTATTAATGCAAATCAATTATTAATTGATCCTCGATATCAATTAATACCTTTTTGAAAATCCATTTTATGTGAGTTATGATATACTACCCCCTTGGACTAAACACAGTCCTCTATATTTATCACAACACAAAACCTAGATAATTCATAAAAATAGTGAAATAAACATTAAAATTTCACGGAACAGCTTGAGCTATTATCATTTTTTCTTTTTCCAGCATCTCATTCCCAACTATAAGCAACATCTTCTACCTACGAGAGTACCTGGTCCTGCAAGTATACAAAATATTAGTAGTACCATATTCTTCAAAGAAATAAATTAAACATCAATATTGCAAAATACTAAGCATTGAAACCTCAATCAATACATAGTCAATCTCATATAGAGTCCTGCAATAATAGATATTACAATTCATAAGGAAAATGTAATTTCAACTCATCAAAATGCATCAAACAAAGCATTTATTCACTTAGATATGTCCTCCACTTTTTCTAAGTGGTACATAATTTAGCTTAAAGAGAGGATCCCATACTCCTCTCTAGAATAGATTCCCCATCTATTCCCTTCCATTAAGAATGTTCAATACTTAACTAAGAATAGATTCTACATCTATTCCACACAAACTAAGAATAGATTCTACTGTAGACACCAAAATAGTACCAACCCTATTATGTGGCTACAAGCACCGACCATACATACCCCCTAGGGCAGCCTCCAGAGGTTAAACAGTGGTCCTAACCACTCCCAAATTAGTTTTGGAAGGTCAGAGGTCAATTTGGCACCTTTTAAGCACTTTGCTCCCTATTCGTCCCACCCTGGGATGATTAGAATCCTATTTTTCCCACCCTAGGATGATTAGAATCCTATTCATCCCACCCCGGGATGATTAGCAGCAATCATCCTAGGGTGGGACGATTAGCAGGTTTGACTGGCAAAAAGTCAAGCCTTGACAGATCTGCCACTCAACTTCACCTTCATTGCATGCAATTGCGAGGAACAGTTTCAAATCTAATAGAGGGACTTCATTCAAGCATGCCTTAATAATGGAGGCCCTAAATAATGGAGGAATATTCTATCCCCCAAGAAAGGCATGGTGAGCCAAGTGGTGCCCTCACATGCGCATTCAAAGGAGACCCTTGAGGTCTATAAAAGGGTGAGCCTCCTCACCCCAAAAAAGGATAGATCTGGAGAATTTGGATTAAGGGAGTGTTTTCAAATTGTACCCCCATTCCCTTTTGTGTTTCCTACATCCATAATTTCTTTGTTCAAGTTTCATGTTATTCTGACTTGATTTGACTGTGTTTTTATCATTTTATGCGTTTACTAGCATATAGGGAGTGCTTTCAGATATAGGACAATATGGGAAGAATCTACCAAATATGACATTCCGGGTTGTCCCAAAATGCCCCTTTTAGCCTAACCCCAAGTTTATAGGAATTTTGGAGGCCTCTGGACAGGGCATTTGCAAGGTCGCTTTTGCATGTTTTGTGACAATCCTAATCATCCCACCCCGGAGCGATTAGAAATCCATGCATGATTTCCTAACTATTCTTTTTGCAATGTGTCCCTGATGATTTTTGTATGCTTCTATAAAATTTGTAATTAATTATGACATGTTATGACCATGATTTTGCTATTTTATGTATTCACTAGCCGGAGGCCCTGGGGATTGCATGTTTTCCCTCTATCCACATATACTATTAAATATTTGCTATTTATCTGAGCATAGAATATCACCACCAAGAACATAAAAGGGGCAGAAAGGAACAATGAACACATGGAAACAAGCGGCCGCAACATTTGGCCCTCCCATTTCCAATGTGGGCATGCATAAGACACTGGAAGTGTATCATCCATTGATGTAACGAACTGTATCAAACGTTCTGAGACCTAGAAGGGGGGAATATTGTAACTAGATTTAAAATAAACATTAATAAAAGAGGCCTCACTTTTATTTTTTTTCTAACATCTCGCGTCTTTCCTTCATGCATTGCTTTTCTCGCATTCGTAGGACTTAGCATTTGTGTATCAATTTTTGTTTGCACCATCGTATCTGGTATGCCATCACTCCGCATTCAGATTTTAGTGGTGATCATGGTGGGACCCTATACCCTACTATTAATATCTGGTTTTTGAGCCAATTTTTGTGGATTCTTTGCAGGTGTTACTCATTCGGGCGTTGGACTGCTACTCGTGCCACCCTATGATGAATACAGAACTAGAATTCATGCCACCCTGGGACGAATATGTATTCGTACTACCCTGTGATGAATACAGACCTACTATTCATCACACCCAGGGATTATTAGAGCTCTGTGTAGTTTTTGAGCAGAAACTCATAGGCATATGTTTTGGATAGAGAAGAGGTAGGTTTTCTAAACATCCTCTATGTTTTTATGTTTTCTGTTTCTACAGATTTCTATTTTCTTTGTTTTCTTGCAATAAAAAAAAAAACATAGAGTAAATTACATGGAAGGAACCTAATTAGGAATGCATTCTTCTCTGGTTTGCTTGCATGATACTTGCACCAATGGCAAGTCCTCATCATAGGTTTTAGTTCTAGTTAGGATTGGTAATTTCCTTTTGCTACTAGTGATTTCTGAAAGATAAAACGTACTCCAAAGAATTGCATTAGTGAAAATCATCTTTTGCTGTATGTTTTATTTTTATATATGATTAAAAGGAACCACACACACTACCTAATAATATTAACATCAAGGAGTTGGTATTAATACCCCAAAACTTGATCAAGACCAACGGTGGATTTCATCACCACCTTGGCTTCCATTTTGCATACATACCCCCCGATCACGACTATTGCTAGACATAAATCCTGATGAAAACTGACCAAGTATAATGGGGGTGATTCCCCATGTAGGAGGATGTATTCTATGGTAGGTGTCAAAAATAGAGTGATCCCCATTTTGTACCACCTATGTTCCATGTACTGTTCTGCTATCGCATACCAATAGTCTCCCTCACGTAAGAGCAGGTATATTGAGAGGTTCGGTATAACGACCTGGCAATGGTATATTGAATGGATGACCATTTTGGAGATATAGGAGCCCTCATTATGGATGGATAACAAAGTTATCTTTACAAGCTTTACATAACAAAAATCAAACACACCAAACCAGATTTAGGGCACACATTTAATTTGTAAACAAGATAATCATCTCTTTGTTTGTGTGGTCCTCGTTTGTTTGGTGTAGCATAAAAAATTGTAAAGGAGATAAAAATATACGTATCTTTATAGAAATACCACCACCATGGTGTATACCCATAGCCAAGACCAATCATGAGCAAAAGTTGCGGAAAGTGTACAAGGAGGCACAAGTCACCTCTGTTATAGTCCCAAGGACTTGGTTATATCACCTTGGCAGCCTGATCCACAACATGGTCCACACTATGCCACTACAAAAAAATACTATAGAGGCACCCATTTGAGTGGCACTCCCATTCAACACAGACCCTCATAGGAGGAATACATACACGGGAAGGCCCCCTTAGACACTCATTATGAGTGGCCACTGCGCGATGAAGCGCTAGAGCAGCATAGGGTTCATAAGGAGGGACCACATGATTATATCATTCCTCCTCTACCCCTCATTATGGTTAGAACTAATAGGCCAAATCTAGAGCACAAGGCTCTTCAGAAAGGGCAAGCCAACTCCACCTGTCCCTTTCACATGTACAAAATGGAGCATGAGGAAAACCAATATATTCCTCAAGAGCAATACATCGTGCGAGAGCAATGCGCCTCCGCACCTACTAATTATCAAGATCACCTATTGAGGCCAGAGCCTCGGGTGAATGCTGCTAACATCGATAGAGGAAAGTGACCTATAGAGATCTCATATCACCATGACCAAGATAGATATATAGGGGAGGCATCTAGGCCTCATAGACATAAGACGGTGAAACAAATTGACTTGGCCTTTGCCAAACATGCCGCTCACCAAGCGCAAATCACATAGCTTAGGAAAGATCATGAGTAGTTAGAGTAACTGTATCATCTTAACAAAGAGCGCATTCAATGCCAGACAGATGAGTTGCTCCATAACATTGTGCATGAGAGGATTCCAACCCCTCGCACGCATAGGATAGAAATTTATGAGAGGCACAACCCCTTAGTACGAGACAGGTCTCCATGACCTTATCAAGTGTTGCCTGCAAGACCTCCTAGACCTGAGTGGGAGGCCACCCCTAGAACCAATGACGAGCGTCTTTCGTGGGCACCCATCCATGTTTATAGGACATGCCTAGAAACTCCTCAAGAAGCCTATGAGGAATTTAAGTGAGAATAAGAGTGGGTCAAAATGCCCTACCAAGGCAAGGGGCGCTACCCAGCTACCCCTCCATAGGCCTCAAGTTCCTCGCAACTCGTAACAGGAACAAAATAAATAAGAGGAGATTAAATCCTTTGATGCATACAAAGCATTGCTAGAGTGCTTAGAGTCTATGGAGACCAAGACTTCAGGGCCCCAAAAGCCCACCTTATGCCAACTCTATAGTCACATTGTGCATCCTTCAGTTTCGGCACCCCCATACCCCGACCACTTCAAAATGCCTCAGTTGGCAATTTTTAGAGGGGATGACGATGCCCAAGAGCACGTAACAAGGTTCTTGAGTCAATGCTTTGGAATTCAGGACAATGATGCATTGCTTCTAAGAACATTTATAACCACATTTGTAGGTCCTACCTCAGACTAGTTTACCTAATTGTCAAAGCATAGCATCAACAATCTAGACCAGCTAGCGGATGTGTTCCTTGAACGTTTTGCCTTCAACACCAAGAAGAAGGCATCCTTAAGTGACCTATCTAGCCTTAAGTAGTATGATGATGAGACCATAGCCACTTATGGGAATTAGTGGAGGACATTGCTTTCAAAGCTACCCTACCTCCCTCCCATGGTTGACATGACTCAAATGTTTTCAAAGAGTTTCTAAAGGTCAATCTCCATGCTATTGCAGCTGCAGCAATATGCCACCCTGGAAGAATCCTTGGCACAAGCCTAGATAATTGAGGAGATCAAAATACAAGATGGCGAGATTGCCAAGCCACGCAAGAAAGAGTGGACCAAAAATTCCAAAATTGGGCCCACACAACCGAAACCCGCCACGTTCAATCAGGTTGCCATAAATATACCACCACCTGCACAAATGACACAGCCCCGAAAGGCTAATTATCAGACAGTTCCTCTTGCTAACTATGAAAAGGAAAATCATAAACAAGAGCAAAATCAGTTGCGTCACCCTAAGCGACAATTCACGGAGTCTAGAGACTCCTTGTTTGACCGTCTGTTAAAATTGCTAGAAATTTGACCCATAGACCCCAACGCACCAAAACCCAAGGGCTATAGGGAAGACTTGTATTGTAGATTTCATCGACAAAAAGGACACGATATCTTCTCTTATTGGAAATTCAAAAACTTGGTGCAATACTTGATAGACAAAAAAATGCTCACGGTAGATAATCTCGTAGCGCTAAGCAACCAACAGATGGAAGTATTCAAAGACCCTTGCCTACCCATGATGTGAAGGCAAATAATTTATAAGTGAACGAGGTAACACAAGACTTCCCCATGCAAGGATACGTAGGGATGATAAGCATCATGACACGGAACAAAAGGTACCCAAACATGGCTACACCCGCTACAGCTATAGGAGATGTTCCATCAACGTCACAACCCCCACAACACCCTACACAACCTCCCTCACCTAGGCCAGTGGCCATGATTTAGACTAAGGTTACTCAAAGTTTAAGGACCATGTCGGCTAGGCTCTCCATCTATGAGCTCATCCAACAATCACCGCCCCATCAGGAGGCTTTTATGGAGATACTAAAATCCATTAAGCTACAGCCCACGAACCCAATTCTTTCAACAACTTTGTGGGACATGTGATAAAATGCACATAACCAGTCATAACATTTAGGGAAGACGAACTAAAGTTGGTGACTGGTGATATGGTGGATCCACCCCTGCACGTCATCACGCGAGTCAACAAGATTCCATTCAAGAGGGTGTTGGTGGACACTGGCTCATCCAACAACATAATCATGACAACAGCCTTAAAACATCTTAAGTTGCCAAAATCCCACATTGTGGCATCCACCTACACTCTTCGAGCATTCAACGATGCATTGTGCTCGATGGTTGGCACAATTGTCCTGCCTATTCAAGTGGGACAAAAGACCATTCCTACATTGTGTCACATCCTTGAGGGTGAGATGGCCTACAATATCTTGCTAGGCTGGCCTTGGATCAGGGACATGAAGTGTGTCCCTTCGATAGCCCATCAATGCCTCAAGTACACATATGAAGGGCAAGTACATGTAGTCCTAGCAAACTTATAGCCCTTTATTTTTTGTAATGCGGTATAGCTGATGCCATAATAAACCCTCCCATCGACACATTTGGACTTTCAATTGAATCCATAAACACAGGGTCTGATTCTACCTACATCCCTACTGTTGAGTCCTTTAAGCAACCGATCTGGCCCATCTTCATCGTCTGTCCCTTCACCAACAATGCCACCTATGGTGGCCACACCAAAGGACAATGGGAAGAAGCCCCTATAGGAGGCACCACCATTAGTCTCAACCATATCTACCGAGGAGGTACCTAGCCGAATGGAATTTGAGACACCTGATTCACCTAACATGGAGTGGACTCAGGGATAACTCCCATTCCCTCCCCCTCAACCACCAATAATTACCATTAAAATGGCCAATACGGGCCTGGGAGAGTACCTAGTGTGAAACATTATGGCAACACCCGTACTCAAATCCATGCAATACATGGGGAGACCTTGCCTCCCCATCGGCACTATCACCCCTTTAGGTTACCCGCAAAATCATACCAACTTTGTATATGGGGGCCTCGAGAACGGCTTGGAACCCTACCTGCAAGAGGAAGAGGATGAATAGCCATTTGCTGAGAATGTTGATTATCTGTCCAACCCAAAATTTGCCTTGAAATACCTAGACCAATGTAATTGGCATGGATATAGATTGGGCAGATACGAACAAGGAATGTGCACTCTTTGTCAACCAAGGTACCAGATGCCATATGATAAATCAGGAGTAGGGTTCAACCACCCTTTGCCCCTTGACATTTTGGTAGAAACCATGCAAGGCCTAGGTCTAGGCAATAGGGATGGGTTGGCACAAGATCCATATGCCAATCCCAACACAATATACCCATTGGGGGATTATCTCCCATTGTTAACAACAAATCTTGTTGACCTCAACAACCCTTCCCCTTTGATCAAGAAAGGGGAAATTTCAATAGATAACCTCCAAGAAGGGTATGAGAAAAATCAAGGGAGCTCTTTGAAAGATGATTCGGATTATGAGGTAGCACCTTGGGACCCATTTGAGTCTAATAGAAATCACTCGCAGGTGACGCCCATCGACGATTATCAGGAGGACTTTGTGGCAATGTTCCCCTTTAATGTTCCCATCGGGCAATTTCCACCTCAAGAGAATCCAGCCCTCCCATAGAGAGCAAAACAACCCAAAAGGGGCCAAATCAACATGCTTGAACAAAACGAGCCTCCCATGTCGACCATAAGGCCAAGTGATCAAGAAATGCCTAGTGGGAGGCTATACCAACAAGAAGAGCACATAGTTGTCAGAGCTAATGAAGGCCTATGGATCTTCGATAGTGACTATGAGGATGAGACTGATATGGTATATTTCAACCATATGGAGCAACAATAATACCCCATAGACATCGATGATATGTTCAAACAACTGAATATAGGACCAAGGCATATGTGGCACTTAAACCAAGCACAGTTAAACCAAGTGCTTCATCCACCACTTTGGGCATACAGAGAGCACCTCCCACCTAGAGACCCTATAGGGTCACCAGTGCCAAGGGCAGACCCTATCCTTATATCCACACATAGGGCCGATCCTTTTGTGCCAGTACACACAAAGCCAGATATAAGGCACGAGGATCACCAAGAATATCTGTATCAACACCCGCACGATAATGGAGACCAAATTCATTCCATCAACATGATCTCCATCGATTTAACTGCCCCCATCCACAATCCAACCGACCCAACATGACCATTATATCTAGACCTAGATGCCATAGACTGGGATCACGCTGAATCACCACCATCTCCATCAAAGTTTTGGCCTTGTAGTGAGATGCTTCATTTTACCCTAGGGAAGACTCAAGATATCTTCCATGCTAAAGAGGAACCCAACGTTCCCAACATAGATCTAAATTTAGTGAATGATATCCACATGATTCCAACTCCACACCAGTTGGAGGATGGATTCCACATGTTAGTCGAAGAGACGATTGACGTAGACATCGATTCTGATCCAATGAATCTGCAAATCATGAAGCTGGGGGTAAGTCTATCCCCCGAAGAGCAAGTTGATTACATTGCCCTTCTCAAATAGAAGAAGGAGGTTTTTGAATGGTCCTACAAAGACATTTCGGGGCTAGACCCGTAGCTAGTCATGCATAATCTAACACTTGATCCGACAGTCAAGCCATTCAAGCAAGACCTACGTAAGATGCACCCAACAATGGCCTTAATGGTCAAATATGGGATAAAAAAGTTTTTGGATGCACATTTTGGCATCTACGTGGATTACCCACCATGGTTGTCCAACATGGTACCCATCAAGAAGCTAGATGGGAGGATTTACATATGTATCTATTTTCAAGATCTAAACAAAGCGAGTTCCAAGGACGATTTCCCCTTGCCTAGCATCGATGCATTGGTAGACGCTACAATAGGCCATGAAATGCTTTCCCTCATGGATGTTTTCTCGGGATACAACCATATTCGTATCAATCCTGATGATCAACTAAAATTGGCATTCACAATGTCTTTGGGGACATTTGGTTATAAGGTCATGCCCTTTGGCCTTAAAAACGTCAATGCCACCTACCAACGCGCTATGAAATACATCTTCCATGATCACATGCATAAAAATTTAGAAGATTATATGGATGATTTGTTGGCCAAATCTCTTTTGCGCCAAAATAATCTCGATGACTTATGCAAGATCCTTGATCGCCTCATCAAACAAAAAGTTAGGATAAACCCCAAGAAGTGCGTATTAGGTGTTACATCTAGAAAACTCTTGGGTTTCATAGTCTCAAAATGAAGCATCAAGGTAGATCCAAATAAGGTCAAGGCAATCCTTGAGATGATTCCCCCAACCACCATCAGGAAGCTTAGAATCTTTCAGGGAAATGTCATGTCAATCAAGCACTTCATAGCACAGTTATCTGACAAGTGCTGAGCCATGAATAAATTATTACACAAGGGAGTAGCATTTTATTGGGACGACGAGTGCCAGTCAGCCTTTGACAACATCAAATAATACTTGGCTTCGTCACTAGTATTGGCACCACCTAGACCAGGAGTGTCATTCTACTTATACATCTCATCTACTAAGGTGGCCCTGGGCGCCATGCTAGCACAGAAAAATGAATTACATAAAGAACGGACTAATTATTATCTTAGTGGCACCCTGGTCAGTTATGAACTTAACTATGCATACATTGAGAAGCTATGCTTAGCGGTGGTATTTTCCACCAAAAAGCTATGCCATTACATGATTAGCAATACAATGTATGTTGTGTCTAAGGAGAATCCATTGTGGTACATGATGAGTCGCACTTATCATAGTAGTCGCATGATGAAATGGATCATGTTGTTGATGGAATTTGACATCGAATTCATTGGAAAAAATTCCATCAAAGGTCAAGTCATTACCGATCAAATAGCAGAGGTTCCTCTCGAAGATGATCAGCCTCTGACCGTAGAGCTACCCGATGATGGGGTATTCCATGTCTCCGAATCGCCAGATTATGATGAGCCTAAGTCACAGGCCGACATAACCTTATTTTTTGATGGTTCTAAATGTTAGCAAGTGGGTGGTGTGGGGATCGTATTTTTCACACCATAAGGTGCTCCAATGCCTTTATCATTTAAAATTGATTTCCTATGCACCAATAACAATGCTAAATATGAATCCTTGCTCATAGGTCTTCAGAAAACCATCACCATGAACATCAAACACTTGAACATATTTTGTGATTCACTGTTAATTGTCAACCAAGTGAAATGGGTATTCCAATGCAAATGCCCAGTTCTACAGGCCTACAAAGCCCTTGTGGAAAAATTCCTAGAAAAACTTGAATGGTACGACATTGAGGTACTCCCTCGATCATCAAATCATTTTGTGGACACTATGGCCTCCTTGGGGTCACTAATCTCACAAGACCCTTCTAGTGATATGACAACAATTCAAGTCAAAACATTATCACAATCCGTGATGGAGCATGCTAGCTCTGATGTAACTCTAGTAATCCACCTGATCCAGATTGAACCATATTAGGATAGGTTCTCTCGAATCCATGATAGTCTAAATCACACCAACTGGGGGTCCTTGTTCTCCCCAACCCCTCTTAATAGCAACACAACGCTATTTCTACAAGTTCTTACCCGCTCAGCTTTTGCTAGGAATGAACTTCAATAGGGATCAACCGTTCATACAATCGAGGTTTCAGAGCAGCAGGATTGGTACACACCCATAAGAGACTATCTCAAGTTAGGTAGCCTCCCACTTGGATTGTCACACGCTGTGAAAATATCATTCAAATAGAAAGCGGCAAAACATGTCTTGTTAGGAGACATTTTGTACCGTCAAAGCTACAAATGGATCCTCCTCAATTTCTTGGACTAGCAGGAGTCCACTTGGGTGATCAACCAAGTGCACGATGGTACATGTGGTGGCCACTTTAGTGATATGGCCATCGTAAAGTGCATTCTTTGCATGGGCTATTACTGGCCATCTTTAGAGCTATATTGTTGCGCATATGTGCGAAAGTGCATGAAGTGTCAACACCATGCTAACTTGACACATGTACCTTCTCAAGCCTTGCAACCGATCCAATTAGCTTGGCTATTTTTTTAGTGGGGCTTAGATCTCATCGAAAATATCTCCCCCATGTTGTCAGGTCATCACATGTTTATCATAACAGCCACAGAGTACTTCACTAAGTGGGTGGAAGCAATTCCGCTTACCTCTATGACTGTGCCTCGTATTACGGAGTTTATTTTACATAACATCATATTTCATTTTGGTATTCCATCCAAGATCATCTCGGATAATGGGATGTCATTTAAGAACAAATATGTGCGTGCTTTGACAATGAAGTACAAAATTTAGCACAATTTTTTGACACATTATTATCTGCAGGCAAATGGGCAAGCAGAGGTGTTAAACAAAACGCTAGTTGCCATCCTTAAAAATATGATCGCAGATAATCATAAGGATTGGCACATCCAAATACCACTTGCCCTATGGGCTTATCGCACTAGCATTTGAACGCCCACTGGGGCAACTCCATTTTCACTAGTGTATGGCTTCGAGGTAGTCATGCCTCTCAAGTTGGAGATACCCTCCCTACACATACAATGCAAGAGTTCATAGACGATGACACTGTGTGGTAGGCTCGGTTAGACCAACTTACATTACTCAATGAATGACGCATCAATGATCTTGAGCATTTACGTATCTATCAAGAGTGACTTAAGAAAGTGTACAACATGAAAGTTCACCTGAGAGACTTTCAAGTTGGTGACCTGGTCTTAAAAGAGAACCAATAGAATTCTAACTTGTCGCCCCATTTAATTAAAAAAATCATAGCAAATTGGTTAGATCCCTATGTAATCGACAGTAAAATATGACCTAGAACATATCAGCTCGCCTCTCTTGAAGGAATCAAGGAGCTAGAATCCTTGAACATCAGTAACTTGAGGCCATTCAACATTTAGAGAGCCATAGCCCACCCTAAAATCCCCAAGGATTCCTGCAATCGCTTGGTCAACCAGACGCCCCAAAGGTATCCATTTGGTCAAACCCAAAATCCCCAAGGATTCCTGCAATTGCTTTGTCAACCAAATGCCCCAAAGGTATCCATCACCCCTTTGGTCAAACCAAAAAGTCCCAAGGATTCCCGCAATTGCTTGGTCAACCAAATGCCCCAAAGGTATCCATCACCCCTTTGGTCAAACCAAAAAGCCCCAAGGATTCCCGTAATCACTTGGTCAACCAAACACCCCAAAGGTATCCATCACCCCTTTGGTCAAACCAAAAAGCCCCAAGGATTCTTGTAATCGCTTGGTCAACCAAACGCCCCAAAGGTATCCATCACCCCTTTGGTCAAACCAAAAATCCCCAAGGATTCCCGTAATCGCTTGGTCAACCAAACACCCCAAAGGTATCCATCACCCCTTTGGTCAAACCAAAAAGTTGCAAGGGTTCTCACTGTCGCTTGGTCAACCAAAAATGTCCCAAATTTATCCATAATCCCTTTGGTCAAACCAAAAGCCCCAAGGATTCCCATAATCGCTTAGTCAACCTAAAACACCCCAAAGGTATCTATCATCCCTTTGGTCAAACCAAAAGCCCCAAGGGTTCTCGCCACCGCTTGGTCACCCAAAACGCCCCAAAGGTATCCATCATCCCTTTGGTCAAACCAAAATCCCCAAGGGTTCTCACCACCGCTTGGTCACCCAAAAGCTCCAAGGATTCCCATAATCGCTTGATCAACCTAAAAATGCCCCAAAGGTATCTATAATCCCTTTGGTCAAACCAAAAGCTCCAAGGATCCCCACAATCGCTTGGTCAACCTAAACCTCCCCAAAGGTATCTATAATCCATTTGGTCAAACCAAAAGCCCCAAGGATTCCCACAATTGCTTGGTCAACCTAAAACACCCCAAAGGTATCCATAATCCCTTTGGTCAAAAAAAAAGCCCCAAAGGTTCTCGCCATCGCTTGGTCACCTAAAACATCCCAAAGGTATCTATAATCCCTTTGGTCAAACCAAAAGCCCCAAGGGTTCTCACCATCGCTTGGTCACCCAAATTGCACCAAAGGTATCTATAATCCCTTTGTTCAAGCCAAAAGCTCCAAGGATTCACACAATCGCTTGGTCAAAAATGAATATGCAAAAAAACAACAGATAATCAAAAATAACAAAAAAAAATTGCATCTCACTTTCACGCATAGTCTCAAAAATCAAAACACATAAAGAACTGCATCAGGCATTGCATCCATACATTGCATATTTGATGGTCATACATGTCAAATGCACCATAGACTAAAATTACTTGGTAATGCCATCATTTTCCACATTTATCCATTTTATAAATGATCCACCAAGAATAACGTCATTCGCATTTTCGCCATATCATAGTCAGTTGTCTTCTAATGTCTTTAGGGTTTCGTCATTCAGTTGTCTTTAGATTTCTAGTCAAATGTTGTACAAAGTCAGACCGATTTTTACAAGGTAGAGTTTTACTTGGATCACGCCTTGTTACATAGCGTCCCAACACAAGCTTAAAACACATAAAAATTCCCAAGTTGTGTGAATGCAAGACAAAACCTACAAAGCAGTCTAGGGTACAATAGGTGAAACGTTATCCTGCTCATCCCCCTGTGTGAATGGTTCAAGAATGTTGAGAATTGACAAAAATACAAGCTCTTCCCCATCCAATTCCCCATAATAAATAGTGGTTTTCACCACTATCAAAAATTCCAAACACCTTTGGTCCCCAAAGTCGTAAGGATTCGTACTACATGTCCCTGAGAAGGATGGCTAGTCATCCCGAAGGCCTAAAAGGATTAATGCCATTCATAAGCAAAATCCCAAAAGTCCACCATAAAAAATCCCAAAACACCTTTGGTCCCCAAAGTCGTAAGGATTTGTACTACACGCCCTTGAAAAGGATGGGTAGTCATCCCCAAGGCCTAAAAGATCAATGCCATTCCAAAGCAAAATTCCCAACCACCTTTGATTCTCAAAGTCATAAGGATTCGTACTACACGTCCTTGAAGAGGATGGGTAGTCATACCCAAGTTCAAAAGTATCAATGTCATTCATAAGCCAAAAACCCACGAGCTCAACTTTGAAATCAAAATTCAAAATCTAAATCCGCAAAAGGCAACAAGAAAAAAATATATAACAGTGGTTATCACCACTACTCAAACCCTTTGCTCAAGAAAAGAAAGCAAAATAAACAGTGATTTTCATCACTATGTATGAGATCAAGTAACCCAACAAGTTGAACAACTGAAAGCCACCTAAGCTTGAATCCCTAGAATTCTCAGCATTCAAAAAACCATTTAGGTGATCCTCATTACGGGTCTAGTGGACAGCCTACCTGGCAATGGCGATCTCCTAGCGCATGACGATATGTCTATCACATTAGCTTTGCATATGTGTAGACCAATGTTTGCATGTGGATGAGCTAACTTATGGTATCTTATATTACGATGTGGATTAATCTTACTAAATGCAACAAAGGAATTAGTGGAGCTAATTAGGTGATCCTCAGTATAGGTTTGGTGGACAACCTACCTGGAACTGGTGGTATCCTTATGAATACCACATAAACAAACTCAATCGCACACATAGGGATGTGAAATAACTTGGTCAAAATCAAGTCTGATTCGTACCTTGTTTGAAAGTCTCGTAAGATAATGTACGATCTTGATTAGTTAGTTAAAGCACCTGAGTCTCAGAAAAACCTTAACTACATTTTAAAACAATTGTACATTTCATTACTTACATTTAATGCAAAGTTATTCCATAAAGCAATCACATAGTATAGAAAGCCAGTAAATCCTGTACAGTCTATGGCGCCATCACCTGTATACCAACAAATCATTCCATCCATTCCATCTACATACATCTAGCTAACATCATTCGTAGTAATAATAGCATATGCATACATCAACATAAATAAACGTGCATAAAAAGAACAATAAACCATGACAATCATATCATCAAACCAAAAATGAGTCATGTATATATCGAGTCAAAATACCTACAGGCTACAATAAGAAGGTCCTTTGACCTCACAAAAAAACCAAAAATTCAAAACCCCCAAAGCCTAGGGAGTCAGCCACCATGATCATGTAGGATCGGTGCAACTGGAACTACCCCTAGTAGTATGGGTCCTATGGGACGTCTTAGGGTGGCTTCTGCTAGCCCGCGCACCATGCCCACCAATGCTACCTTCATCTACCCACATGCGATGAGAATATGTAGACTGCTCAGTCTCACTACCTCTCATATGACATGACGAACCACCTCCATCAAGATCAGGTAAATTTCCACCAAGGCGAACAACCTCTGTCTCTAACTCTACCCGATATTGCCCCCACTCCACATCTCATCGAGATACACAACCAATGCATTGTTTCGCTATGCAAACTGAGCTCACAAGAGATCCATATCCTCCCATCTCTACAAAATATCCTCCAATCATTCTATCTCAACATGAAACCTAGCCTCTACATCCCCTGGAACAACCTATAGCATGGGCACCTTCAGGACGACCTACTTCTTTGACACCCACTACTCTGGGACATCCTGTACATCCGGCTACTCTAGAACCCCAACATCCTCTCCATTGCCAGTGAGGTCATCAACCTCCACCATGTCTGCATCATCAAGCGGAGCCCCACAACCCTCTCCCGATGCCTCTGCATCCCCATCTCCTATTATTGCCACATCCTCGCTTCCTAGAGGCCCCTCACCCCGCCACCATCGGTCATAATCTGCAGTTACACAGACATCATCCACATTGGGTACCTCAATAACTACATCTGACCCCTCGCCCAATGGCTCAATGATCAACCATACTAGTGTCCTCTCATCATCACATCGTCAATAGATCAAGGGATCACCAGACAATCCCTGGTGCACCCAAAACTACCATGTCACTCGAACATATGGAAAGTACTCTTGCTCTGTCCCATGTCACCCAATCAGCCATCTACCCCTGCATACATGCCAGAGCCACTCGCCAGCCTCAAGCTAGGCTAGACAGTCCCAGTACGACTGCCAGAACACCTATCAGGGCACTAAACAAGAGAAGGCATCAATATAGTGCCCTACGGCACCTGCCCATCGTAGACTCTACCCATGCTCCCCTGACCTCCACCATAATGTGGCATATTCAATCTCCCAATCCACCATCTTACCTCAGGTGGTCCAAGGCAACCCTTACGATCGATCCACAGCTATGTGCTGCCACCCCCAGCACTGCAAGAGATAGCTGCACCCGATCCCATTTCACCTTCGATAGTGAACCTCGTATAACTCGTCATACAGCTGTGCCAACAATGTCTGACCCCATCTCATAATCAATGGAGCTGAGGTAGGACACTCCACCAAAGTGAAAACCAACTCCAATAGGGTCCAAGGGAACCTCGCACCTAAGGATTCAGGAAGCAGCATATTGGAAATGAGGGCCATGAGTAAAGAATGCCTCACCCCAATACGCCCTTCTCCAGCCACCACCGCACCAGAATACCGCCTATATGGCAGTCAGCCTCTGCCCTCTCCACAGGCCTATCCACCCCCCTCTCCCCCACCAAACCAAAACATCGTGTCAGTACTGATGTCCATTGGTCTCGATGGGTCGTCCGGATGGGCAACCCATCTATCGAAATTCGTTGGATCTGATATGTCTTCCCTATTGGGAGATGAAAGGTGTTGGTGCGGGGATTCCACAAATTGATCAGGGAAGTAAAATATGCTCGATCTCCCACCACAGGCTCCAAACACATCACCTGCTTGAGCCCAAGGGCATCAAGCCACTCCCAATCCGCAACTGTCAGCGCATCTCAGGCATCATAGAACACAGTCATCTGGCGGTGCCGACTCCTCACAACTTGCAAAACACAAACACAATAAGACAAAAAAAAAACAAATTAGGGTTTCAACCTTAATTTAAACAAAAACATTCAAATAAACTGTACAGATGAAAAACAAAAGTACAAAAAAAAATTGTAAGCAAAAGTACAGATCAATCAAATAAACTGTACAATCAAAAACCATAATAAAACAAAAAAAAACAAATTAGGGTTTCAACCTTAATTTAAACAAAAACAAAACAAAAGTAGAAAAAAAAACCGTACAACAAAAGTACAGATCATTCAAATAAATTGTACAATAAAAAACAAAAACAAACAAATCACAACAAAAAAAATCATCCTAGGGTTTCAACCCTAGTGTGAACAAAAAAATACAATAAAACACACATCGCCCTAGGGTTTCAACCTTAGTGTGAACAAAAAAATACTAAAACAAAATACTTCATACTAGGGTTTTCAACCTTACTGTGAACAAAAACAAAATAAAACAAAAAATTTATATTCGGGTTACAACCTTAATATGACAAAAACAACAAAAAAAGAACGCTCACAAGCATTTTATATGTGCGTTTTAAAAATTCATATAAATACAAAAAAATAATAACAAGAAATAGAAAGGAAAATCATACCGGTCTCGCTTCAACTCCTCCGCTCAAAGAACTACTTTTCACACTCATGATGTTCATGAAATCTCGGTAGCACTCCACTATGCAAACTCGCACTCCTCCTCCTCACTGCTCCAAATCGCCAAGAAAAAATTGTTGCAAATGAGCCCAAAACCTAGATTTGGTCTTTTTATAGGCTATTAGGCCTGTAATAATTCCACCCTGGGATGACCACTCTAGTTAGCACTCATCCCACCCTGGGATGATTACCAAATTGTTATTCGTCCCACCCTGGGACGATTACAGAGTAAAAAATAAAGCAACAAAAACTGCATCCAAAAAATGCACCAAAAATAGCAATAAACTTGCTGAACCAAGGTGCCTCTACACCTAACATTCATGGCATGCAAAACCGACATCGGGGTCACAAATACTCACTATCCTACTCCCTAAGAAGGCTAGCATAGCTAGACCACTCCACGGGAAGGAGGATTTTTGATAATTTCTACCCCAATAGGCATCAAGAAAAGGGTCAAAACCCACCAAAAATAGGTTCGATTGTTGGAAAACTGCACTCGTTCAAAGAAAAACAACTGACGACACCCTTACAAAGGTCATATTGGGTCAAGTGACTCATCGCTTTTCTCATTTTGGTCATTCTCTCATCGATTCGTCGCTTGAGGGGGTAGTCACACTTAGTCACCCAATCAACAAATACACACCCAATCAAGGAAATGACATGCATTCAAAGAATCATTGACAAAGACAATCACGCTCCTACTTGGGATAGTAAACAAGCAATAATCACAACCTGAGCAAACACTTGGCATTCTAGAAGCATGAAGACAAGATTCCTTAGACAAAAGGTTGCGCCCTTTGCTTATTCATGACTGAACAGTGTCCAAGATCAAGTACACCTCACCGAAAAAGGTTACACTTGAGTTAAACTCCTTAGCTCGTCAGAATCAAGGATTCAAGAATGCGTGCCCTTTCCATACTTGGGGCATCAAAATTTGGTTAGGTTACTAAGAAACCCTAATCATTAAGTGCTTTGGTCATCTATTTTTGCCTAGTACTGCGCCACACATAGTGCATCCCAAAAAGGGGCATCTGTAGACACCAAAACAACACCAACCCAATTATGTGGCTACAAGCACTGACCGAGTTGGCATACATACCCCCTAGGGCAGCCACCAGAGGTTAAAAAGTGGTCCTAACCACTCCCAAATCAGTTTTTGAAGGTCATAGGTCAATTTGGCACCTTTTAAGCACTTTGCTCCCTATTCGTCCCACCCTGGGATGATTAGAATCCTATTCGTCCCACCCATAGATGATTAGCAGGTTTGACTAGCAAAAATTCAAGCCTCGATAGATCTGCCACTCAAATTTGCCTTCATTGCATGCAATTACGAGGAATGGTTTCAAATCTAAGAGAGGGACTTCAGTCAAGCATGCCTTGATCATGGAGGCCCTAAATCAGGAAGGAATCTTCTCTCCCCCAAGAAAGGCATGGTGAGCCAAGTGGCACCCTCGCATGAGCGTTCAAAGGAGACCCTTGAGGTCTATAAAAGGTTGATCCTCCTCACCCCAAAAAAGGATAGAGCTAGAGCATTTGGAGCAACGGAGTGCTACCAAATTGTACCCCCATTCCCTTTTGTGTTTCCTACATCCATAATTTCTCTTTTGGAAGGGAGGTTATTGGGTGAACACTAGGAACACAATCTCGATCCAAAACCCAAGAAGTAAACCACAATACCACACAAAATTCACCAACACAACCCCCTAGGAGGTTTTGGACCCATCCCAAGTGGATTGGTGTCAAAACCAGACTCCAAACGACGGGCGTCCTATCCCTAGGCGCCCCCCAAACTATTGCAATCCTAATCGTCCCACCCCGGAGTGATTAGAAATATGTGAATGCTTTCTTCAATGTTCTTTTTTTATTATGTTCTAGTTGGTTTACTTATGCTTTTTTTCAAGTTTCATGTTATCTTGACTTGATTTGACTGTGTTTTTATCATTTTACGTGTTTACTAACATATAGGGAGCGCTTTCATATATAGGACAATCTGAGTAGAATATGCCAAATATGACCTTCTAGGTCATCCCAAAATGCCTCTTTTATCCTAACCCCAAGTTTACAAGAATTTTGGAGGCCTCTGGATAGGGCATTTGCAAGGTCATTTTTGCATGTTTTGTGACAGTCCTAATCGTCCCACCCTAGAGCGATTAGAAATCCATGCATGATTTCCTAATTGTTATTTTTGCAATGTGTCTCTGATTATGTTTTTATGCTTCTGTTAAATTTTGAATTAATTATGACATGTTTTGACCATCGTTTTGCTATTTTATGTATCCACTAGTTGGAGGCCCTGGGGATTGCATGTTTTCCCTCTATACGCATATGCTATTAACTGTTTGCTATTTCTCTGAGTGTAGGATCTCACCACCAGGAACATCGAAGGGGCAGAAAGGAATGACAAACACATGGACACAAGCAACGACAAATTTTGGCTCGCCCATTTCAAATGTGGGCATGCGGAAGACACTGGAAGCATATCATCCATTGATGTAATGAACTGTATCAAATGTTATGAGCCCTGGAAGGGGGACGTATTATAACTAGATTTTAAAAAAAATTAATAAAAGAGGCCTTGCTTTTCTTTGTTTGCTAACATCTCACGTCTTTCCTTCATGCATTGCTTTTCTCGCATTCATAGGACTTAGCATTTGTGTATCAATTTTTGTTTGCACCATCATATCTGGTATGCCATCACCCCGCATTAGGATTTCATCTACATATTTTCCTTCCCATTAAGTATGATCAAAAATTATCTAAGAATAGCTAAATTATATTTACATAGATGTATCCCACATTTCTTCTTCTTCCATACCAAGGCATACCACAACTAAGAACTAGTCATTGCAGATGACACTCAAGTGGTCAAGATGTGGCCTCATCCTGTAATACTAGGTTTGTTTTCTATTTATATACCTTCATGGTACAAAGGACAACTTAATGGTCTCCCCACATTGTCTTACCAATTTTCATGAATGTAAGACCATTTGACCATAGCGTAGGGTTCTCCCTTTTAGTTCATAAAAAGGGAATGCCTTTTTCCTATTCATACATAAGTATGTCTATGTAGGATCTTGGCATATTTTCCTTGGGCCTAGATACATGCTCCTTCATGGTGAGTCATCTAGGACTTAGTGCTTAATTACCATGTGGCTAATTAAGGCTATTATTACTAAATAGCTTGGCCTCCATGATCCTAAGGTGCCAACACAAACTTTGTTATAATAACCATACCTGCATCGTAGGAAAATTAGTCTAAGCTTTCTTTCCTAGGACTTTTCAAAATCTTTTCCACTTTTTATAACCCTCTATGCTAGACCACCTAGAATATCACAAGAATTATTGAGTGTTGCCTACTACAACTCCCCTCAAGAAGGTTTGAGTGTTGCCTACCACAAATCCCTTCAAATAGGAAGATGAGTATTGCCTACCACAAATCCCCTCAAGAAGGTTTGAGTGTTGCCTACTACAACTCCCCTCAAATAGGAAGATTTGAGTGTTGCCTACTGCAACTCCCCTCAAGTATTGGAATCATTCGGTCCAATTTTTAATGAAGTTTAAGTTTAAGTTGAGAAAGTTCCCATCCCATGGACTCATGAGTCCACAAGGAACCTTAATATTTCTATTAAGCTTACATGTTTCTTTGAATGATTAATATAGTATCATAATCTAGTACATTCTTAAATATCTTAGAGAGAGGATCCCATACTCCTCTCAAGAATATATTCCCCACCTATTATTTCTCATTAAGAATGTTCAATAGATTCATCATCTATTCCTTCTCATTAAGTATAATCAACTTAACTAAATAATTCCCATCTATTCCTTCTCATTAAGTAAAATCAACTTAACTAAGAATAGATTTTCCCATATATTACTTATAATTAAGTAAAATCAACTTAACTAAGAATGGATGGCTTTTGATAGGATTCCATACTCCTTTCAAGAATAAATTCCTCATAAATAATCTCCCAATTAGGTATGTTCAAACTTAAATAGACTATAAATATCACCTTTTCCATTTGTTATATTCATAGTCCAAATTCACAATAATCATTGTTTATGTTCATAATAAGTAAATAGCCCAATTTAATGTTCAAAGTACCACTAAATGTACTTATCACTTCACATGATAAATAATTTGTCCACTCTATCCTCTCTAATCAAGGTGCCATCACAGTCCAAGCTACACTACTTAGGACCTTCCCAAAGCCTACTTGCTTTTGAGAATATTTTAGGTTACACTACCTATACTATCACAATAAAACTTGAGAGAAACTTCCCTCAAGTATTTATATTATGGTTATAAAACATTGATAATATCTTCTCAAATTATAAACCTCAAGAATGAATTTGTGATCAAAGAGAAATTACATAACAATAGAGAAGTCTATCTTGGAAATCAGTTTTTTTATTGAACACCACCATTTTACCAAAGATTCACCACTTGAATATTCTTGCCATATTTGAAGTCTCTCCACATTCTAAAGCTACATCAAGTAAATGAAGGGTAACCCTTACTATTTGGGTTATAAAAATGTAATTTCATCATGGATAAATTCTCGTAACCATGCCTCAACTGATGTTTCTAACACTCTTAAATTCAACACGTACTTGGCTAGCTCTACAAATATTCCCCAAAATATCCCTTGGGATATGTGATGAGGTCTTAACCTTCAAAGGACACACCTCTACTGGTTCTATATTTCCTCCATAACTTGTTCCAACAACTCCTATTGTCATCTTTACAACACTTAGAAATAAGGAGGGAGCTTAACCAAGAGACATAGATGCCATGTGAGTTCATCAAAAGAATCTAAGATACATTGCTTAAGACCCACAATATGTGGATCATTCACTTAACTCTTCCATTTTGATTCACCAATGGTTCCAATAGTGGGATGAAAAGACTTAAACATAAGTAGAATCCAAGTACATGCTTATTCCTTACAAATTATTTATCGACAGCTCTGCCAGTAATAGAGGAATGATACCAAGTCTATAATATGCTTAGTGAATGCACTCCCCAAAATAAGACCACAAAGTAATGCATACAATAAATTTGTACCAGAATGCCATTATATCAATATTTTGTAATTATCTTACCATATTTGTAGTCAGAGGCTACTTAGTATTTCTACGCAAATAAATAATAAAACACTTTTTGTTGTTCACATATTATTATAATCCATAACTATGATGGTGAGACTTTGGATTCCTAAAACTATCCTATCTAGGTTTAAATTTAGCTTGATCCTATCTAGTCGACCATAGATTCGAAGAAGATCCTCTTCGTAACCATTTGTTGATAGTATCAAGGGTTACACTTGCCTCACCTTAAGGTGTTCTCATCCTTATCTACAAAGGGGTTAATTTTATTTATTTATAGTTAGTTCTTTATCTCTATGTACTAAATTTTATTTCATTATCTCTAATTTAATAATGGCTAAGGTTATTCTTGCTTCATGCAAGATAATTTTCATTAGGTAAGCTTATACATTATCACTTACTTGATAATGATGGTTATACTTACTCCATGCAAACTTCCATACCAAAGTAAAGCTACCTTCCCTAGGATCCTTTTTTAAAGCAATATTTAGCTTATTCATGGAAGCTTCTAGTCCTATGACCAGAGCTTTAACAACTAAAACATTGTTATCAATGGTTCAAACAATCTTAAACTCAAATTGAGCAACCTTTAGTCTTGAACCAACCTTTGGTTCTTTTACCAACATATTTTTACTAGCCTAAAAATTATACTAGATTACATTTTCTAGCGTGGGCTATGCTACCAACTGTAACGACCCACTCATTACTCAACTCAAAACAACCAAAGAGAGAGAGAGAGAGAATTATTTTTTTTAAGTGTGCAATTCATAATCAAAGGTTGCATAAGTAAGGTTTGTAGGATATTTCCATAGCATCATAAGCCATTCATCATTAAACAATGTAAAATAATACACTACTCATTCATAATTCATTATAATCAAAGACTTCCATTTTGAGAATTGATGTAAGATAAAGGTATAGCACATTGCATATATATTCAAATGAAACTCATATCCATGGCTTATTCTATTAAATATTTCATTCAAGTACAAACATAACTCTAATAACTAGATCTAGAAAGCATCAAATGTAAGATCACAATATGAATATACAACACATCATATATCCTAGGAAACCCCTAAGGGAAAAACCCAGCTTTGAAACATCTATTTTATTTCATAAGTTTAACTATCTCAAATACAATGATATAAAGGAATCCCATAATTCCTTTTTCCAAATCATATATATACAAATACAAATACATAAGAACCCCATAATTCTTATGTCCCCAAAATCATGAATTGCTCATTTAATTCATATTACAAAATTAATGAGGGAACCCCATAATTCCCTCAAGAATGAATTCCACATTCATTATTCAATATTGAAAGTCATTTTATCATTCAATCATTTTGTATAAAATAAATTTCAAGAAGGGACCCCATAATCCCTTCAAGAATGAACTCCACATTCATTCTTCCACAGTTTGCTTATCAAAATGTTAGAACTTCCATAGTTCTATCATTAGCTTAGAACTTCCATAGTTCTATCATTAATCACATTTCAAGGAGAAGAGCCCATACTCTTCTCAAGAATAGATTTCATCATCTATTCTCTCCAACATAGTTCTATCATTAATCACATTTCAAGGAGAAGAGCCCATACTCTTCTCAAGAATAGATTTCCTCATCTATTATTTCCAACATAGTTCCTATCCATGAATGACTACAACCATTCAATAAACAATATCCTCATGAAAAATGGCAAAAACCATGAACTAAGAGTATTTTGGCAACAACCATTTAATCTACAAGCCATGAATAAATTATTTTATTCACAAGTCAAGGTCAATGAGGGAACCCCATAATTCCCTCAAGAATGAACTCCACATTCATTCTTTCCCCAAGTTTGTTTATCTAAACCATAGAAATACTCTAATTATTTTCATCATCCTGAGAGAAGCCCATACTTCTCTCAATATTCTCACTAGATTGTAATTCAAGGAAACCCACTTTCCAAAATAATCTAATATTTAATTCCTTCAAGAGCATTTAACATTTCTTTTTAGTTTAAGTTTTCCCAAAGGTACACTAAGAGAAACTCATTCTTCTCTTAGATATTTCTTAAATTTCCAAGAGGCACCCTAAGAGAAACCCATGCTTCCCTTAGACATTCATTTGATTTTTCCACAAAACATTCCTTCAACTAGCATTCAATTTTTCCACAAAATTGTCCTAGCTAACATACAATTTCTCCACAAAATTGTACTATAGATAACTTATAATTTCTCCACAAAATTATCCTATAGTTCACCTACAATTTCTCCATAAAATTGTCCTATAGTTAACCTTCTCCATAAAATTGTACCATAATTAACTTACAATTTCTCCACAAAATTATCCTATAATTCTCCTACAATTTCTCCACAAAATTATCCTATAGTTAACCTACATTTTCTCCCCAAAATTATCCTATAGTTAACCTATAATTTCTCCACAAAATTGTACCTAAGGATGTATTCAATTATATCACTTATCTTGGATGTCTTAGAGAGCTCAAATATCTTGTAAGGAAAAAGATAATTTTGTCAAATATCTTGTAAGGAAAAAGTTAATTTTGACAAAATAGAGTGCTCTAACAAGAATATAAATCCTCAAAAATATTAAGTTTTATTTCACCAAAGGAAGGGTTTAGAAGGTCAAACAAATCAATTTCAAATCAACTAGTAAACTAGTTTCCAACCAATCAACCACTGATAGTGCTAAGCCATAGTGCTCAAGCCTTTGCCAAGTGATGTCTACCCTGACTAACCTCTAGCCTTCAGGGTTATCCTTACCATTGCTTAGTGGTTAGGCTAATAAAGGCATCCTACTCTATATTAATGCCTCACATAAATACCATGAGCTACTTCAAAGGGGTTTTAATACTAATTGGCCGTACAATTGACGTAGTTGATCAACCTGTAGACACCTAAATCTAGCACAATAAATATTAATCAATTAATCATAATTAATTAATGCATTTAATATTAATTAAATATAATTAATATTAAATAAGTAATAAATCCCCTAAATATTTATTTATTTATTTATTAAATGATTAATTAATTATTGTTTAGGATCACACAACCTTGCACCCCTCTTCACAGATGCATTGACCCTCATAATCACCCCTCCATGTCATCCATGGCACTAGCAGTTCCACCTCTCACCATCCAAGCCAATTGCATGCATGAAAAAATATCTTCAATAAATGAATTCCTAGTTACTAGTAGTTCCACCTCTAAGCCACAAAGAGAAGATAATCATGCACCAAGTTAAGTAAATCATTTAACTCAAATATGCATACTCAATCACATCGAGCACTTAGTTAACTAAGTCAATTAACTAAACATGCACACAATCAACATGATCAGTTAAAATGATAAACATACAAATCTATCTATGCACATTTAGTTAACTGATCATGCACACTTAATATAAAATAAAAATAAATAAATATCATGAAATTGCATGTATCACATCAATTTTGTGATAATTCCAAGGATAATTTTATCTTACATACACTCTCGATAACAAATCCAATGCAAGGAAAAAGCTCCCAGTTACATGCACTTAACTGGATGAGCCAATTATTTATCCTTTCCCATTAGAAAAATTATAAATTGAGCCTCACCCTCCCTTTGGAGCATGAGGATGGACATTGTAGTGAAGCCCTAATGAATTCTCGAGCAACCATAGCCATATATTCTTGAGACCTTAGTTTTTTGTCATCCCCATCCCATGTATAACTTGTTCACATCCCTTTGTATGCCTAGATCCTCTTCCAAATACCTTTTGGATGCTACAAGTCATAACTATCCCACCTTGAATGATCTCAACCCACCGTTGTTTTACCTTGAATAGTTGGCTCCCAACCTGTGTAGGAAGCCTCCCAATACAACATGGTTTAGCTATGAAGTAGAAACATCCCACGTGCAATAATATGACATAGACAATAGTGACACTAGTCTGTAGAGAAGGTAAAACCAAGCTCATTTTATTTTACTTCTATATGTTTATCGGTGTATCAATACTTGTATTGGTTTTATTTCATTTGTAGCCATGCCTCACTTAGGAAGAACTGATAGATATTACTAATTCTCTATATATTTTCATGTGCATAGGTCCCATAGGTACAAACCAAGTTAGAAATAGAACCAAAAAGTAGCTAAAAGTTGCTCAAACCCTCAAACCTACCATTCATCAACTATAGTAGTACACACAACTTGATCATCTACCCACAGATGGTCACCAATCGTGATAGTTTACCAATAGATGATTTCCAACCATGACCATCTACCTATAGAAGGTCACCATCTAGAAAGCTACCTACTCTAGATCTGGAGGTATCGTACACAACCTCAACCAACATTCAACAAAGTGGTGGTCACCAGAAACTCTACCCAAAAGCACTTGTTGTAGCATCAAGAGTACCAAAATATCATTGTAATTTTGTACATGGGACATGCTCCCTACTTTTATTGTAAAATCCTTGTGACATTATAATAGTGCAACAAAACAAAGGAAGCACATTTTCATAGTATAATATAATTTATAGATTTTATTTCATTTATCATATTGCATGGTGTGTACTTTTGTTGTCTACAAGATGGCAATCACAGTGGGACCCACCTATCCCTTAAGCTTTTGATTTATGCAATTTTTCTGTTGTTATCAATTTATGCTTAGTTTCAATATTTCACTAATTTTTACTTTTGTTGCATTAAGGAAATATGAGAGGTTTATAATTTTTTATTTTTACATAGGTCGTAGAATATACAAGAGCAAGACCATCTGGCCTCAGATGACTATAGGATTCAACCATCTACATACAAAGAATATCAAAAAAAAAATATTCCACCTCGAACAGTCGTAGTGCATAGTCACCTCTACCCTTGGACTTCAAACAATGTGGGACTACAGGTAGAGAATTGTTATTCTTTTTGCTTTGACTGCATTTTCATAGCTATATTGCTCAAAATAGTTTCATTTTATATAGCAATTACTTCCATTTAGTAAGCATTGCATAGAATGTTAGATTATTTTTTTAATTTTGAAATAATGTATGTTGCGTTTGTGTGAAGAAAAAAAAGATCATATTAGATTTCTTTCCTCTCATTAAAAATATTGCATTAAGAATCATAGCTAGGAATCAAAATAATAAAATAAACCTAAATAAGATAAAATGTACATCACACATTGCATAATTCATTAAAAATATCAACGAATTGGATTTCATCACCAACCATCGATGGAGACCAGCAATGGTGGGCTTCATCTCCATCCATGGGCTCACCCTAGCAAACATAGAAGCCCCCCACAAGTAGTTTTTTGGCCTTCATCACCAAGAAGTTTTCCATTCTTGAGACATATCAGGGTGGATTAGGTTAGATACCCTTCTCCATAGGGTTTAATAATTTGTGGTGTCATAGTTATCATTCTTGTCCGAGCATACCCGAGTTTGAAGTGAAATCCCAATTTAACAAGTAGCAAAACTTAGATAACATGACATATTTGAGGTTCATTTGTATATTTAGGATACATCTAGGCAAATCATACTAGGTAGCCATATTCAACCATTGTTGCATCACTTTTCATCAAAAAAGTGAGCTTCAACACACCCATTTTAGTTTACATTTCATTATTGCACTTGTAGTTCTAGGATTAGGCTACATAAAACTCACAACAAAAACCAAAAAATTCAAAAAAATAAAAAACCAAAACAACTCCAAATGATCTTACAAGTTCATAAATGTTGAGCAAGGTGCAGAAACAGTATTGTCATTATTGTCAACATAGAAAGATAGATCAGTTGATGCAGTGGACAGGAGTTCAGAGGTCAGTCAGAGCATGTACAGTGAATATCCAAGAAGACAGAAGTGGCCAACATTCAAAAGATCAAAGAAAAAGACAAGTAAGAAAACTGTCGCGATATCGCGACATGTTTGGTAGAAAGAAAAACTGTCGCGATTTCGCGACATATCGGAGGAGAGAGAAAATGCTGGCAAAACTGTCACGATTTCGCGACATATCGGAGGAGAGAGAAAATGCTGGCAAAAATGTCGCGATTTCGCGACATATCGAAGGAGAGAGAAAATGCTGGCAAAAATGTCGTGATTTCGCGACATATCGGAGGAGAGAGAAAATGCTAGCAAAACTGTCACGATTTCGTGACATGTTCGAAGAGAGAGAAAGTGCAAGGAAAATTGTCATGATTTCGTGACATGTTGGACGAGAGAGAAAGCGCAAGGAAAACTATCGTGATTTTGCGACATGTTTGAAGAGAGAGAAAGTGCAAGGAAAACTATCACGATTTCGTGACATGTTCGAAGAGAAGGTGCAAGCAAAGAAAACTATCACGATTTCGTGACATGTTTGGGGAGAAGGCGCAAGCAAAGAAAACTGTCATGATTTCGTGACATGTTCGGGGAGAAGGCGCAAGCAAAGAAAATTGTCGTGATTTCGTGACATGTTCGAGGAGAAGGAGCTTGCAAAGAAAAGTGTCACGATTTCGTGACAATTTGCAAGAAGGATTGTACGAACAAAAAAGTGTCATGATTTCATGACAGGTTCGAGAGAAAGAGCTCACAGAGAAAAGTGTCACGATATCATGACATGTCGTTTTCACGACTCGAAGGGAAGAAAAGTGCCAAGGAGAAAAAGTGTCACGATTTCATGACATGTCAGGTTTTCATGACCCGAAGAGGAGAGAGAGTGTATGAAGGCGAATGTGTCACGATTTCATGACATGTGTTTTTACGGGCGAAAGGTAGAGAAAAGCACAAGGCAGCGAAAGTGTCACGATTTCATGACATGTTTCATTTTCATGGGCTAAAAGCAGAGAAAGGCACAAGGCAACGAAAGTGTCACGATTTCGTGACATGTCATGTTTTCATGGGTGCAAGCCAAGAAGAGTGCAAGGAAGAGAAAAGTGTCACAATTTCGTGACATGTCATGTTTTCGCGGGTGCAAGCCAAGAAGAGTACAAGGAAGCAAAAAGTGTCACGATATCATGACATGTCATGTTTTTACAGGTGCAACCAAGAAGAGGACAAGGAGGCAAAAAATGTCATGATATCATGACATGTCATGTTTTCATGGGTAAAAGGCGAGAAGAGTACAAAGAGATAGAAGTGTCATGATTTTGTGATAGGTCGCAACAACACGATTACGGATAGTTAACTGAAGTAGAACGACAGTTATAAGGGTAGTTACAGAGGAAAATCATGCAACCATTATAAGAAGAGTCAACTAAAGTTAGTGTGACAGTTACAGGGGTAGTTACAGATAGAAATCATGCAAGCTAAAATAAGCACAGTGCATTAAAGACAGAACGGTAGTTACAGGGCCCGTAAAGCAGTGTAACCATCGAGCGACAGTTATACTGAAAGTCCCACACAAGAAACAGAGCTATTAATAGAATGCATGTACAAATTACTATGTGATAAAGGAGTTACTTTCAGAAGTGTCTATTAATAGGGTGCATGCAGGATTATGGAAGTCACAGAAGAACAGGTGTTTCAAGATGAAAATATTGTTATAAAAGGGTAGTTGCATGGAGAATTAAGTTGTCATTGAATGTGTGAAAGTGTTGTCGAAAGAGGGTTAGAAGAGTGTTGTAAGAGAGTGACAAGAAGAGTAGTAAGTGTTTACTATGTTTTGATAAATTGTAGACCAGTTAGGGTCTTGTAAAAGCGAAGGCATTTTTATGTCATTGATATAGCTTTCAAAACTATGATCCAAGTTGGTGCTTGGATAGGGGTTGGTGCTCCTTTTTGTTGGTGCAGATAAATCAGGGGTTGGTGCTCCTTCTAGTGGGTGCTGGTAAACGGATTGTAAAATTGGTGTTTTGCAAAGGCTGGATTTGGACCGTAGTCCAAGCAGTCATTCTTGAGGAGTAGCCAAATTGGTGAACCTCATTACATTGTGTGTTGTGGTGTGCTCTCTTGTGATAATTGCTTTACCTACTTTTAAGTTCTCTTTGCTTTAGCTTTAAGAGTTGTAGATTTGAATTTAAATAGCTACACTGATTCACCCCCCCTCTCAGTGTCATTGTGAGAATATCAATTGGTATCAGAGCAAGGTTCCTGAACAAGCTTAATCAGCTAAGGTGATCTTGGAAGAAACACAATGGCAGGTGGTGAAGGATTCTCATCAAACAAAGCTCCTTTGTTCGATGGAACTAATTACTCATTCTGGAGACTCAGGATGCAGACATATCTGTGTGCATTGGGATACGACATTTGGGAGTCAGTAGAAAGTGGATACACAATACCCGCTACTCCTCCAACAGATACTGCCGAGAAGAAAAAGTTTGAGAATAACTCCAAAGCAAAGAATGCCATAATGTGTGGGCTAGTAGACAGTGAACTGATAAGGATCATGAGCTATAAAATGGCAAAAGACATGTGGGACAAACTGAAGAGCATTCATGAAGGAGACGACAAGATCAAGGAAGCCAAGCTACAAATGCATCGAGCTCAGTTCGAAGCATTAAAAATGAATGACGATGAGAACATAGAGGCCTATATGTTGAGAGTCAATGGAATCATTAATGCGATCAGAGGACTCGACGAAGAAATCGAAGATGCGGTCGTCGTGAAAAAGGTACTTAGAACTCTTCACAAAAGATTTAATTCTAAAGTTTCTGCTATAGAAGAAGCTAAAGATCTAAATAATTTTAGCATGGACGAGATGCATGGTTCTTTGACTGCATACGAAATGAGAATAGGACAAACTAAGCCCATAGATAGAGAAGCTGCTTTTAAAGCACACAAAAATATAAAAGTTGAACAAGAATCTGAGGATGAAGAGACATCGGATGAAACGAAAGCTAACTTTGTTTGGAAACTTATAAAGGGAAAAGGAAAATATAGAGGAAAGTTACCGTTTAAGTGCTTCAATTGTGGAGGCGTCGGTCACTTTGCAGCTAAGTGTCCAATGAATGAGAAAACCAAAAGTGATGAAGGGTCACACCAAGAAAGAAGTGACTGGAAGAAGAAACCAAATTTTAGAAAAAGCAACTTCAAAAAGAAAAGTTTCATATCCAAGAATGTCAGCTCTTCCGAAGATAGCTCAGGTGAGGATTCTGAAGAAGAAACAGGTGAAGCTCTGTTCATGGCATTTGAAGAAGAAAAAATAGAAGAAAAATAGGAAGGTGATAAAAACATTAAGGATGAGGCTGAAGTATATCTGGAAGGAGAGTTGGTTGTTGCACTTAAAGAGTTGAGTACAGAAAGGAAAAAGAATAAAAAGGTCTCAAGAAAGCTTGAGGATGCGAATGACATAATAAATAGTTTGAAAGTACAGACAGAAGAATTTAAGAAAATGTCTGAAGAACTCGAAGTACAATTAACCATGAAAATAGATGAGTGCAACAAACTAGAAGAAGAGATTGTTGTCTTAAGAATGCGGCTAGAAGAAAAGAATCAAAAATTGAGTTGCTATCACAAACTTGAAGGAAGTTCTACGAAGCTTGAAAAGATTATAAATAGTCGGAGGACTACGGACATCAAATTTGGCTTGGGCTTTGTCGAAGGAGAATCGTCAAGTGGATCAAAGGCCATAACTGTAGAACCAGTAAAGAAAGAAGATAAGATCAAGGTTGATCAAGGAAAAATGAATCATGCAAAAGAAAGCAACAGTGCCAGGCACGAGAAGAGTGCTGACAATGAGGGATTCACAAACGTCACACATCAAAGGAGAAGAAAATTTGTGGCTCCTACTACAAAATGGCAAAGACCAACTCCTAGGTTCAATCATTCCTTTTTTGGTTATTGTTTTAAATGCAATGCTTACGGTCATAAGATTTTAGACTACATTTATAATATAGGACAAAGAAATTTCACCAGTAGAAATGTCTTTTCACCCTTGATGGATTATGCAGTAGAATGCTATAACTGTCATAACTTTGGACACATTGCAAGAAACTGTAGAAGCACATATGCAGCAAATAAATATCAGGGAAGAAGATCTCAACCAAACAGTTTAAGGCAAAATAGAAAATTCCCAAAAAAACATGCACGAGGCTACTGACAAAGAAAAGTCTAAACAAGTGACCAAAACTGTAGTCAAACCAGAGTGGAAAGAAAAGGAGTGACCCAAGGAAGAAAAGGAATCCTTGATTGTACAGACAACATTCAAAGCATAGAACAAATCTGCACCATGGATATTGGATAGTGGATGCTCCAGTCACATGACAGGAGATAAACAAAAATTTGAAAAGTTACAGAAATACGAAGGGGGCTCTGTAAAGTTTGGAAATAATGATGGAGCCAAGATATTTGGCAAAGGATCGAGTCAAGATAAGTGATGGAAAGATCAATTACAAAGAAGTTCTGTTTGTGATTGGTTTGAAGCACAACTTACGAAGCGTAAGTCAAATCTATGACAGAGGTCATGAAGTCATCTTTAAGAAGCAAGGTTGTGAAGTCAAAAAAGCACACAGTGGGAAGCTGATAGCTACTGGATCGAGGACTTCGGGAAATCTATATACTCTCTTAGAGACTTTAGAAGGAGCGTGCTTGATTGGACAGGAAGATGAAAATTGGCTGTGGCACAAGAGGCTCGGTCATATCAGCTTTGACAATCTGGTAAAAATAAGCTCAAACAAGGCAGTAAGAGATATACCCACCATTGGCAAACCATTAAATAGCATTTGTGCTTCATGCCAAAAGGGGAAGCAAACTAGAGCCACATTTAAATCAAAGGAATACTTCACCAGCAAACCTTTAGAACTAATACATACTGATTTGTGTGGACCCATGAGAACACAAAGCATAAATGGTGACAAATACTTTATGTTGTGCATAGATGACTACTCCAGGATGACATGGGTACTATTTTTAAAGCATAAATCAGATGCCTTTGAGATGTTCAAGATTTTCAAAAAATAGGTTGAGAATCAAACAAGAAAAAGAATTAAATGCTTAAGATCAGACAGAGGAGGAGAGTTTATCTCAGAGGAGTTTGTAGAGTATTGTCAAAAATATGGGATTAGAAGACAATTTTCAGTAGCAAGGACACCTCAGTAGAATGGTGTTGTAGAAAGGAAGAACAAGACTGTGCAAGAAATGGCACGGACAATGTTGGCTGAGAACAAAATAGCTGACAGATTTTGGAAAGAGGCAGTCCATACTGTAGTTTACATCCAAAACAGGTGCATGTTAAGGACGCATGAAAGCAAAACACCTTATGAGCTGTGGTTCGGTAGGAAGGCAACAACAAGATACTTCAAAGTGTTCGACAACAAGTGTTATATCAAACAAACTGAAGATAATCTTGGTAAGTTTGAAGATAGAGTCGACGAAGGTATTTTTCTTGGTTACTCGACAAAAAGCAAAGCCTACACATGCTACAACAAGAGGCTAAAGAAAATTGTGGAGAGTGTCGATGTTAAAGTTGATGAAGGTAGAGAACGAGAAATTACTTATCAAGAAAACTACCCTATTTATGAAGAAGTTATTGAAGGAGATGAAGAAAAGGAAACAGAAGAGAATCAAAAAATTGACCCAGATGATTTAAGTATTGACTTAGAAGGAGAAGAAAACAAGAAATTCAAAATAGGCAGCTGGCAGAAAAATCATCCCAGAGAACAAATTATTGGGGACCCCATAGTTGGTATTCAGACAAGAAGAGCGATGAGTACGGAACTACTCTCTATTATCCAGCATTGAGCCCAAAAATGTTGTTGAAGCAAGCACAGATGAAAGTTGGATGAAGGCAATTAATGAAGAACTAGATCAGATTGAGAAAAACAAAACCTGGGAGTTAGTACCAAGGCCTACAAATAAAAATATAATCGATACTAAATGGATTTTTCGAAACAAATTGAACGAAGATGGACAGGTTGTAAGGAATAAAGCAAGACTGGTCTGTAAAGGCTATGCACAGGTTGAAGGTATTGATTTTGAGGAAACCTTTGCACCAGTAGCTAGACTAGAGGCAATCAGAATGTTTCTGGCTTTAGCAGTTCATAAAAATTTCAAAGTATATCAAATGGACGTGAAATCAGCATTTTTGAATGGAAAACTGGAAGAAGAGGTTTACATTGAGCATCCAGATGGTTTCCAACTTGGTGATAATCCCAAATTTGTTTGCAAGTTGAAGAAAGCTTTGTATGGCTTGAAACAGGCACCCAGAGCATGGTATGCAAGGCTGGATAACTATCTTATTCAACAGGGGTTCAAGAAAGGTATGGTGGACAACAATCTGTATGTCAAAACAGAGAATGGCCATCTTATTGTCCTTGTTGTTTATGTAGATGATATCATTTTTGGCAGCAGCAATGATAAGTCATGTAGAGACATAGCAAATAAAATGAAGAAAGAATTTGAAATGTCGATGATTGGTGAACTTTCATATTTCCTCGGACTGCAAGTCAATCAAAATGAAAAGGGCATTTTTATCTCTCAAGTTAAATATGTGAAAGAAATGCTGAAAAAGTTCACAATGGAGGATAGTAAACCTGTTAGCACTCCCATGACGACAGGTTGCAAGTTGAGCAAGGATGAAAAATCTCCAGATGTTGATCAAACCATGTACAGATCTATGATTGGGAGCCTGCTGTATTTAACAGCCACCAGACCAGATATCTTGCAGGCAGTTTGCATGGTAGCAAGATTTCAAGCTAGTCCCAAAGAGACTCATGTGACAAGCTGTGAAGAGGATTCTTCGGTACCTCAAGGGTACTATGGAGTATGGGTTATGGTATCCAAAAGGTAAGGACTTCACTCTTATTGCATATTCGGATGCAGATTGGGCGAGGATGTATAGATGACAGAAAGAGTACCAGTGGAGGAGCATTTTATCTTGGAGATAGGTTGGTAGCATGGCACAACAAGAAACAAGAATCAGTCTCTCTATCCACAATAGAGGCAGAATACATTGCAGCAACAACGTGTTGTACACAGATATTATGGATGAGACAAACCCTGAAAGATCTTGGTATTCACTTCAAAGAGCCAATTTTAGTTAAATGTGATAATACCAGTGCTATTAACATCTCAAAGAATCCGGTTATGCATTCTCGAACCAAACATATTGCAATCCGGTATCACTTTTTGAAGGATAAAGTTGCGGAAGGTGAGGTTAAATTGGATTTTGTTCCAACTACAGAGCAAGTAGCGGACATCTTCACAAAACCGTTGCCCAAGGAAGTTTTTGAGTACCTTCGGAGTAAGTTGGGAGTGGTCACGTTTCCCAAGAATTGACTAGCAATCGGGACCACATTCTCAGGGGGAGCATTTATGTCTGTGTTTATAGTTTTGCTCATATTCATGATTTTTGCTAACTATAACAATGTTTGCCTGAGAATGTTGTGCATAGACTTAGGGGGAGTCTGCAGCAGCCCTTTGGTATTATTGTCAAAGGGGGAGAAGAATTACAGGAAATTGCACATGTGTTGCCAACAATTCCAAAGGGGGAGATTGTTGAGCAAGGTGCAGAAACAATATTGTCATTGTTGTCAACACAGACAGATAGATCAATTGATGCAGTGGACAGGAGTTCAGAGGTCAGTCAGAGCATGTACAGTGAATATCCAAGAAGACAGAAGTGGCCAACATTCAAAAGATCAAAGAAAAAGACAAGTAAGAAAACTGTCACGATATCGCGACATGTTTGGCCAGAAAGAAAAAATGTCGCGATTTCGTGACATATCGAAGGAGAGAGAAAATGCTGGCAAAACTGTCGCGATTTCGCGACATATCGGAGGAGAGAGAAAATGCTGGCAAAAATGTCACGATTTCATGACATATCAGAGGAGAGAGAAAATGTTGGCAAAAATGTCATGATTTCGTGACATATCGGAGGAGAGAGAAAATGCTGGCAAAACTATCACGATTTCGTGACATATCTAAGAGAGAGAAAGCACAAGGAAAACTGTCATGATTTCGTGACATGTTCGAAGAGAGAGAAAGCGCAAGGAAAACTGTCATGATTTCGCGACATGTTCGAAGAGAGAGAAAGCGCAAGGAAAACTGTCACGATTTCATGACATGTTTGGAAAGAAGGTGCAAGCAAAGAAAACTATCATGATTTCATGACATGTTCGGAGAGAAGGTGCAAGCAAAGAAAACTATCATGATTTCATGACATGTTCGAGGAGAAGGCGCAAGCAAAGAAAACTGTCATGATTTCGTGACATGTTCGGGGAGAAGGAGCTTGCAAAGAAAAGTGTCATGATTTCATGACAATTTGCAAGAAGGATTGTACGGACAAAAATGTGTCACGATTTCACGACAGGTTCGAGAGAAGAGCTCGCAGAGAAAAGTGTCGTGATTTTGTGACATTGTTTTTGAAGGGAAGGAAAGTGCCAAGGATGAAAAAGTGTCACGATTTCATGACATGTCGGGTTTTCATGACCCAAAGAGGAGAGAGTGTATGGAGGCGAATGTGTCACGATTTTATGACATGTGTTTTCATGGGTGAAAGGTAGAGAAAAGCACAAGGTAGCAAAAGTGTCACGATTTCATGACATGTTTCGTTTTCACGGGCTAAAAGTAGAGAAAGGCACAAGGCAGCGAAAGTGTCACGATTTCGTGACATGTCATGTTTTCACGGGTGCAAGCCAAGAAGAGTGCAAGGAAGCAAAAAGTGTCGCGATTTCGTGACATGTCATGTTTTCACGGGTGCAAGCCAAGAAGTGGACAAGGAGGCAAAAAATGTCGCGATATCGTGACATGTCATGTTTTCACGGGTAAAAGGCGAGAAGAGTACAAAGAGACAGAAGTGTCACGATTTCGCGACAGGTCACAACAGCACGATTACGGATAGTTAACTGAAGTAGAACGATAGTTACAGGGGCAGTTGCAGAGGAAAATCATGCAACCATTATAAGAAGAGTCAACTGAAGTTAGTGTGACAGTTATAGGGGCAGTTATAGATAGAAATCATGCAAGCTAAAATAAGCATAGTGCATTAAAGACAGAACGGTAGTTATAGGGCCCGTAAAGCAGTGTAACCGTCGAGCGATAGTTATACTGAAAGTCCCACACAAGAAACAGAGCTATTAATAGAATGCATGTACAAATTACTGTGTGATAAAGGAGTTACTTTTAGAAGTGTCTATTAATAGGGTGCATGCAGGATTATGGAAGTCACAGAAGAACAGGTGTTTCAAGATGAAAATATTGTTATAAAAGGGCAGTTGCATGGAGAATTAAGTTGTCGCTGAATGTGTGAAAGTGCTTCCGAAAGAGGGTTAGAAGAGTGTTGTAAGAGAGCGACAAGCAGAGCCATAAGTGTTTACTGTGTTTTGATAAATTGTAGACCAGTCAGGGTCTTGTAAAAGCGAAGGCATTTTTATGTCATTGATATAGCTTTCAAAACTATGATCCAAGTTGGTGCTTGGATAGGGGTTGGTGCTCCTTTCTATTGGTGCAGATAAATCAGGGGTTGGTGCTCCTTCCAGTGGGTGCTGGTAAACGGATTGTAAAATTGGTGTTTTGCAAAGGCTGGATTTGGACCGTAGTCCAAGCAGTCATTCTTGAGGAGTAGCCAAATTGGTGAACCTCGTTACATTGTGTGTTGTGGTGTGCTCTCTTGTGATAATTGCTTTACCTTCTTTTAAGTTCTCTTTGCTTCAGCTTTAAGAGTTGTAGATTTGAATTTAAATAGCTACACTGATTCACCCCCCCCTCTCAGTGTCATTGTGAAAATATCAATAAAATAAAACATTAAACCTTTAAAATGAAAAAAATCAAAATTGGTTGTTTGCTTTATTTGCTTGTGTAGATAGAGTTAAAAGTAAAAATATAAAATACAAAAAGAGGTTTTATCAAAAACCACCATCACCAAGCCAAGCCATCATCAACCATAACCTATACATTTCCCTAGCTTATGGTCTCAACTCAAAGTCAAGCTCGAGCTAAAGCCATAGCCCAAGCCACCATGGACCATCTTGGTCTAGCCCCTTCATCCACCACTACCCCTCCTACTCAGTAGGAGGTAGCCCCACAACCACCCTCGAGAAGCTATGCTAGCTACATGTAGTAGCTCACTTCCTTGATGACTAGGTCATAGGACCTAGGCACCACCTACCACCATGTCCCCACCACAGAACCAGAGTATACTAGTAACCCACAGTATTTAGGTTGTGTCATAGTCATTGATGTTGAGGTGGCCTTGGCCCTTTAGAGTAGCTCTATTCTCACACCAATATCACCTCATCCATCCTTGCCACCGCTCACCATCCCACCCTGATCAATTTTTCCCACACCCTAGCAAATGGTCTACACCCATACAACCCATCCTACTGAACCAAATCCTTAGTATGGTATGCCTACATCATTATTTCCTCTTGGAGGGTATGATCCCCAGTCCAATGTAGGTTCAATAGTGGTAGACCAAAACCAACCTCCCCCAGGTTAGGTTAATGTGGCATCATAGTTGCCTACATCTAATCCGCCTACATCAGCCCATCTACTTTAGCCATCACCACAAGGACCCAACCCCATATCTATGCAAGATAATTTCTTTATGTAATCCCTAGCCTGGGTGACTAGACCACCTACCATCTAGGCATTAACACCCCCACAACCATAGGATGCTTCCTATAGTTACTCTAGCTACCACTTGACCAACCTTCACTCATCATTATATGTCACCCAACCTCATCAATTGCTACCCAACCACCACCCAAGGCCAAGGCCTATGGCCAACAACCTCCACCCCAATAGTACTACCAACAGTAGAAACCACCCTAGTACTATCAACAACATCCTCAACCTCCACCACAACAACCTCCACCCTAGTAGTACTACCAACAACAATAGCCACTCTAGCAGTACTACCAACAACAACAACCTCCACCCACACCACATCAAAAACCTACACAACAATAGTACTACCAACAACAACAACTATTGTAATAGTACTATCAATAACAACATCAACCACCCCAAACACCTCAACATCACCCATAATAAAACACCCAACATCAACAAGTCACTCAACCACAACACCAACAACAAACTATGACCTACCAATAGGTCATCCAACAACAACATCAACCACCACCATTTCAACAACAACAATAGTAACAACCACCCATCAACTACCAACAACCCTTTAACCAGGGTCCACCATCCAACACATACACCCAATAATAGCTTACCCCACATCAACAGTACACATAATCAAGGTTTCAGGATGGCACATCTTAAGGGGTCCCTCAACCTATGTCAGATCCATTCCAATGGTTGGTCGATCAGGTCCACACTTTATAGATGCAAGTTGTAGGTACAAGATACCAAAATCCAACACTCAATCAACTACAGAACTTCCCCATACATCCCTTAGTGCCTTCACCACCATATCCTCCATTGTTTGTGATGCCAAAATTTGATAAATTTAAAGGCAAGGAGGATCCCCAAGAGCATATGAGCAACTTCATCAACTCATGCTACCTACTCAATGACATTGATGCACTCATGCTACATACTTTCTCGATGTATCTTGGAGGAGGAGCTCTAGATTGGTTCAATCATTTGCCAAGACATAGTCTATACAACTTTGAGAAAATGGCTAACCTCTTTCTAGAATGCTTCTCATTAAATATAAAGAAGAAAACTATTTTAATTTTTTTTATCTTCTTGAGTCTTTGGTTGAGCTGCCGTCTTAGTGGGGGGCGCGGGGGGGGGACTATCACACACCCCCCCCCCCCCCCCCCCCCCCCCACCGATTATTATATTTTTTCCGAGATATTATAATAAACATAATCTATTGTTACAACTCCAATAGTACCACACACTAGAAGAAGCTCTAGCGCAAGCTAAGATAATAGAGGATATAAATATCCAGGAGGGAGAAATAAAGCTAAAAAAGAAAGAGTGGAACAATAAGAACTCTAAGGGCACCTCCAACAATCAATCAAAGCCCAACCAAGTTAATCAGGTGGTGTTGAGCACCTAGAGTGGTTCAAATCAACAACCACCTCAACAAAAACCCCAAGTTCAACCCCAACCACAACATATCACATACTAGGTTGTGTCACCTCCCCCACAATTACAAAACCAACAATAACAATAGGCATCCTACCAGGCCCCCTCATAATTACACTCCACTTCTAGAGCCTTATTCAGCTATTTTTCAATGGTTGTATGAAGCACAAGCAATTATATTACCAAAAGTGAAACCACAAGATCCAAACAAGCCCAAACCAAGGTCCTACAAAGAATACCATTACTATGTTTATCATAGGCAAAAGGGCCACGACATTAATGATTGCATTGCATTCAAGAACATAGTGCAAGATCTTGTAGAGAAGGGGGCCATAGCCATTGACAATCCTTTGGCTCTACAGAACCAAAACCTTAGCATCTACTAGGACCCATTGTTAGCACACAATCAACAATACATCACACCACTCACCACCACACCACCTAACCAAGTAAACCACCTCAACACTAGGCCACAACATCAAAAATTTGTAGGGATGATACACATAGTTACTTGAAACCAATGCTATCCTGAGTGACCAACACTGTCGAGTACCTCCAACAACATTCCCTCATCCTCTACATTACCCCCACCACTAGTGCAAGCCATGTTGCACCCTCTATGACCCATCATATCCCTCACCAATCACCTCACATAAAGCCTAAGAATGGCATCGACCAAGCTTTCAATATATGAGCTTATACAATAATCACCCCCACATCGTGAGGCATTAATGGAAATATTAAAATCCATTGAAGTACAAACACAAGATCCTAATACCTTTGTAAATTTTATGGGCAACATCAAAATATGCAGTGAGCCATCCATTGCCTTCTACGATCATGAAATCAAAACCTTACCCATAGAAGAACTAGATCCACCTTTGCACATAATAGCTCATATAGATCGCAAGCCCTTTAAACGAGTCTTGGTCGACACTAGATCATCAATCAACATCATTACATTTGTGGCCCTTCAACATTTGAACCTCCCACCATCACACATAGTTGCCTCCCCATTCACCCTATGGGCCTTCAATGATGCATTGTGCTCAATGCTAGGAACGATTGTTTTGCCTATTCAAGTAGGTATAAATACCATCCCTACACTATGCTACATCCTTGAAGGAGAGATGCAATACAATGTCCTACTAGGATGACCATGGATTCGGGATATGTGATGCATCCCCTCAACACTACACCATTACCTCAAGTACGTTCATGAGGGTCATGTGCATTGCATTCCCATTGATGAGGAACCATTTAAGTATTGCAACATGGTGTCTAACCCGCATGAGCTTCCCTTGCCATCCACCCACCTATACCTTACCCCAAACCCACATGCACTAGCCCCTATGCTAGTGGAACCTAATCCCACTATGTTGCACCCATCGCCAACCCCTATGCTAGTGGTATCTAATCCCACTATGTTGCACCCATCACCAACCCCCAACCCACTTGCGTATCAATATTTACCACCCATTCCACTCCATCCAACCCACTACACTACCTCGACTATTTCATACAGTCCCCAATACCCATTACACCTAGCCATTCAACCTAGTCATGCTTGGCCAAATCCTCCACCTCCTAGCCAGCCCTTGTCTGCACAAGGTCTCCCCTTTTACCCACAAACACCACCCATACCTTCCACTAACCCCCCACTCTAGCCAACCACACCCACCATCACACCACCCCCATCCATAGTGGCCCAAGTCACTATTACACCTCCATCCACCATAGTCATTAGACCACCCCCTACAATAAGGACCTCTAAATGGTCCACCTATCCTAGAGCCAGCAACCACATCAAGTGTTGGGAAATCTACCAACTCCTCATCCATTGCAACACCTCCATTTGGTTCACCCTCCATGTGGCCTAAACCACCACCTCCACCAAATCCAACCATTGAGCCTCCATCCATGTCAAGCATCACCCAGGTTTCACCCATGATAGTTCATCCATTAGAAGAGAATGTTGGAATCATTTCCACATCTACTTCCCAAACTACGTAGGTCATAGTCCATATAATGAGTCTAGGGATAGGTGAGTATCTAGTGTAGAATGTAACATTCACACCTCCCCTCATTGAGTCAATTAGGGATTTTGGTCACCCACGCATTGGTACCATTATTTCCATGGGTTCTGCATCCAACTCAATGAATTTCATGTATGCTAGAGTTGACACTTCCTCTGATACACCTCTTGAGGAGTAGCCCAAATCACCATTTGTTGGTGATCTCAAATTTTTGTTTAATCCCTCCTTTGTGATAAAGTACTTTCGATGCTATCATTGGAGAGGATTCAGCCTAGGTCATCATGAGTAGGGAATTTGACACCTCATCAAACCATATTATCAGCTCCTTGATGAAAATTTTAGTTTAGGGTATCACCATAATCAACCAATAGACCTCCTTGAGGAAAACTTCCAATATTTCAACCTTGGTCTCGAGGAGGATAGTGATAATGAGTATGAATATCTTAGTGAAAATCCTTTCCAAGTTGCAATGATCCAAGACATAGAGCCCGATACCTCAAAGGATGAGATAGATGAGCTATTTGAAGCACTTTCAGTTGCTTTTGATAGCTTAGAAGAAGACTCTTTCCCCATCATCCCCCTCATAAAGTTTGCATATGACAAGGATATTTATCATCATTTATTCCCTACACCACTTCCCATTTTCCCAATGCTCCTTCCATTAGAGCACCCAAATTAGCCAGCCAATCTGCTACCTCTACCACTAGTAGTTCAACTAAACCAACATCCATTGATATTGGAACAACTTCTACCATATGAACAACCAAACCACTCCATCCCATAAATAAACATGGTCACCATTGACCTATTTGTGCCCCTTCATAATCCAAGTGATCCATCAAACCCCATTCACATCAATCCAAATCTCATAGATTTTGAGAGCATTTTCACCATACCATCACCCAAATATTTTATTCCATCGAGACAATTGCTTCATCAAGAAAATGTCTACATATCACCAGCCCAATCACCCAAGTCATCTATGGTTCATAATATCGATACAAGTGACACTGAGTCACCTATTCTAGAAAATGTAGTAGATGACATCCACCTTATTCCTACTCCTCATTAGTTAGAGGAGGGGTCACACATGCTCATCGAGGAGACCAATGACATTGATATTAGCACAGATCCTAACAAATTCCAAGTCATCAAGCTTGTGAAGAGCCTCGATTCTGTAGAACATGAAGAGCTGGTCACTTTTCTCACTAAGAACAAGCATGCTTTTGCATGGTCATACAAGGACATGCTAAGATTGGACCCTAATTTAGTGGTTCATAACCTCGTACTGAGACCCAATGCAAAACCTATAAAGAAAAAGCTTTGGAAGCTTCATCCTACCATAGCTCTGATGGTCAAATAAGAGCTACAAAAATTGCTAGATGTGGGTTTCATTCAACCCATAGACTACCCAGAGTGGGTTTCAAACATGGTACCCATTAGAAAGCCTAATGGGGGGATACACATTTGCACAGATTTTCATGATTTAAACAAAGCGTGCCCCAAGGATGACTTCCCTCTACCAAACATTGATATGCTCATCGATTCTACCATAGGCCATGAAATGCTCTCCCTCATGGATGGGTTTTTAGGATACAATCAGATTCAAATTAATCCTGATGACCAACATAAAATAACTTTTACAATGCCCTAGGGGATATTTTTCTATAAATTCATGCCATTTAGACTTAAGAATGTAGGTGCTACATATCAACATGCCATGACTTACATCTTCCATGATCAAATGCACAAAATAGTTGAAGACTATGTGGATGATCTATTGGCTAAAGCAAAAATTCATGGTGAACATTTAAGTGTTCTATGCTAGGTTTTCATACGATTACTTGAGCACAATGTGAGACTTAACCCGAAGAAGTGCATCTTTGGCATCAAATCAAGAAAACTTTTAGGGTTCATAGTCTCTAAAATAGGCATTGAAGTTGACCTAGACAAGGTTAAGGTAATCATTGACATGCCACCCCCTACAAACCTCAAAGAGTTACAAAGCTTGCAAGGAAAGATACAATCAATCCATTACTTTATAGCACAATTATTAGAAAAATGCAAGCCTTTCAATCACCTATTGAAAAATGGGGTTAAGTTTGAATGGACTCAAGACTATCAAGAAGCATTTGATGCCATCAAAGAATATATAGCATCACCACCTATGTTGATACCACCTCGACTAGGTGTACCATTCCATATGTATATATCCATAATAGATTTTGCATTAGGAACTATGCTAGCACAAAAAATAAAGAAAATAAAGAGTAAGCTATATACTATATCAATCACACATTCATGAGATATGAAGAAAAGTATGCATATGTCAAAAATCTATGCTTAGCAGTAGTCTTTACAACTAAGAAGTTGCATCACTACATGATTGGTCAAACTACATATGTCATTGCCAAAGAGAACCCTTTATGCTACATGATGAGTCACACCTACACAAATAGTAGGATAGAAAAATGGATAATGCTTTTAATAGAATTTGATCTAGAATTCATAAGTCAAAAATCCATCAAAGGTCAGGTAATCATGGATCAACTCATCGAAGCTTCGCTACCAACTGATGCACCACTCGTAATTGAATTACCTAATGATTTTATATTCAACATAACTGAGCAGGAAGAATCGATCAAACCAGAAGAGGATGTTGATGTGATCCTTTTCTTTGATGGTTCTAAATGTGAGCAAGGGAATGGTGTTGGCGTGGTGTTCATCACACCTCAAAAGGCTCCTATACCCCTCTCATTCAAACTTGACTTCCCCTACACAAATAATAATGCAGAATATGAAGCCCTCATCCTAGGACTTCAGACTACTATCGCATTGGGCATTAAGTGACTCAACATTTATGATGATTCTGAACTCATCATTAAGCAAGTTAAGGGAATCTATCAATGTAGAGACCTCATTTTGTAGTAGTACAAGTTGATTATCGATAAATTGCTAACACATTTTGATTGGTATAAAATTGATAATGTACCTCGATCATCCAATCGATTTGCTAACACAATGGCCTCTCTCGGATCTCTCATTCCATAGAATCCATTTGATAGCAATACATTTGTGAAAATCATGACACTTACATAGTCTGCTATTCAATGAGAATCATCTCAAATAGTAGAAAGTATGAACATAGTTCAGATTGATCCTTACGATGAAATATTTTTATAGATTAAGGATTTCATTAAGATGGGTATGCTCCCCATAGATTTATCTTCAACCACAAAGTGAACATTTAAGTAGAAAGTGGCTCATTATACGCTTTTGGGGGACATTCTCTATCATCGTAGCTATGATGGTATCCTCCTTCATTGCCTTAAATATTAAGAGGTACAATGGATTATTTCTCAAGCCCATGATGGTACTTATGGTGGTCATTTTAGTGGAATGGCCATCACAAAGTGCATTCTACGCATGGGTTACTATTGGCCCACCATGGAATGTGATTGTTGTGCATACATCAAGAAGTGTCCAAAATACCAACATCATGCCAATTTAACTCATATCCCATCACAAGCATTACAACCGATTCAAGATTTGTGGCCTTTTTCACAATGGGGTCTCGATTTAGTAGGAAATATATCTCCTCCTTTGAGACACCATACATTCATCATAACAACCATAGAGTATTTCATGAAATGGGTTGAAGCAATTCCTATGACAAGTACGATAGGACCTCGGATTGTAGAGTTTATTCTCCACCATATCATCTATCATTTTGGCATACCATCGAAGATCATATCCGATAATGGCCCTCCATTAAAAAATAAGGATGTTCATGCACTATGCACAAAGTACAACATTAAACATAGTTTCTTGACTCCTTACTATCCATAGAGTAATGGACAAGCTGAGGCAACCAACAAAACTATCATTGCCATCCTAAAGAAAACCATTAAGGAAAACCATAAATATTGGTATTTACAACTCCCCTTGGCACTATGGGCTTATCGCACAAGCATTCACATGCCAACTAGGGCAACATCATTTTCATTAGTTTATGGTGTCAAAGAAATCATGCCTCTCAAGCTTGAGATCTCATCATTACGAATATCATTGCAAGAATTCATTGATGATGACACCACACGACAAGCGCACCTCGATCAATTGAACCTCCTTGATGAATGATGAATCAATGCTTTAGAGCATCTTTAAGTCTATCAGGAGAGAGTTAAATGTGCATATAACAATAGAGTGCATCCTCAAGAATATCAAGTAGGTGATTTGGTTCTCAAGGAGAATCAACAAAACTCAAGTTTATCATCGCATCTACGTGATAAATTTACAGCCAATTGGCTTGGTCCATTCATAGTCAAGAAGACATTCAAAATAGGAGCCTACAAACTTACCTCCCTTGATGGAGTTGAGGAGCCTAAACCCATCAATATCCTTCATTTATATGCTTTCTATGCCTAGCCAATAGCTAGCATTGTACATAAAAAAAAAAATCAAAATCAATCAAAACACAAAAACAAAATCAATCAAAATACAAAAACAATACAAAATCAATCAAAATACAAAAACAATACAAAAATCAAAATACAAAAATAATACAAAATCATCAAAAACAACAAAGCAATAAAATTTCATCATGACCAATTAAACTTTGGTTATAATTCAATACATGCTTTTATTCATTTATCATAAGTGATCTTATCACATTAATCAAGGGCATCTTCCTTAGGGTTTGTATCTCACATTTCCCTCATTATAGGCATGTCAGTTACATCAACCATCCATCCAAACAATAGAAGAAGAGATGAGAAAAATGCAAAAAGAAAAGAAACCCTATGACAAGTTTGTCTTTCCCACATCTATGGTTTGACAAATATTTAGGTACTTTCGATCGTTCAACCATACCTAGTGTCTCATTCAACCTACATTGAACATCAATAAGTCCTTGAGTACTATAGGTCTTCCTGGTGACCTTAAGTTTTTACTCAGATCACGCACAAGTATCACACATTAAATCAAATTTTGGTGTCTAGGAAAGACAAAATCATGAGTCACTATTGCCATAAAGCAAATGGTTTCCCCTACTCATCCAATTATGTGCATGGTCTAAAAGACTAAGAATTGACAAAAGGACAAGCTCCCCCTTCAAAAAAATTCCCTTGCTCTACCACAAAATGAGCAAGCCCCCAAAAGCAAAAATTACAAATCCCTTGCTCCTCCACAAAATGAGCAAGTATCCCAAAACAAAAGAAAAAGCAAAAGCAATAAAATCCCCTTGCTCCTCTACAAAATGAGCAAGCCCCACAAAGCAATAAAATCCCTTGCTCTTCCACAAAATGAGCAAGTACCCCCAAAATCCCCTCCCCCAAAAAAATAAGGGGTAAAGAGCTTGAATCCCTAGAATTCTTAGTTTTTGACAACCATGGGGTGATCTTCATTACAACAATGGGCTATAGACATTGGCCTAGTAATGGAGTAGCCTTACGCATGGTGACACATATATTACATTAGCGACATTATTTTGTATAGATCTATGTACGCTCTTGGATGAGCTAGCTTATTGGCATAAGTCACAAATGATGAGTCTAACCTCACCCAAAATTGGCAATGAACATTCACTTCACACACAGTTGGTCTATGTGAAACTTGAATAACCTGGTTGGTCTTAGTATCATCAAGTGCCTACTTGATTAGTAGATGAGTTTGATTGAGGTCACTAGGGTGTTTGAGCATCATGAAAGCACTTTCATATTACTCTTCCCTAAGACAAGTGAAAGAACAAGTCATGTCATCTTAGCATCCATAGCAGCACATCACCTCATCACATTCATTACATTGCATTCATTTACATCCATACTCATATATATGCTAGTATTATTGGGTTGACGCCCTTGATTAATTGATTAAAGTCATGAATAATGAAACATGTCTAAAGCACTTGTGAATGATAACCAAAAGGTATATGCATACATTCATTACATTCATCAAACATTGCATATAATCATCAAATAAAGTGATTCATTACATCACAAATAAAACATCACATTAAAACATAAACACATTGAGATGCATAATCAAAAAGAGATTCATCTAATCACACATTCTACAAAGCATCAACACATAAACAAATAAATGTGACACATGAATAATGATGTATAATAATATATATCACATCAATCAATACATCATACAACCTCACTTATAGGCTACATACATTGAGCTCTCAAGCTCATCATCATCAATGCAAAATGATACAAGGCATATACAAAAATGATATAGGGCTTGATGCCCATCACTATCTGCCTTTGCTGCTATCCCTTCTGCCCTCAAATGGATCTCCTTGGGCCTACTAATTGTGAAACCCCTGATGGTTAGTTTACCTATAAGAGACACCTCCCCCTGAACCATGCAAGGTCGATCTCTTGAGAAACCATGGTACAATAAGAACACCTGAAGGAGCATCTTATGTTCACTCATACAACTTTTTTTTTGGTAGATAAAATAGTATAGCATTTATACCGGGTTTTACAGGTTGATCCAAAACATTTTACAAAATTCAGCCTAGGGTTGTTGATGAACATATCCTTACTAAGGATCCTATATATGTAAAATCTACATGCCGCCAAAGCCATTACATCCGGTAAGGCACATAGCCTGTTATAAAAAAGAAACTTCCCATACAAAATTTTGGGTATACCTCGAGAAAACACACATGCATCATAATTACAAAAAATAAATAGACACAAATCCCTTCCTTAAGACAATGGAGAAACAAAAAGCTGCAGACACACATAGCAGAGTACTGAAAAAAAACTCCCACAAGATCTATATTGACAGTTACTATTAATAATTTTTTGGTAATTGCTTTCTTTCGTATATGACATGCTTTGGTACCACATACTATCATGGCCAATCAGTCTTAGAGAAGTGAACCTATTGGCTAGATTTATGGTTGTGGCTATCTGGTGGTCCACATGGCTTTGGTTTGAAGTCTTATATTGTCATTTCTTTCCTTCTCTGTGATTATCAACCAACCTCAAATTACTAAGATGACTAGGAGTCATGTTATCTGACATGTGACTATCCCAATTAGTCTTTGTGGTATTTCCAAGTAGCATCCATGAAGACTGACAACTCAGATAATTTTTATTGTGAGTCCAATTCAAAAAAGATACGAGAATACTCCTAGCCTTTGAAATTACAATGCCTTCCCTGTTGGTAAATTAGACTATCATTCTTGGAATTCTTGTTGAATAAGCTCCTCTACTTCACTCGGGACACCGTGTTCCCATTTGAAATGTCCGTCACCATCGACACCCAAATTGGCCAGCTTATCAGCAATTTTGTTAGCTTCCCGAAAGACATGTTGGGATTTTCTGTCTTGTCTTACCTGGAAAAGGATCCTAGACTCTTTAACAATTGCTTTAATCCTCTAAGGAGGTGTTTTCAAATTACTGAGGAGATTTATAACATGCATAGAGTCTCCTTCTACGATCAAATTTCCTTCTAAGTCTTGAGTCATTTGAAGGCCTCTCCACATAGCTCTAGCTTCAGCTTCGTTGTTCTTACTTGTTCTCAAATATTCAGAAAAAACAAGCATCATATTCCCATTATGATATCGCACAATGCCACCAATGCCTGCTCTTCTAGGATTTTCTTTAGCTACTCCATAAAAAATAAGCTTAAACCAACCCGTAGGAAGTGCAGACCACTTAACATTGGCTCTAGGGTTGACTACCCTAGGCACAGACTCATCTAACAATGTTAAGATTAAATATTGAGTAATTGTGGTCTCCTACAGATGAGATTTACAACTATCAAAAGGGATAAGGTTCACATTCTTGTTGGCAAAGGATAGGATCCTGGCAATGATATTTTGATGATCATGGATAGAATCATTCAAGACTCTATGGTTCCTTTCTAACCACACCTACCAAAGATAGTGATTGAGACAAATTTTCCACATGTATCTAAGTCTTTTGCTTGAAAAGGGGCAAGGCCACTAGACGAACACATCAAGTACGATGGCTGGTTTAACCCATGAAATATTAAAGGCCTGAAAAACCCCACTTAAGATAGTCAAGGAAAAAGGGCACTCAAGGAAAATGTGATAAATGGTCTCCCAATTAGCCCTACACAGATAACAATGATTAGTGATACAAATACCTTTACGCATCATATTATCAATGGTTAGAATTCTTCCTTGGATAACCAACTATGAAAAAACTAGAATTTTTAGAATTAATTTTTTTATCCAAACTAAGTCCTTTTGGAGGACAAAATCCTCATCATCAAGCAGAAGCTTGTAAGCTAATTTAACAGTGAACTCCCATTTTCTGTAGGAGCCCAGGTCACTTGATATTACTTGGGTCTCATGGGGATAAAATGTTGCTCGAGAATGTTACAAAGATCATTTGATTCTACTTGAAATACCTAAATTCTTATTTGTTTCCACTTCATTCTACCTTTGTCCTCAACCATATAATCGAATACTTTTTTGCCAATGAGTTCTTCTGTGATATCTCTGATTCGGGATAAGTTAGGATATTGCGTCAGTGGTTCATCCTTAACCCACCTGTCATTCCAGCAATTTATCCTCTCACCATTGCCTAAAATCCATCTTAAACCTTTTTTTATGATTTCCTTACAATTAAGAATTGCTTTCCAAAAAGCAAAACCTCTGATTGGAACTGAGTCACTTAGAAATTCCATATTTTGAAGATACTTTTATTTTATGATAGCTGTCCATTCATTTTCTTCACTAGAAATGAGATGCCATGCCTTCTTAGCTAGTAAATCTAAATTTATATGAGCAATTCTCCTCAGACCTAAGCCCCCATTTTCCCTAGGTTTGCACACTTTGGTCCATCCTACAAGGTGTACCCTTTTTTTCTCCTCTGATCCAGTCCATAAAAATTCTTTTTGGAGTTTCTCAATTTTATGGAAAACCTTCACAGGGGCTTTGAAAACGGAGAGGAAATATACTGGAATGCTCTAAAGAGAGGCCTTAGTGAGGGTTAGCTTTCCTGCTTGAGATAGAAAATGACATTTCCATCCAGTAAGTTTTTTTTTAATTCTTTCAATAACCCTATCCCACATTGACTCTCTCGAAGAACCAATGAAAAGAGGGAGACCAAGATATGAAGTGGGGAGGTTTGCTATATCACATCCTAAAATTTTTGAAATCCTTCCTTACCTCTGAATGAGGGTTTTCAAGAAATATAACTTGCTTTTATTGAAATTAACTTTCTAACCAGTAGCGTCCTTGTAGAGTTGCAGGATGTATTTAATTATTTTGGCCTCAACCACCGATGCCTTAGTCAATATAAGGGTATCATCGATGAATTGTTGGTGAGAAACAACCGTAGTGAGAGATGTTGCCTTGATTCCCGATATTAGCCTTGAACTGCATGCATTTTTTATGGTTCTACCTAAAGCTTCTACCATAATGATGAATAACATAGGGCTGATAGGGTCCCCCTACCGAATTCCTCTATGACTTTGAAAGTAACCAATAGTTGTTCCATTAACTAGAATCGAGAACCATGCTTTAGAAATATATTCTTTGATCAAATTAACCCATTGGTTGTGAAAACCAAACTTAAGGAGGACAATAATAAGAAAGTCCCAATTTAGCCTGTCAAATGCTTTGTTCATATCAAGCTTGAAGGTAAAAATAGACCTGTTAGTCTTATGAGCAGAGTGCAGAGCTTCATGAACTATGATAACTCCATACAATATTGACCTGCCCTAGACATAGCTTCCCTGGAATGGATCTATGATGCGGGGTAGAATATCTCTCATTCTATTTGCAATGGATTTAGTTAGGATCTTGTAAGAAACATTGCATAGACTGATTGGCCTAAATTCAGCCATAGATTTAGGGGTTTGCTTCTTAGGAATTAGAGAAATAAAAGTAGATTTGATACCTTTTGGGATATTATTTCTTGCTTGGAATTATCTGATAGCAAAAATTACATCCTCACTTACGATGTCCCAAAAATCTTGATAGAAACGAGGGGGAAAGCCATCGGGTCCCGGGGCTTTGTATGGATCCATGCTAAACAAGGCTTCCTTAATTTCCTCATCAGAAAAGGGAGCTAGAAGCTTAAGGTTTATATCCTCATTTATTATGCTAGGAATATATTGCAAGAGAATATATTTGGCCTCCTCATTACACTGCAATTCTTGACCAAGGATAGAATTGAAATAAGTTACTACCTCCTTTTTTATTTCTGTTAAGTCTTAAGTAATAGAACCATCTTCTTTTTTAAAAAAATTTATCTTGTTATTTCTTTTGTTTCTAAGTTTGGTGACATGAAAAAACTTGGAATTTGAATATCCATCTTTCAACCAAAGAGCCCTTGATTTTTGCCTCCAGTAGATTTCCTCACATGCCAAAATGTTATGAAACTCTGCTAGTTTTGTTTGTTCCTCCTGCCTAGTAGTTTCATCAGCATCACCATGTTGGATCCTCTGATTAATTATCTTTAAACTTTCAAAAACCTATTTTTTATTTTCAAATAGGTTCCCAAAGACCTCTTTGTTCCAAGTTTGAAGCTTTTCCTTAACAAAATTTAATTTGTCAGCAAGTTTAAAAGTTGCACTACCCCTGACAGGGTGCTGCCACCACTGAGTTAAGTTATCTCTGAAACTGGAATGTTTGATCCACATAGATTTAAATATAAAATGTTTCATGAAGGACAGAGATTTAGGGATATCCAAAAAAATAGGATTATGATCAGAGGCAATTTTAGGCAGGTCTTGCAGGGTAGAATCACCAAACAAAGTTGTAGCCTCCTTTGATAGAAAAAACCTATCAAGCCTTTCTTGAATGAGATGACACCCTATCCGCCGATTGCTCCAGGTATAATTTGCTCCTCTAAGTTTTACATCCATCAACATGTTGGAGTCCACAAAATCATTTAAGTCATCCATGCTCCTAATAGGTGGTCCATTTCCACCCATTTTTTCTAAAGGGTAAAGAGGAGTGTTAAAATACGCAGCCAAAATCCAGGGGACATTATGTAAGATTTCACTCAGATTGCCTAAGTACTCCTAAAGTAGAGATATCCCTTGAATTGAAGTCAGGGCATAAATATTTGAAAGGATCCATGACTTGTTGCTATTTATTTCCTTAAATAAAACACTAAGAACCCTGTCATATTTCTGAATAATGGTGCCTTCTACTATCCAAGGATCCCACAAAGTCATAAGGCCTCTAGATGCTCCTCTGGATGATTTGCAAACCATCTCCCCTTGATTCCATATTTTTTTTGCTATTTTTTTGACTAAATCTCATTAGTTTTTGTTTCTTGCAACATGATAATAGTTGGATTCACTTGATTTCTTATTGCACTGACTTCCCTATGTTTGGGCAGGCCATTGAGGCCTCTCACGTTCCATGAGAGGAACTTCATTTATATTGTTTGGGATTTCTTCCTCTCCCCATCCCTTGAGGGGGTTTTCCTAATTTTTTGTCTTCAGAACCTGGAATAACCTATTGAAACAAGGTTATTTGTTTTCCATTGGCAATGTCATTATGAGTTCTAATTTTTTGATGCTTAGCATTTGATATTCTCCCTCTTATTTTTCATTGCCAAAATCTATAGGAGACTTCACAGTGCTCCTGGTTTGTACTTATCCTCCCATAAACACCATATCTGGAACTCTACATATATTTGGCTCCACTCCTAAGCTATAGCGGTCTCTAGCTTGGTTTTTTATCTCTCTAGCATTTGTACTCGATATGCCAGTACAAAGGTCTTGGCTACTAAGTCAGAGCTACTGCTATGACCCTCCTCACTGGATATCCCACTCACTACTATCTTCATGGTTTCTAGGATGATCCAACCATTGGTTACACCTCCTTATATGACCCTACCCTCTGATTCACTCATCGTCGAACCCGTCACCCTACGAGTGAGCCTCATACCTACCACTACCTCCTACACTTGTTGGACTCCACTGAAAACCCTATCTATATAAACATACATCATAATCTAGCATGGTACCTATGAATACACATCCACGTCTATATCCAATACATCCACATAAGACCTTACTAATTTGAATATCGAATTATGAGTTGCCTTTATTTGATAATGCCTATACAACATGGGAGGAGGTGGAACACCTGAGGGTAACCCAAACTATCACAACACATGAGAGTACTAAAAGTACTCTTACTCTATATTATGTTGAGCCACCACCTATATACTGCATTGCATTCTCACCAAGTGCTTCCCATTCATGGGCCATGTCGACCCACCCAGCCACAATCTCCAAGTCACCTGATTTGAATGAAGTTCTAGGAAATTTTTATTGTAATGCATCCAAAAGCCTACAAAGGTGTGACTTCTTCCCTCATCCTAGTCATTACACCATCTCATGGTGTAAGGTCTATCATGACCCAACTACTAAGGGATAAAATATAGTAAACCCTTTGGGAACCCAATGGAGAAGTGCTCCCAAGCCCAAATTTGGAGTAGCAGGTTGCATCCCAAGCTTGACCTCTTTCGATCTCATATCTCACACAAATCTTTGTATGTTTATGCAAGTAAGAAGGACACCCATACCATCACCTTGGGTCACTCCACCAAGTCATAAAACAACCCCAATATGTTCCATGGGAATCATGCACCTAAATATTCTAGTAAAATCACATTTGATATCATGACCATGAGAATGACATATCTTAGTGTGATCCACTATAGCCATAGGTCGTTATCCACATCAACTCTACCGCTATCAACATTAACTGAAGCTACATATTGCCCATACACTTGCTTCAATAGTGCATCCCTCCTATGCATGGGGTAGTCGCAATAATATTTCCCTCCACTTGATCTAGAAAATCTACTAGACATCCTCTAAGGTAACTGTAATATCCCATATTAGCATGTTAAATGTGTAGGTATTTGGATCCTACATGTCAGTCAAAGTGATTAGGTATGTTCGATATGCATGGATCTTCTCCAACTTAGCTATATATAAGATAGCCCTCTAGCATCCAACCACTTCCAATAAGTGTCCTTCATATTATGCCAAGTGATGAGCACCAGAATTAATCATTTTTGTGCATGTTTTAATTGGGTTTTGTATGTTTTGTATTATGCTTGATCAGTGTTTTTAGTTGAAAATGTGTATAGATGTAGTATTTTGTTACTTTTTCATAACTTTTAGTAAAAGTCACACATGGACATGAAATTTGATAACAATGTGAAGTAGGGAAAAATGGTGCACCTAATTATGAATAACAATATGTGTATCTATCCTCTATAGCTTATGAGCATCAAACGGAAGCATGCATGTGAAATGGAAGCAATACCAAACAACAAGGTATGAAATGAAACAAGTATCCTTCTTATTAATTTGGTGGATCAGATCCAAGGTTACACAGAAGTCCCCTTGAGGGCTCAAAGGTGATACAATTGTTACAAATTTTGGGTGCCCAAGGATCAAATCCTTCAAGAAATTCGGGTGCACATCCAGTGTCTTTCCTCGTACCCACAATCGAGGTGGGTGGGCCAATGCCACTGCTGCTTGTATCTTTGATCTTTGATGTCTGATATTCCTTCCCAATGCCTTCTAGGAACCTGCACCTACACACAAGGAAGCAAAAAGGGTCAAATAGCAAGTGCGTGTGAAGGAAAACATGCAATCCCCACAGGCACCAAAAGACTAGTAAAGGGCATATATATTAAAAATATATCAAATCAACTCAGAATGACTTGAAAATTTATGGGGATGTTAAATAGGAGGTTTTGAAGGGATATCACCAAAAAAAGATCTGAAATTGCATCCGTAGGCCCCTCGATTTTGTGCCACCCGTCTGCAACCTGCGAAGACCAAGACAAGCAATTCCCACCCCTAAACATGTCCAAAACACATGAAACTTGGACAGAATACATAAATAAACATTTTAAGACTACCCATGTGGTTATATTTTCAAAATGAGGTGCAGATCCACCTGCATGCAACTGGGGTGCCCGGATGGGCCCTACGAACCTGCAAAAACTTCAAAATGTGATATCTCGGCCAATTTAACTCCAAATTGCATGAAATTTGAACTGTAGCATCCTATGATAGTCTAGAATAATACTAAAAAAATAGTAAAGAAATTGTGCAAGGATTTCTCCTCATCCCATGGGGGACGGTGGTGACTGCAACTAATTGGAGGGCACCCTGGGGTGGGATACCCACCAATTATGCACACCTTTTGCTACCAATCCCACTGGGGAATGGTCCTAAACACTCTAAGGGGTATTTTCATCGAATTTGGTGAAGAAATTCACCCGGATGGTAAAGTTATGCCCAAAAGACCCTCTTGAAGTCACCCGGTAACCTCCTTCGCTAAGAAGAGATTCCGAGGGAAAGAGAGCACAATAAAGTGAGGGGAAATCTCGGCAGCACTCCATTGCATATCCTAGAACTCCTCTCTATATGTGTTTTGTGTGGACATTGTATCCATTTTATAGCCCAAAGGGGCTTATGTGCAAAAAGGCATGCAAGGGCATGCATGGCAGGAGGTGCCATTTGTCAAAAGGGAGGCATGCATTGGATGGGGAAGAGAATCTCCCCTTTTAGCCTCCATTATGAAGCATGTCATAAGGATGTAGTGCCCTCTGACCCGCATGCTTCAATTGGTGGGGTAAATGGTAGTTTTGGGTGCCATTTGTCCCAGATTTGACTTTTTCTGGGTCAAACTTGCTCACCGTCCCACCCTGGGATGATGGCTCACCACCATCCCAGGGTGGGACGGTGGTGAATTTTGGGCCAAAACCTCCCAAAATTGGGCCAGAAGCCTCCAAAACCTCTTCCAGAGTGGCTAGAACCACTGTGAGCCTTCTGAGGGCTGCCCAAGGGGCCATATGGTGTCAATTTAGTCATTTTTTGTGGATGCCTAATCGGATTGACCATATTTTAGTGTCTACAGATGCCCCTTTTTGAGATGTGTTGTGTGCAGCACAACGCTGAGCAAAAATAGATGACTAAAATGTTCAATGATTAAGGTTACTCGATAACCTAACCAACTTTAGATGCCCCAATCATGGAAAGAGCATGCATTCTTGAATCCTCACTTCTGACTCAGTAAAGACATTGGTCTTGGTTTCTCTTCAGCTTCCAGGTATGCTCAGGGGACTTATAACCCTAGGCGTTAGAGAAAACCAAGTATTTTGGTAACTTTTGAGGTTACCAACAGGCAGGTTCATCTGCACTGTTATGTGCTTAATTGAGATATTTGCTTGTTTTCTGCCCCAAGCAGGGGCATGATTGTCTTTGTCAAAGATTCATTGGATGAATGCAACTTGCATGATTGAGTGTTTAATTGTTGATTTTTTATTATGAATTTGTTAAGCATGACTACCCCCTCAAGCGATGAGTCGATGAGGGAATGACCAGTGAGAAAAGTGACGAGTCGCTTGACCCAGATGACGTTTGTTAAGGTTGCCTTCAGTTGTTCTCATTGAAAAATGGCACAATTTTGAAAGGATTTGGATGATGCTATGGAGATTTCATGGAAGCAAAGAGTTGAAAACCTCCTTCCCGTGGGGCGGTCTAGCCATAATGGCCTTCTTGGGGAGTGAAGTAGTAACTTGTCCATGCATCCATGAGAAGTTTGCATTCCATATTGACCCTGAATGAATTCCATCATATTTGACTTGTTTTGGTGGGTGTTGAACCCTTTTCTTTGGCTTTTGTGTTGTTTTGTTGTTTTTTTTTTTTTGGTTTTTGATTAATATATATGTATGTATACTTGACCAATGGGCTTATTGGATGCCATTGGGGCATTTTGAGTGACCAAAGGGTTTAGGGATACCTTTGGGGCTTGTTTGGGTTGAGCAAAGGGTTTATGGATACCTTTGGGGCTTTTTGAGTTGACCAAAGGGTTTATGGATACCTTTGGGGCTTTTTGGGTGACCAAAGGGTTTATGGATACCTTTGGGGCATTTTGGGTTGACCAAAGGGTTTATGGATACCTTTGGGGCATTTTGGGTTGACCAAAGGGTTTATGGATACCTTTGGGGCATTTTGGGTTTGACCAAAGGGTTTATGGATACCTTTGGGGCATTTTGGGTTGACCAAAGGGTTTATGGATACCTTTGGGGCATTTTGGTTGACCAAAGGGTTTATGGATACCTTTGGGGCTTTTTGAGTTGACCAAAGGGTTTATGGATACCTTTGGGGCTTTTTGAGTTGACCAAAGGGTTTATGGATACCTTTGGGGCATTTTGGTTGACCAAAGGGTTTATATACCTTTTTTGTTGACCAAAGGGTTTATGGATACCTTTGGGGAATTTTGGTTGACCAAAGGGTTTATGGATACCTTAGGGGCTTTTTGGGTTGACCAAAGGGTTTATGGATACCTTTGGGGATTTTTGAGGCTCTTTCGACTCTTTTTGGATTTTTGGATGTTTAGCATTGTGAGGTCTAAGGACCCACTTTATTGTAGCCTACGGGCATTTTTGGAAACTATGATGTATTTTTTTTGCCCCATATATATATATGAGATTTTGTTATGGTCATCATGTGTCTCCCTTATTTCTTTATGAGATGGATGCAATGTATGCATTTGCTTCTATAGATGTGTTGGATGCTTATTATGTATGCATATGGATGCTTTTGTGATATGATGGAATGGTGATAAACATATATCATGTATGCATGTGTATTTGCTTTGATTTGATGCTATCTATATGCATGGATGCACAGTGAGATGAAATATGGGGTGATTGAAAAACATGGATTGTGGCTAATGATTTGACATACTATGTGAACACTATAGACTGTACAAAATACATTAACGCTCTTTGTTTTTTTTTTTTTGTAATGGAAATGTGAAACCATTATTGCGATGTAAAAAATGGAGTAAATGATATGACATGTTTAAAGAATGTAGGTGAGGTTTTTAGGAGACTCAAACACTCTAGCTGATGTGATCAAAGGTTGTATACTAACTATGCAAGACTTTTTGACAAGGTATGAATCTGCTAGGATGACCAAGGTACGTCATATCCCTATGTGTGCAAGTGAGTTCATTCCTATGAAACGCATAAAGATACCACCATTTCCAGATAGGCTATCCACCAAACCTGGAATGAGGATCACCCTATGAATGTCACAATCCTGGGTTCTGTACTTAGTAGGACTAGACCACTAGGCAATCTAGGTTACAAAAGCTAGCTCATCCACATGCAAACATTGGTCTGCACACATGCACGAGGCTAATGTGATAGACATATCATCATGTGGGAGGCTACCACCATTGACAAGTAGGCTATCCACCAAACCTATAATGAGGATCACCTAAATGGTTTTTCAAATGCTGAGAATTCCAGGGATTCAAGTTCAAGCTCCCTTCTTTTCTTCAATTTTATTGGGATACTTGCTCATGGGTAGTGATGATAATCACTATTTTTTTTTGTATTATTTTTTTCTTTGAGCAAGGGATTTGGGATTTGGGATTAGTGGTGCAAACCACTATTGAATTTGCTTTTGCTTTTTGCTTTTTTTTCTTTTTTTTTGAGGATTTTGATATTGAAATTTTGGGATTTCTTTGATTTTGACTTTTGATTGCTTTGATTTTTGTGAAATTTTGATATTTTTGGGATGGGGATTTGTGGGAATTGGGATTTTTGATAGTGGTGAAAACCACTATTTATTTTGGGGAATTGGGTAGGGAAGATGCTTGTCCTTTTGCCAACTCTCAACATTCTTGAACCATTCACATAGGGGGATGAGCAGGATGACCTTTTCACTTAAGGTAACCTAGACCACTTCATGGATTTCATATTTCTTTGCACAAAACTTGGATTATTAATGTTTAACTATGTTTGGGATTTGATGTACACAAGGCATAATCAATGCAAGACTCTACCTCCTAAAAATCAAGCTAGCTTTCTACAAAACCTGAAGAGAAGCTAGAAATGGTTGAGTGACCAAAAACCCTAATGACATTCTAAAACAAATGACTAGGTGAAGGGGTGGACACAAATATGGAATGTGAAAAATGTGGGTGAAAATGATAATTGCGGCATTGAACTATGAGTACTTTCACAACATTGATTTTGAGCGGTAAGTAGTGTACCATCATGGTGCTAGACATGTATGAGCAACTCTAAAATGTAAAGTGCTAATGATGAATATGCCTAAATGCAAGCGATGATAAAATGCAATGGGATGCAATGTGATGTGATGCAATATTTTTGAATTTTTGAAATTTTGATAATGTTTTTTTTGAAATTTTGATTGATATATATGTATGAAAGTGCAATGCGATGCAATGTTTTTGTATTTTGATGTTTTGATGATGTTTTTGAATTTTTGATTGATATATATATGTATGTACCTATGACCAACGGGCTTATTGGGGGCCATTGGGGCATTTGGGGGGACCAAAGGGCTTATGGATGCCTTTGGGGCTTTTTGGTTGACCTAGATGGTTCTAGACCATCTAGGAGCATTTAGGTTGACCAAGCGGGATATAGGCACCCTTGGAGCATTTTGGGGTGACCTAGATGGTTCTAGATCACCTAGGAGCATTTTAGGTTGACCAAGCGGGATATAGGCACCCTTGGAGCATTTAGGGGTGACCTAGATGGTTCTAGACCACCTAGGAGCCTTTTAGGTTGACCAAGCGGGATATAGGCACCCTTGGAGCATTTTAGGGGTGACCTAGATGGTTATAGCACCCCTAGGAGCATTCTAGGTTGACCAAGCGATATGTAGATACCCTTGGAGCCTTTTGTAACTTTGCTTACTTTGTGTTCTTAGGAGGAAGGTGCAATACCTTGTATACCCCCAACATTTATTATGATTGATGTGATGTTATTGACTTGGCCAGGAGGAGCAATAGGAATTGACCCCCCTATTTTGGCAAGGAATCCTAGGTAATGCTAATGTCTTGAGGGGGTAGAATGAGTGACCCACTCATGGATAAAGCTCCCTCATCAATAAGATCTTGGACCTTGCATCTAAAAACATGACAAGTGCTAATGTCATGCCCTCTCATTCGATGATAGAGGTAAGAATGATCCTCCCTATATAGTTTAGATCTGGGTCTATTTGGGTTGAACAGGGGTATATCTGGTAAGACAATTGCCTCTGTATCTTGTAGGTTGTGAAAAATGGTCGACATGGGCTCAGATAATGGAGTCCAGGTATGACATTGATGCCTTAAACAAGGTGAACATGGCTGACTCATTTTATGAGGTGATGAGGTTGTATGTGTCTCAGTCACCTATTTAGGTTGCTCTTCTTGACTACCATCTATAGGTAACAGATGTTGCACTATGTCAATTTGTTGGTTGTTGATTTGAAGATCATTCTTGTCAAACATATCATGTACCAGGTTTTTGAATTTAAAGCACCTATGCACATCATGCCCCTTCTGCCTATGGTATTTGTAGTATAGGTCTTTGTGATATCCATAGGGCTTAGGTGCATAGGGGTCGACAAGTCGACTCTCAGGTAAAGTAATTGCCTTTGCCATACAGAGTCGCTCAAATAGAGAGTCCCTGGACTCATTAATGGGCATAAATTATCGCTTAGGGTGACATTGTTGGTTTAGCCCTTGATTTTTTTGAGACTTAACATTGGACTATGCAGGAGTGGGTTGGTCCTGACAATCAAGGGGTTGAGGTTTTGGATGACTCAACCGTAACTCAATGCTTGTGAGCCGATCCATGATCTATTGTAAATCATTCTATTGGTGACTCACTTGTAACTCCACATCGGCTAGCCTATCCAAGATATGTTGTGGTACTAGTGGAGGTGATGATTGGATGGCTATTGAGGGAGTTGGATGGCAACTTATATGTGGTGGAGGTGAACTAGGTGTGGGAGCTAGGAGATAATTGATCGAGGGTGGATCAAAAGTCCCTAATGTCTGAGCAGATGTGGATGCTTCATGATGATTGGAGTTGGTGATTATATCCACATGTTCTTGTTCTTGATTTAGCTCATGCTCATGTTCCAACTCAGAGTTTTCAACTATGGTAGTTGGGTTACCCCCACTTTGGTCTAGGGGGTACATCTGCTCTTGATCTTGTGGAGATGTTGAGTGAGATGGAGTAGGTGTGACCGAATCCATCAATGGTATCTCCTATGGTGTGGATGGGATGTTGGATGGAGTCGCAAGTTGCATAGATGGATTCAGAGGACTTTGGTTCTCTATCATCATATTGATCATTCCCACAAACTCATGAGAAGATGCATTTACATTTGGACAAGTCATGGCTACCTCATCAACTTGTCCAAGGTGATTTGTTTGGCCCCCATGTTTGGAGGGTGCATCAAGAATGCTATCAATGGGTGGCAACTTGGTAGGGGGACTACCTAGATCCTTGATCGACTCGATGATAGGTGTGAATGCAACATTGGGTACTATGCACTCATCGAGTTCTAGGTAGGTGAATTGAATTGTGTCCTCAACTATGGTGGATGAAGATGGTATGATAGGATTTGATTCATCCGTATCAATAGTGGGCTCTTCCTCCTTTTTGGTAGGAGTGAAAAGATCTTTTGTAGGTGTATTGATGATAGCTATGGGAGCTTCTGTAGCTGGCTCTTCTGATTCTTCCTTGCTTGAAGAGATAGAGGATGGTACTAGCGGTGGTGAAGGTAGCTTCATGACTAACCGTGGGGTTGAATCTGGACTCTGAATAAGGTCATTGGATTTAGTGTCCAAATGCTTGGGTGACACTATAGGCCTTTGTGGATGATCCACCTGCTTATAATACTTGAAGGGGTCTGGGTCAACATGGACCACATGGACCTTACCTTCATCAATGTATTTAATGCATTGATGCACTATAGATGGAACACATTCCATGTCTCTTATCCATGGCCTTCCAAGAAGTATGTTGTACTGTCTTGCACCCTCCAAGATGTAGAACAATGTAGGCACAGTATTTTGTCCAACTTCAACAAGTAGGATTATTGTGCCCATAGTGGAGGATAAAGCATCATTGAATGCTTGCAAGGTGAACTTGGATGGTGCAATGCGTGAGGGTGGGAGGTTGAGATGCTTTAGTGAAGTTGTGGTAATAATGTTTATTGAGGAACCTGTGTCAACCAATACTCGCTTATAGGGGAGCCTATTGATGCTTGCAATTATGTGCAGAGTAGGATCTGGTGAACTGGTAGGCATGGGTTTGACCTCATGATTTTGAAAGGATATAATAGGATTCTTGTACATTTGTATGTATTCCATAAAGTTGGTGAAAGCATTAGAGTCATGATGTTGTACCTCCATGGAATCCAAGACCCTCATGAAAGGTTCCCAATATTTGGAGGACTATAGTAGAAGCTCGCTCATGGTCACTTTGGCTGATGGTGCATGCAAACTTTGCACAGGCCTACTCTGGGTTGCTAACACTTGTTGGATGGGAGTTCTAGGTGGTGAAGACCATGATGTAGAGGGAGTGTAGACCTCCCTGCTAGGCCCTTTGGAAGGCTGATTATATCTGGTTTGTGATTGGAATCGGTGTTGGCTAACCGAATAATCCACTTGATCATGTGGGTAATCCATTGATGTTCTCTTGGTAGAGGTACTTTGGTGGTCGGGTCTTCTATGTGAGGAGTGGACCTCACGATGACTTTCAAGGTGTCGTGTAGGAATGATGAGATCCTCAAGAGAATAGCAAAGGTGACTACTATCAGGGCTCCATGCAGGAGTGAGGAGATCCTCATACCTATAATGATGGTGCTCAAGGCCTCTCCTAAAGTTTTCTACTTCACTAGCTCATGATCGAGCTCGGCCATGCATAGTTGTCATAATGTGTTGACTAGGCAAACCTTGAAGGAAACCCACACTAAAGAAAATTTTGACTTCCAAAAAAGGCTATAAGTGTTATATATCAAAATGATCAGTGCGACGAGCTGATCATAATGGGCTAGGTCTCAAAAATTTGATTTTTGGATCAAAAATTTGTATTTTTGGAATATTTGGCCAACCGGGCCTGTGGGGAAATGCCCACTTTTGGGATTTTTTGGGAAATTTTGAACCGTGAAGAGTTAGGACTCAAAATTTCTGGGAGAGGTGCAGAAGGGTCTAACTAAGACAAAAAAACAAATTTGGCAAGTTTTGGAGTTGTCTAGACCATTATATGACCATTTTAGTGCAGTTTTTCTCTATTTTCGGCTTCGAAAATAGAGTAATCATAAAACCAAAATAAATTTTTTGTTATAGCTCCAATTTGCATGATTCTTGATGCGTTGGATGCAGAATAAAAAAGTAGATTTTTTGAAACCCTATTTTTTGAAAAATTAGGGTTAGGGTTTGGTCCCAGATAACAAAGAAACACACAAAGCAGACAATATGATTATCTTTTACTGATTAAATGTGTGTCCTAAACTGGTTTCAGGGTGTTTAGATTTGTTGTTGTTCTTTTCTCTTGTTGTGGAATTAGAATGAGGGAACTCAACCAAAGTGGTGACTAGGGACACTAGTGCCAAACATGATTTCTCAAAAGAGTCTAGGGTACACCGCTTAAATCCCAGTGGGGGGTTCGCCTAGCTCTTCCACTCTGAAACAATATTTCCAACAGTGGGAGGCAGTTTGAACATTAGTGACCTATTCCATATTGAGAGAGTGCCCTATTCTATCTAAGGCATATAGAGGGCAAGCTGGTGGAAGGAGGTGAAATCCAATGTCACCAATCTGAATTGGGGGTTGGTGATGAAATCCAACCTTACCAATGTTATAGTGGAACGTGCAAGTGTGTGTGGTTCCTTTTAATCCAAAGAAAGTAAGAAAAGAAGCATTCAATGATAATTCACTAAATGCATGCAATAGGTGTGTTTTAATTTCAAAAATCTAGGATAAAAGGAACCTACAAATGTCACTTATAGATGCAAGCCCTAAATGCTAACCTACCCATTGGGTAAGCCACAAGCAATCAAGCCATAAAGATGCATCGCTACTTCAAGTTTCTTTCAATTTTTCTTCTTCCTTTTGTTGATTTATGTTATAAGAAAAGTAAAAATATGAATTTTAACCTTTCTATGCAAACAAATGATGCAAGAAAAACCAATTTTAATAGTCTCTAAAAATGCAGCAGAAAAACAGAGGATTTAGGCACTCACCTTAGCAGTTTTGAGACCTCCAAATTCTGGATTTTTGGGCAAAAATTTCTCTGTTTCTTCAACGCTCCAGGGTGGGATGATTAGAAGCCCTACCACCATCCCAGGGTGGGATGGTGAAGCCACCATCCCAGGGTGAGCCAGATAAAGGTTCTGCCACCGTTCCAGGGTGGGGAGGGGAGCACCTGCAACACAAAAAGGGCAAAAATTGCAAAAAATGAGGTCAGATTTTCACCCAAAGCACAAGGGACAAGGGTCCCACCATGATCACCACTGAATTAGGGAAAAATGGTGCACCTAATTATGAATAAAAATATGTGTATCTATCCTCTATAGCTTATGAGCATCAAACGGAAGCATGCATGTAAAAATGGAAGCAAAACCAAACAACAAGGTATGAAATGAAACAAGTATCCTTCTTATTAATTTGGTGGATCAGATCCAAGGTTACATAGAAGTCCCATTGAGGGCTCAAAGGTGATACAATTTTTACAAATTTTGGGTGCCCAAGGATCAAATCCTTCAAGAAATTTGGGTGCACATCCAATGTCTTTCCTCGTACCCACAATCGAGGTGGGCGGGCCAATGCCCCGCTGCTTGTATATTTGATATTTGATGTCTTATATTCCTTCCCAATGCCTTCTAGGAACCTAAACCTACACACAAGGAAGCAAAAATGGTCAAATAGCAAGTGCGTGTGAAGGAAAACATGCAATCCCCACAGGCACCAAAAGACTAGTAAAAGGCATATATATTAAAAATATATCAAATAAACTCATAATGACTTGAAATTTTATGGAGATGTTAAATATGATTTTTTTAAGGGATATCACCAAAAAAGATCTGAAATTGCATCCGTAGGCCCCTCGATTTTGCGTCGCCTGTCTGCAACCTACGAAGACCAAGACAAGCAATTCCCGCCCCTAAACATGTCCAAAACACATGAAACTTGGAAAGAATACATAAATAAACATTTTAAGACAACCCATGTGGTTATATTTTCAAAATGAGGTGCAGATCCATCTGCATGCACCTGGGGTGCCCGGATGGGCCCTACGAACCCGCAAAAACTTAAAAATGTGATATCTCGGCCAATATAACTCCAAATTGCATGAAATTTGAACTGTAGCATCCTATGATAGTCTAGAATAATACTAAAAAAATAGTAAAGAAATTGTGCAAATATTTCTCCTCATCCCAGGGGGACGGTGGTGATTGCAACTAATTGGAGGGCACCCTGGGAGGGGATACCCACCAATTATGCACACCTTTTGCTACCAATCCCATTGGGGAATGGTCCTAAACACTCTAAGGGGTATTTTCATCAAATTTGGTGAATAAATTCACCCGGATGGTAAAGTTATGCCCAAAAGACCCTCTTGAAGTCACCCGGTAACCTCCTTCGCTAAGAAGAGATTTCGAGGGAAAGAGAGCACAATAAAGTGAGGGGAAATCTTAGAAGCACTCCATTGCATATCCTAGAACTCCTATCTGTATATGTTTTTGTGTGGACCTTGTATCCATTTTATAGCCCAAAGGGGCTTATGTGCAAAAAGGCATGCAAGGGCATGCATGGCAGGAGGCGCCATTTGTCAAAAGGGAGGCATGCATTGGATGGGGAAGAGAATATCCATTTTTGGCCTCCATTATGAAGCATGTCATAAGGATGCAGTGCCCTCTGACCCGCATGCTTCAATTGGTGGGGTAAATGGCAGTTTTTGGGTGCCATTTGTCCCAGATTTGACTTTTTCTTGGTCAAACTTGCTCACCGTCCCACCCTGGGATGATGGCTCACCACCATCCCAGGGTGGGATGGTGGGAATATGCCACCATCCTAGGGTGGGACGGTGGTGAATTTTGGGCCAAAACCTCCCAAAATTGGGGTCGAAAGCCTCCAAAACCTCTTCCGGAGTGGCTAGAACCACTGTGAGCCTTCTAAGGGCTGCCCAAGGGGCCATATGGTGTCAATTTAGTCATTGTTTGTGGATGCTTAATCGGGTTGACCATATTTTAGTGTCTAAAAAATGTGAATGTATTTACAGAACAATGTGCAACTTGAAGGATATAAAGGTTCTAGAAGAGGGCATCTAGTTTCACTAAGGTATACTACCTGTATCGCTCCAAATTTTTTGCATCCTTACCTTCAGGCTATAGGATCCATGCCCGAAAGGGGGATGTGAGAAGGATGGAACAATACCTCAGACTGAGATGCCCTTTGAAGGTCCCACCTCTCTGGGGAGGGGTATAAGGGTGAATTTTTGATGGATGGTGGATTCACCAGGAAACTTTTGAGTGGCAGTTTCCACACCTATGTTGATAGTAGGTTTGATGTGTTCATTTTGTGCTTTGATAATTCAATTCCTAGGTTTGGCCAAGATGAATCTAAACTATTCTATATGCCAATGCTGATTTATATGGATACAAAAAACATGAATAAATGCTAAACACAGAGAATATGCTAAATATACCTGATTTTGGATGTCTGATGAAGATTCTGAGGTTTGTAGAAGTCCAAATCATCTCAAATCGTATGTAATCATCTGGAATTGTACATAATCATCTCAGATCTTAGTCATTCATCTGAGATCAGACGAGATCGTCGTTGATCTAATGAATTCGTCAAATGAATTCGTCAGAAACCTATAGTAACAAAAATAGATACCAAAAACCAAAGATGCAACTGCAAAAGTAAAGGGAAATGATAGAAATGACAGTAAATTTGCCTAAATGATAGATCCAGATAGAAATTAAAATAAAATGTATTACTTTAATAATTTATTTTAACTTTAGTATGCATCTATGCTAAATGAGGTGAACTCTAGGATGCAAGAATATAATAAACCAAGTTAACGCAGAAAGAAAATGAAGATAAAAGAGAAGAAACTGCAAACTTCAGGCTTTGATTACCCCCAATCTGAACTATAGTCAGGATCGCCTCCAATCGTACGAGATCATCGTCGATCCTCGATAGGATCATCTAAAATCATCTGCAATCGCCTTCGACATTCCAATCTTGCTTCGGCTGAAAAATAGTAAAATCCCTGTAAGAAAACTTGAAATACGTAATGCAAACGAAGGTGCGAGTATGATCTAATGCATAAGGAACTAAATTTGTAGGGAAATTAGTCAGCTAGGGGGTTCAATGGGTTAAACTAAGAAAGTCCCAGTTTATATAGGATTAGGGAGAGGTTAGGAGGTTGGAGATCATCCCAATTTGGGAGATCTCCAATGGGGGAGACTCTAACTACGTAGACACACTTTCTTCCCAAGTTAGAGAAGCTGTTGAAACAAAAGCTAATTATGAAAATTTGGTTTTGGGACGAAATCGTCTGGACGTTCTGTTCCAGATGAATTCGTCAAATCTGGGACAATTTCATCTGATCACTGACGATATCGTCCAACGGTCAAAACAAATCCTAAAAATGGCACGAAAAATAAAGAAAGTGGGTAATGGGTGGTTTGGGTTAAAATTCAATTTTTTATCTTTTTACTAAGGTTTAACTATGCCAATTTTAGGGTACTACATTTTGCCCCCTCTAGCGAATTTTTCGAAGAAAATATGTTAAAGACGAGTTTTTCCTGTTTTACGAGAAAGCAAAAATTTACTCAATTTTTTAGATGATGATTCTAGGTCGAATCGTGCGACTGCTGACTATGGTGCCCCCTCCGTGTTTTTACCCAAATCGAATGTTTGAGGTAAAAGCGCAGAAAAGAAAAATAAAAAAAAATGTTGTTTTTTTTTAAAATAAAATTAAGAAAAATAGGGAAAACCCTAATTCATTTTTACTGTTCATACCAATCTGTTTTGATATGATGTATAGATATTTTGAATATATATATATATATATATATATATATATATGATTTTTTTGTGATATGACTTGTCCATATGTTTTATGATGCTTTAAATTTGGATTTGTTGATTGATTATTCATGTAATTATGTCATTTGGAAATAGATTATAATGTTATGTCATGCCATAAATTTGTAAATGAAATAATCTGATGTGAATAAATTGGTTGTTTTGTGGTGTGTTTTGATGAAAATAAAAGGGACTTTTCACAATAAGTTCAAAGGACATTGTCACTGTTATAGACCATTTCATGGAGTCGTCGCTCACTAGGTCGTCAAGCTAATCCTAGGATAGAAATATTGTTAAAAGTAAAAGAGTGCTTAAGAGACTGTCTTAAGACTTTGATGAAAATGATGGTGATGATTTATTTTCAGATTTTCATAAAAAATATTATGCATGACATATTAAAGAAATATGATTTTTTGCTAGGCATACATTCCTAAGTGTGATAAATTTTTTGAATAAGTCCCTAGGAACTATACCATGGTTGCAAAATGGAATGTTGACATAATGAAATGAAATAGAATAAGTGTTCGTTCTTTTTAAAGCACAATTGTGTAACATAATGATGTAAGCCATATTTTTTTATGAATTAAAATGAATGGGAAAATAAAATTAGAACAATGGTTTGCGCTAGGTATAGACTTATACCATCATCCCAAAATCCAAAAAGAATTTGATATTTTAGTTTTATTACATAATTGATTTTTTGATTTTGAGATAAACAGAAAATAAACATGACTTTATTTGTGAGTTTTTTTTTTTTGAAGATGTGAAAGAGAGAATTTATGTTTGTTGGAAAGACATATATTTAATTGTTTTTATGCTAAACAACTGTTCTTTAAATAAGAAGATGAAATGATGCAAAAATAATTGCAGAGATATTTTAAATTATCTCAAAGACAAAAATGTAGATTTATAAGGAACCCTCATGTTCAAATGTGAGTTCATTACCGATCTTGATTTATCATAATGATACAAAATCTCTCAAATACAAATGTGTGTGCAATTGTATTGTTCATTCACCAATTTTGAGCAAGAAAAGTTGATACAAGTAATTTGACTTAACCAAATAAGGGTTAATTGACCATGATTTATATGCAGGTAACCATACCAGACTACTATGTAAGTCGGGTTATCAAGAGCTAGCTAATCCATAAGCCGACATAGGTCTGTACAAAAGAAGGTCGCTAATGTGACAGACATATCACCACGCTAGGAATTACCCAAGGCCAAGCGGGTTGGGCACAAACCACCTGTTATGGGGCTTACCTCACAGTTTTCAAATAATTGAGAATTCTAGGGATTCAAGCTCATTCACACCCTTCTTTTCTTTTCAAGGGGTAGAGAAAAGGATTTAATGGCTGTTTGCTTCTTTTCTCTTTTTTCTTTTTCCTTTCTTCTTTTTTTTTTGAATTTTTTTGCTAGGAATTGAGACAATGCTAATTTTATTGTTGCGATGATACAAAATAAAATTTTTCTTTTGCTATTTTGCTTTGACATTTTCTTTTGCTTCCTATACTAGGGATACTTGCTCGGATTGGATGTAGAGCAAGGGATTTTTATTCTGGGTAGGGGTGAGCTTGTCCTTTTGTCAATTCTCAAATATTCTAGACCATGTGCATGATAGGATAGCAGGGGAAACTTTTCACTCAAGAAACCACTTCTACTATGTAGCATCATATCGAATTTGCAATGAAATCATTTTAATGTGAAGAGATGTACTTGGTTCAAGGAAATAACAAGATCAATTCTTCTATGCTCAAAAATTTATTTAATTCAACCGTGGACTTTGATATAAGAGAGATTAATAATCATACCAAATAAAATCAAGATATTTATGCATGTGAGAGTGAAAGTGCGGGATTCCAAATAAATACTAATTTATCCAAAAATAACTGAAAATATAACTACAATACTACAAGAATTGACAGGTACAAAAATAAAAGATTTTTTTTTGAAGATTTTGATGGTTTTAAAGCTTTTATATTTTGATTTTGATTGATGAATTGAGAAGATACACAATGTGATTGTTTTTGAAATTTTTATATAAATGACTAAAATGAAACAATATGCAAAATACAATATATACAAATGATGAAATGACCAAATGTTATGCATAATAACGCTTAAGATGCATAATGTTCATAGGTTCTTTAAGAAATTTAACATCTAAGGTAGCTAATTGGTATGCTCCCGATCCAAATTTAGCAGTGATGATATACAGTCCAAGCCAGTTGGGCTCAAATTTACCTTTAAGGTCTTTAGTTGCATTAGTATTTTTTTGATTTTCTTTTAATACAAGGTTGCCGATATCAAAGGATCGATGATGAACTTTCTTGAGGTATGCTCTCTTAAGCTTGTTTTGGTAGGCACGAAGATGCTCCAAAGCATTGATGCACTTTTCATCGAGGAGTTCCAGCTGACTAAATTTGCCAGCATGATATTCATATTATACTTTAGTATCTTGAAGTAGTAGAGCCAAAGAAGGAACTTCTAATTCAAAGGGAAAAATAGCTTCAACACCATAAACCAAAACAAAAGGTGAAGTACCTGTGGGGGTACGAACGCTAGTTCGATAAGCCCACAAAGCAGGATATAGTTGGATGTGCCAATATCGACTAGATTTATTGACCAATATTTTGAGGATTTTGATTAATGTTTTATTATATGCTTCTTCTTGGCCATTACCCTGAGGATAATAGGGAGTGGACCAACGATGTTGAATTTTATATTTTTGACATAATTTTTTGACATCTTTATTTTTGAAACAAGTTCCATTATCTGAGATGAGATTTGCAAGAATTTCAAACCTACAAATAATTTGATTAAAAATAAACTTGGAAACTTGGGTTCCAGTGCAAGAAGCTAAGGGCATAGCTTCAACCCATTTCGTAAAATACTCAATGGCGGTTATGATGAATTTATGTCCATTAGATGACACAGGGTTGATTTTTCCAATGATTTCTAAGCCCTATTTTGAAAAGGGCCAAGGAGATGAAATAACATGTAGTTCTTGTGTAGGCACATGGACAAGGTCAGCGTGTTTTACGGCACTTGTCGTAATGGCACACATAATAATGTGCATCATTTTCCATGGTAGGCCAAAAATATAGTAGTCGATGATAATCATAAGCATTATTTATTTGAAGTGGGTTCTTGGAGTCGATGAATAATTATGGTAGCATATTCATCATCTAAATCCAAGGGCAAAAGAGATGTAGCTGCAGCCATAGTGTCAGTCGCACGGTTGCTAGTTCGAGGAATAGCTTCCAAGGTAACTTGATAAAATAAAGATAATAATTGTAAGACATGTTTTATATGGATGTAATTTATCATCTTTTGTCTGATAAACATCATTTATTTGATTAATGACAAGTTGAGAATCATCGAAAACTAATAGATTTTTAATTTTTGGTTCCAAGGCAGCTCGTAATCCTAGGATTAGAGCCTCATATTTAGCAGTATTATTAGTGCAAGCAAACATTAATTTAAATGAAATATGTATAAGATGTTTCTATGAAGATATTAAAATAATACTTGCACCATCCCCACTCATGCATCGAGATCCATCAAAGTATAGGGACCATTGCGCTGGATGGTCTACCTCTAGTTTAAGGCATTCATCAGGAAACTCAATGATGAGGGGATGGGTAGACTCTAAAGGTGCAGTAGCTAATTGATCTACTATGATTTGACCTTTAACAAAATTTTGTCCTATAAACATGAGTTCAAACTCGCTTAGTGCAAGAACCCACTTTGCTGTGTGACCAGATAATAAGGTCGACTCATAAGATACAAAAAAAGATCAAATTTAGTAAGAACGTATGTTTTCTGACTGAGCATATAATGGCATAGTTTTTGTGTAGAAAATATGACTATGAGACATAACTTCTCTAACACTATATAACGAGTTTCATAATTGATTAAGGTTTTGCTAATGTAATAATTAGCATGTTCTTTCTTCTCATCGTCAAGTTGAGCTAACATAGCTCCTAAGGCAAAAGCTGAAGCAAAAATGTATAAGATAAATGGACGATCAGATCCAAGTGGTGAAAGCACTGGTGGTTTAAGGAGATATTGTTTAAGGAGTTCAAATGCTTCCTGATATTCGTCATCCCAATGAAAAAAAGCATATTTCTTAAGAAGCTTAAGAAAGGGTCCAATTTTGTTCACTAACTTATCAATGAAGCGACGAATAGCTTGAATCTTACCTTGTAGACTTCATAATTTAGATATATTTGTGGGTGTGGGCATATTAGTGATAGTCACGATCTTGAGAGGGTCAATTTCAATGCCATGTAAAGAAACTATGACCCCCAATAATTTACCAGACTTAACTCCGAATATACATTTGGATGGATTTAGTCGGATAAGATATTCCCTTAATCTATCAAATACTTTTCTCAAGTCATCTAAATGATCATCTTCTTTGATGGAACGAACTATAATATCATCTACATAATCATGTAGAATATCATGCATCATATCGTGAAAGATATAAGTCATGGCTCGTTGATATGTTGCACTTGCATTCTTTAAACCGAATGGGATCACTTTTCACAAAAGGTTCCCCAAGGGGTAATAAAGGTTGTTTTAGCCTGATCTTCAGGAGCTATCTTGATCTGATTATAACCAGAGAATCCATCCATTAGGGATATCATTTTTCTCCTAGCAGTAAAATCAATGATCTGATCCATGTTGGGAAGAGGAAAATCGTCTTTAGGGCATGCAACATTAATATCTCTAAAGTATATGCAAACCCTAACTTTGGTAGCTTCTTTCTTAGTCACTGGAACTACATTCGAGATCCATTCAACATAATCAATGGCTTGTATAAAAATAACCTTCAGGAGTTTTTCTAATTCTCCTTTGACTAGTAAGGCCACTTTAGGATGCATTTTTCTAAGTTTTTGTTTAACAGGTTTAGCATCCGGATGGAATACTAGGTGATGCATAACTACAGAAGGGTCTAATCCTGGCATATCTTCATATGTCCAAGCAAAAATGTCTTCATATTATTTAAGGAATGCAATGTATTTATCTTGTTTTTCTTGACTCAATTTTGATCCAATGTTTATTATGTGAGGGTTATCTTCGGTTCCAATGTTAATTTTTATAACGTTTTCAACTTCCATATGTAGATATCTCTCAAAATTAGATGGGGAAGGTGAAACGCCTAATTCTTGTAATTCGTCCAAGGTTATCTTGGATAATTCGTCTTGAGGAGTCGTAGCCTCAAGCTGGGCTATACTAGGTATAGAGCCATCGAAATAAAATATGTTATGTAACAATTCCTCAATGAAGACATCATGGAAGATATCCCCCTCCAACTCATCGTCGGATTTAGCAATCATCTCAGGGTAAGCTATGGATAACATATTACATGTAAATGGATTATTCCTTAAATGCAAAGCATCACGTTTATCCAAATAATCTTGGTAACATATGAGATGGTCATCATCCTCAAATGGGAAGGGCTAAATTTTACTAGAAAATAGGCCCACACCACATCGGGCAGGCCAAGGTTCTACCTCAAAAGGTTCTTTCATACCATTCTATAAAGGTCCCAAACATTTCCCATTATATCCCAATTTAAGCATTATAGGCTTAGCTTTAACATACTCATTAGCAAAATAACATCGAGCATACCCATCATAATGAGTCTTGATGTTTCTAGGTATTCTTCCCCAGTCATATCCCTTATAAATAAAAGCATAAATCCTGAATTGGTAGATATTTCCCATAGGCTGTGGGAGGCCGAAGGTGCGAGGAGAGGGTGGCAATTTATTTAAAATAAGGGAATCTTGCATATCAACGTTTTTTTTTTCTGATCCAAGAATTTTAGATAAATTAGGTAAGAGCTCATCAGTAAGAGCGTAAGAGGTAGAAGGATCATTTCCTATGTTTTCGGATGTAGAAAATATACCTCTGGTAGGTGTAGATGTTGTAGAGATGTATATGGAAAAATATATAGGTATGGAAGTTATAGGAGTAAAACAAGAAATATTGGGTGAGTTTAGGATCTTTTTGAGGTCCTAATGTGGTTTGTTCAGAATATGGTTGAACTATATGTAGGGGTGTAGTTGGTGGGGAAAAAGTAGATGATGTTATGAGAGTGTGTTTCACACGTTTAGGTGGATGATTAGAATTAGGATGTGTGGATGACAGAGTAGGGAAAAATTGAACTCCAACAGGTTCTACCAAAGCACACATATCAAATGGTCTAGGATCACCATGAATGGTAACCAATTGATTCTTAAATTCGAATTTAACACACTAATGTAAAGTTGAGGGAACAACTTGCATCGTGTTGATCCAAGGGTGACCCAAGAGTATATTGTACAATGTAGGGCAATGTACAATAAACACGGTCATGTCTAAGGTTCTAGGACCAAATTGCAATGGAATAGTAATAAATCCACATGTTTCTTGAGTTTCGTCATTGAAGGCTTTTATGATCATATCAGTTTTTTTCATTTCGTCACTTCTAAACCCAAATCTTTGATAGAAGTCAAAAGTGCATATGTTTAAAGATGAACCATTATCAATAAAGACTCGTTTAACTACTACATCTCCAATTAGGGTAGTAATATATAAGGGGTTATCCTTATGTAAACTATGTTGTGGTATATATCTATCCCAGAAGTCAATACAATCGACTTCTTGAGTTATGATAGTATTGGACATGGCGTTAGGTTGAATATTTTGTGGTACCATCATTTGGCTTAATGTGAGCATTAATTCATCCCTATGGGTAGAAGAAGATCTTAAAAGTTCCAAAAGGGAAATTCTAGCTGTAGTATTTGATAATTGTTTATTAATATTATAAGGAGGTTTAGGTTGAACATTAGGCACATGATTCCCTTTATTAGGAATTTTCAAAACAAATGGAGCTGATCCATCGTTCTGAGTTTGATCTTGTTGAGAATTTTGAGCTCGTTATCGAGTAATGACTTCGATGGTACCTACAATATTATTTTGTGGATGATGAATGGGTCTTGGTCTAGCATTTATGGCTTGTTCATTAGAAAGTAATTGGTGAGAAGATGGTCTAGTAGTGACTCTTCTAGGAAATGGTTCTTTCGGAACCATAGAATTTGTGATAGGTTGAACAACATCTGATTCATCTTCAAAACTATTTGATTGATTTGAGGTGATTTCCATGTCACTTTCAGTCTCGTATTTTGTATCACTAAGATCAGGTGTTTGAATATTATATAGAGGTCTGGTCGTAACCATGGATAAAGTTGTGTCAAATATTGGCGGATCATGAGTAGGTAAATGTGCACTAATAGTCCCTATATATCAGGTAGGAGGGGGAACATCATGATTCTCAATTTTATTAGCCACCTCTTTACCATGCTTTGGTAAAGGATGTTGAAATATGTCCAATGATTGATTGGCATTCTGATTCTGAATTTGGCGGATGTTATTTTGAGCATATTAGGAGGATTTTGTTTAGGTTGAAAGGCTTGCACCTCCATCTCATTGTTCTCAATTAAATATTGTATTTTATGTTTTAATATTTTACAAGAGTTGGTAGCGTGTCCAGGTCCTCTATGGAAATCACAATGTAAATCAACTCTGTATATGGGTATAGTTGGATCATGTTCCTGGATATTTGGTAATTGGATCAAACCTCATTCTAATAATTGTGGGAGAATGGTTGATAAAGGTTAATTTAACCTAGTAAATTCTTGGGGTGGTTTATAAGGAGGTTTTAGTATAAATTTCTCTATTATTTTCACAGCATAAATAGTAGCGATATTTCTACTATCAGTGACTCCATGACCCACAACTTGTTTATTTTTATATTGATTTTTGGATGTTTTCTCATCATCTTTCTTTTTAAGCTGACCTCTCCTAATGAGAGCATCTTCCACTCTTCGAGCTAAATATATAGCTTGATCGAAGGTGGTCAAGGTAGTAGTTGATAACTCATAGGATAGTTGTTCTTGTAAATTATTGATAAAAATATCCAACATTTCCCGATAAGGTAACACAAAGTGCAATTTTTCTATCAACTGTCTCCATCGAGCTAGGAAATCAGCAAAACATTCATCTTTGTCTTATTTTAGGTTGTACAAATCTTTAATGGTTACATGCATTTTAATGTAGGCACTAAATTGATGCATAAAAGACCCGACTGTCTCTTCGAAATTCCTCAAATAATGAGTGGGTAATTGGTAGTACCACTCTAATGCCATTCCTCCTAAAATTTTTGGGAACATTTTTAGTAATAACAAATCATCATGTGATATATCATGACACACTATCCTAAACATACAAAGATGCTCTATGGGATCTTCAGTTCCTTTGTATATAGGTAGGACAGGCATAGGAAAGTGTTTAGGATATGGTTGTGCTACAACTATAGGATCTAGAGGCTAACTACACATCTCTCGATAATTTTACGAGGGATGGTAGGGATCTATCTGGTCCATGCGGGAGACTAACTGTTTCACCATGGCTTCCAGATTACTAGTTTGTTCACCATATTGGTTCGGTGGTATATGAGTATGGGATTTGTGAGCGTAGGATGGCATGACGTAAGGATTAGATGCTATATTGTTGTTATGCAAATGGCTGGTAGGAAGAGTATTATGAAGAAAATTTGTTGTAGCATTATGTTGTATCCCAGATTGTTGGAAATTGGTGTTTGGTTTTGCTTTAGGCTTTTTTTGATTTGAGGTATGTTGATCAATAACTTGGTGAAATAGAGTAGTGAATGATGGTTTATTTTGTGTGGGAATAACCCTAGGCTTGGTAACAGGCACTCTAGATGGTTGGGTAACCTGTTGTTGTTGCATGTTCTAGATTATAGTGGCCATATCCAAATTGGATGGTCCAACTTGATCACTTTCTTGATCAACGAAGGACAAGGGATTAGTGCATGTGTGATAATGTCTTCTAGGGTTGCTTGAGTGTCACTAATTTGATCCTTGTCCATATGGACAGCTCTATTAAGAGCACCAATATTAGTATTAAGGAAATTCCAGAAATGTTCCATATTCTCAAAAGTAACAACTCCTTTCAGAGACATTTTAGGAGATGACGATCCTTCCTCTCTAACAGTTTCTCTTTGTTCATTTCCTTCAACAAATTATTTTTCTTGTTGGTCTAGGGTTCCTTCTTCCTGAATTGGGTCTTCAGGAAGGACATCTGGTTTATTTACTGGTTTTCCTAACCAATCTTCTTCTACTTCAGTCTGTTTTCCATTCCTAAGTCTAGTCATTATGCTTAAATTTAGATTTTAGCAAATATATATTAATATATTTGCAACAAATTTGGGAGGTATATATTTCAATTATATACCTACTATAATACTTAAAAGAAAATGTTTTAATTCTTGTTATATTTTGTTTTTTATAATAATATTATAAAGAGAACAAACAACATACTAAATGCAAGAAATAATAATAATAAAATAATGGCTTAGTTTTCTATAAATAGTTTATAGATTTCATTGATGGGATCAAGTTCATCAGGACTCATGAAATGCTCCTCTTCAAATTGGAAAAGGTTTTTCAAGAATTTGACTAAGTGTGCTATGGTAATGTTATCTACTTCTGACTCTGACTTGTAAAAATAGATCTCATGGCAATACTCTTGATATAACACAGCTCTAGGAACTCTATTCCATCTCTTTCTATCCATAAGGACAACCTCTTGATCCTCTATACGAGATAGAAATTTATGTACTAAAACTGCATTGTCGAGGTATTCCTCAAAGGTGTACAATTCAGAAGACACAAGGGCTCTTTTATCTGCTAACCATCTATGGCAAGCTCTTTGAAGCTCATGATACAAAGTCACTTGATCAGGATCTAGGATTCTATCTAGGAAAAACCTCTTGATTTGCCTAAGTTCGGTTGATCTAGATGAAATGAGATTCAATCTCCTATTAAGTTCATCCCATAAAGGTGGGACTCTATATGTTTGAGATACTCTAAGCAAAGAAGTAATATCTATAGTTGCTAATTGATTCTCAACATTAATGGTGACAACTCGTATTTTATTATAATCTACCATCTAAATATGATATGCAATCCTACTTTTTTGTCTGATGATTCTAAATACATTTATGTTTTTTTTTCAAAAGGTTTTTAGTTTTCACGTCGGGTTCACCAAAATGTATCGCTCCAAATTTTTCGCATCCTTACCTTCAAGCTATAGGATCTGTTCCCAAAATGGGGATGCGAGAAGGATAGGACAATACCTCGGACTAAGAGGCCATTTGAAGGTCCCGCCTCTTGGAGGAGGGGTATAAGGGTGAATTTTTGACGGATGGTGGGTTTAGCAGGAAAATTTTGAGTGGTAGTTTCCACACCTAGGTTGATAGTAGGTTTGATGTGTTCATTTTGTGCTTTGATCATTCAATTCCTAGGTTTGGCCAAGATGAATCTAAACTATTCTATATGCCAATGCTGATTTATATGGATACAAAAAACATGAATAAATGCTAAACATAGAGAATATGCTAAATGTACCTGATTTTGGATGTCTGATGAAGATTCTGAGTTTTGTAGAAGTCCAAATCATCTCAAATCATACGTAATCATCTAGAATTGGACAGAATCATCTCATATCTCAGTTGGTCATCTGAGATCAGACGAGATCATCGTCGATTTGATGAATTTGTCAAAAACCTATAGTCACAAAAAATAGAAACCAAAAACCAAAGATGCAACTGTAAAAGTAAATGGAAATGATAGAAATGATAGTAAATTTACCTAAATGATAGATCCAGATAGCAGTTAAAAGAAAATGCATTACTTTAATAATTTATTTTAACTTTAGCATGCATCTATGCTAAATGAGGTGAACTCCAGGATGTAAGAATAGAATAAACCAAGTTAACGCAAAAATAAAATGAAGATAAAAGATAATAAAATGCAAACTTCGGGCTTTGATTGCCCCCAATATGGACTACAGTCAAGATCACCTCCAATCATACGAGATCGTCTCCGATCCTCGACAGGATTGTTTGAAATCGTCTAGAATCACCTTCGACAATCTGAGCTTGCTTCAACTAAAAAACAATAAAATCCTTGCAATAAAACTTGAAATACGCAATGCAAACGAAGGTGCAAGGATGCTCTAATGCATATGGAACTAAATTTGCAAGGAAATCAGTTAGCTAGGGGGTTCAAGGGGGTAAACTGAGAAAGTCCCAGTTTATATAGGATTAGCGAGAGGTTAGGAGGTTGGAGATCATCCCAATTTGGGAGATCTCCAATGGGGGAGACTCTAACTGCGTAGACACGCTTTTTGCCCAAGTTAGAGAAGCTGTTGAAACAAAAGCTAATTATAAAAATTTGGTTTTGGGACAAAATCGTTTGGACGTTCTATTCTAGATGAATTCTTCAGATTTGGGATTATTTCGTATGATCGTCGATGATATCGTCCAACGGTAAAAAAAAATCCTAAAAATGACATGAAAAACAAGGAAAGCAGGTAACGGGCGGTTTGGGTTAAAATTCAAATTTTTATCTTTTTACTAAGGTTTAACTGTGCCAATTTTAGGGTGCTACACTACCTGTATCTCGACAACAAGCTAGAAGGCACCAATAATCTAGCAAAAGGGAAGGTGCCTATATTTTGGTGATGGAAGGCACCTATATTTTGGTTATAGAACAAGCACCTATATCCTAACAACATACCATAAGATGCCTATATTTAGACAATGGAAGATATCTATCTTTTGATGATAGAGTGAGCACCTATCTTTCTGCAATCACAAAAAGTGACAACTTCCAGAAAGATGAAAAGGGCCTATATTTGGTGCTTGTATTCCAATGATAGGTCAAAAAGGTACCTGTATTCTAGTGACAGGCTGATAAGAATTTATATTCGATGGGAATAAAGTGCATTTATCATGTGCATTAACTATTTGACTTGAAGACCATGCATAAGTTTAGAAATATATTGTTGTATAAACTTAGGGAACATTATGTTTATCTTTCATGATGTGAAATTAGACATGGCCACTCTTTTATTAGACACTAATTATAATTATGCACACACCGACTGAAGTGAATCACATTGAATGATTAAAATATGGTAGTCTATTTTTGTAATAGGGATGATCATGTTCTATATAAAATGTAGACCACCCTTGAAGCAAAGGATCCCAAATTTTATCCAAAAAATCTTGTTATTCTGTATTGCATTATTAATAAAAGTTTGTTTGTTCTTGATTTACGTGAGTTTGGAAAGTGTGTGCTACATTACTAGTTGGGTGAACATCTATGGGAGCCTTGGCCCACTCCAGGCAGTATTCCTCCCTTGTTATTTCAATTTTGCATTTATTTATTTGTTTTGTTTGTTTCTTTTATGCTTTATTCATTTCTACAAGTGTGTTTCTTTTTTTCATCAATATCATTTATAGTTGTGTGTTTTCTTTCAGTAATTTCCATTTCAATCATGTGTTTTATAATTATATTTTAATTTTAGTAATTTATTTCCTGCACTTTCTTTCAGTAGTATATTTTAATTTTTTGTATTCAATTTTAATGGTTTGGATAAAATGAACTACAGAAACAAACACAATACAACCTCCAAACCAAGTGACACATAGGACTCATCTCCAAATTACTACAAGCATATACTATGCATAGGTACTCAATAAGTTTATGAACTCTTAGATTGATAAAATTAAATGGAGGTAAATTAACTATTTTTATAACACCATTTTTTTCTCACCATTTTGGCACCATTGCTAGGGAGTGCCAACTGTAGTATTCTAGGATATGTAGGTTAGTCAGCTTGAAATTAACTATTCAGACTACCTCACGCATAGATACCCTACCTGAGAGTGCATGAGTTCTCCAAGACCAAGAGGACCGGATAGACATTTTCTTAAAAGTGTAGAGGTCACCTTAGAACCACCTGAAATATCTTTTGATATTCCTTCTAAAGCATCTAAAATACTTCCTAAAGCTGCACCAATATCTCCATCAAAGACACCTTGGCATATTAATCCCATATTTGGACAAACATACTCTAAAAATTATTTTCTAGAGGGATTCATTTCATGTTTCAATTTATATATTTGTTAGAAAACATAAGAACCAAGGGGGATTTATTGAATACCCAACTATGGAAGGTAGTTGAAGATGAAACTATTTCACATTCAAATTTACGAATATTGTTAGAAGACAATAAAAATGAGTGTGACACATTTTTAGCTGCTTTAGAAGTAGCCAAAGTAGACCCTACATCACATAAAATGATGGCTAAAAATGAAGAAGCTTCTTCTAACTTTAATTTTATAATTGAAGAATCAAGAGGAGATAAAAAAATGAAACATATTTCTCCTGCACACCTTCATACTTTTAGAGGACTACCAACAAAGGACCCTAATCTATTTCTTTTTAAACTTTATTTGTTTTGTATATTAATGGACTATAAAACTAATGCCCAAAAACTAAAACTGTTTCCTTCTATGTTAGATTATTCAGCATTACGTTGGTTTATCGATTTAGGGAACAAACATATTACCACCTAGGAAGACATGAAGAAAATATTCCTAAAAAAATATCAAGATTTTGGTAGGGCACGAGGTGCTAGGTAAGAGGTCCTAGATATGTTGCAAAGGAAGGAAGAAATATTGGAAGATTACTGGGGTACGTTTCATTTCAATATTCAATGTTCACCCCATGCAAAATTGGGTGAGAAAACCTTAAGAAGCATATTCTTAATGGGTCTCACAAATGAATCCTTAGAAGCCTAAATTTTTTTATCAAGAGGTGAAATTTACTAACACCAAATGCCAAATATTCGATAGTTATGTCAAAATTATTCTAGAATAAAGAGTAAACCCATGAAACAAGGAACAAAAATCACAACCTCTGTAACCAACGAAGAAATAGAAAATTTGTTAGAAGACGTGACGAGTGATATTCTATCATCTCTTGAACTTCAATTAGACACACTCCAGCTTCAGAGAAAGAAGTAGGAAACTGAAGCATCACTAGCCTTTTTTGCCCAAGATGAATGTCTAGAGAATAATATTAGACTATGTGTTATTTGTAAATTGGATCATAAAACAAAATTGTGCTTGAAGTTATCCAATATGAAAGAAGAACCTGAAGTAGCAGAAACTTATTTCATGGGAAACAAGAGAAACTAGAAATAGTCTCCTATGGGAGACAATATGCTTGGAGGAGTACCACCCTATGGGGTATCCAAATTTATGAACCAAGGATAAACTCAACTATCCAACATGGGATGGTGAGGTCCATCAACTTGGATGAATTCCACAAAAGGATATATTCCTTACACCTCTTATCCATGGATGCCATACCAACAAACTGGAACACAATGGTGAAATTATAATACATAGACTACACCTCCACAAACCTCTACACAAAACCCACTACAGTTGAGTTTACCAATACAACCTACTTCTAGGCCATAAAAATTACTGGTACAACAAACCCCAAATATAAACAATAAGATAAATCAATCCACATATAAAGTAGACATAGGAATGTACCCTATGTATAGTGTAGATTGTAATTTTATTCAGCATAGGTTAGATAGAGAGATAGGAGCAACTCATGTACCTGCAATAGTGGAGGAGGAATTGGAGATAGAAGTAGAAGTAGAAGAAAAACACCTCTCATAAAGGGGGTGGAAGAAAATAAATTGTTGAAAAAACCAATAACGAAGGTGTCCCACCCTTCCCCAAGAGGTTACAAGAACTCAAAAAGAAAATGCATCTAAAATTTGACATCATGGAATGGTTGAAAAACCTGAATGTCATAATTCCCCTCTATCAGGCCATAAGGGACTTTCCAATTTACACAAAGGCCATTATATAATTATGTCTTAAAAAACTAGGAAGAAAGCAACCATCAAAAGCAATACATGTGGTAGGTTAGTTAGCTAATTTAATGTTAGGAAACACCTACCACCCAAATTAATTTGATCCAAAAATCTTAATTTTAATAGCCCAAATCGTAGGCTTAAGGTTACCCAACACTTTGGTAGACCTAGAAGCAACAATAAATATCTTGTCCAAAGAAACCATGTAAAAACTGTAGCTTATAGACATGAGGTCAACCAAAACAGTTTTACAATTAGTTTATCAATCTATAGTGCTCTTGAAGGGAACGTTGGAAGATGTGAGCATAACAGTCGATGCATTGGAATATTTGATAGACTTTTTAGTCTTGTAGTCCAGATCAAGATTAGGAGTATATCCACTCATATTAGGATATCCTTAGTTGGTAACAAATGATGCCTACATAAGTTTTTGGATAGGACAAATGACAATTTTATATGGATACAACATTAAAATCTTAGTCATTTATCCTCTTGCATAGTCCACTGATGTATTAGGAGAACCAATTTTTTAATGTTTAAACAATGATGCCTTGCCAATACTACAACCAATAATGGCTTTAGATGAAGTAGAGGATGAAACCAATGAATTTGAAGTCATAAGAAAATTCTTCTAGGGAGAATCCTCACATCCTCCTATAGAGTCTCCACTTGTGGGTAGCAAGGAAAATCATTTCAAACATATATATATATATATAGAACTTGGCAGAATTTTGAATATTGATAATGCATTATCAACTATTCAAGAGGACAAGTTGAAAGAGATATTAGTCAAACATAAAATTGCTTTTGTGTGGGACTACAAATACATGAGGAGGATTGCACCCAAAGTCTGTATGCACAAAAATTATTTAGAAGACAACATAAGAGCAATTTGACAACCTCAAAAGGAGAAGGAATCTAGCAATGAAAGAAATCATAAAAGTTGAGCTACAAAAACTTTTATCAATCAGATTCATCTATCCAATTTCGGATAGCCAATGGGTTTCGCCTTTTGTTGTAGTTCCCAAAAGAATGGTAAGTAATAGATTTATGTGGACTATAGAATGTTAATAAAATCCTCTAGGAAATACCATTTCCCCTAACATTGATAGACCAAGTTCTTGACACCTTAGAAGGCTGAAAATATTTTTTGTTCCTTAATGGGTTTAGTGGATATAGTCAAATTCAAAAAGGGAATAAGGACCAAGAAAAAATACTTTTACCTATCCTTAGGGTACTTTTTCTTATAAAGTATTACCATTCGAGTTATGTAACACACTTGCCACATTTCAATGAGTAGTTCTTAGAATTCATTGATATGGTAGGAGAGATTGTAGAAGTCTACATGGATGATTTCACCATTTATGATGAAACTTTTGAACAAGATACAAATAATCTAGAGAAAGTACTCTAGCACTACCAAGAAACAAACATGTCCCTCAGTAATGAAAAATACTTCATGCTAATGCAATAAGGGATAGTTTTAGGACATCACATATCTACTAAAGGTATTAAGGTAGACAAACATAAAATATAAGTGAATAAAAAGGATGAAGATGAATCAGTACTAGGAAATAAGGATGAAGATGAATTATATACCATTTACTATGTTAGTATGAGTCTTACAAACACTGAGTTCAACTATACTATCATGAAGAAAGAGTTTCTTATAATAGTACATATAATCAATAAATTTTACCACTATATCATGGGCTATAAAATATTTGTACACATAGATCATTGAGCCATCAAGTACCATGATGAGTAAACCAATGGTAAGTGGCCAAATTATTGGATGGTTTTTACTTCTACAAGAATTTGATGTAACCACTGTTGAAAAACCTACCAGGGATATTTTTGTTGTAGATTTTCTCTCCAGGTTAATCTATTAGGACAATACTGCCACTAAAGACTAAATTTTAGATGAGCATATCCTTTCTCTCAATGAACAAATTCTATTTTATGTTGATATCAAAAACTACTTAGCTGCCATAAAAATATCACTTGCACTCACACATAGAGAAGCCCAAATATTAATCAAGAAGAGTGCAATATTCTCATGAATTAATGGATGCCTATTTAAAATCGAGCTCTATCAAATCATATGTAGATGTGTTTTAGAGAATGAAACCATAGAAATATTAAAATTCTGTCATGATGAGCCGTGTTGTGGAAATTTTGTTGGATGTAGAACTACATTTAAAATTTTGCAAATAGGGTATTATTGGCCCTCGTTATTTAAAGATGCAATAAAATATGTTAGCCACAATAACCAAATATCAGAGGATGGATAGACCAACTCCACGTGATAAAATGACCCTTCAACCCCATGTGCATATTGAACAATTTGATAAATGGGGGATGGATTTTTTTGGATCAATTAATCCATGGTCTAATGGGAAAACATATTTTTTAGTATGTACTAACTATGTGACTAAGTGGGTTGAAGTGCATGTATTGCAAAATGTGAAGGAAGAAATCATAGTGTAGTTCCTATATGAATTCATTTTTATCAGGTTTGGTGTTCCCTAGGATTACCATTGACCAAGAGACCCATTTCACCTTGAATATGATTCAAGAACTGATGCACTAGTACTAGATCTAACACAATAAAACCACCCTCTATCATTCACATGCTAATGGATAGGTTGAGGTTACAAATAGAGAGCTATAGAATATTCTCACAAAAATAGTGTAGCAACACAAGAAGGACTAGGTAAATCACCTACCAGAAGCATTATGGGTATATCAAACTACCTAGAAAACAACCATGGGATTTACACCATTTTAGTTGGTTTATGGAAAACATGCGATGATGCTAATTGAGTTTGAAATAAAAACTCTATAGATTTTTGCATAATTGAATTTAAATTTAGATGTTGCATAGTAGGAATAAATTCACCAACTAAACCAATTGGATGAATACCAGCAAGATGCACTACAATGCAAAAAAATCATGTATAGGTAGAGGAAGGATTTTGGGCATTATTTTATGATTATAAGTTCCAAGAGCACAAGGGAAAACTCATACAGAGGTGGATGTGCCCATATGAGGTGGTTGAGATAATTAGTAATGGTGTTTTTTGCATCAAAACCATCAATGGTAGTAGCATCATTTTAACAATAAATGACCACCACTTACGCCCATAACATACACCTTCAATCCATGCGATTAGACTTAATGTAGGCATGGGGAAGATCCCATTTGATGTAAAATTTTTTAGTACTTTAACGAACTCTTATGCATTCACAAGATAAAATACATAATTATATATATTATTATTTTTAATGCTTAGCATAGGTTTTTTTTTTATTTTCTATTTTGTAGGGTTATGTGGACTCAGATGCAATATGTAGGTGGTCAAGTCAAACTAGGTCTATCAAGCATGAAGCCATGATCCCTATTTTTTCTTTTACTTTCTCTATGTTTATTTTTGTAGGACTTGTGGACTCATATGCAATTTGCAGACAATTGGATCAAACTAGGCCTATCATGCATGAAGCCACATTGACCTACATTTTCCCCACTTTCTAGGAGGGTAGTAGAGCAGAGAAAGCATCAAATTCCTATTAGGAAGGCGGTGCTTACATCTAGTCTCATGTATAGTTGTTTAATTTCTAACAAAAAAAAAACCTATATACAGGTCAATGTAGAGGATGTTGACTTTCTAACAAAGGGAGGCACCTATATTTAGTCCATGAAGAATATGTCTATCTTTAAAAGTATGGAGGTACCTATATTTGGACCATAGAAATATGTCTATCTTTGGGTTAATCCAGAAAATGCTAACTTTCCATCAAATACAAGGTTCCTACATTCCAAAATAATAGAAGGTGTCTATATCTGCAAAATCCATAAGGTGCTTATATTTCATAGAAGGATCCTATGTCCCATACATAGAAGGTACTTGTATCTAGAAGAACACAAAAAAGAAACTTGTATTCATAAGAACACGGAAAAGGTGCTTTTATCCCAAACATAGAAGGTTTCCATATCCATAGAATAGAAAGGGGTGTCTATATTCCAGAAGTAGTAGATGCCTATATTTAGAGTACTAATGACACCAATATCCATGCACATTCAACGAAGTCAAACTTTTCATGGAACCAAGTATGCTTGTTTTTTCACGACATGTTCGAAAAGAAAGCGCAAGCAGGAAAAACTATCGCAATTTCATGACATGTTCGAAGAGAAAACGCAAGTAAGAAAAACTGTCGTGATTTCACAACATGGTCGAAGAGAAAGCGCAAGCAAGAAAAACTATCACGATTTCATGATATGTTCGAAGAGAAAAATGCAAGTAGAAAAAGCATCACGATTTCACGACATATTGCAAGAGAGATTGTATGGAAGAAAAAGTGTCGCGATATCGTGACATATTGCAAGAGAGAGTCCGAAAGAAAAAGTGTCGCGATTTTGCGACATATTGCAAGAGAGATTGTACGAAAGAAAAAGTGTCGCGATATCGCGACATATTGCAAGAGAGAGAGTTCGAAAGAAAAAGTGTCATGATTTCGTGACATATTGCAAGAGAGATTGTACGGAAGAAAAAGTGTCACAATTTCATGACATATTGCAAGAGGGATTGTACGGAAGAAAAAATGTCGCGATATCATGACATATTGCAAGAGAGAGAGTCCGAAAGTAAAAGTGTCATGATTTTGTGAGATATTGCAAGATATATTGTACGAAAGAAAAAGTGTCACGATTTCGTGACATATTGCAAGAGAGAGAGTTCGAAAGAAAAAGTGTCGCGATATCGTGACATGTCACGTTTTCGCGACCCTAAGGCAAGAGAAAGAGCAAAGGAGAAAAAGTGTCGTGATATTGCGACATGTCGCATTTTTGTGACTAAAGGAGGAGAAAGAAAGTAAGAAGGCAGAAGTGTCGCGATATCATGACAAAAGTAAAGAGGAAGAGTAAGGAGGCAAAAGTGTCACGATATCGCGACATGTGTTTTCGTGGGTACAAGCCAACAAAAGAAGCAAGGAGGCGAAAGTGTCACGATATCGCGACATGTGTTTTTACGAGTACAAGCCAACAAAAGAAGCAAGGAGGTGAAAGTGTCATGATATCACGACATGTGTTTTTGTGGGTACAAGCCAACAAAAGAAGCAAGGAGGTGAAAGTGTCGCGATATTGCGACATGTTGTGTTTTCATGGGTACAAGCCAAGAAGAGTAGCAAGGAGGTGAAAGTGTCGCGATATCGTGACATGTTGTGTTTTTGCAGGTACAAGCCAAAAAAAGAAGCAAGGAGGTGAAAGTGTTGCGATATCATGACATATTGTGTTTTTGCAGGAAAATTTTGAGAAGAGGACAAAGAGGTAGAAGTGTCACGATTTCATGACAGGTCGCTTTAGAACGAGCTAAGAAGAGAACCCAACTGAAATAAGATATGTGACAGTTAATTGAAGTTATACAGAAATTATAGGGGTTGTTGCAGAAGAAAACATGTAGCTAAAATAAGAAGAGTTAACTGAATTTAGTACGATAGTTACAGGTGCAGTTACAGAGAAAAATCATGTAGCTAAAATAAGAACAGTGAACTGAAGTCAGAACAACAGTTACAGGGTCAGTTACAAAATGAAATCATCGAGCGGTGGTTAAACTAAAAGTCATCAGTCAAATACCAAACAAAGAGCCGTAACAATTAATAGGATGCATGAGAGAATACTGTGTGATAAAGAAGTTACATATAGAAGTTTCTATTAACAAGTTGCATGCGAAAATATGGAAGTTAAAAATAGAGTCAGAACTTTGTTATAAAAGGAGGTCCACGTGGAAAATTTCTCAACGATGAAAAAAAGGGAAAGTGCTACAAAAAGAGGGCTGGAAGAGTGCTGTAAGAAAGCATTTAGCAGAGCTGTGAGAGCCATAAGAGTGCAGTAAGAAGCGCAACAAGAGGGCTGTAAGAGGGCCGTAAAATTGTAGTAAGCAAAGCCTTAAGTGTGTGTGGTGTTTTAGTGAATAGCGATAAAGGTTGGGTTAGCAATAGACCAGTCAGAGGGTCTTTTCTAAGCGAAGGCATTTTTATGTCAATCTTATAGTTTCAAAATTGCAGTCCAAGTTGGTGCTTGGAATTAGGGGTTGGTGCTCCTTTTTGTTGGTGTAGATAAATTAGGGGTTGGTGCTCCTTTTTGTTGGTGTAGATAAATTAGGGGTTGGTGCTCCTTTATGTTGGTGCAGATAAATCAGGGGTTGGTGCTCCTTCTAGTGGGTGCTAGTAAATTGATTGTAAAATTGGTATTTTGCAAAGGCTAGATTTGGATGGGAGTCCAAACAGTCAATTTTTGAGGAGTAGCCAAAACTGGTGAACCTCTGTACATCTTGTATTATGTGATGCTCTCTTGTTATATTTGCTTTATGTGGTTTTAATTTTTCATTATTTTAGATTTAAGAGTTGAAGTTTTAAGTTTTAAAGAGCCACACTGATTCACCCCCCCTCTCAGTGTCATTGTGAAACTAACAATTGGTATCAGAGTAGAGTTCCTGAACAAAGCTTAACCAGCTAGGGTGATCTTGGATTAGTACGCAATGGTAGGTGGTGAAGGCTTCTCATCAAAGAAAGCACCATTGTTGGATAGAACTAACTACACATTTTGGAAACTCAGGATGCAGACATATCTTTGTGCTTTGGGATATGACATTTGAGATTCAGTAGATAGTGGATACACAATACCCACCACTTCCCCAACTGATGCTGTCGATAAGAAACTGTTTGAGAATAACTCAAAAGCAAAGAATGCTATCATGTGCGGTTGAGTGGATAGCGAACTGATAAATATTATGAGTTGTAAAACGACAAAAGACATGTGGGACAAACTAAGGAGCATTCATGAAGGAGATGGCAATATCCAGGAGGCCAATTTACAAACACATCGAGCTCAGTTTGAAGCATTAAATATGAATGACGATGAGAACATAGAGGCATACATGCTGAGAATTAATGGAATCATTAATGTGATTAGAGGACTCGGCAAGGAAATGGAAGATGTTGTCATCATGAAAAAGGTACTAAGATCTCTTCCCCAAAGATTTGATTCTAAAGTTTCAGCAATAGAAGAAGCTAAAGATCTAAATACTTTTAGTATGGATGAGATGCATGGTTCTTTGACTGCATATGAGATGAGAATAGGAAAAACTAAACCCACAGATAGAGAATTTGCTTTTAAAGCACATAAAAATATGAAAGCAAAACAAGAATCCGAGGAAGAAGAGACATCAGATGAAATGGAAGCAAACTTTGTTCAACAACTAAAAATGGGAAAAGGAAAATACAAAAGAAAGTTACCTTTTAAATGTTTCAATTGTGGAGGCGTTGGGCATACTGCAACTAAATGTCCACTTAATGAGAAGAACATAAGTGATGAAGGATCGCACCAAGAAAGAAGTGACTGGAAGAACAATTTTTTTTTTAGAAAAGGAAAATTCAAGAAGAAAAGTTTCATCTCCAAGAATGTCAGTTCATCAGAAGACAGTTGTAATGAGGATTCTGAAGAGGAAACAGGTGAAGTTCTTCTTATGGCACTCAAAGAAGAAAAAATAGAAAAAGAACAAGTATGTGATGAAAACCTAGAGGTTGAAGTAGATCTAGAAGGTGAGTTGATCGCTACACTTGAAGAGTTGGGTTTAGAAAGGAAAAAGAACAAAAGACTGTCCAAGAAATTGGAAGAATATGGGGATAACATTGAAGATATCTTCTTAAAAATTCATAAAGCCAAGAAAATAGAAGCCTTGAAGTCACAGATCAATGAGAAAGAGATTTTTTACTACAAACAAGAAGAGGAGATTGTTTTATTAAGGAAACAACTAGAAGAGGCCAATAAAAATCTCAAATTTGAGAAGAGCACAAAGTTGCTAGATAAAATGATAAGGCAACAAAGAAGCCCCATGTGTAAGCTTGGTCTTGGATGTGAAGTTGAACAACCTTCATCTTCTAAATATGTAGAGAAGAAGAAATCCACTGCTGAAGGATCAAAGCAAGAAAAGCTTGAAGCTGAATCCTTAAAAGGAAGAAAATATCAAAGAAGATCTACAACAAAGCAACCACGACAAAATAGGTTCTATTACTCTCACTTTACTCATAATAATGCCTTTAATGGCTATTATTTTAGATGCAACCATTATGGTCACAAGGCAATTTATTATGGATTGAATAATAGATCAAAGAGTTATGCTGGTAGAAATACATCTATTATTTCGGTTGAATACCATGTGCAATGTTTTAAATGTAATGGTCATGGGCACATAGCAAGGTCTTATCCAAGAACTTTTGTATCTAATTTAAGGCAAGATAGTAAATTTCATCAGACACAAATAATGCAACACAGACAGGGAAGAAATCATGTGCATCAAAGAAAGGAAAATAATCATCCATCAAGGATGTACAAGAGAAAACCACCCAAGAGAAATGTTCAAGTTCACAAAAAGGTTCAAAATAGGGATGCAGTTGAAAACATTCAGCCTAAGTTCAAGAAAGATTGGAGAAAGAAAGAAGAGAGGAAATCGTGTTTCCTTGGACTGAAGGAGATTACTTCTCTATTGCACTAAGTAACTCCAGGTAGCACATCCTTAAGGGAGCAATGTTAAAGTTTTATTTTAATGCTCCTATGTATTTGTGTGGTTATCTGAGGATGAAAGGAAAGTAGTCAGGGGGAGTTGTCGTATAGTTGTCAAAATGTGTTCAAGTTCATGTAGATGTTTGTGGAGATAGTGTTAAAATGATGTGCTTCAGTAGAACATGGTGAACAACTAGGTTTTCGATGCAGCAGCTGATAGGCGTTATCTGAGATAGAACATGCAGCACAGGTCAATGTGTCATGGAAGCATAAGCTGGCAGGTGCTGGTTTTGAAGATTGTAACATTCCCAATCTGCAGATAAAATAGAATCCGTGTTGTGAGTACGTCTCAATTCATCTACCAATATCAAGGGAGGACTATGGTAAAGCTCTTCATGATTGTTATGAAAATTACTGCCAACATGTAGGTGGAAAGCATGAGGTTCTTAACCAAAAATACAACACATTGTTTGGTATAAGAGAGCATCAATTTTCTCTAAAGAAGTAGCCGTTATCAAAGAGATGCCAGAGTCAAAGCAAACAGTGGTACTAGCACCCATTTGGTCAAGAGTTCCAAGTGGCACATGCAAGGCAAAGACGTTGAGAGAATAGCGCCCAGGTGGTGAAGCACCAAGGAGGACAAGATTCCTGTGCACCTAATAAAGTCTTGCATTATTTGATAAATGTGAGATATTGCCCGAGGAATCCCTTGATCGTAGCAAGGAGAAATGCTCCCTGGAATCACGTGAAGAATGTTCGCCTAAGACATTGAGTAGCCTTGACATATGCCCTAGCAAGAAGTAGAATATCGAGTGTTGATGACTACGCATAGATTGAGGCGCCAACACTAGATGTAATGGTCCACTGTCAATACCTGCATAGGCAAATGAAAACATTCATGGTAGCCATTAGAAACTAGAGACATTGAGCTACACAACATATGTGAGGCAAAGTCGTCAGTCACAGATGAGATGGAAGTCAAAAGGCTAAAGAAATTATGCGCAGGCTTCCTGGAGAGTCGATCACTTTTGATTTGGGAGTAACTTTTGCGTAGCTGAAAGTTGAGTGTTGATCATACTATACTAAATAAGTAAAATCAAGGTACAACAGGAATTCTAATATGATGAGCAGAGATTAGATTTCTTATCCAAGAAGACTTTATGATAGAAAGAGTACCAGTGGAGGTGCATTCTATCTTGGAGATAGGTTGGTCAGGTGGAACAGTAAGAAACAAGAGTCAGTTTCCTTATCCACAGCAGAGGCAAAATATATTGCAACAACAACATGTTGTACGCAGGAGAAAGTTGCAGAAGGTGAGGTTAAGTTGGATTTTGTTCCAAAAACAGAGCAAGTAGTGGATATCTTCACAAAACCATTGCCAAGGAAGTCTCTGAATACCTTCACAAAAAATTGGGAGTGGTCACGCTTCCCAGGAACTAACTAGCTATCGGGACCACATTCTCAGGGGGAGCATTTATATATTTGATTATCTTTTTGCTCATGTTTGAAATTTTTGCTAATTGTAATAATTTGTGCCTAAGAATATTATGCATGGACTCAGGGGGAGTCTGCAGTAGCCCTTTGGTATTATTGTCAAATGGGGAGAAGAATTATAAGAAATTGCACGTGTGTTGCCAACAATTCCAAAGGGGGAGATTGTTGAGCAAGGTGCAACAACAATATTGTCATTGTTGTCAACACAGTCAAACAGATCGGTTGATGTTGTGGACAAGAGTTAAGAGGTTCTTCAGAGTATGTACAATGATTTTCCAAAATATCGAAGTGGCCCATATGCTAAAAATCAAAAGAAAATCACAAGGAAGAAAATTGTCACGATATCACGACATGTTGAGCAAGAAAGAAAAACTATCGTGATATCGTGACATGTTAAGAAGAAAGAAAAATTGTCGCGATTTTGTGACATGTTCGAAGAGAAAGTGCAAGCAAGAAAAACTGTCACGATTTCACGACATGTTCGAAAAGAAAGTGCAAGCAAGAAAAACTGTCATGATTTCATGACATGTTCGAAGAGAAAGCGCAAGCAAGAAAAATTGTCATGATTTCGCGACATGTTCGAAGAGAAAGCGCAAGCAAGAAAAACTATCACGATTTCTTGACATGTTCGAAGAGAAAAAGGCAATTAGAATAAGTGTCATGATTTTGTGACATATTGCAAGAGAGATTGTACATAAGAAAAGTGTCACGATATCGTGACATATTGCAAGAGAGAGAGTCCGAAAGAAAAAGTGTCATGATTTTGTGACATATTGCAAGAGAGATTGTACGGAAGAAAAAGTGTCGCGATATCGTGACATATTGCAAGAGAGAGAGTCTAAAAGAAAAAGTGTCATGATTTCGTGACATATTGCAAGAGAGATTGTACAGAAGAAAAAGTGTCGCAATTTCGCAACATATTGCAAGAGATATTGTACGGAAGAAAAAATGTCGCGATATCGCGACATATTGCAAGAGAGAGAGTCCGAAATAAAAAGTGTTGTGATTTCGTGACATATTGCAAGAGAGATTGTATAGAAGAAAAAGTGTCATTATTTCACGACATATTGCAAGAGAGAGAGTTCGAGAGAAAAAGTGTCGCGATATTGCGACATGTCGCATTTTCATGACCCGAAGGCAAGAGAAAGAGCAAAGGAGAAAAAGTGTTGTGATATCGCGACATGTCGCATTTTTGTGACTAAATGAGGAGAGATAAAGTAAGAAGGTAGAAGTGTCACGATATCACGAAAAAATAGAGGAAGAGTAAGGAGGCGAAAGTGTCGCGATATCGCGACATGTGTTTTCGTGGGTACAAGCCAAAAAAATAAGCAAGGAGGCGAAAGTGTCGCGATATCGTGACATGTGTTTTTGCGGGTACAAGCCAACAAAAGAAGAAAGGAGGTGAAAGTGTCGCGATATCACGACATGTGTTTTTGTGGGTACAAGCCAAGAAGAGTAGCAAGGAGGCGAAAGTGTCGCGATATCGCGACATGTGTTTTTGCAGGTACAAGCCAACAAAAGAAGCAAGGAGGCAAAAGTGTCGCAATATCGTGACATGTTGTGTTTTTGTAGGCAAAATTTGAGAAGAGGACAAAGAGGTAGAAGTGTCACGATTTCATGACAGGTCGCTTTGGGGCGAGCTAAGAAGAGAACCTAGCTGAAATAAGAAATGTGACAGTTAACTGAAGTTATACAATAGTTACAGGGGCTGTTGTAGAAGAAAATCATGCAGCTAAAATAAGAAGAGTTAACTGAAGTCAGTACGACAGTTATAGGTGCAGTTACATAGAAAAATCATGCAGCTAAAATAATAATAGTGAACTGAAGTCAGAACAATAGTTACAGGGCCAGTTACGGAGTGAAATCATCAAGCGGCAGTTAAACTGAAAGTCATCAGTTGAAGACTAAACAAAGAGCCGTAACAATTAATAAGTTGCATGAGAGAATACTGTGTGATAAAGAAGTTTCATATAGAAGTTTCTATTAATAAGTTGCATGCGAAAATATGGAAGTTAAAAATAGAGTCAGAACTTTGTTATAAAAGGAGGTCTGCATGGAGAATTTCTCAGCGGTGAAAAAGAGGGAAAGTGCTGCAAAAAGAGGGTTGGAAGAGTGTCGTAAGAGAGCGTTTAGTAGAGCCGTAAGAGTGCAGTAAGAATCATAGCAAGAGGCCTATAAGAGGGCCATAAAAGTGTAGTAAGTAGAGCCTTAAGTGTGTGTGGTGTTTTAGTGAATAGCGAGAAAGGTTGGGTTAGCAATAGACCAGTTAGAGTGTCTTGTCTAAGTGAAGGCATTTTTATGTCAATCTTATAGTTTCAAAATTGCAGTCCAAGTTGGTTCTTGGAATTAGGGGTTGGTGCTCCTTTCTGTTGGTGCAGATAAATTAGGGATTGGTGCTCCTTTCTATTGGTGTAGATAAATTAGGGGTTGGTGCTCCTTTCTGTTGGTGTAGATAAATCAGGGGTTGGTTCTCCTTCCAGTGGGTGCTGGTAAATTGATTGTAAAATTGGTATTTTACAAAGTCTGGATTTGGATGGGAGTCCAAACGGTCAATTTTTGAGGAGTAGCAAAAATTGGTGAACCTCGGTACATCTTGTGTTGTGTGATGCCCTCTTGTTATATTTGCTTTATGTGGTTTTAATTTTTCATTGTTTTGGCTTTAAGAGTTGAAGTTTTAAGTTTTAAAGAGCCACACTGATTCACCCCCCCCTCTCAGTGTCATTGTGAAACTAACAATTTGTTTGCTTCCCGATAGTTGATTAGTGGAGTCCACATATTCCCACTAGAAAAACACACATACTCTTGAGACACGTATATCAAATTACAAGGGGAACATGTGTCATACCATGGTAAATAAAAAATAATCATGTTTTTCTTCATTTTTTGCATGAGACCTCAAACTTAATAAATATGCAATACATAATAACACTACTTTGACAAGATTACCTTGTGCAAAAAAATGAAAGCCATAGATTCACCTCGGTACACCATCATCATGTTTTTATCAATCAAGTTGCACCACCAGGCGTTTGCACATCAGATTTAATGAAAAACCACCCAGGTATGTATTGATTTTTTTGTTATATGTATGCATAGTTATAATAAAAGCACATTTTTGTATAACGTTCTAGTACATGCCCCATGGTTATATTGTCCAATCGTACAACCCTAAAGTCTACAATTTTCCATGTGGCATCAATCAGGTATGAAAGTGGTTATAATTATATCCAATTGTATCCTGATACACAAATTAAGAATTAATTATGTAGATTTCATAATCACTATGAATTATGGGAAGATAGATGCCTTGTATGCATGGATACATTCACATGTTTAGGCATACTTAAAATAGATAAAGGTTCTTGTTTTACAACCAAATAAAAACTAGAAGAACAAAATAAACAATGCCATAGGAGGACCTTTTCATAATCACACACTAAAGAAGTATGAGCCTGTAGCACCCTAAAATTGGCACAATTAAACCTTAGTAAAAAAATAAAAATTCAAATTTTAACCTCAAATCGCCCGTTAACTGCTTGTTACCCGCTTTCCTCATTTTTTGCATCATTTTTAGGATTTGTTTTGACCGTTGGATGATATCGTCGTAGATTAGATGAAATCATCCTAGATCTGATGAATTCATCATGGACAGAACGTCCAGACGATTTTGTCCCAAAACTAAATTTTCATAATTAGCTTTTGTTTCAACAACCTCTCCAACTTGGGCAGAAGCACGTCTATGTAGTTGGAGATTCCCCCGTTGGAGATCTCCCAGATTGGGATGATCCCCAACCTCCTAACCTGTCCCTAATCCTATATAAACTAAGATTTTCTTAGTTTATCCCTCTAATTCCCCCTTAATATCTGCCTGAAACTCTGCTTAAACTCCCTTGAACTCCCATGAACCTCAGAGCATCCTCACACCATCATTTGCATTCGGTATTTCATGTTTTCTTGTAGGAACTTTACTATTTTTCAGTCAAAGCTAGCTCGGATCATCGCAAATAATTTCAAATGATTTCGGACAATCTTGTTGAGGAGCACAGACGATCTCGTATGATTGGAGGCGATCCCAACTGTAGTCTAGATTGGGGGCAATTAGAGTCTAGAGTTTGCATCTCTGTCATTTTTTTGCATTTCTTTATACATTATCTTAGTTATTATGTTTATGCATCTTGGAGTTCACCTCATTTAGCATAACCGCATGATAAAGTTAAAATAAATCATTAAATCTACTGCATTTCTCTTGTTTGTTATTTGAATCCATTATTTAGGCATGTTTGTTGTCATTTCTATCATTATCCTTTGCTTCTGCAGTTGCATATTTGGTGTTTTGTGTCTGTTTTTGTGATTGCAGGTTTCTAACAAATTTGTCTGATGAATTCGTCAGATCTCAGATGATTTCGTCTGATCTCAGATGACCGACTGTGATTTGAGATGATTATGTGAAATATTATATGATTACGTACAAGTCAAGACAATTTGGACAACTACAAAACTCAAAACCTTCATCAGACACTAGAATCAGGTATGTACTATTCTAGTTAGCATATTCTCTATGTTTAGCATTCATTCCTATTTTTTGTATTCATCTAAATCAGCATTGGCATGTAGAATAGTTTAGATTCATCTTGGAAAAACCTAGGAGTTGAATGATTAAAGTATAAAATGAACACATCAAACTCACTATCAACCTAGGTGTGGAAACTGCCACTCAAAAGTTTTTTGGTGAACCCACCATCCATCAAAAATTCACCTTTATACCCTTCCCTTGAGAGGTAGGACCTTCAAAGGGCCTCTCATTTTGAGGTATTATCCCATCCTTCTCGCATCCCCCTTTCGGGCATGGATCCTATAGCCTGAGGGTAAGGATGCAAAAAATTTGGAGTGGTACATTTTGGTGAACCCGACGTGAAAACTAAAAACCTTTTGAAAACAATCCAAAAAAATAATAAAAAACATAAATGCATTTAGAACCAAAGATTGCATATCATATTTAGATGGTAGATTATAATAAAATACGAGTTGTCACCATTAATGTTGAGAATCAATTAGCAGCTATAGAGGTTACTTTTGTGCTTAGAGTACCTCAAACAAATAGGGTTCAATCTTTGTGGGACGAACTTGATAGGAGATGGGTATCATTGGATCTAGGGCAACATAACTTAGGCAAATTAAGAGGTTTGTCCTAGATAGAATCCTGGATCCTGATCAAGTGACCTTATATCATGAACTTTAGAGAGCTTGCCATAGATGGTTAGTAGATAAAAGAGCCCATGTGTCTTCAGAGCTGTACACCTTTGAGGAATATCTTGAGAATGCAGTTGTAGTACATAAATTTCTATCTCATATAGAGGATCAAGAAGTTGTTTTTATGGATAGAAAAATATGGAATAGAGTTCCTAGAGTTGTGTTATATCGAGAGTATTGCCATGAAATTTATTTCTACCAGTCAAGGTATGAAACATATAATATCACTATAGCACATTTTATCAAGTTCTTGAAAAACCATTTCCAATTTGAAGAGGAGCATTTCATGACTCTCGATGAACTTGATCCTATCAATGACATCTATAAACTATTTATAGAAAACTAAGCTATTCTTTTATTATTGTTATTTCTTGCATTCAGTGTGTTTTTCATTGTCTTTATAAAGCATAATAATAATAAAAAATAAAATAAAAACAAAAAAAAATCATAACAAAAATCAAAACATTTTATTTTAAGCATTATAGTAGGTATATAATTAAAATATATACCTCCCAAATCTGTTGCAAATATATTAATATATATTTGCTAAAATCTAAATTTAGACATAATGACTAGACTCGGGGAGTGGAAAACAGATGAAGTAGAAGAAGATTGGTTAAGAAAACCAGAAAATAACCCGAGATGTCCTTCCTGAAGACCCAATTCAGGAAGAAGGAACCTTTGACCAACAAGAAGAAGAATTTTCTGTAGGAAATGAACAAAAAGAAAATTATAGAGAGGAAGGATCCTCATCCCCTAAAATATCTCCAGAGGGAGTTGTTACTTTTGAGAACATGGAACATTTCTAGAAGTTCCTCAGTACTAATATTGGCACTCTTAAAGATCAAATTAGTGACACTCAAGCAAACCCTAGAAGACATATATCACACATGCACTAATCCTTTGTCCTTCGTTGATCAAGAAAATGATCAAGCTGGACCATCCAATTTGGATATGGCCACTATAATCCAAAACATGCAATAACAACAGGTTACCCAACCACCTAGAGTGCCTGTTACTAAGCCTAGGGTTATTCCCACACAAAAGAAACCTTCATTCACTACCCTATTTCGCTAAGCTATTGATCAATATACCTCAAATCAACAAAAGCATAAAACAAAACCAAATGCCAATTTCCAACAATCTGGGATACAACATAATGCTACAACAAATCTTCTTCATAATACTCTTCCTACCAACCATTTGCATAACAACAATATAGCATCTAATCCTTATGTCATGCCATCCTACGCTCACAAATCCCATACTCATGTACCACCAAACCAATATGGTGGACAAAATGGTAATCTGGAAGCCATGGTGAAACAGTTGGTCTCTCGCATGGACCAGATAGATCCCTACCATCCCTCGTACAATTATCGAGAGAAGTGTAGTCAACCTCTAGATCCTATAGTTGTAGCACAACCATATCCCAAACACTTTCCTATTCCTATCCTACCTATATATAAAGGAACCGAAGATCCCATAGAGAATATTCGTATGTTTAGGATAACATGTCATGATATATCACATGATGACTTGTTATTACTAAAAATGTTCCCGAAAAGTTTAGGAGGGATGGCATTGGAGTGGTATTATCAATTGCCCACTCATTCTTTGAGAAATTTTGAAGAGACCGCTGAATATTTTGTGCATAAATTTAGTGCCTATATCAAAAGGCATGTAACCATTAAAGATTTGTACAACCTAAAACAAGACAAAGATGAGTGTTTTGCTGACTTCTTAGCTCGATGGAGGTAGTTTATAGGAAAATTACACTTTGTGTTACCTTATCGAGAAATGTTGGATATCTTTATCAATAATTTACAAGAACAGTTATCCTATGAATTATCAACTGCTACCTTGACCACCTTCGATCAAGCTATATATTTAGCCCAAAGAGTGGAATATGCTCTTATTAGGAGATGTCAGCTTAAAAAGAAAGATGATGAGAAAACATCCATAAATCAATATAAAAATAAACAAGTTATGGGTGATGGATTCACTGATAGCAGAAACATTGCCAATGTTAATACTACAAAAAAAATAAAGAAGTTCATATTGAAACCTCCTGATAAACCACCCCGAGAATTTACTAGGCTAAATCAACCTTTATCAACCATTCTCCCTTAATTATTAGCACGAGGTTTGATTCAATTACCAAATATTTGGGAACCTGATCTAACTATACCCGGATATAGAGCTGATTTACATTGTGATTTCCATAGAGGGCTTGGACACGCTACCAACTCTTGTAAAATATTAAAACATAAAATACAAGACCTGATTGATAACAATGAGATGGAGGTGCAAGCCTTTCAACCTAAACCAAATCCTTCTAATAATATTAAAAATAACATCCCCCAAAATCAGAATCTGAATGCCAATCAATCACTAGACATATTTCAACATCCTTTACCAAAGCATGGTAAAGAGGTGGCTAATCAAATTGAGCATCATAATGTTCCCCCTCCTACCTGATATGTAGGAACTATTAGTGGACATTCACCTACCCATGATGTGGAAGTATTTGACACAACTTTATCCATGGTTACGACCAAACCTCTATATAATACTCAGACACCTGATCTTAGTGATGTAGAATATGAGACTAAAAGTGACATGGAAATCACCTCAAATCAATCGAATAGTTCTGAAGATGAATCAGATCCTATTCAACCTATTACAAGTTTTATGGTTCCAAAAGAACCATTTCCTAGAAGAGTCACTACTAGACCATCTTATCACCAATTACTTTCTAATGAACAAGCCATAAATGCTAGACCAAGTCCCATTCATCATCCTCAAAATAATATTGTAGGTACCATCGGAGCCGTTACTAGACAACAGGCTCAAAAATCTCAAAAGGATCAAACTCAGAACGATGGATCAGCTCCATTTGTTTTGAAAAATTCCAATAAAGGGAATCATGCGCCGAATGTTCAACCTAAGCCTCCTTATAATATTAATGAACAATTATCAAATAGTACAGCCAAATGATGGTACCACAAAATATTCAACCTTAAGCCATGTCCAATACTATCATAACTCGAGAAGTCAATTGTATTGACTTTTGGGATAGAGATATACCACAACATAGTTTACATAAGGATAACCCCTTATATATTACTTCTCTAATTGGGGATGTAGCCATTAAATGAGTCTTGATTGATAGTGGTTCATCTTTAAACATATGCACTTTTGACTTCTACCAAATATTTGGCTTTAGAAGTGATGAAATGAAAAGAACTGATATGATCATAAAAGCCTTTAATGACGAAACACAAGAAACGTGTGGAGTTATTACTATCCCCTTGCAAGTTGGTTCGAGAACCTTAGACATGACTGTGTTTATTGTACATTGCCCTGCATCATACAATATACTTTTGGGTTGCCCTTGGATCAACGCAATGCGAGTTGTTCCCTCAACTTTACATCAATGTGTTAAATTCGAATTTAAAAATCAGTTGGTTACCATTCATGGTGATCCTAGACCCTTTGATATGTGTGCTTTGGCAGAACCGGTTGGAGTTCAATTTATCCTTGCTCTATCATCCACACATCCTAATTCTCATCAACCGTCTAAATGTGTGAAACACACGCCCATAACATCATCTACTTTTTCCCCAGCAACTACACCTCTACATATAGCTCAACCATCTTTCGAACAAACCACATTAGGACCTCGAAAAAATCCTAAAACTACAACCAATGTTTCTTGTTTTACTCCTATAACTTCCATACCTATAGAATCACCCATCGACATCTCTATAACATCTACATCCACTACAGGCATCCTTTCTACATCCGACGATGTAGGAAATGTTCCTTCTACCTCTTATGCTCTTACTAATGAGCTCTTACCCGATTTATCTAAAATTCTTATATCAGAAGAAACCAACACTGCCATGCAATATTCCCTTATTTTAAATAAACTCCCACCCTCTCCTCATACCTTGGGCCTCCCATAGCCTATGGGAAGTATCTACCAAGTTAGGAGTTGTGCTTTTGTTTATAAGAGATATGACTGGGGAAGAATACCTAGAAACATCAAGACACATTGTGATGGATATGCCAGATGCTATTTTGCTAATGAGTATATTAAAGCTAAGCCCATAATGCTTAAATTGGGATATAAAGGGAAAGGTTTGGGAAATTTCTAGAATGGTATGAAAGAACCTTTTGAGGTAGAACCATGGCCTGCTCGATGTGGTGTGGGCCTATTTCCTAGTAAAGGTCAGCCCTTCCCATTTGAGGATGATGACCATCTCATATGTTACCAAGATTATCTGGATAAACATGATGTCTTGCATTTTAAGCCTCTTACATGTAATATGTTATCCATAGCTTACCATAAGATGATTTTCGAATCTGACGACGAGTTGGAGGGGGATATCTTTCATGATGTCTCCATTGAGGAATTGTTACATAACGAATTTTATTTCGATGGCTCTATACCTAGTATAGCCCAGCTTGAGGCCATGACTTCTCAAGAAGAATTATCCAAGCTAACCTTGGAATAATTACAAGAATTAGGCATTTCACCCACCCCACCTAATTTTGAGAGAGATCTACATATGGAAGTAGAAAACATCATAAAAATTAACATTGGAACCAAAGATAACCCTCACATAATCAACATTGGATCAGAATTGAGTCAAGAAAAACAAGATAAATACATTTCATTCCTTAAACAATATGAGGACGTATTTGCTTGTACATATGAAGATATGCCAGGATTAGACCCTTCTATAGTTATGCATCACCTAGTAGTCCATTCGGATGCTAAACCTTTTAAACATAAACTTAGAAAAATGCATCCCAAAGTGGCCTTACTAGTCAAAGGAGAATTATAAAAACTCTTAAATGTTATTTTTATACAAGCCATTGATTATGCTAAATGGATCTCAAATATAGTTCTAGTAACTAAGAAAGAAGCCACTAAAGTTAGGGTTTGAACAGACTTCAGATATATTAATGCTGCATGCCCTAAAGATGATTTTCCTCTTCCAAACATGGATCAGATCATTGATTTTACTGTTGGGAGTGGAATGATATCCCTAATGGATGGATTTTATGGTTATAATCAAATCAGGATAGCTCCTGAAGATTAGGCTAAAACAACCTTTATTACCCCTTGGGGGACCTTTTGTTTGAAAGTGATGCCATTCGATTTAAAGAATGCAGGTGCAACGTATCAACGCGCCATGACTTATATCTTTCATGATATGATGCATGATATTATACATGATTATGTAGACAATATTATAGCTCGTTCCATCAAAGAAGATGATCATTTAGATGACTTGATAAAAGTATATGATTGGTTAAGGGAGTATCTTATCCGATTGAATCCAGCTAAATGTATATTCGGAGTTAAGTCCGATAAATTATTAGGGGTTATAGTTTCTTTACGTGGCATTGAAATTGAACCTCTCAAGATCGTGGCTATCACTGATATTCCTGCACCCACAAATATATCTGAATTATGAAGTTTACAAGGTAAGCTTCAGGCTATTCGTTGCTTTATTGATAAGTTGGCAGACAAAATCGGGCCTTTTCTTAAGCTTCTTAAGAAAGATGTCTCTTTTCATTGGGATGACGAATGTCAAGAAGCATTTGAACTCCTTAAGAAATATCTCCTTAAACCACCGGTGCTTTCACCACCTAGATCTGATCGTCCATTTATTTTGTACATTTCTGCTTTTGATTTTGCCTTAGGAGCTATGTTAGCTCAGCTTGCCGATGAGAAGAAATAACATGCTAATTATTACATTAGAAGGACCTTAATCAGTTATGAAACTCACTATACCATATTAGAGAAGTTATGTCTAGCAGTCGTATTTTCTACACAAAAACTATGACATTATATGCTCAGTCAGAAAACATATGTTATTACCAAATTCGACCCTTTGCGATATCTCATGAGTCGACCGTACTTATCTGGTCACACAACTAAGTGGGTTCTTGCACTAAGAGAGTTTGAAATCACATTTATAGGATAGAATTCTGTTAAGGGTCAAATCATAGCAGATCAATTAGTTGCTGCACCCTTAGAGTCTACCCATCCCCTCATCATTGAGTTTCCTGATGAATGCCTTAAACTAGAGGCAGACCATACAGAGCAATGGTCCCTATACTTTGATGGAGCACGATGTATGAGTGGGGCTGGTGTAGGTATTATTTTAATATCTCTGCAAAAACATCTTATACCTATGTCCTTCAAATTAACATTTGCTTGTACTAATAACACTATTGAATATGAAGCTCTTATCCTTGGATTATGAGCTGCTTTAGCACTGAAAATTAAAAATTTATTGGTTTTTGGTGATTCTCAACTTGTCATAAATCAAATCAATGATTTTTATCAAACTCGAGATGACAAATTGCGTCCATAAAAAGCATGCCTTACAATTATTATATTTATTTGATCAGGTTACCTTGGAAGCTATTCCTCAAACTAGCAATCGTGCGACTGCCGCTATGGCTGCAGCTACATCTCTTTTGCCCTTGGAGTTAGATGATGAATATGCTACCATCATTATTCATCGACTCTAGGAGATCGCTTCAATAAAATCATGCTTAGAACCTTTGGATGTGTTTCTAATCAATGAAACTACTCCTGAACCATGGTACACTGATATATTTAATTTTCTACAAAATGGAACCTTCCCTGATGGTTGTACTAGCAACCAGCGTAGGTTATTACGTAGATGATTAAGGCGCTTCATGATTATTGGTAATACCTTGTATAGAAGATATTTTGAAGGCATCTTACTAAGATGTTTGAATCTAGCAAAATCTAAATCAGCTTTGAGTGAATCCCACAATGGATCTTGTGGGGGGCATTTTAGTGGTAGCGCCATTGCTAAAAAACTCCTCAAGATAGGATATTTTTGGCCTACCATGGAGAATGATGCACATGCTTATGTGCACCATTGTGACAAGTGCCAGAAACATGTTGACCTTGTCCATGCGCCTGCACAAGAGTTGTAGGCCATTTCATCTCCTTGGCCCTTTTCAAAATGGGGCTTAGACATCATTGGAAAAATCAACCCTGTGTCATCTTATGGACACAAATTTATCATAACCACCACTGAGTATTTCACGAAGTGGGTTGAAGCTATGCCATTAGCTTCTTGTACTGGAACCCAAGTTTCTAAGTTTACTTTTAATCAAATTATTTGTAGGTTCAGAATCCCTGCAAATCTCATTTCAGATAATGGAACTTGTTTCAAAAATAAATATGTCAAAAAATTATGTCAAAAGTATAAAATTCAACATCGTTGGTCCACTCCCTATTATCCTCAGGGTAATGGCCAAGCAGAAGCATCTAATAAAACATTAATCAAAATCCTCAAAATACTGGTCAATAAATCTAGCCGCGATTGGCACATCCAATTATATCCTGCTTTGTGGGTTTATCGAACTAGCGTTCGTACTACCACAGACACTTCACCTTTTGTTTTGGTTTATGGTGCTGAAGCCGTTTTTCCCTTTGAATTAGAAGTTCCTTCTTTAGATCTACTACTTCAAGATACTGAAGTAGGAGATGAATATCGTGCTTGCAGATTTAGTCAGATGGAACTTCTAGATGAAAAGCGCATCAATGCTTTGGAGCATCTTCGTGCCTACCAAAAAAAGCTTAAGAGAGCATACCTCAAGAAAGTTCATCCACAATCCTTTGAGATCGGTGACCTTGTCTTAAAATAAAATCAGAAAAATACTAATGCAACTAAAGATCTTAAAGGTAAATTTGAGCCCAATTGGCTCGAACCATATGTCATCACTGCTAAATTTGGATCGAAATCATATCGATTAGCTACCTTAGACAATAAATATCTTAAATAAACTATGAGCATTATACATATTAAGCGTTATTATGCATAACATTGGGTCATTTCATCATTTGTATATATTGTATTTTGCATATTGTTTCATTTTAGCCTTTTCTATGAAAATCATTTTCAAGAACAGTAATAGTATTTCTTCTTGCAATTCATCAATCAAAATCAAAATATAAAAATATAAAAACATCAAAATCGTCAAAATCTTCAAAAACATATTTTATTTTCATACCTATCAATTCTTGAAGTGTTGCAGTTATATTTTTAGTTATTTTGGATAAATTAGCATTTATTTGGAATCCTGCACTTTCACATTCACATGAATAAATATCTTGATTTTATGTTTGATTATTAATCTCTCTTATATCAAAGTCCACAGTTGAATTAAATAAAATTTTGAGCATAGAGAATTGATCTTGTTATTTACTTGAACCAAGTATATCTTTTCACATTAAAATGATTTCATTGCAAATTCGATATGATGCTACATAGTAGAAATGGTTTCTTGAGCGAAAAGTTTCCCCTGCTATCCTATCATGCACATGGTCTAGAATATTTGAGAATTGACAAAAGGACAAGATTACCCCTACCCAAAATAAAAATCCCTTGCTCTACAGCTAATCCAAGCAAGTATCCCTAGCATAGGAAGAAAAGAAAAGTTCAAGAAAAATAGAAAAATAAAAATGTTATTTTGTATCATCACAACAATGTTTCAGCATTATCTCAAATATCAAGCAAAAATACAAAAAAAAAAAAGAGAAAAGAGAAAAAGCAAAAGCAAAATGCAATAAATCCTTCCCTACCCCTTGAAAATAAAAGAAGGGTGAATGATCTTGAATCCTTGAAATTCTCAATTATTCAAAAACTATGAGGTAAGCCCCATAACAGGTGGTTTGTGCCCAACCCGCTTGGACTTGGGTAATCCCTAGCATGGTGATATGTCTGTCACATTAGCGACCTTCTTTTGTACAGACCTATGTCGAATTATGGATTAACTAGCTCTTGATAACCTAACTTACACAGTAGTCTGGTACGGTTACATGCATACAAATCATGGTTAACGAACATTCATTTGGTTAAGTCAAATTACTTGTATCAAATTATCTTGCTCAAAATTGGTGAACGAACAATACAATTGCACACACATTTGTATTTGAGAGATTCTCTATCATTATGATAAATCAAGATCGAAAATGAACTCACATATGCACATAAGGGTTCCTTAAAAATCTACATTTGTCTTTGAGATAATTTAAAATATTTTTGCAACTCTTTTGGAATAAATTTTATTCTTATTTTTAGAATATCTGTTTAGTATACACACAATTACATACATTGTTTTCACAAATCCAAAATTATTTTTAAACAACCTATTACAAAATCTAGCAAATAAAGTCATGTTCATATTATTATTTTCTGTTTATCAAAAATAAAAAATCAATCATGCAATAAAACTAAAATATCAATTTCTTCTTTGGATTTCGTGATGATGGTATAAGTCTATATCTATAATTCTATGCCTAGCACAAACCATTGCTTTAATTTTATTTTCCCATTCATTTTAATTTATAAAAACATATGGCTTACATCATTATGTTACACAATTGTGCTTTAAAAAGAATGAACGCTTTTTCTATTTTATGTCATTATGTCAAACATTCAATTTTGCAATGATGGTATAGTTCCTAGGGACTTATTCAAAATTTTTATCACACTTAGGAATTTATGCCTAGCAAAAACTCATATTTCTTTATTATGTCATGCATAATATTTTTTCATGAAACTCTAAAAACAAATCATCACCATCATCATTTTCATCATCACAACACCAAGTCTTAAGACAGTCTCTTAAGCACTCTTTTACTTTTAGCATTATTTCTATACTGGGATTAGCTTGACGACCTAGCAAGCGATGACTCCATGAAACGGTCTATAACAATGACAATGTCCTTTGAAATTATTGTTAGAAGTCCCTTTTATTTTTTATCAAATCACACCCCACAAAACAACCAATTTATGCACATCAGATTATTTCATTTACAATTTTATGGCATGACATAACATTATAATTTATTTCCAACAACATAATTACATGAATCAACAATTTAAAACTTAAAGAATCATAACACAACATATATACACAAGTCATACCATCAAAAAAAAAAAAACAATCTATAAATATCATCAATCAATTATGTACATCATCTGGATTGGTATGCCACAATCAATACCTTGGCATACTCAATCCCCTCAAAAAGTAATAATAATACAATCTACACTCTACAACAGCTAGCCTCGAGAAGCCCTCGAGCTATCAGACTCATCTCCTCCCCCGCCCTGACATGGAGGAGGTGGTCCCATAGAGGTTCGGGTTGTGTCTTGAGTCCTCATCATCGATCGTGAGGATGTCCTTGACGATCCCATCATGAATGGCTCTACAATGGGTGCTGGCAATGGTATCCTATGTCCCTCTGGGACCACGTGATAGTATAACCCCTGGTAGAATGCGGTCTAAATAATAGACCATGCTAGATCCCGAGTTCTCACCCCTCCACTCTGATCCCTGAGTCATGTAGCCTCATCCTACAGATTTTGCACATGAGCCCAGAGGCAAGCAACCTCAACTTGAAGAGCCACTGTCTCACTGCTCTCCCCTACCTCGACACCCTTGCCCTTATCGGGCGATGGTGGTCTCTCCCCCTGTTGAGAAGGAAGTCCCTCCTCCCTCCTCTCTGGTTGCTATGGTCTCTGGGGAGCCCGTGCCATCCTCTGGATTCTCTCTTGTGGAGACCATCGCTGCTCTCTCCTGCCACGACCTCGTGCTGCCTCAATAGCAGCCTGGCACTGCCTCCCCATCCGATACACCATGACATGAACTAGACCCTATGCCCTCATCATTCGAGGGTGGATGCTTGCATACCAGACATCGTATCTGTCCATAACCCCAACGTCATCACCATCCACTGGCTGTATGGGGGAATCATCTATGTCCTTACTCCAGAATCGCTACATGTTTGGAGCCCCGCTCAGCATAGTACTATCCTAAATAGTTTGAGAGTACTCGTAATCCCTAACATAAGGGATCCCCTACTATAGACTGAACTACCATAACACTCGATCGTAGCGGTGGAGCTCTACCTATCCTCGCTCCATCCTTAGCTAGCAGACTCGCCTGATGCAAGCAAGCTCCTACCCATACTCTACCAACTACAGGTGCTCTCACCATGACCTCTAGGTGATCTGGTCAAGGATGAGGTTGTCCAGAAACCTCCGAGACATCGATAGATCTATCCGTCATTGTGACCCCATCTGTAGCCACCAGTAGAAAACCTGAGGCCTCTCCCTATCAACCCCTATCAATGGGAGCCCTATCGGCCTCCACACTATGATGTACTCCCAACACTAAACCTGTAGCAATGATGTTAAGACTAGACATTGACCTCCCTTGTATACGATCCCATGTAGGATCCTATACAAGCAGCATAGTACAAAGCTACCCCATCCAAACCTGTACCCGTGGTCTCTCATGTCGTAAACTATATCTGAGAGGAGCCATGGTAGCCTGCACCCACTCTAGTGGCACAACAGTAAGCCACCTACCACCCCTACCAAAACCTGAGTCAGCTTGGATGCCCTAGGCATCTGCCTCAGAGACTCGATGTTCACCCCGCCATTCTGCAAGGTGAATCTTGGGTCTCCAATCAATCTCATCATAGCTTGGCCCTGATTGGCCATAGGCATCATTAGCCATCCTTGTATGGGGATCCTCATGATCCTCCATACGTCCTCTAGAGTGGGAGCCATCTCCCCTGTTGGTAGCCAAAAATAGGATGACCCCGGATACCACCTCTCTGCTAGGGCTATCAGTAGCCCCATGTCCGTCGGTACTTATGGCATCTCTACCACATGTCGTAGCCCGACCTGTGCTAGTTGGTCATGCTCTACTTGGTTGAGAGCGGCCAAGTCATCTCTCAGCCCACCATATTTCCATTCCTGGCTCTTTAGTAATCCTTTCTGTAAAATAAACAATAAAATTTATTAATAAACCAATCATTGCAATCAAATTAAACACATTTCAATCAATCTTAAAGATGATATCATCCACCATTGGATGATATCTTCCCAAATTGGGCAACGTCATCCTTTGTTAGGACAAAATCGTCTCCGATTTCACAACTTGGGGATCGCCCCTTGTTGGACGAGATTGCCCCTAGTTTGTTGATTTTTCCCTTGGACGAAATAGACGATTTAGGGATGATTTCGACGAAATCGGGACGATTTTGTCTCAACGTCGTCGACGGCCTAAAAACAGCCACGAAGCCCCAAACAATCAACATTTAAATAAAAAATTTGCACAAAGTAAAATCAAACCTAATCTACTAGGATTAGATCCTTACCCGTAGCCCGCGTCGGACCTCTGTCGCTCTGTGCACTATCTCCACCATTGTTTCTCTTTGTAGAGCTCTAGAATAGTAAAAATGAATAATAAAAAATGAATCAGGGTTTTTCCTATTTTTCTTAATTTTATTCAAAACCAACAACATTTTAATTTTTCTTTTTTGTGCTTTTACTTCAAACGTTTGATTTGGGTAAAAACACGAATGGGGCACCATAATGAGTAGTCGTACGATTTGACCAAGAATCGTCATCTAAAAAATTGAGTACATTTTTGCTTTCTCGTAAAACGAGAAAAACTCATCTTTAACGCATTTTCTTCAAAAAATTCGCTAGTAAAATGTAGCACCCTAAAATTGGCACAGTTAAACCTTAGTAAAAAAATAAAAATTTAAATTTTAACCTCAAACCGCCCGTTAACCGCCTGTTACCTGCTTTCCTCGTTTTCCACACCATTTTTAGTATTTTTTTTGACCATTGGACGATATCATCGCAGATTAGACGAAATCATCCCAGATATTACGAATTCATCATGGACAGAATGTCCAGACGATTTTTTCCCAAAACCAAATTTTCATAATCAACTTCTATTTCTACAGCCTCTCCAACTTGGGCAAAAGCACGTCTACACAATTGGAGATTCCCCTGTTGGAGATCTCCCAGATTGGGATGATCCCCAACCTCCTAACCTCTCCCTAATCCTATATAAACTAAGATTTTCTCATTTTATCCCCCTGATTCCCCCTGACTCTCTGCCTGAAACTCTGCTTAAACTCCCTTGAACTCCCATGCACCTCAGAGCATCCTCACACCATTATTTGCATTCAGCATTTCGTGTTTTCTTACAGGAACTTTACTGTTTTTCAGTCGAAGCTAGCTCGGATCGTCGCAAATGATTTTGGACAATTTCGAACAATATTATCGAGGAGCGTAGATGATCGCATACGATTGGAGGCGATCCTGACTGTAGTCCAGATTGGGGGCAATTAGATTCTAGAGTTTGCATCTCTTTGTCATTTTTATACATTTCTTTATACATTATCTTAGTTATTATGTTTATGCATCTTGGAGTTCACCTCATTTAGCATAACCGCATGATAAAGTTAAAATAAATCATTAAATCTACTTCATTTCTCTTTTTTGTTATTTGAATCCATTATTTAGGCACGTTTGTTGTCATTGCTATAATTCTCCTTTGCTTCTGTAGTTGCATATTTGGTGTTTTGTGTTTGTTTTTGTGATTGCAGGTTTCTGACGAATTCGTTTGATGAATTCGTCAGATCTCAGATGATTCCATATGATCTTAGATGACTGACTATGAGTTGAGATGATTATGTGAAATATCATATGATTATGTACAATTCAAGATTATTTGGACTGCTACAAAACTCAAAACCTTCATTAGACACCCGGAATCAGGTATGTACTATTCTAGTTAGCATATTCTTTGTGTTTAGCATTCATTCCTATTTTTTGTATTCATCTAAATCAGCATTGGCATGTAGAATAGTTTAGATTCATCTTGGATAAACCTAGGAGTTGAATGATTAAAGTACAAAATGAACACATCAAACTCACTATCAACCTAGGTGTGGAAACTGCCACTCAAAAGTTTTCTGGTGAACCCACCATCCGTCGAAAATTCACCTTTATACCCTTCCACCGAGAGGAGGGACCTTCAAAGGGCCTCTCAGTCTGAGGTATTGTCCCATATTTCTCGCATCCCCATTCCGGGCATGGATCCTATATCCTGAGGGTAACGATGCGAAAAATTTTGAGCGATATAGAGCCAACGTATATCTTAGGCATAACTAGTTTTTCTTAGAATAGTTTGAGGCTACAAGGTGGACGAATTATTACTGCATGTTTAGCCAAGATCAGGATCTTGTGGTGGTGCAATAATTTGTAGCCTCCATGGATGATGGTGTTGTGAGGATGCATAGGTTGGTCATACCAATCACGGAGGAGTATATTATAGAAGTTATTGGTCTCCCATGCATAGGATACCAAAAATACAAGGACAAAAATGTTGGGCACTACAGTAAATTTTTTTTTGGGTAACCCACAACGTGGTTGATGTGGTATGGGTTACCAAAACAGTATGTCCCTAAACTATGGTGGTAGGTGTTTAAGCAATTGGCTAGGTTTTCACATGTACTAGTAAATATTCATGATTGAATGCCAATCACCTATGTTTTTTGAATCATCTACTATATGGGGACCATATTAATATCCCTTACTATTTGATGTGTGCCTTGAAGGATGAATCTAGTAGATACTAGGTGGGAGCTATAACAAAATTAGGGCATGATAGATTGATTTTAGCCCTAATTTGACATGTTGATTCACAGAGGGGAGTCACAGAGGGCTACACTAGTCATTTAAGAAGAAATTATTGCATCAAAATCATCTAGTGATTGTTAAAAAGATAAATAGTATGAAGAAGATGAAGTTGCAGGGGCATCTATCTCCCAAGATGAGGTATAAAATGCTGAATGAAGCCCATTCCAACTAAAAACACCACCTGACTCCCATAAAAACCACTCAATAGGGGAGGCAGGGTAGGCCAATTCAAGTATATTTTATTGGAAATTTGAGCAAGTTTTGTTGTCATTGATGTCAAGAGGTTGATGTCCAAGTTTTGTTGTCATTTGATGTCATAAGGTTGATTTTCCAAAAGGCAAGGAAGTGGTTAAAAGAAAAAGGATATAATATTTATTTTAAATATTATATGCCTAAAGAGGCCTAAAATATTGAAGACCCAAGGGAAGAGAAGCAGGTTTAAAAAGAAATAATAATATTATAATATTTCGGGCAAAAGGATGAGGTGAAGAAAACGAGGTCCAAGGAATCATTAAAAATAATCTATCCTTGAAAAGACCCAGTGAGCAGATTATAAAGGATTTAATTTAATTTATTTAAATTAAAATATTTTAACCTATGGTTAAAATTTTAATTTAAATAAACAAAAGGCGCCAAAGTTTTCAAAGTTTAAAATTTAAAATTAAATTTAAATTTAAATTTAAAATTTGATTTTGAATTGGGCCGACGTGTAAGCGCAAAGGACAAAGTGTATAAGAAGGGGAAATAATTTTCATTTCCCTCCTTACCTATGCTATTCGAATGCTAATGCTATGTGTAATATTTCATGCGCTGCTTTGCTAAGGTAGAAGAGAGTATTCACGATTTTAAAATATTAAAAGGCAGACATTGGTTGAAGTACAAGTGATGTGGTCAAATCAATTCCAAGGCGCTGGGTAATGCAGTCGATGTTCAGAGGTTTGTTAAGACGCTCGTGTAGGGAAAGTCATGGGTTCGATTCACGTCCCCTTTGTTTTGACACACAGTAAAGGTTTTTGGCTGTTTTTGAAATTCGTAGAAGGTAAGGCATTAATAGTGGATCATGTGCTTTGAGTGTTGTGTGGGCGTGTATCCTAGTCAGTAGCTTAGCCTTGGGCTAAGGCGTTGCGGTGGCGGATGGTCACGGGTTCAATTTTGGGCACAGTCATAAAGGGTGCAATAGTTTCTGTGAAGACGTGGGCTAGTATTTATAAGGTAAGTATTGCAATAGTTTCTGTGAAGACGTGGGCTAGTATTTATAAGGTAAGTATTTTATTTTTTATTTAAATCCATTGAAGGTTTGGGAGGTGCAAGTTTTATAAAGGCCACGTGATAATTATATTGCAAAGGTGTAAAGCATAGGGAGTCATAAGGTTAATTAAAAATATTTTATTTTTGTTGATTAGAAAAATAAATGAAAGGATTGGAGTTATAAGGGTTAATAAAGGAATTTAATTTTTATATGTTGAATATTATTTTGAGAAGTTTGGAGATTATAAGGTGTACTTGAGACTTGATATTTTTGTATGATGAAATAATTATTGGGGAGAATATTTGTGTGGAGATTTTGAGATAGGTTGTTTCTATCTAACCTTGAAATTGGAAAAGAGGATTTGATTGTGATTAAGACATGTTTTGAAGATATATCTCCATAAAAACAAAAGGTATGGGCACATCATCCTTATGATTAAAATGTTGTTTGATTGAATGTTGTGAAATGCAAAGGTGGAGTGAAAAGGATTGTTTGATAAGCATTATTGGAAATGTTTGAGTGAGTTTTCATATGCATGATTGGTGAATGATTAAGAGAATATTTGAGTTATAGATTGAGGATTATTTGAGTTAGGGCTTGAGACCCACATTGTGCATCTTGGTTGAAGAAGTATGAAAACACTTGTTTAGGATTTGTGAGCAAGTTGTGTTTCATTGATTGAATGATTGAGTGAAATTCTTGAGCATTGGTTTTGAGTGATATTGAAAGTGAATGTGCAAACATTAGAAATTAGATTTGTGAAAGCGACAAACTTAATGATTGAGTAGAACATATTGAGTTTTTGATAGAGTACATCATTCTCTATATGTTCTAGAGGTTAAACGAATTCTAAGTAGAATATGTCTAAACTGCTTCAAGTTAAAGGATTTACTTTGAATATTAGACAAGGCAATTGATAACATTATGTGCAAGATTTGAGATTGATTGAGCATATCTTGTGAGCTATTTTGAGCATGTGTTTGGATAGATTTGAGTAAGATTTTGTTAAATCTTAAGGACATATTTGAGCAAGCTTTTGTGAAATATTGTAGGCATATTTGAGGTAAGTCTTGGTGAAGACTTGTAGAGTAGATTTGAGGCAAGTTCTTGAGAGGACTTGTAGGAAGATTTGAGGTAAGTCTTGGTGAATACTTGTGAGCAGAGTTGATTGATTGATTTGTTCAAGCTTTGTGTTAAGGCTTGGGGCAAATCTAAGCAGAGTTGATTTATGATTTGATCAAGCTTTGTGTTAAGGCTTGAGGATAAATTTGAGGATAGAGTTTGGTGTAAATTTGAGAGTAGATTTGTGCTAGACCTGAGACAGAGTTAGAGCAGATTTTTACTAGACCGAGGATAGTGTTTAGTGCAAATTTGAGATAGAGATTGAAGTGTAGAGTAAGATTTGGAGGTGATAGAGCAGAGGATAGTAGTCTCTAGTGGATAGAGATCCATTAGCCAAGGCAGTGAGGATAGAGGTCTTCTGAGTGAGGACAAAGGTCTTCTGTGGAGAGATATCCACAAGCCAGTGCAATGGGGGCAGTAGTCTTCTAGAAGATCACCAACCAGAGCAGAGAAGAAAGAGTTCTCCTATGGATAGAGATCCATAAACCAGAGAAAGGGGAAAGAGTTCTCCTATGGAGTGTGATCCATGAAGCAGCTAGGAAGATAGAGTTCTTCTATGGAGAGAGATCCATGAACCAGTTGAGGAGAAAGAGTTCTCCTAGGTCAAGTTCCACGAACCAAAAAAGGGGAAAGAGTTCTCTTATGGAGAGAGATCCACAAAGTAGAGCATTAGGGTATTGGTGTCTCCTTTGGATAGAGGTCCATAAATATTGTAATAGGGAAGTGATTCCCAAGATATTTGTTGAGAAAATTTAGTAGAAATATTTTCTTCGTGGAGTAGCCCACATTGGGTGAACCACGTTAAATTGGTGTCTCTATTGTGTGTGATGATTTATGCATTGCTTTGATTACTACTATTGATATTGCCATTGATATATTGGATAATATTATTTGGGAAATAAAAGTAAAAGTTGATCTTATACTATTCACCCCCCCTCTCAGTATAAGCTTGTGTTCTTCAATTGGTATCAGAGCGGGTTCCTTCGAAAGAGTTTAACAACTTGAAGGAAAATCTTACAAGAACACAGATGGATTCTCAGAGTGGATCTTCAAGAAATAAGGCACCATTGTTTGATGGGAATAATTATGCATTTTGGAGTGTAAGAATGAAGATTTACCTAATGGCACAAGGAAATGATATATGGCAAGCAGTTGAGGATGGGTACACACCTCCAACTACTCCTCCTATAGATAAATATGGTAAGCTTCTACATCTAAATAATTCAAAGGCAATGAATGTAATATTAAGTGGTTTACGTGAATCAGAGTTTGTAAAAGTTATGCATTGCACATCAACAAAAGAGATTTGGAAAAAGTTGAAGAAAACATATGAGGGAGACAAAAAGGTCAAGATGGCAAAATTGCAAAATCACAAGAAAACATTTGAAGACCTAAAGATGAAGGATGAGGAAGACATTGCTACCTACTTACTCCGTGTGGATGAGGTTGTTAACTCCATGCAAGGACTTGGGTTTAAAGTTGAAGAATCAGATGTTTGTCAAAATATTTTAAGGTCACTTCCTAAGAGGTATAGTGAAAAGGTTTCAGCCATAGAAGAAACAAAAGATATTGAAACTTTGACAAGGGATGAGTTACATGGAACTCTCACAACTTTTGAGATGAGAATAGGAAATGATCCTATCCCCCAAAAAGAAGCAACCTTCAAAGTTACAAAGAAGACAAAGGATAAGAAGTCAGATTCAAGTAATGAGTTATCCAATGATGAAGAAGCAAACTATGGTAGAAGGAACAAGGACACAAGAAAGCATAAAGGTACAAAAATAGTTAAGTGTTTTAATTGTGGTAAATATGGTCACTATGCATCTGATTGTCCAAAATCTGGAAATAGTAGTGGTGAAGAGAAACATGATCATAAGAACAGGGAAGTAGGAAAATCTAGGTATCAAAAGAAGAACAGGTATGGACAAGGCAAGCATGAAAATAAGTTTTTCCAAAGGTATAAGAAGAGTTTTTATGCAGATAAGACATGCAAGAGTTCAAGTGATAGTGATGGAAGATCCTCAGATAATGAAGAAGAAGAAATGCTATTTCTGACAGTAGAAAAAGAAAATGTTAGAAAAGCAAAAAGGGAACCAATAATTCTCAAGTGTTTTAGGTGTGGTAACTTTGGTCATCTTGAAGATCATTGCACAAAGAATGGGTTCAGTTTTAGTGAAGATGAATATGAAGATGCTCTTGAAGATATAGAAGAAGAAAGTCTCCTTTTGGCAATAGAAGAAGAAGGAAGTGCTCCTATTGAAGATAAATCAGAAAGGAATGAAGATGCTCTTGAAGACAAAGGAGTAGAGGAAGAATCAAAAAATGAAGAGGAAGGAGAAGTTGATCTTGAAGGTGAGCTTATTTTTGCTCTTAAGGAATTAAGAAAGGTAAGAAAGCAAAACTCAAAACTCAAGCTTCAATTTCAAGAATGTGATGAAGAGAAAGGAAAGCTTATACAAGATCTGACAAATTCAATAGCTAAGACAAGGAGATTTAAAGAGAAATTAGAGGCAAAAGTTTTAGAATGTGAAATATTAGAGCATGAGGTAGCTTCACTAAGGAAGGAAGTAAAAGAGTCTAAATACAAGCTACATAGGTTTGGGAGAAGCTCAAAGACCTTGGATAAGATTATCAAGGTACAAAGATCTTCATCAAACAGGACAAGACTTGGTTTTGAAAAGGAACATAGAGAACAAGGAGAGGAGTCAATCTCAAGCTCCAAAGAAGAAGAAGCTTCAGAAGAAGAGAGTGAAAGATAAAGTGAGACTTCTGAGGATAAGTTGGAAAATAGAAAGTTCAACAAGGAAAGGAACAATGCACAAATAAGGAATATATGGAACAGGAAACATCACAAGGAAGAAGAGACTAAGAGACCAATGGGGTCAAGGCAAGGTTTCTTCAATGGATATTGCTTCTCATGTCACAGGTTTGGACACAAGGCTATGCAGTGTAGGACACATGAAAAATAGGGATATGGTTTCACTAAAAGGAATTTCAGAAATGGGTATCTATTTCAAGGGTATTGTTACTCTTGTAATCAGTTTGGTCATAAAGTAGTTAATTGCAGGGTTCATGATAGGAATGGATATGGCTTCACCAAGAGGAACTTCAAGATATTTGCACCTTCAAGGAACCACAACATTAAGTGTTATAAGTGCAATAATTTTGGGCATATGGCTAAGTGGTGTAGAACAAAATTTCCAGAGACAAGCAGGAATAGGAACACTCAAAGGAATTAGAAGGATCAGTTGAAGAAGAAGGTGGACAAAGAAAAAGAACATTGTATTCTAGGAGTAGAAATACTCCCACCCCAAAATTAATCACCTCAAGGAAAGGAGGTGGGGAGGGGGCTAAGCTAAGAGTCTTATATTTAGCCCCAAAGGTGGCCCTTTGCCATTGATATCAAAGGGGGAGAGATTTGAGTTAGGGGGAGAGCATTCAGTCAGGGAGCAGTTTCTCGGGGGAGCAGAACTGAAAAAGTAAAAGGAATGTTTTTAAAAAAAGGGGTTGCCATCAATGACAAAGGGGGATATTGTTGGAAATTTGAGCAAGTTTTGTTGTCATTGATGTCAAGAGGTTGATGTCTAGTTTTGTTGTCATTTGATGTCACAAGGTTGATTTTCCAAAAGGCAAGGAAGTGGTTAAAAGAAAAAGGATATAATATTTATTTTAAATATTATATACCTAAAGAGGCCTAAAATATTGAAGACCCAAGGAAAGAGAAGCAGGTTTAAAAAGAAATAATAATATTATAATATTTAATATTATAATATTTTGGGCAAAAGGATGAGGTGAAGAAAACGAGGTCCAAGGAATCATTAAAAATAATCTATCCTTGAAAAGACCCAGTGAGCAGATTATAAAGGATTTAATTTAATTTATTTAAATTAAAATATTTTAACCTATGGTTAAAATTTTAATTTAAATAAACAAAAGGCACCAAAGTTTTCAAAGTTTAAAATTTAAATTTAAATTCAAAAATCAATTTTGAATTGGGTCGATGTGTTAAGCGCAAAGGACAAAGTGTATAAGAAGGGGAAATAATTTTCATTTCCCTCCTCACCTATGCTATTCGAATGCTAATGCTATGTGTAATATTTTGTGCACTACTTTTGCTAATGTAGAAGAGAGTATTTATGATTTTAAAATAATAAAAGGCAAACGTTGTTTGAAGTACAAGTGATGTGGCCAAATCAATTCCAAGATGTTGGGTAGCATAGTCGGTGGTCAAAGGTTGGTTAAGACACTCGCACAGGGCAAGTTGTGGGTTTGATTCACGTCCCCTTCATTTTGACACACAACAAAGGTTTTTGGTTGTTTTCAAAATTCATAGAAGGTAAGGCATTAAGAGTGGATCATGCACTTTGAGTGTTGTGTGGGTGTGTAGCCCAGGTGATAGCTTAGCCTTGGGCTAAGGCGTTGTGGCAGCGGTTGGTCGTGGGTTCAAGTTTGGGTGCAGTCAAAAAGGGCACAATAATTTTTGTGAAGACGTGGGCCAACATTTATAAGGTAAGTGCTTTTATTTTTATTTAAATTCATTGAATATTTGGGAGGCACAAGTTTTATAAAGGCCACATTATTATTTTTAGGTGGAATGCATAGGGAGTCATAAGGTTAATTAAAAATATTTTATATTTTTGTTGCTTAGAAAAATAAATAAAGGATTGGAGTTATAAGGGTGAATAAAGGAATTTGATTTTTATATGTTGAATGTTATTTTGAGAATTTTGGAGATTATAAGGTGTACTTGAGACTTGATATTTTTGTATGGTGAAATAATTATTGGGGAGAATATTTGTGTGGATATTTTGAGATAGGTTGTTGCTATCTAACCTTGAAATTGGCAAAGAGGATTTGATTGTGATTAAGACAGGTTTTGAAGATATATCTCCATCAAAACAAAAGGTATGGGCACATCATCCTTATGATTAAAATGTTGTTTGATTGAATGTTGTGAAATGCAAAGGTGGAGTGAAAAGGATTGTTTGATAAGCATTGTTGGAAATGTTTGAGTGAGTTTTCATATGCATGATTGGTGAATGATTAAGAGAATATTTGAGTTAGAGATTGAGGATTATTTGAGTTAGGGCTTGAGACCCACATTGTGCATATTGGTTGAAGAAGTATGAAAATACTTGTTTAGGGTTTGTGAGCAAGTTGTGTTTCATTGATTGAATGATTGAGTGAAATTCTTGAGCATTGATTTTGAGTGATATTGAAAGTGAATGTGCAAACATTAGAAATCAGATTTGTGAAAGTGAAAGACTTAATGATTGAGTAGAACATATTGAGTTTTTGATAGAGTACATCATTCTCTATATGTTCCAGAGGTTAAACAAATTCTAAGTAGAATATGTCTAAATTGATTCAAGTTAAAGGATTTACTTTGAAGATTAGACAAGGCAATTGATAACATTGTGTGCAAGATTTGAGATTGATTGAGCATATCTTGTGAGCTGTTTTGAGCATGTGTTTGGACAGATTTGAGTAAGATTTTGTTAAATCTTAAGGATAGATTTGAGCAAGCTTTTGTGAAAGCTTGTAAGTAGATTTGAGGTAAGTCTTGGTGAAGACTTGAGAATAGATTGAGTAAGTTCTTGAGAGGACTCATAGGAAGATTTGAGGTAAGTCTTGGTGAAGACTTGTGAGCAGAGTTGATTGATTGATTTGTTCAAGATTTGTGTTAAGGCTTGGGGTAAATATGAGCAGAGTTTATTTGTGATTTGATCAAGATTTGTGTTAAGGATTGAGGATATATTTGAGGATAAATTTGAGGATAGAATTTGGTGCAGATTTGAGGGCAGATTTATGCTAGACCTGAGATAAAATTGAGAGCAGATTTGTACTAGACTGAGGATAGTATTTAGTGCAGATTTGAGATAGAGTTGAGAGAAAGATTTGGAGGTGATAGAGTAGAGGATAGTAGTCTCTAGTGGATAGAGATCCATTAGCTAGGGCAGTGAGGATAGAGGTATTTTGAGTGAGGATAGAGGTCTTCTATGGAGAGAGATCCACAAGCTAGTGTAGTGGGGGCAATAGTCTTCTAGAAGATCACCAGCCAGAGCAGAGGAGAAAGAGTTATCCTGTGGATAGAGATCCATGAACCAGAGCAAGGGGAAAGAGTTCTCCTATGGAGTGTGATCCATGAAGCAGTTGGGAAGATAGAGTTCTTCTGTGGAGAGAGATCCATGAACCAGTTGAGGAGAAAGAGTTCTCCTAGGTCAAGTTCCAAGAACCAAAAAAAAGGAGAAAGAGTTCTCCTATGGAGAGAGATCCACAAATTAGAGCATTAGGGGATTGGTGTCTCCTTTGGATAGAGGTCCATAAACATTGTAATAGGGAAGTGATTCCCAAGATATTTGTTGAGAAAATTTTAGTAGAAATATTTTCTCCATGGAGTAGCCCACATTGGGTGAACCACATTAAATTGGTGTCTCTATTGTGTGTGATGATTTGTGCATTGCTTTGATTATTGCTGTTGATATTGCCATTGATATATTGGATAATATTATTTGGGAAAGAAAAGTAAAAGTTGATCTTATACTGTTCACCCCCCCTCTTAGTATAAGCTTGTGTTCTTCATATTTTGGGCAGCTTCACCACTTATGACCAAAAGTGAGGAGGCAATAGAAAATTTGGTGAATTACAATTCATTAGAAGGTAGTGATGACCACTCCATGGAGGATGAACTAGTAGGTGACATGAAGATGGAGGATGAAGAATATGAAGATGCAGGAGTGTTTATCTCCAAAAAAGAGATAGAACATAATGAATCAAGCCCATTCCAAGCAGCAACACTACCTGCCTCTTGCAATAGCCATTCAATAGGGGAGGTAAGGTAGGCCAAATCAAGCCCATTTTGGGTAGAATCATCACTTGTGACCAAAAGTAGGTAGGCAATAGAAAATTTTATAAATTATATTTCATCAGAAGGTGATGAAGACATCTCCATGGAGGATGAAATAGATATCTAGGTGTTGTAGGGCATGGTCTCTATGTAAGTGCCATGTAGTAACTCATCGAAGGAAGACCTCCAAGGTCAATTAAGGAGCATGAAAGATCAAGACTCCCATTGGGAGGAAAATTTCAAAGTAGAACAAGTTGAGTTCCAGGATTCTCGATGAGCTACTACTACAAAGTAGCAAGAAAATAACAAAAATATGTGATAGTAACAAGATAGAGTGTAGTAGCTAGAGGGCACGATATAGTGATTGCAGTAATTTCTAGTCGTTAAAGCAGATCACATTGAAATTATTTTATAGATCAACTGGGTCATGGATCTAGAAATATCTTCCATCAACTTAGAGGAGAAAGTAGCATCCATGAGGGTGTACCATTCTGATGCAAGGATGACATCATATGCCTAGATTTCCAATCCAAGAGACCAATCATAAGCTCTTACGGTGGATGTTTCCTAGGAACAAGGGAGCCCTATTTCATAAAGTGGCCCCCCTATCATAAAATATTGGATAGTGAGGTTGATGAGTCTTCCAAGAACTCTATGGCTACTCAATCAATGGGTCATCCTAAAGTTGACTATTTAAAGATTACCCAATCAGTTGGGGAGTCGACAATACATGTGGGCATCACCTAGTTAATTGGAAAATCACCCGCATGAGATACACATATCAAGTCATCTAAGGATATAGAGAAGTAGAATTATGTGGATAAATAAAAGGAGTCAACTGATCCCTTAGTAGATAAGCAATCAACTTGTCATCCACTAGTTGATCAAACCATGGTTGGTCAGTCCGATGACCAGCCAAAGGTTGAACCACCTGTTGATGCACTGGTGGACCAAGACATACCAAAAATAGAGTCATCGAAATTATAGGAAATACCACATCCAAGGAGGAAAGTGGTGTTTAGTCTTAGGGCACCACCATCAAATGTATAAGCTTCATACCCCACAAAGAAAATTTGGCCAAAGGCTAAGGCAAAGGAACCACCATAGAGGAGGTCAAAGACTAAGGCCAAAAGACCACCAAAAAGAAGAACAAAGGCATAGCAATAACCCACCTCTGATGAAGAGTTGGATGTATCATTGAAATATTTTACCAACCATTGATAAAAGTTCACAAATCTCATGGAGTATCTGAAGAAGAGCAAGAAATAGTGGAAAAAACACAAGTGAATGGCCAGGGAGCCATGTATCAATGTCATGCCTACACATCCTACACAATTTTGGGCTTTGTATGGTTCTATTTGTAGATATCTATCATAGATGATAAAATATTTCTAGTAGGTAGGGATATTTGACAAGGAGTCCATGATGCCATCAATGGTCAGAGCACCTCAACCTATATTGACTGATGATGAAAAGGAAAATAAAAATGAGGTAATTTTTGACCCATAGGTAGCACGATTTCCAAAAGCTCAAGTATTTGATACATCATGGTTTCCACCATGGGACATTTCTTCTAGAAGTAATAAGAAACATCCCTCGAACACAATGTCATTACATTCATAGGGTTAAAAATGGAGGACATAATTAAAACTGGTTAGTGCAAGAGAAAACCAAAAATAGAGGAATGTCCCAACCAACCCAAAGAATGTGATAAAAAAAAGCATGATAAAGAAAAATATAAGGCCATAGCTTGGGAAAGGAGATAATGCAATAGGGAGTATTGGAAGGTTGTTGCTGAAACATGGGATTATTGGAAGCAAGTGGCACAACGATATGGCAATACTTAGGTATGGGGGGATGATGAGCACCATAATTACTCATTTTGTGCATGTTTCAATTGAGTTTTATGTAGCATTATTAACATTAGAATTGTATTTTTATGTAATTATTGCATATATTTAATAAAAAATAATGTATTATGATTGAATGGTGTTTTTAGTGGAAAAATGTGTATATATGTAGTCTTTTGTTACTTTTCGTACCTTTTAGTCAAGGTCCCACACGGACCTAGCATTTGACAACAATGTGAATGTGTTTACAGAACAATATGAGGGCATATAATTTAACTGAAGTATGGCACTTGTATCTCAATAGTAGGTCACAAGGTACCTATCTTCTACTGAAAGAGAAGGTTTCTGTATTTTGATGATAGAAGGTGCCAATATTTTAGTGATAGAAAAAATACATGTATCCCAAAAATAGACTAGAAGGTGTCCATATTTTGGTGATGGAGAGTGCTTATATTTCTATGATAGAGTGAGCATCTATATTTTTGCAACAAAAAAAGTGATAACTTCTAGCAAGACAAAAAGGGCCTATATTCAGTGTATGTATTCCAACAACAAGCTAAAAAGTTGTATTTATTCCAGTGATAGGTCGATAAGCATTTATATCCAGTGGGAATAAAGTGTGTTTACCATGTGCATTGACTGTTTGAATTAAATACCATGCATAATTTAAAAAATATATTGTTGTATAAAATTAGAGAGTGCTACGTTTATCTTTCATGATGTAAAATTAGACATGGCCGCTTTTTTATTAGACACTTATTGTGACTATGTATACACTGGATGAAATGAATCACGTTGAATGATTTAAATAGGATAGTCTATTTCTATAATAGGAATGACCATGTTCTGTATAAAATGTAGGGCACCCCTAAAGTAGAGGATCCCAAATTTTATCTAAAAATGTCTTGTTATTTTGTACTTCATTTTTAATAAAAGTTCAAGTATTCTTCATTCATGTGAGTTCAAAAGAGTGTGTTTTGTGTAACTAGTTGGGCAGACATATACAAGGGCCTAGGTCCACTCCAGGAAGTATTCCTCCCCTAATATTTCAATTGTACATTTATTTATTTGTGGTGTGTGTTTATTTCTTAGTTTATTCATTTTTGCAAGTGTGTTTATTTTTTTTCTGCAATTTTATTTATAGTTGTGTGTTTGCTTTTAGTCATTTCTCTTTTATTCATGTGTTTGATAATGATAGTTTAATTTCAATCATTTATTTCCTACACTTTCTTTTAGGAGTTTGTTTTATTTTTTATATTCAATTTTAATGGTTTGGATAAAATGAACTACACAAACAAACACAACACACCCCCAAACCAAGTGACACATAGGACTCATATCCCAATTACTACAGGCATATACTGTGCATAGGTACTCAACAAGTTTACGAAATCTAAGATTGATAAAATTAAATGGAGGTTAATTAACTATTTTAAAAACACCATTTTATACTTACCATCGAGCCTTTTAAAACAACTCCTTGAATCAGTGATGTGGCCTAATCAATTTTTGTTGCATACACAAAAAAAGAAGCCAAATTAGTCATTACCATAATGATATAAAACTTAATGACAATCAACATTATTAATCATTAGCAAAATGACTAAAAAAACAAAAAACAAAACAAAAGAGATTGTTCACCAGTGGATGACCATGCAACACAACCGTCCACCCATGGATGGTTGCTCAAAAACTAAATAAAAATAAGCAACAAAAAAAAACCACTATCCACAAATGGATGACCGAGCAACACAATCATACACCCACGGACGATTTCCCAAAAATCAAATAAAAACACTAAAATAAAAAAATAAAGATACCGTCTACCAATGGATGGTTGTGCAATGCGTGTGGATGGTTTCCCAAAAACCAAATAAAAATTAGCACAAAACAAACCAAAGTGACCTTCTGACAATGGATGACTGAGCAATGCAACCATCCAACCATGAATGGTTGTGAAAAATATAAAACATGCAAAAAAATAAAAAAATGAAGAAAGCGAAAGACCATAAAAGAAAACCTAACAACCATCCATTTATGGATGGCCAAGATACACAGGTGTCCATTTTTGTAGATGGTCTCAAAAAAACACACATACAAAAAAATTAATAAAAAAAATAAATTAAAAAATAAAAACTAAAATATCAAAAATCATGTGCGAATAAAAACCAAACACGTGCACCAAAAAATAAAAATAAAAACAAACAAAATTAAAAAGTTCATTTTATTACAAATTTAAAAAGTAGGGGCATTCATTACATACCAGATCTACATCACTAGTTGCTCCACCACCCGATGCCATAACCGTCTCCCACCTCACAAAACTACAAGCCCTTTGGGTCAAATTCCTCACCGTATCCCTCACTCTCCATCGTTTCCTCATCTGTAAACGTGAAAATGATGGGTTGCACACCCCATTTACCATTTTATAGTGTGTGACATGTGATCATTTGGGAAGGTCATTCTACGCTCATCCCGAACAATCACGTTATAGTGACCATCGTAGATGGTCATGAAATTTATCAAAAAAATCAATATAAAAAAAACAATAAACCACCCAACATTATCAATACTCACTCACATAAATTTATCAACCTGATGAGGTCAATTGACTCGTCGACCTCATTCATGTTGACTTCTACCAACTTGACACTTGAGGGGGTAGACGATACCAATTCTGTACCTCGATCATGATTGATACACAACACACCTAGTATGGATTTGACAAATGTCCAAGAATCTTGTCATAGATTCCCACAAATTTAGTTCAACAATGGTGGTCACAAAAATCCCATTGACATAGCACATTTGCACAAGGTGGTAAGCATGTGTCTCAGTAGTTTAGTTAGTTTTTAGTTCAATGATAAGATTCATAAGCATTTGTCACCTCCATCACTAGGATATTCTGCATCGATCTCATATTGAGGTAGTCAAACATCACACCCCTTCAAGCAAGAGTCATCGAATCATTCATCCATTGTCCACATGTGTCATTTATTTTTGCATCACATTGCATTTTCACACAATGTGATACAAAAAAAAGCCTACGTATATAGCTAAATATAGCACAATAAATATTAATTAATTGATCATAATTAATTAATGCATTTAATATTAATTAAATCTAATTAATATTAAATAAGAAAAAAATCCCTAAATAATAATTTATTTATTTATTTATTAAATGATTAATTAATTATTTTTTAGGATTGCACAACCTTGCACCCCTCTTCATGGATGCATTGACCCTCACAATCACCCCTCCACATCATCCATGGCACTAGAAGTTCCACCTCTCACCATCCAAGCGATCACGTGCATGGAAAATGGCCTTCCATAAGCGTCCTCAGAATTACTAGCAGTTCCACCTCTAAGACATGAAGGGAAGATAATCATACACCTAGTTAACTAAATCAGTTAACTCACATATGTATACTCAATCACATCATACACTCAGTTAACTAAGTCGGTTAACTAAACATGCACACAATCAACATGATCAGTTAAAAGGATAAACATACAAATATATCCATGTACATTTAGTTAACTGATCATTCACCCTTAATATAAATTAAAAAGGTGAATATATTGAAATTTCATGCATCAAATCAATTTTGTGATAATTCGAAGGCTAATTTTATCTTGCATACACTCTCAATAACAAATCCAATGCAAGGAAAAATCTCCTAGTTACATGCACTTAGCTGGATGTGTCTGATCCTTATTCTTTCCTATTGGAAACATTATAAATTGAGTTTCACCCTCCCTTTGGAACATGAGAATGGACATTGTAGCAAAGCCTTGATGAGTTCTTGAGAAACCATAGCCATCATATTTCTGAGATCTCAGTTTTTTGCCATCCTCATCCTATGTAGAACCCGATCACATCTCTTTGTAGGCCTAGATCTGCTTTAAGATACCTTTTGGATGCTACAGGTCATTATCATCCCACCTCAAATGGTCTCAATTCATGGTTGTCCTACCCAAAGTGGTTGGCTCCTATATTATGCAGGAGGCCTCCCAATGCAGCATGGTTTGGCTACAAAGCAATAACATCCCACATGCAATGCGATGATATAAACAATAGTGACAACGATCCACAGATAAGGTAAAATCAAGCTCATTTTATTTTACTTGTACATGTTTATCATTGTATCTATACTTGCATTGGTATTATTTTGTTTGTAGTTGAGCCTCACTTAGGGAGGCTCAATAGATATTATTAAATCTCTGTAGGTTTGCATGTGAGTAGGTTCCACAGACATAAACCAAATTGGAAATAAAAACAAATAGCAATTGAAATCCACCCAAGCCCTTGGACCTACCATTACTCAGCCACAACAATACACATAGCTCGATCATCCACCCATAGATGATTGCTAGTTGTGATAATATTCCAATAGACGATCACCAACCACAATCGTTAGACTACATATGGTCACCATTAAGAGAATTTCCTACTCTAGATTTGACATCTACAAGCCCGCACATTGATATAGAGGTACCATACATAGCCTTGACCAACATTCAATGAAGTAGTGATCACCAAAAACTCTACCCAAAAGTACTTGTTATAGCATCAGGAGTACCAAAGCACCATTGTCATTTTGTACACAAGACACACTCCCTACCTTTATTGTAAAATCCCTGCATAGGTACAATAGTGTAATAGAATAGATGAAGCACATTTTTAGAGTATAATATCATTTTTTAGCTTTTCTTTCATTTGTCATATTGCATGGTGCATACTTTTGTTGTATACATAACCAATCATAGGTGACCAATAATCTACATGCATCCATGTGGAAAGACAACATAGGTGAGTCAACTGGTAGGTGTAACACTAAAAACAACCAATCGATGCTATCCAAGTTTCTTTTTACCCTCAACTAACACGAAGTAACCCCCTTCTTGGTGGTCACCTTGACCACCAAGTGGTGGTCACATCCATAAGGGGTGCCAAATTCCTTACGAACCACCAATACTTCCTTGCATAGGCTATGTGGGATATTACATCCGATGAAAGAGAAAAAAAGGTGATATATTTATATGCAACTGACATCTACAGACACCAAATTCTAGTTGTTTGCACTAGAATTACTATTCATATTCCACTACTCACTATTTACTATTCACTATCCACTATTCACTATAGAATGAACTCCATGTTCATCCTTCTACATGAAACTAACATCTATAAACACCAAATTCTAGTCATTTGCACTTGAATTACTATTCATCTTCCACTATTCACTATTTACTATTTATTGTTCACTTTTCATTATAGAATGAACTCTAGGTTCCTCTTGTATGCAATCGACATCTACACATGCTAAATTCTAGTAATTTGCACTAGAATTACTATTCATCTTCCACTATTCATTATTCACTACTTACTATTCACTATTCATTACCCATTATAGAATGAACTCCACGTTCATCCTCCTAAAAAAAATCTATCTTTTAATCCACTCTCAAGGAACATATTTCCTCCAAGAGTCTAATGTATTCTTCCATCCAAAGAAAAATATGCATAACAACTCCAAATTATCCAAAATAAAACATACTATCTATCATATATTTCAAGTCCAATCCATCTAAAATGAAACATATTGTCTATATATTTCAAGTCCGGTGAGTAGAAATCATGTCTTGAAAAACAATCATTTCTCTTCCATAAATTATCAATCCGGTAAGTTCGTAAACTTACGAGTGTCATGCATAGTATATGCATGTAGTGTTGGGGGAATGAATCCATATATACCTTATTTATTTTGGTGGGGGATGTTCATGCATTTTGAATTTCAACCAAACCAAATAAAACTAAGTGTAAAAAATTAAATAAATACATTACAACTAAAATTAAAGTGCTGATATGAAATGCTGAAAGCAAAGTACAAAAAATCAATGTGCAAAAAATAAACACACACCTAAATTAAATAAAGTAGGAAACAAAGTAGTAAATCCAATCTAATGAAAATAAATAACAGAAATAAAATGAAACATGGGAGGACTACTACAGGGAGTGGGCCCAAGCTCTCGTAGATCGTCCGCCCGACTAGCTATGTAGATCTTGTTTTAATTAAATAAGAGGAATTGCACTCTTAAATAATTTAGACAAAATAAAATAGAATAATTTCTCCGTAAAATTAATCATCCCCTCCTTTAGGGAAGACCTATGCATTTATACAATGCACAACCTTCCTCTATTACAAATTTAGGCAAGCCTATTCCAGAATTGAGGTTACAATAGATATACAATGAATATTGTAGCCATTCAATTATAACAATCATATATTAATTAAAACATTCACACACTAATTTTAGCCCCATTGCAGGATAAGTCAGACGTGTTCTGTTTTATCAAAACAAAATTATAATAAGGCTGGAAAAATCCATTTACATGGTTACCCATATTGATTGCTAGAAAAATCGTTGCTCTAGTTCATCTGTAAGCATGATAGAATAATTCTCATGTTACAAAGGTATCCAACCAATCAATTAGTAGAAGTGTTTATTCTATTTTAATAATAGTGCATAAAAAAAAATATCTCCCTTTTTGTCTTCACGTGCAACCTCCTCCTTAGCCCACTGGTCAACCGGTCAAAGCTAGCTTGGTCAGAGTAAGACACCTTAGTAAGGTACCTGATTGATGCATACTTGAGTAAGGTACCTACCTGGCACCTACTTGAGTAAGGTGCCTACCTGACGTCTACTTGAGTAAGGCACCAGAGTAAGTCCCCAGAGTAAGGCACCTGCTTGGTGCCTACTTGAGTAAGGCATCAGAGTAAGGCACTAGAGTAAGGTGTCTGCTTGGAACCACTTGAGTAAGGCACCACTTGAGTAGGGCTCCTTCTTGCACACTGCTAGGTCCAAGTTGGATGTAGACTGGGAAAACACCAGATTAGTACCAAAACCTGCATTCTTACACAGTTTCCACTAAAAACACCCGTCAAGCATAATACTAGATTTTCTATCAATTATATGCACAAGTTAAATAAAAATGCATCTCACATGCTAATAAACTAGTAATGATGCATCTTAACAGTGTATATAAAATGAGCATTTTTTGTGCTCATCATCCCCCCATGCCTAAAGATTGTCACGTCCTCATGACAACAACCCCTGGAATAATAATATTTTTTGTTTTTTTTTCACATGGCCTTCATCATATTTTTATTTTATTTTATGGAGTGCTCCTATGTTTCTTCCATTGAGCACTGCTACACCGATAAAATTCAGAACCAGGTCAACCATAGTAAATAGTTAAATCATGATCGCTATAGAAAATTACAAGGTCTCTTCTTCTGCTCGAAATCAAACTTGTAATCTATGATTGAATTTGGTGAGACCAAATTTCATGCTAACTGCCATTGTCATGATGTAGTAATGCCAAATTTATTCACGTAACGCCATAGTTTTTTTTTCAGTTATTTAGGGGTAATAAAATTCTTCTCATCCGAGGCATTTCATATGCTGGAATTTTTATGGGAGATTTTGATAAAGAGAATTTAAGGGGGCATCTACTGATGTTAGCATGGAAATTATTTTTAAAATAACTATACACAATTAATAAAAATTAGTATACACCTAGGTGAGTTTCGTAGATTCCGATGTGTATGATACTGATTGTGCAAAACATTTTCATGATGCTTGTACGTTGGTGCTCCTGGAGACTTTTTTATTTTTATTTATTTATTATTTTTATTTCTTTTTCTCTAGATGACTTCTTCCTCCACAATATCAATCATGATCGTTCTTACTCTGAGAATTTCTACTCTAGTAATGAGGCCAATGATTTACACACATCATGATTAGCCATCAATGACTATCAACAACCATTGAGACGTCATTTTACCTAAGCATGAAAATTTGGGAAATGATGCAGTTTTAAATTTCTACTACCGAATCCTTCCTACGTAGCTTCAAAAGAGACATATTATTCAATCTTACCCATCAAGGTATTCTTTTGCAAGTGTGGACTCTAGCATTGCAACCATAGTTTACCTCTATTTTATTTTCATATGTTTTGCCATGGAAGGGAGCATGCCCAAAACAGATCTCAGATCATCTCTCTCTCATTTTTTCATCCTCTGCATCAAATAATAGAGTCATCTACCATAGGTGATCTGGTTATTTTCACATTGGGTGACCAATATTGGAGGACTATCATTGATCCACCCTGGGAATTTGGTGTGTTGTGTACTGGAACGTCTTCTCCACCATAGTGACTTGGCTATATTTTCTTTTCCACTACCAAAAAAATCTATAATATTGGCATTGTGAGGCTCCATAGAAAATTTTGCATCCCACGTACCACTATTAAAGGATTGATGACATACAATAGCTAATAACTCTAGACTTTGAAATACCCATCTCATCCTCAATGACACATAAAAATATTTTAATCCTTATTTGACATCTCTCTTTGAATGCATCACAAGGATTAATATTTGCGCATTATAATTTTCTCACTATGTGCTCTTGAGCATGTCACTCTTCTCTTTTTCAATTGATTAAAATTTATACAATCCTGACACATGTGCATCCAAATTAGAATGATCTCTGATTTTTTTTCTTTCGTAGGTAGAATTGGAACATCACAGTGATCCTCTATTTCCTAGATAAATAAATCCATCTATAATTATCTCCAACATGTGTTGGGTGTTTCGATGTGACGTTTTCATGAGACACATCATTGAGATTTATGTGTTGTTGTCTCTTGCAAACATTTGACATCTGATTTTGTTTAGGCTTCTCCCCTGCTTTATTTCGCTACTGATTGGAGATTTCTTATTTCCTTTCTGGACCAAGATGGTCCTAGGGAAAGAGGATACTCTCTTCCAATGAGTAGTAGAAAATAAAGATCTACTTCTGATCTGCATTTTAATTTGGAGCCAATTCACCAGAATATTTTTTTTTATTTTTCTATTTGCAAGAGATTCATATTCATCCATCCTCTCCCAAACTTTATTTGGTGATGTCCTTGTTGCCAGTAAAATGTCCCTTTGTGCAATAGGTTTGCAGCCCTTTGAACATTAAGTCCCACACTATAAAACAGGTATCCCCAATCTAGGGAGAAGAATTTGAGCACTACTAGGTATAGAGTGGATCTATCTCTCTCTTCTTAGAGAAGAGCTACAACTTATTTTTAGAACCCAACCATCAGATTCTCCATAAAAGTTTTCAAATCTATGGGCACCACTCTTCTTGGTGGGAGAGTAATACCGCTTATTGGTGCCTTCCTCCAAGTGGAAAAATACACAACTGTATTGGGATTATTTTAGGCACTCTCTTCTTGGTAGGAAGTAAGTGCCTTTTCCATTTTGTCATACTCCTAATTGCAGGGCATGAGATTTCACATCTGTTAGGCCTAGTTGAAGCTATCTCTGCCTATAGATTGTGCTCACGATCATGTCCTGTGAAACTAAACACATAAAAGCAAGAAAATAGGAATCATGCATGTGCTTGAGGCCCTAGCTCTTAGGATGCCTTCAGATTGCATTCGGAGGGTATGATGACTCGCAAAGCAAAAACACATGAAAGTAGGAAAACATGAGTCATGACTCTATGTCTGTTAGGCCCTGGCTCTCAGGATGCCTGCAACCTGCATGTAGTTCACGATTTCCTACAAAGCAAAATAAAAAGAATTTTTATGCTAAACAAGACATGTCCCATGCGGGATTTTTTTTTTAACCATTGGGAGGATTCATGTAATTCTTTTTTTTTCAAAATTTTTGGAGTAAGGTGCCTCCAAAATTTTTTTTTTTTTTTTTGAAATTTTCGAAGTAAGGCACCTCCCAATTTTTTTTTCATTTCTAGAAGTAAGGCACCTTACTATGGGAGTATGGCACTGGGAGAGCAAGGTACCAAGGGGAGTAAGGTGTTAGGAGTATGGGAATAAGGTGCATTACTATGGGAGTAAGGCACAGGGAGGATGGCGCCTTCCATAATAATATTTTTTTTTTGTATCCTCCCTATGCCAATGTCTGACCCAATTTCGCAAATGTGTGGTAGTTGTGAATGGAGCTCATCGATAATTATTCAAAAATTGTCTCGACACTCTACTCTACACTTGGCATAGCATATCTTACTTTTCTTATCATTTACTTAGGTTGTAACAGTCACACACCTTGCAACAAAATTTTCCCAAAGTTCCATAAGCACCTTGGGCTAGAAGCCTTTCGCTTGATCAGGGTTACTTAGCCTACCTTCAGGTGCCAATGTTGCCAAGGTAAAACTCTGCTAGCTTTCACCTGCTATACTGGATGCTACACAATCAAGGTACATGTGACAATTCATATAGTATTATTAGGAACTCCACATATAAATCTCAATTCATGAAATCTTCATAGACACCTCCTTATTTCTCTACTTTGCACTTCACGTTGTCCTACAAAACATAAAAGAAAAATCTAAACTAAAGGTATTTAAATAAAATTCTAACTAATTGTTTTTATCATCTATTCTGCTATGACCAGAACAGATCTTGGCTCTTTATTTTTTTTATCATCTGCATCGAAGAACATAATGTCAATGACCACCATATGAGCTGGTGATTTTTTTCTTTTTTCCACAGACTGAAATGTTCTCATAAAAAATCATAATATTGGCACTGTGCATTAAGAAGTGGAGGCCGTGCAAGACAGGTATTTATACAGCCAGTGTGAAAAAATTTGCATCACACATACTACTTACTAGAGGATTTTATGACAACCAATAGCCCTAGACTTTGAAACACCAATCTCCTCATCAATCAACACATAAAAAAAATATTTTGATCTTGATATATCGTGTCTCAAGAGTATTTGAACTCTTCGAATGCATTTGCAAGGACAAATATTTGTGTGTTATCATTTTCTCACTGTGTGCTCCTAAACGCATCATTTTTTTTCAATTGAGTAGCCTTGACACACGTGCATCTGAATCAAACTTATCTCCCACTCTAAATTATTTCATAGGTAGAATTAGAGCAGCATTGTGATCTTCTATTTCATGGAGTGAGGATAAATAAATCCCTTCACCATCATATACAATATGTATCATGTGTTTAGGTGTGATGTTTTCATGAGACGCCTCGGTGATATATGTGCTATTATTTCTGGCTACTATGAGCTTCATTCATATGATTTATTATGCTCAAGCATCATGTGGCCTTCGTGCAAATATTTGAAATTTGATTACTTCCAAGCTCCCCCCCTGTTTTATTTAGCTATCGATTGGAGATTTCTCATTTCCCTTCTGGACCAAGCTAGTCCTTAGGAAAGAGGATACTCTCTTCCAACAAGTAGCAAAATAAAACTCTATTTTTTATTTTCTCTTTAACTTGGAGCATTTTTAGCGAGATGTATATATATATATATATATATATATATATATATATATATATATATATATATATATATATATATATATATATATATATATATATTTCCCATGAATACTACAACCAGCATTCATTATGTTGTTGGTGGTATTGATGAAGGTGGGGTATCTCCCATGCCTACATATGAACTAGTCTTCTAACAATCATCTCCTTATTGATTAACTAGTTTGATATGTTGTAGCATGAGAAGAGTATTTTCCTTCATGGAATCACAACCAAACTTTTTCATTGTAGTGGTGAAACGTGCAGGCTGGCAAATGACTATTTGCAGGCTAGAAACCTGAAGAAAACATGACATAGTAGTCGGTTAAAAATACATGCTAGTTTCTGATTCACTCGGTCACCTTAAGTGCAAGTGAAGAGCATACTCCATAACAAGGTGTTCTATTTATATTATGCTCTATCATTTATCCTGCATCATTAAAATAATTCATCAATATGTTGCAAAGCGTCAAGATTGTAAAAAAATTTCAATCATTAAAACTAAGTTTTTGGAGGCATAATTTCCCAATAGTTTCTGTATAAAAACACATTCCTAAAAAATTTCAATCAGACTTGGGTTGTGCTATTTCTTTGATTTCTTGACACCATTCAGAACATGATGGAAATCCATCATCGTCTAATTTTTTTATTTTAATTTTTTTTAATAGCACCATTTATTCCTACCTCTACACTTAATATGGTACATCATGTGCATTCCCATATTTGTCTAAGAAGCTGGTAAATTTAAACTGTTGCCTATGGGATTTGTCTCTGACTATGTTGGTAAATATTTTTTACCTTATAAAAAGGCCCTTAGTGAACTCACACTTCTCAGGTAGAAGATCTACATGTATTTTTAAATGAGATTTTTCTCTGACCTATAAATCATAACACTATTGTTTTGAAACTCCCTGAAAACAATGCCAAAATGGTGAGCATAAATCATGTCTCGAAAAACAATCATTTCTCTTCCATAAATTATCAATTTGATAAGTTCATAAACTTATGAGTGTCATGCACAGTATATGCCTGTAGTGTTGGGGGAATGAATCCGTATGTACCTTATTTAGTTTGGTGGGGGATGTTCGTGCATTTTTAATTTCAACCAAATCAAATAAAACTAAGTGCAAAAAGTTAAATAAATAAATTACAACTAAAATTAAAGTGCTGATATCAAATGCTGAAAGCAAACGCACAAAAAATTAAATGTGCATAAAATAAACACACATCTAAATTAAATAAAGTAGGAAACAAAGAAGTAAATCTAATCTAATGAAAATAAATAACATAAATAAAATGAAACAGGGGAGGACTACTGTAGGGAGTGGGCCCAAGCTCCCGTAGATAGTCTACCCGACTAGCTACGTAGAGCTTGATTTAATTAAATAAGAGGAATTACACTCTTAAATAATTTAGAAAAAATAAAATAGAATAATTTCTCCATAAAATTAATCATCCCCTCCTTCAGGGAAGACCTGTGCATTTATACAATGCACAACCTTCCTCTATTACAAATTTAGGCAAGACTATTCCAGACTTGCGGTTACAATAGATATACAATGAATATTGTAGTTATTCAATTATAACAATAATATATTAATTAAAAAAGTCACGCACTAATTTTATTCCCTTGCAAGATAAATCAAGCGTGTTCTGTTTTATCATAACAAAATTATAATAAGGCTGGAAAAATCCATTTGCATGGTTGCTCACATTGATCGCTAGAAAAATTGTTGCTCTGGTTCATACGTGAGTGTGAGAGAATAATGCTCATGTTACAAAGGTATCCAACTAATAAAATAATAGAAGTGTTTATTCTATTTTAATAACAGTGCATAAAATAAAATATCTCCCTTTTTGTCTTCACGTGCAACCTCCTCCTTAGCCCACTGGTCAACTGGTCAAAGCTAGCTTGGTCAGAGTAAGGTGCATAAGTAAGGTACCTGATTGATGCATACTTGAGTAAGGTACCTACCTGGCACCTACTTTAGTAAGGTGCCTGCCTGACGTTTACTTGAGTAAGGCACCAGAGTAAGGCCCCAGAGTAAGGCACCTGCTTGGTGCCTACTTGAGTAAGGCATCAGAGTAAGGCACTAGAGTAAGGTGTCTGCTTGGCACCACTTGAGTAAGGCACCACTTCAGCAGGGCTCCTTCTTGCACACTACTAGGTCCAAGTTGGATGTAGACTAGGAAAACACCGGATTAGTACCAAAACCTGCATTCATACACAGTTTCCACTAAAAACACCCGTCAAGCATAATACTAGATTTTCTATCAATTATATGCACAAGTTAAATAAAAATGCATCTCACATGCTAATTAAACTAGTAATGATGCCCCTTAACAGTGTATATAAAATGAGCATTTCTGGTGCTCATCATCCCCCCATGCCTAAAGATTGTCACGTCCTCATGACAACAACCCCTGGAATAATAATATTTTTTGTTTTTTTTTCACATGGCATTCATCATATTTTTATTTTATTTTATGGAGTGCTCCTATGTTTCTTCCATTGAGCACTGCTACACCGATAAAATTCAGAACCAGGTCAACCATAGTAAATAGTTAAATCATGATCGCTATAGAAAATTACAAGGTCTCTTCTTCTGCTCGAAATCAAACTTGTAATCCATGATTGAATTTGGTGAGACCAAATTTCATGCTGGCTACCATTGTCATGATGTAGTAATGCCAAATTTATTCACGCAATGCCATAGGTTTTTTTTTCAATTGTTTTGGGGTAATAAAATTCTTCTCATCCGAGGCATTTCATACGCTGGAATTTTTATGGGAGATTTTGATAAAGAGAATTTAATGGGGCATCTACTGATGTTAGAATGGAAATTATTTTTAAAATAACTATACACAATTAATAAAAATTAGTATACACCTAGGTGAGTTTCGTAGATTTCGATGTGTATGATACTGATTGTGCAAAAAAATTTTGTGATGCTTGTACGTTGGTGCTCCTGGAGACTTTTTTATTTTTATTTCTTTTTCTCTGGCTGACTTCTTCCTCCACAATATCAATCATGATCGTTCTTACTCTGAGCATTTCTACTCTAGTAATGAAGCCAATGATTTACACACATCATGATTAGCCATCAATGACTATCAACAACCATTAAGACGTCATTTTACCTAAGCATGAAAATTTGGGAAATGATGTAGTTTTAAATTTCTACTACCAAATACTTCCTACGTAGCTTCAAAAGAGACATATTATTCAATCTTACCCATCAAGGTATTCTTTTGCAAGTGTGGACTCTAGCATTGCAACCATAGTTTACCTCTATTTTATTTTCATATGTTTTGCCATGGAAGGGAGCATGCCCAAAACAGATCTCAGATCATCTCTCTCTCATTTTTTCATCCTCTACATCAAATAATAGAGTCATCTACCATAGGTGATCTGGTTATTTTCACATTGGGTGACCAATATTGGAGGACTATCATTGATCCACCCTGGGAATTTGGTGTGTTGTGTATTGGAACGTATTCTCCACCATAGTGACCTGGCTATATTTTCTTTTCCACTACCAAAAAAATCTATAATATTGGCATTGTGAAGTTCCATAGAAAATTTTGCATCCCACGTACCACTATTAAAGGATTGATGACATACAATAGCTAATAACTCTAGACTTTGAAATACCCATCTCATCCTCAATGACACATAAAAATATTTTAATCCTTCTTTGACGTCTCTCTTTGAATGCATCACAAGGATTAATATTTGTGCATTATAATTTTCTCACTATGTGCTCTTGAGTATGTCACTCTTCTTCTCTTTTTCAATTGATTAAAATTTATACAATCCTGACACATGTGCGTCCAAATTAGAATGATCTCCTCTGAATTTTTTTCTTTCATAGGTAGAATTGGAACATCACAGTGATCCTCTATTTCCTAGATAAATAAATCCATCTATAATTATCTCCAACATGTGTTGGGTGTTTCGATGTGATGTTTTCATGAGACACATCATTGAGATTTATGTGTTGTTGTTCCTGGCTCTTGCAAACATTTGACATCTGATTTTGTTTAGGCTTCTCCCCTGCTTTATTTCGCTACTGATTGGAGATTTCTTATTTCCTTTCTGGACCAAGATGGTCCTAGGGAAAGAGGATACTCTCTTCCAATGAGTAGTAGAAAATAAAGCTCTACTTCTAATCTACATTTTAATTTGGAGCCAATTCAGTAGAAGATTTTTTTTATTTTTTTGTTTGCAAGAGATTCAGATTCACCCATCCTCTCCCCAACTTTAATTGGTGATTTCCTTGTTGCCAGTAACATTTCCCTTTGTGCAATAGGTTTGCATCCCTTTGAACATTAAGTCCCACACTAAAAAACAGGTACCCCCAATCTAGGGAGAAGAATTTGAGCACTACTAGGTATAGAGTGGATCTATCTCTCTCTTCTTAGAGAAGAGCTACAACTTATTTTTAGAACCCAACCATCAGATTCTCCATAAAAGTTTTCAAATCTATGGGCACCACTCTTCTTGGTGGGAGAGTAATACCGCTTATTGGTGCCTTGCTCCAGGTGGAAAAATACACAACTATATTGGGATTATTTTAGGCACTCTCTTCTTGGTAGGAAGTAAGTGCCTTTTCCATTTTGTCATACTCCTAATTGCAGGGCATGATATTTCACATCTGTTAGGCCTAGTTGAAGCTAGCTCTGCCTATAAATTGTGCTCACGATCATGTCCTGTGAAACTAAACACATAAAAGCAATAAAATAGGAATCATGTTTGTGCTTAAGGCCCTAGCTCTTAGGATGCCTTCAGATTGCATTCAGAGGGTACGATGACCTGCAAAGCAAAAACATATGAAAGTAGGAAAACATGAGTCATGACTCTATGTCTGTTAGGCCCTGGCTCTCAGGATGCCTGCAACCTGCATGTAGTTCACGATTTCCTGCAAAGAAAAATAAAAAGATTTTTTATGCTAAACAAGACATGTCCCATGTGGGATTTTTTTTTTAACCATTGGGAGGATTCATGTAATTCTTTTTTTTTCAAAATTTTTGGAGTAAGGTGCCTCCCAATTTTTTTTTTTTTTTTTTTGAAATTTTCGAAGTAAGGCACCTCCCAATTTTTTTTTCATTTCCAGAAGTAAGGCACCTTACTATGGGAGTATGGCACTGGGAGAGAAAGGTACCAAGGGGAGTAAGGTGTTAGGAGTATGGGAATAAGGTGCATTACTATGGGAGTAAGGCACAGGGAGGATGGCGCCTTCCATAATAATATTTTTTTTTTGTATCCTCCCTATGCCAATGTCTGACCCAATTTCGCAAATGTGTGGTAGTTGTGAATGGAGCTCATCGATAATTATTCAAAAATTGTCTCGAAACTCTACTCTGCACTTGGCATAGCATATCTTACTTTGCTTATCATTTAATTTGGTTGTAACAGTCACACACCTTGCAACAAAATTTTCCCAAAGTTCCATAAGCACCTTGGGCTGGAAGCCTTTCGCTTGATCAGGGTTACTTAGCCTACCTTCAGGTGCCAATGTTGCCAAGGTAAAACTTCGCTAGCTTTCACCTGCTATACTAGATGCTACACGATCAAGGTACATGTGACAATTCATATAGTGTTATTACGAACTCCACATATAAATCTCAATTCATGAAATCTTCACAGACACCTCCTTATTTCTCTACCTTGCACTTCACGTTGTCCTACAAAAATAAAAGAAAAATCTAAACTAAAGGTATTTAAATAAAATTCTAACTAATTGTTTTTTTCATCTATTCTGCTATGACCAGAATAGATCTTGGCTCTTTATTTTTTTTATCATCTGCATCGAAGAACATAATGTCAACGACCACCATATGAGCTGGTGATTTTTTTCTTTTTTCCACAGACTGAAATGTTCTCATAAAAAATCATAATATTGGCACTGTGCATTAAGAAGTGGAGGCCGTGCAAGACAGGTATTTATACAGCCAGTGTGAAAAATTTGCATCACACATACCACTTACTAGAGGATTTTATGACAGCCAATAGCCCTAGACTTTGAAACACCAATCTCCTCATCAATCAACACATAAAAAAAATATTTTGATCTTGATATATCGTGTCTCAAGAGTATTTGAACTCTTCGAATGCATTTTCAAGGATAAATATTTGTGCGTTATCATTTTCTCACTGTGTGCTCCTAAACGCATCATTTTTTTTTCAATTGAGTAGCCCTGACACACGTGCATCTGAATCAAACTGATCTCCCACTCTAAATTATTCTTCATAGGTAGAATTAGAGCAGCATTGTGATCCTCTATTTCTTGGAGTGAGGATAAATAAATCCCTTCACCATCATATACAATATGTATCATGTGTTTAGGTGTGATGTTTTCATGAGACGCCTCGGTGATATATGTGCTATTATTTCTAGCCACTATGAGCTTCATTCATATGATTTATTATGCTCAAGCACCATGTGGCCTTCGTGCAAATATTTGACATTTGATTACTTCCAAGCTCCTCCCCTGTTTTATTTAGCTATCGATTGGAGATTTCTCATTTCCCTTCTGGACCAAGCTAGTCCTTAGGAAAGAGGATACTCTCTTCCAACAAGTAGCAAAATAAAACTCTATTTTTTATTTTCTCTTTGACTTGGAGCCTTTTTAGCAGATGATTTATATATATATATAATATAAATATATATATATATATTTCCCATGAACACTACAACCAACGTTCATTATTTTGTTGGTGGTATTGATGAAGGTGGGGTATCTCCCATGCCTACATATGAACTAGTCTTCTAACAATCATCTCCTTATTGATTAACTAGTTTGATATGTTGTAGCATGAGAAGAGTATTTTCCTTCATTGAATCACAACCAAACTTTTTCAATGTAGTGGTGAAACGTGCAGGCTGGCAAATGACTATTTGCAGGCTAGAAACCTAAAGAAAACATGACATAGTAGTCGGTTAAAAATACATGCTAGTTTCTGATTCACTCGGTCACCTTAAGTGCAAGTGAAGAGCATACTCCATAACAAGGTGTTCTCTTTAAATTATGCTCTATCATTTTTCCTGCATCATTAAAATAATTTACCAATATGTTGCAAAGCGTCAAGCTTGTAAAAAAATTTCAATCATTAAAACTAAGTTTTTGGAGGCATAATTTCCCAATAGTTTCTGTATAAAAACACATTCCTAAAAAATTTCAATCAGACTTGGGTTGTGCTATTTCTTTGATTTCTTGAAACCATTCAGAACATGATGGAAATCCCTCATCGCCTAATTTTTTTATTTTAATTTTTTTTAATAGCACCATTTATTCCTACCTCTACACTTAATATGGTACATCATGTGCATTCCCATATTTGTCTAAGAAGCTGGTAAATTTAAACTGTTGCCTATGGGATTTGTCTCTTACTATGTTGGTAAATATTTTTTACCTTATAAAAAGGCCCTTAGTGAACTCACACTTCTCAGGTAGAAGATCTACATGTATTTTTAAATGAGTTTTTTCTCTGACCTAAAATCATAACACTATTGTTTTGACACTCCCTGAAAACAATGCCAAAATGGTGAGCATAAATCATGTCTCGAAAAACAATCATTTCTCTTCCATAAATTATCAATTTGATAAGTTCATAAACTTATGAGTGTCATGCACAGTATATGCCTGTAGTGTTGGGGGAATGAGTATCATGTACCTTATTTAGTTTGGTGGGGGATGTTCGTGCATTTTTAATTTCAACCAAATCAAATAAAACTAAGTGCAAAAAGTTAAATAAATAAATTACAACTAAAATTAAAGTGATGATATCAAATGCTGAAAGCAAACGCACAAAAAATTAAATGTGCATAAAATAAACACATATCTAAATTAAATAAAGTAGGAAACAAAGAAGTAAATCTAATCTAATGAAAATAAATAACATAAATAAAATGAAACATGGGAGGACTACTGCAGGGAGTGGGCCCAAGCTCCTGTAGATAGTCCGCCCGACTAGCTACGTAGAGCTTGATTTAATTAAATAAGAGGAATTACACTCTTAAATAATTTAGAAAAAATAAAATAGAATAATTTCTCCATAAAATTAATCATCCCCTCCTTTAGGGAAGACCTGTGCATTTATACAATGCACAACCTTCCTCTATTACAAATTTAGGCATGCCTATTCCGGACTTGCGGTTACAATAGCTATACAATGAATATTGTAGTTATTCAATTATAAAAATAATATATTAATTAAAAAAGTCACGCACTAATTTTATTCCCTTGCAAGATAAATCAAGCGTGTTCTGTTTTATCATAACAAAATTATAATAAGGCTGGAAAAATCCATTTGCATGGCTGCCCACATTGATCGCTAGAAAAATTGTTGCTCTGGTTCATCCGTGAGTGTGAGAGAATAATGCTCATGTTACAAAGGTATCCAACCAATAAAATAATAGAAGTGTTTATTCTATTTTAATAATAGTGCATAAAATAAAATATCTCCCTTTTTGTCTTCATGTGCAACCTCCTCCTTAGCCCACTGGTCAACCGGTCAAAGCTAGCTTGGTCAGAGTAAGGTGCATAAGTAAGGCACCTACTTGGTGCCTACTTGATTAATGCACTTTCCTAACGCCTACTTGAGTAAGGCGCCTGCCTGGTGCATACTTGAGTAAGGCGCCAGAGTAAGGCACTAGAGTAAGGTGACTGCTTGGTGCCTACTTGAGTAAGGTGCAAAAGTAAGGCGTCGGAGTAAGGTGCCTTCTTGGCACCACTTGAGTAAGGAACCGCTTTAGTAGGGCTCCTTATTGCACACTTCTAGGTCCAAGTTGGATGTAGACTGGGAAAAATCGGATTAGTACCAAAACCTGTATTCTTACATAGTTTCCACTAAAAACACCCATCAAGCATAATACTATATTTTCTATCAATTATATGCATAAGTTAAATAAAAATGCATCTCACATGCTAATTAAACCAGTAATGATGCCCCTTAACAATGTATATAAAATGAGCATTTTTTGTTCTCATCAAAGTCCACTTTATCTAAAATCAAATACAATATCCACTATTATATTTCAAGTCCACTCTAACTAATAATGAAATATAATATCTACTACTACAGTTCAAATTTGTTCTATTAAACTAAAACAATCATTCGTTTCCAAAGTATAATAAAAATACCTTCAAAAACAAAGGCAAATAAGGTGGTATGATCCAACATTGAACTCCAATGCTCCTTCCATTTAGTCTTCCAAGATCTACACTTTGGATAAGTCCTTCTAACCTCTTTCTATCCTTCTCCTCATGCTAGCCTCCTAGAATCCTTCTAATACTCCTAAGGTTGTCTTGCTAAATACCTCTACCAAAATATAAACTTTCCCTAAAACTCATTTCTCTCACAAATATTTCTGGTTTTTGATCCACAAAAGTGGAGAGCATACTCCCTAAGCTATGGAGAAAAAATGCAGAAAATCCCCTATACCTAAAACTCATTGCCCTCACAAATATTTCTAGTTTCTGATCCATAAAATTGGTGAGCATACTCTTTAAGATATGGAGAAAAAATGAGGGAAATTCCCTTTTCTAAAACTCACTACTCTCACAAAGCTTTCTGGTTTTTTATCCACAAAAGTTTAGAGTAGACTCTCTAAGCTATGGAGAGAAAAATGAGGGAAATCCCCCTTCAAAATCTCCAATATTACCTTGCCTTCTCTCCTCCCAAGAGGCTCTCAATTTATAAGAAAACTCCTCCCCCATGTAGAAGAGATTCTCTAATAAAATAATGGTTTCCACCATGCTAGCTAGGGACAAGGGAGAGATTTAAATATTCCCACATGGATAAGCACTATGAGAATGGAGGTCCTTTCCCTATTAAAATAATACCATACCCATGCTAGGTGGAGGGAGAATAAAACAAGGGAATAATATTTTTAATTTCCACTTAAAGCATTAATTGAAAAGGACTACTATTGAAATAGTAAAATGCCTTAATTTATTTATTATTAGATTCCCATGAGGTGGAAAGAGATTCCACTTAAAGAATCTAATCTAAAAGGACTACTATTGAAATAGTACGATGCCTTAATTTATTTAATATTAAATTCCCATGAGGTGGAAAGATATTCCACTTAAAGCATCTAATCCAAAAGGACTACTATTGAAATAGTAAGATTCTTTAATTTATTTAATATTAAATTCCCATGAGGTGGAAAGAGATTTCACTTAAAGCATCTAATCCAAAAAGACTACTATTAAAATAGTAAGATGTCTTAATTTATTTAATATTAAATTCCCGTGAGGTAGAAATATATTTCACTTAAAGCATTTAATCCAAAAGGACTACTATTGAAATAGTAAGATGCCTTAATTTATTTAATATTAAATTCCCATGAGCAAATATGCTCTTCCTCCTCCCTTCATTTGGAGGAGGGGTCCATTTGGTAAACTATTATTTAATTCCTAAGGGAAGATGTCAAATTCTCTACCCTTGAATTAAAAATAGGGATTTAATAGGTATGGTTAGGGTCTTTGTCATAGCACAATCCCTTATGACAATCAACTAAACCCTCTTATTAATGCTAAACATTATTAATAAGTTAAGCTAATTATTCTATCATAGTTGCTTTATTTAATACCAAAAATAACATTAGATTAGTATTTATGCAAATTAGGTATTAATTGATCCTCCATATCAATTAATACCTTTTTGAAAGTCCAATGCTTTATTTAATACCAAAACTAATATTAAATATTAGCTTGGTATTTATGCAAATTAGGTATTAATTGATCCTCCATATCAATTAATATCATTTTGAAAGTCCAATTTAGGTGGGTTGTCATAGATCATCTGAATTTCAATGGTCAACCAAAATAGGGGTGCTCTCCTTCTTTATTAATTTTGTAAAAAACCTTTTAGAGTGTCTCATACTTCCCCTTTGACACCTCTAGAAGACACCAAGATGCCACTAGATGTCCCACTCCTTTCAACCATCTTAGGGGAGGTCGAAGGGCTCTCCTTATGATAAGACTCCATAGAATATGATAGCAATATTTTGGATCTTCCACCCCTCATGTCCCTTGGGGATACCTTGATGTTGCCTAATTTCTTACACATATCTTCTACTTTGGAGGTTTTTTTGGGACTATCTTCACCATTAGAATCTATGGGATTGCTAGAATTTGAACAAGATGAATCTTGGTATGGATTGATGATTGGAAAAATAGGCTAAGACTCAATTTTTTAATTATAACTGATACCTCTAATCCTTATTTACCATAAATTAAAAAAGTAACATGGCTAGACCTTGATGAATTGAGTCAAATTCTTTTCGATGTCTCACATCCTTCATAGACTTCTAAAGCGAGTGGAACAAAAAGGCTGGGACATTCATCCAACATTCACTTCTTGGATGGCTGAGGAACATCATGTGGTAGCTTCTCATTATATCTCTGGATGATCAAGTATAATTTAATCCATGATAACTTCCACCACCCTATCCCACAGGTTCTTGAGTGCCTTTGCATTGAAATTATTCTATTCCCTAGGTAGGTACACATCCTCATCCAAGAAATAAATTACATCTCTAATAAGTGAGTGCTTCTTTCTATTATAACAATAGCCATCAAGGGAAAGAATCGTGACTTGGGCAATGAGGGCCATCGTGATCTCAAATTCAAGATCACCCATCTTAACTGAACTCCTCTTCCAAGAGTGAGTTATTTATCTAGAAAGGTTCAAGTTCTGCCCAAGGAACTTTTAGCTACAACCTAATAAGTCACTCTTCTTCAAGATATTCCTAACTTCATTATTTATAACCATGTTAGCTGGTTCCATGTGTAACCTTAGGGTGGTTGGCCTTGAGGATGACTTCTTGACCTTTATCATTTGGACTGACTCAATAGGAAAGCTAACCATAGCCCCCATAGGTAACACTATGAAGAGCAAGAAATCCATGTAATAGAGGGCACTCATAAATAAGAAATTGGCATCACTGATTGAGGGGCCCCAAATAAGAACTACTATAGGTTGAAAAAACCATCTTTTCTCACAAACACACTAAAGAAGAGGCCAACCAATACAAATATTGGTATGTACATGAATCTCCTTCCAATGTGAGACAAAAAAACAATAATGAAATACTAATGTCTACATTTCAAATAGATCTCCAGCCGAAGCCAAAAGTTTAAGGTTGATCTTCTTCAAATACTGAGTACCAAATATCAAGAAGAACATAATTTAAACTTTACCTGCACTAATGCGATGTTGGCCATAGGTTGGCCTAAATTTTCCCCTAAGTGCACGCACCCTCGAAACCCAATTCCACTTTGTCCACCCATGAGAAATATAACTCAAAATAATATATCTCTATTTTATAATAGTCCTTTGAATTCGGTGCCACTTCAGATGAATATATGGAAAGTACCAAGCTTCAAAAGGAAAAGAAGAAGATACACACCATTCAAAGAGTTGGGCAGTGAGGTTTATGAAACCATCCCTTATCCAAGGTTTTTCATACATGGTGAAAAGGTCCAATAAGATACTTTGTCATTCCACCCAAGAAGGGTGTTAGGTAAGACCACTGAATCAAGCTTAGATCCACTAGTACAAAAGAGGAAATGGGATACAAGAGGGAGTATTGAAGCTTCATGCCCACAAAATCCAAATCACTAAGCATGGGAAAACTTTTAATTAAAAAATAACAATAAGACCAAAACAAGAAGAGAGCAAAGGAGTTGAGCACCCCCAAGGCTGAAGGTAACTAATAGGAATAGGCATCTTCATAATGTTTTAGCCTAATAAGATCTTAAGGGAAATTATTTATCCATATCAAGAACTCCTTTTGGGTGGTCCCCATGTTGGCCAAAAAATCCGCTAATTTATTCCCTTCCCTAAAGATGTGAAGCACTTAGGTGTATTCCAACTCTTGAATGAATCTATGCATTTCTAGGATAATTTTAAGGATATTCTAACTTGAGGAATTAGAGGACTTTAGTAGTCTAATTAGGTTAAGTCGATCTCCTTCTACCACAACTCTCCTTGCTCCCATTTCTTCCAACAAACCTAGACCTTGAAACACAACTTTGGCTTTCATGAAATGTGCTAATTAGAGGGAAATATTTTCAAAAAAATCCACCATAATATCCAATATATCTTTTCTAATGACTCTACAAATGCTAGTAGTCCTCATATTACCCAATTGAGGCACCATAAAAATTATGTTTGAACCACCCATAATGAGGGAGCACCAACATATAGAAATATTAGGGTTTAGAGCAAGGGTAGAAAGAGTTAGGAGAACCCTAAGGCTAGTTCCAACACCACTTCAAAGTGAGGACTCCCATGAAAATATTTACCCAACTCGGGAAATGCACTGGAAACATTATCCATTGAGCTCCAAATGATTCTAAGAGAAACCTGATGAAGGTCATGCTAAGAATTTTTGAAGGCCCTAAGATTACTTTCTTTACATAAAACCCAAATAATATGGGGAAGAAGGAATATCCACAAGTATTTCAATCTAGGGGAAAATAAAAGGGAGTCCCACTGTAAAAAATATCTTCAAATAAGTTTGGGAGAACCCAAGACACATCCAATCTATCCAAAATAAAAGAGAAGAAATCCCAAGAGAAAGAACATTGAGCCAAAAGGTGGTTAATAGACTTCACATTATCTTCACAAAAATAGCATATTTTGGGAAGATAAATACCCCTTTTCTACACATTATCAATGGTAAAAAACATGTTTTGAAGGGCTAGCCAAAAGAAAATATTATTTTTGGGTAAGATATTTTTTATCTAAACTATATAGTCAAGGATCCAAAACTGAGATTTCGGTTCCAACATAGCATACATTGATCTAACATAAAACTCCCTTTTTCTCTCTCCTTCCCAAATATTCATATCAACTAAATCTGAGTGTTTCAAGACTTGGATTTTTAGGGCATTGGCAATGAATTCCCATGCCAACTAGATTTCTCTACTTCCAACATTCATGGGTAGGTCCTTCCATATTTTTCAACCATTCTCCACAAGGATGAAGTCTATAACTTTGAATCAATCCAAATATCTGGAATATGGATAAAAAATAGCAACACTCTAGTCCAACCTTAAGGATTGATCTATTAACCATAAATTATTCCATAAATTGATATTTATTCCATTATCAAGCAACCACATGTTTCCTTTAAGTAGTAATGATTTTGCTTTTATAAGACTACCAAAAGAGATATCCATTGATTGTAAAAGGATCTAAGAGGAAGTTTGTGAAGTGGTATTTGGCTTTTAGGATACTAATCCAATTTGTGCTCTCATTTCTAATAACCTTCTAGTCTTGTTTAACTATCAAATATTTATTCATTCTATAAACATATTTCAAAACCAGGCCCCCTATCTTCCTATGGCTATAGGTTTGTTCCTAAAATATGAGATAAAAATTTCTTTTAAAGCTAGGATTGCCCAAATAAAATCTTTAAAAATACTTTCAAGTTTAGAAACAACCTTCCTTGGGAGCCTAAATATGGACATTAAATAAATAAAAATACTCTATAGGGAGCTTTTAAGAAGGATTGATTTCTTGGCCTAGATTAGGAGCACACTTTTCCAACCTGCCAATTTATTTTGCATTCTTTCTATGATAGGGTTCTAGAGGTCTCCATAATTTGACCATGAAATAAAGGTAACCCAAGATAGATAATAGGAAAGTAAGCAAAGCCACAACCAAGAATGCCCATAATTTTCCTTTGTCTATCAATGAGGGTGTTTAAAGTTTGATTTTAAGATAATTAGCCTTTTGATCTACTACTTTCTCAAAGCAAGTCAATAATATTTTGATCTCCCTTGATCCTGTTAGCTAGCACTTTAGTTATAATTTTATAAATTATGTTACAAAGACTAATAGGCTTGCAGTAGTTGAAACTGGAAGCTCCTAAGAATTTTGGAATTAGCACCAAGAAAGTCAAGTTCACACCTAGAGGAATGTACTTGGAGGATTGGGTTGATATCAGGGCATTGTCGATATTCTTACCATAAATAGCCCAATATTTCTAAAAAAATAATGGTGTAAACCCATTAGGGCTTGGTGCTTTTAGGGCCCCTATTTACTCAACTATAGATCTTATTTCCTCACCAAAGAAATGGGAGTCTAGATCCACATTAATTTTTATTATGACCAGATAGGGGATGGAAGGAAGGAGGGTATCCTCAACTGCTAAGTCCTTGGTAATCCTTGCTCCCAAAAGGGAGCAAAAATGAAAAATTGCTTTTACCCTGATTTCCTTAAGATCACTAGTTCTATTCCCATATTATTTGTAAATATTCCTAATCTTGTTGGAGCTTCTATGGTGAAGGGTCAAAGAATGAAATAATTTGGTGTTCTTGTCCCCTTCCTTGAGCCACAAAGCTTGAGATATTTTTTTCCAATGTAACTCTTCACTGGCCAATGTGTTGTGAAGATCCATGAGAAGCTATTTTCCTTTAAGATGGAGGTTAATGAAGCATCCTATGATTATACTAAAAAATCTAGATCTTTTAGCTGCTCTTTTAGTCTTTCCTTAGTTCTAAAGATATTACCAAAAATAAATTATTCTATACCTTAAGATTGACTTTAGTGTTATTGAGTTTATTGTCCACCTTACTCATGCCTTCACTCGAGACATTTTTTGACCACCATTATTTGATCTTATCTTCAACTCAAAATGATAACACCACATAGCATCAAATATAAAAGGTCTGGGGTAGGATGTCACACTAATCAAGATTTCCACCCATAAAGGATTATGGTATGATCTAATTTTGGGGAGAAAGTAAAGAGAAGTAGCTCCAAAAATGGGGATTCCAAGCTTTGAAATTAAAATTGTATCGGGCTTGCTTAGGATCAATTGGTCACCCACTTGGAAATTACTCTAATTCAATTTGGATCCTTTGAGATCTACATCCATAAGTTTAGTGGAGTTCATAAAGTTACCAAAATCTTCCATACTTCTGGTATCTGATATTTCCCTACTAAGATAGTTCATTTATGTTTTTAAGATTTTATCCAAGAGGTTGAAGTTTAACTCATAAAAATGGTGATACCTATTATATTTTACTTATATTTTACATCTTACTTTAAAAAGATGCAATAAATTAAACTATAAGAGATACTCTCAAATTGATAAAAGAGGAACTCATTTTTAGTCTTAGATTAACTAAAACAACACTCAAAAAATACTCAAGTTAATATACTATATAATACCTAATGCAATCATTTGGATGAAGTTTCAAAATGAACAATCTCCATAAGGTATATTGTTGAACAATTTATAAAATCCAAAACCAAATTATGAAATAAAAGAAAATGTAGAGGGCATCAAGTAATCTAGCCAAATCTATTAATTGAATATGGATTAATAATTATGAAATTATCCTTTCACTCTCTACTTAATTGAATATGGATTAATAATGATGAAATTATCCTTTCACTCTCTACTTAATTGAATATGTTATACACTATAGATACATGTTGTGTCTAGTGCACATTCAACCTATGTGAGGGATTAATAATGATAAAATGGTCCTTTCACTCTCTACTTAATTGAATATGTTATACACTATAGATACATGGTGTGTCTAGGGCACATTCAACCTATGTGAGGGATTTTGAATGCATTGTGAGTTACCTCAATATGTCTATGTTATAACCTATACAATGTTTGATGGGTTGATTATGAAAACACCTAATTATTCAAATGAATATTGCAGAGAATGAGATAGACGAAGATACGATGGTCAAGGATTTAAATTATAAGCATGTATTGTCCTTCTATGAGGCCTTCATGGGATCTGGACTGACTTCTTCAAGGTATGCATTTGGAGAAAAATCATCAAGACCAGTTGGCTCTGTTTCGACTGGGGTTTTCAAAGCTACAAAAGTGAATGGTTGTCTTGAATGGGATATGAATAGGCCTGTCCTAGTGATTCAACCAGTTTCAATTGTAGAGGGTGTTGAATACCTAGTTAGTCATACCTTAATTTGCAAATTTTTGGGTCTCTCTTATTTCATTGGAATCTTGGGCTCAAAAAGTATGGAACTTGGTTGGAGATATGGAGATCATGATGGGGGTAAATAATTTTCTCATGGTTGTTTTCTCTTGCATGGAGGATAAACATAAATTTTTTGAAGGAGGGCCTTATTTTTATAACCAGGTTGGCTTGTTCATTAAGCCTTGGCATGTGGGCTTTAACCCTGCAAAGAAAATTCCATCACGGGTGTCAGTTTCAGTTCAACTCCCTTGGTTAGCTTTGGAGTTCTTGCAGAACAATATTCTTCACATGATTGGGGAAGACGGTGGGTCCTTCTCAACAAATGAAGGATAAAAAGGGAGTTTCTTGTGCTTGTGTTTGTGTTGAGATAGATTTAAATAAGCCTTTTCCATATTCTATGGAAATTTGTGTTGGATATTCTTCTTGGATTTAATAATTGGACTATAAAACCCTTCTGTTTTTATGTTTTTTGTGTCATGCATATGTACACCTTCAAATAGAATGCCCAAAATTACCTGGGAATTTCCCATCTAAGCCTCAACCTCCTAAGCATGATAGTGGGATAGATAAAGGGAAATCTCCTAAGAAAGCTAATGGGTCTGTTGAGGGGAAAGATCCAATGCAAGATAATAGGAATTATAAGGAGGGTTTCATTCTTGTTAAGTCCTAAAATAAAGGTAGGAGTTTGAAGAGATCCATTAGTGAGAGGTAATTTGATGGGTTACATAATATATTTTATGCTTTGGATGATTTGGACCATCTTGCTGGAGTTAATTCGTAGAGGGATCTATCTATAACTCATATAGACACTGATCAATATATAGGTAATGTGATTATTCTAGTTTTGGTAAATTGTGCAGCACAGACTATTGAGGGGAACCAGATTCATATTCATTCTTAGAAAAATATGGTTGTTAAAGAGGATGGTGTGGTGGTAGATGATTTGTTGCTGGCTGATTTTGTGGGTTCTAGTCATGGAAAAGGTTCTAAGGTGAGTTCTATGTTGATATTGCATCAAACGAATTTTAAAAAGGGGGTACCTAAAAAGTATTCTAAGGTGGGCATGAAGAAATATGTGGAGAAAATTAAACTTGAGGGGGAGTCCTTGGTTGAGTCAGGGTTGGCCCTTGATTCTCACTTTTCCACCCCTCAAAAATGATTGTTTTATCTTGGAATGTGACGAGATTGAATAGAATCCCTCGACAAAAAATTATTCATGAGTTGATTAAGTTGCATAAGCTAGATATTGTTTTTCTATAGGAGTCAAAATTATCAGTTGATTGTTTTTTTAGTATTACTTCTAAATTGTTGACCCATGGTCAATGTCAATGTATTTGTGCCTAGGGCAATGTTGGAGGTATTGTTAAATTTTGTAATCCTTAGAATCTCTCTCCTATATGGTTTGTTTATGATATATTTTCTCTCTCTATGGATGCTTCTTGTAAAGAGTATGGTGAAGTGGTCTTATTAACTAATGTTTATGCTCCCTTTGATCTTGCTGGGAAAATTTATCTTTGGAATCATATTCGGGTGGTGCGGTTAATGGCTCCTCACTATCCTTGGATTTTTGCTGGAGACTTTAATGCTATCACCAGTTTGGAGGAGAAAATAGGTGGTGTGGGTTCTCTTGGACAGGCATATTTGGCCCTTAATGATAATATCATTTTCTTAAACCTTGTGGATATTAAACATGGTAATGGTATGTTTACTTGGAGTAACAAGATATGTGGTATTGAGGCTATTTATGAGAGATTGGATCATTTTATGGTTTCTCATTTTTGGATCAATAATAATTGGCAAATCAACTCAAAAATTTTGGATTGGAGAGGTTTTGATCATTGGCCTATAAAGCTAAATGTCATTCACCAAGGAATTTATAGGAAACCCTACTTTAAATTTCAATTAATGTGTCTTTGGGAGCCTTCTCTGCATGATTTAATGAGATTTTTGTGGTTACATGGTAGGCCTTCTCATGGAACTGCTATGTTCTCTTTTTTTAAGAGTCTCCAGTATGTGAAATATCATCTTAAGAAGTGGAATAGGTAGAGTTTTGGTAATATTTTTGGGGCTAAGTTGGCTACTTAAGAGAAGTTAAATGCTATTACAAGACAGATTAGGGATTATGGCCTCACAAAAAGGACTCTTAAAGAGGAATCTGATGCTCTTAAGGAGTTAGCTGAGTGGGAATTGAGGGAGGAAATTTATTGGAAACAGAAGGCTTAGATTGATTGGTTGCAGGAAGGAGACATAAATATTGCTTTCTTTTTCAATTCAGTTAAAGCTAGAAGGTATGGTAATGCGATTTCTTCTCTTATTTCTTCTCTTGGGGTCCAATTGATTGCTGCTCAAGATATTTCAAGGGAGGTTGTAAGGTTTTTTTCCTCTTTGTATTATGAGGATTCTCCCTTGGTGGTTGCTAAAGAAAATAGTATTTTGGATTGTATTCCTTTAGTTGTCACTATTGAGATGAATGAGTTGCTCGTAAGACCTATTTTCAATCAAAGAGTTTGAGGGTATTTTTTTCCAGATGAGGAAAGGGAAAGCCCCGGGACCTAATGTATTTCCTATGGAATTTTTCCAAGAATTTTGGGAGATTGTCAAATTGGATCTTCTGTCGATTGTGCAGGTGTCTTTTAGAACTAAATAGATGTTGACAACTATGAATTCTACCTTCTTGGTGCTTATTTCTAAGCAAGAAGGAGCTAATTCTCTAGATATTTTCAGACCTATTACACTATGTAATATGGTGTACAAAATTATCTCTAAGTTTATTGTTGAGAGACTTAAGCCTTACCTCAGTAAGGTTATTTCTGATGAACAGGGAGGTTATGTGGCGGGTAGACAAATCTTTGATGGTGTGGATATTTCTACTAAGGCCATTCATTCTATGGGAATTTCTAAAGAAAAAGCTATGTTTATAAAATTGGATATGGCTAAGGCTTATGATAGGGTTAATTAATATTTCTTGAGTAAAATTCTCCTTGATTTTGGTTTTGACTCCAACTGGGTTAGTTGGATGATGATTTGTATTACATCTCCATCATATTCTATCCTTATCAATGGTGAGCCTTCTACTTTATTTCAAGCTTTGAGAGGTCTTCGTCAGGGGGATCCTTTATCTCCTTATTTATTTATTATTATGGTTGAAGGTTTGGGAAGACTTATCAAATTGCATGTTACTCAGGGGTTGATTCATGATTGGAGGTGGGGTAATATTTTACCTGCATATTCTCATCTTCAATTTGTGTATGATACTGCTCTGATGGGTCTTTCCTCTATTAGGGAAGTAACTAATTTTAGAAGATCTCTAGATATTTATTTGGTTAGTTTGTGGCAGAATATAAATGATGGGAAATCCTCTATTTTAGTTTTCAATACTAATCCACTTATACAATCCAGAATTTCTTAGATTCTTTGATTTTATATTGGAGCTCTTCTTTTAACTTATTTGGGAATTCCTCTTTATGTGGACCCTCTGCCATGAGGTATCTAGAGTAATATTTTGGATAAATTCTGGGCTAAAGTCTCTCATTGGATTGTTAAGTGGATTTATTTTTTTGGTAGAGTGTTACTTCTTAAGTTGGTGGTTCAAGCTTTATGTATTTATCGGTGCATGATTCAGGTCACTCCTGCTAGTTTTATTCATGAGCTTGAATCTCTATCCAGAAGAGTTTTATGGGCTAGAAATTTGGAGTCTTAAAAATGGAGTCTGGTTAAGTGGGAGACTATTTTTAGAACAAAATAGGAAGGTGGTTTGGGTCTTTGTTTGACTTCTCTTTCTGGTCAGGATTTGGCAACTAAGCTTTATTGGAGATGGTACATTTCTCAAGATCATGCTTATGCTAAAATTATTTCCTTTAATTATCTTAATGGAGTTGAGGGCTCTGAGATACCTAGATACAGTTTGTCTGGTAAAGCATATTTGATATGGAACACCATTAAGAAGGGGGTGACTCTTTTTAATCAAGGATTATTCTGGACTTGTCTCAAAGGCTCGAAGGCCCTTTAATGGCATGATTCTTGGGATGGTTTCCCTAAAATTTTATCTATGTTTCCTCATATTCAGGAGTTATGTAATTGTCTCTTGGCTACAAGTTGGTACATGTTTATGGATTATAAAGTTACCAAAACATTTGGGTAGGTGGAGGTAGTTCAGTGGAAATATCTTAGAGATTGGCTAGAAGGTGGTTCTATTTAGGATAGAGAAGAGTTGGCTCGTATCTTGGATACTAGGGAATGCTCTTCTTTATAGGATGATGATGTTTTGTCTTGGATTCCATATCCTAGAGGGGTTTTCTTGATGGCTTCTAGTTACCATGTTTTAGATAGGCAACATTTCAGGAATGAGGAGGTTCCTTGGTGGAAACAGGTTTGAAATAAGTTTTTCTAGGCCAAACGCAATTGCCATTTATTTTTGGCTACTAGGAACATATGTATTGCCTGGGATAATATCCAAAATAGAGGTTTTAAAGACCTTCATTTTATTTCCTATGTGATAATAGTGATGAATATTTAGGGATTTGCTCTTACAGTGTTTGTTTGCATAGGAAATTTGACATATTTGGTGGAGGGTGTGGAAATAGTCTTTTTCTTATGCCTCTTCTCTTATTGAGTTATGGAGGAGTTTAGGAAGACCTCTTGTTAAGGATTTTTTCTTCAAGTTGCATGGATTATTGGGACCTCATATATTATATGGCAGATTTGGCTTGAAATAAATCGAAGAATTTTTCAAGGTAGAAAGTTAACTGTTTATCAGAATTGGTAGAGGATTATTGGTATGATACAAGAAACTATTTCTTCTAAATACCATATCAATATTCCTTTGGAGCAGTCTAAAATTTTGATGATACATGACCTGGGTTTAGTGGATAATAGCCCTCATCCTTATTTATCGGTCGGGAGGAGAGGCCTCAATCAAAAAGTGTAGAGAGATGGCAGATGGCATCCTCCACCTCAAGGGTGTTTAAGATTAATACTTATGAGTCTTCTAGAGGGAATCCTGGGTATGCAAGTATTGGTGGTGTTTGGGGAAATAGTAGTGGTGCAACTCTTTTCATTTTCTCCTGTTATAAGGGGAAGCAAACTAATAATTATATGGAGGCCCTTGCTATTTGTTTTTCTTTGGAAAAAGGTTATGCTTTGGGATGGCAAAAGATAATATGTGAGTCAAACTCTTAGATTATTATTAATTTGTTGAAGACTCATAATATTTCTAATGTTCATTGGCAGCTGACATTAGTGGCTTGGCAAATAATTCAAATTTATCGGTATCTGGAATTTATTTCCTTTGTTCATATTCATAAGAAATGGAATAGTGTCGTTGATTGCTTGGCAAAATGAGCTTCTGAGTTTCAGAAATATTGGAATGTTAGGGAATGGGATCAGCTCCCATTGGATTGTTCTCGTCATCTTACAAATTTACTTGCTGTGGATATGCTTGGTTGAGGTTGTTGTTTATTGGGTGCATTTTGGTCGAGTGCTCGATGGTTTTGAGGGTCTCTTTCTTTTGACCCTTGTAAGAGTTATTGTTTTGGAATTCTTTATTTCTTGTATGGTTTTATTGATTCAATAAATTTTTACCAACTAAAAAAAACACCTAATTTTTCAAGTTCTATAGTTAAGCCTTTGAGATATCTAAAGCAAGAGTTTAGCAATGTAAGAATACAACGAATTTAATAAAACAATCCTAAAACTACAAGTTATTTCTCATTGAAATGATTACAAGAAGAGAGAAGGACTTTTTAGTTTGAGGTAAAGAAAGACATTGATGTAATTCTACAAGACTACCCTCAGATGCAACTACATGCTATTTAAAGTTTATGTCTAAGGCAAAACAAATCAGATAATTATTTTTATATCTAGGCTAGATCTAGTATTATTCTTATGTTACATTAATGATGTAAACATAATAATATACCTGAACCTGTGACACAATAACAAATAAAATTCAACTACTAAACTATAATAGAATGGACAAGGAATAATGTTACTCAATTTTTGCTTTCTAAGCGAAAGCACTACCCTCAATCAAAAGTGTTGCATCAAACTTTTACCTATATCTAGAACTTTAAAAAAATGATCTACAAAACTAACAAAAATACAATTGGTATTATTAAAATGTCTATTTGCTCAAGGAGATATAAAAAATTTCTTATCAGGGTGATCAGATCCTTGTTTATATATGAATGAAAAAATACATGCAAAAAACTAAAAATCAAACTATCACTTGCCCTTAATAGTACAAAAAGCCCTCATAGGAAGAATTATATTTTTCTTAAAGACTATATGAACAATTTTTTTTTTAAATGATATTTATTATGATTGCTTATACCATAATTATCATTACTTATATTTTATTTATTCTCTTTATGGATAGAAAATCATGGGTGTGAATGGACTCTTGTCTCATTACCTTCATGATAAAACAATAATAAATTATTGGAAGGTAGTGTTGGGTTTACTATTTTTAGGTTAAGGAGAAAATAATATCATGTAATACTCATTGGAAATTTTTGGTTTCTAATTCATATTTTAAAATTATATCTAATAAAATATTTATCAAAAAATTCTTTATTTCGGAAGGATCACAATGCTTATTTGTAAAAAAGGAAACTGATTATGTAAATCATAGGGATTTTTGAAAGGGCCCCAACCATTATATACAATACTAATAAAATATAATCAATTAAGCTCAAAAAATTAGAACAAACAACAAATACATTCCTCGAGAGTTACAAAAGCCTTACAACATATCTAAATCAAAACTAAAACTATAGAAGATAACCAAAGAATAACAACAATAGAGACAAACTCGTTGTCTCTATATTTTGAAAAAAATATTAATAAAATTTGCTTCCTTCCAAATAGCATTCTTAACTAACTAAAAATTAGGTTAATGAATCTTGGTTTCTAGAATTAAAAAATACCTAGTTTATGCTCTTTCCTCATTTCTCTAATCACCCTTTGCTTTGCTGGGGTATTCATACCCCTAATGTTTGAAAAAAATAAATTATTATTTTTTATTTTGATGGGTTCTTACACCCACTTAATAAATTATTTTGAGAACCATCAACCACTTGTTTAGTTGTATCTCTAGATCTTACATCTCTTATTTTTGGTCTTCCTATTGGAGTTAACACACCAACATCAGCTTTCTTCTTTGAATGTCTAGTTAGGATCAATGTCCTTAGAAGCTCCTTTGATTTATCTACCTTTGAATCATCTGAAGAATCTCATTCCTCAACATCATCCTCTTCATCTAGATTCAATTTATCCCTTGATTGTTGATTCTCAATTTGCACCCTTACACCTATCATTTGTTGTTGATTCTCATCCTACGACTTTCATGTTCTTCTTTCTATTTGTTACACATCTCCTAAACTATGTTGTAGTTTTTGGAGCATATGCTTTGATGGCTATTACGTTATTTCTTCTTGACGCTCCATGTGTTGTAAAATTTGAATAATGAACCTGCATTGTAATAAAGCCTAAAAACTTATTAAGTGGTGTTAGCTCAATTAATTAAATTTCTTAACTTTCAAAGTGAATAATTATGTTCAAATATTGTCTAGGGATACATGCATTATAGCCAAGAAGTTATAATATCACTATATGGTCATGATATAATATAAATAAGAATCCTTTTAGTTTCACATAACAAATTCAAAAAAAATCCTAAAATTTTATAGTAAAATTTTTTAAGTGTTATTTCATGAACCAATTAGATAAGCTTAATCCCTAGCTTAATGAATATTTAAAAAATGAAAAAAATAATTTTCAAATAAAATTAATTTTTTTTTGTTAAATGAGATTCAAATTATCGCACCCATATAACACTGTCATTGCACTCAACCATTATCTTAATATCTAGAAATTAAAAAATTGTGCATCAATTACAATAAAATTTCCCATTTTAATTGGTTATAAGGAATTGAAATATATTTTGTATTACATAATCATCACATTTATGCATTGTTATATATTTTCTCCTTAATGGTCTTATATTTATATTAAATCATGGACTTTTTAAAACCTTAATTTTTAAAAGCATGTCTCTTATTTTTTATAAATATATAAAAATATTAGATTTAAACCCAATTTAAAATATTTTTATATTATTGTTGGTGTAATAAATCATTTAATTATTTTATAAGCTTTTATAATTTAATAAAATATCTAAAATTCACAACATCCAGCAATGTATAATTATTATGAATGGTTTGTGCATGTATTGATTTTAGAAGCATAATGATTAAAACACAACGTCAAAATCACTTGAAACAAAAATTCCATATGATTTATTATAAATTCTTCATTTAACCTTTTGAATTAAAATAAAAGTGAAAGTTATTGCCCCCCTAAGTTTCAATCTCTTGTTATGCGGTTTCCACGTGGTTTGTTGAGTCACTTGAAACAAAAATTCCATATGATTTATTATAAATTCTTCATTTAACCTTTTGAATTAAAATAAAAGTGAAAGTTATTGCCCCCCTAAGTTTCAATCTCTTGTTATGCGGTTTCCACGTGGTTTGTTGAGCTAGCATTTATTTGGAAAAGTGGACCAGTATCCTTGGTGGGATTTTATCCTCTTTGTCTTGGATGACTCGATCACTGATATCTGTATCTTTACTATGTTGGCAGCTTGAAGGAGAGGCGGGTCTCTAGTGTTTCTTTTTTGAAGAGGATGACTCGTTTGAATAAGTTGGCCTGGATGTTTCTTATTTTTTGGTCTTCTGAGATGGATCAGTGTGGGGAGGAGAAGCAAGGTTTGATGTTGTTATCCCTTTTGAGTATCCGTGGTCAATATGAAGAATCAAAGTTGAATATCCTATTATTTTTATTCTAGTCTATGAAGAAATCCATGATGGACGTTCAAGGTGGTAGAGGTCTAATTCCAATCCACCAAGGTCTAGCACTCTTGGTTTTTGAATAGTTTGCTACCAAAAACGGTGTGGTTGGGAAAGAAATTTGATTACAAATCAACCTATTCATGAGCCTAGTTCGGTCAAGGAAGAGTCAGGAAGTTCAAGCGATGGTAGTGAGGACTTGTATTCCTTTTCCTTGGACTCAGAAAATTCAAGTTTCATCTAGAGGAGTAAGAGGGAAGGCATCTCTTTGCAAAGGCTTGAGAAATGACTTTCCAGAGTTTTTTCTCTAAAGGATACTCAAACTAGCACAAGGATGGGTGGCGAGTCATCTTTCAAAGTGGTTGGTGGAGGTGTTACAAAGAAGTCCAAGCATTTGCTGGGCAAGAAACTCATTGAGGATGATCCTGTTCCCATTTACTTTCACTTTGATTCTGATCCTCTACCTGGAGATATTCAAAAATATAAATCAGCGAAGGAATTTTATGCCCAAGATGTTGCTATTGAAAGAAAGAATAACATCATTCATAATATGAAGATGATGGAGATAAAGCAATGTGCTATTTGGGGCTCGTTGAAAATTATTGTCGACTACTCAGAGGAGGTATCTAGGATGGTGGGAGATGTTATCCAGGAGGTGGACTTGATGCTCAAGAACTAGTTGGGTTATGTCCTCTCTACCTTTTCTGGTGCTCTCTTCCTTTATTTTCATATTTTTTCTTTGGTAGTAGTTTCAATTTCTTTTTGTTACTTCCCGTTGTTTTGAGTGGTTGTTTCTACCTTTTGTTGTGGTTCTTCTATGTGGTTGTCTCCTTGTGGAGGAGATAATGTAAAGGCTGAGGGATCCCTTTCAAACCCCTTATTTCGTAATAGTACAAAAAAATGAAAGTATATAAGATTTCAAAAATTTAATAAAATACACATTCCTATTTACATGGTAATTCACATCATCAATTATAATGGAATTGTTTGGGAAGCACGAGAATTTATATGCAACATTTTGAAGAATCTTTATTTAATTTTATACATACATTTTCTTTCAAAAATTTGGTATAATTAGATAACTTGAAAGTGATTACCATATACAAAAAGAAAAATCCATGTTAATTACTATATAAATATGAGCAACATTTTTTTTTAAAATGTCCTTAGTAAAAAATAATAATTATAAAAAAAAAATATTGCAACTTATTTTTAAAATATAATTATTAAAAAAAAAATATAATATTGTAATATGTTGAAATGTCAACATGTGTTGAGCTACAACCTTATTATAAGGGCTTTGGCTTCTTTTTAAAAAAATCTAAGGTTCAAACCCCACTCAATATGAGGAGACCGAAACCCTTAAAAAAAACCTATGTAAACTTAGGTTCAAACCCCACTCAACTTCAGGAGACCAAAACCCTATGTAAACTCATAAAAAAAAAATATTAACACGTTCCTGGAAGAGCAAGCTAGAATTTTGTTACCAAGGCAAAAGATGACCAAAAGGAAATAATAAAATGGACACATTTTCCCTACAATAGATCCTACATCTCTTTTGTAATATGTTCGGGTTCGTGATAGATTGAACTCAAATTGGTAAATGTGGGTTCGTGATAGATTGAACTCAAATTGGTTAATGTGTCCATTTTATAATTATTACGTGATTTTAAATCATCAAATAAACGAATTGGTTAATGTGTCCATTTTATAATTATTACGTGATTTTAAATCATCAAATAAACGTGAAAGAAACAAATCAGCGATTCAAACGGGGCACGCATAATTATGATCAGTACCACCACCAGTGCTTCAGACAATCTTCATAAATTTTCGTATTATTTTTATTATTACTTTTTGATATTATGCTCTCCAGCGATGTTTCGTGCGAAAATTGCTTGCCTTTCTTGCACTCATTTATGTGTTTACGAGGACAATCAAAATATATTTTGACGGGAGTTCTTAAAAAAGCTACAATTTTGGGTTCTGTATGATTTTTTTTATTTAATATTATTTATATACATTTATTATAAAATTGAATTTAGGTCACACCATCAATAAAGTAAACCACACTCACCAAGATAGGGTTCTATATGATTAGACTCATTCAATAGATTATTTTGAATCATAATAGAGATGCCATACAAATAATTTTTGTATGGAATAAGGCGAAAATGGTTCTTAAATTTGTGAAGTTGTCAGTATGCCAATAGTTTATTAGTTTTAATATTTGTTAAACATTTTGTTAATGAATGACAGTAAAAGTTTTGATCTCATAATGCAGACTCCTCACCTCTATCTTATCTTTTAATTAATTCATATGATATTGTTACCATACAAACTATTTATTTCTAATAACATCTATATTAAAACTTCATTCCACTCTAATACCTCTTCATCTTCCTAAAGTAGCGCTAAATTCTATTTGTCTCGCTAAATTCTATTTGTCTCTTTACAGGTGTAGTATAGAAAGTGCTTCCTTAAGATAGCCCTAGTTCTTTTCATGTATTGAAAGTGCCACCTCCTAGATAGAGATCTACCTGAATGATGCCAGTGCTATGGGGGACCTGTGCCACCTTCTAGATAGAGACCTACCTGAATGATGCCAGTGCTATGGGGGACCAGTGCTGTGGAATTTTAGGCCTACACAGGACATTTCTTCACTCAGTCCATCAGCTTTCTCACACGTTATGTTGTCATCTCACCTGCCCCGTTGGCTACGAGTGATCTAAAATCAAATTTATGGTTTACAGTTTTACGCCGCGGACATCGCATTGACAAAAGTCCCAACAAATCTGTGGGCACAACCCTCTTTATATTAGTAATAATTTCATCTTCGCCTAGACGATGATATGGAGAACAAATAGTCGGTCAAGAATTTAGTTTCTTTCAGAAGGTACCCAAAATGCGGTATGGGCTGTCAAAGATGTATTGGACAAATAGCACCCCATTTACCAACCTTTTTGGGTTTGTTGGAATGATTTAACACTCAATGAAATACTTGCAGTTTCTTGTGATATTCTAGTCCGCATATTTTGAATTTTTTTTGGTGAGAAAACCTAAGCTTAAATAAGAAACATAGCCTCTGTCCAGTTGTACTTGGCATCCCACCTTTGAAAAAAAACAATGACGTGTCATGATTGGTGAATAGGCCGGCGTTTCTTGTCAGTACGAACGTACGCCAATGGAGTGGTGTCGTGGCTGTCTGCCACCCGCGTTACACGTCACCACCGCCTACAAACGCCTACAAATATCTGCATACAGCGGGTAATGGAGAAGAAAAAAGAAAAGGAAAATTAGCGTGGTCTCTCTCGTGCTCTTCTCTTCTTTACTCTCTGCATTGAATTGCTTTGAGAAGAGTCGAGACGAGACCATGACTAATATAGTTCGTCTAGGTGTTGGAATTTTAGGTGCATACTTTATAACTTTATTCCTCGTTGAGATATAGTGTTTTGTTTTGGTTTTTTAATGTTTGAATTGCAGGTTATGATTATTATTACTGTAATGGATCATCTGTGTTTTGGGTTTTTGTTGACGCAGGAAACGCCTCTTCCTTGTTTATGTATGGGGTTCCAATGTAAGTAATGGGCTTTTGTTGCTGTAATGGATTTTGATGGAGTGAAAGCAATTGCATTTATTTAGATTTTGTTCGTGAAATGTGTTGAGCAGAATGACTTTCAGCAGAGTGATAAGGAAAAGGTCGACAGAGGAATTTTCAGGGTTTCCTTATGCGATTGCTCTGCTCAACTGTTTGATATATACGTGGTATGGCTCGCCTCTCGTTAGCAATGGCACAGAGAACGTTCTGGTGATGACTGTCAATGGCGTGGGAGGAGTTTTACAGTTCTGCTTTGTATGCACTTATCTGTATTATGCTCCAACCGAAGCAAAGGTATGTGATCAGCTGTTTTATATATGAACATCAAGTGTTTTCGGATTGAATGTAAGGAGATTTACTTATGTGTTTAGTGGTTGTTATCAGAGAACAATCTGGAGGTTATTCGTGGTGTTGATGGGATTGTTTGGCACCATTTTGGCCGTGTCTTTGCTTGCTCTCCATGATCACCAGCACAGAAAACTTCTCGTTGGCATAATGGGTATGGTGGTGACGGTGGTTATGTATGGATCTCCACTCATAGTCGTTGTAAGTACATCAGACACATAAATGAAGACAGAAACAATTATTTGCTTGTATTTTGTTTTTAATCTTACTGAATTTTCAGGTATATGTTTACATGTACTGTAATGTGAACAGAGGCAGGTAATTCAGACAAAGAGTGTAGAATTCATGCCCTTTTATTTGTCTCTCTTCTCCTTGCTTAGCAGCTGTCTATGGATGGTCTATTTCCTCATCGGCAAAGATCTAATCTTGGCGGTAACATCATACAGCACCTTTTTCTCTACATATATGTTATATTAAGTTGTTGTAAAACATAAGTTCATATTGTGTTTATATTATATACAGGCTCCGAACATAGTTGGCTTGCCCTTGGGAATTGCTCAGGTCGTTGTCTACTTCATCTATCACAAAAACAACCGGGTTATTCAGGGTTCAAAATTAGATACAGAAATGGGTGCAGTGAAGGAGAATGACGTGGATAGGTGGAAGAAGAACATGGAGAATTCAATGTTGCAGACAGCCATTGACAGTGACGTGGAAAAGCAGTTGCCAATCCCTACAATCAACTGAGGGACCTACGACTGATAAAATATCTGCATCTACTTAGATTAGATTTTATGCAAGACCTGGAGTAATTATTTAAATTTTTAACATTTGCATTGATTTCAAAGTCCAGTCTATAAACTGTATTGCATTGATTTCAAAGTTCAATCTATAACGTATACAGTTTATAACCTTCCTTTCGATTTCAAGGTTTGTCATCTAATGCTTATAGCACTACAGATTTATGCTTTCCCATTCCATAAGTATTAAAAGTGAAATACCCTCTCCAACAACTTCTTAAATTAAAAACAACTTAATGCATTCACATTCAATAATAATAATTAAAAAAAATTGGAATACCCTCCCCCATCAAGTTCTTAAATATTAAAACCATCGCCAAGCCGTACTCCAAGCTTCGGTATTGTAATTTGAAAATTTCAAGCAAATTGTACGTTTTTCCTTGTCATTTGTGGACTTGAGATATTAAACTAAAAGAGCGAAACTTCCATCCCAAAGCAAATCTAAAGTAATTATTTTTGGTATTGATAAAAAAAGTTGAAGGGATATGACCTTTTACCTAGAGTTCGAATGATATACAAGAAAAAATAAGAAAAGATCATATAAAACGTAAGATAGTCCTATCTTAATAAAACAAATAAATTTGGGTTAAACCTATTGACGGAGAAGCTGAAATAATATTCTTTCCTCTATCCTTCTATTTAACGTAGTTAATGTAGTGCTCAATGCTTTACATAAATGATAAAGAAACTGCTGACAATAATGTAATTTAGTGTGCTCAAATCCTTCATCCCATGATCCCAATAAATATTATGTTTTGATTTACCCTTTTTATTGCTAGATTCATTATCAATTCTTGTAATATCTTCCAACTCCATGGGGGCATATGACTAGACCTTGAAATTCTCAAATTTAACTGTCATATTGGCCATTTTTTATCAGTAGCTTTGCTTCCCTCTCTATAAATATGTTTAACTTGACTTTCTTTCAGGTTTCCCAAAATACTCCTTGCTTCTCTAGTTATTTGGAAAATATTAGAATTATTTAACTCCCTTTTTTGAAGGGAAGTTATAATATTCTTGGAATCCCCTCAAGAATAATTCTCCTAAAATCTAAATTCATTGCAATTCTTGGACCACTACTAGAGGAGTTGGTAGTTGGATATTCTATAGTTTTATATTTATTAAGTTATGTGGTAGGTTAATATTATATTTTTAATAAAAAATAATAATATTTTTATAGGATGGTTAGTAATATATTAAAATATCAATATCAAAAAATATATATATCCGCTCATGTAGAGGAGTTGGAGAGCAAGTGGGTAGTTAAAAATATCCAGTTATCGAGAGGCCAGGTTCAAATCTCTCCCCTCACATGTTGTTGATATGTTGTATATAAAATGTTCCTCATCAAAATATATATATATATATATATATATATATATATATATATATATATATATATATATTAAATTATCAATTTTTATATTATAATTTAATATTTTTAATTATAATAATATGATGTACATTTTTTCAATGTTAATAATATAGAATTAAATTTTTGAAAGATATTAATATTGTTGGAATATGCAATGCAACATTGTGTAAATTATTCTTAGACTAAAATATAAAGTCTAAAGAATAATATTTGAATTAGAAAATAATTTTATTTTATGTAAAAATATTCCCACCCAATTAATAAATAAAATAAGGGTGCTACGAATATTTAATTTGTGAGAAAAAAGTGTTTTTCCTTTTCTAGCAAATATTACAAAGTAACCAATCACTTTTTAATATTTGATAGATGCCATCACACATCTCAAGATAATATTGTGACAAGATTTGTCATACATCTCAATATAATATTGTGATAAGATTTCTCACACATCTCAAGATAATATTGTGATAAGATTATGGTAATTTTAGGGTTGTAGTAGAAAAAATTCTCTTTAAATAGGGGTGTTGTCTACTACATCTTGTCATATCATGTTGATGCATATTGTTACATAACATTGAAGTATTCTTGTATTGTTGAATCATTGAGTAATATAGTGAGCTTCATAGTGGATGTTTTCCTTCTTCATTTGAAGTAGGGTTTTATCACTTAATATTGGTGTTGTGGGTTTTCCTATTTTGTGTGTGATTGATCTTGTGGAGCATTCTTCGATATTGGGGAGACTTTGATTGTCTCACATTTGATGTCAGAGCGGTTGTGATCTCCATCAAGTGTCTTCAATCATTTGAGGTGAAAAACCCATTAAGATATATATATATATATATATATATATATATATATATATATATATATATATATATATACATGCATTTGATATTTGGATAAACTTATTTTGCAAATATGCCATTAGGGTTTATAGATTTATTATGTTTTTTTTTAATCTAGTTGTTAGATCTTTTGAAAATGGTGTTTTAATTTTAAATCTATAAATTTTTGACATTGAGATTTTGCTGGAAGGGTTTTGGAGCCATAATGGTTGCATCCAAAAGGCCTAAAAACCCTATTTTCATATATTATTTGCCCTATTTTGGTGAAAAATAAATTTGAGGCAATTTTTTTATTTGGGGGTCAAATGGCCCCCCACCCATTTTGTTGTACAGTCTGAATTTTTTTATTATTCTATTTTTTAATAAATAAAAAAATAGTCATTTAATAAAAAAAGTAGTCATTTTTTTATTATTCTATTTTTAATAAAAAAATAGTTATTTAATAAAAAGCAGTCATTTTTTATTATTCTATTTACAAAAAAAAAACAATCATTTAATAAAAAAACAATCATTTATTATTCTGTTTTTAATAAAAAAACAGTCATTTATTTTATTTTAAGACCTAATAGTCATTTTTTTTGCATAAATTGAAATGCATTTTTTTATTATTGTATAATGCAACTAGAATCCTTTTATGCAAATTTTAGCAAATTTTTAGTCAAATTGTCAAATTATTTAGACCTTTTAGTTATTTTCTCACATTAACAATGGTTGTTTGTGAGTTTGCTTGCTTTGCAAGGTTATCCAAGTATGTTTTGGAGTATACAAGGCAATTTTGGATAAACTATTTCACTCTCTTTCCCTTATTTTTATTAATTTCTTATAATCTCTCTCTAGCATTTTCTTGAAGCAGAATGTAAATAAATGTAACTTGTATCTCCCATAATGAAAGTAAAAGAGAATGAAAGTGAGAGAGAGAAAGAGAGAGAGTGTGTGTGTATTTGTGTTTTGTCTATTTTGCATCTTAACTAATCTAACTACTAACTTACTAACTTGTTACTAAACAATATACTAACCAACTAACTTGCAATTTACTAATTTTGATATTAATCAAGAAGTTTAAAAATGAATCAACTTACTAACCACAACTTTAGTACTTGATTAAAATTTACTTAATCTTGCAACACAGTTTATATTTGCTAAACACCTATTGAATCCAAAAGAATCCGCTCTATCGGTAGCAAGTCCTTTTCGGGTCCTCGTACCTGTACCATTTTGGGTAGCTTGGTTGACCTTGGGTGAGATGAATTGGCAATTCATTAGGCTATAGAAAAACCTTAAAATGAACACTAACTTACTAACTTATTGACTATCTAACATTTAACAAATATTTTATGGTTCAATTCAAGTTAGTTTATTTTGTTGCAAGATGATTGTTATGGTTAGTTACCTTTTTATTACAAGTTAATCTATTTCAAGTTGATCTTGGTTTATTTCCTTTATTCAATTGCAATATGGTTATATTTGTAGATGGTTATAGTAGTTCATGATGATGTTGATTATCTTTCATGATGAGTATTTTTGATGATTGAAAATTAGATTACTTGAAAGTTATATTTTTTTTATTTGCAAGTATTACTTTATTATTGCATCATTTATTTCCTTTGTCAATTCATCTTATGTTTTGATTATGTTCACTTTCTAGAATGGCTAATCATGTAATCTCCTTCACACCTAAGTACATTCTTGATGGATCAAATTTTGGAATATGGGAACCAAGGATGAGGGCTGAATTTCAAGCAAGAAAGTTATGGCCCATTATGAATGGATATGAAGCAATCCCAACCCAGGCAAGGGCACTTGAGACATATAACAACAAGAGTCACCTTGCACTTTACATGATTATCAATAGTGTGAGTGATGAGATATTGATCACTATAAGCCATTGTGAGCATGCCAAAGATGCATGGGATTTGCTAAAACAAGTCCATCTATGGTCAAACACATCAAGGAAATTCACTTTATTGTCCAAAATTCTTAGCACTACGTAAGGTAAAGAAGAAAGTGCCTTGATATTCCTATCAAAGATGAAAGACATGAGAACTCAACTATTGGATTGTAAATGTGATTGGATAAGTGAGAATCTCTTAAGCTTTATCATCTTGAGGAACTTGTCAAGCAAGTTCAAGATTTTTGTCACCATTATTTAGACTAGGCTAGAGAAAAAAGAGGATGGCATTCATCTCAACACTCTTTCACAATTATTGATTCAACATGAAGAGTCTCTTAGTAGAGACAAAGTGAATGGTCAAGTTGTTAAGGAGAAGAATGTTGCCTTGAGTGCCACTAAGGTTTCCTTAAAGAAGAAATAAAAGGGAAGGAAAATTCAAAATTTCCAACCCAACAAGCCTAGAGTTGATTTCACTTGCAACTTTTGTGGTAAGAAAGGCCACAAGGAACAAAATTGTTTCAATAAGAAAAAGATTGCAAAAAAGGAAGAGCAAGAAAAGGCTAAGGGACAAGGACCTAAGAAATGGTTTGGAAAGGAAAAGAAAAAGAACAATAATGTAAAGCAAAATTATAATAAAAATACCTTTGTTTGTGCCCTCTACTCCATTGACTCATATACTTATATTGAATGGGTGTTAGATTATAGATGTACTAACCATATGTTTTTTGAAAAGGATAAGTTTGTGGACTTTCATAAGCACTCTTCAGATTCGGTTGTCATTGGTGATAATACTAGACTTCAAGTAGAAGGTGTTGGCAATGTTGTAATTGAAGGGAAATTACTTGATAATGTCCTATATGTGCCTAACCTTAGGAGAAATTTAATTTTAGTTTTACAAGTTTCTATAAGTGGTCACACTATTGAGTTCAATGCAACTTCATGGAGCATTAGAAAAGGCATGCTACCAATCATTACAGGTTATGTGAAGAATAATATTTGTGTTAGGTGATGCTCCTCCTAAAGTATGTTTAGAAACTAATGTTTCTCCTAGTAGCAAGCTTTTGCACTTAATGTTAGGCCATACAAACTATCAAAATATTAAAATAATGAAGTCCAAAAATTTGGTTGAAGGCTTGCCTAACATTTCACCTATTCATGGTTTGTGTGAAACATGCATCTTAGGCAAGATGAGCAAACAAAAGTTTGCAAAGGACAAGTCAAAAAAGTCCAAAAAATTCTTCAATGCATTCATATGGATATTATGGGTCCATTACATGTTAGATCACTTGGTGGTGCATCCTATATTCTCACCTTTATAGATTATTATTCAAGAATGATCTTTGGGTATCTACTTAAGAATAAATAATATTGTTTTGAGACATTCAAGGAGTTCAAATATTTGGTAGAAAATCAAAAGGGAGCAAAGATCAAAATAATTAGAAGTGACAATGGAGGGTAGTACAATAGCAATGATTTCAATGAGTTTTGTTCTTCTCATGGGATCAAAAGGCAGTTTACTTTTCCATACACTCCTCAACAAAATGGTGTTGCAGAGAGGAAAAACATGACAATCATGGAGATGGTAAGATGCATGCTTGGTGACCACTTACCTCAATTTCTTTGGGGTGAAGCAACCAATACAACAATGTATATTCTTAATAGGTGTCCTTCAAAATCAGTTGAGGGGAAGACTCCTTATGAGGTTTGGAATGGTAAGAAGCCAAATTTGTCGCACTTAAGAGTGTTTGGATGTGATGCATTTTTATATATTCCTTCAAAAAAGAGGAAGAAATTGGATAAAAAGTCTTAAAAATGCATATTTGTTGGCTATGATGCAGAACATAGGGGCTACAAGTTATACTCACCTTCTTCATGCATTGTATTTGTTTCAAGAGATGTCAAATTCAATGAAGACCTTATTGAGTTAGAAAAGGGTGGGACTTGTGTCAAAAGTACCAAGTGGTTGGATCATTCTAGGGGTCCTAAAGAGCATAATTCAGTTAGCCAAAGGATAACTAGAAGTATGACCCTTAACATGTCTTTTCTAGCTAAGATAGAGAATGATCATGAGTCTACTTCTTACCAAGAAGCTTCACAACACTCTTTTTGGGTTGATGTCATGAAGGTTGAAATGGATTCTCTTCTAAAGGATAAAACTTGGTATCTAGTACCTTATCCTAATAAGAGAAATGTTATTGAGAACAAGTGGGTCTATAGAATCAAGTACAATTCGAATGGAGAGATAGAAAAGTATAAGGCTAGATTGGTTTCTAAGGGTTATGCTCAAAAACATGGCATTGACTATGATGAAACCTTTTCATTAGTTTCCAAAATGCCCACCATTCGGTTTCTCATTGCTATTGCTATTGCTCAAGGTTGGAAGATTTTTTAGCTTGATGGGAAAAGTGCCTTTCTAAATGGTGATTTGGATGTGGATATCTACATGAGTCAACCACAATGATTTGTTGTACAAGGTAAGGAAACACTTGTGTGTAACTAAAGAAAACCTTGTACGGTCTGAAGCAAGCACCTAGAGCATGGTACATGAATATTTTAGGTTACTTCTTATCTTTTTGTTTTGATAAATGCTATTCAAATACATATATCTGTGTGCTTAGGAAGGATAACTTGGAAATTTAAATTGCTCTATTTGTTTATGACCTTGTTATGACTAGAAATAAGAATGAGGTCATTTTTTATTTCATCTCCAAATTAATGTCAGAGTATGAAATGACTGACCTTAGTCTTCTACACTGCTATCGTGGCATGCAAGTTTATTAGCATGACGATTGTACCTTTTTGAGTCAATCCAAGTATATTTAAGATCTTCTTAAGAGGTTTGATTTGGAGGATGGTAATACTACTTCCATTCCTATTTCTACAGGGGTTAAGTTGGAAGTAAGTATAGAATCTCATTTGGTTGATGCTACATTGTATAGGCAACTCATTGGTAGTCTTCTTTATGTTACCATCACAAGGCCAAATATTGCTTTTGTAGTTGGTATGATGGCTAGGTTCATGCAGAAACCTTATATTGAGCACTTAAAAGCTACCAATAAGATTATGAAGTACCTTTTAGGTACTAGAGATTTGGCACTCAAGTATTCTAGGCTTCCTTCCTTTGCTCTTTTTGAATATGCTAATTCTGATTTTAGAGTGGATAGAATAGACAATAAGTCTACCACAACATATGTTTTTAGTATTGGGTTTGTAGCTATCTCTTGGTCTTCCAAGAAGCAATATACAATTGCTCTTTCAACAACGAAAGCAGAGTATAAGGCTATGACAACAACTGCACAGGAAGTGGTTTGGCTTCATACCCTCATGAAGGAAATTAGCTTTGAGCAATTTGGTCCTTCACGTTTGCTCTCTGATAATCAATAAGATATTTCCTTGGCTAAAAATATTGTCATGCATCAAAGGACAAAGCATGTTGAAATTCAATCTCACTTTATCAAAGAGAAGGTATTGGATGGGACTATTTAGTTGGAGTATTGCCCATCATCTTCTAATTCTGCTAATTTTTTCACCAAACCTCTTCTCAAGGAGCAGTTTTGTAAGTTGAGGGTCTCACTTAGTTTGGTGAAGTTTTCCTCAAGGGGGAATGTAGTGTAGTTACACTTGTGTGATGAAAAATTCATCCTTATGAGGTGTTTTGTTCTATATATATGAGTTGATATCTCGTGGTATAATTGCTTTTTGCATCTCTTTTGAACATAGTACTTTCTTGTTTACCTTGTGCAACTTTTGTACATGTTACTTTGTATATGCCATTGTGCAATTATGGTATATGATGCAATTGCTTTATGCAACTCTTTTACATGGTACTTTCTTGTTGCCTTGTGCAACTTTGTACATGTTTTTATGAAGTTGGAATTATGCAATTGGTTTATCATGGTACTTTATTGTTAACATTTATGCTACTTTTGTACATGATATTTTATGGTTGGATTTATGCAACTGGTGTGCACACTTTATTATTTTCATATACCTTATGCAAATCTTGTACATGGTAATTTTTTGTTAGCCTTGTGCTACTTTTGTACATGGTACGTTAGAGTTTGCATTATCATGGTACTCCTTATTTTCTTTATGCAACTTTGTACATGATATTTTTTGATCAACTAAATAGCACGTGACTATAAGTATGGCTTAACATCTTTTTGTAATGAATTATAGTTTACTATTTGTTAGATCAATTTTGTTATCATATTTGGATATTCATATATGTTGTGGTGAATATATTTATGATGATGTATCTAACTGATCTTATGTTGAGTTGCTTGTGTCTTGCAGGTACTTTCGTTTGGGATTTTTTAGGCTTACTGAAGACACCCTTGTGATGTTTTATTCTTGTCATTTACAACCACTTGTGGTTTATAGATGGCTTTGTAAGTTGCTTGTATCTGAAGCTACTCTGTTGGGGGCTTGTAGTCTCATTTTAGCCCATTTTGTATTGGTGCCTTATTGTAGACCATTCTTGGTCATATAAGCTCATTGTAACTATATTAATCATTTGATTCTCATCCCCGTTTGTATCTTTAGGGGGAGAATGTTTCTTTGTTTCAAAATTATTTTCCCCAATATTGCATTAAGGGGGAGTTTTGGAATATGTAATGCAACATTATGTAAATTATTCTTAGACTAAAATATAATGTCTAAAGAATAATATTTGAATTAGAAAATAATTCTATTTTATGTAAAAATATTCCCACCTAATTAATAAATAAAATAAGGGTGCTAGGAATATTTAATTTGTGGGAAAATTTTATTTCTCCTTTTCTAGAAAATATTAAAATGTAAGCAGTCACTTTTTAATATTTGATAAATGCCACTTGTCACACATCTCAAGATAATATTGTGATAAGATTTGTCACACATATCAAGATAATATTGTGATAAGATTTGTCACACATCTCAAGATAAAATTGTGATAAGCTTAGGGCAATTTTAGAGTTGTAGTAGAAAAGCTTCTCTTTAAATAGGGGTGTTTTCTACTACATCTTGTCATATCATGTTGATGCATGTTGTTGCATAACATTGAAACATTATTGTACTATTGAATCATTGAGTAATATAGTGAGCTTCATAGTGGTTGTTTCCATTCTTCATTTGAAGTAGTATTTTACCACTTAATATTGGTGTTGTGGGTTTTCCTCTTTTGTGTGTGATTGATCTTGTGGAACATTCTTCGATCTTGGGAAGACTTTGCTTGTCTCACAAATATTATATAAATAAATTATATATATAATACATAATAGATTTAAACTAAAATCCATCCAATAAAAATCATAATAATATATTTAAAAATAAATCAATTATATATTATAATTTATTACTAATATTTTTATATTTATAAGATATTGTTATATAGTATATAATAAACTAACTTATATAATGCATGATATTTTATAAATATAAATGAATTTTAATGGAAATAAATATTTTTTTCTTCTTTCATTTTTATAACTATTACTAATATAATCATTATTTTAAAAATGTTATTTTAAAACTTTTTTTCTTTCAATATTCCTATGTTGGAATTTCATTCCACTTTAATACCTCTTTAGTCATATTACAACAAAACTTAGATATTATCCATAAATCACTTGGAAATATTCAAACCTTGCTCTCCTCTTTAAACATTGAGAAATCTAACCGGTTGAGCTAATGTCACTTCATCATTTTAAAACTCTTAAAAAATATTAAGTTAATTTTTTTTTTAAGATCGTTCCTTAAAAAAATAAAACAACATTAGGAAAATTATTGAGGTGGCAGATTTGATTATTGATTACCTTATAATTAGGAAAATCTCAAGAAAAAATAGTAGGATATTTCAAGTTTAATGCTATTTGGTTAGAAGATGAATAACTTATAAATTTAATACAATATGAGTGGAGACATATTGACCCAACAATAGAAGATACAACTATGTTTTAGTTTTCTAAAAATATGAAGAGAATACAATTTGCTATAATTGCATGGGCTAAAGATAAATATTGGGAAGTAGAAGCAAATATAAATGACACAAAATCTAAATTAAGTCAATTGTATAGTCATAATGACAATGCGATTTTTTAAACAAGGAGTAGTTATAGATCAAGGAGTTGAAAAAGAAGAAGAGGGAATTTTTAGAATGGGAAGATACAGAGTGGAGGATGAAAACTAGAGAACTTTGAATGGAGCGGGGAGATGGTAATATGAAAATTCTTTCAAAAGTATGCAAAACAAAGAAAGACGATAAATAACATCTAGAAAAATAAAATGGAAAGATGGAAGAAACATGAGAAGGTTTCAAGAAATAAGTGAATTAGGGGTATCCTACTTTAAAAATGTATCAAGAACCCAAAAAAATGAATATAGAAGAAACCATTAAGATAGCACATTATCTATGTAAGATGGTTAGTGATGAAGTCAAAGAGGCTTCAATGACAAAATTCACTAAGGAGGAGTTGTAAACAATTTTTAAATTCTTTTAGAAAGGGAAGAGTCTAGGACAAAATGGTTGATCTATTGAACTTTATGTTGGTTTTTATGAGTTATTAGAAGAATATTTGTTAAAGGTAGTTGAGGTATCAAGGAATTTTTAAGCAGGTACTTGGGATTATCAATACAATTTTCTTGCCATTGATTCCAAATAAGGATAACTCAAAATCCTTTGAGGAGTATAGCCTATATCCTTGTATAATACTCTCTAAAAAATCATCTCTAATATTATTGCTAGGATATTAAAATATGTTTTTTTATACAACATATCAAAAGAATAGTTTGGATTCTTGAGTAAATATAAATCCATGGAGCTACTGGTGTTACTCAGGAAGCACTTCATTCAATGAAATCATAGAAGCAACAAACAATGATAATCAAGTTATAGGGTAAGCTAGTTGTACATTAGAATCATATTACAAATTGGTTAATGGGATGTATTAATTTTGCTTCCTTTGTTATTTTAATTAATGGATAAGCTTCTTGCTTCTTCAATCCCTCTAGAAGGATGAGACAAGTATACCATATATAATCTATTTTATTCTTGCTTATGACTAAAGGATTGATAAAATTGATTAAGGAATAGAAAATACTTGCATGATCAAAGGCATTAAAATGGGAAACTCTATATTTGAGATTCACTTACTATTTTTAGATGACATACTCCTATTTAGAAATGGCACCTTAAGAGAAGTACTAAAATAAAAAGATTTTGTTCAATCTATATTATGTTGATATACGAATGGAAATAAATCTCCAGAAGTTATATATAGCTTTTAATAAACTATAACTAGGACACAAAAAAGTAGTGGTAAGGATTTTTAGCTTCAATCTAATTGAGTTTGACAACGGTTTCAAATATTAGAGGTTTAGGTAGAAGCCCAATAATTATGGATACCATGATTAAAATTTGTTATACAATAGAGTGGAAAAAAGGGTAACTCTATGGTTTAATAGATGGTTATTATTAGGAGGTCATTTAACATTAAAAAAATCAATTTTGGAGGTCATTCTAGTATATTTGCACTCCATGGCTTATATTCCATTTAAAATAGTATAAAAATTAAGGAAGAAATATTTTTATTTCCTTTGGACAAGAAGAAGGAAGAATGATGATATGGATTTGGATAAATGAAACAAGATTGCCAAACCTAAATTAGCAATCGGTTGGGGACTTAAGAAATATACATAAATTTGGAAAAGCACTAGCTACCATGAACCTTTGGAGGTTATTATCTAGTAAATAATTATAGCACAAGGTTATCCAAGAGAAATATTTGGGTTCCATGTCATTTGAATAGTGGACTAGACTTCCTAACAAGTTAGTAACCGATATTTCTATCATATGAAGAGCTTTAGTGAAGGTTTTCCATTATGAGGTACTTTTTTGGTTTAGAAAATAGGAAATGGGAATAAAGTAAGGCTATAAAAAGACCCCTAGCTAAAAAGTGGAGAATATTACAAACTACCTCAAAATTTAATTAAAAGCCTTAATAGACAAGGGTTCAAAATATTGGTATATTTAGACTCTATGGACAAAACCAATTTGTGGAATAAGGGGAATATTTTCATAAAATAATTACTTTTGGAAGGAAATGTAGCTGAGCAATGAAGTATCTCTACAAGAGGTGTAACAAGGGAAGACTGGGATAATAAGAAGACCATTTAGTATAGTTATAGAGTCTAACTAATGAATAGTTTACAACTAAGAAAGAATACAAGGAAATATTTAAATATAATAATGAATAATTCCTTGTGGTGGTGGAGCAATATTTGGAAGGTGAAAGTGCCCTTGAAAACCATTTTATTCTTGGTTAGCATTGGCTAATAAAGAATTGGCATAGAATATTCTACAAAAGAGATCTTGGTAGAGTATAAGTCAATGCAAGTTGTACAAAAATGAAGAAGAAACAACGGATCATCTACTAGTTCATTATTTCTTTAGATAAGTGTGGAGGTCTATTCTACCCATGACTAAGGGTAAGGGACAACATAAAGCAAGGAATTTTTTGGAGAATATACAACAACAATTCAAAGACAAAGGACATTAATAGTGGCATGGAGTATATGGTTGCAAAGAAATTCTATGTTGTTTGAGAGCAAGGAGATTATACTTATACAAGTTCAAGCTCAAATCAAATTAATTTATTAATCCATAGAACAAGATCTAAAATTAAAGACTATAAGGTGAGTTTATAGTTTGACAATTTATAGTATGAAGTCGTGGGCTATTTTTGATGGAGCTTGTCAAGGAATTATAGGTAGATATGGGGTAGGGCGAGTCTTATATTAGAATGAAAATCATAAGTACACTTACAAAGTTGATCTTCGTGAATGCACAAATAATATGGCAGAATGGAAGGCTTTGATATTTTTACCAAGAATGATAGTGGAACATGGAATAACAAAAGTCCAAGTTTATGGTGACTCAAAATTGGTGAAGGAATAGTCTCCAAGATTAGTGGAGATGCAAAATTTGATATTGAGGACTTATTATGAGAAGGTGAAATTTCTAAAAGCATCATTTGCAAAGATCTCTTCTAATAATATTTATAGAGAATTAAACGAGGAAGCAGATGGCATATCAAATTTTGCCTTGGATATTCTATTTCGTACTTGGTTAAAAGTAGTAGTGCATGGGAATGTGATTCCACCATAATTTGTCCCTATTTTATACTTGTTTCTATTTGATAGAAGATGTGGTTCAAGACACTTTGTGTGTTATTTTTATACTTGTTTCTATTTGATATATGTAAGATGATATATGGCCGTAGACTGAAGTATCAAAATGATATTTTTGTAATACGTGGGTATAAAATACCCATCTCATTTTAATCCAAACTCTAAATTGAAAATTAGTAGTTATTTTCAAGGAAAAAATATTAAACTTACTTTTTATGTTAAAAGTAATTCTAATCATTACATTTGTTATCTTCAATCTGTTTTAAAATTATTCAACTTTCCTAAAAAATATATTTAAACATGTTTATATATAATTTTCTTTAATATATATATATATATATATATATATATTGGTAAATAAAAGTCTTCATTAATTATCGGGTTTTGCAGGTTAACCCAAAACCTATTACAATATCCAGACTTCTACTGATATTGTAGATCCTAGTCATCCTTAAAACTTTCTTACCAGAAATTGTGTTGAATCCCCTACAACACCTTACTAACAAAGCACACCCATACCTAAATATAATCGTAAACATTACTTACATTGACAGGAATTGAAGTTTGGAACATTGCACTTGTGAAACCTGTTGCTTGCCCATTTCCTATTCTCTATCAAAATATTCCAAGGCTTACACCCTGTTACCTTCATTTCCAATTTGGTATGATTTAGAGGGAAACCCCATAGTTATTACTAGCTCCATGGGAAAAGAACACCCATTCATATTTCTCCTTAATGGGTAGGTTTCTTTTCATGACTAATAATGTTTTCCACTTCACGTGGCACACCTTGTGTCCATGTCACCAAACTACCAACATCAACACCTATGTTGGCTAATTTGTCATCTGACCTGTTGGCCTCACGGTACATGTGATGAGCCCTCCTATTTTACCTTGTCGCAAAAAGGATCCTCACTTCATGGATGACTCCCTCGATTCTCCATGGAGGTTTTTTGCCATTGGTTAACAGGTTCATGATGTTCATAGAATCACCTTCAATCATCAAGTTACCTTGAGTTGCTTGGGCTACTTACAACCCTCTCCAAAGGGCTCTATCTTCTACTTCGTTATTAGTTCTGATTCCCAATGGTTTAATGAAGGCCTTGACTAGATTTCCTTGACGATCCCTGATTATTCTTCCAGCTCCAGCTCTTCCCGGGATCTCCTTGGCTGCACCATCAAAATTTATTTTAAACCAACCCTTAGGGGGTGGCTCCCAAGAAATCCCATTTCTAGGATTGGGCAAATGAATGGAAGGTTTGTCCTCAATACCTAAGGCCCGAGCTAATTATTTTTCTTGGGGAAGAATTGAGTGGTTCTCATCCACTAAGGTGCTAAAGTTTTCTTTCGCAAAGACAATAATCCTGTTGAGGATGGTTTTTGGGTTGTGAATGGTATTCTTAAAGGCTCTATGGTTCCTTTCTAGCCAAATATGCCAGAGAAAATGATGCCAACAGATTTTCCATAGGTACTTAAGTTTTAGGCTAACAAAGGTTTGATGCCATTGATGGAATACTTCAGATATAAGAGCAGGCTTAACCCACGAGATCCTAAAGGCTTGGAAAAGTTCATCTAGGATGGACTCCTCTATCGGACACTCCATAAACAAGTGTTGGATTTTCTCCCATCCTACCCTACACATGTAGCAACGATTAGCAATAACCATACCTTTGGATAACATATTTTCCATAGTGAGGATTTTTACTTGAATCACCAGCCATGAAAAAATGAATATTTTAGGAATTAAGCCTTTGATCCAAACCAAAATCAGTTGAAATTGTTGACCTTCCATATTGAGAAGCAAATTATAGGAAGAATTAACTTTGAAGTCACCACTTTCAGTCTCAGCCCAAACAATGTGATCTTCACCCTCTCTAGAGAGAATAATTTGCTGAGTTAAAATGTTATAAATATCTTTAGATTCTGCTTCAAAACCCTGTACTCTGATGTGTTTCCACCTATTGATATTTATATCCTGCCACATAAAATTTGCAACCTTCTTCCCAATATGCTACTCCATATGCTCTTGAATCCTAGCCAAATGAGGAATTTGGGATAACTCCTCAGCTCTCACCCACCGATCCTTCCAAATTTCTATTTTTTTCCCATTTCCTAGAATACATCTAAGACCTTTCTTGACAAGATCCCTTCTCGTGAGGATTACCTTACAAAAAGCAGATCCCCTGCTTGCTAAGTTGTCATTAAGGAATTTCATACCTTGGAGGTATTTCCTCCTAACTATGGTAGTCCATTAATTATTGACCTAAGTCAAATATCGCCATGCTTGTTTGGCTAACAAAGTTGTATTGAGATGAGAAGATTTCCTCAATTCTAACCCCCCATCAGCTTTAGGTTTGCAAACCTTGTTCCAACCTAATAAATGGATCCTTTTCTTATCCTCAGTCCCTGACTAGAGAAATATTTTTTGAAGCTGCTCAATTTTGTGATACACCTTGTTGGGAGCTCTGAAGACTGATAGGAAGTAAATGGGTATACTTTGAAGTGAAGCCATAGTTAAAACTGCTTTGCCTTCTTGAGATAACATATGTCCTTTCCAACCTGCTAGATTTTTTTGGATCCTCTCCAGAACTATGTTCCACATTGATCCTTTAGGTTTCCCCATAAATAGGGGAAGACCTAAATAGGAGGTGGGAAGGGATGCAATCTGACATTCCATGATCCTTGCTATTCTATTTTGCCTAGGAATGGGGGTATTGATGAAATAACATTTGCTCTTATCAAAATTCTCTTTCTGTCTAGTCGCTTCTTCATACATTATGAGAATATTTTTAATCCTTATTGCCTCAACCACAGAATCCAAAGTCAGTAGCAATGTATCATCAACAAATTGTTGATGTGTCACTAGGGTAGTTAGCGACGTGGCCTTGATACCTGATATGAGTCTAGCTACCACTGTTGCCTTAATGGTTCTTCCCAAGGCCTCAGCTACAATGACAAACAACATAGGACTTATGGGATATCCTTGTCTTACACCACATTTGCTTTGAAAAAAACTTGTAGTAGACCCATTAACCAAAACTAAAAAACAAGGCTTAGAAATACACTTATTAACTTGACCCATTTCATGTTGAAGCCAAATTTTAATAAAATTGCCTCTAGGAATTCCCAATTTATCCTATCATAAGCTTTTTTCATGTCTAACTTTAAAGCCATGACTACTTTTTTGGTCTGAGCGATTGTATGAAGAGCCTCATGAACAATAATAACTCCATCTAAGATTGATATTCCTTGTACAGAACTTCCTTGAATTGGATCAATGATAACTGGTAGAACTTTCTTCAAACGGTTGGCTAAAACTTTGGACAAAATTTTATAGGATATATTACACAGGCTAACCGGCCTAAAGTCAGCCATAGTCTTGGGGTTGGGGCCTTTAGGGATCAAAGCAATTAAAGTTGAATTGAAACCCCTTGGAATATGATTTGAACTTTGGAACTCCTTGATTGCAGAAATAACTTCTGCTCCAATAATATCGCAACAAACATGGAAAAACCACGATGAAAACCCATCCGGCCCAAGAGCTTTGTCAGGATCCATGTTAAACAAAGCCTCCTTGATCTCTTCGTCTAAAAAAACTGTTGTAAGAGACTTGTTAATCGTTTCATAAATGAGTTATGGAATTAATTGAAGGAGAGAGTCATTTGCTTGGGCATTACAGGCCCGTTCTTCACCCAATAATGAACTCTAAAAATTAATAGCCTCATACTTGATCTCTTAAATGTTTTGAGTTGAGGATCCATCCACCTTAGTTAAATTTATAATATTATTGTTGCTTCTATTGCTCAATGTGTGGAAAATTTTTGAATTAGATTCCCCTTCCTTTAGCCATAATGCCCTTGATTTTTGCCTCCAATACATCTCTTCACAAGCTAAAATATTATAAAACTCACAAAGGGTTTCCTTCTCTTCAGTCCTTGTCGCCTCATCATAGGTTCCATTTTGGATTTTGATTTCTATTATTCTTAGTTTTTCCCCCACTGCTCTCTTATTCTCAAAAATATTTCCAAAGACTTCTTTATTCCATATTCTAAGGTTTTTTTTCACCATATTAAGTTTTTGAGACAGTTTTAAGGAAGCACTTCCATGGATAGGCTGTTGCCACCATTCCTCTATTTGTTTCTTAAAGTCTGGATGTTTAACCCACATTGATAGAAATCTAAATGGATTTTTAAAGGAGTTAGCCTGAAATGCCTCCTATAGAATAAGATGATGGTCTAAAGTGCATTTAGGAAGGGCTTGTAACACTGAATCACCAAACATTGTTGTAGCTTCCTTAGATAAAAAAAATTTGTCCAACCTTTCTTGAATCAGATGACTTCCTATCCTCTTTTTTTTTTTTGATTGGTTGAAAGGGTGTTGAAAGGTCCCTGAACCTTGTACAAGAGTTTTACATGATTTCCAGATCGACCGAGGTGGTCCAAGAACTAAAGATCAAAGAACGAGCAAAACGCCACACGAGGAAAGGTGTCACGAAATCATGACCAGTTTGGAAATGATGTCGCGAAATCGTGACATGTTGCACCGTTGCATCCAAGAGAGGAAGAGAAGTCACGAAATCATGACAAGAAGCGGCATCGGAGCCGAAGGAGAGAAAGTGTCGCGAAATCGTGACATGTTGCAAGGTTGCTGCCAGAAGAAAAGAAGTGTCGCGATATCGCGACATGTTGCAAGGTTGGTGCCAGAAGAGAAGAAGAGTCGCGAAATCGCGACAAGCAGCGTTATCGTGACCAAAGAAGAAAAAGTGTCACGAAATCGTGACAGATTGCAAAAACGCGGCCGAAGAAAAGTGTAAGACAGTAAAAAAAAGAAAAAAAGGGAACGGACATGCAAAACATCAAACCAAGAGAAAAAGTGTCACGAAATCGTGACATGTTGCAAAATCACGGCCGAAGAGAAAAAGTGTCACGATATCGCGACAAGCTGCAACATCGAGGCCGAAGAGAAAAAGTGTCACGAAATCGCGACATGTTGCAAAATCACGACCGAAGAGAAAAAGTGTCGCGATATCGCGACATGATGCAAAACCGCGACCGAAGAGAAAAGGTGTCACGATATCGCGACAAGAAGAGACATCGCGGCCGAAGAGAAAAGGTGTCACGAAATCGCGACATTCACCACCGAAGAGAAAAGGTGTCACAATATCACGACATGATGGAAGACCACAGCCAAAGAGAAAAAGTGTCACGATATCGCGACAAGATGGAAGACCACAGCCGAAGAGAAAAAGTGTCACAACACAGAGAAAGAGAAAAGGTGTCACGATATCGCGACAAGATGGAAGACCGCAGCCGAAGAGAAAAAGTGTCACGATATCACGACAAGATGGAAGACCGCAATCGAAGAGAAAAAGTGTCGCGATATCGCGACATGATGGAAGACCGTAGCCGAAGAGAAAAAGTGTCACGATATCGCGACATGATGGAAGACCGCTCGAAGAGAAAAAGTGTCGCGATATCGCGACATGTTGCAAGACCGCGCCGAAGAGAAAAAGTGTCGCGATATCACGACATGTTGCAAGAACAGCCGAAGAGAAAAAGTGTCGCGATATCGCGACATGTTGCAAAAACATGGCCAAAGAGAAAAAGTGTCGCGATATCGCGACATGTTGCAAAATCGCGGCCGAAGAGAAAAAGTGTCGCGATATCGCGACATGTTGCAAAAACGCGGCCGAAGAGAAAAAGTGTCGCGATATCGCGACATGTTGCAAGACCGCGTCCGAAGGAGAAAGAAGTGTCGCGATATCACGACAAGTTGCAACCTGAGAGGGAAAGGTGTCGCGATATCGGACATGTGCGATATCGCGACATGTTGCCAAAACGCGGCCGAAGGAGGAGAAGAAGGAAGAAAGGACGCGAAAACTCGACCAGTTCCATGAGCAAACTAAACCGGTCCCCTGCCAACCACTCACATTGTGCAAACATTGACACTTATAGAATCGTTCCTTAGGCCAATGGGGAAGGAGTCTCTCCAAACATGAATGTCAGGTTCGCCTACACCCTTGTTAGCAAGCCAGTCCGTAGCTTTGTTTCCTTCTCGATACTGATGCTTAATGACTAATTCTGGGTACTTGCCAATTAGAGCCTTGCAGTCTTGGAAAATCGAAACAAGGGCCCAGGGAGGCACAGAAGTCCCATTGAGCCAGTTGATACAGTGCAGCGAGTCTCCTTCTATGATAAGTTTATTGATGGTCAAACCTTCCAAGAGGATCAAGCTTTGGAGCAGAGCCCGAGCCTCTGCCATATTGTTAGATTGAATTCCCAGGTTCTGGGCAAAGGCCAAAATTATTTCTCCTCTGTGATTTTTGAGAATTCCTCCTCTGCCAGCCGCTCCTGGGTTGCCTTTGGCCGCACCATCGAAATTGAGCTTGTGCCACCCAGTAGGTGGTAAGACCCACTTGATGACAGACCTATCAACAGAAGTACGGGGCATGGCAGAGAAATTAGAAAGATTGAAAAGTTTTGTTAGGTCCGATTCAAGGCCAGGAGGGGGGGTTTGGAAGACGAAACAAGAGAGGCATTCTCCGCAGCAAGGGCCAAGATTTTGGCAACAATAATCTTCTTATCAGTGGCTTGGTTTTTGAAAATTTTGGCATTTCTCTCGAGCCATATCTGCCACAGGAAAAGGTGGAGGCAAGCTTGCCACATGAATTTAAGTTGATTGCTCTTGAAAGGCCGGGGCCATTGTTGAAAAAGGAGGGGAATGGAATGAGGGAGGGCTGCGGAGATGTCGAAGGTGTTAAGAACCTGGTTGAGAACTGCTAGAGAGAAGGGACATTCCAAAAAAACATGCGAAGTTGACTCACAGGCATTTTTGCACAGGATGCACCAATTGGGAATGAGTAACCCTCTGATTATCAAGTTGTCAGTGGTGAGGATTCTATTTTGGATGGCCAACCAACAAAAGAATTTGACCTTGGGAATGATCTTGGGAACCCAGACCTGATTAGATAAGTCCCGACCATCATTGGGAGTTTCTTGACTGTAGTAAGCTGATTTAACAGTGAAATTCCCTGAATCTTCAAGGTTCCAGACCATGGAATCATCTTTGTGTGAGCTGGGGATGATGCAAGTCCTCAGCAAGTTTTGTAACCACCTGAGCGCCTCGGTGATATGCCTAGGCCCGTTGAGATCCAGGTGTTTCCATTCAGGTCTTGTGATACCTGGGTTAATGAAATGGCACACCTTATCTCCAAAGGTGGCTTCGGTAACCGTCTTGAGCACTGCAAGATGCGGATCTTGGCTGAGAGGTTTATCACGGATCCACGGGTCATCCCAGAAATGAATGTTCATTCCAGTTCCAAGACACCACCTTAAGCCTTCCATGATGATCTTCCTTGTTTTGGTGACGCCATTCCAGAAATGGGATCCGCTAGGAAGGTTGTGCTCTCCAAGAAAGGAAACCTGATGGAGGTACTTAGCTTTGATGATGTCAATCCAAGTGACTTTTTCATTGATGGTAAGTCTCCAGGACTGCTTGGCAATGAGGGCCATGTTCATCCGCTTGATGTCTCTGAATCCGAGTCCTCCATCCTTTTTCTTGGAACAGACCCTATCCCAGGCAACAAGTGAAAATTTATTCTTGTTTTCGTTTCCCGCCCAAAGGAATCTGCGTTGAATTTGCTCAATTCTTTGGCAGATGGAAGCAGGAGCTTTGAAGATGGATAAGAAAAAAATGGGAATACTTTGCAGGCAAGCCTGGACCAGAGTGGCTTTGGCTGCCTGACTGAGCATTGAGCTTTTCCAACCTGCAAGTTTCTTGTTGAGGCGATCTAAAACAGGGTTCCACATAGCCGAGACAGATCTACCGTGGAAAAGCGGTAATCCAAGATAAGTAGTTGGAAGGCTCCCAATGATGCACCCAAGGATCTCAGCAATCCTATTTTTCCTGTGAATGGGAGTATTGAGAAAGTATAGCTTGCTTTTGCGGTAATTGACTTTTTGGCCAGCCGCCTCTTCATAAGAATCAAGAATGTTCTTAATGATTTTTGCTTCGGGAACGGAAGCATGAGAGGATAGAATAGTATCATCCACAAACTATTGGTGGGATATGGCATTGGTTGTTGAGGCTGGTTTGATCCCGGAGACGAGACCACTATTGCAGGCAGCTGTAAGGGTTCTTCCAAGGGTTTCGGCCAAAATGATGAAGAGAAAGGGGGACAGAGGGTCCCCTTGACGGATGCCTTTGAAACTTTGGAAGAAACCTGCGGGTGAACCATTGATAAGAACAGAGAACCATGCAGTCGAGATACATTCATGAACCATCTTGATCCATTCTTTGTGAAACCCAAACTTCTCTAGGACCTCGAATAGGAATTTCCAGGAAACCCGATCAAAAGCCTTGTTCATGTCAAGCTTAAGGAACATGCTGGGTTTTTTATTTTTATATGCCGAGTGGGCCAATTCGTGGACGGTTATCACTCCATCAGCAATGAATCTGCCTTTGACCGAGCTCCCTTGGCACTGGTCGATGATGGAGGGAAGGATGTCTTTCAACCTGTTTGCCATAACTTTGGTGATAAGTTTGTAGATGACACTACAGAGACTAATAGGTCTGAAGTCAGAGAGAGAAGCACGATCATTGGACTTGGGAATTAAAACAATGAAGGTGGAATTGGCCTCTCTCGGCATCTTTTTGGCTCTCTGGAAGAATTTAACCGCAGCAACGACATCTGGGCCCACAATATCCCAAAAGTGTTGAAAAAACTAGGGTGGGAAGCCATCGGGTCCAGGGGCCTTATCAGGTTCCATTGCAAACAGAGCTTCTTTGATCTCCTCTTCAATGAAGCATTGAAGCAATTTCCCATTATCATCGTTAGACACCAACTTTGGGATGTTCTGAAGTAGAGAACTTGCTGTGCAGGGATGGCAGTCAACGCTTGGACCTAAGATTTCCTGGAAGTGGCGCACAACTTCCTGTCTGATAGCTTGGATGTCAGAGACAATGGATCCATCAGCCTTGGTCAACTCAGAGATTTTATTTGAGCCTCTGTGACGCATGGTGGAAGCATGGAAAAACTTCGTGTTGGTGTCTCCTTCTTTGAGCCAGAGGTTTCTGGATTTTTGCCTCCAGTAGGACTCTTCCTTAGCCAAGGCATTGTGAAAGTTTGAAAGGAGGCTTTTTTCTTCCATGAAAGTTTCGACCCTCAGATCTCCTCCCTGAATCAGATTTTCCACCCTTTTCAGCTCATCCATCAGAAGCTTTTTCTCGGTAAAGAGGTTGTCGAAAACCTCCCTATTCCAGCATTTCAGCTTGAGTTTGACCGCTTTGAGTTTGAGGAACAGATTCGTGAGAGGGTTTGGACAAAGGTTTTGCTGCCACCATTGTCGAATACACCGACCTAAATCTGGATGGGTGAGCCACATATTTTCAAACCTGAAAGGGGTTTTGAAGATTTGTTGGGGGCGGGAACAATCCAGAATTAAGGGGTTGTGATCGGAGCCAATTTTTGGGTGGCTATGAAGCCTGGCATCGCCAAAAATAGGAATGAGTTCTTTGGATAAGAGAAATCTGTCAAGCCGGATTTGGATGTGATGGATGCCCGCACGTCTGTTGCTCCATGTGTAGTTGGATCCTTGGAGCGGCATGTCCATTAGCTCGTTGTGGTTGACAAAATCGCTGAAATCTTCTATGCAGCTGCTGGTGATCGGATTGCCTCCTTGCTTGTCAAACAGGTGAAGGGGAGCATTGAAATCGCCATAGAGCATCCATGGAAAGTCAGCAAAGTTGTTGCGCATTGCTGAAATGTTATCCCACAATAGTCTTCTGTTGACAGGACTGTTAGGTCCATAAACATTGGTGGCGATCCATTGGAGGTTAGTGACTTTATTGGTAAACAGAATGTTGATGGTTCTGTCAGAGACTGAAAGAACCCTCCCATCAATGGTTGTCGGATCCCACAAACAAAGGAGACCCCCAGATGCCCCTGAGGAGGGACAAAAGGCAAAATTGTTGTTTTCCCAGATTAGCTTGCAAACTTGAGTGCTGCTATTCTCGTCAAGTTTGGATTCTTGAAGGAACATGATATTTGGTTTTAGGTTTTTTCTTACTGATTTAACAGTCCTCTGTTTAGCAGTTCCATTGAGGCCTCTGACATTCCAGGAGACGAACTTCATCGAGTTGATTTGGGGTTTGCTTTGCGGCCTCTGCCTCTCCCTTGAGACGGAGTAAGTTTGGGTCTAACTTCATCCTCATCTTGGTGGTTGGGGTGTTCGGAAATAGGGCCCAAGGAGGTAGGCACTGAGCCGTCAGCCAATTCGATCTCAGCTGCTTTGGCAAGATTTTTTGCATTTGACGGTCGTCCCCTTCTCTGTTCTTTGTTGACGTCAGCTTTGGGTGCGGGAATGGGAGATTTCAGCGGGCTGGATGTTTGGAGAATATCGGTGGAATCAGTCCCAGGGGTAGGCCGATGGGGGGATGGAGAGCGGGGAGATTGGCACAGGGCAACAGACTCAGGGGAAAGGGAAAGAGGACGGTTCTGAGTCGGGGGAAGGGGTGGGAAGGGAAGAGGAAGGTGAGAGGGACCAGAATCGGTGGGTGAGTTTGGAAAGGTCATTGCAGACTTTCCTTTGGACAAGGGAGACTGAATCAAAGTGGGTGTGGACGAGACGGTTAGATCTATGGGAAGGTCATCGGAGATGTCCTCTCTAGTATGAAGATTGTTTAAGGGAGCAAAATGATTAGAACGAGAAGGCAGAGCACTTACATTGTTGGGTTTGCCATGATTTGAAGCAGAGGTTTTAGGAGGACCTGCAGATCGGCCATGACCCCGGCCAGAAGCCTTTTTTTGGGTGTTCAGGATCTGAGAATCCTTCTTTCGGCCCGAATCGCTGGGGATTTCTTTTTTCTGGGAAGGGCATTGAGAAGCCAGATGGCCCTGAGTATTGCACTCCAAACAAAAAGTGGGCTTGTTCTCATACTCAACTCCTTGACGTCTTCTGTAGCTCCCGTAGTTGATGTCGATGCAGGTAGGCAGAGCCGAATCCAGATTAGCCATGACACAGACACGAGCATAGGTCATTCTGGTTCTGGCTCGGGTAGCAGGGTCAATGGCGACCAAATCTCCAATCGGTTGAGTGATGCCTTTGAGTGCATCATTGTAGAAGAACTATGGGGGAAGCCCATGGAGTTTGATCCAAATCGGAGCGATGTTGATAGACTGAGTCTCAGGGTCAAAGTCTTCCCCCCATCTCCATAGAAACAGGCTACGATGGCCGAAAAACCAAGGTCCTCCAGTAAGAATGCGGTGGGTGTCAAGGGCATTGTTTAGCCTTATCATGAAAAACCCCCTAGGAAAGGCCACTAACTCCAAGCTGCCCGAAAGCCGCCATTTGGAAAGAGCCCACTCGCGGATAGTTTCCATATCAGGTCGGGCACCGACAAATTTCCCAACAAGAGAGAGAGACTCTTGGAAGATTAGTGGCTCCATAACCTCACTCGGGAAAGAGACTTCAGTGCCCGAAATAGAGAAGGGCAAAGGAGTTTGGAAAGAAAATGCTCCTGACGAAGACCTAACTTTGTCCGCAAAGGATAAAGACCAAGGAGGTGCTTTGGAAGGAGAGGAGGGTGAAACCCTAACGTTATCAGACGTCGGTTTCACCACGCCGTTTGGGTCTTCACCGCGAAACTTGCTGAGTGGGCCTGCAGAAGGCCCAACACCACCTGCAGGGCCCGAGGACAAACCTGCCACACCAGCTCCCTCCAACGTCCCTCCAACGTCGCCATCGCCATCGCCATCGTCCACCGTCGCTCCCGCTCCCGTTCCCACCATCATAAATTTCCTTACTTCCTATCCTCTTGTTATTCCATGTAAATTTGGCTCCTTTTAGTCTTACATCCATCAATTAATTTGTGTTAATGAATTCATTGAAGTCCTCCATGCTCCTTGAGGGTAACCCAGATCCTCCCTTCTTATCAGATGGGTAAAGGGGGGTATTGAAATCTCTCCCAATCACCCAAGGAATGTCTTTAAAAGCTTGGCTCAAATGCCCAAAAAACTCCCATAGTTCAGACCGCCCTTGGACAGAGGTGGGGGCATAAACATTTGACATAATCCAATTCTTATTAGTATCAAAATCATGAAATAATACGCTTAAGACTCTTTCATTTTCTTGAATAATACTTCCTTCTATTTTAATAGGATCCCATAAGATCATGAGGCCCCCAGATGCTCCTATCGCCTGTTGAAAGGCCACTTCCCCTTGCTTCCAAATCCTTCTAGCTATAAGTGCTGATTGTGCCGCATCTATTTTGGTTTCTTGAAGAAAAATGATAATAGGATTCCAATCCTTGCTTATAGACTTCACAATCCTTTGTTTTGGTGGGCCATTTAGGCCTCTCACATTCCATGATAGAACCTTCATTTAGAATGTTCGATATTTTTTCCCCACCCCCTTCCCTGATCCAAGGGGGTTTGTCAATTTTGCTATTATCCTGGCAAGGAATAGCTTGTTTGTAATAATTTTCTTTGCTTTTCGTTTGCAATTTTCTTCATTGATTCTCATTCTATAGTGCTCTATTGTAGATATTATCCCTTTCTTTCTTTCACTTCCATAATTTATCGAAAGCTTGGTAGTGCTTCTAGTCTATTTTGGACTGAAATGAGGGTTCATATACTGTGATAGTCTAGGGCTTGAACATTCTTCCTCATTTTCAGGGTTTTCAATTCCCTCTTCATCCTCAGCCTTGTTTGGTTCACCTCTCCTATCTAGTTCCTAAACAGTGGAATTTCCTTTAATGAAAATTTTACCATTGGGCTCATCTGATAAGGGATAATTTGCTCCACTACCGGATTAAGAGCTACATTCCTGGCTCTTGTTTCCACAACTTCGACTCTTGACTCTATTTTTTCCATGTTTAAACTGAAATGACCTGGCAATTTTTCTTCATTTTGAGCATAACTTTTGGGAATTTTTGTCATAGCTATGGATGGTCTCGATTTGGATGGGGAGTCTAGGGTTTCAGGAAACTTGAAACTGATGGTATCATCCTTACTATTTTCTTTTTCAACTTCTATATTTGCTAGGATATCAAACATGTTCAAGCTGGGATCTTTATTACATACCTTATGATTTTTGCCTCCCTCATTATGTTGCTTTCCTTTCTCTTGGATTTTTGCCAGTTCTGTGTTGGCTTGGTCAGCCTGGTTATTCTTAATTTGTTTGTATCCTTCCAAGTTAAGATGCAGTCTTTGAAACTTTGGGATCCCTCTCCCATTAGCTTTCCCCAGAAAACCATCACTCATGGCTTCCTTGTTTGTAGTTATTGTTAGACATTGGTCTTGAAGGTGGCCCTAGGTTTTGCACACGCTACAAAATGTTAGCTTTTTCTCATACTCCACAGGCTGAATCCTTAGAAACTCTCCATATGCTAGTTCCACCTGAGAAGGTAGATCAGAATCCAAGTTTGCATTTACACAAATCCTGGCATGTGTCAGTCTAGTCCTTCCTTGAGTTGAATGGTCTATTGCCACGAGCTCTTTGATCATCTTTGCTATGCCACTAAGCCAGTACTCATTAACAAATTGGGTTGGGAGGTTTGGTAAGCGGACCCAAATGGGTGCTATATTAATGTTCTACTTCTTAGGGTTGAAATCCTCCCCCACTTACTCAGAAAGAGGCTACGCCTTCCTAGAAATCAGGGTCCTCCTGTAAAGATGCACTTTGCATCATCTTTGTTGTTGAGTCTTATCATAAAAAACCTCTTGAAATGGCTACGGTTTCTAAGCTTCCTAAAGTTTTCCACTTTGTCATGGCCCATGAGCGAATAGTCTCAATTTATGACCTCCCTCCCAAAAACTTGCCAACTAAGTATGATGCCTCCATATACAAGAATCTTTCCATAATATCCACTGGCACAGTTAACCTGTTATTGTTTGGTATTAGGGGTGGTAGTTCACTGACTGGCTCATTTTTTTTCCCTTTCAGCATTTCCAAAAATGTTGGGCCCTTGTTGCCAACTCTCGAACCCTAGTGGGACCCTTTGTATGAGGGTTTATCTAGAGGATATGTACCTTTAGCTTTTTCGAACTGAGATGATAGGGAATCCTTTTCCTTTCTAGCTACAACATTCTACCCTGCCTTTAGATATTCTCCTGTCGTTGGTTCAAAATTCTTGCCTGCCATTTTTGCTCCTTCTCCGCTTCCTCCACTTCCTCCATTGCTCGTCATCTCTCCCCCGATGGTAAAAACCGTGAGAGGTTAATATTATATATCTTTTACTTTTATATAAATCTAGTGAATGCATGGATAAAAATGAAGAATGAAATATTTTTAGTTTGGAAAGCTATATCATGCTATTGTATATGCAACACATGTATTCATCACAATTATATTTTTGAAAGTATATATTTTAAAAAATTATGTGAGATCATAAATTGTGTATGTATTTGATTAAAGAAATTATATTCATTTATAAAGAAGTACTCATATTTTGTGTATATTTTTAATGGCATATTATAATTGAAATTTAAATTCACACTCATTTTCCTATAAATTGTAATTACTGTGAATAATTGTTAGTTGTATTATAATGTATCTAATTTAATTTTGTAAAATTAGTTTATAATGTAATTGTATAAAGTATATTTTTCTACTTAAATATACAAAAACTTATTTTAATATAGCTTTTTATTTAATTTTATTCTAAAAAAATAATTAAATATCACTAACTCAAAAGAAAATGATATAATTTATTTATTAGTGAAATAAATGTCAACCAATTATATACATTTTTTGAATAATGAACTATAAATATTCCTTCTTATCCATGGATCACAATTGCAATGCTGAAATCCATTCAAATCCTATTTTTTATTTTACCAAAAGGTTAAATTGATAGGGAATTTAAAAATTAAATATTCGGTTTAGTTAATTACATTTTAATTAAATAATATTAGTTATGATTTAATATAATACTATCTAATAGCGTTATGAAAAATCATTTATTTTTATCATATCTTGTAAATCCTTTAATATGATCTTGTAAGGGCCTTTGAGTGCTTATAAATACTTTCAAATACAAATGCAATAGATAGGTATAGTTTATTTACTTTTAAATTAGTATCAAAGAATCCATAGTCCATCTATAGATTGGGGTTTGTTACACTCCACTTGAGCATTATTGAGTGGTTGAATCAAGAGAAAGACTCTACTTTTTGTTATGTTGCCTCCGCAAAATAATTATGGTGCTTAGCCAAGAGCACCTTAAAAATATATCTATCCAAGAATTGGCACAATGGGCCAAGGAGCTATGTATTGAGATAATGTTTATTGTGTCAAACATGGATGAAATTGATCTAGATGAGGACATCAATATTGAGAAATCCAATCCAACTAATAAAATTGAAGGTCCCCTTACATTGTGAAGAGGATAAAACTTAAACTCACTTCGATCACAAGCATGGAGGGATAATTATTGTGAGCTTTGAATGAGGATATTCCTCATTTTAGTTTAAGTAGATAGAAACACCCAAATAAGATCATTATTTATCATGCCTGATCACCTTAAATTGTATATAATAATGCTAATATTCTATTGGAACTCAAGTCTACCATGAAAAATTTGAATGATACTCATGTTGGCTACACCCCATCAAATACCACTAACTTCTATAAGAGGAATGACATCTAGCTAGAATGCCACCCTGACCATCTATCACTTCCAACCTATGTGACACCTTCTATATATACTTATCTCCTCTCTTACCTATGCATAACATATATGTGCATATACCTCCCACATTTGGGTATACCCCATAGAATATAAATCATGGAAATGGATGACAACATAAGGGATAAGTTGGTAAATAAAACCCATACATGTCAAGAAAAATATTATTTTTGCTTTATATCAATATGGACAATAAACTCATAAAATTCTTCATGCAAGAACTCCAACCCCTATGCTAATTCAAATATAATGTTTCATTCAATGGATTAATTCAAATACCCTATTTATATCCTTAAATAACAATCAACTAGATATATATTAACCATTAAGGAGTAGGATTTTGATTCATCTATGCATATTCTCTTAAAATCCATAGAACCAAATGAGTTTGATGTAGTTAAGGCTTCCTAGAATGGAAATCTCTATCCTCTCTGTGTGGCACACTACCTTCCTCTGACATGGCCTCCTAATTACATGTTACCAAAATATCCACAACATGCATTTACAATAGCACATGACCCATACCACACATTGAATCATGTGATTATATCCTATAGATTATCCACCATAGTTTAAATAATTTTCCACCATGGCCTAGCCCTTAGACATCCCACTAGATCAGTGTGCCTCCTCCTCTTTTCCACCATATGTGTCCCTCCCATGTGCTTTACCATATATTATGTATACCACATTATCCTATTTTCACAAACATCATTTGTGTGCCATCCACCCTACATGACCCACACCTCTCTATTCTCATAGTTATTCACACCTCTGATCAACCTGCCATTTTATATAATTTATAAAAAAAAATTGCTCCACTTTAGCAATTTATGATGCATTAGCCCTAACTCTCCTCCTTATGCCCTTTGCATACAATATGTGCATGCAACAATCATGTTAAAATTATTGTACCCCATCCTATATTCCCTCCATGCATTTTTTAATGCATAGCCTACCACCCTCCTTCACCTAGTTGACCCCTTTTTCTTATACTTCCATAAAAGTCTTCATTTGGACTCAGAGTACCCTACTAAGATTGTTGTTGACGAAGGCCTAGCATTTTGCATATCTCCTCCCATAGATAGTCCAAATAATAGCATAAAAATTTGGTTCAATTAAGTCACTAATGTGTTGGATAGGCAGAGGAATTCCAACTATAAAATATTTTGGTCATCGACCATGTGGCTACCCTCATATGTGATAAATTCTAGCAACAACCTCAAAGTAACATAATGGGTGACAATAATCAATAATCCCACATTCATAGTGGAAAAGCAAAATAATCCTTATTTGTTTGACTCTCTCTTTTACTATATGCATGTAAACAAGTAGGGATCATATATAAATTTTACAACACTAATATTCTAATGAAAATTCCCTAAATTATTGCTTGGAAGGAAACTCATTTTGCTTTCTTTTTGAAGACCAACGAGACATTGTTTCCTTACAAATAAATGCCTCAATTTAGTTCCAAATATAGGTTTATATATACTTGTCAGAAATAAATTTTTGATGGCGATCAAAGGGAATGAAAATTTTCTAGTTTTATGAAGATATACTTGGACTAATTAAGTATCAAAGTTTCAATTGCCAGTCTTATAACTCCTATGATCCTCAACCTTTACTTCCTCATATTTTATAGTGCCTTATGATCCAAATATTTTGTTGTTGGAAAGAATTATAGGAAATTAGACAATTAATTAGTAGGTTTAATTAATTAAGTTTTCCTTAGGCAATATTAGTTAGGTTTTAATATAACAATATTTTATGGGGTTCTAAAAATCATCTAACAAGTATCTATTAGGCCATATGCCTTATCCTAACTTTAACAACACAAAAATATAAATAGAAGGATTATTTTTTTTTTAACAATAACTAGAACATATTCAAAAGAGATATCTTCATCTCATATGGTATATGCACAATTTACGAAGATATCTAAAATAACCTAATGTTTAAATTTGTTTGTTTTTTTCTTCAAACAAACTAACATTCTTTGTGAAACCTATTTAGGATACACCCATATCCATACCATACACAAGTCTATCTATGTAGGTATGCTACGTATTTTGTGATAAGCTACTAGCCATATTTCTGTGATGGCTAACTTATCTCCTATCAATTGAAGTGTATGCCCATCTCTATACCATACACATGTCTACTTGTGTAGGTATACTATATGTACAACAATTAGGATACTCATCTTTAATTTTTTTATGAAGTAACTAAACCATTTCATAGATAGTCTACTCAGTCATGTTGCTTGGAAGATGTTTGCTAAATAATTTTATCCATAAATAATCCTACAAGATCTCATAAATCTCATAGGCTCTTTACTTTTAGCACACCTACCATACTAATCTATCTAGCTTATTTAATTATTTTAAATATCCAAGATCCATTAAAACATAGGAGGATAATTACTAAGACCATATAATTAAATCAAGCATGGGAATAACAACAAAATAAAACATGGAAAAGAAGATATTCTTAAAGAGATATAAAATTTAGCTAAAGCATGAGTAATTAAAAAACTTGTAATACTATAACATCAACATGACTCTTTAAAAAAATGACAAGAGATACATACCCATTTATTAACAACTCATTACATAGCTCAAGTATGGTACGAGTAATCCATACTTTTAAAGAATAAATCATTACATAATTATAACAATAAATAATTTCTACCATAAAGTCTTTACCCGAACATAGATCAAATATTTGTCTAGTTCTCAAGTGTCCTCCTTGGTCCTTCTTGTTTTTTCATCTCTTAATTGATGATAGTAAGGGATAAGGATAAATCATGGATCTATGAAGCATGAATCTACTAGATGATTCAATAATCTAATGCATTTATAATTCCATATGCCAAACTGCAACAATAAAATCACCAATACATATTTATGAATCATTCATTTGATATCAAAGGAAATTCATCTATTAAACATGAGTAATTCAGTATACCATAAATTTATCAATCAAAGGTTCATGTTCTAACATAAAATCCATCCTTTAGATCAATAAAATACTTGAAAGGAAACATTCATTTCTTCAACCAATTAAGGCCCCATAAACCTTAAATAATTAAATACTTAGAACATCAATTTCTTTAACTAATTAAGGCCCCATAAACCCTAATTAATTAAATACTTAAACATCCATTTCTTTAACTAATTAAGGCCCTATAAATCCTAATTAATTAAATACTTAAAACATCCATTTTTTTAACTAATTAAGGCCCCATAAACCCTAATTAATTAAATACTTAAAACATTAATTTCTTTAACTAATTAATGCCCATAAACCATAATTAATTAAATACTTTAAACATCCATTTATTTAACTAATTAATGTACCATAAACCCTCAATAATTAATTACTTAAAATATACATTTATTTTAGTAATTAAGACCCCATAAAACCTAATTAAATAAATATTTAAACATCCATTTCTTTAACTAATTAAGGCCCTGTAAACCGTAATTAATTAAATACTTTTTGTCAGATAAATAGAGCGGGAAGTTAAAATCCCCTAAAATAATCCAAGGATCTTTTGAGAATGCAAATCTCATCAAATTGAGGGTGTTACATAAGACAAGTATCCCCTAGGGATTGTTTAGCGCATAGATATTGGAGAAAACCCAAGTTGAATTACTATCTTTGCAATGAAAGAGGACATTTGTGATTATGTTAGAGTAGGAAATATGTCTTCTTTCAACTTTGGTTGGATCCCATAGGCATAGGAGTCCTCCTGAAGTTCTTTGGGTTGGGTTGGCAATAAACTCACTATTTTTCCATATGAGTTTGACAATTCTTTCAACATTGCTTCCTTCAATTTTGGTCTCCTGAAGAACAAAAATGGTGGGTCTATTTTCCTTCATCATGGTCAAAATTAGTCTTTGTTTGGTTGGACCATTGAGGCCTCTCACATTCCATGAGAGGATATTCATTTGTGGTTTTTATAGAGGACTTTTTCCCTCCTCAACTTTGTTGCGAGGGGGTTTGGTTCTCTTTCCATTATCTTTGGATAGATCAGAAAGGGCTGAGAAGAGGGTGGCTTGAGTTCCATTGGTGAACTTGTCAAGGTCATCCCTTATTTTTGTCACTGCCCACATCAATGTATGCCCTCTTGTAGATTTTGGTGTGTTTCTTAAGTGGTCTGGCACTTTTTAGGACATCATCATCAGGATGGTTGATGGGCTTATTCAGGCTATGATTTTTACGAAGGTTAGGTTGATAGGTTAGCTTGAGAGGATTATGGGTTTTATCAATGTCAATGTTGCTGAGTGGTTTAAGAGGACTACAAGTTTTATAAAGTTTGGGTTGGCCAAGCGACTTGAGAGGAATGCATGTTTTATCAAAGTTTGGGTGGTAAGATAACTTAAAAGGACTATGGTTACCCTTAGGGACATGGTTGGAGTGAATAATGTGTAGGGATGAAACATAGTTAGAAACTAGAGTGCATTACTATGGAGAGTGAGATAATTTATACCTATATAGGTAATGGGGGTACTAAAGAGATTCAGGTAAAAGGGGTGAAATACCAAGGTCAGTAGAGCAGGTGACTATGGTATTACCATAAAAAAAATTGGAAAGAGGATTGAAATGGTTGAAGAAGGTGAAGAAAGAGCATACCTGGTCCTGGTCTTGGGATTCCTAACACATAATTTGTTTTCCTTTGGACAACTAATGATCCACGTTGGAGAGTATCTTATTGTGAACAAGTGCACTCTTCACAAGATATGTAGGAGGATTCCTTGAATGGACCTCATATTCCTTTCTAGACTACCTCTTGAGAGTTGGGCATTAGGATGTAAGGTGACCTTGAGTATGGAATTCAACACATAAGGTTGGCTTATTTTCATGTTTTATGGGTTGGAATTTGTGATAGGATTCATAGATTAAGTTCATGTAAGTAGGTAGCTTAGATTTAAGGTTCGCATTGACTTAGATGTGTGCATAAACCATCCTACTTCTAGCTTTAGTTACCAAGTCAATGTAGTATTTTGTTACTAACTTAGGGTCCCCCACATTTTTTTTAAGCGAAAAACCCCTTGTAGGGCCGCCTTGGTCTGAGAGACCATGAATAGGGCGTTCTATACCATCAAAATCACCCGGGAATTGCACCCATCCTTGCTCGCACCAACATTATCAATTGGATTTTGGATACCCAATTCAACTTTTTGGTAGGGTGGAGATTCAAACCTGGGACCTCCCTTGGAGGATTGCTCTCTCCTCTCCAACTCACCTACAACACCTGGGTAGGTCCCCCACATTTTGAAGACTTATGAAACCTATAAATTAATCAAGTGAAGCCTCCATAAAGTCAGTTTTGTAAAGTTAAAGTTATAGGTGTGATTCACTCCAAGTGATGCAATTGGTTCCTATGGAGCAAAGCACTTGGTATAATGGAGAGAAGTGCTCCCAAGAAAGAGCGATTTGCTCCCCTCCTAGAGCAAATTGTTTATTACCATGTAAGGGTAGAAAATGAGTCCTTGTTGGGACACCAAATTGATATGTATTTTGGAATCATAAAGGAGACCTAGGTTCAAACCATGGGGTGCATTGGCAGTTAAAAAAAAAAATATTACATATTACCCCACCTTTCAGCTTGGTTGGACGATAGGGGGCTAGGGTGGACGAAAAGCAACAAGTCAATAGGATGTCGACATAGTAGGAATAAAGTTTTTTTTTAAATTGTTTGTAAGCCCTATTATTTCTTCAATAGACTAAGGATTGCTATATAAGCTTTGTAATTTAATTATTTCAAACTAATGCGAATGATACATTCACATCTGGTATCAGAGCATGGTAGGTAGGCAAGGCTAAATAAGACTACAGAAGCCATAGAATCTAAGGAGGGCCTACATCCTAAGGTCAAGTAGAGGGATCACATCCCGAAGAACAGAAAGAGGGCCCAAGCTCAAAATTTGAGGCTAGGCAAAGGAGGGAGCGTTGGCTCAAGAGCCAACTGGAAAATGAGGAGACCAAGCAACAGACCAGAGAACGTAACTGATGGACCAGGGAAAACTAATGGACCAGTAAATGCAGACTAGGTGACAACTAGAATACAAAGAGCTAACCAGGCTATGTGGCATATCATGGGAGAAGGAGTCAGCACGACAACTAGTGGACAAGGAGTTGACCAGGATATGTGGTAGATTTTGAGAGCTAGAGATAGTAGGTGATGTAGCAATCAAGGAGAGGTGGAAAAAAGGCCAACACAGGTAGGAGGTCAACGTGTCGCACCACGGATAGGAGACCAATGTGGCATGAGAAGATTTGGGAAAAGAGACCAAAATGTGGGCGATTGATTTCCTGAAGGTAATCAAACAACTTAACACACCTTGAGGATTTTAAACACCTCGAACACTCCTCACAAGGAGCATGTGGGACTAAAGTCCCAAAAAAAATTTAAAAAATAAGGCATGGATTGCCTTCATATAGAAGGTGCTTCCAACGCCTTCTCGTCGAGTGCCTAGCTCGATTGGCTCGAGGAGCCACCTTAAGGTGCTTTCCCCCCACCTCATCGCGGGTTCGAACCCCAATGATGATAGACACACAAATTTTTAATTTTTAATTTTTTTTATATATATAAATGCTAAGGTCGAAGCTATAAGGTATAGTGGATGTGGTTGTTGTTTCATTGGCTAAGGTTGTCAAGGTGGTAAGAATACTCTATGCTATTGGCTAGGTCATGGGTTCAATTCCTGATGACTATAATTTTTTTTAAGTCCTCCTCCTAAAGTTTTTTTTAATTAAAATTTGCAAATTTTTATTTACTTTATTAAATTGATTAATAATTTAGTTTAATATTTTTTATTAAAATATATATTTTAAATGTTTTAATTAAAATATTTACTTAATTATTAGTTAATAACTTAGTAAAGTTTTATAAGATCTTTTTTTTGCAACTTTTATGGAAAGATATAAAGATTTCCTTAAAGGAAATATTTTGTAAAAAGCTTGAGAGGCTAAAAAATTTCTTTGTAAAAGTTTAAGAGAGGCAAAAGCATAGAAGACTTGAAATTTGTAAAGGCACATTGAAAGGCAAAAATTCATGATATGATCTAGAGGTTGTTATCATGCCCTCTGTGCACTTTTGGTAAGATAAAATGTCGAAGGGTTTGATGAAAAAGTGTGAACTTATGGACTACATACTATGTTTAGTCAATTATAGAATGTCATAACAGCCCATCAGAGACATCAAGACTTAGGATACGAGGTAGACTCTGAAGATAACTCTTTCGGTAGTAGATTTGAATAGACATAATCTCAACCACAAGCACCAATAAATCCATAATTCATAAATAATGACTCCATTGAAATTCTAGAACTAGAATCACTAGAGATAATCTTGATTAGTGACGACAAAGAACAAGTAGCAGACAACTTCGTGAATCAAGTGATAGAAGCACCCCAACAAGAAAAACAAGATATCAGTGAAAGGGTGAATCAAGACAGGTTTGATCTCAATTTATAATTTCTTCTTCTTCTTCTTTCTTCTTTCTTTGAAAAGCAGAGTGCTTTATTGTAACAAAGAAATAAAAAGAGTGTTTTTTATTTTATAGCAACTATGTCCTCACATAACAATCTACCTATTCCAAAATTCAAGGGGTATGATTATGAGTATTGGTCCATCAAAATGAATACCTTACTCATAGGCAAGGTATTATGAGACATAATTGAAGAGGGTTACATCGAACCCACAAACTGGACAACATTAAGTGTCGTAGATAAGAAAAAAAAGAAATAAGTGCAAAAGAGCAACTCTTCTGCTCTTTATCATCTACAAGTAGCATTGGAGAAGAGTATATTCCCTAGAATAACCACTTGCACAACTACTGCATGGAAATATTTGAAATACGGATTCCATGGAAGTGATCAGGTGAAGCAAGTGAGGCTTAAAACCCTGAAATGAGATTTTGAAAATCTCAAAATGAAAGAAGACAAAAAATTTGGTGACTACTAAATAAGAGTAAAATTAGTTGTAGATAAAATGGTTACTCTTGGCGAGGAAATTAAACCTGAAACAGTTGTATAGAAATTGTTGTAAACACTTCTTCAAGGTTGGAATCACATAGCCATAATCATAGAAGAGTCAAAAGACCTTTCCACTAACTTTTAATGCATTAATCGATTCGTTAATGTCTCATGAAGAGATATTACAGGAATATCCTTCAAATAGTTACGAAGGTGATGATAAAGCTTTCACATCCAATGAAATTTCTAGAAGAGGACGTGGAAGAGGTCAAAGTAGAGGTCATATAAGAGGTAGAGGTAGAGACAACTTCATAGGAAGCAATCCCAGTAGAGGAGGAAATCAAAATAGATGCAAAAACCAACACAGAGATGGAAATCCAAGTCAAAGTGAAAATCAAGGGTGAGGAGGTGACAAGTCCAAAAGGGCTTGTTTTAACTGTGGTAAACCATGTCACTTTTCTTGCGACTGGTGGTTAAAATCTTCTCAAGGCAGCAACAGTCAATATGGAAATTATGGTGAATAATATGAAACCTCTAATATTTTTCTTTCATATGGACAATCGAAACAAAATCTAAATAATACATGGATTTTGGATATTGGTTGCTCCAACCATATGAGTGGAAAATAAGAACTTTTTGCTACATTAGATTCCACTTATAAATCCTGCATCAAGTTAGGGGATGATAAATCCTTCCAAGTTGAAGTCATTGGAGCCATGGAGGTTCCAATGAAATAAGGCATAAAGAAATTGAATGACATCTACTACACTCCAAAGCTCCAACACAATATGCTAAGTGTTGGTAACATGATGGATAATTATTATAAACTTGTTTTTGATGAAGGAAAACGTATCATTCTTGATAAAAATAATTGTAATAGTGTCATCACACAGGTACCAATGACCAATAATATGTTATTTCCCCTCAATTTTAGAGAACCAGAGTGAGATCAACATGAAAATGTAGCTATAACAAATCCAAGTGTGCTTTGGCACTTGCGATATGGTCACCTTAATTCAACCAGCTTGAAATTGTTAACTTCTCAAGCTATGGTGATAGGACTTCACAAAATCAATGAACATAAGGATGTTTGTGAAGGATTCGCTTTGAGAAAGCACTCCAGGTCTAAGTTTCCAAGAGGACAAGCTTGGAGGTCCAACTATCCACTTTAGTTAGCACATTCGGACATCTATGGTCCAATGCAGATAAATATCCTCGAAAACAATTCCTATTTTCTCACTTTCATAGATGATTTCTCTAGAATGTGTTGGATCTATTTATTGAAACACAAATATGAAGCTTTTTATTGCTTCATATATTTCAAGAAAAATGTAGAGAAACAAATTTTGTTTTATGTAAAGTTTCTTAGGACAGATCGAGGAGGTGAGTACTCCTCAAAATAATGAAATATTGTAAAGTAAGTGGGATCAAAAGGTAATTCACCACTACCTATACCCCACAATAGAATGGTGTGGCAGAGAGTAGGAACCACACCATACTCGATATGGTGAGAATGATGCTACAAACTAAGCATCTAAGTAATATGTATTGAGTTGATGTTGTTAGAACTAGTGTATACATTCTAAATAGGAGTCTGAATTCTAGTTTAGATGGCATCACTCCTTATGAGGGGTGGTATGGAAAGAAACCAAATGTAAAGCATTTCAATGTTTTTGGTTATTTAGCATATGCACACATTCCTTATGAAAAATGAAGAAGCTTGATCCCAAAATTCAAGCTTGTATTTTTGTAGGGTATTGTGAGTTGACCAAAGCATATAGAATTTACAATCTAAAGACACATAAAATTATACTTTCTAGGTATGTAATTTTTTATGAAGGAGGTGAATGGGTTCATCAAATAATTTTTGTTGATGATGAATCCCAAGATGTAAGTTCTTCACAAATATAGCAGGTGCCTCCCTGAAAGCACGAGGATATAGAAAAAAAAATGGAAATGCCAAGGTGCGATGTATGCAAAAGTGAAACATAACGCTAAGTCCTACGAACTGAAATGCATGAAAGGAGAGAAACGTAAAAAAATTGAAACAAGATAGAAAGAAAACGTCGAATACAACCCTTTTTATTAATTTGCTTTAAATTTGTGTTACAATTTGTCTCCTCCCTTTTGGGGACTAGGAGCGTTAAGTAGAGCTCTATTACACCAAGGATTGATACGCTTTATTTTGCATGCCCACATGTGATATGGGTGGACCAAATGTTGTTGCTTGTGTGAATATGTCTTTGATTCTTTGCTACTCCTCTGGTGTCGAGATCCTACATTCAGAGAAACAAAAAAGGATTAGTAGCACCTACGGATGGAGAGAAACATGCGATCCCCAAGGCCTACGATTAGTGTATGCATAAAATGATTAAAAAAATAACTAAAACATATCAGAATGAGCTAAAAATTTGACAGAAGAATAAAAAATTACTGGGAAGCCACTGCAAAAGGAACAGTCCAAAAATCTTACACAAATTTCTAATCACTCTGGGGTGGGACGATTAGGACTATCATAACCTGTCCGAAAGCCACCTCTCAAATGTCCAGTCCCGAGGCCTCCAAATCACCTAAAAAGTTGGGGTTAGGTAAAACAGGGTATTTTGGGATGATCCAGATGGTCATATTTTGCCAATTTTGCCTCTATCACCCAAAATTTGATGATTCTATCTACGAGTTAGTGAAGGCGAGAAACAAAAAAGGCATGATCAAAACTTGTCAGAATCCCATGAAATTTAAATGACAACATATGTAAGCAACCTAGAATCAGATGCAAAAGAAAAATCAGGGAAATATGCCACATATTTCTAATCGCTCTGGGGTGGGGAAACTAGAACTGCGATAGTGCAGGGGGTGCCCGGGGGCAGGACGCCAACCGTTAGGGACTCTATTTTGGCACCAATCCACTTGGGATGGGTCCAAAACCTCTTATGGGGTTGTTTTGGTAAATTTGGTAGGATATTATGGCCAAATGTTTGGGTTTGGGTCCAGATTGCGCTTCCAATAATCACCCAATAACCTCCCTTCCAAGAGAGAGATCAAGGATATAAAAGCACAAACGATGGGTGAGGATATAATTTGGTAGCACTTCGTTTCTCCAAAAGCTCCTTTGTGTTCTCTTTTTGGGGTGAGAAGACTCACCAATTTATAGACCTAGGGTATCCCTCTTTGAATGTGCATGCGAGGGCTCCACTTGAGTTGCTTGTCCTATTTTGAGAGAAAAGATTATTTCTTGATTTAGAGTCTCCTTGCATGAGGCCTTCAAAAAATCAAGGCATGCATGACTGAAGTCTCTCTCTCTGATTTGAAGTTGTTCCTCGCAATTGCATGTCCTGAAGTTACTGTTAAGTGGTGGACCTATCAAGGTTTAAATTTTTGCCAGTCAAAGCTACTATTCGCCCCACCCTGGAGCGAACACTGCTAATCGTCCCTAGGTGAGACGAATACCAGTATCTAATCATCCTAGGGTGGGACGAGGAGCAAAGTTCCAAAAAGGTGCCAAATTGATTATGACCTTCCAAACTACTGTGTGAGTGGTTAGGACCACTGTTTAACCTCTAGGGGCTGCCCTGGGGACTGTGTGTCAATGTGATTAGTGTTTGTAGCCACATAGTCAGATTGGTGTTGTTTTGGTGTCTATAGATGCCCCTTTTTGGGATGCACTATGTGTGGCATAGTTCTAAGCAAAAATAGATAACCAAAGCACTAATTATTAGGGTTTCTCAGTAACCTAACCAACTTTTGATGCCTCATGTATGGAAAGGGCATGCATTCTTAAATCCTTGCTTCTGACGAGCGAAGGAACTTAATTGAAGTGTTAACCTTTTTTGGTGAGATGTTACTTGAGCTTGGACATTGATCAGTCATGAATAGAATAAGGGCGCAACCTTTTGTCTATGGAAACCTTGAGTTCATGATTCATGAATGCCGAGTTGTTTGATCAACTTGTGATTGTTGCTTGTTTGCTGCCCCAACCAGGAGCATGATTGTCTTTGTTAATGATTCTTTGAATGCGTGCCATTTCCTTGATTGGGTGTGTATTTGTTGTTTGGTGACTAAGTATGAATACCCCCTCAAGCGACGAATCGATGAGGGAATGACCTACATGAGAAAAGCGATGAGTCACTTGACTCAAGATGACTTGTTTAAGTGATGCAGGAGCATCCGGCTGCAGTCGAGCAATCGTGCATTTTCCAGCTTGGGGGAGGTTTGGCAAAGCAATTTTTTGGTTTGAGGAAGTTTTGTAAGGCAAAGGGGAGAGGGGTCGTGAAATCGCGACATGTCACGATTTCGTGACCCCAAAAGCTGCAGAGTGTCTTTGGCGGGTTTCGTCGCGATATCGCGACCGGTTGGCACCATAGTGGAGAGGAGCTTCAGGCGTCACGATATCGCGATCGGTGTGCCCGGAAGTGAAGAAGAGTTTCAGATGTCACGATATCGTGACGTCGCGATATCGCGACCGTCTTCAGAGCAAGACAGAGGAGAAGAGCCCTGTCGTGATATCGCAGCAAATCAGAAGCTGCCACGTGGCTTATTTCGAAGGCAGCACCGAGGGCTAAGACAAAGCCAAGATCATAGCAAAGGACTTCGGCAAGGTGAAGACGAAGGTGGAGGGGTCGACCGCGACCAAGTAAGGTCAAGGCCGAAGAAAATAGCGGACGACCATGTAAGGCCAATTTCGACACGTGGCTGCCACGTGTATCAAACAGTTGTGAAGGGCAGCACGTGTATCAATTATTTTTCATCAAGAAGAAGGCGTGGTCAGAATTACAAGCGGTCGGCCACGTTTAAGAAAACAAAGATAAGGAATGCGGAGGTGATAGCATTGAAGAGACAACAGGACAGAGGACAGTCTGACCGGAGCGGTGGTGCAGGTCAAGGAGGCCATTAATGCAAGCTCCGGGTAGATCGGGCAGATGGCCCATTTATGTCGAAATTTTGAAAACCCGGAAGGGGGGAAAATTTTGAGGGGAAAATCTTGTTTGGTGGAAGCATTGATGGCCTGGAGGACGAGGGCCTCGATAAAAAAAAAAAACCCAAAATTTAGGAGAGGTTGTTGGTGGACCGGTGAACAGGAGAAGTAGTGACAGTGGAAGAACCGAGCCGAGTATCGGTTAATGTATGCCTGCGGGCTATTTTTAGATGCATGTAAATAATTTTCTAAAAATTTGAATGAAAATGTCGAATGTTTTTGACTGTGTTAAATTTTAAAGTTCCCGGTCCCCGTCAGTGGTATCAGAGCGGGAGTTCCTGAGCGTACAACAGACCGCCGAAGGAGAGGCAGTTGTACCAGGACTTGTGGGAAGGCTCGTGAGAGTTGGAGAAGATGCCTCCGAGAAGAAACCCCGTGGGTGGAAGAGGCATGGCAGCAGAAGATTTTCGGGCATTGCAGCGGCAAGTTCAGGCCCTGCAGGAAGAACTACGTAGAGGACATGAACCGAGAAGAGATGCAGACAGTGAGGATGAAGTGGAAGAGGAGAATGAGTTTGAAGAAGAGGAAGAAGATGTAGATCCGACACAAGCCAGATTGTACAAGGCCATATCCCAGATCGGGAAGAGGCCGAAGTTAGAAGTTCCCACGTATTTCGGGAACTTGAACCCAGAGGAGTTGATAGACTGGGTGAATGATTTAGAAGAGTATTTCGAATACGAATTTGAAGACCCTAACCGGGTCAGATTTGCTAAGACCCGACTGAAGGGTCATGCCAGCATTTGGTGGAAGGGAGTACAGCTAGAGCGGAACCGAAGAGGAAAAGAGCAGATAACAAGATGGGACAGAATGGTGGAGAAATTAAAAAGGCAGTTTATCCCCGTGGATTATGAACTAGACCTGTTTCGTAAAATGTAGAGTTTGAGGCAGATGAACAAAATAGTTCAAGAATACACGAAGGAATTTTACAAGATCTCCATCAGAACCGGGCATTTGGAGGCAAGCAAAGAAAAAGTGGCCCGTTACATTAATGGGTTGAGGCCCAGTGTTCAGGAGGAACTGAGTTTGGTTCGGGTAAGCACCATTGAAGATGCTTACCAATTTGCTTTAAAGGTGGAAGAAAAATTGAACCGAAAGTTTGAGGACAAGCAAAGAGTAAAAGGACCGGGAGGAAAGACCAGTGGAAAGAAAGAAGGAAAGGAAGAGAAGAAAGAAGAGGAGAGCAGCAACCGAGGTCAGAAAGAAGAAGATGAAGAATCCAAACCGCAAGTTCAGAATGATGGCTACCCAAGAGGAAGAGGTAGATCTGGACGCGGGTATGGAAGAGGAGTATTTCATGGAACATGTTTCCATTGTGGTGAAGAAGGACATCGGGCATTTGAGTGTCCACAACACCGAGAAAGAGTAAACAAGAAGCCAGTGGGTCCTGCCAGAGCAGTTGTGGCAGTTGAAGATGCTGACTCAGAGCATTCTAAAGAAGCTGAAAAGGGAGAAGCAATGATTGTGAGGAGGACCATGCTGGTGGAAGAAGACAAATCTAAATAGAGGAGAAGCCTATTCCACACCCGGTGCAAAAGTGCAGGCAAAGTCTGTAATGTCATTATAGACAATGGGAGTACAGACAACTTAGTTTCCGAGGAGATGGTTTCTAAGTTGCAGCTGGAGAGGAGGAGGCACCCGCATCCATATCGGATTGCGTGGTTGCGGAAGGACCACAGAGCATGGGTCCGAGAATAGTGTTTAGTCACGTTCCAGATTGGGAGATACCAGGATGAAGTCTTGTGTGATGTATTCCCCATGGATGCTTGCCATTTGCTATTGGGAAGGCCATGGTAGTTTGATCGAAATGCAGTGCATGATGGCCGTGCTAATACTTACTCCTTGGTGAAAGATGGAGTGCGGCACAAGTTGAAGCCATTGCAGACAGAGGATGAGAAGGTGTGCAGCAATGCCAGAATTTGTCTGGTAGAAGGCAGAAATTTTTGCCAAGAAATGGAATTTGAGCAGGTTGTAAAGGCCGATGACTGTTTGGAGGAGTTACAAGAAACACGGGCCGAACATCCGAGAAGTGAAGGTCACTTCTCCAATTACCCGGGGTGTCTGATGCAGGAGCATCCGGCTGCAGTCGAGCAATCGTGCATTTTCCAGCTTGGGGGAGGTTTGGCAAAGCAATTTTTCGGTTTGAGGAAGTTTTGTAAGGCAAAGGGGAGAGGGGTCACGAAATCGCGACATGTCACGATTTCGTGACATGTCGCGATATCGTGACCCCAAAAGCTGCAGAGTGTCTTTGGCGGGTTTCGTCATGATATCGCGACATCGCGATATCGCGACGTCACGATATCACGACCGGTTGGCACCGCAGTGGAGAGGAGCTTCAGGCGTCGCGATATCACGACGTCATGATATCGCAATGTCGCGATATCATGACCGGTGTGCCCGACAGTGAAGAAGAGTTTCAGACGTCACGATATCGCGACGTCGCGATATCACGACATCGTGATATCGTGACCGTCTTCAGAGCAAGACAGAGGAGAAGAGCCCTATCATGATATCGTGGCAAATCAGAAGCTGCCACATGGCTTATTTCGAAGGCAGCACCGAGGGCTAAGACAAAGCCAGGATCATAGCAAAGGACTTCGGTAAGGTGAAGACGAAGGTGGAGGGGTCGACCGCGACCAAGTAAGGTCAAGGCCGAAGAAAATAGCGGATGGCCATGTAAGGCCAATTTCGACACGTGGCTACCACGTGTATCAAACAGTTGTGAAGGGCAGCACGTGTATCAATTATTTTTCATCAAGAAGAAGGCGTGGTCAGAATTACAAGCGGTCGGCCACGTTTAAGAAAACAAAGATAAGGAATGCAAAGGTGATAGCATTGAAGAGACAACAGGACAGAGGACAGTCTGACCGGAGCGGTGGTGCAGGTCAAGGAGGCCATTAATGCAAGCTCCGGGTAGATCGGGCAGATGGCCCATTTATGTCAGAATTTTGAAAACCCGGAAGGGGGGGAAAATTTTGAATGGAAATCTTGTTTGGTGGAAGCATTGATGGCCGGGAGGACCGGGGGCCTCGATAAAAAAAAAAAACCCAAAATTTGGGAGAGGGTGGTGGTGGACCGGTGAACAGGGGAAGTAGTGACAGTGGAAGAACCGAGCCGAGTATCGGTTAATGTATGCCTGCGGGCTGTTTTTAGATGCATGTAAATAATTTTCTAAAAATTTGAATGAAAATGTCGAATGTTTTTGACTGTGTTGATTTTTAAGTTCCCGGTCCCCGTCAGTAAGGGTACCTTTAAGTTGTTTATATTTGAAGGTGTGTGCAGTGTCCTAATATTTAGACCTATTTTTGGTGGGTTGGAACCCTTTTTGGGATGCTATATGGGGTTTAACATGTCAAAAATCCGTCTTCCCATGGAGTGGTCCGGCTATGATAGCCTTCTTAGGGATTAGGAGAGTGACCATTTGTGACCCCAACATCAATTTTTTAATGCCAAGAATGTCAAGTGCAAGAGCACTCTGATTCGACAAGTTTTATTGCTCTTTTTGTGTGGAGTGTAACCCTTTTGTGACGTCATTTGGGGTTGAAATTCTTGACAATTCGTCCTCCCGTGGAGCGGTCCACATATGGTAGCCTTATTAGGGAGTAGAATAGTGAGTATTTGTGACCCCGACATCGGTTTTGTATGCCAAAATGCAGAGGTGCAAAGGCGCCTTGTTCGGCAATGTTATTGTTATTTTTGGGTGGGTTTGGACCCTTTTTGGGATGTCGTTTGGGGATGAAATTCTTGGCAATCCATCCTCCCGTGGAGCGGTCTGACTATGGTAGCATTCTTAGGGAATAGGATAGTGAGGATTTGTGACCCTGACGTCTATTTTGCATGCCCATAATGTCAAGTGCAAAAGCACTCTTATTGGACAATTTTATTGCTATTTTTTGTGCATTTTGGTGCATTTTTTTGTTGTTTTTGAAATTTTTTCTCTATAATCATCCTTGGGAGGGACAAATAAATTTAGTAATCATCCCAGTGTGGGACGAGCGCTAACTAGAGAACTTATCCCAGGGTGGAATTATTACAGGCTAAAAAAGCCTATTTAAGGGCCAAAACTAGGTTTTGGGCTCATTTGCATTTGTTTTTCTTAGCGTTTGAGAGTTGTGAGGAGGAGGTCAAGTTCACGTAGCGGAGTGCTGCCAAATTTCTTGGACACCATGAGTTCATGAACTGGATCATCAAGTGGCAAAGCCAAAGTGAGACCAGTGAGTGCTCTTCCTCTTTATTGTTTGTTTGCGTTACAATTTTAAAACCGTAATTTGTTTGTTTGCTTTTGTAGGTTGTTTTTCAAATTAAAAATGAAAACCCTAGTTAAATGTGTGTTGTTATGGGTGAATTTTTATGTGTTTTGTATGGCTTCAATAGAACTTAGAGTGAAACCCTAGTGGAAACCATGTTTATTTCACATTTATTGTATACTAAAAGAAACCCTAGTTTTAACAAAGATCAAAACTTAGCTTAAAATCATAGTTGAAAACTTAGCTTAAAAACTTAGCTTAACCCTAGGTTAACTGAAAAATGTTTTTGCTTATTTGTTTTTAATTTAGCAGTTGACCTTTAGAGTTGAACCCTAGGTACTGAAAAACCGTTTTTTGAATTTTTTTTGTTTTTAATTTATCAGTTTAGACGTAGAGTTAAAAAACTCGAGGACTGACAAACTGTTTGTTGAATTTGTTTTTTTGTTTTTTATTTATCAGTTGAATGTTAGAGTTAAAGAAACCCTAGGTATTGACAAATTGTTTGTTGAAATTGTTTTTTTGTTTTTTATTTATTAGTTGAATGTTAGAGTTAAAGAACCTGAGGACTGACAAACTGTTTGTTGAATTTGTTTTTTTATTTTTTATTTATCAGTTGAATGTTAGAGTTAAAGAAACCCTAGGTAATGACAAATTGTTTGTTGAATTTGTTTTTTTGTTTTTTATTTATCAGTTGAACGTTAGAGTTAAATAAACCCTAGGAACTAAAAAAAATGTTTTTGACTGGTTTTATTTTTGTTAATTTATCAGTTTGAACTAGAGTTAAAAAAACCCTAGGAATTGAAAAAAATGTTTCTAACTGGTTTTATTTTTTTTAATTTATCAGTTTGAACTAGAGTTAAAAAACCTGAGGACTGAAAAATTGTTTTGTGATTAATTTTTGTTTTTTAATTTATCAGTTGAAACTTAGAGTTAAAAACCCTAGGAATTAAAAAAATGTTTTTGACTATTTTTGTTTTTGTTAATTTATCAGTTTGAACTAGAGTTAAAAAACCCTAGGACTGACAAATTGTTTTGTGAATGTTTTTTTGTTTTTTTTGTTTTTTAATTTATCAGTTGAGACTTAGAGTTAAAAACCCTAGGAACTGAAAAAAATGTTTTTGAGTATTTTTGTTTTTGTTAATTTATCAGCTTGAACTAGAGTTAAAAAAAACCCTAAGACTGCTAAATTGTTCGTTAAATGTTTTTTTGTTTTAATTTATCAGTTAAGACTTAGAGTTAAAAACCCTAGGAACTGAAAAAAATATTTTTGAGTGTTTTTGTTTTTGTTAATTTATTAGTTTGAACTAGAGTTAAAAACCCTAGGAACTGAAAAAAATGTTTTTAACTGTTTTTGTTTTTGTTAATTTATCAGTTTGAACTAGAGTTAAAAAAACCCTAGGACTGACAAATTGTTGTTGAATTTCTTTTTTCTAAATTTTGTTTATCGTTATTTGTCTGTTTTTAGTTGTACACTGTTTTATGCATTGTTGTATAGTCATGTTATTACTGTATAGTTTATCATGTTTTTAATGTTTTTGTTTTGTTTTCTTTTGTAGGTTGTGAAGAGCCGGTATCGTGTGCCTACGATTTTCTTTGAAGTGCAGGAGGCACTGACATTGGCTAACTGGGAGTGGCTTGATGCCCTTGGACTCAAGAAGGTGACTCGGCTACAGCCTGTGGTCGAGGATCAGGCCTATCTAACGACCCTGATCAACTTGTGGGATACCTGGACCAATACCTTCCATATCCCAATAGGGGATATGACAATGACCTTGGAGGACGTCTATCAGATTCTATGAATTTTGATAATCAAGCTATCGATCAGGACGATGTCGCATGATTAGCGGATAACTGTACTAACATGATGCTTCGGGCATGGGGAGGATTTGGGTGTGGACATCCTAGTAGAGAGGGCAAAGGGTGACTACAAAATTGGTGGGATTTTGGTACGATGGTTGCTAGAGAGGGGCATGTTGGGAGTGAGGCATGCAGTACTGATGGGCCTCATTTCCAACATGTTGCTACCCGACTCATCAGGTGCATGGTTCCCTTGGAACCTACTAGAGGTGGTCTTAAAACTGGTCAAGTGTCCCACGGAGGCACCTATTATTATGATATGGGGACAAACTCTGCTGACACAACTCTATGATGAGTTGGACAAGGTCTACTATCAGAGGCAGAAGGGTATTGGATGTAGTTATCTATTGCAATGCTGGGTTTGGCAGCACATAGCTATGGAGAGGCCAGTGGGGTTGCCATGGATGACTCGGGCAGAGATGGTAGATAGAGATATTACATACGAGGCACTATGGTGGCAGTCTAAGGAGCAGGGACAGAGTCGGCGATGGGCAGGTGTCGTAGGGCACTATGTCAATGCCTTCGCTCGGCTTGCTCCAGGGGAGGCTTTTTGGTGCCCCTACCAGGACTATCTAGCCTAGCCTAAGGCTGGAGAGTGTCTTTGATGGGTTCGTAGGGGGAGGTGGTTGAATGGGTGACATAAGACCGAACAAGAGTTCTTCTTGTATGGCTGGGTGACACAATAGTTTGGGGTGTGCTAGGAGTTTCCTGGTGAGCCCATTATCTATCAGCATCGGGGGGACGAGAGGACTCTAGACTGGCCAGTCATTGCACTACTGGGTGAGGATTTAGATACAATGATTGACGTCTCAAACATGGATGACATCGAGGTTACCACTGAGTACAACTAGTGGTGGACTTCGTGGCTATGGCAAGGCGAGGAGCCACTAGGAGGCACAGAGGCAGCAGCGGTAGGTAGGGAGGGTGCAGAGGCACTAGGAGATGGTTGGGGGGCTCCACTAGAGGATGTGAACATTATGGAGGTGGATGACATGGGTGAGGATTTTTGGGTGTCAGATCAATCAGAGATGCAGAACGTCCCAGAGTAGTGGGAGACAAAGCAGCTTGCATTTTCAAAGATGTCGATGCATCAGGCAGTCTCTAGTGATATTGAGGCAGGGTTACACACTTAGAATGCACGATTGGAGGTGCTACTCTGGAGGTTGGATGAGGAGCTTGGGGATGTGTTGCAGGAGAGGGATCTCCTATGAACATAGCTAGTAGAGCAGGATAATGCATTATCTGCATACCATCGATAGGATAGGGATATCGATGCTATACAGGAGAGGGATCTCTTGTGAACAATTGGCACAATGCAACAAGAATTTGGCTATGTATCGCCAGTGGGAGATGGACTTGGTGCAGCATTAGTTGGACCTAGAGACAGAGATTAGCTACCTTAGTGGGCGGATCCCTACATGTAGCAGAGGCAGATCGTCGCATCGCTTGAGAGGGAGTGATACAGAGCAGGCAACATCCTCTTGATGCAGGAGGTTGGATGAGGGGGGCTCTAGTAGGCATGATGTAGGGGCTAGCAGCAACCACCCTGATGGGTCCCATAGGACCCACACCACGAGGGATAGTTCCTGTCACATCGATCTTGCATGATCATGGTGGCCGATGCCCTAGGCTTGGGGGTTTTTGAGCTTTTGTGTTATTGCAAGGTCAGAGGACCGATTTATTGTAGCCTATAGGCATTTTTGATGATATATATAGATGACATTCTTTTTTATTATACACTTGTCATGATTTATTTTTTCTATTTATGCACATTTATTTATGATGATGTATGCATGTGTTATTATGAATACGATGTGTCTAATTATATGATGTATGCATATGGAAGGAATGAAGTGATTTGTTGGTAACTTGTCGATGGCACCATAAACTGTACAGGATTTATTGTCTTTTTATATGATGTGATTGCTTTGTGGAATGACTTTGCATGTGATAATATTGTATTTGTATTTTTCATATTATCTGATGGTGATGTACGTAATAAAATGTACCAATTGTTTTAAAATGTAGTTAAGCTTTTCTGAGATTTAGATATTTTAACTAACTAGCCAAGACTGTACATTTATCTCACAAGACTTTTGAACAAGGTATAAATCAGACTTGAGTTTGACCATGTTATTTCATATCTTTGTGTGTGCAATTGAGTTCATTTATGTGGTATTTGCCAGGATACCGCTAGTGCCAGATAGGCTACCAACCAAACCTATACTGAGGATCACCTAATTAGCTCCACTAACTTCGTTGTTGTATTTAGTAATATTAATCCATGAGACAATCTAAGGTACCATAAGCTAGCTCATCCACATGCAAACATTGGTTTTCTCACACGCAAAGCTAATGTGATAGACATATCGTCATGCATTTAGGATACCGCCATTGCCAAGTAGATTATCCACCAAACCCGTAATGAGGATCACCTAGATGGTTTTCGAATGCTGAGAATTCCAAGGATTCAAGCTTAGGCATCTTTTATTTGCTCAACGTGTTAGGATACTTGCTCGTATACATAGTGATGAAAATCACTGTTTATTTTTCTCTTTTGTTTTTCTTTTTGAGCAAGGGATTGGAATAGTGGTAATAACCACTGTTATTTGATTGTGCATTTTAGGTTGCAAAGTTGAGCTCGTAGGTTTTGGGTGCCTGAATGGCCTTGATCCTTCTGGTCTTGGGGATGACTACCCATCCTGTTCAAGGACATGTAGTATGAATCCTTACGACTTTGGGAACAAAAGGGGATTAGAGATATTATGAAGTAAGGGCACTAATATTTTAGTCCTTGTCGATGACTACCCATCCTTGTAAGGGGCATGTAGTACGAATCCTTACAACTTTGGAGACCAAGGTGATTGGAGATGTTCGTGATGATAGCTTGTTGGTATTTTTCTTTTGAATGGCATTGATCCTTTTAGGCCTTGGGGATGACTATCCATCCTTTTTAGGGGCGTGTAGTATGAATCCTTACAACTTCTGGGACCAACGATGATTTGGACTTTTTATAGTGGTGAAAACCATTGTTTATTAGGGGGAATTAATGAGGAAAAGCTTGTCCTTTTGTCAATTCTCATCACTCTTGAACCATTCGCACAAGGGGATGAACAGGCTAACATTTCTCCTATGGTATCCTAGACTGCTTTGTAGTTTTCATCTTTCGTTCACACAACTTGGGAATTATTTTATTTATTTTAACTTGTGTAGGGATGTTACATAACTTTGTACAATTTTTGGCTAGAAATTTAACTTTGTACAGTTTTTGGCTAGAAATTTAAAGACAGATAAATGACGAAAACCTGAAATACATTAGGAAACAACTGACTATGATAAAAATGGGGATGGTGTTATTCTGGATGTATGTGTTTATAAAATATATGGAAAGTGGAAAATGATATAATTGTCGCATAAGTAGGGTCTATGGTGCTTGTGACATGTATGACCAGGAAATATGCAATGTATGGATGCGATGCCTAATGCAACTTATATTTTTGTATTTTCATTTTTACGAGTACGCATGGAATTGAGATGCAATTTTTTTTTATTTTTGAGTTATTTTATTGTTTTTGTTTGTTTTTGAATATTTTTTTTTGACCAAGCGATTATGGGTACCATTGGAGCTTTTGGTTGGACCAAAGGGTTTATGGATACCTTTGGGGCATTTTAGGTTGATCAAGATATTGCGAAAATCCTTGGAGCTTTTGGTTTGACCAAAGGGTTTATGAACACCTTTAGGGAATTTTGGGGTTGACCAAGTGATTGTGGAAATCCTTGGAGCTTTTGGTTTGACCAAAGGGTTTATGGACACCTTTGAGGTGTTTTAGGTTGACCAAGAGATTGCAAAAATCCTTGAAGCATTTGGGGTGGACTATGGCTCTCTAAATGTGGAATGGCCTCAAATGACTGATGTTCAAGGGTTCTAGTTCCTTGATTCCTTCAAGAGAGGTGAGCCGGTATGTTCCAGGTCCTATTTTACTGTTGATGACATAAGGACCTAACCAATTTGCTGCAAACTTGTCCCTTAGATGGGGCGACAAGTTAGAATTTTGTTGGTTCTATTTTAAGACCAAGTCACCAACCTGAATGTCCCTCAGGTGAATCTTCATGTTGTATACTTTCTTAAGTCACTCTTGATAGATATGCAAATGCTCAAGATAATTGATGCGTCGTTCATCGAGCAACGTAAGCTAGTCTAACCGGGCATATCGCACAGTGTCATCATCGATGAACTCTTGCATTGATATGCATAGTGAAGGGATTTCCAACATGAGAGGCATGACAGCCTCAGAGCCATACATCAACGAAAATGGAGTTGCCCTAGTGGGCATCCAAATTCTAGTGTGATAATCCCATATGGCAAGTGGGATTTGAATGTGCCAATCCTTGTGACTATTTATGACCATTTTTTTGATGATAGCGACTAGCATTTTGTTCGACTCCTATGCTTGCCCATTTGCCTGCGGATAATAAGGTGTTGAAAAACTGTGTTGAATTTTGTATTTTGCTTTCAAAGCATACACTTATTTATTCTTGAATGGCGTCCCATTATCTGAGATAATATTGGATGGAATACCAAAATGACATATGATGTTATGTAAAATAAAATCCGCAATGCGGGTTCTAGTAGTAGAGGTTAGAGGAATTGCTTCCACCCACTTGATGAAGTACTCTATGGTCGTTATGATGAACGTGTGACGATCGGACGACACAGGGGAGATCTTTCTGATTAGATCAAAGCCCCACTATGAAAATGGCCAAGCCGATTGGATCGACTGAAAGGCCTGAGAAGGTACGTGTGTCAAATTAGCATGGTGTTGACACTTCATGCACTTCCTTACATACGTGCAACAATATCACTCTAAATGTGGCCAATAATAGCCCATGCATAGAATGCACTTTGCGATGGCCATACCGTTGAATTTGCCACCGCATGTACCATCGTGCATTTGGGTGATCACCCAAGTGGAATCTTGTTGGTCCAAGCAACGAAGGATAATTCCTTCATAGCTGTGATGGTACAAAATTTCTCTTAGCAAGACATGTTTTAATCCTTTCTATTTAAATGATCTTTTCATGACGTGTGTCAATCCAAGTGGGGGGTTACCTAGCTTGAGGTAATCCCTTATGGGTGTGTACCAATCCTACTAATTAGAAACCTCGATGGCATGCATAGCCAATCCCTCTTGAAGTTCATCCCTAGCAAAAGCTGAGCTGGAAAGAACTTGTAAAAATAGCATTGTGTTGCTATTAAGAGGGGTCGGGGAGAACAAGGACCCCCAGTTGGCTTGAGTCAGACAATTGTAGATTCAAGAGAACCTATCCTGAGATGGTTCAATCTGGATCAGTTGGATTCCTAGTGTTAGGTCAGAGCTTACATGCTCCATCGTAGATTGCGATAATGTTTTGACCTGAATGGTTATCATCTCACCGAAAGGGTCTTGCGGGATTAGTGACCCCGAGGAGGCCATAGTGTCCGCAAAATGATTTGATGATCGAGGGAGTGCCTCGATGTTGTACCATTCAAGATGTGCCAAGAATTTGTCCACAAGGGCTTTGTAGGCCTACAAAAATGGGAATTTACATTGGAATACCCCCTTTACTTGGTTGAAAATTAATAATGAATCACCAAAGATGTTTAAGCGTTTGATGTTCATGGTGATTGTTGTCTGAAGACCTATGAGCAAGGCTTCGTATTCAGCATTGTTTTTGGTGCATGGAAAATCTAATTTAAATGATAGAGGGATTGGAGCCCCTTGTGGTGTGAATAATACAATTCCCATGCCACCCCCTTGCTCACATTTAGAACTATCAAAGAATAGGGTCATGTCGGCCTGTGAATCAAGCTCATTAGAATCTGGCGATTCTAAAACATGGAAGACCCCATCATCAGGTAGTTCTATGGTCAGAGGTTGATCATATTCAAGAGGAGCCTCTGCTAGTTGATCGATGATGGCTTGACCTTTTATGGATTTCTATCCAATGAATTCTATGTCAAACTCCATCAACAACATGATCCATTTCGTCGTGTGGCTACTATGATAAGTATGACTCATCATTTATTGTAATGGATTCTCCATAGACACAACATACGTCATATTGCTGAGCATGTAGTGGCATAGATTTTTGGTAGCAAACGCCACTGTCAAGCATAGCTTCTCGACATATGCATAGTTAAGTTCATAACTGACCAGGGTGCGGCTAAGATAGTAAGTAGCCTGTTCTTTATGTAGTTCATTTTTCTGGGACAACATGGCACCTAGTGCCACCTCAATAGCTGAGATGTATAAGTAGAATGACACTCCTAGTCTAGGTGGTGCCAATACTGGCAATGAAGCCAAGTATTATTTGATGTCGTCAAAGGTTGACTAGAACTCATCATCCTAGTGAAATGCTACCCCTTTGTGCAATAATTTATTCATAGGTTGACACTTGTCAGATAGTTGTGCTATGAAGCGCTTGATTGACGCGACCTTTTTCTATAGGCTTTTGAGCTACTTGATGGTAGTTGGGGGAAGCATTTCAAGGATTGAATTGACCTTATTTGGATCCAACTCGATTTCTCTCTTTGAGACTATGAAACCCAAGAGTTTTCTAGATGTGATGCCAAATACACACTTCTTGGGGTTTATTCTAACTTTATGTTCAATGAGGTGATCGAGGATCTTGCTTAATTCATCGAGATGAGCTAGGCACAAAAGAGATTTGGCCAACAAATCATCCATGTAATCTTCCAAAGTTTTATGCATGTGATTGTGGAAGATGTATGTCATGGGACGTTGGTAGGTGGTGACAACATTTTTAAGTCCAAAGGGCATGACCTTATAAAAAAATGTCCCCCAAGGGGTTGTGAACGCCATTTTTAGTTGGTATTCAAGATTAATACGAATTTTATTGTATCCTAAGAAACCATCCATGAGGGAAAGCATTTCATGGCCCGTTGTAGCACCTACAAATGCATCAATGCTAGGCAAGCAAAAATCGTCCTTGGGACTCGCTTTGTTTAGATATCAAAAATTAGTGCATATGCGAATCCTTTCATCAGGCTTCTTGACGGGTACCATGTTGGACAGCCATGGTGGGTAATCCATGCAGATGAAAAACTGTGCATCCAACAACTTTTGTAACTCATCTTTGACCATTAAGGCCATTTTTGGGTGCATATTACATATTCTTTTGTTAACTGTCTTGAATATCAGATCAAGCATTAGATTATGCCTGACTAGCTGTTGATCTAGCCCCGACATGTCTTTGTAGGACCATGCAAAAACCTCATTCTCTTTGAGAAGGGTAATGTAGTCAGCTTGCTCTTCAGTGGATAGACTTACCCCCAACTTGATAATCTATGGATTCATTGGATCAGAGCCAATGTCTACGTCAGTCATCTCCTCGACCGACATGTGGGATCCGTCCTCCAAATGGTGTGGAGTTGGGATCAAGTGGATATTATTTTTTGAGTTTAGATCTATGTTGGGAACCTTGGGTTCCTCTTTAGCATGAAATATATCCTGAGTTGGCCCTGGGGTGAAATGAAGCATCTCATTGAAATGCCAACACTCAGATGGGGATAGTGGTGAATTGACGTGATCCAAGTCTATGGCGTCTATCTCTAGATACAATGACTATGTTGGATCAGCTAGATTGTGGATGGGGGCGGTTAAGTCAATGGAGATCATGTTGATGAAATTATTTTGGTCTCCATTATCGCAGGTGTGGTGACTCAGACATCCTAGGTGATATTTGTGCTTCGGATCTGGCTTTGTGGGTATTGGCACAAATGGATTGGCCCTATGTGTGAGGAGGAGGACAAGGTCTACCCTCAACACTTGGTAGGTGTTCTCTATATGCCCAAATTGGTAGATGAAACACTTTGTCCCACTACATTGGGTTTAGGTCCCACTCATGCCTTGGACTTATGTTTAGTTGTTCAAATATGTCATCAATATTTAGGGGGTATTGTTGCTGCATCTGCCGCATGTGATTGAGATAGGCCATCTTAGTCTCATCTTCATAATCGCTATCAAATATCTAGAGGCCTTCATTGGCTTTGATAGCTATTTGTGACATGTGAGGCTTGTCCTGCTCGAGAAAATTAATGTGGTCCCATCGGGGTTGTTTCGCTATGGGCGGGAGGACCTGATTCTCTTGAGGTGGTACTTGCTCATTTGGAGTAGCCAAAGGGAACATTGTCATGAAGCTCTGATAATCATCTATGGGTGTCACTTGTGAATGATTGTTATCAGACTCAAAAGGATCCCAAGGCATTACCTTATACTCTGACTCGTCTTCTGAAGACCCTTCTTGGTCTTGTCTATATCCCTCTTGCAGGTGATTCCTTGAACTTTCTACCTTCTTGACCAAATGGAAAGGGTTTTTAAGGTCTACAAGGTTGGTGGTTAGCAATGGGAGATAATCCCATAATGTATATGTTGTGTTAGGATTGGCATATGGATCTAATGCCGACCCATCCTTGTTGCCTATCCCTAGGCCTTACATGTTCTCTACCAAGATATCAAGGGGCGGGGGATGGTTGAACACTACTCCTGACTTGTCATACGACATTTGATATCTTGGTTGCCAAAGAATGCACACTTCTTGCTCATACTTGCCCAACCCATATCCATGCCAGTTACATTGGCCAAGATATCTCAAAGCAAAGTCTAGGTTGGACAAATAGTTGACGTCCTCATCAAAGGGCTCTTCATCTTCTTCGTCTTGCATGTAAGGTTCAATGCCATTATCGAGGCCCCCATAAACAATTTTTTTCTGATTGGGTGGGTAGTCGAGAGGAACCACAATGCTGATCAAGATTTGAGGTCTCTCCATGTCCTGCATGGACTCAAGTGTGGGTGTTGCTACAATGTTTTGCACTAGATACTCCCCCATGCCCGTACTAACCATTTCAATAGTGATCATTGGCGGTTGAGGGGGAGCGAATGGAAGTTCTTCCTGAGTCCACTCCATGTAGGGTGAACTAGGCATCTCAACTTCCATTCGGCTAGGCATCTCTTTCGTAGATATGGTTGAGACTAATGACGGTGCCTCTTCTAGGGGTTTCTTCCCCTTTTCCTTCAATGTGGCCACCATAGGTGACATTGTTGGTGGACCAGATGATGAATATGGACCTAGCTGGGGATTTGATGGACTTAACAGTAGATATGCATGTGGAATCGGACCCTGGTTAGATGGATTCAACTAAAAATCCAAATGTGTTGATGGAAGGGTTAACTATGACATCAATTGCATTGTATTGTAGTACTTGAAGGGCTCTAAATCTATCGGGACTACATGCACCTACCCTTCGAATGCGTATTTTAGGAACTGATGGGATATTGAAGGGACACACTTCATGTCCCTGATCCAAGGCCACCCCAGCAAGATATTATAGGCCATCTCACCTTCCAAGGTGTGGCACAATGTATGAATAGTCTTTTGTCCCACTTGTATGGGTAGGACAATAGTGCCAACCATTGAGCATATCACATCATTGAATGCTCGTAGAGTGTAGGGGGAGGCCATGATGTGAGATGTTGGAAACTTTAGATGTTTCAATGTCGTTGTTGTAATTATATTACTAGACGAGTCAGTGTCCACCAACACCCTTTTATACGGAATCTCGTTGACCTATGCAATGATGTGTAGGGGTGGATCTGCCATATCACCAGTCATCGATTTTAGCTTGTCTTCTCTAAATGTGATGACTAGTTTTGTACATTGTTTTACATGTCCCACAAAGTTTTTGAAAGAGTTTGCTTCATGGGGCTGTAACTCGATGGCTTTTAATATCTCCATTAGAGCCTCCCTATGGGGCACTAATTTTTGAATGAGCTCATAAATGGAGAGCCTAGATGACATGGTCCTTAGACTTTGGGTAAGTCTAGTTTGAATCATGGCCACTGGTCTAGGCGAGGGAGGTTGCGTAGGGTGTTGTTGAGGTTGTGATGTCGATGGAACCTCTCTTATGGCCACCGTGGGGGCAGCTCCTAGGTACCTCTTTTTCCTAGTCACTATGCTTATCATCCCTACATACCCTTGCATGGGGCAATTTTGTGTTACCTCATTGACTTGAAGGTTCTTTTCTAGTGTATCATGGGCAGGAAAGGGGTCTTTGAAGACTCCCATCTATTGGTTGTTTTGCGCTACAGGTTTGTCCACCACCAGCGTCTTGTTGTCTATTAGGTCTTGCACCAAGTCTTTAAACTTCCAACATGCATTAAGGTCATGTCCCTTCCATCTGTGGAACCTATAGTACAAGTCTTCCCTATATCCCTTAGGCTTTGGCGCATTGGGGTCTATGGGTTGAATCTCGAGTAGGTTGATCAAATTTGCTACTGACAAGTGGTCAAATAGGGAGTCTATGGACTCTATGTAAGGTGTGAATTATCGCCTAGGGCGACGCTATCGATTTTGTTCTTGCCTCTGATTTTCTATGTCATAACTATTAAGAGGCACTGCTTGATAGTTATCCTTTTGGGGTTGTATTTCTTGTTTAGGCTTAGGGACGTCTATAGCAACCTGATTGATCACAACGGGTTTCTATTGTGTGGTCCTTGTCTTGATGTTTTTAGACCACTCTTTCTTCTTTGGTTTGGCAATCTCGCCATCCTGTATCTTGATCTCCTTGATAATTCTAGATTGCACCAGGGCTTCCTCAAGAGTGGCATATTGCTACAGCTTCAATAGCATGAAGATCGATCTCAAACAACTTTTTGAGAACATTTGGGTCAGATCGGACATGGGAGGGAGGTAGGGCAACTTTGAAAGAAATGTCCTCCATCGATTCCCATAGGCTACCATGGTTTCTTCCTCATACTATCTGAGGCTATCTAGGTCACTTAGTGATGCCCTTTTCTTGGTGTTGAAGGTGAAGCATTCGAGGAACGCATCTACTAGCTGATCCAACATACTAATGTTGTGCTTTGGAAATGGGGTGAACCAATCTGAGGCAGGGCCTGTGAACGTGGTGATGAATGTTATTAGCAGCAAAGCATCATTGTCTTGAATGCCAAAGCATTGGCTTAGGAATCTAGCCACATGATCTTGGGCATCTTTCTCCCCTCTAAATATTGCCAACTTAGGCAATTTAAAGTGTTCGAGGTAAGGGGGTGCTGGCACTGAAGGATGCATAGGATGACTACGAAGTTGGCGTAGAGTGGGCTTTTGGGGCCCAAAAGTCTTGGTCTCCATAGACTCCAAGCACTCTAGCAATGCTTTATATGCATCAGAAGATTTAATCTCTTCCTTAGTTTGTTCCTATTGTGGGTGACAGGGAACTTAAGGCCTATAGAGGGGTGGCCGAATATCGCCTCATCTGCCTTGGAAGGGCATTTCCACCCACTCTTCTTCTTACTCATACTCATCATAAGCTTCTTGAGGAATTCTTGGGTGAGACCCATGACCATGGGTGGGCATCTACGGAGGGTACCCCTCATTGTTCCTGGTATTGACCTCTCGCTCAGGTCTAGGGGGTCTCAGAGGTAGCACTTGGTAAGGTCTTGGAGGCCTGTATTGCACTAGGGGGTTATGCCTTTCTGCCCTCTATGTTCAAGGGGTTGGAACCCTCTCAGGCACAGTGTTGTGGAGCAGATCATCTATTTGGCACTGGATGTGCTCTTTGCTAAGGTGATATAGATGCTCTAGCTATTGTTGGTCTTTCTTGAGCTGCATGATTTGTGCTTGGCAGGCGACATGTTTGGAAAATGCCAAGTCAATTTGTTTTGTCGTCTTGTTTTTAAGAAGCCTAGATGCCTCTCCTATATGTCTATCTTGTTCATGGCGATCTGAGATCCCTATGGGTTGCTTTCCTCTGTCGAGCTTAGCAACATTCACCCGAGGCTCTGGCCTTAGTGGGTGATCTTGATACATAGCAGGTGTGGAGGCACATTGCTCTCGCACTGTGTATTGCTCCTGAGTAATTTAGTGGTCTTCCTTGTACTCCCTTTCTTATGTGTGAAAGGGGTGGGCAGAATTGCCTTACCTTGTCTGAAGAGCCTTGTGCTCTAGATTTGGCCTAGTGTTTCTGATAGTAATAAGGGGTAAAGTAGGGATGACGAAATCATGTGGCCCCTCTTTATGGACCCTATGTTGCTCTAGCACTTCCCTGCATGGTGGCCACTCATAACGAGCATCTAAGGGAGCCCTCCTGTCTATGTTGAGTGCCAGGTGTAGGGCTTCCTTTTGAAAGGGTATATGCTGAGTGGGAGTGCCCCTCAAAGGGGTGCCTACATAGTCTCATTCTGTAACGACATGATGTGGACTATCTTGTGGATTAGGCCACCAAGGTGGTATGACCAAGTCCTTAGGACTATATCGGAGGTGACTTGTCCCTCTTTGTACACTTTTGGCAGCTCCTGCCCATGATTGGGCTCGACTATGGGTGTACATGTTGATGTTTACCTAAAGATGTATACATTTTTATCTTCTTTAGGATTTCTTATGCTACACTAAAAAAAATAAAAACACACAATCAAAGCAATGATTATCTTGTTTATGGATTAAAAGTGTGCCCTAAATTTGGTTCAGTGTGTTTTGATGTTTGTTTTGAGAACCTTGTAAAGAAATTTTTGTATATGCAATATAAGGGCTCTTATATCTCCCAAAAAAAAATTCCCCTTCAATATACCACTGCCAGGCCATTATACCAAACCTCTCTATATACCCACCCTTACGTGAGGGAGACTATAGGTACGTGAGAGCAGAACAGTACGTGGAACATAGGTGGTACAAAAGGGGAATCACTTTGTCTATGACACCTACCATAGAAGACTTATCCTCATGCACTGGGAATCACCCCAGCTATAGTTGGTCAGATTTCATCAATATTTATGTCTAGAAATAGTCACGATCAGGGTTATGTATGCAATATTTCAATCCAAGGTGGTGATGAAATCCACTGTTGGTCTTGATCAAGGGTTGGGATTTTACAACCAACTCCTTGGTGTTTAGATTATCTCGTGATGTGTGAGGTTATTTTTATTTTGCATAAATGAATAAAATAGGCATTAAAACTCTCCTATGCAAGAAAATAACCAGAAAACAAAAAAAAGAAAGCTAAAAATGACAGAAGGTGTTTAGGACCCCTACCTCTTCTCTGCTCAAATCGGATGCCTCTAAATTTTTTCCCTAAAAATTCATAGAGAGCTATTCATCCCAAGGTGAGATGAATAATAGATATGTATTCGTCCTAGTGTGAGATGAATTCCTATTCGTCTCAGGGTGGCACGAATTCTAGCTTTGTATTCATTATAGGATGGAACGAGTAGCAGTACAGTGCTTGAAATATTGATACGTATAAGCAAAAACACAAAAATTTTGATCAAAAATTTAATCTTAAAATTAAGGGATAGATGTCCCACCATAATCGACACTGAAAGTATGAGGATACAAAAACAAAAAAAGGAAATGCCAAGGTGCAATGTATGCAAAAGTGAAACGTAACGCTAAGTCCTACAAACTAAAATGCATGAAAGGAGAGAAACGTAAACCAATTGAAACAAGATAGAAAGCAAACATCGAATACAACCCTTTTTATTAATTTTCTTTAAAATCATGTTACAATACGTCTCCTCCATTTTGGGGACTAGGAGCGTTAAGTAGAGCTCTATTACACCACGGATTGATACGCTTTATTCCGCGTGCCCACATGTAATATGGACGGACCAAATATCACCGCCACTTGTGTGAATGTATTTTATTCCTTTCTTCTCCTCTGGTGTTGATATCCTATGTTCAGAGAAATAGAAATGGATTAGTAGCACCTACGGATGGAGAGAAACATGCGATCCCCAAGGCCTATAGTTAGTGTATGCATAAAATGATTAAAACGATAACTAAAACATATCAAAATGAGCTAAAATTTTGATAGAAGTAATAAAACATTACCAGGAAGCCACTGCAAAAGGAACAGTCTAGAAATATTACACATATTTCTAATCGTTCTGGGGTGGGATGATTAGGACTGTCATAACCTATCTGAAATCCACCTCTCAAATGTTCATTCCTGAGGCCTCAAAAGCACCTACAAAGTTGGGGTTAGGTAAAATGGGGTATTTTGGATGACCTACATGGTCATATTTTTCCAATTCAGCCTCTATCACCCAGAATCTGATGATGCTATCTACGGGTTAGTGAAAGCAGGAAATAACAAAAACATGATCAAAACTTGTCATAATCCCATGAAATTTAAATGATAGCATATGTAAACAACCTAGAATCAGATGCAAGAGAAAAATTATGGAAAACTACCACATATTTATAATCGCTCCAAGGTGGGGCAATTAGAACTACGATAGTGCGGGGGGCACCCGGGGGTAGGACACTCATCATTAGGGACTATGTTTCAGCACCAATACAATTAGTATGGGTCCAAAACATCTTATGGGGTTGTGTCAAAAAAATTGGTAGGATATTATGGCCAAATGTTCGGGTTTGGATCTAGATTGCACTTCCAATAATCACCCAATAACCTCCCTTCCAAGAGAGATATCAAGGATGTAAAAGCACAAATGATGGGTGAGGATATAATTTGGCAGCACTTCGTTGCTCCAAAATCTCCTCTCTATTCTCTTTTTGGGGTGAGAAGACTCACCAATTTATAGACCTAGGGTCTCCCTCTTTGAATGCACATGCGAGGGCGCCACTTGAGTTGCTTGTCCTATTTTGAGAGAAAATATTATTTCCTGATTTAGAGTCTCCTTGCATGAGGCCTCCAAAAAATCAAGGCATGCATGACTTAAGTCTCTCTCTTATTTGAAACCATTCCTCACAATTGCATGTCCTGAAGTTGTAGTTAAGTGGTGGACCTATCAAGGTTTGAATTTTTTCCAGTCAAACCTGCTTTTCGCCCCACCCTGGAGCGAATGCTACTAATCGTCCCTCGGTGAGATGAATACTAGTTTCTAATTGTCCCATGGTGGGATGAGTAGGGATCAAAGTGCCAAAAAGGTTCCAAATTGATCTCTGACCTTCCAAAATGTTGTGTGAGTGGTTAGGACCACTATTTAACCTCTGGGGTCTTCCCTGGGGGCTATGTGTGTCAATGTGTTCAGTGTTTGTAGTAACATAATCAGATTGGTGTTGTTTTGGTGTCTACACTTCCAATAAAAACAAAGACACACCCCCTTCAAGCCCAAGCAGGAGTACTACATCAAGTACATAAGCCGCCGCTCCAAGTCCTTCTCCACAACTATCAGTAATTTCTTCATCGATGGATATTGAATCTCTCCATAAAGAGGTAAACAAACATTACAACATCATCTATATCTTCAAATGCTGGATCAAAATTTCTAGAAAAGATACACTAGAATCCAAACTAGTGAAATGAATTCAATTTTGCAGTAACTTGAAAATCTGCATATGTATGGGGATGATGACTCCCATGATCCTAAGGGAGATGTATTCAATTATTATTTATTGGATAGTGAACAGATAGAACCATCTAGCTATGAGAAGGCTTGTACTCAGAATGTATGGCAAGAAGCCATGAAAGAGGAAATAACCTCTATAAAAAATAATGATAATTGGGAGCTATTAAAGCTTCCCAAAGGAAAAAAATGTGTGGGATGTAAATGGGTCTACAAGACCAAATTCAATGCTGATGGAATCATTGAGAGGCGTAAGGCAAGACTTGTAGAAAAAGGTTTTTGGCATTGACTATGAGGAAACCTTTGCTCCTGTTGCACGACATGAAACAATCAAATCTATTTTTTCTTTAGCTGCCCATAAAGGATGAAACATTCAACACATGGATGTCAAAAGTACCTTTCTAAATGAGTACTTGACTGAGGAGGTTTATGTTCAACAACCTCAAGGCTTTCAAGAACAAGGTAAGGAGAACCTTCTTTATAAATTGAAAAAAGCACTTTATGGCCTCAAGCAAGCACCAAGAACTTGGTACTCTCACAGTGATGACTATTTCAACAAGTATGGTTTCACTAGAAGCAAAAGTGAACCTACTCTTTACTACCTAAAGCATGGTGTAGACATTATCATAGTTTGTTTATATGTGGGTGATATAATATTTATGGGTAGTAACACTAAAATGAATATGGATTTCAAAGACTCCATGATGAAATAGTTTGAGATGAAAGATCTTGGTTTAATGCAATACTTCCTAGGCATGGAAGCTCATCAATCAAATAGAGGGATCTTCATATGTCAGCACAATTATTCTCGAGACATGATCAAGAAATTTTCCATGGAGGAGTGCAAATCAGTTGCAACTCCAACTGGACATGGGATCCAATTGAGCAAGGGCTATGGAGCACCAAAGGTTGACATGACCACTTACAGGAGCATCTTTGGGAGTTTGATGTTTGTTCACCAACACAAGACTTGATATTCAATATGTTTTTTCTCTAGTTTCAAGGTTTATGGTGAGTCCATCTGAGCTGCATCTACAAGCAACTAAAATAATCTTAAGATATGTAAAGGGTACAATGGATTTTGGAATCCATTACCACAAATGTAATTCTGTTAAATTATTTGGCTTCAGTGACAGTGATTGGGGCAGCAATATAGATGATAGGAAATCTACATTAGGGAAATGTTTTAGTCTAGGATCAGGACTAATTACATGGAGTTCCAATAAGCAAACTATTGTAGCATTGTCATCTACTAAGTCTGAGTATATAGCCATCACATATGCTAGTATTCAAGCCCTATGGTTGAGAAAAATCCTTGAAGAGATTGAAGAAAGAAAAAAAGGTCCGACTCAAATGTATTGTGATAACATGAGTGCCATTTAGTTGGCATATAATCCAATCCACCATAGCAGATCAAAAAATTTTGATATGAAGTATCACTTCATCTGATACATTGTGGAGCACAAGACCATTGAGCTTAAACATTTTAGCACTTTGGAAAACATTGCAGATATCTTCACCAAAGGCATGGCTACAACTCAATATATAAAGCTAAGAGATTGTATAGTCAATCCTCTCAACTTTAAAGGGGAGAATGTTGGTAGTTAAAAAAATAAATGTTACATCTTACCCTCACATTTCACCTTGGTTGGATGGTAGGTGGCTAGGGTGGACGACAAGCAACAAGTCGATAGGATGTCGGCATAGTAGGAATAAATTTTTGTTTAAATTGTTTGTAAGACCTATTATTTCTCCAATAGACTAAGGGCTACTATATAAGCTTTGTAATTTAATTATTTCAAAGTAATGTGAATTATACATTCACAGGGTGGGTGTGAGTGACCTTGTCATGTTTCTATTTAAAAAAATAAAAAGGTAGAAAATAAATTCATTGATCCCAAGGAAGATATCTTAAAATTGATATTTTGGCATGTAGTGGAAACAATACAAATTTTAGAAGGATTCTAAACCATTTAAATATGTATTTATAGGTATGTAATTTTTGGAGATGCATCATTATACTAAGTATACCGCTAGATATTTAATTTTACTGGAAGTAATTTTTTTTAGCCAAGGTAACTTAGGGGTGAATTATTTCTATAATAGGATCCATTAAAAATATTTTTTGATCTTAATATAATTGGAGCTACACTTTGCAATTTTCACCGTGTAATTGCTCTTGCTTTTTTGGAATAATAAATATCGATGAGGATTTTTGCTTTTCTTTAATGGAACTTCTATATTGGATGGTAGAATGCATGATGATTATGATACTACTCTTTTGTCCTCTTATCAATACTCATTAATTTCATTTCCTACCTGTAAATGAGTTCTTATTTGATTTTTGTGTGTTGATTGATTAATCACTTTTCTTGCTATGGTTATGATTGTATTTACTTTTAAGCTCTTTCATCCTTAACTTCTAAAAATTACTTTTACACATTATAATTTCTACATTTACTTTATGTATTTAGCTTAGAATAGTTAGCTATAGTAAGGTATTAGTGGGGAGTTGTCCTAAATGTGGATTTCAAGAGGGCATTCTCACCTTTATTTGAATTTTTTGAAATGGATTTGCAAGAATTTAAAAATTTGGATTTTTTTAATTGAACATGACCAAAAATATTATTTTGGATCAAATAAGCCTAATATTAAAGTTTTATTGAAATTGTATTTTATTTGAGAGAGAGAACCTATAGTAGCATTTTCATTAAATGTGGTCTTATATAGTAGTGTTATCATTCATTAAAGAAAGTTATTAATAGAAATAGATGTTATTGCTAGTTATGAAAATTATATGTATACAATCTATGGATTATGAAATTTAAATATATATTCTAATGGAACTAAGTATATATTAATAATCACTAACTAAATGAATATATATATGGATTATATCCTAAGTATTAGAAAAAGTAAAGAAACCTAGGGGAAATTTAAGCCTTTTGAACCTCAAGGACCATCCTGCATTTCTTGGAATCCATTGATCAAGAAAATAAATAAATATGCTTACTTGGAGCCTCATAATGCTTTATTTTCTTATCCATTCTCTTCCTTTATTTCCTTTTAAAGAACTAATATTTTTCATGGCCTTTTTAAATGTTGTCTCAAACTAGTCCCAACATGTCTTACTATCATAATTTCCTTCAATTAACTTCTATATCCCCCTAGATTCAATTTATATTCTTTTTATTCCTAATGCTACTCTCTCCAAAATCCTACCTATTGAACCAATTGACTCAATATTTATTCTCTAAAAAATTCCTATGTCAAGTAATCCCCTAGATAATATCTTATTATATCTTTATCATAATGTTGTCTATCTTAGCCTTGTATTTTGTATCACCATGAAGGAAGAGAAGATTTGCTAAGATCCTAGTAGGAATAAATGATGTCAAAAGACTAAATAATTATAGGACGATAGTTGGAGTATGGCACACCATTCCTATTCATAATTCCAATAAAAGAAAGTTTGTTATTTATTTTTCATATCAATATCAATATGTTGGTTTCCTACAACTAAAATTTAATGTTAAACCCATCATAACTATTCTACACAAAAACCTAAAATTTCTAATTGAGTGAAGACAAAAAAACACTATGATTGTATAAAAATAATCTTGTAGCCTTATTAATACCAAAAAATGATAATAATAAAATCAATAAGGACATTATTATTAGTAATATTGGTGTAAGACAATGTTTCATGTTGTTAGCCAAAATTTAGATTATTTCAAGATGAATTAGATAAGTGGACAAAAAATAGTGGAGGAGGACATATTGTAGATCATGCTCAATTATTGGTAATTTATATAGATGATGTTAAACAACTAGTAAAATATAGATATAGTTTATAGACACATTTTGACAACCTTGGATAATTATTATAATTGCTCTTTAGTAAAGCTAATATAATCAAAATATAGGTAATGGTTTATGATTCTTAGGATAAATCCAGTAGGTACTCTTAATACAAGTACTTATGCCACAAATTTGATTCTATCTATAGATTGAATTATTGTGTAGAGAAAAGCATAAGAAGAGGTACATATATATTTTTGTCATGATATATAAGTATAGGCACAGTCAATTATAAAATTGAAAATTAATAAATTTCCTTCTAAAAATATTAGTGTAATTTTTTTTGTATATGGTTTGTCTTGTTTAGGAGGCTATCCTATCAAAAGGAACTCAAAAATGTTGAGTACAAAAAAACATTTTGTTAGAAAAACTAGGGATTAAGGTTCAAATTCCTTACTCTATTGTATTACAATAAATAAGAATGGTACCATTAAAAGAATAATTACACTTTTTGACACACACATACACACACAATCGAAATAATATATATGGGTAAAATCAAATTTCCATATTAAGCAATGCTTGTAGCCAAAGATAAGTAATAGTGCCAAGATAGATGAAATGAGTTAAAATAAAGAATTAAAAAAAAATAATATAACAAAAGACTTATTGAGAATTCTACACTTCATACAAAAAATAGATGTTCTTTATCAAATTTTTAGTGACAAAATAAGATTTTTATAAATTTGGAAACAATAATAATCACCTACAAAGTGTAAAATTGTCTTTAAAAAGTCTTAATATAGAAAATATATGTAACAATTCATTTAAGAGTAAATTCTCATCACGTTATGATTGAAAATAGAATATGAAAAAATATTAGTTATGAAGAATTGATTTCTTTACATTGGAAGAGAAGATGATAAAATATTTATGACATTATGCCATCATGCATACCAATATTTAACATAAAATCACTTGGCCCAACATGATTTTTTTATTGATGGAAAAAATAAGGGGTTTTCAAAGGACCCCAAAACTTTTACAAAGAGAAACCAAAGATGTTTCGTACCATAAAAACACAACAAAATACAAGACTATCAACACCAAAATAATAGTACAAAACAACTCAAGGAGAAATATCCTCAAAAAAGCCATCAGCCTCACAAGAGAAGAACAACAAATCATAACACCAACAAAAAATAATTTCAAGACACAAACCAATAAAATAGACCAAAAAAAGTCATTGGGTCTTTAATCATGATCATGATTCTCTAGAGATAGATCTCCAATACTTCATTTTCCTGCTTCAGCTTCAAGAAGATCTCATTAGCATAGAACATTGTAATTTTGATTGATCTCTTTAGATTCCTTACCAACTCTAAAAATAAATCCATAGGGATACCTAGAGATCCTCTCATATCGAATTGAGAATTATGGTAGACTAGAGGTGTTTCATTAATTTTAAAGCTCTTATTAAGTAAGTTTATCCTTTGAGTTATCACATGATGTGCTAAGAGGACTTGGCACAACATGATGATTTTCTTATATTATATATGTTTTTAAGCTTATCATATAGAAGAGTAGGTAGATACCTTAATAATGTATTGAAATATCATTAAATAAACATAAAAAAAATATTTTGGACTAATGTAGAGATAGTATTAAACTGAATAAGAATTGACTCCAAAAAAATGGAAAATTTATCTATGTACTATAATTATCTCATTAAATTTCAATATCATATATATGAAAGACTCTCCCAATATGAAACTAAAAATATTTTATTTTATTTATTTACATGACCATGGAGAACTCCAATTCTAATGTCTTTATATTAAATTTGTAACTCCAAACCCAAAAATATTACCCTTATATAATGTATCCCTTTTCACCTAATCTATATAATCCTCTATCCAATCATTCGAGTCGATAATTTCCCTCTAATTTTAATGATATTTGATATTACGCATTTTGTTATCCAGTTTCATTATTTCATGAATGCATATGTGAATTTGTTTTCAAAGTATTTTAAAGGTATTTACTCTATATTTGTTATTGATATGGTTATCATATTCTCTTTTATTTATTTAATCAATTACAACTTGAGAGTCCCTTAAATTTTGAGAAAATCCTAATTATTTTCATTAAAAATTAAAATAAATTTAGATTAAAATTTGACCTATCACAACTATTGGATATGGTCACCTATATCTCTAAATAAAAAAGTATATGTTTCATTAAAATATTAAATGGATCCTTCTCCTCTATTTGCTTTGGGGCTTCCTTCTAAATATTTATCAAAATTTAGTTTAAAAATCCATATTATGGTTGTACCCACTTTGTCCATAATATTTTACTCAATTTACAAAGAATCCTTTAACATGGATAATAAATTGTGATAGCAAATTCTATAAAGTTTATATATGACTTTATCATACTTTTAGTACTAATATAGGTCCATACTAGTTATAGTCAACTCTAAACTTGTACAAGTAGTGAAGGATCACATCTTATTTTCTAAATTTTCCAAATCCAAACAAAACTATCAATACCAATCAATACCTTTAATATTTCCTCTAAAGTTGTTTTACTTATAATATTGGAAGGGATCAATTATGCAAAATGTGCAAATAAAATAAAAATATAAGAAATAGATTTATTAAATTGTAAGTAATATAAGAGATGAAAAGGTATAGGGAATAAGTATTGAGTCTGTAGAGGTGAATTATAAGCTAGAAAACCTTCTAGGGACTCATTTACAACATGTTCAACTTTTAGGAAAAGGTCCATGATCCTATCCAATAGGATAGGTTTGCATCATAAGATGTAAAGGATACTTAAAAATATAATGTGTTGCATTTACAAATAAATTTGATATATTAAAATTCATGTACACTTCCTTGAAAAATTTTCTATCAATGTATTTAAACTTTATCAGCCTAGGTTATGCATAGTGGCTATTTTTGCAGAATTGGCTAAAATTAGGATTTTCAAAATTTGGAATTGGTTAATATTTGGGACCTTTGACGAGAATCCATTAGCCAAAAATTAATGGGTGCAATTTTTTTTTTGTCAATTCGCTTCAATTTTATAATAATTTGACCATTTTAAGTTTAAAATTTCAACATTGCCCCTAATAATAGTGAACCTTCTACATGTGTTTCGAAACTATTCACCTGGATTTTAGAACTTATTCGCCAAATTTTTATAAATATATTTTGGGGCCGACCCCTTATGCATAACCCTGCTTTATCCATAACTACTTGAAAGTACAAAGCTAGAGATATTATGCGAAGATAGAAATTGGTTGTAATATTATTTCAAGACACTAAAATTGGAGGGAAAACTATAGTGTTTTACATAGTCTATATATAGAAACTTATTTGAAGGTTTAAAGCAATGATGGTGTAATATTAAATCTTAATATATAGTTAGCCAATCTATCACTGGTAGAGGAGAATAAATTTGTCATAGATATATTTGGATTGTGATGGTTTCAAATAATAGAATGGTGGGTTTTTATTTTATATATTCTCCCAATAATTATTCTATAAAATTTGATCTTTGGGATAGAGTTAGATATAACCTCAACTTCCTATTTGAATGATTTGTACTGATTTTATGTGATTAATAATACCATAGGTTAATATATCTATCAACATATCTAATTATATAATACGTAGTTGAATATCCTTCTTACCATATCATATAGAAATATATTACAAATATTATACTAGAAGTTGGGCTTTGAGGTTACCCAAAAGCCACTTAAGAACCAACTATTTTCATAAAAATAAATGAAGGGAAAGCTTAAAAATGGATACTATTGCAAACTTGTCGATGATTTTTATAGCCTAAACTAATGTCTGACCTCAAAGATTTTTGAAATTCATGAAAACCTTTTTTATAACACACAAAGCATCACACGATTTTCTTGCATAACCTTAGTGTTCGAATGCATGGATGGGGGAAAATAAAAATTGTTTCCCCTTTAAATACACCTTGTCCTTTTGCGCTTGACGTTGGCCCAAATTCGAATTTCAAAAATTGAATTATAAATTTAATTTTTAACCTTTTAAATTTGGCACCCATAGTTTTAAAAAAAATAATATTAACCTATAGGTTAAAATATTTTAATTTAAATAAATTAAATTAAATCCTTTGCAAACGGCTCAATGGGTATTTTCGAGGTTAAATTATTTTTAATGAATCCTTGGATCTCTTTTTCTTCACCTCATTCTTTTTCCCGAAATATTATAATATTATTATTTTAATTTAAACCTGCTTCTCTTTCCTTGGGTCTTCAACCTTTTAGGCCTCTTTAGGCATATAGTATTAAAAATAAATATTATATCCTATTTCTTTTAAAACCTTCCATGCCTTTTGGAAAAATCACTTGATGACATTAATGATGAAAAAATTGAAACAAAAATATTTTGACATCAATGACAACAAAACTTGCTTAGCTTTCAAAAAATCTCCCCCTTTGTCATTGATGGCAACCCTTTTCCTATGGCAACCCTTTTTCTCTAACCATTCATTTTTTCTTTTTTTTAAATTTGCTCCCCCTTAGAAACTGCTCTCCTTGACTGAATGCTCTCCCCCTAATTCAAATCTCTCCCCCTTTGACATCAATGGCAAAGGGCCACATTTGGGATTTGGGGCTAAATATAAGACTCTTAGATCATCCCCCTCCCCACATCCTCTCTTTGAGGTGGTTAATTTTTTTTGGGGGGGGAGTATATCTACTCCCAACATATATTGATATTTTCTTTGTCCACCTTCTTCCTCGATTGATCCTTTTGATTACTTTGAATGTTCCTATTCTTGCTTATCTCTAGAAATTCTACTCTACACCACTTAGCCATATGCACAACATTATTGCACTCAAAACACTTAATGTTGTGATTCCCTGAAGGTGTAAATGTATTGTAGTTCCTCCTAGTGAATCCATATCCATTCCTGTCATGAAACTTGCAATTAATAGCCTTATGACCAAACTGATTACAAGAGTAGCAATATCCTTGAAAGAGATACCCATTTCTAAAATTTCTATTGGTGAAACCATGTCCTTGTATTTTATGTGTCCTACACTGTATAGCCTTGTGACCAAACCTATGACATGGGAAACAATGTCCATTGAAGAAACCTTTCATTGACCCCATTGGTCTTTTAGTCTCTTTTTCCCTATGATGTTTCATGATCCATATGTTCTTTATTCATGCATTGTTCCTTTCCTTGTTGAACCTTCTATTTTCTAGTTTATCATTAGAAGTATCACTTTACCTTTTACTCTCTTCTTCTAAAGCTTATTATTTGGATCTTGATATTGACTCCTCTTATTTTTCTCTATGTTCTTATTCAAAACCAAGTCTTGTCTTATTTGATGAAAATTTTTGTACCTTGATAATCTTATACAAGGTCTTTGAGCTTCTCCCAAACCTGTGTAGGGTTTTTTTTAGACCCTTTTACATCTTTCCTTAGTGAAGCTACCTCATGCTCTAATATTTCACATTCTAAAACCTTTGCCTCTAACTTCTCTTTAAATATCCTTGTATTAGCTATTGAATTTTTTAGATCTTGTATAAGCTTTCCTTTTTCTTCATCATATTATTGAAATTGAATCTTGAGTTTTGAGTTATGCTTTCTTACCTTTCTTAATTCCTTAAGATCAGGAATAAGTTCACCCTCAAGATCAACTTCTCCTTCCTCTAAATTTTTTTATTCTTCCTCTACTCTTTTGTCTTCAAGATCATCTTCATTCTTTTTTGATTCATTTCCACTATAATCACTTCCTTCTTCTTCTATTACCATAAGAAGAATTTCTTCTTTTGGACATTCAAGAACATATTCATATTCATATTCATTGAAACTGAACCCATTTCTTGTACAATGATCTTCAAGATGACCAAATTTACCACACCTAAAACACTTGATAATTATTGGTTCCCTTTTTACCTTTTTCTTAACATCTTCTTTTTTTACTGTTAGAAATAGAATTTATTATTATTCATTATCTGAGGATATTTCATCACTATCATTTGAAATCTTACCTATATTATTTGCATAAAAGATCTTCTTATGCCTTTGGAAAAAAAATTTTTCTTGCTTGCCTTGTCCATCCCTACTTTTCTTTTGATACATGAATTTTCCTATTTCCCTGTTCTTATGATCCTATTTATTTTCATCGTTGCTACTTCCATTTCTGGATAATCAAATGCATAGTGACCATATTTACCACAATTAAAATACTTAATTATTTTTGTGCCTTTATACTTTCTTATGTCCTTGTTCCTTATACCATAGTTTACTTCTTCATTATTGGATAACTCATTACTTGAATCTGACTTCTTACCCTTTGTCTTATTTGCAACTTTGAAGGTTTATTCTTTCTAGGTAATAGGCTCCTCTCTTATTCTCATCTCAAAAGTTGTGAGAGTTCCATGGAACTCATACCCTGTCAAAGTTTCAATATATTTTGACTCTTCTAAGGCTAAAATATTTTCACTATACCTCTTAGGAAGTGACCTTAAAATATTTTGACAAAAATCTATTTATTCAACTTTAAACCCAAGTCCTTACATGGAGTTAGCAATCTCATACACATGAAGTAAGTATGTAGATATGTCTTCCTCATTCTTCATATTTAGATCCTCAAATAATTTTTTGTGATTTTGCAATTTTGCCATCTTGACCTTTTTGTCTCCCTCATATGTTTTTTGCAACTTTTCCCAAATCTCTTTTGCCGATGTACAATGCATAACTTTTACAAATTTTCCCACTTAAAATTCCATTCATTACCTTTGAATTATTCAGTTGTAGAATCTTACCATATTTATCTATAGGTGGAGTAGATGGTGGTGTATACCTATCCTCAACTTCTTATCATATATCATTCCCTTGTGAAATTAGGTAAATATTCATTCTTACACTCCAAAATGCATAATTATTCCCATCGAGCAATGGTGCCTTATTTCCTAAAGATCCACACTGGGAATCCATCTGTATTCCTATAAGATTTTCCTTCAAGTTGTTAAACTCTTTCAAAGGAACCTGCTCTAATACCAATTGAAGAACATAAGCTTATACTAAGAGTGGGGGTGAATAGTATAAGATCAAATTTTACTTTTTTTTTTTCCCAAAGAATATTATCCAAAATTATCAATGGTATTATCAATAAAAATAATCAAAGTAATGCATAAATCATCACACACAATAGAGAGACTAATTTAACGTGGTTCACCCAATGTGGGCTACTCCACGGAGAAAATATTTCACTAAATTTTTCTCAAAAAATCTCTTGGGAATCCTACCCTATTACAATGTTTATGGACATCTATCCAAATGAGAAACCAACCCCCTAATCAAGTTTGTGGATCTATATCCATAAGAGAACTCTCCCATTTTTTTGTTTATGGATCTCTATCCATAGAACTCCTTCTCCTCTTATTTGGCTAGTGATCTTATAGAAGACAACTACCTCCACTGCACTAGCTTGTGGATATCTCTCCACTAAAGACCTTTGTACTCACTCAAAAGACCTTTGTCATCACTACCATGGCTAATGGATATTTATCCACTAGAGACTATTTTCCTCTACTCTATCACCTCCAAATATTGCTCTCAAATTTTCTCAATCTCTATCCTAAATATATACTAAACATTATCCTTAGTCTAACACAAATCTACTCACAATTTAGTCTCTGGTCTTGCACAAATTTACCCTCAGATCTATACCAAAATCTATCTCTGCTATGACACAAATTTATCCTCAAATATGCACCATACTCTTTCCTCAAGCCTTAACATAAATATTGATTCAATCACAAATCAACTTTGTTCATATTTTCCCCAAGCCTTAACACAAAGTATAAAGAAATAAATCAATCAATTCTAATCTCAAGTCTTCTCTAAGACTTGTATCAAAACTATCCACAATTTCTCTCAATAACTTGCTCAATCTGCTCAACAAGTCTTCACCAAGACTTACCTCAAATCTATCCAACAAGTCCTCTCTAGAACTTTTCCAATATACTCAATAAGTCTTCACCAAGACTTGTCTCAAATCTGCTCTACAAGTCTTCACCAAGACTTATCTCAAAAATGCTTGTAAGCTTTCACAAAAGCTCACACAAATTTATCCTTAATATTTCACAAAAGCTTAATCAAATCTATCCTTAATTACCCTCTATGACTTACTCAAATATTCTCACATACTTTCACAAAAGCTCACTCAAACAATTACAAAGTTTCATACAAAAACTCAACTTAATATCTTTTAGAAAACATTTTCAATCACACAAACAAGTTTCACTAAGAATCTTGTTTAATCATAGAAACATTTAGAGAATGGTAAAAAAATCAATATGTTTCACAGTCACTAGGTTTTGTACTCAAAAAACCACTTTAGAACTTTCAAAATCTCTTTCAAATCAATTCAAAAATAAAGTATAATTTGTTTTACAAAGATTCAAAAATCACTCCAATGCTTTCAATCAATAATGCTCAACCAACTTCACTCAAATGTCCACTCATTGAAACACAACTTGCTTATAAATCCTAACCAAGTATTTTCACTATACTTCCAACAATTCACACTATGGAACTCAAAAATTTACTCAAGATGATACCAATTTCACATAACAATGATACTCATGTTCTTTCACAAATCCTAGTTCAATATAGTTCTCAATCTCATATAAAAATGATACTCATGTTATTTCAACAAACCCTAGTTCAAGATAGTTCTCAATATCACATAACAATGATACTAATTTTATTTCAACATCTACAAATCAAGTACATGAACACTCACTCAAAAATTTACAAAAAATCTTATCAAACAATCCTTTTCACTCCAAATTTACATATCACAACATTCAATCCAACAAAATTTCACTCATAATGATGATGTGCCCCTTTGAAAAATATTTCATGAACTAGGGTTTCTGGAGCTAGGGAAAAACTAGGGCATCAGTTGGGTAGCCGAAGTGATTTCTGGTTACTGTGGATTTGAAGACAAGATTGCTGCCCCAGGAGGGTCCAATGGGGACACCTCTAGATCCTCTTCTATAGAGACATAGTTCTTTTACATATTTGTTAAAGGATAAATCTCCATCAAAGACTAAAGAAGCACAAAAAACTGCATTAAAAATGCTCTTTACGGATGCTAGAAATAGATCAACGGCTCATCAAGTTAATGGATGCTTGCCACAGTTAGAATCAAGACCAAATATTGTCATTGAGAAATGGATGGTTGAAGAAATAGTTTTATATAGAGCCAATCATGATTTGATCTATAAATTCATGGGTATTCTCCATACCCTAATTTTTTTGCATTCCTGGGTCCGGCAAAACTGGGAGCCTCTTGGTGAGTATTCTTTATGGTTTATTAGCAATGGATATTTTATTGTTATTTTTTCTTCACTTGTCGATAGAAATAGGGCTTTCAAATCAGAAAATATGAATCATGGTCCAACAGGATTATTTGTTCAACCTTGGAGAGTGGGATTTGATCCTCGAATTGAACCCACTTCTATCCCAATTTGGATCCGTTTGTATGCAATTCCAATGGAGTTATAGAGTGAGTAGGTATTGGAAATTATTGGTAACTCCCTTGGAAGACATTTGGGTGTTTCCAAAAACAATAGAAGGAAACATAGTTGTTTATGCAATATTATGTGTGGAAAATGATCTTAGCTAGCCTCTACCAGTAGAGGTGGAACTTGAACTTGTAGGACTATCTTGGATTCAACAGCTGGATTATGAGGCTTTGCCCTTCAGATGCAGAGTCTGCCACAAACATGGGCATTTGGCCCGATCTTGCCCAAATAATATGAACATAAAAATGGAGGCTCCTCTAGGAATGTCAAATCCTCCTAAGGAGGGTAATTCAACAATAAAAAAAGAACCAACCAATATTTCTCAGGGTAAAGAAGAACAGAGATATGGTTTTGAACTACCCAAAATAAGGAGAAGGCAAAAGAAAAAATATGGTAAAGAGCAAACCCAATCGAAGACCTCCAATAGGTATGAGATATTTAAGACACTAATGGACCAAGAAGAACAATTCATGGAAGGAGTGGATGGGAATAATGAAAATAATAACATCCATGTTCAAGCTCCTCTCTCATCTCCCCCCGTCATAGAGCAGGTAATTGAGTACAGTGAGTTACCGCAGTCAGAGAGTGCAGGGGCATTGATAGTGCATAACCAAGAGCAGTCAATAATTAAGGATTTTAGCATGGGAATAGCAAAAAATAATAGAGAAAGGCCAACTTTAGGGATAACTCGGGTGGAAAAGAGATCAAAAAATAGCAACTCTCAAGGAGTGGGTAGAAAATCAAACAAGGAATTGATAGCAGTTTAAGGAGACAAACTGATCACTGGAGGATCGGTGAGGCCAATAGATTTTTACTGCTCTCAAGGTAACCAATGGTTATATAATCATGGAATGTTAGGGGTTTAAATAGTAGAACCCATCAATCTACTATTTGAAGACTCTTAGAAAAATGTAAAACAGTTTTTTTGCTTATCCAGGAGACAAAAATGTCGTTAGATCTTATGTGTAAAATAGTTAACAGAATTTGGAGGGGTGCTGGTCATATGGAAGTGGCTGCCCAAGGTGCCTCATGGGGGATAGTTACTCTTTGGAACTCTCTTGAATGGACTGCAATAGAACATTTAGCTTGGAGGGGTGTTCTCACTACACATTTTAAAAATAATGTCATAGCTGAACATGTTTTAATCACAAATTTTTATGGGGCTCAAAACCTAGATGGTCAGATGCATCAATGGAAAGTTGTGCATAACATGAGAGTCTCAAGGGAAGATTTAGACTGGATTATTGCTGGGTATTTTAATGCTAAATTATCCTCTAGATATCGGGAAGGGGGAACCCCAAATTTGGACCCAGGGGATCGTCTTATGATTGCCCAAGTCCAGGCATTACACTTGGTGGATATTAAATGCCCTGGAACCAACTATACTTGGACTAATAAGATGAGGGAGCCAAATAGCAAGAAGGTGAAGTTAGACTATTTTTTGGTTTCAAAGGATGTGTTTGTAAAATGGAATATAAAATTTTAGATTTTGGAGGGTCCAGTTTCAGATCACTTTCCCATTTTGTTGGAAGGAGGGATCAAGATAGTGCAGCATCACAAACCATTTAAATTTGAAAACTTTTGGTTACAAAAAGAGGAACTTCAAAATAAAATTCCACAGTGGTGGGAAGAAGGTCCCCAGCATATGGGACAACAATGTTTAAATTCCACAAACAACTTCATTATGTAAAATTTCAACTATAACAATGGAGGCGAGCTAACAAGACAAACTTCCATGTCCAAAGAGCTCCATTTGTGGCCAAATGGGATGAGTTTCACAAACACTTTAGGGAAGGAAAAATTACAGACCAACTCAAAGAAGAGGATGATGCATTGCATAAAGCGGTTGAGGACATTGACAACCAAGAGGAGACCTACTAGAAAAAGAGAGCAAGAACCACTTGGTTATTAGAAGGTGATAAAAATATCAAATTTTTCCATCGGACTACTTGTGCTAGGAGACAAATGAAAAACATGGAAGCTCTTCAATATGAGAACAGACACTCCTTTGATACTCTTCCAGGTATGCATCTCCATTCAATGGATAATTTTTCAAAACTATTTAAGGAAAGTATGGTGCAAGATGAAGAGGCCTAAAAAGATGTTATTGTTGGCATACCCTCTGTTATCTCTGAAGAAGAAAATCAGATCCTTCTTAAACCCATTAATAGAGAGGAACTGAAGAATGTAGTCTTTGGAATGAGCACCGAAAAAACACCAGGTCTAGATGGCTTTCCAATTGAATTTTTTAGGCCTTTTGGGATAACTTGGAGGAGGATGTAATGGTTGTTATAGAGGAGTCCAAAGGTAGTAAAAGAATTCTTAAAGCATTAAATCATACTTTCATTACCTTAATTCCAAAAGGGGAGGAGGGGGTACATATTTCAGATTATAGACCTATTGCCTTATGCAATGTCATATATAAAATAATCACAAAGGTAATTGTGGAGCGGCTAAAACATCTTCTACATAACATTATCTCCTCAGAGCAAGGGGGTTTTGTAGAGGGTAGGCAAATCTTGGATGGTGTGGTTCTAGCTCAGGAGGCAATCCATTCAATGCAAACATCTGGTAATAGAGGAATGTTCATAAAATTAGATATGTCAAAGGCTTATGATAGGGTGGAGTGGAGCTTCTTGTCAAAGATGATGGCAGCCTTTGGTTTATCTTAGGATTGGATAGAATGGGTCATGAATTGTGTTTCTACTCTGACATACTCAGTGTTAATCAAGGGTTTTCCCTCGCAACCGTTTGGAGCTACTCAAGGCCTTCGTCAAGGAGATCCTTGATCTCCCTATATTTTTCTCATATTTGTTGAAGGATTGGTTAGACTTATCTTGAGGAGAATACAACAAGGTTTGCTAATAGGTATTAAGGTGGGTGAGGAAGTTTTGACTCACCTATAGTTTATGGATGACATAAGATTGGTGGGAGTGGCCAGCTTGAGGGAAGCAAGAATGATTATAGATACACTTAATGTCTACCTTAGGGCTACAAACCAAGTCATCAATGATAAAAAATCCAAAGTGGTCTTTTTCAATCTTGATCAAAGGATTCAGAACAAAGTTTTAGAGATCTTGGGATTTACAAGGACTTCTCTCCTAGTGGTTTACTTGGGGGTCCATTTGCATTTTAAAAAACTAAAAGTAGATATCTGGAGGAATATTTTGGATTGTATAAAGGATAGAATTAATCATTGGTCTCATAAATGGTTAAGCTATGGGGGTAGATTAACTTTTTTACAGTCAGTCATTCAGGCCATGCCAATTTATAAATTTTCTATCCTTGTTGCCCCACATACTATATGGAAAGACTTGGACAAGATGGCTAGAAAATTTTTATGGGAAGGATTAAAAGGAGAGAGGAAAGGGGCCTTATTCGGTTGGGATAAAGTAAGCCAGCCCAAGGTCAAATGAGGTTTTGGGTTGAGAAGATCAAAGTTAAATAATAAAGCTTTAGCTGGAAAGCTTTACTGGAGGTGGATTTCCCAACCAACTTCTTTATTCAGTAGAATCTTAACTAGTAAATATTTGGGACATGTAAACCCAAATGAGGTGGGTCATTTCTCTTTGGATGGTAATGGATCCTTAGTGTGGCAAGATCTCAAGTTATGATCTCAGGTAGTAAAAGATAGATTATTTTGGAAAGTGGGGAGAGGGGAGAAGGCTCAATTTTAGACTAATTCATGGGATCAATAACCACCTATCATTGTTGAATTTCCTGAATTGCAACCAATAAAAATAGCCATAGAAACCAAGGGATGGGTCCACATTGAAAGTTATTTCAACACTATTCAGCTGGGGCATTATAAGTTTAAGTAGTTTAAGAAGTTGGATGAGTGGCCAATTTCAATCCCTTCGGATTTTTCACCCATCATGACTAAAATCTTGGTAGAAAGATTTCTGACAGGTAGAGACGAGGAGGATGAATTAGCTTGGGGATATGGGAGCCTTGGTGTCTACACAATGAAGGAAGGATATGATAAGATCCTTCCAAAGCCTCCTCCTCATACATATCAGGTTGAGGATTGGAGAAAGATTTGGCAATCAAAGGGTTGGCCAAAAGTAAACTTTTTCATCTGGCAGTTCATGCATAATGGAATTCTTACTTTTGATAATCTCAGATGTAAGAGAATAATTGGTCCATATCAATGTGTTTTATGATACAAGAGTGAGGAAACAACTGATCACTTGATTTTTGAGTGCCCATTCATGCACCAGATTTGGGAGAGATGGTTTTTATATTATAAAATTTGAGTTAATGGTGATTTGAATCAGATTAATATTTTGGAAATATGGAAGAGGGGTAGATTTAAATCTAAATATCTTTGTATTGGTTGGGAGCTTGGATTAAAATTTATTTGGTGGCAAGTGTGGTTGGAGAGAAATGCTAGAATTTTTAGAGAAACTTTTTCTTCTTTAGATGGAGTTTGGTAGGTCATTTGGAGCAAAGTCACAGAAACTGTGGCAGTCTATGCTAAAGAGGAAAATCAGGTTGTTATTGGTGCAATGGAAAAGGAAGTTGAAGTGCAAGAGGGATAGGACAGAGCTAGTTGGAAACCACCCCCAGAATATTGGATTAAAATTAATACTGATGGAGCTGCAAAAGGCAATCCGAGTAGAGTTAGAATTGGAGTGGTTTGCCAGAATCATGTTGGAACAGTGCTCTATTGGGAACTACAAGGCCTGGGAAGAGCCACAAACAATGAAGCAGAAGCCTTAGCTATCAAATTTGCTTCTATTTGGGTAGTAAAACAAGGCCATAGGAGGATAATACTAGAATCAGATTCTCAAATAATGGTTGGAGCTCTAGATTGCCTGAGGAACTTTGCTTTGAAAACTTGGAGGTTGAGGATTCTTGTCAACCAAATTAAGGAATTATGGAGGGAATTAGATGATGTGATTCCAGTTTATGTGAGTAGATATCTAAATAAAGTGGTAGACTTCCTAGATAATATGGGTGTTGAGAAGGAGGTAGGGGTTCAATGCCACAGTGACATGGCTATTGAGGATGAGGTGATTAGGCAGGGTGTTGAAAGGTCCCTGAACCTTGTTCAAAGTAGCCGTGGGCCTCTGAAGAGGGAGGAAAAGGGTAATAACAGTGGCAGTAGACCGAGATAGCCTAAAAATAGTAAGGGCCACTTAAGGTAAAGGCATCCAGAGAAACCAACTATAAGAACTAACTTTTTTTACATGTTTTCCAAGAAGATCGTAGAGGCCCATGAGCTAAAGATCAAAGAAAGAACAAAGCACCACAATGATAAAGGTGTCACGATATCACGACATGTTGCAACATCATGGCCAAAGGAAGAAAGTTGTCACCATATCATGACAAGATGTAGCATCACGACTGAAGGAGAGAAAGTGTCATGAAATTGTGACATATTGCAACGTCGCTGCCAGAATATAAGAAGTGTCATGATATCGTGACATGTTGCATCATCGTAGCCAAAGGGGGGAAAGGTGTCACGATATCATGACATGTTGCATTGTCATGGCCAAAGGAGAAAAGGTGTCATGATATCACGACATGTTGCATCGTCATGGCCAAAGGAGAAAAAGCATCATGATATCGCGACATGTTGCATCGTCGTGGCCAAAGGAGAAAAAGTGTCATGATATCATGACATGTTGCATCATTGCGGCAAAAGGAGAAAAGGTGTCATGATATCGTGACATGTTGCATCATCATGGCGAAAGGAGAAAAAGTGTCGCGATATCGTCACATGTTGCATCGTCATGGCCAAAGGAGAAAAAGTGTCACGATATCACGACATGTTGCATTGTCACGGCCAAGAGAGAAAATGTGTCGTGATATTGTGACATGTTGCATCGTCATGGCCAAGAGAGAAAAAGTGTCACAATATCATGACATGTTGCATCGTCGTGGCCAAAGGAGAAAAATGTCGCAATATCGTGACATGTTGCATTGTTGCAGCAAAAGGAGAAAAAGTGTCGTGATATCGTTACATGTTGCATCGTCACGGCCAAAAGAGAAAAAGTTTCACGATATCACGACATGTTGCATCATCATGGCCAAAAGAGAAAATGTGTCACGATATCGCGACATGTTGCATTGTCGCGACCAAAAGAGAAAAAGTGTCGCGATATCATGAAATGTTGCATCGTCATGGAAAAAGGAGGAACATATGTCACGATTTTGTGGCATGTTGCAACGTCACGACCAAAGGAGAAAAAGTGTCACGATATCATGACATGTTGCATTGTCATGGCCTATGGAGGTAAAAGTGTCACGATATCATGATATGTTGCATCATCGCGGCCAAAGAGAAAAAGTGTCGCAATATTGTGACATGTTGCATCATCATGGCCAAAAGAGAAAAAGTGTCACAATATCGTGACATGTTGCATCATCACGGCCAAAGGAGGAAAAAGTGTCGCGATATCGTGACATGTTGCAACATCATGGCCAAAAGAGGAAAAGTGTCATGATATCACAACATGTTGCATTTTCACGGCCAAAATAGAAAAGTGTCGCGATTTCATGACATGTTGTATTTTCACGGCAAAAGGAGACCAAGGGAAAAAGTGTCACAATTTCATGACAAGTTGCTTCAACAAACCAAACAGATCCCCCTGGCAACATCTCACATTGTGCAAACATTAAAACTTGTTGGATCATGCCTTAGGCCAATGGGGAGGGAGTCTCTCCATTCTTGAATGTCAGATTCGTCAAATCCCCTATTTTCTAGTTATTGGTTTAAGAGATTTGGCTCCAATGCAAATCTTCTTTTACTATTGTAAACATGTGTTCTCTCTGACTAAGGCTGGGAAAAGTCTCATTCCATCTTGTAATTGATCTTTGTTTTAATACAAGTTTTTCAAAATTTTCAGAAAAAAATGATGATGTGCCCATACCTTTTGTTTTGATGGAGATATGTCTTCAAAACCTATCTTAATAAAAATCAAATCTTATTTTCCAATTTGAAGGTTAGATAAAAACAACCTATCTCAAAAATCTCCACAAATTATTTTCCTTAAAAATTAATTCACCATACAAATATTATCAAGTCTCAAGTACACCTAATTATCTCCAAACCTTTTAAAATATCATTCAACATATAAAATCAATTTCCTTTATTAACTCCAAATATTTCAATTCATAAAAGACCAAATTCCTTTATAAACACCCCAAAAATTAATATTCAACCTATAAAAGATAATTCCTTTATTAACCTTTATAACTCCAACCTTTATTTATTTTTCTAAGCACAAAATATAAAATACTTCAAATAACCTTATGACTCCCTATATTTCACTCAAGGAGCTATTTAAATTAACATGTGGCCTTTATAACGTATGTGCTTCCCAAATCTTTGTGCAAAAAAATAAAATTAAGGTGCTTACCTTTAATCCTTTGGCCCACGTTCCAAAACAATAGTGCACACCTTGACTATGCTTCGAACCTACAACCAACTATCACCATGGTGTCCTAGCCAAAGTCTAGGCAGTTGTTGGACCACATGCCCACACAAGAACCTAAACTCAAGCACCCCTTCTTATACCTCCACAAATTCGGCAAACAAAAAAAAATAGAATTGCCTCCTTCACAAAATGATCACGTGGGGATTCGAAACTCCAACATCTGCCCTATGAGAGACTTAGAAAACCCTTGGCCACTGTTTGTGCTATCCAACATTTATGAAATGCTTTGGCCATGCCTCATGCACTTATACGAATGTCTACCCTCAAATATTTTTGAAATTTACGAAAACCTCTTTTATAACACACAAAGCAACACTTGATTTTCTTGTATAACCTTAGTGTTTGAATGCATGGATGGGGGTAAATAAAAATTGTTTCCCATTTAAATACACTTTGTCCTTTTGCACTTGACGTCGTCCCAAATTTGAATTATAAATTTAATTTTTAACCTTTTAAATTTGGAAACCATAGTTATTTAAAATAATATTTTAACCTATAGGTTAAAATATTTTAATTTAAATAAATTAAATTAAATCCTTTGTAAACTGATCAATGGGTCTTTTCAAGGATAAATTATTTTTAATGAATCCTTGGACCTTGTTTTCTTCACCTCAACCTTTTTCCTAAAATATTATAATATTATTATTTTAATTTAAATCTGCTTCTCCTTCCTTGGGTCTTAAACCTTTTAGGCCTCTTTAGGCATATAATATTAAAAATAAATATTATATCCTATTCCTTTAAAAACCTTCCTTACCTTTTGAAAAAATCACTTGATGACATTAATGATGACGAAACTGAAACAACAATATTTTGACATCAATGACAACAAAACTTGCTCAAATTTCCAACACATGTACATAAGGTACATGAAAAATAAATATATAAGGAAAACTCTATATTCCAAAGAAATGTGTAACCTAGTTAACTTCTAAGGAATTATCTACATTATTTTCTCTAAAGTATTTAAAATAGAAATAAAAATAAGAACATGGAAAAATGATATCTCCAAAAAAATATCTATGCAATAATATCTAAATTACATTCACATATAAAAAAAAAAAAATTATTGATAAAAGGGGGTTTTGAAAGGATGTCCAAACCTGTTACAAAACAAGAGACAAAAGGAGGAATTCAACTATAGGAAAACCTCAACAAACTAGGATAGTAAAAGGATAAAAAAATAACCAAGGGGATGGAGGACCATCAACCCAAATATGGATAAAAAGAGAGAAATAAAGTTGTAGGATGGTCCTTCACCCTTATTATTCAAAAGCAGCAGGATGGCCCTACCCCCGACCATTGACATTCACATATAAACTTTTATGACAAGAATAATTAACTACTTATTTATATTGCACATTTACATTATTAAATAATTTGCAAATTCTAATAATACTTGTGTATTTATCACATTGTATAAATTAAATAATCACACTCTAATATAGGACACTCTCCTAATCTAATGATGTATCCAAGGTAGTACATTATCATGTACCAAATAATATAATATACTCCAACACCCTCCTGTATTACATTATTTGGTTATTGAAGACTTTAGTCTTCAATATGGTCTTAAATATGGTTCTTCCTCTTTTAGATCACTTTGCATTGTATGCCTCTTTGATTAGGTTTTTTCTCCTCTTGCTTATCTTCATCATTGATTTTAGTCTTTATGCTTTTAGGAGATATCACATTGTCATTAGATTCCTGCAAAAATATTTTCTCTTTGCCTTTGTTCTTTATATCACAAGTCTTCTTTAGTATAGAACCTTTTGAGTATTCACTTATAGCATCATGGTAAGACCCTGAATTAGATGAACTTGAAGCATCAATATTGCATGAAGAATGAAACATCTTTTCCAAAAATGATTCATCCACTTTTTCTTTCTTCTTAAGGGATTCAATCAACTTCTTTTGTTTCAAGTTCTTATATTTTTAATTTTTAAATGTAAGTAATGCCATGTATATTATACTAGAAATATTCAATTGAATCATTACACTATATTTTTCATTGTCAATTGCTTCAAACATCCTTGCATGCATATAGTATTCTAATATTTCAAAATTTTCTTCTAATGCTTCTTTGTAAATGAAACTTGAGGCTAAGTCTAATTTTCCTTTAGACTTGTTAATCAAACTCTTGATCCCAAGTTTTATAACATTTCTCTTTTCCTCTCTAATAATATTCTCTATATCATTGTTTAATGTATTCTTTGAAGTAGACATCCTTGTAACTCCCTAGTCTCAAAAAATGAAAGATAACTTTGATAAGATTTTTCAATCTCTAAACCTTTGAGGTTGACTACCTTATGTCTCCCTAGTTTTGAATGTATTGTCCTTCTTAATAAAACCTTTTCAACTTCTAAATTTTAAGTTGAATCTAATTATATTATCAATATTAACTTTCAATTCTTTAAATCATGTATTATACCTTGTATTTCTTAATGTTTCGATAATGATAAAAAAATAGTTTTGACAAAGGTTTCAATTCTTCAAATATCTAGGTTGAATTCCTTTTATCTCCCAAATTTCAATAATATAGTTTTTCAATTCTAAATTTCACAAACCTATATTGGTGTTGAATTCCTTATAACTCCCCTATTAGCATTTTAGAAAAAAAATGTATTTGCAATTCAATGTAGAAATTCTTATTCCTCCAAGTTAAACTATTTGTAAATATTTCTATGCGACTTGAATTTCAAAAAATAGAATAGAGTAACTTCAAAAACTTTCAAATTAAATACTTCTCACTTCAACAATATTTCAAATCATTCAATAGAACTTCTAAGGTTATACTTCATCAATTCATTAACTTATTTCTCCATTCATTCAATTAATCTCAATTATAGTAGATTAACTAACCATAACATTAATAATATTATTCCTTATACCTTCTTAATATTTGTAAAGTATTAAATCAATTCAAATATTCTATACCTCCTTGTATATGGTACACTAAATTTGGGACTTCAAATATTTGACCTCCTTCTACATATTCTCTAGCCTCTATGTCTTTAAATATTGGGTCTTCAAGTCTTTTACCTCCTTCTGCATATTTATTGGCCTCTTTGTCATCCAATATTCTCTACTTTATGAAACGCTCCACCTTCTTCAAGAAATTTGAAATTTTTGTCTATGCTTCTCACTAAATATGGCTCTCATGCATTAATGGTGCATAGAAAATATTTTGATTCCTCTTAGTGATGGTTGGTGCTCTTGTTTGAGAAATGACAAGTGTCACTCAAACTATTGGTATGCACAAAATATGTTATGTCTTCCTTTGGTGCTCCTCCTCCTTGAAAATGGATCTTCTTCCTTAATGCTTCCTCAAAGGCATATGGCTTAGTAACGTCCCTTATTTCTCAATGTTTGCTCTTCAAATCTTCCCTTGGATTTATCCTCAATGTTTTATTTTATTAATAGCACTCAACTTTCTCCTCAATGCTTTGCTTCCTGAACAATGCTCTCTTCATATTCCTCCTCATTGTACAACTATTGTAAACTTAGATGTTCAACCTCATTTATGGCTCTTCATTTGTATCTCTTATATTATTTCCAAAATATTTTCAACTACTTTTAGGTAGTGCTTATTCTTGGCACAAATTCTAATTTAAAGGATGAGTCAACTCTTTCTATCAATGCTTATGCCTCCTTCTCCTTGCTCGATGGCTCTTCTCCCTTGCACGGTGGCTCTTCCTATGAAAATTTTGAATGCTTACCTCCCTATGCTATGATTGTTTATCTTAATTCTAAAATCTTGGCTTCCCTCCTATGGTGCTCAAACTTTGCTTTTCAGTGGCCCTCACTTTAATATAGTGGCACCTCCACTTGTTCTTGATGGTTCTACCACTCCTTCAGTGACTTTTGTTCACCAATATTTTCTACACATTTTACCTGTACTTTATGGTTTATTTGAACACTTTAACTTTACCTTGCACTATTCAATATCTTTATTTTATTTAATAAAACTTATAAAAAATTATGCACTTTATTGGATTATAAAAACAACATATATATTAATTTTTTCCTTCTCCTTGTTACTCCATTTCAAGAAATATTTAACTTCACTTTTTGCTATTGTGTTTTGCAAATTCTAGGATGATAATGATTTCTCCTTCCTTGGACTGGATACATTTAGCTTAGACTATATTTCACTAGCTATAATAAATCTAATATGGTGCTGTTAAAAAAAATTATAACAAGCTGATTTGAATACTTGAATAATGAACTTTTATAGCACCAATATTACAAACCTTTGTTGCCTCCTTTTGTAGCTAATCTCCTTGGTTGTTTGATTCATATTTTTTTTGTCTCGAATTTACAAACTTTATAGCTTCAAATGCTGCCAATATTCCTTCACTTTGTTTTTCAAATATCTCGTAAATCTGATCTAAAAATATTCAAAATACATCTCTATTATCTCTTTCTAATGCTTCCCGATTTTGCAATCCTGAAAATTTTCAATCATTGCTAAAAAAATCTGACTTATCTTCCTCTATATTGCTGTCCAAAAATAGTCTCTAACTCCAATTTTTTGCCTTATTTTATTGTTAAATTCTCCTTCAATTTCTTCTCAAGGGCACTACAAAATCTGCCCAAATTTTCTCCAATTTTCAGCTTTATGTCACCTTCAATTTTCTATCCTATGACCCTTCAAATTCTACCTCAAAAATCAGTAAACTTTTTTTTTACAAATAATCCTTCAATATCTTAATGGTTGTCTTCAAACTTCTTAATTTGGTGGACTCTTCTATCCTATTTCTCCTACTTAGCTCTCGCTAAATTTTATCTTCAAATTTGACCTCTTTGTTGATCTCTTCTTCAAGAATTTGAATGTCTTGAAGTCTTCAAAACTACTTTCTCAAATTTTGTAAAATTATTTCCAAAAATATTCTTGAAATAGTTTGACAAATCCTTTTGGGCTTGTTGAATGATAATTTTTTTCCTAAATTTGATGTGATTACCTTTTTTCGGGAGTTTCTTCTTGCAATATTCTACCTAAAAATTTCTTCAAATATTCTCCAATGGCCACTTCTTCAACTTTATCAACAAGGCTTCTCTAGCCTTACTCTTACTCCTTCCAAATTAACTTGAAATATCTTCTCTTGGGTTTCCTCTTTCTTCAATATTCTATTTTCTTTCTCAAATTTGCAATGGGAACCTCTTCTCTTAAGTCTCATCTTTCTTTAATATTCAATAGAGATTCTTGACCTCTTCATCTCTTCTTACTTCAACCTACTATGGGAACCTATTTCTTGGGTCTCTTCAATATTTGATGTCTCCTCAAAACTAATCTCTACAAGAGGAAAGCACATAGACTTTTAGGCAATTGAAGGTAAAATTATACTCTATCTATTGTAGGAAGCTTCTCAATTTCTAAGAACTAATTTTTTGCAACAAAAACTTAGAGAGTAGCAACCAAATACATCCAAATATCTAGAATTCTAAAATCAATAATCTTCACTAGTTATCCTTCAATCTAGTGGAAAGAAATATATGTTGAGTCCTAGTCTTCATGAGTTTTTTGCAACCCTATGGAAAGACTCTAGCCAAACTACAACTTTAAAATTTTGTAAATGAAATCTCCCTATATCCTCTCAATCTCTCTTGTGGCTCTCCCTATCTCCTATCAATATCCCTTGTGGATCTGATACCATTGTTATATTTTGATTCTTAATACTTAAATTAAAATAACCACAAGATCTAAAATAAAGCTGCTATAAGAAATATAAGCAAATGGAAATATTCTAAACATATAAAACTCATAAATAATTTTTGCAACAACTCATAAAAATAGCATTACCAAATGCTCATGAAAATAGTATCCTAATAGAATAAAAATCTACAATACACCATACTTCCACACACTCTCACTCTACATTGTGTCTATATCTCACACACACATGGACACATATATAATGGAATGCAACTTTTCATATGGAGTACTCTTGACCTTCACTCGTCTTGAGACTCTTCACTTTCCTACTTTATAAACTCATGTGCACATGGACTATTTTTTTTTTATTAGTAAGAGGGGTTTTGAAAGGTTCCTGTAACCATTTACAAAAAAAAATCTAGTTAGGAAAAATACTCCCAACCATATGAAACAAAAATGAAGCACCTTCTTCAAAACAACCAAGAAGAAATATAAAAATAGATAGAGAAACCAACGCAAGGGAAAAATATGAAGCCTTCCTAGGTAATAAGAGAGGCATGAGAGAAATAGAAGTTCCACATAAGAAATTGTAAGTCCAACCATTGATAAATCCTAAGAAAATGTTGTAATCAAGGTGAGAAAAAAAATTGGTGGTACTTCTCACAAGATTGTAAATATTGTTGGTAGAAAAAATAATATTTCAATCCTTTCCAATTTTGGTGATGCACCTCTCATGATGGATAGTAACTATTTCATCATTGGCTTCCTGTAAAATCATATGAAAATAGAAATTTGAAACAAAAATTTATCCTAGGAACTCACAATGATTCCCGAATTTGGTCTGAGCTTGCTCATGTATCTAGTTAAGATAACAAATGACTCCATTTTGTCATCTATCATGCAAAAAAACCTTGCAAGAGGTGTTCATTGAAGATGATGCAGTTACCATATCCCCACATACACAAAGACATGGACTATTATGCACATCTACTTTATTAAATACTTTGCACATTCTAATAATACTTGTGTATTTATTACATTGCATAGAGTAAATACTCAGACACTAATTTAGGACACTCTCCTAATCTAAACATGTACCCAAGGTGGTACATTGGCATGTACAAAATAATGTAACATACTCAAAAAATTATTAATTTATTCCTTCTTATGTCTTCTTCTTGTATATTTCTTCCATCTAGATTTTAAAAATATTCTTGATTACGGGGTGTGTTAATTCCACCCAACATTTTTGTATGAAAGTGATTATTTCCAATTAATATAAGGTCCTTTCATTCAAAAAAATATATATATTCTTGATTTTATGAAAGGAAAAATTCAATTTTGTTGCAACATGAAAATATGTTATACTTCTATGTCTTTCCCAAAGCCATTTCTCCCTATATTTTTGGAACCAATATGACTCATATTTCAATGCATTATGATAATCACAAAGTATTTTTTTTTATTTCACATAAGAATCTTGATTCATTCCGTTGGTTTCCACTCTCTTGTAAATTTGTGAGATTGGATTTGCTACCAAAATATTTGGAATTCGAAATATTCATTTGTTCCTTTAAATATTTCACCTTTTGATAAAATTTGTATAGATATGGCCCTATAAAATTTTCTTCATCCCACCATAACATAACCATATGCAAGAAATCAATGTCTTGGAGAAACATAGATTGGAGAGTAAATCATTTTTTCTAACCATCATTGGGTAAAACACAAGTTAAAAGAATGAGTTTATGATTTAATATTGCTTGCAATAAAATATCTAAAACAATTGTATGCTCAATTTTCAACCAATTGTTATATAATAATTTATCCAATATTTATACTATATTAATTTATCTCATGCATCTATTATCCTATGTATATTATAAACTAGAAGGACTAACATCCGAAAGGCCATTTAAATTGATAAAGGAAGTAAAATCTTACATTGTCCTAGAATACAACCCTTTTTCAAAAGGATATAGAATATTGCTGAAGCCTTCCAAAATAATCCATAAATCACAATGAATCATCATTATGTTTGACAAAAATATGCTATTGTCTTTCCAACATCTTTCATGAGGAGTAACAATAGTTGAAGCATATAAATTAATAGCCACAACATTAATGTTTTTCTCTTCCCTATAAAATATTCTAACAACCAAATTATTTTTTCTTCTAACAATTTTCCATCCCATTTTCCTTTGTCCCAAATTGTTTCAATACCACCTAAATCTTCTGAAGAAGAGTCTACTATACAATCACCCATATATATATATTTTTTAAAAGCATCATTTATTTAATTTTATTTCTTATGTTAAAATAAATATAGGACTATAATAACAACCTATTAATTTTTTAATAATTATTTTTTAGGGGTCTTATTCATACCCATAATATTCCATGATGTCATTTTCATCATCATTACTTTTTATTTTTATTAGTGGGATTATCTCCACTACTTGTTAACACCTATGATATTTTGACCTGGCTTTCCAAATATATATCTATTTTTCTTTTTCCATTTTTTCATGCTTTGATGGCCTTCCTCTTCTTTTTCCATTACCACCAACACTCTCATATTCGTTAATCTCTTATATTTTTCCACACTATCCATAGTGAAATTTATCTTCTAAAAATTTATGTTTCACTAAAAGTCAAATATGCAAGGAATAGACCCATAATCACTTTTTTGTATATGTTGTCCCAAAAACTCTAAAGTGTATGGATGATCCTTCATATTTAGTAGTTTCTTATACTTCTTTGGAAACTCTAAATTTTTGTTAGGTATTATTCATATGATTTTCTCTATTGTGTTACTCTTGAAACCCTAAATTCCAACAAATACATTGTATACTACTTTCATTTTCATTGGAAGGAGAAGATTTTATAATTCTTGATAAAAATAAATATGATTTACCTAGATTAGTCTTGATGTCCTTCACCTCATTTGATTTAAATTTTCCTCCCCATATTTATTTGCACCATAAAATCCTTCTGTATTTGAACTTGGACATTGTACTTCATCATCCCCTATGGCATTTGATGATGTAGAGGGTTTTTCTTTTGCCATATTTTTAGGAATTAAAAATACTTGATTTGACCTAGCTTCTCCTATGACATGAGCTTCTTATTAAACATTCATATTTGCCTCATGCCCAAAATTTTCCATATCTTTATCCATAATTTTTACGTCACAATCTCTTGTTATGTTTTTAGTTTCATGGCATTTGTGACGAAGAAATACAATATTTTCATAATCCACTTGTTGATCTCATTCTCTTGACTAAGATTTAAACCTAATAGGATACAAGAAAAGGTTTTTATATATCCATAGAAACACATATTCTAGTGTATATGCATACCTTATCCCCTTAGTTGTTGGTTCCTCTTGGATGAACACACCTTAAGTATTGCCAATATTATTCAAAACCTCCTTTTTGATGAGTTGATAAGGAAACCCAAAAATCCTAATCCACATTTGAAACCTTTTAGTAGTCTTTGTCTCCACAAACAATTCTCACTCCAAGGTCTTAAATATAATGCATATTTACCCTTAACCAAGGGTCTTCATCCATTTTTTTGTCCTTTATTTTTAAATTATAGAAGATAATGAGGAAAAATCCTTTTGGAATAAAATTCATGCAATAATTCGAATTCAATCCTCATATTCTATCTAATTTTGAATCACAAAAATACTTGGCCAATATCCATGGATCTTACATATTAATCCTCTAGTTTTAAGAACCATTATATCAGAATCAATAATGTCGTCCTTCATAATCACTTTTGGTGTAGTATATGCTATTCACTCTTCCTCTTATCACTAACTAAGATAATCATACTTCCACCTAGGGCAATATTATTTCAAACAAGAGTATTATTAATTTTATTAAGACTTTCAAAAATATCTTTTTTTTCTAAATTACCTAGATTTTCTTCACATGAGCCCTTTAATTTTTTAGTTTCAACCAAGATCCAAATTGAAAAGAAGTGGTGCTCACTCCTTGATCGCACTTTGTTTACTAATTCCTACTCAAGCTTCTTGCTTCCTACTCATGGTTTGTACTTGCACTCATTACCATATCTTAATCATTGATAATATTAATTAAATTTATATTTCTAAATCAATGAGAATGACACTTCGACCAAAGTTGACCATCTATTTAGTTGGCCACCTTTCCACCTAATAAATTTTATACTAAGTTCTAGTCTAGACCAACATTTCTTGTATGTCAAACAAGAGGTTTCAAGCAATAATTGAACTAGGAAACAAATGCAATTGACTAAATTGGAATGTGAGTTGTAGGTTACATCAACTTCATATTTTTTTCTTCTTAATAAAATATCATTTAAAAAAAAAATTATTATAGTATTTTTGTGCAAAAATATTGGTTAGTTTTCTACGTTTAAGTTCACTACCTCGTTTAATTTGTCAACCTAGGGTAGCTCATAGACTTGTGAGAAACCTTGCACAATATGTGATTATAACTTCCTCCATAGAGATGTCCCTCATATTTATCATTTTTTGGGGTGTTGGTGTTCGTTTAAGTTCTTATTTTGCTTTCAAAACCACTAATCTATCCTAAATTTATGAAAACATACCTAAATTACTTTCAAAAATTAAAACTACACATTGCTAGAATTTATAGAACATTGGGGAAAATATAGGAATTTAAATTAATCTACAAAAATATAATGAAATTAAAGAAATTAGAAAATAGGGTAAAGGAAAGGGAAGAACATTGTTGAGAGTGGAACCATGCTTCCAACAAGTTCTACCCATGTTAAATCATTCACCGAACTCAATCAATTTAAGCAGAAATGACTCATAAAATATTTATTAAAACTTACATCAAAAAATATGGGAAATCTAGGATTACATTTTTAGGGGTGGCCTACATATTTATAAGATATGTGGCCACACCCTATTACAAATTGGAAATAAATCAAAGTCTTGATTCTACTTTACAATGACATGCATGAATATAGGGAATCAAGCAAAATATTGAAACTATTTCAACGTATTCTGTTTTATTAGAATACATCTGATATTTGCTTTGTTTGATTTACATAGATATTTACATAGCAACTAAAAAATAGATGGTTAGTCATCTTTGACATTGTCCCTAGTCCAGATTCAATGCTAAAATTCCATTTGCGCTTGTCACTAAAATCATGTTCTGTTTTGCTGACCATAGAGTCATGCTGGAATTTAGCTTCAATGGGAATCAGGTGCCTTGTCTATAGAAGTTGGGAAGCATGTGCCAACATGGGAAGTAGGTACCAACATAGGATTCAAGTGCCTAACGAGAAGTAGGCACCTAATGGGAATCAAGCGCTCGTCAGTTAAGTGCCAAATAGAAGTTGGGTGCTTCAAAGGGAATTAGGTGCCTGACTTAGCACTTCACACCGGTGTACTCCAAATGTTTTTCCTTCATGAAATCGAAAATGCCAGGTTTGAGTTGGACCTTGATGAAAACATGCTAAAACACAACAATTTCTATGAAATCTACACAAAACACACTTAGAAATAAATATTAAATAACATGTAAAATAAATTGTTAAATATATATATATATATATATATATATATATATATATAATTATCATTAAACATATATCTACATAAATAAGTGACACTATTTATAAGGAAAGTAGTATAAAAAATGAGTATTTTCAAGGCTCATCATCCCCCCATGCTTAAGGGGTGGCACGTCCCTGTGCCATTTTATACTAGTAACTACCAGTTTCGTTTACAAATTTCCAATAGGCCCTGAATGTTTCTTTCCTTTTCTTTTTAGTGACATTTACATTTTCCTTGTCTTTGGGATTTCACCCCTTTGGTGGAGTGGTTACCTCCTATTTATGCTATTTCTAGTGCTTACTACGCCAAATTGGTTGACTTTGACCTGCTATTTTTTTTGTTGTTCCCTTATCCAGTCCACCTTAACTTTCTCAATATTTAGATAGTAGCCAGTGAAACTAGTGGCATCCTTCTAGAATATGGGCTAAACTATTTTCCTATATTCATGGTGAAGGGGTAACTCTTTATCTACAGGTACTATAGATTCATCTCCAATTGGGATGCTGGTCTTTTTTAGTAACCTTGGTTGTGGGGAAATCGGCCCTTATTTGGTCAAGTTTAGCTTTAGCCTTAACCTTTGTTTTTGTCATCGAATGGATTCTACTTCTTTATTCCTAATATACAGGTGGCATAGGACCTAAAAATCACATCCTCATGAAACATTCCTTCATCCTTAAAGGTTGATTACCTATCGATCCATAAAAATCCTAGAACTGATGAGGTTAGGAAACTAGAATTTTCTTGGGAGGCTTCTTGGCCTCCTTTTTGGATTATTTTTTTTATTCCTTGCATGCCCTCTTAGAAGTCTTTTTCCAGTTATTTTTGTCTACTTCTATATCTTCCTTAAGATTTTTGAATTATTCTTTTTGGATGGCAAACAATTTTTTTGTTGCCTCCTATTCCTCATTAGAATCCATTTCTAATTCCTCATCAAATTTTATTCCCAATTCCTTTAATTATACAACTCTTGCTCTGGTTCTACGTATTCATTGAGATGTCCTTACAACTTTTTGCTTTGATCTCAACTTTTTAGGTTGTATTTTAGAGTATATTGGTGTTTTTGTTGCTTTCTAGTTTTCAACAGATGCAAGCTGATGAGCCTCTTCTACCTATGCAACAGATTACTGCTCTATTGGAACTACCTTTTTCTCTTGAGGTTGTTCATCCTCTACATCAGTTGGAGAATTTTTTGGATCTTATTCCTTGTCTTAAACTTGAGGCTCTTCAGCATCCACTTCATTATCCTCTTCATATCATTTTTTTGTAGATTGTTTTAAATTTTGATGTTCCTCAACCTCAACCTCATATTATTGAATTACCTATTATATAGAATGATATGTTGAACAGGGCTACTCTACTTCCATTATAGCATCCATTCCTTGCTCATTTTCTATGTTAGTAGTGGGTACCTATGTTTCCCCATTAGTATGCACATCTACATCTACTTTGGTTGGCTACTTGACTTCCACTAGTTTGCATTGCAATTGTAATTTTCCTATTTGCCCCTACAGTTGATGATTTGTTTGATACAATTTGTGCATCTTAAATGCATCTTATTTCTTGGACTCTTGAAACAGAGTTCATTCTTCCTTAAATTTAGCTTCCTAAGTAGAAGCGTTCTCTCTCAATAACTTTAACTATTACTGTAAATCCTCCACTTGGCCCTCATATGGTAAATATTTTGTTTCAACCTCCTATTGAGGAGTTTACCCCTTGGAAATATTCTATAAAATTTGGGCCAGGTATTCTTCCTTGTTCAGCTCATTGATTGTTGCTTCATCATTTGATGAGCTCGAAACCACCCTAGATGCCTTTGTCCTTCTACTTCTGGTCCTGGTGTAAATTGGCATGGAAATCAGACTTGGCGTATCATTCCTTACCTCATCATCAAATTGAGGGCCAGTGGGGGAAAAAATCTATCCTAATTCCTCATAAAATTGGGGAAAAATAAGGGATGAGGCTTGTCTTACATCCCATGCATTTTCCCCAAGAAGGGATGTAGGCATTATCACTTCTCGTTCTGTCACCCTCTTAGTTGACTGTTTAGTTTGTATTAGCAGTTCCACTTCCTATTGTGCCCCTAAAACTGCATAAGTTCCTTCTGTTTTCTCAATCATCACATTTCTATGTGACTCTGCATATCATACCAAAGCTAAAATTAGGCCATGGTGATCCAAGGTAGATGTTGTGTCTACCTAGTACTGTTTGGCCTCATCTTTGAGTGTGCATTCAAGGTAATGCGAGACATCGATCTTGTCCCCACGCATTATATGGTTTATAAATTTAAATTAATTCAAGTTCAACTTAGAGTACCTACCGAAATAGGTGAAAATTTGTACGATCTATTTGAAAACCACCATCTAGAGCTTGGAAACATGTTACTTGGGAAAACTAGCATACGTCAGGTACTCTGTCAGTCTTCCAAATAATCTTTGTGTATAGAGAGTTGGGTTGTATTCCTTTTATGCATATTTCCCTATCAGAGGAAGACCCTTCAACATGGTGATATACTCTTTAGTGATTGGAATATCCAGTCCCCGCATATGCACGACCCCATCCCTCATGGATGCTACAAAATCATTGGCTATAGTTTCATCCTGGCCCTAGCTAACTAGTTAACAATACTCCATCCATCGTACAATATTGAATAGGTTTGGACATCCATAAAAATCCCTAAGTAGTCGATAGGTTCACTCTTCTTTAATTCATTGGTCTTAGATTTTCCCCCTATGCTTAAAGTGCAAATTCTCTTCAGTTTACAATTCACTTAGTAGCTACTTCACACTTTTTTTTTTTGAATTGCCACACTTTGTAGTTTCCCTCCTTACATAGTAGGTATTTAGTAATTAGTTTTTAAAACTAGTTGCTTTCTTGGACATAGGTTTTTAACTACTATAATCAAAAGCGATTATGGTTATTCATGTAGAGTTTCCTTAGATAATGTTCCAGATTGTACGGAATGATAATCATAAAAATTTTACCAATTAGAGCCATGACACATACAAAAGTGCCAAGTGGAATTATTCAGGTGGCCAGGACTATGATAGGGGTTGTTACGACACTTTTCCATAGACACACATGCGTATAAAAATATTATAGATATATAAAAAAATTAATCATATACCTAAATTCGTTCTATGGGTGCACCATGTGCAGATATTTGTGGTGCATCATTATTGACTGATGGATGATGACTAGGAAAAAATCAATGGATAATTATGGTCATATTTTACATATGGTGAATTTCTCTCCATGTGATTGGTTCTTGATAGCTACAACATGATTCGTTCGATACATCCTGCAAGGTTTCAAAACAAAGGCTAGAAAAATCATATCTTCATGGGATGATAAACATCCCCTCCTCGAAAGTTGGTTTCTAACAAATTTTAATTTTTTTAATGATAGATTTGACCTTACGTGTGAGTGGGGTGTTGACATGGTTTCGGCGACTTCCCAATGCTAAATTTTATTTTTACAAGGTAGAAATGGCCATGACAATGGAAAGTATGAGCTTTTTCTATGTGGAAATCATACACCTTCTTTTCGAATTATGGCACACAAGTCTCTTAGAAATAGAAATTAGACACCTTAGCAATCAGGTGCTATGCTTAACATGGAGATAAGGTGCCTTAGAAATCGGGCACTATGCTTAACATGGGAATCAGACACCTTAGAAATCAGGTTCTATGCTTACATGGAAAGTAGGTGCCTTTTTGCTTACTATCGGGTGCCATACTTTAAAAGCAAACTTTATACAAATTTTTTTTAATGTTCAAAAGATTCAGTGTTACTTTCTTGAAAATGGAATTTGGATGCCCTTTTCTTGAAGATCTAGGAATCAAGCATCGGTCTACCAAAAATCATGTACCTTCTTTCATAAAATAGGAATTTGGTGCCTTCTACTGTATAAACAAGAATCAGGCACCTTTCCCATTAGAAAATAGAAAACATGTGCTCCTCCTTTATTGCTATCTCTACTTGACATGCCCACTTATATACACTTAAGGTTGATCAGGCCTTCAGTGCTTTGGTTGAATAATAGGGACAAAATCAGCATCCACCCCTGAACCAATAGTTGAGTGTTTTATTATCCATAAAGACCAATCCAAGCACTCTTATGCAGATTCAGGTATAGTATTCCCCTTTCTAAATGGGGATAAGCTACTCGTATTGCAAAAAATTCTTCTAAAAATCTTGGAAAGTGTAGGTTCATAGATCATGTGCTTATCGGGCATAGGTTTCCCAGGCTACCTAACAGCTGCGCTCAGGGCATCATTCCTGTAAAACAAAAATACAACTAATTTTTTTTTTTTTTGAAAAAATAATTATTTTTGGGGCTATGTGGACTACATCCATATATTACTGACTCGATTTAAAATCATAATCAATTGGGGTCTCCCCCATGCCTAATTTTGACTCAATCATGTATGCTTCAGACACATGGTATGGATGTAGGCGGTGGCCATTGACTGTTAATGTAATGTTGCTACCATCAATTGTTCTAATCCTCACAACTCCATTATTGATGACTTTAGTCACTTCATATGGCCCCATCCAATGCTGCATGAACTTACCTTTTCTTTCCTAAAAATGGAATTCATATAGTAATACCCATTCTTCCACTTTGAGCTGCTTTCGCCTGGTGTGGTGGTCATGCCACGATCATTTTTTTTGAATGATCTCTATTTTTTGCAGAGCATCAAGGTGGTATTCATACAATTGATTAAGCTATTGAATTTATTATTTTTTTTTATATTATATATTTATATTCAACTCTAATGTAGTCCTAAGTGTTTTGACTTCAAAATATATAGGCATCATAACACTCTTTCCATAGACTAACTAGAATGGTGTGAAACCAGTAGTAGTCTTCCAGGTGGTCCTGTAGGCCCACACTGCTTATGGTAATCTAGTGGTCCAGTCCTTCCTATGTTGCTGCACTATATTTGTTAGAATATTTTCCAACTCTCGATTGGTTACCTCAACTTGTCCATTCACCTATGGATGGTAGGGAGTGGTTTTGTTATACCTAATTTTATATTTTTGCATGAGTTCCTAAATCATATTTGAAGTAAATTGGGGTCCTTGATTAGTTGTGATCTCTCTTGGAACCCCAAACCTTGTAAAGATAGATGAATAGAAGAATTTTTCTATAGTCTTCTCTTTTGAATCATGTAAAGCCTACACTTCAACCCACTTGATAACATGGTCACTATAAAATAAGATAAACCTCTTACCTATTTACTATGGATTAATGGGTCCTACGAAGTCCATCCCCCATTTATCATATGGATCTATGTGAATATGTGGTTGGAGTGGAATTTCATATCTGAGAGTAGTTATGTCCATTCTCTAACATTGATCACACTGGCTCACATGCTTGGCTACATATTTGAATAGTGTAGACCAGTAGTAACCAGCCTGTAACACTTTATATGTAGTCATTTTTCCTACAAAATGGCCACCACAAGTTTCATCATGGCAAGCCTTCAATATTTCTATTATCTCATTCTCAGCAACACACTTTCTCATGATCTGATTAGGTCTTATTTTAAATAAACACTCATCAATCCATGATAAGTCTACACTTTTCTCAAATAAAGTTTATTTTTCATGAGGTAAAAGTGCAGAGGATACTTTACCAATGGCTAAATAATTAGACATATCTATGTACCATGGTATCTATTTATTTAGACCGAATAAATGCTCATCTAGAAATTTGTCATCTATAGGTGAATCATCTAGAGGTGTCAACTTGGACAAGAAATCAGCTATCACATTGTCTTTACCTGGCTTGTCTACTATTGTCACATCAAACTCCTGTAGAAGCAACAACCATATAATAATTCTACTACTAATCCTAGGTTTATTTATTAGGTATCTGATAGTTGAGTGATTAGTATGTACAAAAACATGATATCTTGTAATATAGTGATGAAATTTGTTAACTGCATGTATAACTATAAGAGACACTTTTTCTATGATAGTATAATTAAATTCAGCACTTGTGAGGTGTTTACTGATATAATAGATGGCATATAAATCATCACCATCCTTTTTTCCAAGCATTTATCCTATTGCATTGTTAGATGCATTAGCATATATGTGAAAATGCATGGTCCAACTTGGACCTCTCAATATTGGGGTAGTAATCAGTTGTTTCTTTAAGGTGTTAAATGCTTTTCCACATTCCTCTGTACAAAAAAAATCTATATTATTTGATAAAAATGTGCTTAGGGGTTTAGAAATTTTTCTAAAGTCTACTATAAACCTCCTATAGTAACTAACTCATCCCAGGAAACTATGGATATCCTTCTATTTTTTGGGAGTAGGTAGGTTTTGGATAACTTTTATCTTTTTCCTATCCATTTTGATCCCATATATAGAAATATGAAGTCCTAAAACTATACCTTCCTGCATTAGCATGTAAAATTTCTCATTGTTGAGGGACAAGTTATTTTCCTCACACCTCTCAAGTTTTTTCTTCATTTTTTTTTAGTTATTTCAAAATTTTCACCATATACAATGAAATCATCCATGTATACCTCCATAGTTTATCCAATCATGTCATAGAATATGCTCAAAACTGCCCTCTAAAATATGGTAGGTGCATTGCATAGACCAAAAGGTAAAAATCTATAAGCAAAAGTCCCCCAAGGGCAAGTAAATGTGGTTTTATCTTGATCTTCTTCCCCTATTTGGATCTGATTGTATCCACTAAACCCATCCAAGAAAGAAAAATACTTCTTACCTACTAAGGTGTCAAGGACCTCATCTATGAAGGGTAAAGGTATTAGTTGTTTTTTTTAGCAACCTATAATCCACACAAATTCACTTGTATTTTTCTAAGGAACCACCACAAAATGTTATACCCATTCACTGTCTAAAATGGGGTAAATGAACCCAATTGTGAGGATTTTTTGCAATTTAGTTTTCATAATTTCATTAATTTTTGGATTCATTATTCTCTGTGGTTGTATTACTGGTTTAACCTAGTCTTCTAGATATATCCTATGAGCACGGGTTTCAGGAGCTATTCCTATCATGTCTGAATAGTCCCAAGCAAAGGTATATTGATGTTTTACCAATGTTTCTTTCAATTTGATTTATTGTTTAGCTATCAAGTTGTCATCTATGTTCAACATTCTACCAGGTGCAACCTTTATTTTTTGAATATGATGGTCTTTTCCTACCATTAATGGCAACTCAGGAGGAGGATAGGAGGATTCCAATTGGAAAAATTTTGATATCACCCTATCCTCATCACTCTCATATTCCAATTTATCAAGTGTCATGACAAATTGTATCATTGATAGACCACCAATGTTCTTATTTTTATTTTCAGGTTATCCTAATATTTTTGTAGATTGTGCAGGTGTATGGATGATCAATTTTTTTATGTTTTGTCCATTATAAATGGTCATGTGGTCATATGTATAACTTATGTAAGCATCGACTATTTTCATCTAAAGTCTACCTAATATTAATGGATATCCACCTAATCTAGAATTATATTGTAACACTAAGAAGTATTCTAGATACTCTCATACATCCACTGTAACTGTGATATCCTCTAGTATTCCTTTTAGGAGCACTATAGACCTATCTACCAACTGCAAATCAGTCTTGGTTGGATTTAGGTTAGATAGTTTAAGATTTTGCATGGTTTCTTTGGTCATGACATTAATGGTAGCCCCCAAATCTACTAGTGTATTGGGAAAAACACAACCCTCTATTTGTATAGCTAGGACATGGATTCCTAGATCTAAGTAATTTTGGTTGTAGGTGTTTCCTAATATGATATCAGCTAACTGACCCACCAAACTGATTAAATTTACTAGTTTTCTTCCTGGTTTATTTAGGCATAATTCTCTTATGGCCTTACCATAGATAGGAATATTTGTGGAAAATTTGGAACCTCTTATCTATTATTTATAGGTGTTGATTCTTCTTCTACTTCTACTATAAGAGGTGATTCCTCTTTTCCTAATTCTGTGTTTTCCTCCTCTTCTACCAGAGGAGTGACTTCTACACCTACTTGTTTTCCTAACCTAAATTATATTGTACAACAATCTACTTTAATATTGTACATGGGGTAAATCTATTTATCCACTTGATAAGTTTGTTTCTATTTGTTATTTGGATTGGTTGTAGGTTGTACTGGTAGTTGAGCAGGCCTAAAATTAAGAGGAACATGTAGAGTTGGTTGTAGTGGAATTGGAGTAACCTACTATGGGTTTTAATTCTAATTATTATGGTTTCCTCCATTATTTCATAGGCTTCTAACATTGCATCCATGGATAGCATTTGCAATGATTTACTCCTTGGGGATACTGATTCCAAGGTTGTTACCCCCACCATCCCATGTTGGGTGGCTAAGCTTGACCTTGATTTTGAAAATTTTTGCCCCCATAAGATGGCATTCCTGCTGGCATATTTTTCCCCATAGGATACTGCTACAATTTTTTCCTATTACCCATGAAGTATGCTTTTTCTACCTTAGGTTCCTCTCTAGGTTTTGATAACTACAAACACAACTTTATTTTATGATATTTTTAACATACAACACACACTCAAACATTTTTTTCTGGACATTCATTTCGAGGGTTCTTTCACCTGCATTTGGGACAAAAGTAGGCCAATGCTACCTCATTCTCCTAATTATTTTTTGAAGCATAAGGGTATCCTTTTGAAGATCCATAGATGATAAAATATCACTCTTGAGGTCTTCAAGCATGTTGCCTATTTCTATTTTAGTGATGGTGGTTGATTGTTTGTTATTTCTAGGGATCAACTTACCTTTCATTCTTGAAAAGGTTGAACACAAACGATGAATATCATCCATATGATGTTGATAAATATACCCTCTAGAAATCTTATATAAGTCTTCCAAGGATTTATTTGTAAGTCCTTTTAAGAAGATGTTTCTTAAAGACTTGTCTCCTAGTTTCGAATGGGGTGATCTTTACAAATTAAAGTTGAACCTATCCCAATATTCCTCTATAGATTCCCCATACTTTTGTGTAATGTCTAGGAATTCTGTCCTTGCATCATGTGCTCTACCAAAATATTGGTACTATCCTAGGAAAAGTCTCTTTAATTGTTCCTAGGCAGTTATCCATTTATCCCCCAAACTGATGAACCAGTGCAAAGTTGAATCATCAAGAGTCGAAGGGAATAATTTTATTTTTTGAGCATCAACAGTGTAATCCATAGATTTGCATAAAATATCAAATTTAAATAGAAATAAATATGGATCTTATGTTGGTAGCCCTCTAAATATTGGAAGGTGGACAGGGGAGAAATGCTTCATCTTGTGATCTTCCATTGCCTCTCCTATGGAAAAATTGAAACTAGTGGATGCTTCCTCTGCATTAGCCACATTTTCTGTCAACAGGGTATCTACACCAGCTATGTTCAAATCAACTTTCAAGGCCTCTAGTTCATTTCTCTTATCCTATAGAAGGATTAATAAATATGTGTTTGATATAGTTCCTTCTCTAATCGCTTGCCAATGTTGAAATTTTAATAAGTCTTCCTTAGATTGTACTCTACTTATCTCTAATACTTCTTTATGATGTTGTTGATTTATTTTAGAAGGATCCTATTCAAATAGTAAATTTTCTCTCTAATGCACAGGTGGAGATTGTGGAGAAGTGAATTCAATCTCAATATTAGGTACAACTAAAGTAGAATATTTTTTAAAAACGTCTTTGTTTTTAATAAAACGATTGTCTGGTCCTCTATTCTTAGGTAGACTCATACAAAGCTTTAGGAATGGAGTTTTTATAGGTAGTAATCTAAACTACTATTAAAATTCTTCCTTTATAACAAGAAATTACAATAGGCTACTCCTCAAAAATGGTGCCAAAATATTGGGCAAAAACATTGGTTAGTTTTCTACGTTTAAGTTCACTATCTCATTTAATTTATCAACCCGGGGTAGCTCATAGACTTGTGAGCAGCCTTGCACAATGTATGCTTATAATTTCCTCCATAGAGATGAGTCCTTCAGATTTATGGTTTTGGGGGGGTGTTGGTGTTTGTTTAAGTTCTTATTTTGCTTTCCAAACAACTAATATATCCTACATTTATGAAAACATGCATAAATTACATCCAAAAATTAAAACTACACATTGCTAGAATTTACAAAAAATAGGATAAAATACAGGAATTTAAATTAATCTACAAAAATACAATGAAATTAAATAAAATATAAAATAGGGGAAATGAAAGGGAAGAAAGATGTTGAGAGTGGGCCCACACTTCCAATAGGTTTTTCCCACATTAAATCATTCATTAGACGCTTAGTCGATTTAACCAGAAATGACTCAGAAAATATTTATTAAAAATTGCAACAAAAAAATATACAGGAAAAATCTGGGATCACGTTTTCAGGGGTGGCCTACATATTTATAAGATATACAGCCACAACCTATTACAAATTGTAAATAAATCAAAGTCTTGATTCTAATTTACAATGACATGCATGAATACAAGTAATCAAGTAAAATATCAAAACTATTTTAGCGTATTTTGTTTTATCATAATATGTCTGATATTCGATTTGTTCGATTTACATAGATATTTACATAGTAGTTGAAAAATAGATGGTTAGTCATATTTGACATTGTCCCTAGTCCGGATTTAATGTTGAAACTCCATATACACTTGTCGTTAAAATAGTGTTCTATTTTACGTTCTGGAATTTGGCTTCAATGGAAATCAGGCACCTTGTCTGTAGAAGTCGGGAAGCAGGTGCTAACACTAGAGTCAAGTACCTAATTGGAATTAGGTGCCTAAGGGGAATTAGATTCCCATAAGTTAAACACCAAATGGAAGTTGGGTACTTCAAATGGAATCAGGTGCTTGAATTAGCACTTCACATTGGTGTACTACGAATGTTTTTCCTTCATGAAATTGATGGTGCAAATTCTGAGTGGGAACTTCATGAAAACATGCTAAAACACAACAATTTCTATGAAATCTACACAAAATGCACTTAGAAACAAATATTAAATAACATGTAATTTTTTTTTAAATATATATAAAATTCTCATTAAACATATATATCTATAGAAATAATTTTTTGTAGTTTACAAGGAAAGTAGTACAAAAAATGAGCATTTTAAAGGCTCATCAAGTATTGCAATAGATGTTAATCAAGGCATGTAGGACACACATCAAGTATTTCAATTATTTTATCAATGCATTGATAACTACATTTATGCAAGCTTTATATATTACGCAAATATTATCTTAGTTTTGTTTTTAAAGACAATTTATTTCAATAAGATGATACATATTAGTTAAAGCCATATTAATTTTAAAGAGGAAATTAAATGAAAACTTACTTCTTTAATTAATTTAATTTAAATATATTTAAAATATATATTTATATTAGGTTAATGGGGTTTTGAAAGGAACCCCAAACCTTTTACAAATGGGATCAAAAGAAGATCTCCACCAGAAAAAATGTAGAAGGATCGTCCCATGCTACAAAACCACAAAATAAAAAACCAGATTTGTGAGAGCCCAAGATAAAACGGACAACAAAGGAGTCTCATCCAAACTGATAACAAGAGATCCAAAATAAATAAAAATTAATACTAAATTAAAAACCCAACTTATAGAGTCTGGGACAATAATAATGATATAGACCCAACCAGGATAGGTATGGGAGCTGACAAGACAACATAAGATAATCCTACCTAAATTTGAAATAGGGCATCCCACCCAAAAACAATCTATTAATTTGAATCAATGTTTCATGATCAAAAGAATCTAGAAACCAAAAATAGCCTACAAATAAAAAATCCAGGAAACCAGAACCGAGCAAGAAAATTGTCCTACATGAATCTTATAAACCTCTAAAACATAAAACATTCATATAATGGTATCCTATAAAAATATCGCATAGAACAAAGAAACCTATTGGAGATTAGACCAACGGGTAAAATAAAAATAGTTGCAACAAAGGAAAACTCATCCAAGAAGGCCCAGGAAACCCACACACCAACAAAGATAATCCCATACAAGAAGGCACAGGAAAACCATAAAATGACCCAAAAAAGAGAACCCAATCTAGGAAGGCATAGGGAGATCACAAACTTGCCTAGTAAAGAGAATCCCATACCATAAGGCATTATGAGAACTTAGGCTAGAACCAAAATAAGAAACATAGGTTGGAAAATGGATCAGAAAGAACCAGAGATCTCGATAGGCCATAAGATCTCACTCCGAAGGAGACAGTTCATGAATGAAGGTAAGAAAATCTTGAAAATTTAAACCACTATGTCACTCCATGACTGGAAGAGATCAACACATTGAGGACTATCAATAAGAGATCATATTTAGCAGTGAACATGCAAGCATAGGGCCCCACAAACCAAAAAAAATACAAAGAGAAAATCCATAAAATAGTTCATTGAGCAATGACACCAACGAGCCCCAACAATAGTCCATCCAAATAAGATCTATGAACACCAACACTCATAGAAACATGAGAAATCTAGGACACTCCCTAGAGATGTTTTATTTTAATTTACATGGTAGAATCAGTAGCTACCATGAATCTAGGAAGGTTGTTTGGATTTTATGGCCACCATAATATTTTAAACTATCCACCCTGGAAGCTGCCATATAGTTCTTCATGCAGTTTGCCCCTATAACCACCTTGCCACAATTATTTTAAATCTTTTAAACCATTTAAAGCACTAGGAAAGGTCAAGTGTTTAGTCCAACAAGGACCGATATTTGAACCTTAGAACTTTGCCCCCCTTATGGGGTTTGGTCGAACCAATTGGTCTACATATCGGACCTAATAAGGCAACATAGTTAAATTACAGGTGGGACTCTGATTTATTTACCAAGTCATACACCTTTTGCAATGATCTAGGCTCATGTATGTTTACATCATGCTTTACTCTAGATTCTAACTCATGAACAAACATGTAAACCCTCATCTTCTCGTCATAGATAGGCACATACTTCAGTAACTAGATCAACTTCTAATAGTATATATCCACTTTTTAGTCTTGTGTTATAGGCTAGAAAATTTTTCAAATTTTAGCGCATAGAAATGCTTAGTAAGGAACCTTTTCTTGAAGATAACTATAAAGTTTTTCCATGGAAGGTCAATAGGTTCAATATTAGTATTCTCAAAGTAGGTTTCCTACCAATCTATAGTAACCCCCTCTAAGTATATCATGGCCCAAACCATTTGGGTTCCTTGGGAATAGCATTTAACTATAAAATAAACTTCTAATTCTCTCAACCAGGATTTAGCTACATCCCCTTCTTCTTCTCTACTAAACTTGGAGATACAATTTTTTTCAGATCCCTAAATATTTCCTTTTCTAGAAGTGCTCTAGCTTTAAAATGTTCTTCAGTTAGTCCATAAGCTTGGATAAAATTTTAGCCTCTAGTTGACGAGTTCTAATTTACAATAGTTTCCAACATTTGTCTCATCTAATCCTGCATGGTAGAAACCATAGCAGTGAGATTTTCCACCTCTTTATTGGAATTTTCTAGATCCTCATCCTAGATCCTATCTTCAACATTATTCTCGTGAGCTCATCTAGTTGAAAGAGTAGGCCTCTCTTTTATGGTCTTAGGTGGTATTTTAAATTGGTTACAACCAAGGAAAATATTAGGTTACAACTTCACTCTAAACTATACTACTAATCCAAGCCATAATATAGATTTCTATTCTTAAATGCATCAATAATCTAATTAGGATGGTATTCCAAGGTTATAATGTAGCTTCAATACCAAATTCCATCCTTATCATAAGGTGTCATAACATTCCATTCACCCTTGAGATTGGTTGCCATTAGATTCTAACAAGTAGGAGATCCTAGGTCTTCCTAGTTTTAGCTCAAACTTAAGCAAGCCTTCTTTGGAAGACATCCAAATTCCTTTAGCACATAAGAAGCTCTATACCCTCGTACCTAGAGCTCTAATACCAAATGTAATTACCCAAAATCTAATTTACAAAAAAATACACAAAAAAATAAAAGAGTTTTTGCTACTACTGAGGAGAGGGATTTGTAAACCTCTAATAGACCTTGGCTTACTCTATTTGTTTAATATCACTAAAATTCCTAACTTTCTCAAAGAGTTACATCTCACCAAATACCCTCCCACAGGTCTGTCTGTGTAGATGTATTATGTGTTACTGCAAATAATACTATATATATCATCATTATTGATGATCTAAACTTATCACATTCAATTAGTTGAAGGCATATGCCAATCACCATACCATACACAAGTATTTCTGTGTAGGTATGTTATGTGTATTATGAATTAAGCTATCCATATTGTTTCCATGATGAGCTATCTTAACACCGATGTAATATTTTAGTTTACTTAGTTATTATTATACCTACCTAAGGGGGTCTTAATCCCTTAGGTCCTCCTACATTCAGCCTAAGGGGTATAAATCCCTTAGGTCACTCTTTAGGTTCACACTAAGATCCCAATTTCGTAGGTCACTATTATGTTTAGCCAGAAAACAAGAATAAGGTGCTAAAAAGGGAAAGATTTATAAATGAAAGTAAGCATTAAATAAAAGAGAACTAAATCAAACATAGCTGAGAAGTCAAACCAATGTATATGATCCAACTACCATTTTTGGTCCTCCTTCTCTTTCCATCGATCATTTGAGTATAGTAGCAGACCCGGGCACTCATGGTTCCATGATAGACATGCTTCTAAATGTATTTACTATTTTATTTTCCAAATTGCAACTATACAAATTAAATCAAAGTATCTAACCATCTACTACATAATTGATATCATAAAAATCATTATTTTTATTTTAACCTCTTATTACCCATAGAGAGTCTTTCAACAACTACACCTAGATCATATGTTTTACTTTAATCAATTTATTTCAACCTTTATTCAACAAATTAAATTCCCATACCTTTAATCATTAAATAAACTAGGTTCCTTTATTTCATAAACCAAGTTTCACTACTTAATTCATAAAATAAACCATTTTCCTCTATTTCATAAATTAAAGTCCTATACCTTTAACCTATAAAAAAGCTATTTTCTTTTATTTAATAAACCAAAGTATCCTTACTTTAATCCATAAATAAACCATTTCCATTTATTTCATAAATTAAAGTCTCATTTATTTAATCCATAAAATAAACTATATTCTTTTATTTAATAAACCAAAGTGTCCTTACTTTAATCCATAAATAAACCATTTTTTTTTTTTTCATAAATTATAGTCTCATGCTCTTAATCTATAAAAAAAAAAAAAATTGTTTTCTTTTATTTAATAAATGAAAGTCTCCTACTTTAATCCATAAATAAACAATTTCTCTTTATTTCATAAATTAAAGTCCCATACCCTTAATCTATTAAACAAACTATTTCCTTGTTTTTAATAAGTCAATGTCTCCTACTTTAATCCATAAATAAACCATTTTCTTTTATTTTCATAAATTAAAGTCTCATACCCTTAATATATAAAACAAACTATTTTATTTTATTTAATAAATCAAAGTATCCTTACTTTAATCCATAAATAAACCATTTCCCTTTATTTCATAAATTAGAGTCTCGTGATCTTAATCTATAAAACAAACTATTTTCTTTTATTTAATAAATCATTAATGAAAAAAGAAACATGGTGAAGCAATACTCTAAAAATTTAAACTAGTTTCCAATTCACCAGATCACAAATGTGCAAATGAAGAGCATACTCCTAGCACTGCAAGATTTTTGGTTTACTAGATCATATTACGTGCAAGTGAAGAGCATAATACCGACAAAAAAAACATATTAGAAAACAAAAGCAAAAATGAGGGATTATAAACTTAAATATATAGATGAGTTAGGAAAGTAGCAAAAAACATTTGATTGAATTTTTATTCTAGAAAAAATAAGTGATACATCTACAAAACTTTAAACGCATTTCAACCTACAAGTCTCATCAGTAGAGTGAGCTTCAAAGAGGTACAAAATCTCTTTATAAAGACCTAAATCTATGGAGGGAGCTAAAAAGTAATGCATGTGGGATAAAAACACCCAATATTTATTACAAACCATAGGTTTATAGACCAAGATAGTGAAAAGAAGAGAAGTCCCAAGCTCAACCCCTAAAAAAAACACACCCACCCAGAAAAGCAAAGAAACGTAGTAGAAAATACGAAAATATAAGGTGGGAAAGAGTCCCTCAAACAATTTTATTTTTACAAATATAATATCAAAGAGGTTTTTGATTCCTCCATCATATGATTCTCTATATTTTCTCCATTTTTCAAACCTTGGAGAAATAAAATATGTGTCGATTCGAAGATCTTTGACAAAATTATAGTTGTCCAACTTCAAAGGTAGAAGAAAATTAATTTTATATCCCCAAGCTCTGAGTCTATTAAAAAAGTTATTTTTAACAAAAATAAATCCATCCCTTGAGCTTTCTTTAACTAGAAATATGTTGAGTTCACTCATGTTAAAGGCATTTTTCTGATGAACTAGATGATGGGAGGAAGTAGGGATGTATTGATAGGCATTCATCGAATTCTAAAATAATTTGGTGCAAAGAATTATAGTTTGAGAAAAATCAAGCCCCTTAAAAAACATAGTATCTAGAAGTGTTACTTCACAATAAAAAACAAAGCAAGTAATTTTAGCACTATCATAGAAGGAATCGTAGGTAGCAAGAAAAAAATTAAGATCCTCCTTAGGGCCATACCAAACTCCAATGGTATCATCAATGTATCTTTTATAAAATAAAATATTTTCCACAACAATATTATTAAATACTTGTTCCTCTAGGTGACAGAGAAATAAACAAGCATAAACCTCAAAAAAATTACTTCCAATGGTTGTTCCTATTATATACCTATATGTTTTCCCTTTAAATTCCAAGTAATGTTATGTTAACACTATATATACAAGCCTTACCACAAATTTTATTTTGATCGGATAAAATTCATTCCTCAAAAAATGATGGAGGGTTGCCAATGCTCAAGAGGTGGGGATGCTGGGATAGAGGTTGTCAACATAAAAAGTTAAAAGAATTATATCCTGAGGAAAAGTATAGCCATGTAGATCTTTAATTAGAGATATGGAATTCAAGAGATGATTTTTTGCTTCAATAAAATTAGCAAGAGCATATGATGAAGTCATTTGGAGGCAGGTTCAAGCATGAAACCATAGTAGGAACATATGGGTCAATCAAAAATCTTGGACTTATGGATTTTTTGGAGCAGGTAAAAGACACACACTCTAGCAGAGGATGGTGTTACCTAAAGCATAAATTTCTTATGGTTTTCTAAAAGTAGATTCCTCCTAAAATCCCATCAAGTAAGTCTTGGAGGTGATAAAAATGTCTTGCCATGGAAATCTATTCACTTTAGAGTAAAAATTATGATTTTAAATCTTGGAAAAGCCTTCTAAAATGTACTAGTCCATGGATAAAACATAAAAACCCAAGTTTTTATCTGCGGGCCTAATGACAATGGATTTGTCATTGGCAAGGGAACAAATGGTAGACCAAATATGGGGTGGAAAGGCATGTTGGTGGGTGGGATTGGCAATAGATAATTTTTTATTGAGAAATTCTTCATCCATTCTAATAAATTCTTCCAAAGGCCTATAAAAATATGAAATATTAAAACTTGGACCGGAAACACATAAAGGATCGATGGGCTTAAGTGGTTTTAGAGGGCCACCTCTCGATCCAAAGAACCATTAAAGAAAAGCCATCCACAAAAAGCTAAAAATTCTTATTTTATAACATCTTTGGCCATGGGAGGATGAACAGGGAGGAAATTTAAATCTAGGATGAGGATCTCAATTTCATTATGGGTAAGGTTTCTAGAGAAAAAAGTATGGTCAACAATATTTGTGATTTTGCCATCCATAACCTAGATAGAACTCCTATAAAAATATTGATAGACAAAGTCATGTGGTCTAAAAATTGTAGACCAAGAGGTTATTTTTGGTTTTTATCACCATTTTGATGATGGAAGAAGCCCTGCCCCTTGTTGCTTCTCAACGATGCGGTAAAACCCTTTCTTTGATTATCAAAACTAGAGTTGCAGAAATTTCTTCAATTTTTCTATTGTAATTTATGTTGCACATAGGAAGTGTGGTTTTGGAAGTTTAACCCCTTCTTTCTTCTTCTTGGAGAAGCACCCCAAATTTTTAAATTATGCCCCTATTTTTGTTGATGCCTTTGTTGTTGTTTTTGTTTTGGTTGTTTATTCCTTTATTATAACTATCATTGTTGTTGTTTGTTTCTATGTTGTGGATGTTGTTGTGATTGCATTTTCTGTGTAGTATATGCTCTTTGGTTTGGTCCTCTATTGTGACTTCTATTCTTGTTGTGTTGAGCATGAAAGTTCTTTTGTGATCCTATGATTAGTTTTTCCAAACGATCAATTTATTGCTTGATTTATCTTTTAACCAAATCTGATATGCTTTCTATAGCTTCTGACATATTAACTTCTAGAATTTTTGAAGCAATATTCTCTTGAGTAGCTTTAGCTTTCTCTTGTATATCTTTTTAAATTTGTATTTCAACTCTCCAAGATTGAATTTTTCCCTCAAAAAACTCTTTAATCTAGGATTCTCATTCCAAAGTATTTTCCTGAGAAATTATCTTATGTTTATTTACAAAATATGCAATAATTTCCTTAATTTCAAGTAATAAAATATTAGGAATATAATTATTGGCCCAAGTAGCTAATTTATTTGTGTATTTTTTTAAATTATAGATGTACAATTTAGCCATTTCCAAATAATTTTTTTTTGTGAGTGCCTTCAAATAATGAGAAAACTATTTATTAATATCTTCATATTGAAGTTTAAGATGTGTTTTTTCCATTTGTAGGCTATGGGGAACAATATCTTTGCCCAAATTATCTTCAAGTTGGGCTAGCCTAGAATTGCATTTTTTTGCCTTTCTGCTAAAAATTTTGAATTCATCGAACCTTCTTTCCAATAACTTGTCCAAAGAATTTGGTCATGGAGGAACATCGTACATTGAATCGATTCCATCTATGAATGTCCTTATATCCAATGTAGAAAAAACTCTTCCATTATGAGAAAAAAAATTGTTTCTATTTTTTTTTTAAAGCGAAAAACCCCTTGCGGAGTAGCCTTGGTCTGAGAGACCACGAACAGGGGGTTCTACACCGTCAAATTCACCCGGGGGTTGCACTCGACCCTGCCCACACCAACATTATCAATTGGATTTTAGATACCCAATTCAACTTTTTGGTAGGGTGGAGATTTGAACCTGGGACCTCCCTTGGAGGATTGCCCTCTCTTCTCCAACTCACCTACAACACCTGGGTAAATTTTTTTTCTATTAGACCTCTACAAAACTCTTCCATTTTATTTGTGCTAAAAACCCATTCTTCAAGCTCCCAAATTTGTTGTTGTGAACCCCCTTGTTGTAGATGCTTGTTAGGAAGATGACTAGGATAACTAGATGTATTATCAAGAACTATGGGAGAAGATTCAAAATCTAAATGGTCAAAAATTGGAAGAGTAGTGTGTGCCATTAATGGGTAAACTCATTAATAAAAAAATGGAGTAGTACAATAATAACATAAACTAGTTTATGATTCACCAGATCACAAATGCGCAAGTGAAGAGTATACTCCTAGTGTTACAATATTTTTGGTTCACCAAATCACATTATGTGTAAGTGAAGAGCATAATACTGATAGCAAAAATATATTAGAAAATAGAAATAAAAATGAGGTATTATAAACTTAAAGAAAGAGATGAGTTAGGAAAGGAACACAAAACATTTGATTAAATTTTTATTTCAAAAAAATAAGTGATACATTTACAAAAATCTAAACGCATTTTGACCTATAGGTCTCATAAGTGGAGTGAGCTTCAAAGAGGTACAACGTCTCTTTATAAGGACCTAACTCTAAGGGGGAGCTAAAAAGTAATGCATGTGGGTTAAAAACACACAAGCATTATTAAAAACTAAAGGTTTATAGATCAATATGGTGAAAAGAAGAGAAGTCCCAAGATCAACACCCCCAAAAACATACATACTTAGAAAAGAGAAAAAATGCATTAAAAAATACGAAAATAGAAGGTGGAAAGAGTCACTCAAACAATTTTATTGTTACAAAGATAATATCGAAGAGGTTTTTTATTCCTCCAACAAATCATACCTCGATAAATGTGCTTGAGTTCTCTATCTTTTCTTCATTTTTCAAACATTGGAGAAATAATATCGATGTCAATTTGAAGATATCTGACAAAATTATAGTTTTACAGCTTCAAAATAAGAGGATTTTTTTATTTATTTTGGATCCATGTCTACAAGTTGATCGCTCTAAAAATCTAGCCAAAAGTGAAGGTCTACCATCAAATTTAACTTTCTCAATCAAAGGTAGAAGAAAATTAATTTGATATCCCCTAGCTTTGAGTCTGTTAAAATTTTATTTTAAAAAAACTAAATCCATCCCTGGAGCTTTTTCTAACCAAAAATTTATTGAGTTCACTCATGATAAATTCCTTTTTCTGATGAAATGTATTATGGGAGGAAGCAGGGATGTATTGATAACCATTCATTGACTTCTAAAATAATTTGGTTCAAAGCATTTTATTCTGAGAAAAATCAGACCCCTTAAAAAATACAGTATCCAGAAGTGTTACTTCACAATAAGAAACAAAGGAAGTAATTTTAATACTTTTATATAAGGAATCATAGGCAGAAATAAAAACATTAAGATCCACCTTAAGGCCATGCCAAACTCCAATGTCATCATCAATGTATCTCTTATACAATAAAATATTTTCCAGAACAACATTATTAGATACATGTTCCTCTAGATGATAGAGAAATAAACAAGCATAAACCACAACAAAATTACTTCCCATGGTTGTTCCTCTTATTTATCTGTATGTTTTCACTTGAATTCCAACTTGTGTTGTGTTAACACTATCTCTATAAGCCTTACCACAAATTTTATCTTGGTCGGATCAAATTCATTCCTCAAAAAATGGAGGACTACTAATCCTTGAGAGGTAGGAATGTTGGGATAGAGGCTCTAACATAAAAAGAGAAAAGAATGATATATCGAGGAAAAGTACAATAATGAATATATTTAATTAGAGATATGGAATCCAAGAGATGATTTTTTTCTTCAACAAAATTGGCAAGAGCAAATGATGAGTCCATTTGGAGGCAGGTTCGAGCATGAAATCATAGTAGGAACATATAGGTTGATCGCAAATATTGGGCTTATGGATTTTGGGGAGTAGGTAAAAGACACACACACTGGAGTATGGTGTTACCTAGAGCATAAATTTCTTGTGGTTTTCTAAAAGAAGATTCCTCCTAAAATCCATTGCATGTCTTAGAGCTAATAAAAAATATCCTACCAGGGGACTCTATTCATTTTAGAGTAAACATTTTGATTTGAAAGCTAGGAAAAGCCTTCTAAAATGTACCATTCCATGGAAAAAATACAAACACCTAAGTTTTTATCTATGGTTCTAATGAAAATGGATTTGTCATTAGCAAGGGACAGGGTTATGCATAGTGGCAAATATTCACAAATTGGGCAAGTATTAGGATTTACAAAATTGGAAATTGACGAATATGACGACCCTCAACGTCGACCCTTTTGTCTAAAATTTTTAGGACCAATTCTTTATTAGGGCCAATTTTCCATAATATATATCCAAACATAGGCATATTTTTACTCATTGGAAATCTCTTTTGAGCATAATCTAATTGTGGTGTTACTATGAAATTATAAAGTGACTTAATAGGTCAAAATTTACCCCAAATATGAGCTTACTTTTTAAAGCTTCAAATGCCCCAAATTTTGGTGTGAATATGATTGATTTGATTTGCTTAGGATTCACCTTGATTTCGATTAGGATTCACCATTTTTTTACAAGTACATTTTGAGTTCAACCCCTTATGCATAACCCTAGCAAGGGAACAAAGGACAGACTAGATATGGGGTGTAAGGCAAGCTGGCAGGTGGGATTAGTAGTAGATAAATTTTTATTGAGTAATATTTCACCCATGCCAATAAATTCTTCTAAATACTTTTAAACCTATGAAATATTGAAACTTGGATTAGAAACACAAAAAGTATTAATGGGCTTAAGTGGTTTTGGAAGGCCACCTGTCAGTCCAAAGAACCATTCAAGATGAAGATGCCTACAAAAAGCTAAAAACTCCTATTTTAGGACATCTTTGGCCATGGTAGGAGGAATAGAGAGGAACTTTAAACCCAGGATAATGACCTCAATTTCATTTTAGGTAATTTTTTTGGAGGAACTATTATGGACTACAAGATTTTTTATTTTGCCATCCATAGCCCAAATAGGACTCCTATAAAAATATTGACGACTAAAATCCTGTGGGCTAAAAATTGCAGACTAAGAGGTTATTTCTGGTTTTTACAGCCATTTTGGTGATGGAAGCACCCCTACCCTTGTTGCTTCTGAATATATGGGACAAAACCATTTCTTGGATTCTCGAAACCAAAGTTGCAAAAATTTCTTCCATTGTCCTACTACAAGCGAAGTTGCAATTCTTTTCTCCTCTCATACTGCCCAATATCATACTTTCTTAAACAAAACATGCTTCTAAATATATTTACTATTTTCTTTGCCAAATTGCAACTATACAATTAAATAAAAATATCTAACCATCTATTGCATAGTTGATATCATAAAAATCACTATTTTTATTTTCACCTCTCATTACCCATAGAGAGTCTTTCAACAAATATAACTAGATCACATGTTTTACTTTAATCAATTCATTTCCAAAATTATTCAAAAAATTACAGTCTCATACTTTTAATCATTAAATAAAATATTTTCTTTTATTTCATAAACCAAGTTTCACTACTTAACTTATAAAATAAACCATTTTTCTCTATTCCATAAATTAGAGTCCCATACCCTTAATCTATAAAATAAACTATTTTATTTTATTTAATAAATCAAAGTATCCTTACTTTAAGCCATAAATAAACCATTTACCTTTATTCCATAAATTAAAGTCTCCTTTCTTTAATCTATAAAACAAACTATATTCTTTAATTTAATAAACCATTTTACTTTATTTCATAAATTAGAGTCCCATGCTCTAAATTTATAAAATAAACTATTTCCTTTTATTTAACAAATCAAATTTTTCTACTTTAATCCATAAATAAACCATTTCCCTTTATTTCATAAATTAAACTACCATACCCTTAATCTATAAAGCAAATGGTTTCCTTTTATTTAATAAATCAAAGTCTCTTACTTTAATCCATAAATAAACCATTTCCCTTTATTTCATAAATTAAAGTCTCATACCCTTAATCTATAAAACAAACTATTTTATTTTATTTAATCAATGTATACTTACTTTAATCCATAAATAAACTATTTTCCTTTATTTCATAAATTAGAGTCTCATCCTCTTAATTTGTAAAACACACTATTTTCTTTTATTTAATAAATCACAATATATTTACTTTAATCAATAAATAAATCATTTCATTTTATTTCATAAATTAAAGTCTCCTTTGTTTAATCCATAAAACAAACTATATTATTTTATTTAATAAATCAAAGTATCCTTACTTTAATCCATTAATAAACCATTTCCATTTATTTCATAAATTAAAGTCCCATACCCTTAATCTATAAAACAAACTATTTTATTTTATTTAATAAATTCGAGTATCCTTACTTTAATCCATAAAAAAACCATTGCTTATATATATCTAAATAATAAATTCAAATAACCCTTTTAACAAACCTCGAAGACTTATAAAGACTAAGTGTTCGCTCCATAAAACTAAAGGGTATTTTCATGAGTTAAAAACATAGCTATCTACCATAGTGCGGTGCTAAAGGAGTCTATGCAACCGAGCATCCACTAACATTGAGCAATAGGTAACAATAGAGACCTATGTTTCAAAACTAATAACATCTCAACCTGGAGAGTTATGGCGACCCAAGAAGAGTAAAACGAGGTACACATCCTAGCTTGCATTCACGATCACAAGTGATGATAACATAGGTATTAGTGGTGAGGTAGCCAAACTAGCGAATGCAAATGTATATAACATTCACAATCAGGTTGGGTAGGAACCTACTTTAGCACATCTCAAGAGGTGGTTTTGGTCACTGACTCTCTTACACAAAACACAATCTAGTAGGGAGTGAAATACACCACCGCAAATAGGGGGTGGTGATCCACTAGAACAGTTATGGCTCACCACAAAGCTTACTCAACAACACTGAATAAGGGATGCACACATATGTATTTTCAAGTAAACAAAGGTTGGTTTGAAATGGCAAAGGTTTGAAACTTAACAATGCCATGGATGACAACAGTAAAGACATGAAGCCATGAAAGAGTGCAAACCAGGTCTTTTTTTTAACTAAATATTTTACAAAACAAACCTAATAGTTTAAATTCCAACCTTGGATTTTCTCATCATTGGTTTTCACCCTTCTCATTAATGGAGTGTGGCCTCAAGGTGCTAGTTCATAGATCATCAAGTCTCTGGTGTTTCTTCCAGAACGTTGGATCCAAGGGCATTTCGTCTCTCACTCTTCTATCTTCCCAATGTCGAGGTTCTATCTATTTATTTCCTTGCATCTTGTCTTCCTTAACTCTTTCACTCACTTGCCATCAATTTTATCTCATCCAACTCATGGCAACAATGTCATATTTTAAAAAATTCTTTCCATCTATCAAAATTTTGCCTTAAAGGAGCTAATAGCGAGAAGATTCTTTTCACACTACATACCTTACTTTATTTTAAATAAATGCTTTAATTTCTTAGATCAGGATCATTTCAATTTTAAATATATTTTATTTATTATTTAAGATAGATTCAAATTATCTACTTAAATAAAATCTATGTTAATTAAAATAGATTCAAACTAAATAGGTTCAAATTATTTGTATAAGTAAAATCTTTATTTTTTAAAATAGATTCAAGCTATATATATTACCCTATATAATTCTGATTCTAACAACATGTTATTCTTTTTAAAGGTCCAAGCAAAACAAATAGTTTTAGGAACAACCAAATTATGCATACTTTCTAAACCATTGATACAACAAGTGATGAAGTAAAATATAACCAATGATATGCAACAAAAAAAGGGGGGAAACTTTCCATGAATCCAATCACTTGTGTCAGCTTGAGAATTTATGATAACTACAAGGTTATCAACTAAGGATCAAGGTGGCTAGCTACTAATCATCATCGCTAATCGATAATGCATTCCTATTTGAAGGTATCTATCCATGTTACCCTTGATTTGACTTAATCATCACTTCGCTATCCTCAAGTACCTTGCTTCTAGTGGATAATTCTCCTTCCACATATGAGTGTACCTGATCCTACACATTGATAGTGTGTTAGCAATACCATGTTTTTCCAAAAATTGAACCAAACATCATATAGTTGCTCAATTGCACAAAACTAAGTATTAAAGCATCATAAGTCAATACATAGTTTTCCATAGAAAAAATGCCTGCAAAGGAACTTCATGATAGTGGATCATAGCAACAATTTAATACAATTTTCCTTCTTGAGAAATTGCATAAATTTTCATTGCTCCATATTGACCGTGTTCTTATAGCAAGAAATACATGCAACAAATGGTCATTGCTAATTAAATAGTGACTATTATGCATGTTGATCTTCTACAAAAAATCTTTGCTTGGGACTGCATGTTCATGTAAACATTAGCAATGCATGTTCCTTTTTCATGACTACCAACCTTTGGACCAATGATATTCTAGAAAATTCAAAACTTGGTGGTTTCATGGCATATAACTTGGCCAATTAAAATACTTATATTTACAAAGTGTTTCTATCACTATTCCCACTACATGACTAAATACACATGTTATTATTTACATATGTACACATAAACATGCATACTCTTCTATACATAGTGTTTTAAATATTGGTTATTTATTGAAATTGATCAATTATGACAATCCATATCTTGCAACTCGTATGCGTATACTTCTTCCCCAATATTAGATATGGGCTAGAACACAATGATTCTATTTCCTCATGTTTTTTAGGCTCTAGTTGAATTCCCTTGAATCCTTATTCCTTGATAGTTATTTTTTTCTTGATTGGTTGGTTGTCATAATCAAAAAGACTTTTGGGGTGACTGGTCCTTTAGAAATATGGTCATTTTTCAATTGGATCATTTCATCCGCATAAATTTCCTCAATTTTACTACTCATTCAATATATTTCTTGAGTCAAGACATTTACTATCTACTTATCATTGTCAAATACTTGCTAAAAAGTCTCCTTATTGGGAAATGATGGCCTGAGTGCCAATATAATAGACCATAAATTTCTTGTTTGATCCGATTATTGACAAAATTTGGCCCCATGAGAAGCAAGTGAATCATCTTGCATATTCAATTCCATAGAAAAAGTATAGCCATGCATATCTTTAATTAGAGATATGGAATTCAAGAATGATTTTTTGCTTCAATAAAACTAGAAATATTAGATGATGAAGCCATTTGGAGGCAGGTTCGAGAATGAAACCATAGTAGGAACATATGGGTCAATAAAAAATATTGGGCTTATGGATTTTTGGGAGCAGGTAAAATACACACACTCTAGAAGAGGATGCTGTTACCTAGAGCATAAATTTTTTGTGGTTTTCTAAAAGTAGATTCCTCCTAAAAGCCCATCAAGTAAGTCTTGGAGCTGATAAAAAATATCTTGCCAGGGGACTCTATTCACCTTAGACTAAATATTTTGATTTGAAAGCTTGGAAAAGCCTTCTAAAATGTACTATTCCATGGACAAAACATAAACACCAAAGTTTTTATCTGCGGGCCTAATAACAATAGATTTTTCATTGGCAAGGGAACAAATGGTAGACCAAATATAGGGTGGAAAGGCACGTTGGTGGGTGGGATTGGCAATAGATAATTTTTTATTGAGAAATTCTTCATCCATTCTAATAAAATATTCCAAAGGCCTGTAAAAATGTGAAGGATTAAAACTTGGATTGGAAACACATAAAGGATCGATGGGTTTAAGTGATTTTAGAGGGACACCTCTCGGTCCAAAGAACCATTCAAGACAAAGACATCTACAAAAAGCTGAAAAATCCTATTTTAGAACCTATTTGGCCATGGGAGGAGGAACAGAGAGGAAATTTAAATCTAGGATGAGGATCTCAATTTCATTCTGGTTAAGTTTTCTAGAGAAAAAATTATGGATAACAATATTTATGATTTTGCCATCCATAACCTAGATAGAACTCCTATAAAAATATTGATAGCCAAAATCCCATGGTCTAAAAATTGTAGACCAAGAGGTTAGTTTTTGTTTTTATTGCCATTTTTATGATGGAAGAACCCCTGCCTATTGTTGCTTCTAAACGATGGGGTAAAACCTTTTCTTCAATTCTCGAAACCAAAGGTGCAAAAATTTCTTCCATTGTACTATTGTAATTTTTTCTGCAAATAAGAAGTGTGGTTCTGGAAGTTTAAACCCTTCTTTATTCTTCTTGGAGAAGCACCCCAAAATTTTAAATTATGCCCCTATTGTTGTTGATGCCTTTGTTGTTGTTGTTGTTTTAGTTGTTTATTCCTTTATTATGACTATCATTGTTGTTTTTTATTTCTATGTTATGGATGTTTTTGTGATTGTATTTTTTATGTAGTATATGCTCTCTGGTTTGGTCCTCTAATTTGAATTCTATTCTTTTTGTGTTGAGCATGAAAGTTATTTTGTGCTCCTATGATTAGTTTTTCCAAATGATCAATTTATTGCTTGATTTATATTTTAACCAAATTGGCTATGCTTTCTGTATCTTCTGACATATTAACTTCTATAATTTTTGAAGCAACATTCTCTTGAGTAGCTTTAGCTTTCTCTTGTATATCTTTTTAAATTTGCATTTCAACTCTCCAAGATTGAAGCTTTCCCTAAAAAAACTCTTTAATTTAGGATTCCCATTACAAAGCAATTTCCTGAGAAATTATCTTATGTTTATTTACAAAATATGCAAGAATTTCCTTGTTTCAAGTAATAAAATATTAGGAATATAATCATTGGCTTGAGTAGCTAATTTATTTGTGTATTTTTTAAAATTATAGATATATAATTTAGCCATTTCCAAACGAAATTTTTTTGTGATTGCCTCCAAATCATTAGAAAATTGTTTATTAATATATTCATATTGAAGTTGAAGATGTGGTTTTTCCATTCATAGGCTATGGAGAACAATATCTTTACCCAAATTCTCTTCAAGTCGGGCTAGCCTGGAATTGAATTTTTCAGCATTTCTACTAAAAATTTTGAATTCATTGAACCTTGTTTCCAACAACTTGTCTAAGGAATTTGGTCATGGAGGAACATCGTACATTGAATTTATTCCATCTATGAAGGTCCTTCTATCCTATGTAGAAGAAAATATTCCATTATGAGCAAAAAATTTTGTTTCTATTAGACCTCTACAAAACTCTTCCATTTTATTTGTGCTAAAAACCCATTCTTCAAGCTCCCAAATTTGTTGTTGTGAACCCTATTATTGGATATGCTGTGAGGAATATGAATAGGGGAACTAGAAGGATTATCAGGATCTATGGGAGAGGATTCAAAATCTGAATGGTAAAAAATTGGAATAGTAGTGTGCGCCATTCATGGGTAAACTCTTTAATGAAAAAAATGGAGAAGTAGTACGATAAAAACATAAACTAGTTTATGATTCACCATATTATAAATGGGCAAGTGAAGAGCATACTATTGTAAGCTTTTTGGTTCACCATTTCACATTACATGCAAGTGAGGAGCATAATACCGATAGCAAAAATTTATTAGAAAAAAGAAGTAAAAATGAGGGATTATAAACTTAAAGAAAGATATGAGTTAGGAAAGGAACAAAAACTATTTGATTAAATTTTTATTTCAAAATATAAGTGATACATCTACAAAAATCTAAACTCATTTTAACCTACATGTATCATAAGTGGAGTGAGCTTCTAAATCTAGGGGGGAGCTAAAAAGTAATGCATGTGGGTTAAAAACACCCAAGCGTTATTACAAACTGAAGGTTTATAGACCAATATGGTGAAAGAAGAGAAGTCCCAAGATCAACCCTCCCCCCCATCCTCAAAATACACTTAATTAGAAAAGATAATAAACACACTAAAAAATGCGAAAATAGAAGGTGGGAAAGAGTCCCTCAAAAAAAATTATTTTTACAAAGATAAGATTGAAGAGGTTTTTGATTTATCCAAAAAATGATCCCTCGATCAATGTGCTTGAGTTATCCATCTTTTCTTCATTTTTTAAACATTGGAGAAATAGTATCTATGTCAATTCAAATATATCTGCCAAAATTAATGTTTTATAGCTTCAAAAAAAGAGGAATTATTTTTATTTTGGATCCATATCTAAAATTTTATTTCTCTAAAAATCTAGCCAAAAGTGAAGTTCTGCCATCAAATTTAACTTTATCAAACAAATGTAGGAGAAAATTAATTTGATATCCCCTAGCTTTGATTCTGTTAAAATTTTATTTTTAACAAAAAAAATTCATCCCTGGAGATTTATCTAACCAGAAATCTATTGAGTTCACTCATGATAAAGTCCTTTTTCTGATGAATTGGATGATGGGAAGCAGCAGGGATGTATTGATAGCCATTCTTTGACTTCTAAAATAATTTGGTGCAAAGAATTTCAGTCTGAGAAAAATAAGACCCCTTAAAAAATACAGTATCCAGAAGTGTTACTTCATAATTAGAAACAAAGGAAGTAATTATAATACTTTCATAGAAGGAATCATAGGCAGCAATAAAAACATTATTATCCTCCTTAGGGCCATGCCAAACTCCAATGGAATCATCAATGTATCTCTTATCAAATAAAATATTTTCCAGAAAAGCATTATTAAATACATGTTCCTCTAGATGATAGAGAAATAAACAAGCATAAAACACAACAAAATTACTTCCCATGGTTGTTCCTCTTATCTTCTTGTATGTTTTCCCTTTGAATTCCAACTAGTTTTGTGTTAAAACTATCTCTGTAAGCCTTACCACAAAGTTTATCTTGGTCATATAAATTCGTTCCTCAAAAAATGATGGAGGGCTACCAATCCTTGAGAGGTGGGAATGTTGGGATAGAGGCTCTCAAAATTAAAATATAAAAGAATGATATACTAATGAAAAGTATAGTAATGAAGATCTTTAATTAGAGATATGAAATCCAACATATGATTTTTTTCTTCAACAAAATTGGCAATAACAAATGATGAATCCATTTGGAGGTAGGTTCGAACATGAAACCATATTAGGAACATATATGTCAATCACAAAGTTTGGGCTTATGGATTTTTGGAAGTAGGTGAAAGGCACACACACTGGAGGATGGTGTTACCTAGAGCATAAATTTACTGTGGTTTTCGAAAAGTAGATTCCTTCTAAAATCCCAATCAAGTATGTATTGGAGCTAATAAAAAATAGCCTACCAAAGGAATCTATTCACTTTAGAGTAAAAATTTTGATTTTAAATCTAGGAAAAGCCTTCTAAAATGTACCATACCATGGACAAAATACAAACACCCACGTTTTTATCTACAGGTCTAATGAAAATGGATTTGTCATTGTCAAGGGATAGTGTTATTCACAGTGGCAAATATTTGCAAATTGAGCAAATATTAGGATTTCCAAAATTGGAAATTGACGAATATGAGGACCCTCAATTTCGACCCATTCATCTAAAATTTTCAAGACCAATTTTTGTAAAGGTCAATTTGCCAAAATATATATCCAAATATAGGCATATTTTTACTCATTGGAAAGCTCTTTTGAGCATGATCTAATGGTGGTGTTTTTATGAAGTTATAAAGTGACTTAATAGGTCAACTTTCACCCCAAATATGAACTTACTTTTTAAAGCATCTAATGCCCCAAAATTTGGTGTGAAGATGATTGATTTTATTTTCTTAGGATTCACCTTGATTTCAATTAGGATTCACCATTTTTTTACAAGTACATTTTGGGTCCAACCCCTTATGCATAATCCTATCAAGGGAAAAAATGACAAACTAGATATGGGGTGTAAGGCAAGTTGGTGGGTGGGATTGGTAGTAGATAATTTTTTATTGAGGAATCTTTCACCCATGGCAATATGTTCTTCTAAATACTTGTAAAACTATGAAGGATTAAAACTTGTATTGGAAACACAGAAAGGATCAATGGGCTTAAGTGGTTTTGGAGGGCCACATGTCACTTCAAAGAACCATTCAATATGAAGACATCTACAAAAAGCTAAAAACTCCTATTTTAGGACATATTTCGCAAAGGGAGGAGGAATAGGGAGGAACTTTAAACCCAGGATAAGGACCTCAATTTCATTTTAGGTATGTTTTTTGGAGGAACAATTATGGACTACAAGATTTTTTATTTTGCCATCCATAGCCCAGAGAGGACTCCTGTAAAAATATTGACAGCTAAAATCCTGTGGGCTAAAAATTGCAGACGAAGAGGTTATTTTTGGTTTTTACCGCCATTTTGGTGACAGACGTACCCCTGCCCTTCTTGATTCTGAATATATGGGACAAAAACCTTTCTTGGATTCTCGAAACCAAAGTTGCAAAAAAATCTTCCATTGTCTTGCTACAAGCAAAGTTACAATTCTTTGTTCCTCTCATACTGTCCAGACTCATACTTTCTCAAACAAAACATGCTTCTAAATACATTTACTATTTTCTATGCAAAATTACAACTATAAAATTAAATAAAATTATCTAACCATCTACTACATAGTTGATATCATAAAAATCACTATTTTTATTTTCACCTCTCATTACCCATAGAGAGTCTTTCAACAAATATAGCTAGATCACATGTTTTACTTTAATCAATTCATTTAAAACTTTATTGAACAAACTACAATCTCATACCTTTAATCATTAAATAAAATAGTTTCTTTTATTTCATAAACCAAGTTTCACTACTTAATTCATAAAATAAACCATTTTTCTCTATTTCATAAATTAAAGTCCCATACCCTTAATCTATAAAATAAAATATTTTATTTTATTTAATAAATCAAAGTATCCTTACTTTAATCCATAAATAAACCATTTTCCTTTATTTCATAAATTAAAGTCTCCTTTCTTTAATCCATAAAACAAACTATATTCTTTATATTAATAAACCAAAGTATCCTTACTTTAATCTTATAAATAAACCATTTTCCTTTATTTCATAAATTAGAGTCCAATGCTCTTAATTTATAAAACAAACCATTTCCTTTTATTTAATAAATCAAAGTTTCCTACTTTAATACATAAGTAAACTATTTCCCTTTATTTCATAAATTAAACTACCATACCCTTAATATATAAAGAAAATGGTTTCCTTTTAATTAATAAATCAAAGTCTCTTACTTTAATCCATAAATAAACCATTTCCCTTTATTTCATAAATTAAAGTCTCATACCCTTAATCTATGAAACAAACTATTTTATTTTATTTAATCAAAGTATACTTACTTTAATCCATAATAAACTATTTTCCTTTATTTCATAAATTAGAGTCTCATCCTCTTAATCTGTAAAACAGACTATTTTCTTTTATTTAATAAATCACAATATCCTTACTTTAATCAATAAATAAACCATTTCCTTTTATTTCATAAATTAAATTCTCCTTTCTTTAATCCATAAAACAAACTATATTATTTTATTTAATAAACCAAAGTATCCTTACTTTAATCCATAAATAAACCATTTTTCATTATTTCATAAATTAAATTCCCATACCCTTAATCTATAAAAAAAACTATTTCCTTTTATTTAGTAAATTAGAGTATCCTTCCTTTAGTCCATAAATAAATAATTGCTTCTCTATATTTAAATAATTAATTCGAATAACCCTTTTAACAAACCCCGAAGACTTATAAACACTAAGTGTTCACTCTTTAAAACTAAAGGGTATTTTCATGAGTTAAAAACATAGCTATCTACCATAGTGCGGTGCTAAAGGAGTATTTGCAACCGAGCATCCACTGACATAAATAAATAGGTAACAATAGAGACCTATGTTCCAAAACTAACAACATCTCAACCTCAATATTTTTGGTGACCCAAGAAGAGTAAAACGAGGTCCAAATCCTAACTAGAATTCACGATCACAAGCGATGATAACATATGTATCAATGGTGAGGTAGCCAAACTAGAAAATGCAAATGCGTATAACATTCACAGTCAGGTTGGTTAGGCACCTACTTTAGCACATCTCAAGAGGTGGTTTTGGTAACTGAATCTCTTAAACAAAACACAATCTAGCAGGATATTTAGGTTAAGCCTAGGTGAAAGATCAAGTTAACCATTTCTAATTTTTCTTCCATTCTCATTTAGCAAGAGGAATGAGTGAGTTGAGGTTTAGCGGGTGTGATGGGAGTGAGGGTTTGAATTTTTTGGGCAGGAATCTCATCCAAGGTGGTAGAGGTAGAGCAGGTACAAAAAGGGTGGTTGGGAACCTTGAGCATGTATCAAGCAAGGATCCAGAGGAAGGCGGTCATGCTATGGCATATTTGGAGGTGGGCATCACACGAGGGCCTGATTTTCCTCAGAAAGATCCTAATAAAAAATATACAAAGGACAATGTGGGGCCCAAGAAGTGGTTGTCTTTTGTTGAGACTCTTAGACAAAAAAGAAATGAGGTTCTCACTCTTCCGCCCCTAGTTCCAGTAAATAATAAAATTTCAACCCCGACAAGTTCCATGAGCTCTTTTCTTTTAACAGAAGAATTCTCCCTGGTAGGAAAGTTTTTGGGAGGTAGGTCAGACATGGAGACTATCAGGGCTTGGGTGATGGGTAAATGGTGATTGATAGGTAGCTTGTATTTGGTAGCTCTAACTCGAGGGTTCTTCATTATCCATTTTAATAATATGGAGGATGCTAACCACATTTTAATAGGAGGTCCTTGGTTTCTAGGTAAAAGGAGCCTTTTTCTCAGATGATGGGGTGAAGATTTTGACCCTGAAAAGCAAAATATTAACATTTCTCCTATTTGGGTTCGTCTCTCGAGTCTACCTACCTAGTTTTTCAATGAATATTGGTTACAGGGCATAGCCAGAACTATAGGGGACCTGATCTCTATTGACCATGCAACCTTGGCCAGGACAAGGATGACTCATGCATGAATCTACGTAAATGCTAATTTGAATAATGAATTGCCAAGGTTTGTGGAGCTAGATTATGGAGAATACTATAGAAAATAGCCGATAGAATACAAGAACAGATCGAAATTCTATGCAGAATGTAAAAATCAAGGACATCTATGCAATCAATGCCCTAACCTGGCAATGAATAGAGAAAAGCAGAAGCAAGGAATTCTAGATAGAGAAAATTTGAAGATTTTCCCTAGCAGAGGTGATTTCAATCAGGTAAACTATGTCTACCAAAAAAAGAAAAGAGAGGGTGCAGGGTCCCAACAAGACAAATGAAAATAATAGGTTGTTGGAAACCAAAATACTTAGGTAAGTTCCAATCCTCTAGTTTCAAATAAATTTTTAATTCTATCCAATATGGGAGTAGGAGGATTATTAGAAGACATGGAAGCCCAACACCTTTAGGCTAACCTTTCTGACTCTCTCGAATCCCCATCCAAGTCACGATCCTCAAACCCTACTGCTAAAATTACTATATGCCCCATAGGCATCACAAATCCAAACCCTAATGCATGATCTCTAGAATCCACATCCAATTTAGGATCCTTAAACCCCAATGCTATAAATACTTCAAGCCCAATGGGCATCCCAAATCTAAACCCTAATGCTAAAGAACTTAGGAAGAAAGTTGAGGCATTGGAAAATAAAAAATCTCATATCCCTAACATCATCACTAGGAACCAAGTGAACCCTACTGAGGGGTCATCCTGTAGACTAGGGCAATACAAGAAAAAATGAGAAGATTTGGATGTACGGGTGGAGATATGTGAAACTCTACAAACTGAGTAATATGGCAGTTCGGTTCTGCAACAAATTACCTCCCCTCAGTTTAGTCTTAAACAAACCAGGAGAACTGTGAAGTCTCTTATAGATTTTTGTAGTGAAAAAATAAGAGGGAGAATATAAAATTTTGAGCATCAAAAAATTAAAACTGATAATGACATTGCCAATGGAAAACAGAGAACCTTGTTTCAACAGGTTATTCTGGGTTCTGAAGACAACAAATTAGGAAAACACCCTCAAGTGAGGTGGAGAGGAAGAAATCCCAAACAATCTAAATGAAGTTACTCTCATGGAATGTGAGAGGCCTCAATTGCCTACCCAAACATAGGGAAGTCAGTGCAATAAGAAATTAAGTGAATCCAACTATTATCATGTTGCAAGAAACAAAAATTGATGATATTCAATCAAAAAAATAGCAAAAAAAATTGGAATCAAGGGGATATGGTTTGCAAATCATCCAGAGGAGCATCTGGAGGCCTTATGACTTTGTGGGATCCCCGGATAGTAGAAGGAACCATTATTCAGAAATATGACAGGGTTCTTAGTGTTTTATTTAAGTAAATAAACAACAACAGGTCGTGGATCCTTTCAAATATTTATGCCCCGACTTAAATTCAAGGGAGAGATCTACTGTGGGAGTACTTAGGCAATCTGAGTGAAATATTTCATAATTTCCCCTAGATTATGGCTAGAGATTTTAACACTCCTCTTTACCCTTTAGACAAAATGGGTGGAAATGGACCACCTATCAAGAGCATGGATGAGTTCAATGACTTTGTGAACTCCAACATGTTGATGGATGTAAAACTTAGAGGAGTGAATTATACCTAGAGAAATCAATGGATAGGGTGTCATCTCATTCAAGAAAGGCTTGATAGATTTTTTCTATCAAAGGAGGCTAAAACTTTGTTCTGTGATTCTACCTTGCAATCCCTTCCTAAAATTCCCTCTAATCATAATCCCATTTTTTTTGAGATCCCTAACTCTCTGTCCTTCAAGAAACCTTTCAGATTTCAATCTATGTGGATCAAACATTCCAATTTCAAATATAACTTAGGTCACTGGTGGCAACAACCTGTCAGGGATAGTGCAACTTTTAAACTTACTGGCAAATTAAAGTTTGTTAAGGAAAAGCTTCAAAATTGGAACAAAGAGGTCTTTGGGAACCTCTTTGAAAATAAAAAATAGGTTGTTGAAAATTTCAAGATAATTGATCAGGCGATTCAACATGGTGATGCTGATGAAACTACTAGGCAGGAAGAACGAACAAAACTATTAGAGTTTCATAACATTTTGGCCTATGAGGAAATCTATTGGAGGAAAAAATCAAGGGATATTTGGTTGAAAGATAACAGAAGCAATAACAAGATAAAATTTTAAAAAAAGTAGATGGTTCTATTACGCAAGACTTAAAAGAAATAAAAAAGGAGGCAATAACTTATTTCAATTCTATCCTTGGTCAGGAATCGTAGTGCAATGAGGAGGCCAAAGATATTCTCTTGCAATTAATTCCTAGCATAATAAATGAGGATATAAACCTTAAGATTCTAGCTTCATTTTTTGATGAGGAAATTAAGGAAACCTTGTTTAGCATGGATCCAGAAAAAGCCCTGGGACTCGACGACTTTCCCCCTCATTTCTATCAAGATTTTTGGGACATCGTAAGTGAGGATGTAATTTTTGCTATCAGAGAATTCCAATCAAGAAATCATATCGCAAAAGGTATCAACTCTACTTTTATTTCTCTAATTCCTAAGAAGCAAACCCCTAAATCTATGGCTGACTTTAGGCCAATCAATCTGTGCAATTTTTCTTACAAGATCCTAACTAAAGCCATTGTAAATAAAATGAGAGATATTCTGCCCTGCATCATAGATCCATGCCAAGGAAGCTCTATCCAGGGTAGGTCAAACTTGGATGGATTTATCACAGTTCGTGAAGATCTGCACTCTGCTCATAAGACTAACAGGCCTATTTTTTCCCTCAAGCTTGATATGAACAAAGCATTTGATAGGCTAAATTGGGAATTTCTGATTGCTATCCTTCTTAAGTTTGGTTTTCACCACCAATGGGTTAATTTGATCAAATAATGTATTTCTAAAGCATGGTTCTCGATTCTAGTTAATGGAACAACTGTTGGTTACTTTCAAAGTCACAGAGGAATTCGGTAGGGGGACCCTATTAGCCCCATGTTATTCATCATTGTGGTAGAATATTTAGGAAAAACCATTAAAAATGCTTGCAGTTCAAGGCTAATATTAGGAATCAAGGCAACATCTCTCACTAGGGTTGTTTCTCACCAACAATTCATTGATGATACCCTTATATTGACTAAGGCATTAGTGGTTGAGGCTAAAATAATTAAATACATCCTGCAACTCTATGAGGACGTTGCTGGTCAAAATGTTAATTTCAGTAAAAGCAAGTTATATTTATTGAACACCCCCATTCAGAGGCAAGGAAGGATTGTAAAAATTTTAGGGTGTGATATAGCAAACCTCCCCACTTCGTATCTTGGTCTCCCTATTTTCATTAGTTCTTTGAGAGAGTCAATGTGGGACAGGGTTGTTGAAAGAATTCAAAAAAAACTTGTTGGATGGAAATGTCATCTTCTATCTCAAGCAGGAAAGTTGACCCTCACTGAGGCCTCTCTTCAGAGCATTCCAATCTATTTCCTCTCTGTTTTCAAAGCCCCTGTGAGGGTTTTCCAAAAAATTGAGAAACTCCAAAAAGAATTTTTATGGACTGGATCAGAGGAGAAAAAAAGGATACACCTTGTAGGATGGACCAAAGTGTGCAGACCCAAGGAAAATTGGGGCTTAGGTCTGAGGAGAATTGCTCATATAAATTTAGCTTTACTAGCTAAGCAGGCGTGGCGTCTCATTTTTGGTGAATAAAATGAATGGACAACTATCATCAAATGAAAGTATATTCAAAATATGGAATTTCTAAGTGACTCAGTTCCAATAAGAGGTTCTACTTTTTGGAAAGCAATTCTAAATTGTAAGGAAATCATCAAAAAAGGTTTAATATGGTTTTTAGGCAATGGTGAGAGGATAAATTGCTAGAATGACAGGTGGGCTAAGGATGAACCACTGACACAATATCCTAACTTATCCCAAATTAGAGATATCATAGAAGAACTCATTGGCAAAAAAGTATATGATTATATGGTTGAGGACAGAGGTAGAATGAAGTGGAAACAAATAAGAATTCAAGAATTTCAAGCAAAATCAAATGATCTTTGTAACATTCTCGGGAAAAGTTTATCCCCATGAGACCCAAGGAAGATCAAGTGACTTGGGATCCTACGAAAAAAGGGAAGTTCACTATTAAATAAGCTTACAAGCTTCTGATTGATGGCGAGGATTTTGTCCTCCAAAAGGACTTAGTTTGGATAAAAAAATTAATTCCAAAAATTGTAGTCTTTTCATGGTTGGTTATCCAAGGAAGAATTCTAACGATTGATAATATGATGCATAAAGGTATTTTTATCACTAAGAGTTGTTATCTATGCAGGGCTAATTGGGAGACCATTTATCACATTTTTCTTGATTGCCCTTTTTCCCTGACTGTCCTAAGTGGGGTTTTTCAGGCCTTCAATATTTCATGGGTTAAACCAGCCATCATACTTGATTTGTTTGTCCAGTGGCCTTGCCCATTTTAAATCCAAATACTTAGATACATGTGGAAAATTTGTCTCAATCACTATATTTGGTAGGTGTGGTTAGAAAGGAACCATAGAGTCTTTAATGAGTTTATCCATGATCATCAAACTATCATTGCCAGGATCCTATGCTTTGCCAATGTAATTGTGAACCTTATCCCTTTTGATAGTTATAAACCTCATCTACAGGATACCATGATTGCTCAATATTTAAGCTTAACCTTGTTAGATGAGTCTGTGCCTAAGGTAGTCAACCCTAGAGCCAATGTTAAGTGGTCTCCACCTCCTACAGGTTGGTTTAAGCTTAATTTTTATGGAGTAGCTAAGGAAAATTTTGGTAGAGTAGGCATTGTTGGCATTGTGTGAGATCATAATGGAAATATGATGCTTGTATTTTCCAAATATTTGGGAACAAGGACGAACAACGAAGCTAAATCTAGAGCTATGTGGAGAGGCCTTCAAATGACTCAAGACTTAGAAGGCAATTTGATCATAGAAGGAGACTCTATGCATGTTATAAATCTCCTCAGTAATTAGAAAAACCTCCTTGGAGGATTAAAACAATTATTGAAGAGTCCAGGATCCTTTTCCATGGAATACAGGATAGAAAAGCCCAACATGTCTTTTGGGAAGCTAACAAAATTGTTGATAAGCTCGTAAATTTTGGTGTCAATGATGACAAAATTTTCAAATGGGAACACAGTGTCCCAAGTGAAGTAGAGGAGCTTATTCAACAAGAATGCCAAGAATGATAGTCGAATTTACCAATAGGTAAGGCACTGTAAGTTCAAAGGCTAGGAGTATTCCCGTATCTTTTTTGAATTGGACTCACAATAAAAATTATTCGAGCTGTCAGTCTTCGTGGATGTTGCTTGGAAATACCACAAAGACTAATGGGGACAGTCATATGTCATATAACATGGATCCTAGTCATCTTAGTAATTTGAGGTTGGTTGATAATCATAGGGAAGGAAAGAAACGACAATATAATACTTCAAACCAAAGCCATGTGGACCACCAGATAACCACCGCCATAAATCTAGCCAACAAGTTCACTTCTCCAAGGCTTATTGACCAAGATAGTACGTGGTACCAAAGCATGTCATATACAAAAGAAAGCAATTACCAAAGAATTATTAAGAGTAACTATCAATACAGAGCTTGTGGGAGTTTTTTTCAGTACTCTGCTATGTGTTTGTAGCTTTTTGTTTCTCCATTGTCTCAAGGAAGGGATCTATGTCTATTTTTTTTTTGTAATTATGATGCATGTGTGTTTTCTTGGGGTATATCTAAAATATTGTATGCAAAGTTTCTTTTTGATAACAGGCTATGTGCCTTACCGGATGTAATGGCTTTGGCGACATGTAGATTTTACATATATAGGATCCTTAGTAAGGATATGTTCATCAATAGCCCTAGGATAATTTTTGTAAAAGGTTTTGGGTCAACTTGTAAAACCCGGTATTAATGCTATAGTATCTTATCTACCAAAAAAAAAAACACAATCTAGTAGGGAGTGAAAGACATCACCACAAATAGGGTGTGGTGATCCACTATAATAGTCATGGATCACCACAAAGCTTACTCAACAACACTGAACAAGGGATGCACACAGGTGTATTTTGAAGTAAACAAAGGCTAGTTTGAAAGAGCAAAGGTTTGAAACTTAACAATGCCATGGATGACGACAGTAAAGACATGAAGCCATGAAAGAGTGTAAACCAAGTTTTTTGTTTTAACTAAAACTTTTACAAAACAATCCTTAATAGTTTAAATTCCAACCTGGGATTTTCTCATCAATTGGTTTCACCCTTCTCATTAATGGAGTGTGGCCTCAAGGTGCTATTTCATAGATCATCAAGTCTTTGGTGTTGCTTCTAGATATTTGGCTCCAAGGGCATTTCATCTCTCACACATCTATCTTCCCAATGTCGAGGTTCTATATCTTTATTTCCTTGCATCTTATCTTCCTGAACTCTTTCACCCACTTGCCATCAATTTTATCTCATCCAACTCATGGCAACAATGTGATATTTTAAAAAATTCTTTCCATTTCTCAAAATTTTTCCTTAAAGGAGCTAATAGTGAGAAGCTCCTTTTCACACTACATACCTTACTTTATTTTAAAGAAATGCTTTAATTTCTTAGATTAGGATCTTTTCAATTTTAAATAGATTTTATTTATTATTTAAGATAGATTCAAATTATTTGTATAAATAAAATCTTTATTTTTGAAAATAGATTCAAACTATATATATATATATATATATATATATATATATATATATATATATATATATATATATATATTACCCTATATAGTTCTAATTATAACAACATATTATTTTTGAAGGTCCAATAAAAACAAAGAGTTTTAAGAACAACCAAATTATGCATGTTTTCTAAACCATTGATGCAACAAGTGATGAAGTAAAAGACAACCAATGATATGCAACTAAAAAAGAAGGAATTTTTCCATCAATCAATTCACCTGTGTCAGCTTGAGAATTTATAATAGCTACAAGGCTATCAACTAAGGTTCAAGGTGGCTAGCTACTAATGATCATCACTAATCAATAATGCATTCCTATTTGGAGGTATCTATCTATGTTACCCTTTATTTGACGTAATCACCACTTTTGCAACCTCAAGGACCCCACTTCTAGTGGATAATTCTACTTCTTCCACCTATGAGTGTACCTGATCCTGCACATTGATATTATGTTAGTAGTACCACATTTTTCCAAAAATTGAACCAAACATCATATAGCTGCTCAATTGCACAAAACTAAGTATTAAAGCATCATAATTCAATACATAGTTTTCCATAGCAAAAAATGCCTACCAAGGAAGGTCATGATAGTAGATCATAGCAATAATTTAATACAGTTTTCCTTCTTGAGCAATGCATAGATTGCCATTGCTCTATATTGACCATGTTTTTATAGCAAGAAATACCTGCAATGAATGGTCATTGCTAATTAAATATTGAGTATTATGCATGTTGATCTTCTACAAAAAATATTTTCTTGGGACTGCAAGTTCATGTAAACATTAGTAGCTCATGTCCCTTTTTCATGACTACCAGCCTTTGGACCAATAATATTCTAGAAAATTCAAAATTTTGTGGTTTCATGGCATAGAGCTTGGCCAATTAAAATGCTTATATTTACAAAGTATTTCTATCACTATTCCCACTACATGACTATATATACATGTTATTATTTACATATGTACACATAAACATGCACACTCTTCTATGCATAGTGTTTTAAATATTGGTTATTTATTGAAATTGAAAAATTATGACAATCCATATCTTGCAACTTGTATGCGTATACTTATTTCCCAGTATTAGATATGGGATAGACCATAATGATTCTATTTCCTCATGCTTTTTAGGCTTTAGTTGAATTCCCTTGAATCCTTGTTCCTTGATAGTTATGTTTTTCTTGATTGGTTGATTTTCGTTATCAAAAAGACTTTTGGGGGTGACTGGTCCTTTAGGAATATGGTCATTTTTCAATTGGATCATTTTATCCTCATAAATTTCCTCACTTGTACTACTCATTAAATATATTTCTTGAGTCAATATATTTACTATCTACTTATCATTATAAAATACTTGCTTAAAAGTCTCCTTGTTGGGAAATGATGGCCTGAGTGCGAATTTAATAGACCTTAAATTTCTTGTTTGATATAATTATTGACAAAATTTGGCCCCATGAGAATCCAATAAATCATATTGCATATTCAATTCCATAGGAATTTGTATTTATGCTCCATTCCGCAAACTTTTGAATAGGTCCTAGACCCTATTTTGATAAGATTTAAAATAATTCTACTTGTTGCATTTCTATTTTACCTAATTAACTACCCGCTCTATATATCTGTAAATACTTAACTTATTTATCATCATATTTTTTGCTTCCTTAAGCCCAATTCATAATGCTTTGTATTCTACCACATTTTTTATACAGATCCAAGTTAGTATGCATGATTATTTTTTAACTACTGTAGATGGTGAAATCAATAGAATTATAACTTTGGTACAATTTTTGCATCTAGCTCCATCAAAATAGATCTTCCAAATTTGATTTTTGTAAGGATCTTTTCCATTTATAACCAAAGGCTTTTTTTGTTCTAACTTGGAAATAGTATAAGTTCCAATCCCTGTTACAATCATAGCATTAAAATATTTAAGCGAGAATTGATATTTGATTTGTAATTCTTCAATTATTTCCTCCACTAGATCAATCTCTTCACTTATCATAAAAATGCTATTGTTTGGACACACGTCATCCTCAAATTTCCATATCAGTTAGGGATATGGATTTTTATGAGAATATTCTAATCTATATACCCTTGTGGAGAAATTTGATGTGTGAGTGATTTAAGGATAGATATCCACCTGGATTCGCAGTGAATTCTTGGGAAAGGCACATACCAAAATAAGGCTCCAGATATACAACCACTACCTCTTATATTACTATTATTTGAGCCATCTTGTATAGCACCATAGGAATATCTTTTATCATCCCAAACATCTTTACCAAAGGTTTGACTAGTTGTAGCACTTCTATATTGTAATGTGTGTACTCTATGTCCATTTTCTTGCATATTAATTTTAGCATCATAATTATTGTGGCTCTAAAGTCTACCATGTAGTTATGCACAACTCAACCTTCCATACACAAAGACATCTAGAAAGGTGGTGGCCTATTTTTAGTAGCTTCAAGAGGAGGTTTGGCTTGTGCTAGGTTGATTTTTTATTGTTGCTTGTCCTTTGGTCTAGTTTTTAGGATCCCATCCTAAAAACATTATGTAATTATCAATTGATTATTATAATGACCTAATTCCAATGTGGGCATCCCTTTATAATGTTATTTTATAATATTTTGTAGTGGTATGTGGCAAGTAAGGCACCTAGACAAGTGGGACCATTTCATGTAATCGTTATCAAGAATGTAACTCATATTTGGTAGAATATGCTAGCTCAAGTAGTATTTTGCATGTAAGCCAATGCTTGAGCTTAAGGTTAGGGTTGCATGAAGTGTATCTTTAAAATACACGGACCCATGAACAAATGTATATTTTTACAAATTAATAAAAGTATTGAAATAGATTACCCATATGAAGAGGCCTACAATTTTGTATTGTGATATTATTTAATTCTTTATTTACTTTCCACATCATGATATTCTATTATTTCATGAATCTCTATTTTATTTATAGTATTTGTATGAGTGATTTTAGATTTAGTAATAGGTTCCTAACAAGTGGTATTAATGTTCTTTCTAGGGTCAAAATCGTTTGTTACTATGATAGTTATTGCCAATCCATTTTAAATGTTAGGTATAATTTTCTTATATTTTCTATTTTTTAATTTATTTAAAAAGAAGAAAAAACCAACAAAACCCAGTAAAAACACATAGTCCTTTATTTTTATGCAATAGTTTTGTAGGCTAGAAACACTATGCTATGGGTTTTAAAATATCATGGAGGATTTATCATTATTGGCTAAGATAGATATACCATAAAGGATCTGGTGAAGTGAGGGTGAATCAGGATCCAATACCCAGGCCTCATACAACACCCATATATGAAATTGAGATCCCACATATCTTTAGGTATTTAGAGAGACCACCTAGAATTTAATAAACCTTTAGCCCTAGGAAGGTTTTTTGGTATTGTATTATCCAGAGTACATTGGACACAACATCCTAAAATATTACCCTCTTGTACTGTTAGAGAGGCAAGTAGTGTGCTCAAGGGTATGTGTGATATCCTCCTTGAGTAGTGGACTAAAAAATTGGTCTGATCACTATCATTCATCACCATGGTATAATAGAGGTCCTATGAATATTACATACTCCATGGCTTAGATTACCTGGTTCTATCCACCTGCAAATAATTTTTTTATCTACGTTAACCCTACAACCATAAATTTTCCCATGAAAATTGAGCATATGGAGGAGACATCCCTACAATGAAACAAACTACATGCACAAAGGAAAGAATTGGAAAACCAAATAGAAATAGTCAAGGTAGAGTTTGGAAGTGTCTTAATTCACTAAAAATTGAGTGAGGATTTTTATTTGGCAATAATAGTTTATAATTAAATAGTTGTTAGTGAACCAAATAAAATAGACAAAATCAATATAGGGAACCACAAAACAATGTCAAAAGTTGTTAGTAGTTATAATAGACAAGGCAAAAATTGGTTGACATAGAACCTAACTTTTGAACCCAACCTTTAGAGAAAAAACTAGCCATGTCAGTATACTCATCAACATAGCAGTAAAAAACAAGTTTGGGGTATCCAAATCAATGTTGGGGTATATACACTACACCAAAAAAAGGCTTTAATGACAACTAAAATAAGGTGATTTTTTACGGTGATAAAAAACCATCCTAATAGATCCTAAGAGGGTAGTTATTTTAGGAAATGGAAATTAGAGTTCTTCTTACATACTTGGAGAACATATTTCATTGCTTTGTTCTTGGTTATGATCGTTTTTAGGTTCTATGGACCTACCAAGCCCATAAAGAGAATGTGGATGTCACAAAATTGATAGTTAGCATGTCAATATATCTCTACACTATGTATAGGCTTGGGGATGTAGAGGGTTTAGGGTCTAGGGATACCAAGGTTTTAGGGTTTTGGGATGCTATTGTAACCAAATAATTAATGATGTGTTATGTCAAATTATATTTATGATTTATAATATGATCTATCTTGATATGTATTTCTGAAAGGCTTCAAAAATCCTTATGTACTAAAGAGTTTCACTACTACTATAATTTGCTATCATAAATATTCAAGTTATTTTTTTTTCTTCTTTACAATGATGGTTAAGCTTTACTACTAAATTAGTTTAATATTTATATCTACTATTGCATTTGCTATTATGGTATAAAGTGGGTTAGTAAATTTTACTCCTATAATTTATCATTATGATGGTATACTAGAGAAAGATAAACTTTCTTATTGTACCTTACCATTATAATGGTATAATAGGGAAAGATAAACTTTATTGTTGTATTATGATCTATGATGCTTAACATAAGTTACTCTGCTATGAGTCAGATTGTAATGACCCAAAAACATACAAACATAAACATAAAAATAGAAATTTTTGTTTTTTATTTACTAAGGAGAGAGATTCATGAACCCTTAATGAACGCCTAACCCAACCTAGTATTTATTTGAATTTTAAATCCCCTAAGTTTTCCTGAAAGCTACATATCATGAGGTACCCTAACATAAATCCCTTTTGTGTAGGTGTATCATGTGTTACTCAAAATAATCCCATCTATCCCATCATTCTTGATGAGCTAGACTTATCACCCTCAGTAAATCTAAAGTATACACACATCACCATACCATGCACAAGCCATTATGTTTAGGTATGCTACGGGTATTACAAGTTAAGCTATACATATCATCTACATGACTAGCTATCTTAACTCAGATGTAGTCTCTCCATAAATTAGTCCTTTATCTCCCTAAGGTGATCTCAATTCCCTTAGGTCTCCTATTTTCACCCTAAGGAGTTCTTAATTCTCTTAGGTCACCTATGTTCACCCTAAGGGGTTATTAATTCCCTTAGGTCACCTCTAAGTTCACCCTAGAACTCTACTCTTGATTTTACCATTAAACAACCAAACAAGAATACATCTAGATACTAAAACAAACAAAGTATAATCACTAAGAATCCAAAAAATAAAAGAAGGAATAATACTAAAAGAGAATATCATCAATGGAAAGAGAATCATCTACATATTAAAACCAAGCATGGTATTAAAGTAAAAGTACCTTCTCTAAACCAATAACCAGATATTGCATTAAATATTGCATGGTAAATCCTTCTTAATTTAAATATTATTACCTTAACTGCATTAGGGATATCTCCCCATAATTCTAGTCCATTTGAGCATAAGTAAAAAAAAAAAAAAACAATTACCTATTCTTTTATTCCATTGAACTCCTTGCTTCCCATTGGTTCTTTGATGGTAGTAGGGGATCATGGTACTCATGGTTCAGGATAGGCATACCTCTAAATGCATCTATTCATTTAATTTGTCAAATTTAAACTATACAAAATTTAATTAAGTTTCCAACCATCTAATGCATAATGGATATTATAAAAGATCCTTTACTTTTATTTTCACCTTTCAAGTCCTCTTACATAACCATACAACATGTACTACTTAGATAAAGATCTAAATTTAATTAAATCCATTCATGATTTAAAGCATTAAAGTCTCATACCTTTTAACTCTAAAAAAATCCTTCATTCATTCACTAAATCAAAGCCCCATAACTTCAATTCAAAGAATAAATCTAACATTACTTAAATTTCTCAATCCCAATCAAATTTAATAATGTTTTAAAGCATTAAATTCCCATACATTTAACCTCTAAAACAATCCTTCATTGACATAATCTTTGTCATCAACTCTATAACATAATTATGTTTTCTTTTGAAGCACTTTAAGTAAAGTCTACATCATAGACTTATTGATCAAAGATTTACTTTAGACACCAAAACAGCACCAATCCAATTATGTGACTGCAAACACTGATCGCTTTGACAAACACAGCCCCCAGGGCAGCCCTCAGAGGTTAAACAGTGGTCTTAACCACTTTCATAGCAATTTTGTAAGGTCAAGAGGCAATTTGGCACATTCAGGCACTTTGCTCAGTATTCGTCTCACCCAGGGACGAATTCAAACTGGGATTCGTCTCACCCAGGGACGAATTCTAAATTCGTCTCTGGTCAGGACGAATTCCGTGTTTATTGGTAAAAAAGAAGAATGGTGCCAAGTGGCAGCCAAGGACGGTCATTTGATGACTCCTGCCTCGCACGCATGTGTGGGTGGGCAGATGGGCCATTAGAGGACTGTCACAAGGGCAGTTATGAAAGCCCAAGTCATGGAGGACTCCCCTCCCTCATGGGAAGACATGACCGCCACATGGCACCTATGACCAACACATGGTGCTTATGCTTCCCTCTCAAAAGATACCCCACGGGTCTATAAAAGGTGGGACTTTTCTCACCCAAAAAGTAGAGATTGGAGGTGATTTGAAGCAACGAAGTGCTGTCCAATTGAACACCCATTTGCATCCTTTTGATTCACCTTCCCACATCCATTAATATCTTTTGCAAGGGAGGTTACTGGGTGGGTTTTGGAAGCATGGATCCAACCCAAATCCAACATTTGACCACCTTACACCACCAATTTCCAGACACCCCAATCCTAAGAGGTTTTGGACCCATCCCTAGTGGATTGGCGCCGAAATCAAGTGCCAACGGTGGGAGGCCCACTTGGGCACCCCCGCACTTTCTAAGTTTTATTCTAAAGCATTCTAGATTATTTGTTCATGTTGCATCTTATGTTATTCTATCTGGTTAACTCATAGCTTCAATTTCATAACATTTTGATCATATTTTATCATGCCTTTTGTCGCTTTGTTGTCCTACTAACTTGTAGGTGGCGATATCAAATTCTCGAGGATAGAGGCCAAATTGGGAGAATCCGACCATCTGGGTCATCCCAAAATGGCCCCAATTACATAACCCCTCTGTTTGTTGGTGTTTTGGAGGTCTCGGGAGTCGACATTGGAGTGGTATCACCTCGACTTTTCCAACATAGTCGAATTCGTCCCACCTAGGGACGAATAGCAGTCAGAATTCGTCCTGCCCAGGGACGAATTCTAGGTGAAGGCAGATTGGCCGACTGTTTCAGTGGCAATGGCCCTCTGGTAATGTCTTCTGACCTCTGTCAAATTTACAGGTGACTTAGACCCATTTTATTCACTGTGTTTGGCTAATCATTTACATGCATATTTTGGCGATTTCAAAGAACGAACTTTCCTTTTTGTCACAGGTGCTACTAACGCCTTGTTTGTTTCTTTGATTGCAGGAGGAGCAAAAAGAAGTGAAGATTCATCGGCATAAGTGGTGGCAACACTCTGGCCCGCCCATTTCAAACATGGGCACCCGAAAGAGGGATCAATGATCGTGATTGTAACCAAATCCATTTAACGCTCCTAGCCCCTAAAAAGGGAGGAGACGATTTTGTAACCGTGGTTAAAGAGTTTAATAAAAGGGTTGTGACTTCTCTAAATTCTTGTAACTACTTTCGATCGATTTGCCTCTTTCGTTTAATGCACTTCATGTTTTAGGACTTAAGCGTTATTTTTATTTGAATGCATCGAAGTAGTTTTTCCCTCTGCTGCTTCTCCTATGAACAAAGAAACAACAAAGATGTCAGTAGCACCTGCTACAAATAAGAAGTGTTTGTTCTCTAAAATTAACGAAATATGCATGTAAATGATTAGCCAAACACAGTGAATAAAATGGGTCTAAGTCACCTGCAAATTTGACAGAGGTCAGAAAACATTACCAGAGGGCCATTGCCACTGAAACAGTCGGCCAATCTGCCTTCACCTAGAATTCATCCCTGGGCAAGATGAATTCTGACTACAATTTGTCCCTGGGTGGGATGAATTTGATTGTGTTGGAAAAGCCGAGGTGATACCGCTCCAATGTCGAATCCCGAGACCTCCAAAACACCTGCAAACAGAGGGGTTATGTAATTGGGGCCATTTTGGGATGACCCAGATGGTCGAATTCTCCCAGAGAACAAACACTTCTTATTTGCAGCAGGTGCTACTGACATATTTGTTGTTTCTTTGTTCGCAAGAGGAGCAGCAGAGGTTGACTCGTCAACATCAGCGACGACATCATCTTCGCCCGCCCATCTCAAGTGTGGGCACGCAAAAAAAGGAACATCAAGTATTGATTGTAATCAAATTATTTTAACGCTCCTAGCCCCTAAAAAGGGAGGAGGCATCTTTGTAACAAAGATCAAGAGAGTTTAATAAAAGGGCTGTGTTTTCTCCATTTTCTTGTATCTCATTTCAATGCGTCTCTTTCATTTCATGCATTTCACATGTTTTAGGACTTAAGCGTTAGTTTTGATTTTAAATGCATCATAATTAGTGTTTCCTTTCTAAACTTCCGGAATCTCGTGCTTTCAGTGGCGATCACGGTGGGACTCTGTCCCCTGTTTTTGAGATCAAATAACTGATCAATTTTTGTGTTTTTGTGCTTGACAGGTACAAGTTTTTGAAGCAGATCGTTATTTGTCCTTGACTGCGGTGATTACTTTATTGTAATTCGTCTGACCCTGAGACAAATTTTAAATTCGTCTCTGGTAGGGACGAATTCTGTTCTGTAATTCATCTCATAGAGGGACGAATTCTTGTCTACGAATTTTCAGAGCAGAAGATCGAGAAGCAACGATTCGGGTAGAGAAGAGGTAAGGGATTTTATAATCTCTATTAAATTTTTACTTTTTGTCTTTCTGTTTCTATTGGATTGTTTTCAAATTTTCCGCTTGCTTAGGGAAAGTCGTTTACTGCTTGTTTCATTTTTCTAAATAAAATGAATCCCACACACATCACATGGTAAATTAAACCAAGGAGCTGGTCGTAAGACCCTAGCCCTTGAGCAAGACCAACGGTGGGTTCATCACCACCTTGGCTTAGCTTTGCATCCATTTCCTCGATTGTCACTATTGTTAGGCGTAAATCCTGACGAAAGCTGATCGAGTGTCGTTGGGGTGATTCCCATGCGCGCGAGGATAAGTCTTCTATGGTAGGTGCCATTAACAGGACAATCCCCCTTCCGTACCGCCTACGTACCATGTACCATCTGCTCTCACGTACCTATAGTCTCCCTCTCGTAAGGGCGGGTATATAGAGAGGTTGGTATATCGGCTTGGTTGGTATATTGAAGGGGCGACCATTTTGGGAGTTATATGAGCCCTCATTATGCATTTAAACGTTCTTCAAAAACTTGCAAAAACAAAACAAAACATCAAAATGCACTAAACCAGTTTAGGACACACTATTAATCCTTAAAAGAGATAATCACGGTTTGTGTATGTGTGTGTTCATTTCTGCTTAGTGTAGACAAAAAGAAAAATCATCATAAATGAGATAAAAATCTGCTTAGATAGTAGAGAAGCACCACAATGGTGTACACCCGTAGCCAAGCCCAATCAAGGGTAGAAGCTCCGGAAGGTACACAAGAAGTAGGCACAAGTCGCCTTCGCTTTAGTCCTGAGGACTTAGTCATACCCCCTTGGCGGTCTGGCCCACAAGAAGGTCCACGTCAGACCACATCAAGAAAGAATTATTGGGATCCCCCTCTGTGGGGTATGCCCATTCAACACAGCCCCTTTCGGGAAGATGCTTTACATGTAGACCTTGATGTAAATAGAGAATCACCTTTTGAGGTTAGACATGAGTGGCCACAACGCGATGAAGCGCTAGAGAGGCACACTGTCCATTTGGAGAGACAACGTGGATATGGCGTCTCTTCTTTACCTCCCATTAGAACTGAAAGACAAAACCTAGAGCATAGGGCTCTTTACACAGGGCGAGCTAACTCCGCCCGCCCCTTTCAAACCCATGAAAGGGAGTACGAGGAAAGCCATCGCATTCCTCAAGGACAACAAACAACATGGGAACCTTGCGTTTCTGCACCTGCTAGGTATCATGATCACACATCGAGGCCAGAGCCTCAAGTAAATGTCGCCTACCTCGATAGAGGGAAGCAACCCATTGAAATTTTAGATCATCAAGATCAAGGCAAACACATAGGAAAAACATTTAAGCCTCCTGAGCAAAAGAGGGCAGACCAAATTGACCCAGCAGTCGCCAGACATGCCGCTCGCCAAGCCCGAATCTCACAGCTTGAGCAAGGTCATCAGGAGTTAGAGTACTTATGCCACCTGAATAAAGAGCGCATGCAACGCGAAGTGGATGAGTTATGCTATAAACTACCTGAGAGGGTGCCAACCCCTCGCACCCAAAGAGCCGAACAATATGAGAGGCATAATCTGTTGGTGCAGGACAGGTCTCCACGACCTCGTCAAGCTTTGCCTCCGAGACCTTATAGACCCGAGAGGGAGGCCACTCCCCGAAACAATGATGGGTACCCTCAGCGGGGACTCAATCAGGGTCATAGGTCTCGCCCAGAGACTCCTCAAGAATTTTATGAGGAGTATGAACCAGAAATAGAATGGGCCGAAACTCCCCATCAAGGCGGGAGGGCTGCCACTCGGCCACCCCTCCATAGGCCTCCAGTCTCCCATAACTCACAACGGGAGCAAACAAAAGAGGAAGAAATAAAATCTTCCGATGCATACAAAGCGCTATTAGAGCGTTTGGAGTCCATGGAGACAAAAGCTATTGGGCATCAAAAACCCACATTACGTCAACTCCGTAGTCATCCGAGTGCATCCCTCAGTGCCCACACCTCTTTACCCCGAACATTTCAAGTTGCCTCAATTGGCGGTCTTTAAAGGTGAAGAGGACGCACAAGAACATGTCACAAGGTTCCTAAGTCAATGCTTCGGCATCCAAGATAATGACGCATTGTTGCTTAGGACATTCATAACCACATTCGTAGGCCCTGCCTCGGATTGGTTCACACAATTACCAAAACATAGCATAAACAACCTAGATCAATTAGTAGATGCATTTCTTGAACGCTTTGCCTTCAACACAAGGAAGAAGGCATCACTGAGTGATCTGGCCAGCCTCAGGCAATATGAGGAAGAAACAATGGTAGCATATGGGAATCGATGGAGGGCTTTGCTTTCTAAGCTACCCTACCGTCCCCCTATGTCTGATCTCACACAGATGTTTGCACGGAGTTGCTTAAAATCAATCTCTGGGCTATTGTTGCTGCAACAATACGACAGTCTAGAAGAAGCTTTGGCACAAGCCAGAGTCATAGAAGAGATCAAGATAGGCGAAGGCGCAATCGCCAAGCCTAAAAAGAAAGAGTGGAATAAGACCACTAAGACTGGGAATACGCAATCACAACCCGCTGTGGTTAACCAAGTTGCGATAAATGTCCCCAAGCTTATGCAAGAAATGCAGCCCCAAAAGGCTAATTACCAGGCAGTGCCTCCTAGTTATGAAAGAGAAAATACAAGACAGGAGCAGAATCAGCAGCGTCGCCCTAGGCGACAATTCACCCCTTATACGGAGTCCAGGGACTCCTTATTTGACCGCTTGTCAGCGACAAATTTAGTCACCCTTCCAGAGATCCAAACTATAGACCCTAATGCTCCCAAGCCTAAGGGATACAGAGAGGAATTATATTGTAGATTCCATAGGCGAAGGGGACATGACTTAAATGGATGCTGGAAATTCAAAGGATTAATCCAAGATTTGATCGACAATAAAACATTGGCCGTGGACAACCCCATAGCGCCAAATAATCAACAAATGGGGGTATTCAAGGACCCTTTGCCTACTCACGAGGCACAGGAAAAACCTCTCCAGATTAATGAGGTGCGACAAAATCTTCCCATGCAAGGATTTGTGGGAATGATTAGCATAGTGACCAGGAACAAAAAGTACCCAGCAGTTGCCCCCGAGGTAGCTACAAGGGAAGTTCCAACAACATCGCAACCTCAACAATGCCTTGTGTAGTTGCCTCCGCCTAGACCCGAGGTCACGATACGGACCAAACTCACGCAGAGTTTGCGGACCACATCGGCTAGGCTTTCCATTTACGAGCTTATTCAACAGTCAACACCTCATAGGGAAGCTCTTATGGAAATTTTAAAAGCCATCGAATTACAACCTCATGAAGCAAATTCTTTCAACAACTTCGTGGGACATGTGAAACGATGTACGAAGCCGGTCATTACCTTCAGAGAGGATGAAGTCAAAACAATATCGAATGACATGGCAGATCCACCCCTGCACGTTATCGCGTGGGTCAACGGGATCCCGTACAAGAGAGTGTTGGTAGATACTGGCTCATCCAGTAACATCATTACCACTACAGCACTAAAACATTTGAAGCTGCCAGCCTCTCATATCACAGCCTCCACGTACACACTGCGAGCTTTCAACGATGCAATATGCTCGACAGTCGGCACAGCTTGTTCTGCCTGTCCGGGTAGGACAAAAGACAATACCTACATTGTGCCATGTGTTGGAAGGCGAGATGGCTTACAATATACTCGCTAGGGCGGCCTTGGATCAGGGACATGAAGTGTGTCCCTTCGATCGCTCACCAGTGCTTAAAGTATGCTTTTGAAGGAGAAATACATGTAGTCCCGATGGACTTAGAACCCTTCAAGTATTGCAATGTGGTACAATTAATGCCTCAATCGACCCTCCCTTCAATGCATTTGGATTTCTAGTTAAATCCATCTAAACAGGGTCCAATACCGCAGGCACCACTGGTGACCAAATCAACAAAATCCCAACCAGGTGAGTCTTCATCATCTGCTCCTTCACTACCAATGCCACCTGTCATGGCCAAATAGAAGGACAAGGGAAAACAGATCATGGAAGAGGCTCAACCCCTAGAAGAGGGGTTGCCAACAATATCAACGATATCAACAAGAGAAACACCTAGCACAACGGAAGCTGAGACTCCTAAAACACCAAACATGGAATGGACTCAGGAAGGACTACCATTCCCTCCCTCCCAAGCAACAACAATCATTGTTGAAATGGCCAGTACGGGCCTGGGGGAGTATTTAGTGTAGAATGTTGTGGCAATGCCCGCATTGGAATCAGTACAGGACATGGGGAGACCCCGCCTTCCCATAGGAACAGTTGTTCCTCTAGGCTACCCACCAAACCAGACAAATTTTGTGTATGGGGGCCTTGATCATGGTCTTGAACCATGCAAGCAAAAGGAAGAAGACGAAGAGCCTTTTGTTGAAAATATCAACTATCTGTCAAACCCAGACTTTGCTCTAAGATATCTCGGCCAATGCAATTGGCATGGATATGGGCTAGGCGAGATATGAGCAAGGGATGCGTGTCCTTTGCCAACCAAGATATCAGATGCCATATGATAAGTCGGGAGTAGGGTTCAACCACCCCCGCCCTTAGACATCTTGGTAGAAAATATGCAAGGCCTAGAAATAGGCAACAAGGGGGGATTGGCACCAGATCTTTATGCCAACCCAAATATAGAATATACATTGGGAGATTACCTCCCATGGTCAACAAACACCCTTGGCAACAGCAATAACCCCTCTCCTTTGCTAGAGAGAGGTGAAAGTTTGGACATTAATCCCCAAAGAGAACATCAACGGTGTCCGGACATCTTTCTGAAGTTGTTCCCCTTAGAGGTTCCAGTTGAGTCAATACAGTGTCAAGAGAATCAGGTCCCTCCACCAAGAGTGGAACAACCGCAATGGGACCAGATTAACTTGTTGGAACAAGGGGAACCCTCAATGTCGCAAGTAACAGTTGCTTAAGAGAATGAACATTTTTGGATCTCTGAAAGTGATTGGAAGATGAGACTGAGATGATCTATCTCAGACATGCGCGACGAAATAATCGCCCTTTAACTCATGAAGATCTAATGGGACAGATGGGCATAAGGTTAGGGCATGAATGGTGGGTAGACCCAGCAAGGTGGGACCAAGTGTTGGATCCATGGCTCCAAATTCAAGATGAGCACCATCCACCACGAGACCCTATCATGACATCAGTGCCGAGGGAAGACCTAGTCTTCCTACCAACACATAGGACCGATCCGTTCATACCCGTCCCTACAGAGCCAGATCCAATGCACACATATCATCAAGTTGGGGGTACATCTATCCCCTGAAGAGCAAACCAAAAGCTCCAAGGATTATCGCAATCGCTTGGTCATCCCAAAAGCTCCAAGGATTATCGCAATCGCTTGGTCACCCCAAAAGCTCCAAGTTCATACTTGTCACCCAAAAGCCCAAGGATTATCGCAATCACTTGGTCACCCCAAAAGCTCCAAGGATTATCGCAATCACTTGGTCACCCCAAAAGCTCCAAGGATTATCCGAATCACTTGTCACCCAGGATTATCGCACTTGGTCACCCCAAAATCCCAAGGATTATCGCAATCACTTGGTCACCCCAAAAGCTCCAAGGATTATCGCAATCGCTTGGTCATCCCAACGATCCAATCGCTTCACCCAAAAGCTCCAAGGATTACCATCCCCAAAGCCCCAAGGATTATCACAATCGCTTGGTCACCCCAAAATGCTCCAAGGATTATCACAATCGCTTGGTCAATCCCAAAAAGCTCCAAGGATTCTCGCAATCGCTTGGTCAATCCCAAAAATGCTCCAAGGATCCATAAAATCGCTTGGTCAATCCCAAAATGCTCCAAGGATTTCCACAATCGCTTGGTCAAAAATCAAGAAAATTCAAAAACAACAAAAATCATCAAAAACAACAAAAATTTTGCATCTCATTTCTAGGCATACTCAAATTCATCAATAGAGAGCTCTTCTCGCACCTCATCTTCATATTCACAAAAATCAATCCATCAAAAATACAAAAATACATAGCTGCATTAAAGCATTGCATCCATACATTGCATATTTGTGGTCGTACGGGTCAAAGGCACCATAGGCTGTAATTGCTCTGCTAGTCCATCTTGTTCCACACTGTTCCATTTTACAAAAACAACAAAAACACCATGCATTGCCTTTTACCACACTAGAGTCAGTGGTCTTTTAATGTATCAAGAGTTTTCGTGATTCAGTCATCATTTTGCTCTTTAGCCATGTAATGTATCAAGTCAGACAGATTTTATGAAGGTAGAGTTACACTTGAAATACACCTTGTTACGTAACATCCCAACACAAATTAAAACACATAAAAATTCCCAAGTTGTGTGAACGAAAGATGAAACCTATGCAGTAATCCAGGTCACCATAAGTGAAACGGTTATCTTGCTCATCCCCCCGTGCGAATGGTTCTAGAATGCTGAGAATTGACAAAAGGACAAGCTCTTTCCTATCCATTCACCTCCATATACAGTGGTTTTCACCACTACCAAATCCCAATCATAGTTGGTTCCCAAAGTTGTAAGGATTTGTACTACACGTCCCTGCCAAGGATGGGTAGTCATCCCCAAGACCCAAAAGGATCAACACCATTCACAAACAAAATTCCAACAAATCATCATCCTAACACTTTCCATTCACCTTTGGTCTCCAAGTTGTAAGGATTCGTACTATCCGCCCCTAACCAGGATGGGTAGTCATCCCCAAGGCCTAAAAGATCAATGCCCTTACTCCATAATCTCCATCATCCCCTTGGTCCCCAACATCGTAAGGATTCGTACTATCCACCCCTAACCAGGATGGGTAGTCATCCCCAAGGCCACAAGGATCAAAGCCATTCACAAGCTCAAATTCACAATACTCAAAACACAAAATCAAATAACAGTGGTTATCACCACTATTCAAAATCCTTGCTCAAAAAGAATTAATAGAAAATAAATAGTGATCTTCATCACTATATAGACGAGCAACTTTCTAAATCATTCAGCCAACAAATATCCTGAACTTGAATCCCTAGAATTCTCAGCATTCGAAAACCATCTAGGTGATCCTCATTACAGGTTTGGTTGATAGCCTATCTGGCAATGGTGGTATCCTACCCGCATGACGATATGTCTGTCACATTCGCTTTGCATATGTGCAGACCAATGTTTGCATAAGGATGAGCTAGCTTATGGTATCCTGGATAACATCGTAGATTAATCTAACTAAATACAACAAAGGAGTTAGTGGAGCTAATTAGGTGATCCTCAATACGAGTTCGGTTGAAAGCCCATCTGGCACTGGCGGTATCCTGACAAATACCACATAAATGAACTCAATTGCACACACAGGGATGTGAAATAGCTTGGTCAAAAACAAGTCCGATTCATACCTTGTCCAAAAGTCTTGTAAGATAAAGTACAGTCGTGGCTAGTGAGTTAAAACCGTCTGAGTCTCAGAAAACCTTAGCTACATTTCTAAACCAACTGCGCTACTTTTCATCCTTACAATACCATCAAAAAATACAAAAAAAAGAAAAACCACATGTATACATACAAAGTCATGCATCACAGCAATCGCCTAAAAACAAAATAACAGAGTTCTAAATAGTCTATGGTGCCATAGCCAAACATCACAAATTCCATTCATCCATTTCATTTCTGCATATCACATATAAATAAAAAACATTTGCATTCATCATAGCATATGCATCCATCAAAATAAATCAACATACACATTTATCATACCATAGCATACACTACAGAGCATGCATCCATCAACATCAATCATCGTGCATAACATAAAATCATGACATATACACAAAGGCAAGAAAATCAAAACAACAAAAACAACAAAAAAATGCAACACAAACAAAAAGCAATAAACATTGCTGACACAAGGGCTCTTGCACTTAACACTCATTGGCATAGAAAAATCGATGTCGGGGTTTACATTGTCACTATCCTACTCCCTAAGAAGGCTACCATAGCCGGACCGCTCCACGGGAAGACGGATTTTCGACAATTTCACCCCCAAATGGCATCACAAAAACAACAAAACAACAAAAACAACACAAAAATGCAACACAAAAACACAACAATAAACATTGCCAGACACAAGTGCTCTTGCACTTAACCTCTTGGCATAGAAAAATGATGTCGAGGTTTACATTGTCACTATCCTACTCCCGAAGAAGGCTACCATAGCCGGACCGCTCCATGGGAGGACGGATTTTCGACAATTTAATCCCCAAATGGCGTCACAAAAACAACAAAACAACAAAAACACAAAAATGCAAACAAAAACACACAATAAACATTGAAAAAACAACAAAACAACAAAAACATCACAAAAATGCAACACAAAAACAAACATCAATAAGCATTGCCGGACACAAGTGCTCTTGCACTTAACCTCTTGGCATAGAAAATAGATGTCGGGGCTCAAATTGTCACTCTCCTACTTCCCCAAGAAGGCTACCATAGCCGGACCGCTCCATGGGAAGACGGATTTTCGACACTTTCACCCCATTATGGCATCACCAAAAGGGTTAACACCCACCAAAAATAGGTCCAAATGTTGGAAAAATTGCACATGCTTAACGATAAAACATCTAAAGGCACCCTTGCACAAGTCATCTTGGGTCAAGCGACTCGTCGCTTTTCTCACGAAGGTCATTCCCTCATCGATTCGTCGCTTGAGGGGGTAGTCACACTTAGTCACCAATCAACAAGCACACACCCAATTAAGGAAAATGACATGCATTCAAAGAATCATTGACAAAGACAATTACGCTCCCTGCTTGGGGCAGTAAACAAGCAACAATCAAATTGATCAAACACTTGGCATTTCGTGAATCATGAACACAAGGTTCCCCTGTGGACAAAAGGTTGCGCCCTTTGCCTAATCATGACTGATCAATGTCCAAGCTCAAGTCACACCTCACCAAAATAGGTTAATACTTGAAATCAAACTCCTTAGCTCGTCAGAAGCAAGGATTCAAGAATGCATGCCCTTTCCATGCTTGGGGCATCAAAAGTTGGTTAGGTTACCAAGAAACCCTAATCATTAGTGCTTTGGTTATCTATTTTTGCTCGATGCTGCGCCATGCACAGCGCATCCCAAAAAGGGGCATCTGTAGACACCAAAACAGCACCAATCCGATTATGTGACTACAAACACTGATCGCTTTGACAAACACAGCCCCCAGGGCAGCCCTCAGAGGTTAAACAATGGTCTTAACCACTTTCATAGCAATTTTGTAAGGTCAAGAGGCAATTTGGCACATTCAAGCACTTTGCTCAGTATTCGTCTCACCTAGGGACGAATTCAAACTGGGATCCGTCTCACCCAGGGACGAATTCTGAATTCGTCTCTGGTCGGGACGAATTCCGTGTTTAACGGGAAAAAAGAAGAATGGCGCCAAGTGGCAGCCAAGGACAGTCAGTTGATGACTCCTGCCTCGCACGCGTGTGTGGGTGGGCAGATGGGCCGTTAGAGGACTGTCACAAGGGCAGTTATGAAAGCCCAAGTCATGGAGGACTCCCCTCCCTCATGGGAAGACATGACCGCCACATGGCACCTATGACCAACACATGGCGCTTATGCATCCCTCTCAAAAGAGACCCCATGGGTCTATAAAATGGTGGGACTTTTCTCACCCAAAGAGAGCAGATTGGAGGCGATTTCAAGCAACGAAGTGTTGTCCAATTGAACACCCATTTGCATCATTTTGATTCACCTTCTCACATCCACTAATCTCTTTCGCAAGGGAGGTTATTGGGTGGCTTTTGGAAGCGTGGATCCAACCCAAATCCAACATTTGACCACCTTACACCACCAATTTGCAGACACCCCAATCCTAAGAGGTTTTGGGCCTATCCCTAGTGGATTGGCACCGAAATCAAGTGCCAATGGTGGGAGGCCCACTTGGGCACCCCCGCATTTTCTAAGTTTTATTCTAAAGCATTCTAGATTATTTGTTCATGTTGCATATTATGTTATTCTGTTTAGTGAACTCATAGCTTCAATTCCATAACATTTTGATCAGATTTTATCATGCCTTTTGTCGCTTTGTTGTCCTACTAACTTGCAGGTGGCGATATCGAATTCCCGAGGATAGAGGCCAAATTGGGAGAATCCGACCATCTGGGTCGTCCCAAAATGGCCCCAATTACATAACCCCTCTGTTTGCGGGTGTTTTGGAGGTCTCGGGAGTCGACATTGGAGTAGTATCACCTCGGATTTTCCAACACGATCGAATTCGTCCCACCCAGGGACGAATAGCAGTCAGAATTCGTCCCGCCCAGGGACGAATTCTAGGTGAAGGCAGATTGGCCGACTGTTTCGATGGCAGTGGCCCTTTGGTAATGTCTTCTGACCTTTGTCAAATTTGCAGGTGACTTAGATCCATTTTATTTACTGTATTTGACAAATCTTTTGCATGCATCTTTTGTCAATTTCAAAGAACGAACACTTCTTATTTGCAGTAGGTGCTACTGACATCTTTGTTGTTTCTTTGTTCGTAGGAGGAGCAGAAGAATTTAAGGACTCACCAACATCAACAGCGACATCGTCTTGGCCCGCCCATCTCAAGTGTGGGCACGCGGGAAGAGGAACATCAAGTATTGATTGTAATCAAATCCTTTTAACGCTCCTAGCCCCTAAAAAGGGAGGAGGCGTCTTTGTAACCGAGATCAAGAGAGTTTAATAAAAGGGCTGTGTTTTCTCCATTTTCTTGTATCTCATTTCAATGCGTCTCTTTCATTTCATGCATTCTACATTTTTAGGACTTAAGCGTTATTTTGATTTTGAATGCATCGCAATTAGTGTTTCCTTCGCCCAGAATCTCGTGCTTTCATTTACAACCTTAATTATAGATTCATAACCTCAATTAAAGATTCATAACCTTATCTAAAGATTCACTACTTTAGTTAAAATTAACCACTTCATGATCTTACTAAACAAAGGTCTTACTTTAATTAAAATCACATAGAATAAATCTTATTAACTAAAGGTCATACTTTAATTAAAATCTCATAAGATAATCATATTAATCAAAGGTATTACTTTAATTAAAATCTCATAAGATAGTCATATTAATCAAAGGTCTTACTTTAATTAAAATCTCATAAGATAATTCATATTAATCAAAGGTCTTACTTTAATTAAAATCTCATAAGATAATTCATATTAATCAAAGGTCTTACTTTAATTAAAATCTCATAAGATAATTCATATTAATCAAAGGTCTTACTTTAATTAAAATCTCATAAGATAATTCATATTAATCAAAGGTCTTACTTTAATTAAAATCTCATAAGATAAACCTTACTATAGTTCCCAAGAACTTAGATTATTATGACGTCATGGTGGATGCAAAACAACTTCGGTAGGGAGGTCAATGACTGCCAAAATTTTGAGCCCACAAGAAGGTAAAATTAGGTACTAAGTTTACTCCTCTACCACCACTACCTATCCCAAGGGGACTAAGCTTGCATAGCAATGAAACTCCCACATAGTCTCACACTAGTTGTTTCCCATCAAAATGTAGGTGGTTTCCTATTCACACAATGCTTCCACTTAAACATGGGTGGTTTCCCATTTATGCAGCACTTCCCTGGACACACAAATGGTTTCCCATACAAGTAACACTTCACTAGACACACAAGTGGTTTCCCATACCACAATGCTTCCACTTAACACAATGGTTTCCCATATAACACACTCTCCACTAGACACACAAGTGGTTTCCCATACAAGCAACGCTTCCACTTAAACACATAAATGGTTTCCCATATACAATATTCATTTAAACACAACGGTTACTCTAACACAACGCTCACTTAGACACAACACCTCCATTAACACAATGCTCACTCAGACACAATGCTCACTTAGACACAGTGCCTCCATTAACAAAGTCTCACTCAAACACAATGCTCACTTAGACACATCACCTCCATTAACATAGTGCTCACTCAGACACAATGCTCACTTAGACACAATGCCTCCATTAACATAGTGCTCACTCAGACACATCGCTCACTTAGACACAATACCTTCCATTAACACAATGCAACATCTCACAGAATGAGAGAACGCAGCGGAGAGGCATTGTTTACATTTTTTTTAAACATAAAGAAGATATATGATGCCTTCCAAAAGCTTGACAATGGTAAGGCCAAACTTCCATGCTTTTAAAATCACAAATGACTATTATAGAATGTCCAAGCCCAAGCTAGATTCCCACTTCAGTTTCAATTAAAAACAAGAAGGTTTCTAAATCCTTCGAAAGAGATTATCACGTTACAGGGGGGTTTAACTAGGTTTCAAGCTCATTCATTCATCATACCAAAAGCATGTATATATGGATAAAGCTTAAAACCTCCAACCTTAATACTCTTACAAGGTAGAATCCAATGGCATCTTGGTCACTTCTCCTTCTTTTCTTGCTATGCACTTCCTTCTCTCTCGGATCACTTGCTCTGCGTCTCTCTATTTTTCCCTTCCTTCCTCTTCACCTTACGTGCTCCTCGTTCTAGGTGGCCCATCCATCATCCTCCTTACTCGAATCCTGAGCCAACCTTGAGCCTCCTTCCCTTCAATGCTACCGTCCCTCCTCTTTCCTTTCCCTAGTGGCAAGCATTCTTTTAATCCCTTATTTCCATATTTGGAAATTACTAGCACCCTAGGTTATTTACGTAGGTTGCACTATATAGGGGAAAAGGGATATTTACATTATTTAAATGAAAAATGGTACCCTCTAATAAAATATCTCTTACATGATATTTTATTACCATTTAAATATATTTCTTTTATTTAAAACAAATTCCAAATTGCTTTTAAAAATAAAATATTTCTATTTATTATTAAATGGATTTTTCATTCATTTCATTTAATTAAGGTCTATTAATGAATTTACATTATCATTAAAATAAACTTCTTTAATTATTTCAAATGAACTTTCATTTATCAATTAAAATGAAGTTTATTAATGGGTTTAAATGAATTCATATCATCATTTAATCAATAACCTCATTAATTAATTTAAATGAATCTTCATTTATCATTTAAATTTAATTCACTTTTCTTCATAAAAATGATGCTCTATTATCACTTCAAAATAATAGTTTGCTTTATGCACCCACATACATTTTGTAGTTGTTCTCCTATTGAAATTCAAACATTATGCTACCCAAGCCATGATGCAGTAGAGAGCAATCAAATTTACAAAACAACAAAGAGGGAATCTTTCCATCAACCCAATCACCTATCTCAGCCAAAGGTTTTACGATAGCTACTAGGCTATCAACTAAGGCTCAAGGTGATCAGTCATTGATGATTATCCCTTTCGACGATGCATGCCTATATGAAGGTATCTATCCATGTTACCTCTGAGTACCTTAATCATCATTTCCCCTGATCTTAAGTACCCTCATTTATGGTGGATGCTTCTACCTTCTCCACCTACGAGTGTACCTGATCCTGCACACTTGGCAATATGTTAGCGATAACATGCCCTTCTAAATCAACTAAACATCATATAGTTGGTTCAATTGTTCAAACTAGGTATTACCACAACATAGGTTAATACATTGTTTCTTCATGCCAAATAGTCTGCTAGGGAGGGTCATGACATCCTCCCCTGCTAGAATTAAACATCGTCCTCGGTGTTTCCAGTTTATTTTATTTTTTAACAGAAAGTAAAAATTATTACATCATATAGCTTCAAACAAAAAGGGAAAATATTTTTGCATAACCTCCACTTTCTCCCAAGTGGCATTTCTCTCAGAGAACTGGTCCCACTAGACCTTACATTGTTCAAGAGTTCGATTCCGCATAGACTTAGAATGAAACTCAAGAATCTTCATCGGTAGTACTTCAATGGCCTCCGGATTTACCATCTACAAATTAGAAACATCCCACACATGTTCAAGGTCAACAACATATTTCCTAAGCAAGGATATGTGGAAGGTGTCATGGATTTTGGATAGATTAGGTGGTAATGCAAGTCGGTATGCAACCGGACTGATCTTTTCTATGATCTCAAAGGGCCCCACAAAATGTGGATCCAACTTCATGGATTTGATAGCACTCTTCTTTGGCTTAACCCTTAAGAACACCTTATCTCCAACAGAATACTCTCTTGGAGTCCTTTTTAGATCTGCATAACTCTTCTACCTATCCACAACTTCTTTAAGCCTTTGCCTAATTTCCTTTAGCTGATCTTCCATCACCCTAACCATTTCTAGCCCAATCACAACTCGATCCTCTAGGTTATCCCAAGACAATGGTGTTCTACACTTTCACCCATACAAGGCATCGAAAGGTGCCATTCCTAGCGAGGAGTGATGTCCATTATTGTAGGCAAACTCTACCAAAGGTAGACAATCTTCCCAATGAGACTTGTGATCCATGCAGTACATGTGGAGCATATCTTCCAGAACTTGGTTTACCCACTCTATTTGGCCATCTATTTTAGGGTGGTATGCTGAACTCATATTCAATTTTGTACCAACTACACTATGAAGGGATTTCTAGAATTCAGAAGTGAATTTGGAGTCTCTATCTGAGATAATTACCTCAAGAAATCCATGCAATCAGAATACCTCTTTGACGAATCTACTAGCCACCACCTGAGCATCATCCTTGGTATTCCCCGATATGAAATGGGTAACCTTAGTCAATTTTTCGACCACTACAAATATGGCATCATGTTGGTACCGAGTTTTGGGTAAACCCACTATAAAATCCATGGATATTACCTACCATTTTTGCGTAGGTATATCATGCAGATATAGTTTCCCGATAGGATGTTGGCATTCTACCTTAAATTTCTGACAATTCAAGGCATCGAGCAACAAAATCTATGATGTCCTTCTTCATTCCTACCCAAAAGAAGGTTCTTTTCATGTTTTCTCGCATTTTGGCTCCTCTCGGATGAGCAGAATAAGGAGATCTATGGGCTTCTTGCATTATCAAGTTCCTTAAATCACCCATTTTTGGTATGATGACCCTTCCCTTATAACACAGAAAGTCATCTTTCATACTAAATTCCTTATTTCCTTCAGGATCTCTGTTCATCTTAACTCGAATTTCTTGGCAATACTCATCCTGAGATTGCTCCTGTCTCACTCGATCCATCAGGTCCATGTGAATTTTAGTTATGGCTGCTATATATTTTCTTCTACTCAAAGCATCAACTACTTTATTCTCCTTTCCTTTTATGTACTCAATCTCGAAATCATACTCAATGAGAAATTCCACCCATCTTCTTTATCTCGCATTGAGTATTGGTTGGGTGAATATGTACCGTAAACTTTGATGGTCAGTATTTAATTCAAAGGGTCTTCCCACCAAGTAGTGGTACCAAACCTTCAAAGCATGCACCACTACAGCTAGCTCTAGATCATGCGTAGCATAATTAACTTCATGCTTTTTGAGCTTCCTTGAAGTATACACCACTACCGACTCCTCTTGTGAGAGTACCCCTCCTAACCCTTCTATTGATGCATTTGTGCATACTAAAAAGTCTCCTTGTGGATTGAGAACCTTTAGTATTGGTGTGGTAGTAAGCTTATGCTTTAGTAGTGCAAAGGTAGCCTCACACTTTTTTGACCACTTGAATTCCTTTCCCTTCTTTTGAAGGTTAGTTATGGGTCCAACAATCTTGGAGTAATCCTTTATATAATGTCTATAGTAGCCCGTTAACCCCATGAAGCTTCACACTTCAGTCACATTAGTAGGGGTGGCCAATTCAGGATAGCCTCTATTTTCTCTGGATCCACAACAATTCCCTTTGCTGATATGATGTGTCCAAGATATCATACCTCTGGAACATAGAATTCACTCTTAGCCAGATTTCCATAAAGTTGATTTTTCCTTAGCAATTCTAACATGATCCTAAGATGTTTATCGTGCTCTTCTCTATCTCGAGAGTATATAAGGATATCATCTAGGAATACCAAGACAAACTGGTCCAAGTGCCTTCTGAACACACTGTTCATTAAGTTCATGAAAGCAGTTGGGGCATTAGTCAGTCCAAAGGGTAGAACCGTAAACTCATAATGCCCATACCTAGTCTTAAATGTCATCTTGTGAGTGTCTTCCTCATGAATTCTTAACTGGTGATACCCTGATCTTAGATCAATCTTAGTAAACACCTTGGCATATTTTAGCTGATCAAATAAATCTTCAATCCTAGGTAGAGGATATCGATTCTTGATTGTAGCCTTATTTAGCATCCTGTAATCAATACACAATCTTAACGAACCATCCTTCTTTTTCATGAACAAAACTGATGCACCCCATGGTGACACACTTGGTTTTATCAAACCCTTCTCTAATAATCCTTGCAATTGAACCTTCAGTTCTTGCATTTCAATAGGATTCATCCTATACAGGGATCTATGAATAGGTTCGACTCCTATCATAAGTTCAATTGTGAAGTCAAATTCTCATACAGGAGGTAGTCCAGGTAAGTCCTCTGGAAATACATCCTTAAAATCCTGTAAAATCAGATGTTGTCTTAGTATTTCTCCTTTCTCATAATCTTCCACTTCATTAAGTTTTACTACATACACTATTCCTCCTCTCTTTAGGGTCTTTTTCAATTGCATAGTGGACAACATCTGAGGTTCAAACGCCCCTTGCTTGCTATGAATTCTTAGTCTCCTCCCACCTTCTTCTAAATACTCAATCCATCGGTCTTGAAAATTGACTAAGGCTTTATGAGCCTATAGCCAATCCATCCCTAGGATCACATCAAAGGCATGTAGGGGAGCTACATATAAACAACATTCCGTAGTCCCATTAGATAGAGTGATTTATGCCATAGGATAACACTAGTTCACCGAGTAGGTCTACCCAGAACCATACTCAACCTTCCACCCTTGAGCCAAATATCCTAGCCTTTTCGACACAGTCCTTGCTAGACTAGATGAAATAAAACTGTCAATGGCCCCACTATCTATCAAAATGTTTACTTGCTTATTAAAAACCTTACCTTTCACAAGTAATGGGGTGGCTTGTCCCTCTAGCTTCTGCTTCCCGATTGCGGCATAGATCCGATGTTCCGGTTCCTTTCCTTTTGCATTAGTTGTGCTAGTCCCTACTCGATATGGACACTGATTATAGTAATGAGGTCCTCGAAAATTGTAGCACCCTTCCTTGGGTCCTTGCTATTTTTCAGGTTTTTGATACCTTATTTTAACTATTGGAGCTAGAACTTGCAACTTCTATGGTTGAGGTTTCATATTATTGGGTTTGTTATCCTTCCTATGAAAGTTCTTCTTGAACTTCTTCTGATTTCCATTAGGTTTCTTCTCAGGATTTTGGGGGTTCTTAGCCTTTCGATCTTGATCAGCCTCCCATTTCACAAACCCATCACTATTCCTCTTCTTTAGCTCCTATCGAGCTTGCTCGGATAAGGTGTCATATTTATAATAGAAGTGTGACTCTACTTTCTTTTCTAGGTCATACACATTTTGCAATGATTTAGGCTCCTACATGTCTACATCATGCTTTATCCTAGACTCCAATCCAAGAGTGAACTTGTGAACCCGCATTTTCTCATTATAAATAGGTACATATTTAAACAATCTTACCAAATTCTTGTAGTACACCTCCACTATGTTGGTTCCTTGTTTTAGACTAGAAAATTCCTCAAACTTTAAGGCATAGAAATGCTCTATTAGGAATATTTTCTTAAATATGTTTATAAATTATTCCCATGGAGTGTCAATAGGTTCAATATTAGTTTCCTCATAGTGGGTTTCCCACCATTCTAGAGCAGCCCCTTCCAGGTTGATCATAGCCCAAAGTGTTTAGGTTCTTGATGAGTAGCCCTTTACCATAAAGTGAACCTCTGCTTCTCTCAGCCATGCTTCTGCTGCATCCCCTTCACCCTCCCCATAAAACTTGGAGATACTAATATTTTTCATGTCCCTAGCTATTTTCTTTTCTACCAAGGCTCTAGCTTGCACTTGTTTCATAGTTAGTCCACTATCTAGACCAATCTTTGAGCCTCTAACTTGTAAATTCAGGTTCATAGCTATTTCCAACAATTGTCTTATCTGATCCTGCATAGCAACGACCATAGCGGTGAGGTCTTCTACCTCCCTATTGGGGCTTATTGGTCCCCCATCCTAGTTTTCTTCTTCGACATTACTTTGTCAAGTTTTTCTAGGCGTAGGCCTCCCTCTTCTAGTCTTAGGTGGCATCTTAACCTAGTTCCATCCAAGAAAGAAGATTAGATTATAGTTTCATCTTAAGTTGTATCTCTAATTCAAGCCATAATACAGATTTCTCTTGCTAGATGCATTAACAATATAACTAGGGTAATATCCCAGGCTAGGATGTGTCACTGATACCGAAGCCCATACTAAGGTATCCTAACATCCACTCTCCCTTGGGGTTAATTCCCATCAGATTCTAGAAAATAGGGTATTCTAGATCATCCCAAATTTAGCCTTTACCTTAAGCAAGCCTTCATTGGAGACATCTAATTCCCTTTAGCACACATAGAAGCTCTATACCCTCGTACCTAGAGCTCTGATACCAAATGTAATGACCTAAAAATACACAAACAAAAACATACAAAATAGAAAAAGTTTTTTTTTTTTACTAAGGAGAGAGATTCATGAACCCCTAACCCAAACTAATATTTACCTAAAGTTTAAATCCCCTAAGTTTTCTTGAAAGCTACATCTCATGAGGTACCCTAACACAAATCCCATATGTATAGGTGTATCATGTGTTACTACAAATAAGCCTATCTATCCCATCACTCTTGATGAGCTAGACTTATCACCCTTAGTCAATCGAAGGTATACATGCATCACCATACCATACACAAGCCATTATGTGTAGGTATGCTATGAGTATTGTGAGTTAAGCTATCCATATCATCTACATGATGAGCTATCTTAACTCAGATGTAGTCTCTCCACAACTTAGTCCTTTATCTCCCTAAGGGGGTCTCAATTCCCTTAGGTCTCCTATGTTCACCCTAAGGGGTTCTTAATTACCTTAGGTCACCTATGTTCACCCTAAGGGGTTCTCAATTCCCTTAGGTCACCTTTGAGTTCACCCTAGAACTCTACTCTTTGATTTTATCATTAAACAACCAAACAAGAATACATCTAGATACTAAAACAAACAAAGTATAATCACTAAGCATCCAAAAAATAAAAGAAGGAATAATACTAAAAGAGAATATCATCAATGGAAAGAGAATCATTTACATATTATAACCAAGCATGATATTAAAGTAAAAGTACCTTCTCTAAACCAATAACCAGTTATTGCATTAAATCTTGCATGGTAAATCCTTCTTACTTTAAATATTATTACATTAACTGCATCAGGGATATCTCCCCATAATTCTAGTCTATTTGAGCATAAGTAAATCAACATAAAATACAATTACCTATACTTTGATTCCATTGAACTCCTTGCTTCTCCTTGCTTCCCATTGGTTCTTTGAGGGTAGTAGGGGATCAGGGTACTCATGGTTCAGGATAGGCATACCTCTAAATGCATCTAATCATTTACTTTACCAAATTGCAACTATACAAAATTCAATTAAGTTTCCAACCATCTAATGCATAATGGATATTATAAAAGATCCTTTACTTTTATCTTCACCTCTCAAGTTCTCTTAGAGAGCCATCCAACATGTACTACTTAGATCAAGGTCTAACTTTAATCAAATCCATTCATGTTTTAAAGCATTAAAGTCCCATACCTTTAACCTCTAAAACAATCCTTCATTCATTCACTAAATCAAAGCCCCATAACTTCAATTCAAATAATAAATCTAACATCCCTTAAATTTCACAATCCCAATCAAATCTAATCATGTTTTAAAGCATTAAAGTCCCATACCTTTAACCTCTAAAATAATCCTTCATTCACATAATCTTTGTCATCAACTCTATAACATAATTATGTTTTCTTTTGAAGCACTTTAAGTAAAGTCTACATCATAGACTTACTAATCAAAGATTTACAACCTTAATGATAGATTCATAACCTCAATTAAAGATTCATAACCTTATCTAAAGATTCACTACTTTAGTTAAAAATAACCACTTCATGATCTTACTAAACAAAGGTCTTACTTTAATTAAAATCACATAAGATAAATCTTATTAATTAAAGGTCATACTTTAATTAAAATCTCATAAGATAAATCATATTAATCAAAGGTCTTACTTTAATTAAAATCTCATAAGATAATTCATATTAATCAAAGGTCTTACTTTAATTAAAATCTCATAAGATAATTCATATTAATCAAAGGTCTTACTTTAATTAAAATCTCATAAGATAATTCATATTAATCAAAGGTCTTACTTTAATTAAAATATCATAAGATAATTCATATTAATCAAAGGTCTTACTTTAATTAAAATCTCACATACTTTAATTAAAATCTCATAAGATAATTCATATTAATCAAAGGTCTTACTTTAATTAAAATCTCATAAGATAAACCTTACTATAGTTCCCAAGAACTTAGACTATTATGACATCATGGAGGATGCAAAACAACTTCGGTAGGGAGGTCAAGTGACTACCAAACTTAGAGCCCAAAGGAAGGTAAAATCAGGTACTAAGTTTACTCCTCTACTGCCACTACCTATCCCAAGGGGACTGAGCTTGCATAGCAACAAAACTCCCACACAGTCTTGCACACTGGTTGTTTCCAATAAAAAATGTAGGTGGTTTCCTATTCACACAATGCTTCCACTTAAACATGGGTGGTTTCCCATTTACGAAGTGCTTCCCTAGACACACAAATGGTTTCCCATACAAGCAATGCTTCCACTTAAACACAAGTGGTTTCCCATACAAGCAACGCTTCCACTTAAACATAGGTGGTTTCCCATACAAGCAATGCTTCCACTTAAACACAGGTGGTTTCCCATACAAGCAACACTTCATTTAAACATAGGTGGTTTCCCATAAAACAACAAGTTTACTTAACATAGTGCTCACTTAGACACAACACCTCCATTAACACAATGCTCACTTAGACACAACACTCACTTAGACACAATGCTCACTTACTACACTCTTCAAGCTCCATTAGCATAGTATCACTTAGACACAATGCTCACTTAAACACAACACTTCCATTAACACAGTGCTCACTCAGACACAACGCTCACATAGACACATCACCTCCATTAACATAGTGCTCACTTAGACACAATGCTCACTTAGACACAAGCTCATAACACTTCCTCCATTGACACGATGTGACATCTCACAGAATGAGAGAATGCAACAGAGAGGCATTGATTAATTTTTTAAACATAAAGAAGATATACGATGCCTTCCAAAATCTTGACGATGGTAAGGCCAAACTTCCATGCATTTAAAACCACAAATGACTCTCATAGAATGCCCAAGCCCGAGCTAGATTCCCACTTTAGTTTTAATTAAAAACAAGAAGGTTTCCAAATCCTTTGAAAGAGATTATCACGCTACAGGGGGGGTTTAACCAGGTTTCATACTCATTCATTCGTCATACCAAAAGCATGTATAAATGGATAAAGCTTAAAACCTCCAACCTTAATACTCCTACAAGATAGAATCCAGTGGCATCTTGGTCACTTCTCCTCCTTTGCTTATTGCGCACTCCTTTCTCTCCCAGATCGCCTGCTCTACGTCTCCTCTATTTTTCTCCTTCCTTCCTCCTTCACCTTATGTGCTCCTTCGTTCTAGGTGGCCCGTCCACCATCCTCCTTTCTCGAATCCCAAGCCAACCTCGAGCCTCCTTCTCTTCAATGCTTCCATCCCTAATCTTATCTTTCCCTGGTGGCAAGCAGTTCTTTAATCCCTTATTTCCATATTTGGAAATTAATAGCACCCTAGGTTATTTACGTAGATTGCACTATATAGAGGGAAAGGGATATTTACATTATTTAAATGAAAAATAGTACCTTTTCTAATAAAATATCTCTTACATGATATTTTATTACCATTTAAAATATATTTCTTTTATTTAAAACAAATTCCATAATTGCTTTTAAAAATAAAATATTTCTATTTATTCTTAAATGGATTTTTCATTCATTTCATTTAATTAAAGTCTATTAATGAATTTGCATTATCATTAAAATAAACTTCTTTAATTATTTTAAATGAACTTTCATTTATTAATTAAAATGAAGTTTATTAATGAGTTTAAATGAATTCATATCATCATTTAATCAAAACCTCATTAATTAATTTAAATGAATCTTCATTTATCATTTAAATTTAATTCACTTTTCTTCATAAAAATGATGCTCAATTAACACTTCAAAATAATAATTTACTTTATGCATCCACATACATTTTGCAGTTGTTCTCCTATTAAAATTCCAACATTATGCTACCCAAGCCATGATGTAAGAGAGCAATCAAATTTACAAAACAACAAAGAGGGAATCTTTCCATCAACCCAATCACCTATCTCAGCCAAAGGTTTTACGATAGCTACTAGGCTATCAACTAAGGCTCAAGGTGATCAGTCATTGATGATTATCCCTTTCGATGATGCATGCCTATATGAAGGTATCTATCCATGTTACCCCTCGAGTACCTTAATCATCATTTCCCTTGATCTTAAGTACCCTCATTTCTAGTGGATGCTTCTACCTTCTCCACCTATGAGTGTACCTGATCCTGCACACTTGGCAATATGTTAGCAATAACATGCCCTTCTAAATCAACTAAACATCATATAGTTGGTTCAATTGTTCAAACTAGGTATTACCACATCATAGGTTAATACATTGTTTCTTCATGCCAAATAGTCTGCTAGGGAGGGTCATGACACAAATGTTGTGATGGTATACTAGAGAAATATATTCTTTATTGTTGTACCTTGTCATTGTAATGGTATAATAGAGAAAGATAAACTTTATTGTTGTATTATGCTCTATGATTCTTAATGTAAGTTACCCTACTATGATTCAAATATAGGCTTTACTGATGTATGTTGGTTTAACTTGCTGCTCTAATTTCATGAAGTAATGCATGTTATGCCACTTGAAAATTATTTTACAATGATGGTTATTTTAGGAAATGGAAATTAGAGTTGTTCTTACATACTTGTAAAACATATTTAGTTTATTTGTTCTTGGTTATGCTCATTTTCAAGGTCTATGGACCTACCAAGCCCATAAAGAGAACGTAAATATCCCAAAATTAACACTTAGCATGTCAATATATCTCTCCACTATAGATGATTTGGTTGTTTGTTGAAACTTTCATTATAGGACATGTTGATTTCTAGTATAAAATATTTGTAAGAAGGATATGGTAAAGTTTGTGAAGCCATGAATTATGAACAAAATATTCAATGTGATAGTAGCAATGAACATATAATGTCACATACTAAGAATATTCCTTTATGGGCTTGAGTATTACCATACTCTTGTCCTCACAATAGGGATGCATGAGGATTATTAATCACCAATATCCCCTAGTGATTGAGTATAATTTCATCACATATATATGATACAAGCAAAATCCTTCACCCTCTCATATGTGTGTGTATATGAGAGAGAGACAGAGAGACTCTATACCATCATTATTAGAGCTATGTCAGAACATCCCCATGAACATACAAACATGGATAAATTTTGACAACAAAGGCATTAGCTGCAAAACATATAAGTATTTCAAACCCTTCTATTTTATTTATTTATATTTAGTTCTATTAAAATCCATACCATGAACCATATCTTGTAGGAGAGACTCATGCACCACATTGAGGCCATTGCATTTTTGACTTCCAAAATTGTTACAAAAATATCTGATTGTAAATAATATGCTATATAGTGCAAAGTATTCATCCCAACCATGCATATGATATGAAATTCATAAACACAAAAATTGTGTAAATATTGACAACCAGTTAATCACAAAAATTATGGAAATATTGACAGCTTGACTCCTCCATAGATATTCTAGGGTATTCTCATATACAAAAATACTTGATCATGAGGTTTTAAAATAAGCTAGTATATACCTTAAAGAGTTTATATGTCATTATTGTTATCCAATATCTATATTTGTATAGTTGTTAACTATACCACATACTCTTCATAAAAAGGATTTAGATGTATTTAATCTTTATTTAATTTACATATTTACATATACCTTTTTCAATTTTTATGAATCCAATTTTGCACAATATTTTAAAGCCATAAAAATTCCTTGCTAAAAATTTCATGTATTGGCTTAAGTGATTTAACTATTTTTGCATTGTAGGAATATCTTTTAGTTTCTTTCCATCATCTATGTCTTCTCTTGGTAGACATGGAATAATATTTTCTTTGTCATCTTCTTCCTTATTTAGGCCTATATATTATAATACATTGTTAGGTCATATCCATTGTAATGGCATAAGACACATTTATGTTCCTAAAGGTTTCTTTGCAGCAATTGGTCTTGTTCCTAATATTGGTAATGAAAAATCAAATAACTCTATGACTCATATATCATATTATTCTAATTCTTGTTTTTTGGTTTATTCTGAGATGACTCCTTTTGGATTTGCAATAAACCTTTCTGGTAAAGGTCTAAGTTTTACATTTAATATTTTATTATTTGCTTTTGCATGATCTATCGGTTTAGCCTTACTTTCATTGAAATTTTTTCACAGTAATGTTATCATAGATCTCTTCAGGACTACTAGTTTTTCCTCCAAATATTAACACATATGATCCTAAAGGCATGTCATATATGTCTATGTACATGTGTGTGTGTTGGAATATGTATGTGTTGTTTGATGATTAAGCAGTCTTAATTTGTGGTCCCCTAAAACTTTTTTGTACTTAAAAGCATTGATGTAACAATAATTAATGCTAATGTATACAAATCTAACCATGACTATTTATTTTTTCCAAAACTAGTTCTTTTCTTTCAACTGACTCTTCTAGTTTTTATTTAGCTATGGGTAAATCCTTTTTTTAGTAACTTTTGATTTTTGTCTTAGACGATTCAGTCAAAAGAAAAGAATTGGTTTTAGAAAAAAGCTTTGGGAACAAGTATTAGGTAACTGAGTTGGACATAAAGCAAATATTTTTTCAACTATATTGCAATTTTTTTATTTATTTTAAAATTGGTTAAATGGTATTGAAATAGGCCCCACCTGTATTACATCATCACCACATAGTGGTATTGCAATAACTTGGTTACTATTATACATGTATTGCTTAGCAAGATTCCAACCTGAGTCTTCTCAAAAATTGAGGAATTGAACCTGGTTTTCACTTTTTTGTCATTTAACATGTTGTTTATTTGTACTTATTTCCTCTTTATGAATATGTAGTATTTGCTAATATTGCATATTGAGTCATATTTCAAAGAGAGTACATAAGGCAATATGAATTTAAAAAGATCAAGAAAGACACCACAAGTAGTTGAGACTATCACAATAAATCAGAAGTTAGTGATAGATACCTCGTACACTAGTAAGTACTTAAAATTTGATAGTGTTATTCAATAGTGCTTGACCTACGCATATTAGAATTGATCTTGGTTTTATCGTCGACTATGGTGTATTGTAGAAACTAGTGGAAGATACCAGCTATAAATATCCATGAATGAGGAAGATAAGGAGGTGACTTATAACATAAATGAATCTGATTATGAGAATACTCAAAATGATGTTAAAAATACATTGTCTAATGAATAAGGTATGTATATCATACAAGAAATTTGCTAGTGATGTTGGGTTACTCATTGTTGTCATACTATTTAGCATAATTATGTGTGGATGATGTTGGTATTATAGGTGTTGATGCTAGGTCATCACACACTTCAAACACTAAATATCATAGAAAAAATGTCCAAAAATATGTGTAGTAGATTCAAGTAGCACAGATAAGGTGGTGATCATTTGTAATATAAATGAACAACCTGTACAAAAAATTATATTAAGTTTACATCTTACTTTGGGGTGATTGTGAGGGAGATTGTCCCTATCATCCATACAGACTAGAGAGCAATCCCATTGGAAGTTAAAAACTAGTTATAGACACTCATTATGGTAATATTATAGCCAATGGAGTTCATAGTATATTTTTTAATACTTATATAAATATTGTATCTAATAAGATACTAGTTTGATGCAACAAAAATATATCATTTCAAACACAATGAAGAAATGGATCTTTGCAACCATGGACAAGCAATGGCATGAACATAAGCATTGACTTGTGAAAAAACACTATGATAAGTATGATAATGATGAAGATATAATTGATAATCCCCCACCTCGTGTATCACAAAAATATTGGGAAGAATTTGTGAATGGCAAGAGCAATGTTGACTTTAAGGCGAGTACGAGCTAATTTTCTATGGTAGTTCATATCATTATTATGTTCATGTGAATTTTGATAACCTTGCTCTCCCTAATGAATTTATATATTGGTTTCTTCATTGTTTTGTATGTGGTGAGGCAAATGAATAAACAAAATTGATCTCACCAATCCATCGTGCACACTTGTAGTCGAACAAGATATGCTCGAATGGAGAATAAAATGGTATTATATCATACTCATCCATTATATGTGACAAATATAGCTCTATTGTTTTGTCATATGACTTATCCCCATGTCTCTCCAACTATATATCTTGTAGACGAAGATCCAACCAAATGCAAAAACATCACTACCAAGGGCAAATGTGTGGATGGTAGTTCATACAAAGAAGGATGGGACTCATGTTTCACCAAAATTTGCGAAGACAATTGTAACTGATATTCCCTTGGAAATAGCAATACGTTGAAATTCAAACCATTGTTATATCGATTATTTTTTTAACATGTTACTAGTTAACTATGCATGTGAAGTTGCCAAAAACATTTGGATGATGAAATGTCATATGTGAGCTCCATAAATCAATTTATTAATGATGATACCCTTGCAAAGGTTTTAGGACATGAAATATTAGGTCATTTTTGGGGTGTTAGCAAAGGAGTATCATCAACTACTTTGTTTATTTTCAAGGGTTACATATATAAGTTACACCAAATGCAAGAGCATACGATAGAGAAAGAGAAAACGTGGGAAGAGAAGCTTGTAGTTAATAAAAAAAGATGGAAGAGAAGCCTGCAAAGAAAGATAAAAAAAATATGATATTTTGACATGGCTTTCACAAATAGAGGTGTTAATTTTTTCATTATTTCATATTTGAAATGTTTACATGTTGCAACCCTAAAGTTATAATGATCCTTTGCATATAATTCCATAGGCAACATCACTACATCTTACCCCTACAATTGGACACAACATTTGTGGTAGTTATAAAGGCACAAGTAGCTACTCAATACCTTCTAGGCTGGAGTCATCAATGGTACGATTATTATTTCAAATATAAAATGGTTGACTTAGTTTGTATTGTATGTTATATAATGAATTTATCTAGGTTGATTTTCCATGTAGGGACTAAAAAAAACACCAATCACTCAAATTGGGATAAGGTAATGCTACTTGACTCACATCCATAATGATAAAATAGTGGTTGAAGGTATGATGATCAAAATTGATCCTGAAGACCTTGTACATGGTCAATATTTTGGTTAGGGTTATTGGAAAGTCAAGGTGCACATCACCCATAAAGCAGAAACAATCTTCTTTAGAAGGAATGATGATATGGTCACAATGAAGGATGTTGTGGGATCCTTCATTTCCTAGCCTATAATAGATATTATTTACAAATAATTGGCATCCAAGATAGGAGTGAGGTGATTAGGTATCCTGACCATGAGGTTGTTCAGCTATATACAAGAAGGTTTGAATTTTAGTCCTAGTCCTTAGCAACAGTATTTGATTTACATAGATGGATATTTATGTATCTAATAAAAGTCTTAGGATATTGTCTCACCTCATCTCTGATGGTTGGGGTGGCTAGGGATGTTTAGACATTTACCCATTAGATGGAGGGCTCAAGTTGTCCATTCCCATATATCTATAAATAATAATTGTCCTTGAAATAAGAATTTTCTATTTACATATATAGTCATAACTAATTTCTTTCTTTCTTACTTTTGTACGTGTAAGAGGTGCAATAGATCATTGTTGTTCGTAAAAAATAACTTGGTATTCATCTAGCAATCTAAGAGAAAATATTTCATATATTATTAAAAATAAATTGTGTGTAATGCTAAGCTTCAACATTTTAAATTCCTTTATTAACTAATGTTGTTTTATAATGAAGAAAGAGAACATATCGTTATAATGGTTGTCTAACTACCTTGTTTGACATAAGAAACATGTTGGTTAAATGATTACCAACTCCCTCTTTTTTTCAGAAATAATATTTTCCTAATCCTTAATTCTATTGATTTTAAGGGTAATTAAGTTAAATTCTTATTGGATTCTTTTGATTGATGTATATCAACTCTTCAATTTTTGAATGGTCTCAAGAAAATGGGAAATGATATGCATTTTTATGGCCATTTTTTTAACTAATTGGAAGGGCTTTTGTGAATAAGTAGTTTTTATTCTAAATATTCTTTAACTTGATTCAACAATGTTCAATTATAGAAATTTATATGGAAAAGATTATAGTTTCTGTACTTAACCCTATCTAGAAATAAGACTATCAAATTCTGCCAAGTTTTATGTTCCTCAGATGTTGCTAGGTTGATAGAGTCATAGTTTTATTCTTTAAGAATAAATTTTGCAACTTATTTTCAGCCATACTTATAACTTACTTTATCCAATGTGTGCAAGTTATTGAGCCTACATGATATATTGGATTCATATAGTAGTGTCCAATATGTAGGGACACTAGTACCAGTTGTTTTAAAGCCACCAAAAGCAACCAAGGCCAGGTCCCAAATGGAACATTAGCATGTAACTACAACTGATATTTGCTCTTATACACTATAGATATATACATAGTTATAGCACATGAATTTTGAGGTTTGATACAAATACAATTATAGGTATAGTTGCTCTTTGTTCTTATAAACCACAAATATAGTTTCTTTTTGCTCTTATACACTACTGAAAAGTAAATTGTTCATTGTTGAAGATTGATATATTTACATGTATTGAATTGATTTATAATTCAAAGGTTATTATATTTTAAATATTATAGAATTTTGTTAATATTTTATTAGAGTAAAATTGTAACTATATGTATTTTTAAAGTAACAAGTTATACAGTTCTATCATCACGAATCATTTCTAGCTAGTAGATATAATAATATTTTTGTATTCTTTCATCCTCAACATTGGAGGAATGAAAACAAATTAAATTTTCGCATATTTTTTTTTTAATTTAGTGGTTTACTATGTGACATCCCCTATTGGTTTTCAGTCGCTCTTTGCTCTTATACACTATAGATATAGGAATAGCTATAACACATGATAAGAAAACAACAAGAGGTGTAATTTTTGTTTTGCTATTTGGAGCGGATAATGTTCATTTCATATAAAAGAATTGCTATTTCATAAGTATGAATGGTTGTGTGTTTTTTTCATAGAAAAAAATTTCTAATTCATAAGGATGAATGGTTGTGTGTTCGAATCATAGAAAATAATTGTTATTTCATAAGAATTAATTGTTGTGTGTTCATTTTATGGTTGTGATATTTTACAATAATAATGGATAAATATTTTTAACAATTATAGTTTGCAAGGGAAACTATTTCATAAGGATGAATGGCTATGTATCCGTTTCATAGAAAATAATTGCTATTTCATAAGGATGAATGGTTGTGTGTTTCAAAGAAAATAATTGCAATTTCATAAGGCTGAATGGTCGTGTGTTCATTTCATAGAAAATAATTTTTTAATGGTTGTGTGTTTCATAGAAAAAAATTGTTGAGTATACTTCTTTACAAAGATGAATGGCTTGCTATTTTATAAAGTAAGATTGTGTATATCTCTTTATAAGGATGAATAATTTTGTATTTATTTTATAGGAAATAATTGTTTTTTTATAGAAAATTAATATCACCTCATAAAGTATTGTTGTGTATATTTAGTTATAAGGATGAATGGTTTTATTCATTTCATAGGGAAAGAAATATTGATTTATAGTGAAGAATTGTTATTAGTTGTGTGCATACAAAGCTTGTTGTCTTGTCATACATTAATCCATATATGAGATTTTGAAAATCTTACTATGTGCATTTCATTCTATGAAACATTATGTAAGCCTGTTGTGTTATCATCGAGACTGTGAAGGACTATAAGAGCTTTTATGTATGCATTTGTGTTGTGTCTTTGCTTTATGAAACATTATGCAAAGCTTGAGATTGTGAAGGACTAAAAAACATTTTTGTGTGCATTTGTAAATTGTTTTTTGAGTTTCCCTAGAAATAAGTAAAATCATAATGCATTGTCATCATATCACCTCAATAAGAACCATCTAATACCATAATAAAATCTATACCACAAATTGAGAAAATTTTCATGGTAGAACCCTAAAGGTTTTAGCTTAAAATTTAATAAATGAGAAATAAATAACATTAAACTAAAGAATAACTTTTGAGTCAGAATCACTTTTGCATTGGTACAGGAAATCCCTCCAATGGATTTAATATATGTTTTAATATTTATTCTTTAATAGTTTCAAATGATAAATTTATACAATGCTTTATACCTATTCTAGGGTTGTGAGTGAAAGGACATGATGCTAAGCCTAAACCCTAATATTATAATATAATAATTAATTATTATATAGAACCTTAGTATATGAAATATTATTATTAATACTTGGGGTTAGGATATAGGATCCTAACAAGGGGTGAAAAAACATTATCCTCAAAGTTTTAGAAAGATAGGAAAAATATGCTATAAAATTGATAAAGTGCTCTAGTAACTATTTGTTCACCTTTTGAGTTGATTTTGAAATATTTTGGGAATTATAATTATCAACTCCAATTTGACCTTATTTCTCCTATAACTATGCACTTTTCAATGTGATATGGGTGAATTCCTTTTGTCTCTTTAATGTAACTATGAGACAAGTATAAGCAATAAATTCCAACTTCTTAATCAATCAATCCTTTAGGAAATGTTTCTTCTAATCTTCAAGTCTTAATGAAATAGGTTTCTGGATTTCAATAGTTCAATATTTTGTGTAGAAATTATTATATCTCCCTAATGTAGAAATTTAGAATATAGTAATATTTGCAAACTAATATTTCAATTAACCAATGTTTAAAACCTTGCAAATATTATAATATATATGTACTTCAACTAATGTACCTTGAAATGTCACTTGAAGATGCAAAATTGATTTATAATTCACAAAAGCTTGGTGAATTCTCATTACTCCAATGCAATAGTAAATTTAACCTTATGTATTGTTCACCTTATAACTCCTTTTAACCTTAATGAAAGCAAGTACTTAATTTGATATTATCTTTATAATATTTCATGTAATACACCTTAATCTTTAGTCCTCCAATGGATCCTTTGAGTGTGGCATTTATTGCATGATGATGAGCATTCAATGCTCCCTTTTAATGGTTGTCTTGTTAAAATATTCTTCTTCTTAACAAGATTTGACCTCCCTGAATGTAAGTTCTTTGATGTTGAACCTATGTGCTTTCTTCTCGACTTTTGATGTGGTGCACCTTTTCCACTCTACCTATTAATATTTTAGTTCCCTTCTTGGAATGTCATACACTTGGCATGTTACTAAGCCTTCTTTATGATCTTGTCACTTGGTGCAAACATTACTCGGGCATGTAGGTGGAAAATAGGCATTATGAGCATTAGTTTTTGGGATTTCAATGCTCTTCCTTAGACTACAATGATTACTATATATCAACCTTTGAAAATTGCCTTTTAATGCTTCCAAGATGAGAATTACTTTATTCTGAGTGCTCTCTCCCTAAGTAGGCATTAGAAATAATATGAGGCACCTTCTATTTTTGTGCTAAGTGGTAGATTTTAAGGCAAAAACAATGCTTGTGGTCAACGTATTGTTCACGTATTTATTGGTTTTTATCTTGAGTATTTTGGCCTATGAAACGTTTGCATGAGTCATTTCATTTTTCATACCTGGTTTGACAAATTCACCAATTATTGACTTGTTTCTTCTTCAAGGTGTTCACTCAGAGTTTTTCTCTATTGACATCATATAGTAATGATATATCTCTGTCAATTGAGCATTAGGGTACATCAAATATGGGAAAAAAACCTGAGGGGAAGAGGTCATATCATGGTAAATTTTGCATTGCATACCTCTTAGAATGATGCCAATGTATGTTTTTTTTCATTTTTTCACTCAATGCAAGTCTCATTATTGATGTTTCTTTGTTATTTTTTTTTTTTGTACTAGGAATTAAGTTCTTTTAAAAGCAACCATCTTATCCTGAAGCTTACATGCAAGCTTTTCTTGGATGTCTAGCACCAATCAATAGAAGATGAGCCTTGATGAATTTGACCATTTGGTTTCAATCTCAACAGTCTTCATCCTGGGAGTAGTGGAAATGGAGACTTATTTGGGTAGCTTGGAAGAATTACAAAAAATCAATAGAAATCTAAAATGTTCATTTAGATTGTGTTAGAACCCTAAGCATTGGAATATGTACCACGTACAGACTTGGACAACCTACTGCCATTTTTTCTACATTGGACAAGCATAATGTAGAGGTTATCATTGATCAAGTATATGGATACTCTTACAGATGCATATACATGATCTATGCCCATGCTCCTGTAATACCTGTGATTGTTTTATTTTAGTAATTCTTGTAAGTCAAGTGTTTGTTTTAGAGGTATTTTATTATAACATAAGCTAATTATACATGCAAACACTATAGATGACAAAAGTGAAACTGGCACTGGAGGCATTTAAATTGATAACTAGATACCTCCTATGTATTTTTTGAGATTATAGTTCCTGTGGCTATTGATAATTACATGTTTCGTATGCTTGTTATTGTAAAACATATTAATAATGAAGTTTGAGTGTCAAGAAGAATTTGAAATTCCATTTCTAATAAGAAAACATAACATGAAAAAGGACATAGATCCCAACATCTATAGATAATTATGATTAGATCATCCTTGTCTATACCTCCACTCCCACTTTCATGTTTCAAGCTAAAAAATTCTTCAAAATAATTTCTTCTTTTACTGCTTGAGAGAATGTGTTATTGAAGGAGAGGTTCATTATTCAAAAATGGTGGTGGCAAAGGAGTATGGTGCTCATACGAGAGCGATAGCAAAGTACTGTCCCTCATAACCAAAAGATAATCCAACTAATCAATTGTTGGATCATATCCATTGAGATTTTTAGAAACTTTTGTTTCTTCTTCGGCAAAACTATTCAAGAAATCACTACAGATAGAATGGGAGATACCATTGGAATTTTTTTTTTTTTGTGTTAGGATCATACTAGGTTGTTTTACACTTTCATGGTTGTGTGCATCACCCATATGCAAATATGTAAAACAAAGCTTTTTGGAAAACTTTGTCCTTGATATCCCCTTTTTCCTGGTGCACTTTTTAAAAAAAATTACATTTTTAGGGTTTGCATTATATTTCTCTTTCTCTCGAGGTGCAATAGATACCTCTTGAAATCCCATGGCTATGGCCTCCTTGGAAGGGAAAAAAAATTAGGGTTAGGAGCAATTTCTTCAATTGCATTTCCCTTCCCTATTTCTTTCTCCTCTTCTGCTTGTGAAATTTTCTTTTCCATAAAATTATCAATGATCTTACTAATACTATTTTCTAAATATTGCCAGTGTGGTTCCCACAATCCCCAAAATTCTTCCTTCAATTTTTGAACTTCTTGGTCCAATATGGTTGGATCCAACATGCTCTGATACCATATGGTAGAACCCTAAAGGTTCTAGCTTAAAATTTAATAAATGAGAAATAAATAACATTAAATTAAAGAATCACTTTTGAGTCAGAATCACTTTTGCATTGGTATGGGAAATCCCTCCAATGGATTTAATATATGTTTTAATATTTATTCCTTAATAGTTTCAAATGATAAATTTGTACAATGCTTTATACCTATTCTAGGGTTGTGAGTGAAAGGACACGATGCTAAGCCTAAACCCTAATATTATAATATAATAATTAATTTATAATTAATTATTATATTATTTACTATAGAACCTTAGTATATGAAATATTATTATTAATACTTGGGGTTAGGATATAGGATCCTAACAGTTCAAGATGTTTAAATTGTAGTGGCCTAGAAAATAGCACCATTTTCCAAAGGAGCATTAAATATTTGGAGTAATTCCTTGTTTTGAAATTATGACCTAGGCGTATAATCCATGATGTATTGCTCATTGTGGGATAATTTAAGTAACACTGACCTTGGTAAATTGTAATCATATAATTATATTTTTTCACCTTTCCAAAGCTTCCAAAGCTCGGCTTTGCTTCTCCCGCATATTTTATATATTTTTTCAAGTGATACCTAAGAGGGTGGTTTTAAACAACCCTCTTAGCCCTAAGAGGGTGGTTTAAAACCACCCTCTTAGGGATAATATGGTGGTTTAAAACCACCCTCTTAGGACAAATAGGTCATAACCCTAAGAGGGTGGTTTAAAACCACTCTCTTAGTCCTAAGAGGGTGGTTCACAACTGCCCTCATATTTCTACAAGATAGTTTTTTGAGGCGGTTTTTAGCCATCATCATATGTCGTAGATTTTTTATGATGTCCTCATAGATGATAGTTGAATAATAGCCTTTAAATATCTTTAAGGGCAGTTTTAAACCACTATTAAATCCCTTTTTGGGTGTAGTGATAGCTCATTATGAATTTATTTTCAAGCTAACAATTTGGATATATAGCACCTAAGAAGTTTTTTAGGTTCCTTACTATAACTAGTAACTCCTAAAATCACACTTCTATTTTTAGTAAGTCAATCAAGGTTGCTCAAAATACACCAAAATGGTTGGGGGTACTTGTGGACACAAAAAGAAGATTGAATAGGCCCACTCCCTAGAGAAAATAAACTCTCAACCTAGTCAACATATCAATGTGGTGCATGACATAGAGGATGATGTACAACAATTGAGAGGTGACTATATTTGCTCCAAAACCAACTTTGAAGAAAAATTATTAGATCTTAAGGTAGAAATTAAGGATGACCTAAAGGTATTTGAGCATCATGACATTGAATATTCTAGGTGTGGGAAAGGCATCCATAAGGATAAGAAAGACCTTCAAAATTTCCTTGACAAAGATACCCAAAATAGAATTTTCTAATTTAAATAGAAAGTATGCATATGGGTGGTTATATATGTAATGAAACCAATTCCAAGATCAATCAACCTAAGGGAAAAAAAATTGTGTCTATACTTTGTCATGGTCACTAGCTTATGAGTGTATTGAAAGTATCTTCGTGTGGTTCTCTTATAGTTAAGTCTCCCAATAAATTCAAGGTTGCACATAATAGGATAATGACATGGTCAGTGTCTATCCTATGGATAGAAGTGGTCAATCCCTATAATGACCTGTAGATAAGGTTTATTTATCTTGAAATTGGGAATTCTATCTCAAATAGGGATGCCATTTTTCCCTACTAGTTTAAATCAAACATTAAACTAGTACCTGTGCTAGGTCTCTTTCAACCATACACTAGGTCAATGCCTTGAAATTTTGTTGGTTCTTCATTAAGTATAGAGCCACAACTATTACAATGCTTAACCTTACTATATCAACCATATAAAGCTAAGGGGGTTATCACACAAATCCACATAGACTTGTGAAGGTCTACCATTGATCTTATTGGATTTATCAACTATAATCTATAAGAATTAGATATATTTCAATGCTTTCCCTTAAAAAAATTCCCCTAATTAATATCCAAGTGTCATGCAGGAGACAAAACTTCCTTTTAGTTTCAATTTTACTCTATATAAAATAGATATAATTTTTGAGTCACTTTTAGAGATTCAATCTTTATAATAAGGTAATTTTAACTCGTCATGTAACTCTAAATTCCTTAAATGATCAATCGAATTCAAATGTTACATTGCATACACTTCCTCTAAAGAAGTGATATACTCAATTTACAATAGATTAAAATAAATACATTTTACAAGAATATAGACCTTCTACTAAGAGGTATTATTACATTATGTGTTTATTCCCATAGTTCCAAACTTTGCTTGACTCCAATCGAGCCACCAATACTAGATTGTAGAGGATTTCAGGATCAGAACAACCAATTACATGTATATGAAATGCTATCTAAATAAACAATAACATGTAATAATATTTTTATTGAATGCAACTAAACACAATACATTCACCACAATGTAATTACCTAAAGCATATAATCATTTAAAGGAATGAAATAACATAGTTTCCTAAGATTGAAAAACATATTTTCATCTCATATTCCTCTCCACAAGAATATGCCTTTGAAAATAGTTATTATTACAATCAATTATTGCTAGTCCTTTTTGGAGAATTCCTTCATCAATGGATTCCTTTTCAGGCATATAACATCTAAACATAACATATTTTCACAAGTATCCCATATTTCCTCAAACACAAATAACATTTAAACAAACCTACTTTTCACAAGTATCTCATATTTCTTCACACAAAAATAGCATTTAAACAAACATACTTTTCACAAGTATCTCATATTTCTTCACACAAAAATAACATTTAAATAAACCTTCTTTTCACAAGTATCTCATATAGTTCTTCAAATTATTCTAGGGATTTAACCATGATCTACTTTGAGATTGTAATATTGATTTGTTCTACAATTATTAGTTCCTTTATCGATGGGTTTGCTAATTTGTAGTTGTATTCTATAGTCTTCCCATAAATTTGACTACCAAGTTGTCTCAAGATATATCAACAAGATCATCCTATAGTTTTCCACGAGTTTAGCTACAACCTCTCTCATAATCTATCAACACAATTACTCAGTTTAGCTACAACTCCTTTTTATAATCTATCATACAATATTACACTATAGGTTTACTCATTTGGTCCTCAATTTGTTTAGGGAATGGTACTATAGGTACACAATATTAGCATGTAAGATTAATCTCCCATCAAGGATAAACTATAGGTATTGTTTAGTCTATCAACAAGACTATTACCTAGTGTATACAACCCTTTCCAAATTTTATCTCATAAATATTTGATCAAGGGATCTTTAAGATCTACACAATTTGTACACCTCTATCTATCTCCTACAATAGAATTTATTCATGTTGTACAATATTTGTTTCTAAGATTGGTTTCATTGTCATTAAAATATTTTAGAGGGTTTACATTAGATCTTATACAAGAATTGATCAAGTTTAAATGCAATTACAAATCATATTTATGATAAGGCTTGTTTCCACAATTCACTTGATAATTGTTAATCAATATTCAAATTATCAATGGTATATTAAGAAGGTTTTTGCATTAAACCCTTTGACAAGTTTCATGACACAATTGACCCATTATATCCATATTTAATTCATTTTTTTAATATATAAATCATTTATATTAATTACCCAATTATTCTAATGCATATTAGGCTCTATAAATGTTGCTAATGATTTAGAGCTAATCAACCATACTTTTAGTCCTTAATAAAACTGTCTAGTTTGGTTACTTTAGTGCACATTCGAAATGCGAATAGAAACAGTTCCTTTGCATCCAAAATTGTGTCTAAATATTAGATGGTGATCGTAAATTAAAGGAATATCAAATGCCTCTTTATAATCCTTTACCTCAACTGCATAAGCAAGACTGAACCATCCCATGATTAAAAAATGTTACGTAGACTGCCAACTCATGGGCATCTGGTCAACTATTAATCTTAGGTCACAAACCACGATACAGAGATGCTAAAGATCCCATTATTATATTAACACTTTCTAGATCATTATTGCTTCTTTAATTACACAAATTTTGTAATTTCCATGAATCGACAGTGATAGAAAATTCCTTCATCTTAGTCCATGAGTACACTATCAAGTATTGTGTCACCTTGGCTTGTCATTTGATAATGCACGCAGATTGGTTGTGTGGGTGAGACTATACACGATATAGTCAAATAACTTATGCATTATTCTTAACTAGAATCGATGAATTACTCGATCATATTGTGGGACGTATTTATCAACATTTTAATGAGTGTTCTAAACATTTTTTTAATCTCAATGATGATTTCAATTTCAATCCAGAGATTAACATAGAGATAATTACTTGAAATGTATCTAGCTCCTATTACAAATGATATGTAGTTGATACAAGGGGGTGTTTACTGGTGAGGAACTATAAGCAATTAATGTTTACCCCTTTATAATACTTCCAATACTGGTCTTTCCATTGCAAAAGCATGGGAGGTAGCCTAGATGGCATTCAAAATATTTGCATAGGCAGCAAAGTCCTTCCTTAGATGAATGGGGTGATGTATATTATTATTTTTTTAGAGGCATTTGTCCATGTCTACATCTATGTACTACCCAAAGGTAAGCTCAAATAATGGCTATGAAAAACATCAATTCTGAAGGAATCCCTTCTATTGGATGAACCGATTATTTTTTGAAAGTGTGATAAAATCTCTATTAAGGGTATCTCGAGTCCGCTATGGAACTAGTCGCATAGCTCACCTATTCCATTAAAATAGGTTTCAAACTTCATATTTCTAAATAAATGAGCAAAACTTACTATTTAGATATAGATACATCACCATTATTCGTAATATAAAGAAATAAAATTTTCAAAGAATATAGTTAACATTTCAAAATAATGAAAGTCTTCTACCAATAGTAAAGGAGGATCCAATTTTCTAGAAATTAAAGTGATAAAGGCATTGGATATAATACAACCAATAAATCATGGGTAAAAATTTTCCAACTTGGAACTCTTAATAAATAAGTCTCCTTCACTAGAATGTGAAGACTCCAAATGCTTTCTTCTTCCAATTGCTCTCTAAGTCCAGCATCCATTTTATTCTTAAATCACTTTATCAATGACTTTACCAAGTATATTTAAAACTCAAGGCTGTCTGGTTTTTGATTCACCAAAGGGGGAAGAGCATAATCGCTAAGCTCAAGTTCTCCTATTAGCCAAGTTTTGTTCCAATGTCACTAAGACTTAAGGATGTTTGGTTTCAGATTCACAAAAAAGGTGAAGAGCATAATCCCTAAGCCTAAGATTACCTATCACTACTACTTCCAGATTTTTCCAGATCTCTCTCTTTCTATTTGCAAGCATGCCCCCCCATATTCCTGTTGGTGGCTATTTATAGAATTAAGGGGGGTGACTTACTAGAAGGTGAGGGAAATAATAGGTAATGACCTATCAGAGAGTTCATGTGGGTGGTGATGCATGCATAGTATTTTTTGTAGCTGATGAGGTAGAAAATTGCCTCATAAAAGACTACTTTGATAAACTTTTAAACCCATTTGGAACTGCTTATGTTGTGATTTTATGTTAATCTTAGAGATACTATGCATTATGTGATGGTATTTACATGTTAAAATGATGAAAGTGCATATACTCTATTTTGACTAATTTGTCCATGTTTTATATTTTGTTTTGGTTGTTTATTTCAAGTATATTCTGCATTAATTTAGGTATTACAATATTTAGGTACTTCATTCATAAGGTTTATGTTTCTTCCATAAGTGTATTTCACCATTTGCCCATTTTTTTAAATTACTTTAAGGCACCAAGAACTCTGTCAACAGTTGGTTGTGCAGGAAACTGGACTTTTTCCATACAAATTCCAGCCAGCTGTACATATACAACATGGCATGGAATTTTTCCACTCTAGCTCAAACCAAAAGTGGAATTAGTCATCTAGGTGCTCAGAGAAACCATATCCACTGCCATAGTTGGTCGCATGTGCTTATGTTGCCAGATATAACAACAACCTTGTTCTGTTGCCTGATATTTCGGAGTTGCTCCGGAATAAGCGTAGAGGGTTTAAAACTGACTGAATGCGTCTTTAATCACCATAAAAAGGAGGTAAACGGTGACTGCAATCATTTTAGGAGTATCCTTATCCATTCTTACACCTGTCCCTCATCGGTGGAAGCCAGCAACTTGAGTGGAGAAGGCCTGAAGGGTCAAAACCCTACATTTGTGGAAGAACAAAATTGAAACAGTTGTAATAAGTCCTATGTAACAACATTAAACCTTATCTTTAATGTACCTTATTTGTATAAATAAAGTGCTCCCATCTGGTTGAAGGGAGAGGAGAGAGGAAATAAGTAATAGAAGTTTTAGATATTGTAATTGTGTATTACAGTAGCACAATAGTCTGTAGGTCTTTCCCTGCACTACTATTATGTTGCTGGAATGAAATAAAGGTGCATCATTTGTCATTTATTTATGTTCAATTCTGCGTTGAGTGTGAGGACTTAATAGTTTAGAGCAATTTTATTTGCCCTCTTTTGGTTCAGGAAGCAAGGGCCACTTCCAGGTCCAGAGGAGGGTTTTTACCTGACAGAATTCTGCTATTTCTAGCTGCAGTAGGTCAATAGAGATCTGATAGTTTTTGCATGGTTAGTGATTAGGATAATGTGGCATTTGAATGCATGGTAGGTAACTCATCTAGAATATATTTTATAGCATAACATTTGTTTTGTTTCAGCTTCAGCATTTCCAGTCTATATTTCCAGTTTGCATCAGAGAATTTCTGGTTAATTCAGTTTGCTACAGATTTGCAATATTTGCTTACCAACCTTTAAATTTCATCATTGTCTTAGGTTTCATTTTCTGCAGGTGTGAAGTTTCAATTCTGAAAAGTTTCAATGTTGTTATAGTTAATTTCAATTTTGTTATTTTAAATTCTATCAATTAAATTCTGCTATTTTCAGCTTTGCAATAGTTTAGTTTTATTTTTCTGCAATAGTGTGAATTTCAATTCTGCAAGGATAAGGAGTTTAGTTTTAGTTTTTAGGAGTAAGAAAGGAGACCCCAAACACCCCAATCTCTAACTGTTCCATGAATAAAGCCATGATCTAAATGAACTAAAATTCAGTCTGTTAACCCCTGCTTTCGTATATAGCCTTGGACACCACCCTGGATTGACACATAATGATTAAATGATGAAGATTTGATGACACTCATCATTTTTGGCACCATTGTCGGGGACACTTAGGTGTTTTTAGGAGAGGTCTAGCAGTCCAGAAACTATCCTATTTTAGGAAACAATTTTTGGAAACCTGAGGTTTAGTTTATTTAGTAAATAGGCATGAATGCATAGGCCAAGAGACGAGAGAGGGAGGTTTATTAGAACCGGTTCCTTCCTAGAAAGGTGTTCTTCTCGTACAGGAGAAGATCTGCCTATTTATGATTATCCTGATAGAGTAAAAAGAGAATCATCTTCTTCATCAGTTGAACCATCTACAGAACCTTTTGAGGAAGAACTTCTTGAAGCACTTGCTACTAGACATTCTTCTGTTCCTGATCCATTATTAGAACAAACAGAAAAAGCTGAATCAGTTAAATCAGAGGAGGAAAACATGGCACAACCACCACCTCCTGCTAGAACTTTTGAGTACCCTATACAATTAACTATTGGACAACAAGCTCCTATGAAAACCATTTCTCCCTCAGTGTTGCCAATCATTTAGGGGAACAGTGTCTGAAGATCCTGACCAGTTTCTGTTTGAGTTTAAGATCTTGTGTCAAACATATGATTATGTGACTGATAATCAAAAGCTGAAATTATTCCCTTCCACACTTAAAGATGCAACTTTACGTTGGTTCATGAGTCTTGACTCAGATTCCATTCATACCTGGGATGAAATGGAAACTGCATTTTTAGACAAATATCGGGAGTATTGTAGGGTACGTAATAGAAAGGATGAGTTATTTCGAATTAAACAAGAAGAAGATGAAAATTTGGAAGATTATGTTGATAGATTTGCTTTTATCCAGAAAAGAGTTGGTCCTGTAGAAGGAGAATTGTTAAAATCTATCTTTCTAAGGGGATTACAAGATGAATCCAAGGAAGTACTGGATATAATGGGAAAAGGAGATGTACACCAACTTGAGATTGCTGACATTATAGAGTTGTGCACAAATTATTCTAGAACTAGGGATAGAAGGAAGAAGAAAAGTCCTAATAATGTAGACATCAAAGAATTGATGGAAGAAATGGCTAATATGAAAACTGATATACTTGTTCAACTAAACACTGCTTTAGGAGAAAGGAATACAAGAGCCAATTCTTCACCACCCCTGTCTATCTATTGTCCTAGGTGTAGAAATAAGCATGCTCTGCAAGATTATCCTTTGGACAAGACCTCAATCTCAGCAATCTGTGGCATTTGCTCAAAGGAGCATAAAACTGATAAATGTCACCTTTTGCCCCATCTTAGGAGTGCTATAGAAAACCAAGTTGAAGAACTTCATGCTATTGGGCAAAGGCCAGGAGGCAACTTCATACAAAACCAAAATGCCCCTCACTTTTCTTCAAATTGGGGACATAATCCTTGGAATATGCCATGGGGATACACAGAACCTCCTCCTCAACCTTGGAATCAAACTTGGGCAGCTCCTCAAGATTGGTCACATTCTAGTTGGAATCAGCCATGGCATCCAATTAATCCATCTTGGGTACCAAATCAGTCAGGGCAAAGATGGGGGCAACAATACCCATCCTATCAAGGGCAACAAAGGTATCAACCACCAAACCAACACTTGCTGCCAACCCCTAATCAAAATTTTTAGGGAAGAGTTCAACCACAACAAACACAGCCAGTTAAGCAACCTCCACTTCCAGCTCAACCTATGGCTAACCCCAATAACAATAGACAAGCAACCCCTATTTATGGAGCTGAGTCTGAAGAGACTACTGTAGTCCATGTCCTTGATTGTAGTAACATCCAGTTGCATTCAGGGAAGGTTTTACCTAACCTTGCACCACCCACTATTGAATAAATTGATGGAAAGCAAGAATTTTCAAGTCCAAAAAAACCACAAACAGAGCAAAAAGAGGAAAAAATAGAAAGTTTACAAGGAAAAATTGAACCTGCCTCGGTAGACCTACCATATCCTGAAAGGTTTGACCACACTATCACTACTCCTAAATCAGAATTAATCATAGAATTGAGGAAAATGTCTATCTCACTCCCTTTGTTGCAGGCAATAAAGGATGTACCTCTGATTAGGAAAACCATTCAGGAGCTGTGTATTAGGAAACCTGGCAGGAAGAAGAAAGCCTTTCCTAAGACTGTACAAGTAGAAGGTAAGTTGGTTGACCTACTTTCTGGAAAACTAGTACCCCCTAAATATGGTGATCCAGGGAGTCCAAGTAGTTACAATTACTATTGGGTTAGTTCAAATTCCAAATGTACTTATCGATTTAGGAGCTGCAATCAACGTGATGACTAAGGAAACCATGCAAAAATTGCAGCTCAATAACCTTAGTCCTACTACCATAGTTTTGGAAATGGCAGATAGGTCAGTGGCTAAACCGGAAGGAATTCTGGAGGATGTTGCCATTGAAGTGTCTTCTTGGGAATACCCTGTAGATTTCTTAGTGTTGCAGCCTAGAAACTCAGCTAATGGCTATCCTATTATTCTAGGACGACCTTGGCTTGCCACTACAGCTGCATTTATAGACTGCAGGTCAGGTGAGATGACCATTTCAAATGGTGTAGACCTAAAAAATATTTCCTTGTATCCACCAGCCCAACCTTCAACCAAATTTTCTGGACAGATATGGTATCCTGAGTCTGATGAAGAACAGGAAACTATTGTCACCTTGGCCACCATTGTAGTAAAAGAACATATTGAAGAACTTAATTCACCGAAAAGAGAAATCTTTGAACATGAAACAATTTTGGTGAAAACATTGCAAGAAGAAGGCCTTAGGGATGATCAAATTCTTGTCCATCATTTGTTATGGAAATATGAAGAACAAACTGTTGAACATCTATCATCTATTCCACTACAAGAAAGCTCCTTCACATTGCCACATGGATGGCATCATCATCTTCTGACTTCTTTCATCTGTCCTATGCAAATGATCCCATCAGGTATCACATTTACACCAGAATCAAGAGTATTTCATACTCTACAGCCACATCATTGTCCCTTAAATGCTTTAATCAAGTAAATATGAGGTTGTCAACTCAGTTTATCTAGGGATTAAGCAGATTGAGATATAGCCAAGAAATTTTTTGAACATTAATAGTTGGCTGACTAATGAGCAAGAAGCCAAATTATTTGTTGTTTTACAGAGACATGTTCAAGCTTTTGCTTGGAGTTATAAGGACATGACTGGCATTCACCCTAATGTGTGTACACATAGGATATACACTGAATATGTCAAACAAGTAAGACAACCACAAAGGCGTCTGAATCCCACTCTGAAGGATATTGTTAAGGAAGAAATCAAAAAACTATTGGATGTAGGATTCATTTATCCAATTTCAGATAGTAGGTGGGTTTCACCATTGGTCATTGTTCCAAAGAAAAATGGGAAGATGAGAGTATGTGTGGACTATAGGGAATTGAATAAGGTCACACATAAAGATCACTTTCCATTACCATTTATAGACCAAGTGTTGGACACCCTTGCTGGTAAGAAATTTTTCTGTTTCCTTGATGGTTTTAGTGGTTATAATCAGATCCAAGTTGCACTAGAAGACCAGGAAAAGACAACTTTCACATGTCCTTGGGGAACATTTGCTTACAGAGTATTACCCTTCGGTTTGTGCAATGCACCAACAACATTTCAGAGAGTTGTTTTGGCTATTTTTTCTGATCTAACAAATGAAAGTGTAGAGATTTATATGGATGACTTCACAATGTTTGGAGATACATTTGAATATACTTTAGAACAACTTGAAAAAGTTTTAATACGTTGTGAAACATATCATTTGTCTCTGAATCCCGATAAATGTTTCTTGATGATGGAAGAAGGAATTGTTCTTGGACATCATATTTCTGCTTATGGAATTAAAGTTGATCCTAAAAAGGTAGAGGTCATCAAGAACCTTCCTCCTCCAAAAACTCAAACCGATGTCCGTAGTTTCTTAGGACATATTGGCTTTTATCGTAGATTTATTGCTAATTTCAGTACCATTGCTAATCCAATGTTCGCATTGTTAACAAAGGATTCTGAATTTGTTTGGTCTAATGGGTGTCAACAGTCCTTTGAAGTTTTAAAGGAAAAGTTAACAACTCCGCCTGTATTGAGAGGTCCTAATTGGGAGTTACCCTTCCATATTCAAACCGATGCTTCCAATACTGCTATTGGAGCTGCATTAGGGCAGATTGAAGATGGACAACACTATGCCATATACTACATTAGTAAAAATTTGACTGGAGCTGAAAAGAATTACACCACAACCGAGAAGGAATTTTTAGTTGTGGTGTATGCTATTAACAAATTTTGACACTATATCATAGGATATCAGGTATTCATTCATACATATCATGTTGCCATTAAATACCTGATGAATAAACCTTTGGTTAGTGCAAGAATTATTCGTTGGTTAATACTATTGCAAGAATTTGATATCACTATAGTTAATAAACCAGGGAAAGCTAATGTAGTGGCAGATTTCTTGTCAAGATTGTCAAATGTAGATACGGAGGAATTGGTTGAGGATGCATTTCCTGATGAGAAATTGTTTGTTGTTTCTGTACAATCTCCATGGTTTGCAGATATAGCTAATTATTTAGTTACAGGGAAGATTCCTCTTCACTTTACTCCTAAACAAAAGAAATAGTTGATCAAGCAAAGTTCTTCTTTTGAATGGATAGGAGGTTTATTGTTTAAATGCAGTCCTGACCATGTTTTGCGTAGATGTGTTCACAAGGATGAGGTATATGACATCCTGCGAGCATGTCATGATGAACCATCAAGAGGGCATTATTCAGTGAAAAGTACCATTCAAAAGATTTTGGGTATTGGTTACTACTGGCCATCCTTGCACAAAGATGTCAAAAGGTATGTCAAAAATTGTGATGCATGCCAAAGGATGGGTAAGCCTACTTTTACTAGTGAAATGCCTTTACAACCTCAATTAGGTACAGAACCATTTGAAAGGTGGGGGCTAGATTTTGTAGGACCCATTGATCCACCTTCCCAAGGGAAAGTGCATATCTTGGTATGTACTGATTATGTAACCAAGTGGGTAGAAGCCCGTGCTTTTAAGCATGCCTGAGAAGAGAAAGTTGTTGATTTCCTGTATTCACAAATATTTCTATGATTTGGAGCCCCACATTCTATCACCACCGATCAGGGACCTCAGTTTACCTCAAAATTTGTTGAAGCCTTTACAAAGCTGTATGAAATCAAACACCAAAAATCCTCACCTTACCATCCGCAAGCCAATGGCCAAGTTGAAGTGACAAATAGGGAATTAGAGAGGATCTTAACCAAAACTGTAGCAGCCCATAGGAGGAATTGGGTGGAGAAGTTACCTGAAGCAATTTGGGCTTATAACACCACTTGGAAATCCACTACTGGATTTACTCCCTATGAATTGGTTTATGGTAAAAAGCCTCTTTTGCCTATTGAGTTTGAATTACTAACTCTTCGAACTACTTTGGAAGTTGGTATTGATTTGTCACAGGCACAAACGGACCGGATCCTATAGCTCAATGCATTGGATGAGCTAAGGAGGGATGCATTGCACCAGACCGAGGTGATCCAGTCACAACGCAAGTTGTGGCATGATAGTCATATCCAACAACGAAAATTTCAACAAGGCGATTGGGCTTTGTTGTTTGATTCATGATATGAAGACTATCCTGGCAAGTTGCAGACTCGATGGCTCGGACCTTATCAAGTTGAGGAGGTATTTGCAAATGGAGTTGTACGTCTTTCACCAATAGATGATTCAAGAAGGAAAATGGTGGTTAACGGTCATCGTCTTCGGATATATCACAAACCGTTAACCAAGGAGGAGTTTCTCAAGCAAGTAGGAAACTTGGATGTATCAATATTGGAAGGAAACCACTTCTTCCAAGATGGACTCAATCAAGTGACATGAACCAAAATATATAAAAAAAATGAATGAAAAAAAATAAATATAAATATATATATATAAAATAATAATAATAATTCAGAATGTGAAAACCTCTTTGAGGCGCATCTGAATTGGGCTTACATGAAAACCGGTTTTTTCGGCATGTTTGCCTCACTCTCCACCATTATTCCATTCACTCTTCATCATTCCATTATTCCATTCACTCTCACTATTACTCACCTTTGGTCCATTCATTTTCACTTCACTCCATCATTGTTAACGTTTGTTCCACTCATTTTCCCCTTTGTTTCACTATAGTTCAGATTGCACCATGTAAAGAGTTAGCGCAGAATCAGCCAAAAACAACATTTGTACAAAATGTGGATAAACAAGTTTCTTCAGGTATGTGCCTTTTTCTATTTTAATAGTGTGAATACTTCTTGTATGATGTATGATATCCCTAACTGGCATAAAAACATACATAAGTTAGTTCCGAAAGGTTATCAAAAGAAATCCTCTTGAAACGATAAAACCGCTTTGGAATAAACCTGCTGCATACAAATACTCTCGAATGAAAACTTTGGAAGATATCTTGCTCAGGAATAAAGCTAATGATAAAAGTTGGTAAAATGAATTAACAAATGGTTAATTCATTTTAAACTCTAGAACCACGAGGCTCAGGCTCAAAAGTCAATTAAAATTTTTGTGGGTTCGTAAAAGTTACGCCAATCAGGATTGGAAGTTGTACCAAGGTGCAGGTTTCAAATTGGAGGTTCCAAGGCATGGATTCTATGAAAATATTTTACCGCATGTAATTGGTTGGCACACAACTCAATGGGAGGTTATTTTAAACCAAGCAGTTTCCATTAATAACTATTTGCCATATCACCACAAACGTTGTAACAAATTAATTGCATGCGGGAAGAACAGGAGTAATGATGAATTATGTGCCGCCACCTGCCAAGCTTTGCCTCATGTCACATGATTTCTCATCATTCTGGCATTGCTTGCATGTGTTTATCATCTTTAAGTTTCATTCTTTCCCTGACAGAAGTATTCCAGAATGAGAGAGAAAAAACCTGCGACATATTTTCAAATTAAAGCAAACAGGGTATGGGAAAATTCACCATGGGTGGACAAAAGAACAAAATTGAACCAAGAAATATAGAGTTTTTGTAGAGGGACGAGGAGTGTATGCGAATCTTCGTGGAAGGGGGTTTTCTGCCCTTCTTGCACAAATTTTATGGGCATTCAGAAGGTTTAACAATAGAGTTCGCGTGCACTTTTCGCAGCAACAGAGTTCAAATCAGCGGCATGACTATTCAAGTAAGTCCTGAAATTCTTAGCCAAGTCACTGAATTGCCTCTGCAAGGGATTCACATAGGCAAATCTGGAAAAAATACATTAATAGAATTAGTTAATCAATTTAGAGGGGAAAATGACAGACCTACGGAGTTCATAATAAGCAACAATATTTGCAAAGGAGTTAAGAGAACCGGTCTGCAACCACCATGGGATGAAGTTGCAGTCTGGGTCATCGAGGTTTCTAACCTGTGATGGTCAATACCCTATTCTTTCTGGTCATCATTTATGAATTTTAACTCACCTCCGCTATGGTCATTTAAACACTGAATTAAGAGTCAATTTGCCTCCTGTATTTGTACCAAGAACTTGCAAATATGGCTAAAAAGTATCAGGTAGGCAGGGGGTCACCCAAGCATCATGGGTTAGTCAAAATTGTTTGCAAACATCACTTTAGGGGGAATCCTAGGAGTTTTGACCGCTTTTTCCATACTTGGGATGAGTTTGCTGAAGAAAACATTGTTGAGAGTCCCACTTATGGAGAAGAGACAGGGGAGGCTAACCCTAACCCTGAGCATAAACCTGGAGCTTCTGTTGACATAGCCCCTTCATCTCCAGAAGGACCTCCCTCATCACGAACGAGAACACAGAGGGAATGTTGACTCTGATCGAAAGAGAAAGGTCACATTTTTAGAGGATGTACAAACATTCCACACTTTTGAAGAAGGGGAACCCTCTAATCAGCAAGAAACTAGAATTTTTGAGTCTAGGTCTCCTAGTTCTAAAAGAAATAGGAAGCAATCTATTTCAGGGTTGAGGAGATCCTCAAGGCTTCAGAAAGCTGCTGATACAAAGGATATGCAAACAAAGGAGAAGATGGAACATAATGATGTTTTTGAAACCCATACTCAGCTTGTGGAGGAAACTATGCAAGAAGCTGAGGCTATCAGCGGCCAAGATGTAGATATCTCTAGACAGAATGTGGACACTTCAGCAGAAGAGGAAATGCCTTCCATTTCTCTCAATTATTCCTCAGATTCTAAGGAACAAATTGAAATAGGGGAAGCACAGGAAGACACAATTGTTGTTGGTCTACCAAGATCCCTTGTAGATTACCCTGACTCTAAAGAAGAGCTTGAGGTAGCAGCAGATGAGAAATATGATTCAAGTGCAGAGGAAGAGGAGGAAGTTGATATTAAATCTCAGTTACATGCAGCCAGAAGTGTGATCAAGACCCAAACAGGCTGGATTGAGCAAAATGAAGCCTCCTTAAAGGAGAAGGACAATATCATTGCCAAGTTATGGCAAGAGATAGAAGTTGTAAAGGCTAGGCTCACACTTTTGGAACAGCAGCCTTCTCAAACAGACTCAGGGGATGAATTGGCTAGTTTGTTAATGAATTTAGTAGGAAATGCAGAAAGAAGTTCACCTGGCAGTGTTGCACCTGACGAAGCACAAGAGGCACAGCAGAATTCAGGGGATGAGCAACCAGGGGCACTTGTGCAGGTGTCCAAGGAGCCACAACAGATGACCATGACAACAACACCCCCAAAAGCAGCCATAATAGTCCAGGAATAGGTAAATCCACAAATTCCCCAAAATATTGTTAATATGAACATTCCTAAAATTAAGCTAGTTGAAGTGGGGATACAAACAGAATCCCCTACAGTAGAAAAAGTAAATGTTGGCATTCAGGTTAATACTGTACCTCAGATGCAACCTATGAATAGGTCACCTAAAACAATTTCATTAGTAAAATATAATGAGGATATAGCATATTGGATGACCAAATGCCATCAATTGGAGGGAAAGGTCTCCTCATTGCAGACCTTAACAGAAGAAATAAAGTAGAAAGACTCTGAAATTGAGAAATTAAAGGGGCAAGTACAGGACATATGTCAGATTGCTGAATGCATGGTTCAATGTCGGAGGCCTACCAGATTTTATAGTTTAATTTTGAAGGAGAGGTACCTCCGATGGCAGACAATGAGAATTACCTCTGGTCTCTCCCACACATTTGAGACATTAGGTGAATTCTTGGAAGCTTTCTAGAAGAGCTCTGGAGAACACCAAAATTTACTATGTGAGTTATTTCTTCATAATTTCTTTCTGCCAACTGAAGTTATTTTCCTCCCCCACATATTTACTGGCGATATTCAGCTGAGGGCTTTTCAATCAATGCTTCAGAATCAGATTTACTGGGAGCAGGAGAAAAGGGCTAGTAAATCCATAGAATCCCAAGTTGTTTTGCTCATTAGACCTGTCCACTTAAATCACAGAACTTCCACCAATCAACATTATACACTAATGAGAAATGACAGGGTAAGGAAAATGTACCTGGGAAATTTGTAGGCGTGCATAGATGGTTTTCAAACATTTTGTGCAACATCATTTGTTGACGCTTTGTCAGCCTGCAAAAGTAGATGGGGTGAGTTACCTATATCTTTGCAGAAGAGAGAACCTGTCACACCTAACAATTTAATATGGTCAAGAAGAAGGGCTACAAGCATAATCCAAACCATATTTGAGGTCAGGGAGCAGTGGATTGGACTCAGGTACAGAATGCCAACTATAATCACTCCTGTTCCATACTACTTTGATAATGATTCTCAGCTAGAAGAACAGTTTTAGGAATGGCTCAGGGAGATTCAGATGCACAAAGGATACTATCAGGTTGGAAGCAGATTGTGGAAGTATGATGAGCGATACCTGGATGTGGATCTTTGTGCTATTGTGGTAGAACAAAATGCATGAGGACATGCATTAGAACAGGCTGGGGGGAAATGATGAGGCAAAAAATTGCCTCATAAAAGACTACTTTGATAAAATTTTAAACCCATTTGGAACTGCTTATGTTGTGATTTTATGTTAATCTTAGAGATACTATGCATTATGTGATGGTATTTACATGTTAAAATGATGAAAGTGCATATACTCTATTTTGACTAATTTGTCCATGTTTTATATTCTGTTTTGGTTGTTTATTTCAGTATATTCTGCATTAATTTAGGTATTACAATATTTAGGTACTTCATTCATAAGGTTTATGTTTCTTCCATAAGTGTATTTCACCATTTGCCCATTTTTTTAAATTACTTTAAGGCACCAAGAACTCTATCAACAGTTGGTTGTGCAGGAAACTGGACTTTTTCCATACAAATTCCAGCCAGCTGTACATATACAACATGGCATGGAATTTGTCCACTCCAGCTCAAACCAAAAGTGGAATTAGTCATCTAGGTGCTCAGAGAAACCATATCCGCCACCATAGTTGGTCGCATGTGCTTCTGTTGCCAGATATAACAACAACCTTGTTCTGTTGCCTGATATTTTGGAGCTACTCCGGAATAAGCACAGAGGGTTTAAAACTGACTGAATGCATCTTTAATCACCATAAACAGGAGGTAAATGGTGACTGCAATCATTTTAGGAGTATCCTTATCCATTCTTACACCTGTCCCTCACCGGTGGAAGCCAACAACTTGAGTGGAGAAGGCCTGAAGGGTCAAAACCTTGCATTTGTGGAAGAACAAAATTGAAACAGTTGTAACAGTCCTATGTAACAACATTAAACCTTATCTTTAATGTACCTTATTTGTATAAATAAAGTGCTCCCATCTGGTTGAAGGGAGAGGAGAGAGGAAATAAGTAATAGAAGTTTTAGATATTGTAATTGTGTATTACAACAACATAGTAGTCTGTAGGTCTTTCCCTGCACTACTGTTATGTTGCTGGAATGAAATAAAGGTGCATCATTTGTCATTTATTTATGTTCAATTCTGTGTTGAGTGTGAGGACTTAATAGTTTAGAGCAATTTTATTTGCCCTCTTTTGGTTCAGGAAGCAAGGGCCACTTCCAGGTCCAGAGGAGGGTTTTTACCTGACAGAATTCTGCTATTTCTGGTTGTAGCAGGTCAGCAGAGATCTGACAGTTTTTGCATGGTTAGTGATTAGGATAATGTGGCATTTGAATGCATGGTAGGTAACTCATCTAGAATATATTTTATAGCATAACATTTTTTTTGTTTTAGCTTCAACATTTCCAGTCTATATTTCCAGTTTGCATCAGAGAATTTTTGGTTAATTCAGTTTGCTACAGATTTGCAATATTTGCTTACCAACCTTTAAATTTCATCATTGTCTTAGGTTTCATTTTCTGCAGGTGTGAAGTTTCAATTCTGAAAAGTTTCAATGTTGTTATAGTTAATTTCAATTTTGTTATTTTAAATTCTGTCAATTAAATTCTGCTATTTTCAGCTTTGCAATAGTTTAGTTTTATTTTTCTGCAACAGTGTGAATTTCAATTCTGCAAGGATAAGGAGTTTAGTTTTAGTTTTTAGGAGTAAGAAAGGAGACCCCAAACACCCCAATATCTAACTGTTCCATGAATAAAGCCATGATTTAAATGAACTAAAATTTAGTCTGTTAACCCCTGCTTTCGTATATAGCCTTGGACACCGCCCTGGATTGACACATAATGATTAAATGATGAATATTTGATGACACTCATCAAGTAGCCTAGAGGACTTGAGGACATGATGCAAAAAAGGGTAGAAATAGTGTTTTGAAGACTTAGGGAGACTAAATATAATTGTAAAATCTCTTCTAGAGCTTTTGAGTACATATTATTTTTCTCATAGCTCTTAATAGTATTTTCACACAAAATACTTTCTCTTAAAGTAATTTAACAATATTTTAAATTTCCAGACATACTTGTAATTTAATTTACATGGAAGTCCCATTTTTTCCTAATAAAATATGTGATATTTATTTTCCTAGATATATCTTCAAAATATTGAATGAATCACCACTATTTTCATTTCCTTGAAAATTTAAAATATTTTCTACGCCATCTCAAATTAAGAATTAGTCCTACTTATTTTTTCCAAACATAGGGTTTCGGTCGAGGTGGGATGTGACATACTCCCCCCTTAGAATAAACACAGTCCCTTGTGTTACCATAGTTAAAAAATAATAAAACATTAATGCAAAATCAAGATATAGTAAAGGAAGCAGATAGCCATAAAGCTTTTTACCAAATTGCAATCATATGCAGCCATGCAATCTCAATATTCTACATCATCATTTTATCCTTTGGATGACATCTTTAAGATAGGATTTTCTATCATCGTCATATCCTTTTAGACATCATTTTCCAATGGTGCAGTCATGAGTATACCTATATGCGGGTAATTATCCATGTTACCCATGGGCTATCTTCATTATCATTTTCCTTTTTTCATTATTTTATTCTTGTGGTCGAACAACTCCTTCTCATGAGAATGCCAGCTTCTTCCACCCATGATAGATTTTGGACCTATGATGCAATAAAATATAAATAGTACCATATAATTCTAGAAATAAAACATATATACTGCATGAAAAACATTCATCAATAACTGCTTTACATGATAAGAATTCAAATAATAAAGCATAATTATCATAATACGATAATATGATATAAGTTAGTGTATTATTACCATCATCAATGCATAAGTATCTCTATCAGAGTATCTATCTATGCATCAAACAAAGTCTCACAAAAAAAAATATTACACATTATTTTCAAATAAATAAGGAAAGTGATTCCTCATGTCCTCCACCCTTTCCCAGATGGCATTGCTTTCATAATATAGGTCCCATTGGTCCCTGCATTGCTCTATGTTTTGCTTCCTTATGGAATTGGAATGAAACTCGAAGATTCTCATTGGTTTCACTTCAATATATGCTGGATCCACCATATGCATCTTTGAGACATCCCAAACATGATTAGGATCAACAAGATATTTCCTACGAAGGGACACATGGAAATAATTGTGTATCTTTGCCAAATTAGGTGGCAATTCAAATCTATAGGCAATAGGATTGATTCTTTCTAGGATGGTGAATGGTCCAACATATCTAGGATCCAATTTTGTTGACTTGATGGCACTTTTCATAGGCTTTATCCTAAAAAATACCATGTCTCCTACAGATAATTCTCGTGGAATCCTCTTCAAGTTAACATGGTTTTTCTAGTGATCTGAAGCTTCGTTAAGTCTTTCATCGATTACTTTAATTTGTTCCTCCATTTCCCTAAGTGTATCTGGCCCAATAATGACTTGATCCTCTAGATTATCCCATGATAAGGGTGTTCTACACCTATGACCATACAAAGCCTCAAAAGGAGCCATATTTAGAGAAACATGGTATCCATTGTTGTAGGTAAACTCTACTTGTAACAAAAGAACTGAACACGAATACAAATATGCAAAAAGAGAAGTAGATTGCAAAAAATGCTCTTTTGTATTGATATTGATACAACCTTTTACAAAATATTTTTAATTGCCCCAAGTGTGTTGGGGGTAATGTTACAATGCTTCTTGTCTCTCTGAAATACAATGCTTGTGATAGAAGAGGGGAGATCTCCTAACTCTTCTGCAGGATGTGGTGTTCTTCATTCTCTCATCACAACTTCAAGGGGTGAGTGGGCTTTGGTATCTAACAAGGGACCACTCCAGCTTTAGCAGCTTATCCAAGATACCTGTCACCTGCACACATGCAAACCAACAAAGGGATTAGTAGCACCTGTATATTTGAACAATCAAATCCATGCTATGCATAAACCCTAAGAAGATAATTACACAAAACAAATAATAGCAACAATGAACAAATAAAGCCTTGCTAATACTAAAATTACTGATCTTGGTCATGCATGTGATTTCGTGCTCAGGACTGTGGAACCATGGAAGCGCAGTTATAAATTGGAAACAGTAGACCTACAGTTGTGAAACTACGGACCTATAGTTGTGAAATCATGAATGCACATTTTTTAATGTGAAACTACGGATGGGCGGTTTTGGCTGAAGAACAGATTGCCTCGAGATTCAAACCAATGATATGAAATCGTGCAAATGCTCAAAATTTCTCGTTGGGTCTAGATTGATTTTGGCAGCCTATAGGTATGCAAGTTTAGCTCCTTTCTTCTTGGTCGACTAATGGTGCCTTTATAGACCTCTTGGAGTTTTGAGTGGGACTAGGATGTGGCAAGCTCCATTTTCCAAGTGGCAGGTTTGGGTTGCCAGGTGGAAGGGGCAGTTATGATGAGTCACCCAATGTGCCTCAGTTAACTGGGGTGATGTGGCTTCAAGTGGAGTGGGATGTGGGATGTTGTTTTATGTGAAAGGACAAGGGGACAACAAAAAATGAGTTGGGGCATGGGTTTTGGGAATCTAACCCATGTGCAAGGACAAGGGGGATAGGAGTGGGTAATATATGGCAAGGGTGTTGGATGACGTTTCTGGAAAACATGTCCAATGGGTAGGCAGGGTATCCTAAGTTGATTTTTCAGATTTAATAAATTAGGAAAATAGGATAATGTGTAGGATTTTATATCCCTTAGTTAGAATATAGGCATATATTTTTATTATACAATATTTGATGGTGGGGTGGTAAATTTATTTTAGAAGGTGTCAAATTTTGGTGTCTATAGTTGCTCCTTTTTGTACTACGTTGTGTACAACACAATGTGGTGCAAAAACTAATGACACTCGACCTTTATCTGATGAATGGACTCAACTCTATTTGGTGTGGCAAACTGAATGATTATTGTTAATGAAATTTTAATTTGTATGTTTACCCCTCGATTGGCGAGTGGGTAAAAATTGAGACCCAATGGCCAATTGAATGTGTTATTTTTATGTTGCTGCAAGTTAACTTTTTATGTTTTGCAGAATATCGTTTGGTTAGCTGACATGCAAGAAATGAAGTAAAAGGAACCAATCATCCTAGTCACTTGTCCTAGTGACTATTAGCAATTCCATTGTGCATTTTTTATTTGAACTTACCATGTTTTGTAACCCCATGGAGTAGGCATCGTTTAACCTTGGATTTTCTTGCTTTTGTTCTTTGTCCTTGATTTGGTGATGTTTTGTATTTTGCTGACCTATTTTTTTTTGTGGTTGCACATACTTGAAACCGTGGGTTCGCGATTTTTTCACGCTAGTCGTGCATTTGTAGTTTAGGCTGCAAATCACATGTTTGCTTTTTTGGGTGCTCCAAAAAAAATGGATGTATGTTTGTTGACATGAAATGCAGCTATAAATAGGCCAGTGCCCTATAATTTTCATTTCATTGTCATTTTTTATCTGTTGATTTGCTGAGAGTGACGAGTGAGGTGGAGATTGGCAAGGGTAGTGGTTGCAGAGGTGGCAGTGGTGGCAGCTCAGCTGGAGCAGAAGGTGGCATCCGCTATGCTTGGGTAGGTGGTCCTTTGCATTTAGTTAAGATTCCTCTTGTTTTGTTGTTTGTTTTTTTAGTGGGGCTGGTAATGAACTTTTTTTTGCTTTGTTTTTGTTTTATTTTTGTTTGTTTTATTTTTTTTTGTTTGATTTTGTTTATTTTATTTTTTTTTGTTTGTTTTATTTATTTTTTATTTATTGTTTTTATCTGTTTATTTATGATCACCTAGCAGTCGGTGAATTATTTTTTTTGTTTCTTGTTTTGTTTTTGTTTTTGTTTTTGCCTGTTGATATATGATCACCTAGGAGTAGGTGAAAATTTATATATATATGTATATATATATATATTTCTTGTTGTTTTTTTTTTTTTTCTGTTTATATATGATCACCTAGGGGTAGGTGGAATTTTTTTTTTTAGAGTGTAATTGTTTATTCAAGATTTTTAGTTTTTTATTTATGTAATGTTATTCATGTTGTTTTGTGTTTTAGGTTAAGCTACTTTATGGCCAACACAGGTGGCCTCACACTATTTGTAAAGTGCGTAAGGCCCTTTCTGACGATGATTGGACCTTTTTAGAGACCATTGGTCTTTATGGTTGCAAGAAGGTTGGCACCATCCGAGCTGATGAGGATTTGTTGTTGGTGCTTGTTGAAAGTTGGGATCCTTATAGGGGAACATTTCAACTTCCTACGGGAGAGCTTACTATCACCTTGGAGGACATTTACTATATTCTTCGTGTTCCTATCAAGGGTCCTGCTTTCTATGTTGGCCTCGACAAGAAGGAGGCTATGTTCCCTATATTTTATGAGCTATGGAATGTAGAATATAGTAGGGGCAGGATTACTTGGATTTATTTACTAGTAGTTTGGGAGTTGTTCCAAATTTCTTTATGTATATATTGAGAAACATGTTGTTTCCCAATTCCATGGGATCGAGGATCCCATGGAACCAGGTACCTATCATTCTTGACTTGTTATTTGATCCTCAATGGTTGGCATAGGCTCCCGCTCTTCTATGTCAGATTTACAATGAGTTGTACGAGGTGAAGAGGCAGGGGTAAAAGGGCCTAGGTTGCAGTTTGGTGATCCAAGTGTGGTCTTTGGAGCATATCATTGTTGAAATGTCAGTTGGTCTTCCTTTATTTTGTGATGCTACTTATCTTCGATCTTACAGGTGGCTTCATAGTGAGGATCTCAGTTGTCCAGTGATGGGGGCATCACAGTAAAAAGATATCTTGAGCTCACTTACTAGATATTTTATGATTTGGCATCCTTGGAGGGGCCTGGATTAGATGACGAATGCGGTAGATTTATGTCACATTAGTTGAAGTCGATGCGATGTAGGTGCCCATCTCATAGATATGGATTTTGTTTAGTTTAGTTAGGTTTAGTGCTAGTTTGGATTGATCCAAGGTGTGCCTGATGCACCTGTGACTTATAGGTGGTGGGGAGATGAGCTGGGGTTACCAGTTCTTATTTATTTTTGGAGGGTTGATGACCCTTCTTATGATATTAATATTGAGCTTCCTGACCTTGATGATATAGGTACCACTCCTAATTTTGATTCATGGTTTGCATCATCCTCCTTGGACGTCAAGTGCAGTTGTTGACAATGAGGGTAGTGGCAATGAGGTAGAGGTAGGAAGATGGGTTCCTTGGTCGATGAAGAACCGATGTGGTAGCTATTTGGGGGTAGAGATGGCTATGGATGCACAATAGCCCGAGGAGACTGGCAGTGATGGGATTGGAGAGGGGGATGTCGCTCCTTAGAGAACAAAGGATAATTGGGGGATTCTCTAGGGTGAGTGAGACAACTTGGATTTGGAGGTTATTTTCTTGAAGGGTGATCTTACCTTATGTTAGAGTGAGGTGACTCACTTACAGGTTGAGGTGGATGGATTGTAGGGTGAGCCTAGTGATGATGCCATCGCCACTAGGGACTTAGAGATTGCTCAGCTTGGGGGTGAGGTATCTTGAATTGATGGTGATATTACTTACTTACAGTCAGGTTCTAGAAGAGGGGACACCGCAACTACTATTACTGCTCTTCAGATAGAGATATCTCAGAAGATTTCTTGTGAGGGTACATATTTGAGGATCCTATGTAAGCAGGCTATTTAAATTGAGATGTTGGAGAACATCTTGCATGAGCGGTAAATCTCACTTCCCGTTCCTCCTTCATTGTTAGTGGCTACTACCAGTCGGAGGATCGAGACAAGCCATAGGAGTCATCAACGGTCTAGCTCACATGCTGCTTCATCGGCTTAGGATTCTCAGAGGGATCCTACTGGCACCAACTAGTGTGCATTATTGTCATCTTTTTGTATTTTGTGGTTTATCAATTTTTGATGATCCTTGATGCTCTGATGTATATAGCCTATGGTAATTTTGTACTTCGAGACCTCCATATATATACATGGCCTTTTATTTTGGTAATATCATGTGTTAATGATGATTTATGGATGTTTCTTGTTAATGCTTTATTATCGTTTATTTGATGCTATCTAAGTATTTTTATGTTTTTCTATGATAATTAATGCAAACTAATATGTAATATGTAGTTTAATTATTTGTTTATGAAACTATATGGTGGCATGCATGATGTTCATGTAATATTTCGTAGCTCAGAGTTTTTGACCATCACTTGTTCATTGTTGCAATTGGGGGTATCCAACTTGGTGACTTTTTTGTGGGTGATGTGTGGTGGATATATGTATGTTATAATGAAAGAATATGTTGAAGTTGAAATGAAAGATGGTGTGTTTTTTTTTTATATATTTAATAGTGGAATATTTTCAAAGAATCAAACAACCTAGTAATGCCAACCATTTTCTTGACTGTTGTCTAACATTCTTTAAGAAAAATGTGTGTACAAGTGGAGTTCATTTACTAAATCATAAATTTGGAAATGACCCTAAGAAATCAAGAACTAGTGCATGTGAATGTGAAGTTCATTAACCCATCATAAGTAAATTGGACGGTACCTATTATTCGATTTACCAATTAGCTAGCTTACCTGTATGTGTGGTCAGAGGTCTCCATTTGAGGAGAGAGACATGTCACCTTGCATGAGTTTACTCCATTACCAGTCAAGCATCTATAGCCCTAATGGAGGTTTTCTCCATAGTCCAATGATCTGATCTTTAAGATTTGGGGATGACTACATAAATTTTTGAGGGGAATGTAGTACGATCACTTCAACCTTAGGGATCTGTGGTGTGTGTGTGGAATTAATTTTGTATAGAGTTTTGGGGAATTAGATTCTCAACCGAAGTGTGATGAGAATGTGATCCTATCCTTACTACTCTACATTTTGTTTATATTTGCAACATTATTGTGATAGTGGTGAAAACCACTATTTTTGATCTTGGACTATGTTGTGTGATAGGATAAGCGAGGAATTTTACTTTTTCGCTTCAAGGTGGTACCCAAGTTGGCGTTATCCTTATTTTACTCAAAATGCTTTTAAGATTTGTAAAAGTGTATTTGGTTCAATATTGTTTTGGGGTCAATCTACCATACTGAAAACTTTGTAAATGTGACAAAGGTGCTTTGGTCCTAAAGAAAATTGGACATTTTGTGAAATTTGGTTTTTCACTAGACATGGTTGAGTGACTGAAAATTTGATTTTATGAAATAGGTAAAACATGTATGGGTATAACATTTGTTGAATTGCGAAAAGCCTTAGGTGGGTACCCCCAATTCTTGGAACTTGTTTTTATTTGGTCGTATCATCACCACTACAAAATATTACTGAACATGGGATGGGATGGATGCAATTATATTGTATCTATATATATATATATATATATGTATATATATATATATATATATATATATATATATATAGTATATATATATATATATATGTATATATATATTTATATATGTATATATATATATATATATATGTATATATGTATATATGTATATATATATGTATATATGTATATATATATGTATATATATATGTATATATATATGTATATATATATGTATATATATATATATATGTATATATATATATATATATATATATATATATATATATATATATATATATATATATATATATATTGTAATGTTGCTACATGCTTATGATATAATTATGTAATGAAAAAAATTGAATTTTTTTTTATATGAATATTTTCATGTGATATGTGAATGCAATATGCGAAATTCAAGTAAAGATATTTCTATTTACAATGTGAAATGTATGCAATGTAGAAATATAATTTTTTTTTTTTTTTAGCCATGTAAATATATATACATATATTTCAAGTTGTCTTATGCATAAAATGCCTTTAGGTGCATTATGTTTAGAGGCTCTGGCTCCAACTTTCCTTCTAATTCGGCAAGTCTATACGTTCTTGGTCCCAACATATTCTTTACAATATATGGGCCTAACCAATTAGCCGTAAATTTATCTCTCAAGTGTAGAAATGCATTGGTATTTTGTTGATTTTCTTTGAGCACTAGGTCGCCTACTTGAAATTTGTGAGGATGGAATTTTGTTTTGTAAGCACATTTGATTTTGTCTTGATATACTCACAAATGCTCTAGAGCATTGATGCATTTTTCATAAATAAGTGTCAATTGGTCAATACGTGCTTTTCTAGTGGTGTCTTCATCCAATAATCTTGTAATGCAATTTGCAATGAGGGTATCTCGAGCTCGAAAGGTAATATATCTTCAACACTATAAACCAATGAAAATGGTGTTGCTCCTTTTGGTGTTCTGATGCTTGTTCTGTAAGCCCATAGTGCCAAAGGAAGTTGAGTATGCCAATCTCGATGATTTTCTTTGACCAGTTTCTTGAGAATGGATATCATTGTTTTGTTGGTTGCTTCAGCTTGCCCATTTGCTTGTGGGTAATAAGGTGTTGAGAAACTGTGTTTAATTTTTAATTTGTTGCACAATGCTCTAACATCATTATTATTAAATGACTTCCCTTTATTAGAAATTATCTTTGATGGTATTCCAAATTGATAGATAATATGCTAAAGTATAAACTCTGCTATTCGAGGTCCAGTCGTAGTGGTCATTGCAATTGATTCCACCTATTTTGTGAAGTATTCCATAGTAGTTATGATAAATTTATGTTGTCCTAATGAAGCAGGTGATATTTTACCAATCAAATCAAGACCCCATTGTGAAAATGGCCAAAGACTTTGAATGGGTTGTAAAGCGTGTGATGGTACATGAGTCAAATTTACATGGTGTTGGCACTTTTTGTCCCATCATGATTGTCAATTTGTATACATAAAGAACAACACCATTGCAATAAAAATGACACATTTTATTAAATTTGGGAAAGTCCCTTTTGATACACTTTGAACCTTTTAGGGTGCATTTTACAAAGAGATGTGCCAAAGGGGAATCCCTTTTAGAGATCAAGGGTGGTGTCTTTGTCTCTTCATTCTACAACAATGTGGAAGGTGGGTTTGTCATTCCAATGTGAACACCAATTTGTATACATAAAGAACAACACCATTGCAATAAAAATGACATATTTTATTAAATTTGGGAAAGTCCCTTTTGATACACTTTGACCCTTTTAGGGTGCATTTTACAAAGAGATGTGCCAAAGGGGAATCCCTTTTAGAGATCAAGGTTGGTGTCTTCGTCTCTTCATGCTACAACAATGTGGAATGTGGTTTTTTTGTGACCACCGTGATGATATTGAGCTACCATGAAAATGGACTAGTGTTAAGTAGAACCTGTCACAATGATAATGATAAAAATAAGTGTAAAATGGAAATAGAAAACAAGTATGATTATTGAATATGGCTTACATGAGCACAATCCGGGCAGCATAACATTAGTATTTTTCTCCTCATTTTTTTCTCTCCATGTGATGGTGCCTTTATAGGCCTTTGAGAATTTTGGAGGGAAGGATAGGTGGCAAGCCAGGGCTGCCAAGTGGTAAGGACTGGTTAGCCACCTATCTTGGGTAGTTGCAGTGAGTCACTAGAAGTGTCTTACTTAAATAGGGAGATGTAGCAAGTGGGTAGTTGTAAGTGGAGTGATGTGTGGAGTGAGGTGTAAAATGTGTCAACTGGGTAGGTGCAAGTGGAGTGAGGTGTGAGATGTGGCAAGTGGGTAGGTGCAAGTGGAGTGAAATGTGGAGGGTTACCCCATGTGAAGGGACAAAGGGTACAAGGGTGTGTGAGAGGTGGAAAAGGAGTGATGATGATGTGGCTAGGACACATGTCAAGTAAGGAGAGAGGGTATCCTAGGAGGATATTTCCCAGATTTAATAAAATCTAGAAAATATAATTATGTGCAATATTTTATGCCTAAGTCAAACTTAGGCACATAATGTTATGTAGAACTAAAATGTGCAATGTGAATGAATGATGTGTAGGAATTATAAGCCTAATTTTAGACTTAGGCATATATTATTATGTAAAATTATGATGTGCAATGTGGGTGAAATGTACAGTAATTTATATGCCTAAGTTTAGACCTAGGAATATAATTTAATATGAAAAATTATGTGATGAAATGCAAATGCCTAAATTTTAGTGTCTACACTACTAAAGGTAGGAAGTATTATAATCGATACTTTTGATCCATGTAGTACATGCAAAGAATGTATTCTAGGACTTGATTGACTCTATCAGTTTGTCTGTTGATATTTGGATGGTAAGCAAAAATTATATTCAAAGAAGTGCAAATTACATGATGGAGGGCTTGCCAGAAGTCATAAGTGAACCTAGAATCTCGATCAAAGATAATCACTTCAGGGAATCCATGTAATCAAAATATCTCCTTGGTGAATCTATTGGTGACTACTACTTAATCATCCTTTGTACTTCTAGGTATGAAGTGTGGCACTTTGGTTATTTTTTATACCACAACAAGTGTCGCATCATGTTGGTACTTAGTATTAGGTAACCCAACTATGAAATCGATTGATATCGTTTGTTATTTTTGCACGGGTACATCATGTGGATACAAATGTCAATCTGGGTATTTGTGTTCTACATTCACTTTCTGGCATTCTAGATATCGGGTAACAAAATCAGTGACATCGTTCTTCACACCAGGCCAATAGAAATTTTTCTTCATGTTTTTCCTCATCTTGGCTCTTCTTGGATGAGAGGAATATGGAGATCGATGAGCTTCCCTCGTGATCATCCTCATATTTCTAGCTTTAAGAATGACTACATGATCCTTGAAACATAAAATTCTATCCTTAATATTATAATCCTTAGTTATCTTAGGATCCTATGCCATTTTGTCTTGGATTTCAATACAACGTTGATCCTAATATTGGACTTATTGATTCATAAGATCAATATGACTTTGATTTAGTTTAGTAATGTACCTTCTTCTGCTCAAGGTATCAACAACCTTGTTTTATTTACCTTTGATATACTCTATGCCAAAATCATATTCGGCCAAGAACTCAATCCACCTTCTTTATCTAGAATTTAGCAAGGTCTGAGTAATTATATACTTTAAACTCTAATGATTGATTCTCAATTCAAAGGGTCTACCTACAAGGCAATGTCACCATATATTCAATGTGTGTACCATTGAATCTAGTTTGAAGTCATGTGTGGTATATTTAGACTCATGTTTCTTGAGTTTTCTTGATTCATATGCCACCACTACTTTATCTTGGGATAACACTCCTCCAAATCCTTCCAAAGAAGCATCTGTGCATACTAAAAATTTGCCTAAGGGGTCCAAGATATTCAGTATAGGAGCAGAGGTGAGATTTTTTTTAAGCAATTGAAAGATGGTTTCACATTTTTCCATCCATATGAACACATTTTCTTTATTTTAAATATTTTTTATTGGGGAGGCTATCTTATAATAGTCCTTCACAAACCTTCGATAATAGCCTACCAATACCATGAAGCTTCTCACTTATGTTACATTAGTGGGATGTGGCCAATTCAAAATGGTCTCAATTTTTTGGGGATCTATAACAATCCATTTGTGGAGATTATATGTCCTAAGTAGTGTACTTGCAGCACATAGAAGTCACATTTGCAGAGGTTTCCATAGAGTTGATTTTTCCTCAACAGTTCTAGAGCAATCCTCAAGTTTCTATCATGTTCTTCTCTACTATGAGAATAAATTAGAATGTCATCCAAAAATACCAATACAAATTAGTTCAACTAATTTCTAAACACATTGTTCATCAAATTCATGAATGTAGATGGTGTTTTGGTCAACCCTAATGGTAGGAAAGTTAACTCATAGTACCCATACCAAGTTTTAAAAGCATTTTTATGAGTAGCTTCATATCAGATCCTAAACTAATGATATCTTGATTTCAAGTTAGTTTTAGAGAAGATGGTGGTATCCTTAAGTTGATCAAATAAATATTTTATCCTTATCAAATTATATCTATTCTTGATCGTGGCTTTGTTCAACATCCTATAGTCTATAAAAAGCCTTAATGAACCATATTTCTTCTTCACAAACAGTTCCAGTGTAGCCCATGGAGATACACTTGGTTTGATTAATCCTTTGTCAAGTAATTCTTGAGGTTGTACCTTCAATTCTTTCATCTCTATAGGGTTCATTCTATAAGGAGCCCTATGGATGGGTTCTGCTCCTGGTACTAGATCAATGGTGAAGTCAAATTCTTGCTTGGGATGTATCCTAGAGATTTCTGAGGTAAATACTTCCTTATATTCTTGTAGAATTGGGAAACTTTGAAATGCTTCCTCCCTATTGGCATCTTCAACTTCTTTCAATTTGACCACGTAGAGCATACCTCCTTTCCTTATGGTCTTCTTTAGTTGCATTTCGGATAATAGCATAGGTTCAAAGAAACCTTGTTCACTAACCATTTTCACTTTATTCCTTATCATTAGTGAACTTGATCCATTTATCTTAGAAATTGATCAGAGCCTTATGAGCTTTTAACCAATCCATTCCTAAGATGATGTTGAAGGCATGCTACATATAGGTGCCAAATGGTAGAGCTAGTGGGTAGGGAAATTTTAGCTATGGGGAAGCATTGATCCATGTAGTAGGTTTGACCTGACCCATACTCCACTTTCCATCCTTGTGCCAAAGATACAGGTCTCTTCGGCATGTCCCTTGTTATGCTACTATAAATAAAACTATTTGTAGCTCCACTATCTATCAAAATATTAAAGCATATGAAGAGCCCATAAATATTGGGCTCATGTTAAATGTGATGAATGCATAAATAGAAATGAATTAAATGAATAAATAGGAATGTAATCTACTATAAAAAATAGGAAAAGAAAATTTAAGCTACTATAAAAGGAAAAGTGAAAAGCTAGATCTCTGCTAGAGGTCATCTCATATCAATACGACCTTTCTAGCAGGTCATATTAGGTCGAGATGATCGCTATCTCAGGATTTTGTTTCTTTGTGGCCAAGTTAGGGACACGTCTAAGATTGTCTTGGGATTTTATTGATGTATTTTTGTACTATGAGAGAAAATTTATGGATCATATCGATCACCGAGGCAAGGGTATTCAATTGCATGAAATATGGGAGTGCAAATTCTAATCCTTTTTAATAGTACAACAACATGACTTTCATTAGTAGGATGGTGAGGTCTTTCTAGGATCTATAACTAAAGACTTGATCAAAATTAGGAGTTGGTTTACCTCTTAGAATTGCAATGACTACACTTACTAATGGAGAAGTGAGTGTGGTAGGATAAGTGGGGGTATTTTAGAAGTAGAAAGAGAATCATATGGCAATATAGAAATGGAAAGAGAATAAAAAGAATGGGGATATTCATTATAAGGATGAGAGATAGTAGGATCAGAATTTTTAGTAGCAATAATATCTGATAGCCCTATCCTTATGCCTCCTTTTATTACATTCCTCATCATAAGCATTAAGTTCTTTGGATATTTTCTCAATAGAGTCTATATTAAACAACCACCTTTGTTTTTTAGCTATGATCAAAACCTAGAAAGATGCAACTTCTAGTGGAGTCTCACCTTCTTCAAGTATCATTGTACCCTCACATGAAACCATTTTAATTTCTATACCCATATTTTACAATATTGATCCATGTAGGTCCTACTAATTATTAATCTTATATTCCTTGGTTCTTTTCTTGGCTACATTTATAACCAATGCCAATGTATATGGGGTAGAAGACAAGGTGGTTTCTAGGCTAGTCAAAGAATTTGTATTTGGACTTGTACTCTATTTATCTTAGATGTCTCTAGTCCTAGATGCTTAAGAACTCCACATAAATCCATGGTGAACAAGGACATTACTAGTTTCTATATAATACCATATATTCTGCTAGTTTAGTACTTTTCTTGTCATGTATCCATGCTTCTAACAAATACTTCTAGTATAATGGTTGATTTTAAAATTAGGTTTAAAGTCATCATGCTTCTTTGGATTTGTATATAAGGCATACTATGCTAGAGGATGCATATATCACTATTGTATCTCATGTTCATATCCATGAGGTACTTTTGGCTTTGCTAATGCTATCTCTTCAGTCAAGTTTACATATTTCTCAACTTTATATATTTTCTCATGCACATAAAATATTGTGAACCCATTAACTTACAATTCCTTCTTGAAATAATTGGCAATTTTGCACCATGCCACATTGAAGTTCTGATCAAATTTTGTAGAAGGATTTTCGATTGTAAAAGCGACATATATATATTAATTTATGATGTAGTATTTTTGGCTTGTATGATGAAATACAATGTTTCATGTTAGTTTTTATTTCTCATTTTTTATAAATTTTGTGCTTGAAGAATAATGGGTGTTGCAAGTCAAAATATTTACAAAGAATCCATAGAAGTCACCTGATGGCGACAATAAAAGTAGTGCATTGAAGTTTAAAATTTATAGGAGACTATGGCAACCCTTTCACTGAATGAAGAAGAGAAAATCCAATGCCCTTCCTCGGGGTGAAGATATTTCTTTAAAATTAGGTTATTGAGTAAAAGGAAAGGTGAAGTTACATTCACCTCTAACTTAGGGCGACTGACGCGTTCACCTCATTTTGGGGTGAACGTGATGTTCTTTAAAGGGAGAAATCGAAGGAAAGGAGTTAAAATTTTGGGTAGAAATGCTTTCACCCTAAATATGAGGTGAAAGTCCCTTTTGCCCCACTAAGGGGTGAAAGGGCATTGAAGTGAGTGCACCCAAAGTTGAAACCATACTGAGCGCGCCCAATGTTGAAATGCAAAGTCAAAGTGATGAAAGTGCGTTCACCCCAAAGTTGGGGTGAAAGCATCATTCGCCCCACTTTGGGGTGAATGTTATTTAAATTGGAAGCATTGACAAGTCAAAAGTATTTTCACCCCATGTGAGGGGCGAACGTCCCATTCACCCCTCCTTGGGGTGAAAGCTCATCAAAGGAAGGATTCGGGTGAAACTAAAAGGAAAGCAACATTGAAAAGTCAACTTTGCTTTCACCCCAAGTGAGGGATGAAAGTCCCATTCACCCCTTCTTGGGGTGAAGCTACATGACTACAACCTCGCCAATTCATCAAAGTTTTGTTTTCACTCAAGCAAATATTAAGAAAAGGTAGCATTGAAAAATCAAAGCTACGTTCGCCCAAGGTGAAGGGTGACAATGCCTTTCGCCTCCCTTTGGGTGAATGTATGTTTTAAGAAGTAAGACGTCCTATGAGAAGTGCTTCCACTAGGAAAGAAATATGAAGTTCTTCGATGCCTTTTTTAAGGGTGAAGCATCGAATGTAAAATCAGAAGGGTACAGAGAACTGTTTCACCCAGATTTTCTCCAAGAAGGTGAATGCAACATTGAAGTCAAGGGGCTATCCATGGATCGTAATGGCATAAGTGTTAAAAGAGGAAGCTTGGATGAGGAGGAAATAATAAGAGCTTAAAGGCAGCGCTTTCGCTTATGGCTCTATTTTGAGTGAATTTGAGTTCAAGCATCAACACAATTTTTTTCAAAGGTGCCCAAGACAGGTGAATGAAAGGCATTTAATGATTGGGGCGAGAAGTAGCCGAAGTTGTGAGTTTCAAGTTAAAGGAGCTATGATTTTTAAATCACCAAATAATTTTTATGAGTTCCAAAACATTTTGAATGAAAGTGAATTTCCGAGGAATGATGAAGGCTCCAAGTCAACGACCAGGTTTGCAGTTTTTCATGCATCGACACTGGGATATGTTGATTTCCTAGAGATTTTCCCCTTAAAACTGGATCGTTGCCTCAAGAGAAATATTTTCAAGGACTTCAAGGAGGAATTGCTTCGCCAAGGTTCTCGATCTATAAACATTTTGTCTTCATGTGCATTTAATGAAAGAGGCGGAAACCTCTATAAATACTACTCAATTTCCATTGTAAAAGGAGGATAGACATTCTGCAAAAAAGCTATTCAAGTTTTTTGCATAATAGAAGAGACTTGGCTTCTAATTTTGCAAGTAGTTTTATGTGTGATTACTTTCTGTTTTAAGCATTTCTATTTCATATTCATGTCTGTTATCTACTGCTAAATTCAAATTTTGTGTCTAGATTTGAATACTGTCGATGAGGGAGTGAGTACTAGAATGCGATCCTGGAGGTTGTTTCCATAGAACTGTAAGTAAATTCTTTGCCTTGTCTTCATCTTATGTTGCTACCATGCTTGGTTGGAATTCCTACTGCTAGTCTGTCCCCGATCCTACACCTTTGGCCTATGGCCATATTTCCCATTTCTTTCTATTATTTCAAATTTCTTTCTTACAACTCTAGTCTCAAACTAGTGTAGGATTTAGTAAGGGAGCCAACCCTCTCTAGATATTGGCATGGAGGACATCTCTTTCCTCCAACCTTTCAATGTTGGCCATGTCTAGGGTGCACAAATGCAGGTTTGTATAATTAGGCAGATATTTGACCAATAATTTTTGGCACACTCGGTGGGACCTCGAAAGTTCCACTTTCAATAGTATTGAGGTTTGATGTTCACCTTTATGTTGTATAATTAGAACATCTGGTAACTCAGTTATACCTAGAAGCCTCTGAACGTGAAGGCAGTGAAATTTGTGCTTCATGATCACAAGATCGAAGGCCAAAAATCTTGAAGACCCTATTGAGTTCTACGAACTTGACACTAAAATATTAGGTGAACACCCCAGGTTAGTTCCTTCACCTTACACATCATCCACAACATCCTCACAAATAGCTAGTGTGTTCTCCATTCCTTCAAGTCCAGCTAGTACTGCTACTAGTGTTCCACCACCTCAACCCCACACACCAGTCCAAATGGCTCAGAACCCACCACAACAACCACAACCACCAAGGTAGTTTCCAGCATGGAATAGCTCAGGAGCTCTAAATCTACAAGCACAAAATCTAGTTCCCCAAGCATCTTTGAAGGCTTTGCCTACCTATGATGGAACTGGAAAAACTGCTTATGAGCATATTCAAGATGTGGCTTCCTTGGCAACAATCCATGGTATCACGGATGAAGACATTATGGTAAGGTTGTTGGTGTTATCACTTAGAGAAAAGTTGTTATACTGGTATCGGTCATTGTCGCCCACCACTATCACCACATGGGATCAGTTGGTAGAATTGCTAATCAAGAATTTTCATGAGCAAGATGATCCATTCTCCTTGTTACATCAATTTACAATGATCCAAAGACATCCGTAGGAGGAGATAGTGGACTTCAACGTCAGATTCACTCGAAGCTGGAAAAGGGTTCCTGATGGTCTTCGGCCCACCCATGAGCAAGCTACATTTTATTATCTTAGAGCCTTCAACTCTGACATTGGTATGGCTGTCTGATAGGCCAATGTAAATACATTTCCAGAGTTGTACACATAGGTGCAAAAGGTCGAAGTAGACTTGATCACCATAGGTAAGCTTCCCCCAAAGGTAACTATGCCTATCCTTCTCGATCTTCCATAACATTTGTATTCAAGTGCATTTTTGTAACCCATGCCTTCTATGTACCTAGTTCCCTCATGGAGCTCGAGTCCACCTCAAATCACTCTGATTTCGGTTCCACAACTTCCCGCTCCAAGATTTCCATAGTTACCCACACTAGTAGCACCGTAGTTGCCAGCACCCGTTCCTTTCCTAGTATTACCAACACCACCTATTCCACTATCATTTCCTACCCCATCAGTACCTCTACCTTTATCGACACCTCCTACACCCTCGAATCCTGATCCTTACATGAAGTTATTACAAGAAGTGCAATCTATTAATTCGATCGTAAGGACAATGTCAAATGAAATCACCACAGTAAGGAAGAAATAAGTGGAAGCTGATTTTTGGTCAAGGAGATTTCAAACACCGTCGATTACTAGGGAGCAAGAAACCACTAGCAAGGGCCCTGAAAGGAACACAACTATGTTGACAAATGAAGAAACTAGTACATCGGAGAGAGCATACTGGTGCTCCACCTGTAATGATCCTCATGGAGAAGACACGTGCATGGTGCATTTGAACTATGTACAGATATTAGCAGAAATTTCTACTAGTGGACAAGTTAATATGATAATGGAGGCCGATCATAATTTGATGGTCCCATATTTGGAGCAAGTTTTAGTTCTTATGAGGGCTGGAAAGAAGTCGATGATTGTAGATCTAGAAGAAATGGAACCTCTAAAAGTATTTATTGAGAAGAAGGTGCAAAATGAAAAGGTGCAACCATGAGAGAAAGCACCTGAGGTGACAATGAAGCAACAAGATTCTATCTTATTGAAGGATCTATTGCCCAAGTAGGCTCAAGAGAAGATGAAGGCATCAACTTCACAGCCTACAATCACTCAAGTGCAAATGGAAGCGAAAGAGCAAGCCAAAGAATACCTCAAGTATCCATCATTGAAAAAGAGATAAAGGGTGGAGGCTACTCAACAATATCAGAATAAGTATGAGTAGGTGGTAGAAGAAAAGGTTCCTGGTACTTCCAGCTATAACATTGTGGAAGAAATGAAGAAAATTCCTATGAAGGTAAGCTTATATGATGCTTTGCAGTTACCTGGGCAAGTTGATCTGCTACAAGAGTCTCTCAAGTCAGAAAAATATCCAAAGAAAAGTCATTCCTAAATAGTGTTAGCATAGATGTTGCTGACTTCTACCACTAGAAAAAATAGACCACCTCCATTCTATTTGTCACTCAGAATGGAAGGGTGGATAGTGCACAACTGTATGATCGATTCTGGTGCTGCAACTACTATCATGCCAAAGGCAGTATGTGAAGTAATGGGAATGGAATACACAAGAAGTAGCCCAGGAATTTTGCAGTTGGATGGGACCCTAATCAAAATGGTTGGAGTAATCAAGGATATTCCTATCATTCTACATAGCATACCTCAGATCACCGTCATTCAAGAAGTAGTGGTGGTTGACCTAGAACCATACTTCAGCATGTGTCTCTCAAGAGAATTCATAAAGAAACTAGGAGGGTACCTTTCCTTGGACTATTCACATTTGGAGATTTCATTCAAGGGAAGAAGAATCCGCATCTATAATGAGAAGCCCTCTACTTTTCATATAGAGAAATTGGAAGAAGAAGAAGAAAATCCCACCGATGCAATCAATATGATGACAGAGGAATTGCAAGAAGTTGACTTGATGGAGGAAGCACTTGGTGAGCTCCACCTAGAGGATGAATTTTCATTGATGGATTTCAACGCGATGGTCGAAACTGACATCGGTTGTTATACCATAACTAAGCCTGAGTAGGCAAAAAAAAGGTTCCTGATTCCCTAGACCCTATCATGGATCAACTATGGAAATTGTATTTTTATGGTGCAAGGTGCAAGAATGGCGTAGGGGCTGGTATAGTTCTTGTTTCTCCTACAGGGTTGTAGAAAAACTTATTCTTATTAGTTAACCTGGAGTTGCATAAATAATTCCACTGAGTATGAAGCATTGTGCCTTGGTTTGAAGAAAGCTAAGAAATTGGGCATAAAATAACTACAAATATTTGGATATTTTGAGCTCATCGTCAACCAGACTACAAACAAGTGTGTGTCAAAGCAACACTACTTGAAGGTCTACCGTAACAAAGTATGGGACTTGTTTGAGTCATTTACTGCATTGAATATCCAAGCAATTTCATGAGAGCAAAATAGGCATGCAGATATTTTAGCTTCTCTTGGTGCCAATTTCTCTCCTATAGAGCAAGTGGTCAAGAAGCCCAAGACTGTTAGGGTTATTTATAGACCCTCAATCCCTGACAAGAACCTCTATTGGCAAGTTTTTGATAATGATGAATAAATAATCAATTTTTTTGATTAAGGAAGCTGCAAGTGCAGACAATAGGATACTTACCGAAGAGGAAATGGAAGGAATGATCCAATTGAAGAACAATCACATTCCTAGGGGACTGATTTCACTTGAAAGTTTATTTGATCAGAATGATCGGGTGGAGAAACACAAAATCAAGGTGGATGCAAGGGAGTACAAGGAAATGCAGTTGGAGCCTGAGAAAATCATTAAAGTAGGAACAGACTATACAATCGAAGAGCTTGAAGATATCAAAAATTTGTGCTATGAATTCCCCGACATTGTTGCCTGGAGCTACCATGATTTAAAAGGATATGATAAAAATATAATCCAACATACCATTGAACTGCAGGAGGGAGTAAAACCTTTTCGACAAAAACAATGACCTATCAATCCAAAGATTGAGGTACTTATGAAAGCAAAGCTATTAAAAATGTTGGAGGTAAAGATAATCTATCTAATTAAGCATTCAACATGGGTAGCAAACTTGGTTTCGATTCAAAAGAAGAATGGAGATATTCTCTTATGTGTAGATTTTTTGAATCTGAACTAGGCATCATTAAAATATCATTACCCTCTATCATAGATTGATCAAATCCTCCATGTGGTCACTGGAGCGCAGAGATTTTCATTGTTGGATGGTTTCTCTGGTTATAACCAGATTTGGGTGAAGGATGAGGACCAACACAAGACAACGTTCACTACAAAATGGGGCACTTTTTCCTATCAGAGAATACCCTTTGGTCTATCCAATACCGGTGCTACATTCTAGAGAGCTATGGATATTGCTTTTGATGAGTTATTGAATAGAGTTATTATGATTTATCTTGATGATATGACTATTTTCTCACATCGCAGGGAAGAGCACGTCTCTCATATGAGGCAAGTGTTCAAAAAATATCAAGAATTTGGAATTTCCATTAACTCGAAGAAGTCCATATTCATTGTCAAAGAAGGGAAACTCTTGGGACATGTGATTTCATAGGAAGGACTAGAAATAGACCCTGCAAGGGTTGAGGTGCTCTTAAAATTACCATTACCAGTAAACAAGAAAGATCTGCAATCATTCTTTGGCCAGATCAACTTCATTCGGAAGTTCATTGTCGATTTCGCTCAAATTGTAAAACCAATGACCGAGCTTCTGAAGAAGAATGCAGATTTTAAATGGACGGAAGTGAGAAGATAGGATTTTTAGGAAATCAAGGAAAGGATCACTCAAGCACCTGTATTGATTAATCCAGATTACTCAAAAGATTTCATTCTCTATGCAGTTGGCGAGCAGGAGAGTTACACCGTTGTACTCACACAGAAGCAAGAAGATGGAGAGGAAAAGTCGATTGCCTTTTTGAGCCAAGTAATTTTACCACACCAAGAAAAGTATAATTTTATTGAAAAATAGGTGTACGTGGTTATGAAATCCTTAAAGAAGTTTTGACATTTTGTTTCACAGAGTAAGACGATAGTCTATGTTATTCATCCAGATGTCCGAAACTTCATTCTCCAAGGAGAGTTAGGTGACAAAAGAGTAGGTTGGGTCTCAAAAATTCAAGAATATGATGTGGAGATCCAATCGACTAAGTTGGTTCATGGATGAGCTCTCTACCAAGAACTAGCCAAAAGTGCAACTTCAGAATCATTGGCTCTAGTACAGAATGAAAAGCTTAGCGAAAGCATTTGTGCAAATCGTGCTATAGGCGATCGTGACTGGACAGAGGACCTTGTCAAATTTTTTACCATTGGGAGATGTCCATCACACCTAGATGCTTCACAGTGATGGAGATTCATATTACAAGTGCTTAAGTATGTCTTATTTCCAAGCGGATTGTTCTATAAGAATATAGATGGTGTACTCCTCAGGTGCGTGAAGGAGTTTGAAAAAGAGAAAATATTGGAAGAGTTCCATTCTGGTTTATCCGATGGACACTATGCAGGAAGGCCTATGGCCTTGAAGATCATTCGAGATCGGGTACTTATGGCCTACCCTTTTCATAGATGCACATAAAGTGAGTCAGAGTTATGATAATTATCAATGGTATGTTGGCAGGACTAAAAATGCATCATTGCCTCTACATTCGATTCAAGTTGAAGCACCCTTCTAGCAGTGGGGACTGGACTTCATTGGGGTTATTGATCCACATTCTTCCGCTGAGCACAAATATATCTTAATGACAATAGATTATTTCACTAGGTGGGCCGAGGCCATCCCAACCAAAAAAGTTGATCAAGCAACAATTATCTCCTTTCTGGAAGGACTAATCACCCATTTTGGTGTTCCAGATGTGATTGTAATAGATAATGGGACTCCATTCATAGGGGCTAAGATCACTGAATTTGCAAGAAAGTATGGGATCTATCTAAAAATATCTTCCAATTATTATCCATAGGGAAACAACTTGGCCGAATCCACAAACAAAAACTTGCTCCGAATTCTTAAAAGAACATTGGGGAACAATAAGAGAAGCTGGCACTTACTACTGAATTAGGCTCTATGGGAAGATAGGATATCAATGAAAAAGTCTATTAAAGCCTCTCCTTATTCTTTGGTGTATGGGAAAGAAGCAGTCCTGCCCACTCACATTGAGCTCCCTGTCCTCCAGACCTTGCAGTTGTTCAAATATGAAGATGAGGAGTATGATCCAATGAGCGCAAGGTTGGCTCAATTACTGCAACTAGAGGAAGAAAGAGAAAAGGCATATCAAGATTTCACCGAACACACTAAAGTGATGCAGAAATGGTTTGGAAAAAAGACAATAGAGCGCAAGTTTTAGGTGGGAGATTTAGTCCTCAAGTGGAATGAGAACAAAGCCAAACCTGGGAAAGCACCACAAGTTTGATGCGATCTAGGAAGGTCCATTTCATATTTCTACTATGAATTCGGAAAATGCATACTATCTTCAAGATATGAATGGTTGGGATATTTCTAATTCTAGTAAATGGTCTTCATCTGAAGGCCTATGTTCAATGATGAACTCAAGAGGTACCAATTTGTAAATATGTACATATTTCTATTTACAAGCAATTTTTATTTGATACTACTTCTAAAAAATATATGCTCCATCTCTCTTACAGAATCAATTTCACCCCAAAATGGTTCAATGAAGACACGTTAATATTTTTGGTAGAATTGATTGTTATACTAAAAACAAAAAATTGTGAGAAGCCCAAAAATGCTCTAAAAGTTTTAACAGGTTGCTTTACCCTACAAGTTTTGAGTTTAAAGGTTTCAGAGAAGCAAAGCATCAATATTTGGGAGCACAAGTCAAATGCCTAGTTGAAGAATCCAAGCATAAGGCCCCAATTTTAGAAGTATGGGAAGTAACAAACTAAAAGCACTTTCACCTCGAAGAAAGGGTGAAAGCCCCTTTCACCTTCCAATAAGGCGAATGCGTTCTAAAATAGAAAATGCCGAAGCTCATGATTATAAATTGAGAGGTCCTATCAATGAAAATAAAGGGTGAAAGCCCAAGTCAAATATGGGCAGCAAAGCTTTCACCGAATGAAAGGGTGAAAACCCCATTCACCTCCAAAAGGAGGTGAAGTAAATTGTAAATACGCGACCAAGAAAAGTCAACATAACAAAAGGGGTAAAAGGGCTTTCACCCCAAGTGAGGGGTGAAACTCCTATTTGCCCCTCATTGGGGTGAAGATATGGAAAAGGCTTTTAATATGTGAAAGGCATGCACGCTGGCTCTTTCGGGTGATTGCATTAAAATGTGAGGCAAAAATAAAAGAAAAGAAAATGCAAAAGTGTGGGTTGTTGTAGCTTTGCTATTATTAAAGATTTTTTGGGGTTTTATTTTTATATATATGACATGCAAGCGAAAACAAAGACAAGGGGAAAATCAAAGAGAAAAAGCCCTAAAATAATTGAGTTTTTTAAAAGGAAATCTATGCTTTTTCTAAATTTGGGCCAAAAAGAAAAGCAAAAGTTGTTTTAAAAGAAGGACGTTCACCTTGGAATCACATCAAGCAGGTAAAGAGCATTTTTAGAACAAAAGAGAAGAACAAGTGCGCTTCCATAGTATTTTTGCTCCCATTGCTTTTTTTGGAGCACTAAGATTTTGTAAGGGTGCTCTTTGAAGCGATTTTGCTCTCCAGCATGTGGAAAATCTTGGGAAGTGTGAATGCAAGATAAGACACATTTTTAGGGCATTCAATTCAAAACGTGCACCCGATTTTGCATTGGAAGGTGATTTGGTGTTCCTGAGAAGCGAAATCTCACACTAGAAAAAATAGAAGTGCTCATTGGTCCTCAGGGGATGAGTTTATTTTTCCAAGATAGTTTCAATAGCCAGGGCACACTTTTCAAAGGTGCAACGTAGCAAGAAGGGCACACTTTTCGAAAGTGATTTTGCAATGAATAACATTCAATTACCATTTAGCATTGGGATCAGTGTCGATTGAGGGAAACAAGGTGCACCTTCCTCCCGAATTCACCTGAGGAATTTACTGCATTTACTTCGGTGGTTGGCTCGCGTTCTATAAATAGAGCACAAGTAAATCCCTTCAAAAGTTAAAAATTTTTTAAAAAAATTTTCTTGGTGCATTTTCAGGTGTGTTGCTTGTAGAAGTTGTAGAACTTCTTCAGAGTTGTCAGGTCGTTAGAGTTGATAGAATGGAAAAGAAGAGCAAAGAAGCTAAGGAGGCTACAGAGCCCAAGAAGTCTAGAAATAAAACCGAAGGTGGGTCAAAGTCCAAGAAGGCCCGAAGAAATGAGAATGTGGACTTAGACCCATACTCTGACACCATGGCAGAGGTTGGAGATTGCTTGATAACAAACAAGGGCGTAGTGAAGCTCCAGAAAGATGTAGAATTCATAGTAAATCAAGGAGTGTTAGTAGAGAGCCCATTAATTGTGTCGTTTCATGCATAGTTGTTTTGGTATTTGTGTATGCTCGTACACCCTTGCCTAGAGCTGGTAAATTTAATTGCCAGATATTATAATCCACTTACTAGGGTCATTCAAAAAGCCAATGGGGAGGTGCTTTTTTCTATCTCCGCTATGAAAGTGAGGGAAGCATTTGCATGTGGGTTAAAACCCCCATCCGATCTAATTTTCAAGAAGTTGCATATCAACGAGCAAGAAGAAAGATATATATCAACAGTGACAATGCGTCAGTTCATGGAGACGCAGTTGATTAAAGAGCCACAGTTGGGGTAGTTGCCAAATATACCAAAATCATTATCAAAATTTAAGAGCCCTGACTTGTTCTCGATGTTGGCATGGGTCATTGGTCTTTCGATGGATTCTACAGTCCACAAGTGGCAAGCAGTGTTGGTGCAGTGTATATCTCAGAGGGAGTTTTATGCTCCAAGGGCCATGAGAAGAGACGTAAATCTAATTTATTTTTATTGGGCCGATTTTATTTATTGGAAGATGCACATCCAACTAGAAAAATTGCATACAGGAGAGGAGACATCCTTCAAACATACATCTTTTCTTGTATGGTATTTCTTCTTTCACTTGCACCAACATTTTTCATTTATAGCCATAAGACAAGTTGATGAGAAGGATAAATTATTGCCTGTTTATATGTGGACTCCCGCTCTATCAAGGAGGGAGTCATATTATAATTTTAACCATCTATTTTTGGGGCCCGCAATCGAGTTGATTTGCAGCCAAAGTGAGAGAGTTCTGCGGGTGATGAAGGAGGCAGTCATCACAACAGAGAAAGGTGACATATTTTTGTTAACACAAGGTATGGTCATAAGAATTTATGGCTTCATAGGTAAGCCATTCCTGCTCCCATACTTCACCATCGAGCATGTGTTCACCATGGAGGTGGTGCGACAAACAAATTATGCCAATGATGTATATGGAGTAGGGCGTGGTAAGAGGACCACCTGCAATATGCCTTTCAAGTTCGACAGTATAGAAGTGAACCAGGTCGGGTAGAATAGACTACTCATGGTGGCACTTCAAGACCTAGGGTTGATAGAACTGCCACAATAATGGAGATATGACCCATTGGGTAAATTTTTGGAGATAATCAAGGCCAAGACTTTCCATTGTTGCTCGTGGCTCGATATTCAGGAGAGGCACAACAATTTTGATGGGCAGAACTTAGAGTGGCATATTGAAGATATGATGTCGCTCCCACCCTAGCATGATTTCTATGAATAGGAGGTTGAGTATAATCTGATAGTATATAGAGATCAGATTCCTCTACCCAAACTATTTAGCCAGGTGAAAGAAGCTCACCCCTTGTGGACCGAAGAGAAAATAATGAACTGGTGGATTATGCGTGTCCATAGGGGAAAAACTATGTCCAATTTTGGGTTGAAAATGGATGAGGCATTTTTGGAAGCCTATGATGAGTATGTCAACGCCTATCAACCCATCACTTTCACCAAAGTTTTACCTCAAAGCTTTCAAAAATCTGATAGTGGTGAAAGCATGGCAAAAGTGGCACGCCTAACAGATGAAGAAGAGACACCTAAGGAGGAAGAGCAACAATATATTTTTCAACGAAGATCCAGGTGGGTGAAGTGGAATATAGAAGAGGTACCTTTATTGGAGAAGTAGATTGTTAAAGAGGCACCTCCATTCCTGAAAGCTATGAAGAGGCCAAGGACTGGTGCTACTTCCTCTTCTACTATTGCAATTTTGGTTGTTTTAGTTTCTACAGTTGTAGTTTCTATAGTAACTGATTATTTGCCTCTATTGGAGCCGATTGCTTTGGTTAGCATTGCTCAAATATTTCCATTATTTCATGAGCAACCAATGGACCAACAAGAGGATATCATTAACCTTGAGGTGGAAGTAGAGGAGTCACAGGAAGAAGTTATTATGTAGTCGCCTCCATCACCAGGACACATGGTGCCCATGCTCGAAGGTACGTTTTTCCTTCCCTCTTCTTCTACTTCTACTTCAGAGCATGTAGTGGCTATTAGTTCATTTCCCTCAGTTTCTACCTCAGTCTCTCCCCCTTTTGGCATGCCCTCCATGTCTATTTTACTCCCTTCTTCCCATCCACAAGTCACTACTACTCCTTCTATTCCCCTCTCTTCGACCTCCCTTTCTTTCAGTTCATTCGTGTCAAGGCTGAATATTTTGGTCTTTGGAGGATTTTTCATATTCTTGCACTTGGACTTGATTATGGAGCAGGTTTGTAAGTTTGTGTCATATGGTATCATATGCCTTTGTATTTTACAACAAATAGCAAGATAACATTTTACATCTTAAGATTTACTGCTTGCATATATATTTACTTAAAATAAAGATTATTTAGAACCATATGTAAAAAAAACTAATCTCCAAATAAAAAGGTTGCTTAAATCTTTGGTACGACACTTGCACTAAATGTGAAATTAACAATTTTCTTTAAAAGAAAAAATGCAATTACACAACATCCCCACTAAATCTTAAATTGGGGATAAATGAAGGAGGAATTCCATGGTATCCTCCCATAAATAACTACTTCCTTCACTCTGATAGTTATAGACACCCAATTTTGGAGTACTTATCTAGCTTATAAGTTCATTAATTCCATGAATTCAACTCTTCAAACTAGCCCTTCAATTAACTTTGGAGACAATGCAATGACTTGGGGTTTGGCTCTTCTTTGGGAGGTCCAAGGTTCAAACCATGGCATGTGTGTGTGGATGTGTGTTAATACCCTATTGATAAGCATAGTTATTTGCCTTACAAGAGATCATGGCTAGGAAGGGACTACTCAACCCTATGTGTTGGTCATAAGGGTTTATCACACTACTCGAATATTTTTTTGGTTCCCTCTATTTTTGTGGTTACTCAAAAGTTTCATATGGTTCTTGGTATGGTTCTTGTGGTTCATGGTAAGGTTCCTATGGTTCCTAGTAAGGTTCTTGTGATTTTTGGTATGGTTCCTATGGTTCTTGGTAAGGTTCCTATGGTTCTTATTTGTGTTCCTATGAATCCTAGTAAGTTTTATGTGGTCCCCAATAAGGTTCCTTTGTTTCTCCCATCCATGGAGGCCTTCCTAGGTGGGAAGAATATTCTTCTATAGGTTTTAATTTTTGGATGGGAATTTAGTTGTTTGTGGGAACTACATTGTATGTTGTAGAGTTTTCTAATTTTTTATATTTATATGTGCATATAATTTTGGTTTATCCTGGAGTTGTTCTATCTAACAATAGTTATCCTTGATGAGCACTAAAAATGCTCATTTACATACACTGTTTACGGGTATCATTATTGGTTTAATTAGATTTTTAAATGTATTTTTATATAGATTTTGCATATAATTGGTAGACAATAAAGCATTATGCTTGAGTAGTGTTTTTAGTGGAAAGTGTCTATAAATGTAGGTTTTTACAACTAATATAGTGTTTTTGAGTCTACATCTCATTTGGTCCTAGCAATGCACGAAGACATCTTGAAAAGAATAATGGAAAATGGTGAAGGCAGGCACCTGACTCCTGACTATTGGCGGCACCTAATTCTTGACTATTGGTGGCACCTGCTTCCTGAATTTTGGTGATGCCTACTTCCCGACTATTTTTGGTGCTTGCTTCTCGACTATTTTTGGTGCCTGGTTCCCGACCTATTTTTTGGCATCCAAATCCCATTGATGATTTGATCGGTTGACCAAGTCAATGTTGACCAGTTGACTAATTCAATGTTGATCGATTGATCAATTGACCATGCACTTTTAAAGGAGGTTTTTGCACAAAAGATAAAAGAGAAATATTCATATTCTTATGCATATTAATTTTTATGATTAAAATAGAATAAATCACTTTTATTCTAAGTTGACCATGTAATATTTTAAAAAACATTATTTTTAGGATGCATTATTCTAGGATTAGTTTATTACGACCACCTAAGAATTATTATATTTATTCCTTTAGTGAATGAACATGCTTTTAAATAGGAGAATAATATCCGTGTACAAATGCATTGTAACAAATCACGTTACATGATTAAAATAAACCAAATTATTATTGTAATAGAATATGGCTACATTCTATATAAGAACGTAGTCCAGATGAATACATGAATAGGAGGATCGAAGTATTGCTTTACACAGTCAATAGAATAATTATATTTCTTTTATTCTACAGAGTTGCAAATACTCTTATCTTTTTGAAAGTAATATTTATGTAATTAACCGGTCAGACTACCTGTGGGAGCCAAGGCCCACTCCCTGCAGTAGTCCTCTCATTTTAATTTTTGTTATTTATTTTCATTAGTTAGATTTCTTATTTTTTTTCTTGATTTATTTTAATTTAGTTGTGTGTTTATTTTTGTACTTTTATTTCAGCATTTTAATTTCAGATTTAGATTTAGTTTATTTATTTATTTTTCTACACTTTAATGTAATTTGGTTTGGCTGAAATGAAAATGAAAAAACACCTCCACAAAACTAAATAGGTACAGAGAAATTATTCCCCACACTGCAGGCATATACTGTGCATGACACTCACAAGTTTACAAGCTATCCCAAGTTGAAAATTAAATGGAGGTAATAAATTAAATCATAGAAAATTAACCAATGTTTTACCCAACATTTTGGCACCATTTTTGGGGAGTGTCAAAACTATAGTGTATGATCCACGGGTTAGTAAATTTTAAAATTACATTCATATTAAATTTCTTGTATATCTTCTACCTAAGAAGCATGAGTCCACCAAGGGCCTTTTTATAAGGCCAAAAAGGTTTCAGCACAACTAGAGCTAAATCCCATAGAAAATAGTTTAAATTTACCAATTTATCAGGTAAATATGGGAATGAATTCGATGTACCATATTAAGTGTATAAGTAGGAATAAATTATGTTGTTAAATAATTATAAAATTAGGTAATTCCATCGTATTCTTAATGGTTTCATAAAGTTAGAGAAATGACACATCCTAGGTCTGATTGAAAACTTTTACTATTAGGAATTCATTTATTTACACAAAAACCATTAGGGAATTATGCCTCAAGAAGCCTATTTTTAACGATTAAAAAATTTACAGGCTTGATAGTTCTCAACACATTGATAAATTTTAATGATGACATTAACAGTAGAAAAATAAATGATGAAAAAAATAGAATTTAAAAATAACATGTTGCCAAGAGTATGCTCTTCACTTGAGCTTAAGGTGACCAGGTGAATCAGAAACTAGCATGTGTTTTTTTAGAATATTGTTGTACCATGTTAAAAAAATAGTCATTTATTTGCCTGCACAATTTGCCAATTAGTTGGAAGAAATATTTTTGAAGCCAAGCTCTTATCATGCTGCAACATATCATACTAGTTGATGAAGAAAGTGATAATTTTTAAATACTAGTTCAATTGTACGCATAGGGGAGACCCCACATCCATTACGAACACCAACAACATAATGAATGCTATTCATAGTGTTCAATAAAAAAAAATAAGTTTAAAATTTTGTTTTAATACCATTAGTTTAGAATTTTACTTTAATTCCTTTAGTTTAGATTTTTTATGTTTTGCAATACAACATGAAGTATGATGTAGATGAAAAAAGTGATGTCTATGAATATTTCATAAAGTGAGATTTATACGTGGAGTTCGTAATAGCACTATACAAGTCATCTTGTGTACATCGATCGTGTAGTATCCAATCCAAATAGGTAAGGCGGGCAAAGTTTACCTTAACAACATAGGCACACAAAGGCAGGCTAAGTAACCTTGATCAAGTGAAAGGCTTTCAGCCCAAGGTACATGTGGAACTTGAGGAAATTTTTGGTGTAATGTGTGTGACTGTTACAACCTAAGTAGATGGTAGACAGAGCCAAAGATGCTACACCAAGAGCAGAGTAGAGTACCAAGAGAGTGTTCAAGTAACAATCAATGGGATCTATTTAAAACCACATCAAATTTATAATATTGGATCAGACATCAAAATGGGGGAGACCCCATACCATACCAATAGTTTTGACGAATGTTCACACATTCATTGTAAAAAAAAAGAGGTTAAAAAAATGTGTGGGGAGGCATCTGACTCCCATATACAAGCGATTATCTCCCATATATAGGCACTTGAATCCCATATACAAGCGCCTGACTCCCATGTAAAGGCATATATCTCACAGAGGAAAATAAATAGAATGGAATTTGTTTTGCTTAACATAGTTTTTCTTTTTCTTTGTAGGAAAATGTGCCCTGAATGCAATCTGTAGGCAGCTTGGGAAACCTAGACCCATCAGCATAGGTTCCACAATTCCTATTTTCTTTCTTTCATGTGTTTATTTTTACTACTTTCGTATGTTTAGTTTCATAGGACACTGCCTTGAGTACAATCTGTAGGTAGTCATCTTAAACTAGGCCTAACAAATACAATCATATCGTGTCCTACTAGGAGTGCATAAATGCATAAAATGCAATTACTTCCCACCAAGAATATAGTGCCTAAAATTAGCCCAATGTAGAAGTGCCTTCTTCCCACCTGGAGGAAGGCACCAATAAGCGATTCCAATATTCCACTAGGAAGAGCGATGCCCAGATTAAAAAATAGTGTCCATTTTCAGCCAACCAAAAGAATTTGATGAAACTATCAACCCGTGATATTGAGAAGGCTCCATTTGTGTGCAAATACAAAACATGTTTTATTTTTTGTACTTGTTGGTAGAGAGTATCCTCTTTTCCTAGGACCAGCTTGGCCGATAGGGGGAATGAGAAATCTCCAACTAGTAGCAAGATAAAATAGGGGAGGAGCGCAAAGTAGCTTGGTTGATGGTGCAATGGAGAAGTATGAGATTTGGATGTGATGCAATTTTGTGGACATGGCCACATAGATGTCAAATATCTCCAAATAGGCCACATAGTTCTTGGATCCCAATTGATCATATAAGTGGAGTTTAAAGTGGCCAAAACCATCAGCACATAGTTCCAAGAACATGTTCAGTGAATACGTCACACCTGAATACCCAACCCGTGCCATAGATGATGATGGACACATTGTTCTTTTTACTCTCATTTTAGAAAGTGGATGAATGGATTGTAGTGCATATTTTACAGCCTGTTGTTTTATGAAAGTATCTGGATCAAATGGATTTTTCTCTAATACTGCAACATTATCTTTGGAGAATTGCAAAGAGTTTCTAAGAATCAAGCCTATGCTAGTGCTACTGATTACCACACCATGTCTATTTTTGAGCTTTGATCTGATTATCTAGTTGTAAAATACTTTACAATATGGTTGACTTTCGCTCAATTAGTGCAAATCTATTCAAATATTTTCTAACTTTATACATCTCCATAGAGGTAGCATTTATTAAAATCAGTGCAGTGGTTATGTGGTCTTTGCATCTACATTTGAATAGTGTGGCCACTTTGATATATTTATCCCAGATACAACAAGATCAAGAAATGAGAAGATTTTAGATAATGTGGAAATTTTTTTGAAGGGACAAAAATTTCACCATGCACCCAGTGTGACACAACCAGGTTTGCAATAGCTCTTAGTACAGGAAAATCCAACTTGAAATAGGAATACAATCAAAGAGCCTATGTAAAATTACTGGAAATTTTACTCCCAATAATGGCCCGAAAAAAGAAATATCCAAAATTTTAGAGGTCACTAGATAAAGGTCCTCAAGAAAGTTGTTTGAGGAAAGTTGTTGGGAAAACATGGAATCAAGTATAATAGATGAGGTAGTTTCAGTGCAGCATTGCTAACAAAAATATTTCTATTAATAATAAAAAATCATGGTCAAAGCAGATGGTGGTGAAGCAATTTCATTGGGAAGTCAAAATTTTACCCAACTCGGGGAGGAGAGATCAGTTACATCAAAGCTTTCTGTGTGAGTGGAGATGATTTCTGGAAATGACCATGCATAGGAGAAAAAGAATACCACAGATGATGGGCTGAGAAAGAAAAATAAATGATGATGGACTGAGAAAGAAAAATAAATGATGAGCTAAGAAGATCTGTTCTATTCATACTCCCTTCTATAGAAGAATAGATGATGGGCTGAAAAAAAATAAAATAAAATAAAATAAAATAAAATAGAGAGACAAGGAAACAGAGACAGAGAAAAAAATGAAAAAAAAAAATTATCTCCAATATACATCATTCAAACTATCTAACAAACTTAGATAAAAATTAAAGATCACACGAGAATAATACTCCTATTAAATTCTAAGTAGAATTTTTGTCGGACGCGTGCGAGAAAGAAAGAACTAGCTAATTCAAACTATCTAACAAAATTACATAAAAATTAAAGATCATAGGAAAATAATACTCCTATTATATTCTAAGTAGAATTTTTGTCGGACGCCTGGCCAGAGGCAGGCAGTCGCACAAGCACGGATGATTTAACGGAAAAATATATAGATATATATTAGCAATACCATGAAATCAAATACATTAGCGGTTAACGCAGAATCGTGAAGATTCAGAAGAAGATATGCACAAACCAAAAACCCCAACCCAATATCCTAAGCTGAAAGCTTAAATTCGTAAAAAGAAGAGGAAGTCCACACGATCATAATAGTAGCCCATTGCACTGCATGTATTATTTGACGCTGGCTCGGTCTGATTCGACATCATTGAGCTGCATTTGCATTTCCAAGTCGTGTTCAGCGGGGCAATCCGATTTTTCTTTGTCACGTTTCTCTTCAGTAAAAGTGTTGTTTCCCAGTTCCAAATCTCCCTGGTTCCCCTTTTTATCCTTGGTTTGCCCTTTGTTTCCCTTGTACATACAGTGCAGCACCATCTGAAACGACCCCAGCGGCAGTCCCAGAAAATTGGGAGCCTGTAGAAACAAGAAACTCAGTCTATATACTTCATATCAACCTTATAATTACGGCAGGTGCATCAAATTTGACAGGCTTACCATGATCATAATGTCCTTGGATAGGGCACCATACCCCAGCCACAGAATGCTGGTGACGAAAGTGCACAAGGACAAGTTAAAGGGCAGGAACTCCGCGCTCTTGGTCTTAAAGACCAGCCTCTGCACCACACCTTCTCATATAACTCAATCCCTCATGGCAGGAAGTAAGCAATAAAAAACGATTTTATTCATTTATGTTCCGTTTCTATACTTTTTAAAGAGCTTACAATAACGGAGAGCGGTGCACCATAGAGCACGACAGTAGCCACCATTCCCGCAGTTCCAACAAGAACCTGTTTGTGCTTCTTGTGATGCATCGCTAGAAAACAGACCCCCGTAATAGTTGCAAAAACCATAAGCACTCCCACAACCATCCTCGCCGTTATTACCTGTCAAAAATATATTATATTAACATGATTTTTCCGAGTTGTTTCTGGTAATATCTAAGTCGATGTTTTGGGGACACTGTTCTATAGTCGCAACGCTTTGGAGAGAAGAAGACGGTGATGGTAAGGCGATTACTCTTATTTTTGGCGGAGCGAAAGTGAGGAAAATGCCGATGAAGGCGCACTCTAGAACGAGCCCAATGCTGTTGACGACCATCACCACTATGTTCTTCCAACCATCACTGACCAAAGGCGATCCATACAACGTGTAGATGAGACAGTTGAACAATGCTATGGCGTAAGGAACCCCGGAGAAGTCCTCCGTAGATCTCTTCTTTATAATTCTCCAAAATGTCACACTGTTCACAATATCTCTCTCACACACATCAGACACAGTCCAATGCAAAATCATAGTTTTAAAAGCAAAGGGGAATGAAAAATAAAAAATAAAAAAATCATCGCTATAGAAAATGGAGAAGAAGATGCTCACATGGGTCCGCCATACAGCATGAAGGAAACTCCACTGCCTTCATCCCACAAACAACAACAGCTTCATTTCAGTTAAAAGTTCGGAATATAGGAAAACAAATATTTATGTTAGAAACGTGTGGGTTAAAAGAAAACTGAAGTTTGTGTTAGAAAAATAAAACCTGAGGTTACCTAGAATTCCAAGCCCGGTACGGATGAGATTGTTCACCATAATGATTTCCCTAAGGGGAGACGAAGACCCTGCAACCTTGGAAATCGAGGACAAGGATGGAGCTGAGTATAGATTCAACTGTAATTCCACTCCTGCAGCTGCTATGACAGGATACGGTGGCGTACTACTTACAGATGGGGGCGAGGAGAAGTGTGGTGCATTACAATAGAATACAATTGCGGTTGCGTCTTGCCCTACGCGTCACAGGGGCTCCCTTAATGTAGTGGAGATTCTCGCTGATGAGGACAAAAGGAAGCACAGGAAAATGGAAACCCACCCGCTGCTTTATTCACGAAGTTAGCCAAGGGAAAAGAAAACCATTCTCACATTCCTCGTGGCGGATTTCCACTTCAACAAATTAGCACGGTCGCCGTGTCAACGCCCAATCGCTATCGAGTCCAGCACCCTCCGATACCCGCCGTTAAAATGTTAAGACGGCGTGCACAGTCGATATCATAAACACTGGAAAAGGAAAAGCAGTTCCGTTATTGGAAGAGGCGTGGGAGAGGCTGCCCCCATCATTTCAATTGGAGACGTCCATCTGTTACTAATGAATGATTGATCAACCTTTAAAAACTGTGTAGAATTCTATGGTTTTTATAATTCTAGTCGAATAAGAAAACTGCCTTGTGCCTCCCTATTGTTTCTCCTCGTCCTCACCTATATCTCAGCTGACACGCAGATCCCAGCCCGCCTCCCAAGCCAATAATTGTACGCGTCTAGATGTAGATCCACAAAGGCGTTGAAAAAATCCCAGTAGTTAGACGTCCATTGAAACAGAATGCATACAATAAATAAATAAATAAATAATAAACCGTGCTGCTTTCCATTCGAAATCCTTCTCCTAGCACCCACGTAACCCTTGTAAAAATACTTTAATCAATATATATCCCTTCAAAACGTTATTGTTTATTATTTAACGAAAGATGCAATAAAAATTGGATTTGTTTTCTTTGGAGAGTTGGTTAGTTTAGGGTTCAAATTTCAAGGGTTGCTCCCGCAAAACCTATTTCGCCCTGTTATTGTTGATCCGTTGTGAAGAGGACCACTGGTCGCTTGGTTTCGTATCGTCATTGTCAGTTTGTCACGCACTCAAAGGATTCAGATAAGACTATTACCTTTGCAAACAAGCTACTCCCAAGGTTTGAACTTGGGTGTCTTCTTGATAAGTGCTTGGTCACACTAACACTTACCAATCCACTAGCCTTTCAGAGCTAAAATATTTTAGGTTTCAAAGACTACCCGAGGTTTGAACCTGAGTGTCTTCTTGGTAAGTGCTTGGTCACACAAACACTTACCAATCACCCTCGGGGGCTAAAACCTTTTAGGTTAAAAAAAAACCTCAATTTGAACCTAGGTGTCTTCCTGGTAAGTGGTTGACCACACAAACACTTACCAATCCACTAACCCTCATGGCTAAAACCTTTTAGGTTAAAAAGAAACTTCAAGAACCACTTTTAGGTGACCAGCGAAGTTATCCCATCCGAGTATACCACTATCTGGAGGGAAGCTACAAGAGATTTTTATGTGTCTCTTCGCATCATAAAAGATTTGAACCATGGACCTCCCGTTCAACCGAGTCAAGCTCACCTTTTCCACTTACATAAAAAAGTGGACTTTGTTGATAAGTATCTTCCACTTACATAAAAAAGCGGACTTTGTTGATAAGTATCTGAAAACATAATTATATTTCAACAGCGATAAAAGATGTTATGTTATTATTATTAATTGTTTTTATCACAAGTTGGTTAAAACACATACACATATCTACCATAATTTAAACCTAAAAGAAAACCTAAAGCCGAACGCTATTGTTAATTTATAGCTGTGCCTACTATCCTTTAGACAATACCCTAAGCGCGTTCCTAGTCCATCCAAAACTGTCAAATCCATTTTTTTGGTTCTTTGACACTTCACAGGTTGTGCTGGCAGGTCTCTATCTTAGGATAAGATTTTTTTTTCCCAGTAAATGCACTCCATATGTGTGGGAGCGAGACATTATTTTATTATTATCTTTTTGCTCTCTTTCACAGCACTTCATATCTAATGTCTATCTCCTCCTCCTTAGATCACAACATATCTAATGTATATCTGCTTGAGGAGATGCATATCTAATGCGTATCTTCACCTTAGATCACAACGTGGATCGGCCCAGAGGCTCTGGCTAATCAGGCGTCAACGTCATAGCACATCATCCGAGGTTAAGACAGACTCGATTGTTTTAATTCTCCATCATCACTTAATTATTGTATTTCAATCATTGTGGACTGTTGTCACTATTAACGTTCATTTCACATTGGATCAAGACCAAGAGTGATGGATCTCTTATTCAAATCACTTATGTTAATCCCCTAATCCTTCCTTAACACCATATTTTTAAAAGGGGAGAATATCGTCCTGTACAGATGTTGTCTGTCACTCCTAAAATGAGGATCTAATTACCCAGCCCCACCCTTTTTCAGCGCTCTTTCCAAGTTTATTGGAAAATTGATATTATTTCCCATGATCGGACTGTTGTGATTGAGATTTCCAAGTCTCCTACCATGATCATCCTCTCTACTTCCGCAATGTAGGTAAGATGTTCATGTCAACCAGAATTTAAATCAAACAAATACCTTAAGCATGCTCTTGATCCAAAAAAATACGTAATTAAATATAATTAATGTCTAAATATAGATGTTTGTGCGTACGAGGTGGAGACGTAAATGTCCATAAATATGGGGCAAATTAATTATATACAAAAATAAAAACACAGCTTTCTACCCATTCTAAAAGTGTGATGCCTTGGATTTGTATATTTAATTAGTATTTACTTATAACGATACATACAAATCTTAACTCGAAAGAAAGGAATGGTAGTTCTCTAGGAAGAAAAGCTTGGTAGTTGTCAACACGCAAGCATTAAATGTGGCATAGAGTCAAAGTTGGCTATGTAGTGGAAGTATGAGAGCCCCAGACGAATGAGAAGGAAAAAGCATTTAAACATATTTGGGCGCATATGGTCACGAGAATAACAAGGCCAGGACCTTGATATAACACGTCTAGGTTTTAAATGTAGTCAAACTTGTAAAAACAAAAGAAGATGATAGGGATGGCTTAGAACTAATTTCCTATGCAAATGTCATTCTCCATGTCAGTTATTTATTATTTATTTTTTACTTTTTATTTTTTATTTATTTTTTTGTTAAAGTAATGTGTAAGGATAATTGGGGCCACACTATGGGGCATTGTACTATTGGAGCTGTTTTTTTATCTGCTTTATTTTTGCATTTGTTTGTTTTTTAATATGTTGGTAAAAATTTATTGAATCAATAAAACCATATAATATATAAAATCTCAAAACAATATCTTTTATAAGGGTTAAAAGAAAGAGACCCCCAAAACCATCGAACGCCCCGATTAAAAGACATCCAACAAACAACAACCTTAACTAGGTATATCTGTAACAACCAAATTAGAAATATGGCCAGAACAATCCAATGGGAGCTGATTCCATTCCCTAACATTCCAGTCTTCTTGAAACTCAGAAGGTCATTTTACCAAGCAATCAGCCACACCATTCCATTCCCTGGGAATATGAATAAAGGATATAAACTCCAAATGCCGACAAATTTAAATGATTTGCAAAGCCACGTCCAAAGGATATAAACTCCATATATCGACAAATTTAAATGATTTGTGAAGCCACTAACGCTAGCTGCCAATGAACATTAGAAAGACTATGAGTCTTCAACAAATTAATAATAATATGAGATCCAACTCACAAGTTATCATGAAAAGAGTTGTACCACTACCTCTCCCAACACCACCAATACGTGCATACTAAGATTCCCTTTGGAAGAGCCATTAGTATTAATATTAAACACCCCCGAAATCTTCCAGAACTCAATAAAAAAAGAGGCATGAGAACAAGACTATTTCCACACACTCCACCAAAAATGTCAAATTTCTTGTGTAAACGAACACATTGTAAGAGCAAATGCCCTAAATATTCATCACTATTCTCACAAAGGAAACAAAATGAAGACCTCGAAAACCTCTCTTTTGAATATTATCCTAGATAAGACATCTGCCTAAGAGCCAACCACAAATGAAAATTACATTTGAACTAGGAAAACTTATTCCAAACCTATTTCCATCGAGGAACCTAGTGTTTTTTAATGAAGATAAAACGTTAACCATTTATTGTTATTACTATTTTATATACAATTATTTTAATTTCATGCATATTTATGTATTTAAGAGTCTAAAAGCATTGTTCACCAAGGTCATGGTTTTAATGTTATGGTTTTAATGGTTAATACATACAAGTGAGGTAGTTTATAACAAAGTTTAATATATCACTTAGATAAACTATATAACTATATGTGACAAAAATGATGTAAAAAAACTTTCAAAACATTATATTAAAAAATTTAAATAATTTTTTAAAATAAATAAATATATATTATATATTTTAAGAATTTAAAATTTTGAAAGACTTTTATATTTATATTTATATTTATATTTATGATAAACTATATAACTAGATGTGACAAAAATGATGTAAAAAAATACTTTCAAAACTTTACATTAAAAAAATCTAAATAATTTTTTAAAATAAATAAATATATATTATATATTTTAAGAATTTAAAATTTTGAAAGACGAAATAAAAATAATATTTTTTTATTTGTAACCATTTATTCACATAATATTTTTTTTAATATATATATTTTAGAGTTTTAACTACCCACTTGCTCTCCAACTCCTCCTCATGAGGGGATAATAATTTTTTTTAATAATGATTCAGAGGAAAACATTATATCCATCACACTATTTATTGTTTTCTTTTTTATATAAATTCATCCTAAAAATAAAATGTATGGGTCCTTTTTATCTATTTAAAAATATAAATGGAAAATATTTTTTTTTATATTTGAAAAATTATAATAAAATTATTTTTATTAGATTTTAATTATATTTTATAAATTAATATTTAATACTATAATATTTATATTATTTTTAAATTAATGTATATATTTAAATTTGTTTAAATAATTATATTTTTGAGTTATTATAATATAATAAATTTATATTTAAATTTAAATAAGCTTATTTCATTTTTTTGTCAAACTTTAATCAAGTAGATTAGACATACAAAAACAAAATAGCTTATCACTTATATATATTTTTTATGCAAATTAAAAAAAAAAATCTTATCATCATTAATTTTATTTTATTTATTTCCATAGAAAACCATGGGTGTGAATGGTCCTTTCATGATAAAACAATAAATATAATATTGGAAAGTCATGTGGGGTTTACTATTTTTAGATTAGGGGCAAAATCACTCATGTAATACTTACTCAGAGTTTTTGAGTTTTTGGTATCTAATTCATATTTTTAAAATTATATTATTTATTGGATATTTTTTTATTTGGGAAGGATCACAATGTTTATTTGTAAAATTTAAATTCTAATTAATAATAAATACTAAAACTTATTAAATAACATTAGCTTAATTGATTAATGTTTAAATATTATCTAGTTATACATTCATAACAGCCAATATATTATATTACCGCTAGATGGTCATGATATAATATGGGTGCTAGATGAATTCACCTAGAGTATTACCAATATTCTTGAAAACCTCCTTATTCATGAGTTGATAAGGGGGAAGGATGGAGAGCTCAAGGTAAGAAGTAGTGCCAAATTTTACAAGATCGATAGGTAATAAAAATGGATAGCAGGATGAAGATGTTGGGATCGATGATGGAGATTGTGATATGAGTAAGGAAAAACTTTTTGACCTAGGTGCCCAATCCTAGGTTAATATTTTGAAAGGTAAGCAAAAACTCTCAAATAGGGGCTTCAACCTGCAACCCTTGAATGGAGAACTACAAATCCTAGATGATTTGGTAGACTTGGTAGTCGAACAAGTAGAGATGTCTCTTGTTGGAAAATGTGTTGGAGTTTGACTAGGGTTGGAAGAGATTAAAAAATGGGCAACACAAAAATGGAAACCCCTAGGTCATATGGACATTGTGGCCTTACCACAAGGGTTATTTTGGGTCAAATTAAACTGTTCAATGGACTATGATAGAATCCTCCAAGGATGCCCATGGTTCTATGGGAGAAGAGGGTTTTTTCTTAGAAAATGGAGACTTGATTTTTATACATTCTCGCAAAGCATTTTTATAGCTTTGATCTAGATTCATCTCATTGGGCTCCTGATTCACCTCTGGCATGAAGATATTTTAGCGGGTGTGGCAAGAAATATAGGACAGTTAATTGCAGTGGATCCAACAACATTATCCAGGTCAAGAATAATTTTTGTGAGAATTTGTGTAAATGTAGACTTGAATCAAGAATTACCCAAATCTATAAAATTGATTTCCAAGTATGGATCTTGGAACCAAACCATTGAATATGAAAATTTTACAGTGAAGTGTGGGGTTTGTAAAATTGAAGGATATCTTTGTGTTGCATGCAATGCACACAAGAATAATTTTAATGGTAAGCATAAATGGGTTCAAAAGCAAGTTGCTCCTCATCAACAAGCTAATATTTCAACGAAGAGTTTTCAAAAGGCAGATTCAGAAGGAAGGACAAAACAAGTGATAGGATAAAGAGATTAGGAGACATCAAAGGAAGGAGCAATGTAGTATCTTGATAAGGAGGTAAGTGAATTATCCTTAGACGCTAATAAGTTGAATAGTAATATTCACCTATCAAATTTATTCTTGCATTTGAATGTTATTGAAGAGATACGAAGTTGTTTTGATATAGAACTAAGGGAAACTTCAATAAGGGGAAAATAAAGAGAGGGTGAAAAATAATACTTAGATAATGAAATACAAATAGAAACCAAACAGTTTGATGAAAAGTTGGAGAATATTATGAGAGAAAATACAAGAGGTAAACACCAAGATGTTTCAACTTAGAGTAGAGTAACCCAAAGTCATTCCAAAGGGTCAATGGACATGGGAGGTGAGACAAGACTAGGTATACCATTAGTTTTTGTTACTATTCAGAAAGAATCTACTAGGGATGTGGTCGATGGAACTCATGCAACTTTAAATTTTGGAGGGGGGAAGAATATTTCCACAAAAACAAAGAGATGAAAATTTTATCATGGAACATTAGGGACCTTAATGCCCCTTCAAAACATCATTTGGTGTATACTCTTAGAAGAGAAAATAATCTAGACATTTTATTGTTACAAGAAACAAAACTGGACCATATTAAAATTGATAGGATTCCAAAGGAAAATTGGAAAGAGGTAGGTTGGGAATATAGTGAAGCAATATAAGCTTCACGAGGAATTTTGTGTTTGTGCGACAAGAAAAATATTGAGGGCAGGTTAATTGTAAGTACAATATGGTAAATCACATTTTTTTCCACAATCTAAAAAATAGGTAAAATTGGATTGTGACTAATGTCTATGCCCCTAATACAACAGTTGGAAGAAAATAGTTATGATTTGACCTAACTCGTATGAGAGAAGCATTTAAGGGACTACATTGGATTCTAGCAAGATATTTTAATACTCCTCTAAATCCTTCATACAAGAGAGGGGGATCTTCCACCCTTTTAGAAGGAATACAAGATTTTAGAGACTTTGTCAATGGTAATGAATTTATGGATGTAGAGATTAGAAGAATACCTTATACTTGGAGTAATATAAGGTTAGGAGATCAACTCATTTATATTCGATTAGATAGGGTATTAATTTCTCAAGATTTGATAATTTTTGGTCATTCCACACTCATTGCAATCCCAAATATTGGGTCAGATCATAACCCAATCATATAGGAATTTTTAGAAGATGGTAGGAAGTACAATAGTTTATTTAGGTTTAAATTAATGTAGTTCAAACATAAGGATTTTGAATCCAAAATTGAGGAATGGTGGCAAAAATATTTTCCAGGATCTAAACTTAATCAAATAGAAAAAAATAATATATATCAATCAAAATCTTAAGGTGTGGAATAGAGTGGTGTTTGAAAAAAATTTCAAAAGAAAATTTGAAATAAAAGAGAAGTTATCAGGACTAGAGATCAAGTTGAATCAAGGCAATCTCACAGAGTAAATTAGATAACAAGAGAAGGAGATTCTTGTAGAATATCATAATATCTTAGCTAGTGAGGTAGTTCATTGGAAAGAAAAGTCTAGGATTAGATGGCTAAAGGAAGGGGATCATAATACAAATTTTTTTCATGTTTCTACCCTCCGTCATAGAAGCTGCAACAAGATCAAGGAAGTTGTTAAACAGGATGGATCAATAGTCAATAAGCTTGATGATATTCGAGAGGAGGCAGTGAATTTATTCAAGGATCTCTTAGGAAATCAGGAAGAGAAAGATCCATATGAAATGTAAAATTTTCTAAATCATATTCCCCATCTCATACATGATGATTTTAATGATTATATTTCTATCCCTTTCACAAAAGAGGAGATTAGAAAGGTAGTTTTTTATTTGGAATGTGATAAAGCTCTAGGGCCAGATGGTTTTCCAACAACTTTATTTTATCATTTTTGGAACTTGGTGGGCAAGGATGTGGTGGAAGCTATTCAGGAGGTGCAAGGAACCCATTTTATCCCTATAGATGTCAATTCCACTTTTTTAGCTCTAATCCCCAAATCTGTAGGGGCTAGATATTTTACATAGTTTAGACCTATAAGCCTCTACAACACCTTATACAAGATCCTATAAAAAATATTAGCTAATAGGATTAAAATAATTTTACCCTTTATTATTGATGTTAACCAAGGGGGTTTTGTTAAAGGTAGATAAATATTGGATGGAATAGTCACAATTCATGAGGTTATTCATTCTATGGATAGAAGTGGGGAGGCCAAAATGTTGTTAAAATTAGATATGAATAAGTCATATGATCGAGTATCTTGGGAGTTTTTGGAAAGGATCTTAAAAAATATTGGTTTCAATGAGAATTGGGTAATGTTGACCATGAACTGTGTCTCCACAGCCAAGTTCTTAGTTTTGGTAAAATGAGCAGCAACATGATACTTTAGCAACATTCATGGATTACATTAGGGAGATCCATTACCCTATATATTTGTATTATTCTTGCAGAGGCCTTAGGTAATTCCTTGGTAGCAACGGTCTTTGAAGGTAATCTTGGAGGTTTCAAGGTAGATCCTTTGTCAGATCTAGTATCTCATGAAAAATTTATTGATGATGCTATGATTGTGTCCAAATCCTCTGAACCTCAAGCTCAAAAAATTAAACTTATTTTGCACAACTATGAACAAGTAGTAGGGCAAAAAGTTAATTTCAAAAAGAGTTTGATCTACTTTCTAAATACTCCAAAGCATAAACAAATAAGCATTAAAAGAATTCTTGGCTGTGTGATTGGTACACTCCCCTCTTATTACTTGGGAATGCCACTCTTTAAAATAAGAATGAAATATGAGATGTGGAACCCAGTCATAGAAAGGTTTTCAAAAAATTTATCTGGCTAGAGAGGTAATTTGTTGAGTTAGGCTGGGAAAGCACAATTAGTTCAGTCCACCTTGCAGAGCATTCCCATATACTTTATGTTAGTTTTTTAGATTCTTCTTTTTGTTAGAGATAAATTAGAATAGATCCAAAGATCATTTTTATGGTCTATTTTAGAGGATAAAAAATGGTTGTCCCTAGTAAATTGGAATCAAGTATGTTCTAAAAAATAATATGGAGGCTTAGGCTTTAGACGCCTAAAATTACTGAATGAGGCCTTAATTAGTAATATGGGATAGAATTTGATTGATAATGATCAGTTGGGCTGGGTAAAAATTTTAAAGGCAAAATACCTAAAAAATAATAAATATTTCCTATTTTCAGAAGATCTTCCCAAGGGGTCTACATTTTGGAATAATATAATGCATAGCAAAGACCTTTTGAAGAAATAAACAAGGTGGAGGATTGGCAATGGGGAGAAAGTGGATTTTTGGAAGTATTTTTGGTTTATTAACCAACCCCTGGAGTTTGACATCGAGTTACAACCCATCAAATAATTTTTATCAGAAAGATTGGGTGAAAAGGAGAAGGATTTTATTTTTTTTGAATTCTAAGAGAACTATGTGGAAATATGTTAGGTTGGAAGGTTTGATTAAAGAATAGAAGAAATCAACTCACAATCTCTTTAACCTTCTCAAGGTTTTTACTCTGAAGCCTAAGGGTAGTAATGATTATGGTTTGGAGTAAAGAAAGTAAAGGGGACTATTCTGTTAAATCAAGCTATTCTCTATTGGATAAGGAGGGAGTTGGTTGGCTACCAATTAAGAATATTTGGATTAAAATTTTAATTCCCAAGACTAACTTTTATTTTAGTTGGTTGTTTAGAATAGGATTTCTACCATTGATAATCTTTGTAAAAGGGGCTTCTATTTTGTAAATAGATGTGCTCTATGTAATTCTTTGGAATCAGTCCATAATCTCTTTTTGGATTGTGTATTTTCCTTTGAAGTCTTTTATTTACTCCAAAATTTTTCAATCTCTTGGGTGAAGCCTAAAAATATAGTGAATCTTTGCTTACAACGAAACTCACCCTTTAATAGAAACATCTTAGGTGTTTTATGGCACTTTTGTCTTCCTCATTTTTTATGGGGGATATGGAGAGAGCATAATAATCGTATTTTCAAGGGCAAAAAGAGATTTTTTTTCTATCGTTTTAAAGGTTGGAAGTGTCTTAGAGGAGAACTTTAAAGCTTATTTTAAAAAATAAAACCTCAATATAGAATTCCATTTTCTTCTATATTGGCAAGTTTCCAATTTTTCTCATTCTTTGTTGAAGCCTTCTCGAGCTAATGTGTTTTGGGAAATACCTCCAAAAGACTAGGTTAAGCTTAATTTTGATGGAGCTTCAAAAGGGAATTCGGGTGCTTCTGGATCATGTGGGGTAATAAGATATGAGATAGGTGATTTTTTATTAGCATATGTTGAACCTCTTGGTAGTCAAACTAATCATTTTGTAGAAGCTAGAGCTCTCCTATTGGGTACTCATTTTTTATTGCAAATGAAGGCAAGGGATGTCATAATTGAAGGGGATTATTTAAATATAGTGAAATCTCTTAAATAAGAACAAAAAGTGAGTTGGAAAATAGCAAATATGATTGATGAATGTAAAGCGAATTTATCACAGTTGAATTCTATCAAATTCAACATATCTATTGAGAAGGGAATGGAGTTGTAGATTTTATGACTAACATTGGAGTTCATTGGAAGAGAGTAAGTCTTGAACATATATTTTTTACCAATCATTACAAGATATAGGGGTAAAGGAGAAAATAAGGGATGTTTTTTTGGAGGAGCAGTAAGGAATGAACATATTGGATAATGTTCACAAATGATGGGAATTAACCAGATTGAGACAAGTTGTGGTATGGTCTTGATTATTTATTATGGAGATTATTTTTTAAGTTATACTTGATTGTGTTTTGCTCAAATTTTAGTTCAATTCATTGTCATTATGTGTTTGTACAAGATAATTGTGTATTGGTTAGCAAGTTATGTAGTTGACAGGTAGTTCTTTATCAATTTTTTTTTTTTTTTATGTTGAACTGTATATTTTCTAGATCATGTAAGGGTTTGGGGACCCTAAAAACCCTTATTACCATAATAAAAAAAATGATATAATTTGGGTGAGGTCACTTCAACATAACAAATTAAAAAATAATTCTTAAAATTTTATAGTAAAATATTTTAAGTTTGTTTCATGAAGAAATTAGATAAGCTTAATCCCTATCTTAACGAGTCTTTTAAACATGAAGAATAATTTTCAAATAAAAAGATTTTTTTATTTGTTAAATGGGATTCAAATGATCCCACCCATATGAGACCATCATTGCACTCAACCATTATCTTAATATCTAGACAAGAAAAAATTCACCAAATGAAAGATTTTTTTCCTTTTAATTGGTTATAAGGAATTGAAATAGGTTTCATATTACATAGTCATCACATTTATGCATTGTTATATATTTTCGCTTGAATTATATTATATTAAAATAAGGACTTTACAAAACCCTATTATTTAAATCATGTATCTCATTTTTTATAAATATACAAAAATATTATACTTAAACCCAATTAAAAATTATTTTATATTATTATTGGTTTAATAAACATAATTGTTTTAATAATTTTTTATAATTTTATAAAATCTCTAAACCTCAAAATGTCCAACTATGCACAATGATTTATAATTTTTGAAGATGTAGACACCAAAACAACACCAATCCGATTACGTGAAAACTAACACTGATTGCATTGACACAAACAGTCCCTAGGGCAGCCCCCAAAGGTTAACAGTGGTCTTAACCACTTCCAAAAGCAATTTTAGAGTTCAGAGGTCAATTTGGCACACTTTTGGCACCTTGCGTACCATAGGTGAAAGATTAACCTGTTCATCCCCCTATGCGAATGGTTCAAGAATGCTAAGAATTGACAACAGGACAAGCTCTTCCCCATCCATTCCTCCTAATCAACAGTGATTTCCATCACTACCAAAAATTCAAAAATCATCATTAATTCCTAAGGTTGTAAGGATTCGTACTACACGTCCCTGACAAGGATGGGTAGTCATCCCCAAGGCCTAAAAGAATTAATGACCATTCCAAAAACAAAAAAACCATTTCCACAAGCCATCATCACAATCACCTTTGGTATCTCAGGTCATAAGTATTCGTACTACACGTCCCTGCCAAGGATGGGTAGTCATACCCAAGGCCTAAAATATCGATACCCTCACTTCCTAATCTCCATCCTACCATTTGGTTCCCAAAGTCATAAGGATTCGTACTACATGTCCTTGCTAAGGATGGGTAGTCATACCCAAGGCCTAAAAGGATCAATGTTATTACAAAGCTCAAAATACAAATCAAATAACAGTGGTTATCACCACTATTCAAAATCCTTGCTCAAAAGAACACACAAAAAAAAAGAACAAAGAACAAAATAAACAGTGATTTTCATCACTTTGTATACGAGCAAATATCCCAAACCATTGAACTGATAAAAAAACCTGAACTTGAATCCCTGGAATTCTCAGCATTCAAAAACCATCTAGGTGATCCTCATTACAGGTTTGGTGGATATCCTACCTGGCAATGGCGGTATCCTACCCGCATGACAATATGTTTATCACATTAGCTTTGCGTGTGAGTAGACCAATGTTTGCATGTGGATGAGCTAGCTTATGGTACCCTAGATTGTCCTATGGATTAATATTGCTAAATCCAAAAACAAAGTTAGTGGAGCTAGTTAGGTGATCCTCAGTACAGGTTTGGTTGATAGCCTATTTGGCACTGGTGGTATCCTGACAAATACCACATAAATGAACTCAATTGCACACACAAGGATGTGAAATAACTTGGTTACCCTCCAAGTCAGATTTATACCTTGTTTTAAAATCTTGTGAGATAAATGTATAGTCTTGGCTAATTAGTTAAAATATCTGAATCTCAGAAAAGCTTAACTACATTTTCAAAAAACTAATACATGTCATTCCATACATCACCATCAGATTATATGCAAAATACAAAAACAAAATTTTCACATGCAAAGTCATTCCACAAAGCCATCCCATCAGTACAACATGCCAATCAATCTTGTACAGTCTATGGTACATCGACAAGTTATCAACAACTCATTTCATTCATTCCATATGCATCCATCATATAATTAGACACATCACATTCATAATACCACATGCATACATCATCATAAATAACTGTGCATAAAAATCAAAACAAACCATGACAAAATAGATGTCGGGGTCACAAATCCTCACTATCCTACTCCCTAAGAAGGCTACCATAGCCGGACCGCTCCACGGGATGACGGATTTTTGAGAATTTCATCCCCAAACGGCATCACAAAATGGGTCAAAACCCACCCAAAAAAAAAAAACAATAACATTGCCAAACGAAGGCGCTTTTGCACATGACATTCTTGGCATCCAAAACAGACATTGGGGTTACAAATTGTCACTATCCTACTCCCTAAGAAGGCTACCATAGCTGGACCGCTCCACGGGAAGATAGATTTTTGTCAATTTTAGCTTCAAGATGCGTCACAAAAAGGGTTTAAACCTACCAAAAATAGGTCTAAATGTCAGCAAACTACATGCACATTCAATGCTAAACAACTGAAGGCACCCTTACCTAAGTCATCTTGGGTCAAGCGACTCATTTCTTTTATCATGTTGGTCATTCCCTCATCGATTCATCGCTTGAGGGGGTAGTCACACTTAGTCGCCAATCAACAACAACATACCCAATCATGGAAATGACACACATTCAAAGGATCATTGACAAAGACAATCACGCCCCTGCTTGGGGCAGCAAACAAGCAATTATCACAAGCTGATCAAACACTTGGCATTCGTGAATCATGAACTCAAGGTTCCCACAGACAAAATGTTGCGCCCTTTGCCTATTCATGACTGATTAATTTCCAAGTTCAAGTAACACCTCACTGAACAAGGTTAACACTTGACTTTAGTTCCTTAGCTCGTCAAAAGCAAGGATTCAAGAATGCATGCCCTTTCCATACTTGGGGTATCAAGAGTTGGTTAGGTTACTGAGAAACCCTAATCATTAGTGCTTTGGTTATCTATTTTTGCTCAGTGCTGTGCCCTGCATAGTGATTCCCAAAAAGGGGCATCTATAGACACCAAAACAACACCAATCCAATTATGTGACAACTAGCGCTGATCGCATTGACACAAATAGTCCCTAGGGCAGCCCCTAGAGGTTAAACAATGGTCTTAACCACTTCCAAAAGTAGTTTTAGAGGTCAAAGGTCAATTTGGCACACTTTTGGCACCTTGCTCTCTGTTCGTCCCACCTAGGGACGAATACAAACTGTCATTCGTCCCACCCAGAGACGAATACAGAATTCATCCTAGGGTGAGGCAAATAGAATGTTTGACTGGCAAAAAAAGTCCAACCTTGGAAACTCTACTAGTTAACTGAGGCTTCAGGCCATGCAATTGCGAGGACTAGATTTTATTCGAGAAGAAAGACTTCAGTAATGAGTGTCTTTATCATGCAAGACGATTTTGTAACAGGGAGTTAGCTTTTCTCTCAAAATCGGACATGCAAACTCAAGTGGCGCCCTTGCATGCACAATTCAAACAAGGAGACCATAAGGTCTATAAATTGGGGAGTTATCCCCATCTAAAAAATATACAGAGAAGGAGCATTTTGAGCAACGAAGTGCTGCCCTTTTACTTACTTACGATTTGTGCTTTTACATCCATAATCTCTTAATCAAAAGGGAGGTTATTGGGTGACTTTTGGAGGCACGAATCAAGACCCAAAATCTGATTTTTTTGGCCACAATATCCTACCAATTTGCCGAAAAAGCATCACAACAGGTTTCGAACTCATCCCAAGCGGATTGGTGTCGAAACAAAGTCTCAACCCATGGGTGGTTTGCCTTCGAGAACCCCCTGCCTTATTGCAGGTTTATTCGTTTCACCCTAGAATGAATACTAAACTATTGCAAGTTTACTCGTTTCACCCTAAAATGAATACCAGTCTGTTGCAGGTTTATTCGTCCTGCCCCGAAACGAATACCGATCTATGTCAAATTTGGTGACTGTTTCTTTTGCAGTATTTTATTAATTACATGTTTATGCTTCTATCAAATTTTTAGTCTATTTAGATTCATTTTAATCATCATTATATTTATCTTTTATATTCATTAACAATACTCTTTCAGATTTGCGAGTTTCATTATCATACATAGGTGCTATTGATGATTTGTTGTTTCTTTGAACGCAGGAGGAGCAGCAAGGATTAAAGATTCATCAATACCAGCAGCGGCAACACTTTGGCCTGCCCATTTCACATGTGGGCACGCGAAAGGAGGAACACTAAATCCATGATTGTAATTGAAACTATGTTAACGCTCCTACCCCCTGAAATGGAGGAGATGTCTTTGTAACCGAATTGGAAGAGTATAAATAAAAAGGGATATGCTTTCTATAATTCCTTCTATCTCATTTAAATTCTTCTCTTTTCTTTCATTTTATGCTTTTCATTTTATAGGACCTTAAGCGTTAACTTTGGGTTTTGAATACATCGCATTAGTTTTCCTTTCAATCTTCCAGAATCTCGTGCTTTAAGAAGAATATTTATATATTTTCATGCATGTATTTTCTTTCAAAATTTTGGTATAATCACATAACCTAGAAGAGGTTACCATAAACTAAAAAATTCAGTGTTAATTACTAAAAAAATATTAGCAACATCTTTTTCAAAATTTCTCTATAAGAAATAATTATAAAAGGAAAATTAGCAACATGTTTTTCAAAATGTAATTATTAAAAGAAAAAATATATAATATTGCAATATGTTGAAATGTTTTTCTAATGGGTTATATGAGATTGAAATGGCCCCACCCGTATTACATCTTTACGACATAGTGGTGTTACAACAAAGCTTTGATATTATCCATGTATCGTTTAGCAAGATTTGAATCTAGGTCTCCTCGAAATGTTGAGGAATCTAACTGGTTGAGCTAATGCCACTTGATGCAATATTTTGAAATGTTGACTTGTGTTTTTGGAAGAATAAATTGGACTTTTGTAACAAAGGCAAAAGATGTCCCAAAGGTAATAATAAAATGGACACATTGTTTCTCCAATAGATCCTACAACTCTTTTGTAATTATGTTCTATTATTGATAGAATGAAGTCAAATAGATATGAGACACAAAACTCATCCATATGCTTCAAAATTTTAGTGGTGACTTTAATGTCCATACGCTTCAACCATCTAATATAAAAAAATCGATTGATATTATCATTTTTAGCTAGTTCAATATATTTTTTGTATTCATACAAGCAAGAATTTTTAAAAACCACCATAGAATTTAAATTTAGATTACTACCATGGTTGAAGCCAAACCCCATGTACAAATAATGAGGAGTGAATAACTTTTCTAAGTCTACAAAATAGTGTGCATGAAGAAGTGGGAGAGAATCTTATGCATGATGGTGGAAAGAGAAATAAAGAGGCACCTGCAAGCTACAACACTCTAGGGAGCCTTATGACAACACATTTTTTTGAGGAAGTAACCATAATTAAATTCTTACAGATGTTGTCTAGTATTGTCTCTAAGAAAAATAATATTATAGTTATGAGAGTAACAACTCTCAAATTGATGAGATGTAGAGGTGTCATACATAGATCATTTGTAGGGACACCTAATGGTTAAGTGTGCTAGATTTTTGTGTTATAATGATTTTGACTATATAATTCCTAACATTATAGCCAAAATTTATATAATGGTTGTCTCATAATAAAATTTTATCAAAATAATTAAAATAAATTTAATATTTTTTATATTAAATAAATACCATAAATAATTATAATTTGTTTATTATTAAATATATATATATTAAACTGAATAAATTTAAATAATAATAATACCTTAAAGGTAACAATTATTAATATATTTTAGATTCTTCTTTTGGTTGGGTGTAGTATCAAATCGAATAATTGAAATAAATATTTTAAAAAACTTTGAATAACTTAATTAAAAAAATTAAGAATTTTATTAAATAAAACAAAAAGTTGATAGACCCTCATGGAGGCCTTGCCTTATTTTTTTATATAAATTTAAATATTATATATATATATATATATATATATATATATATATATATATATATTCTATATATATTTTGTAATAGATTAAATATTAAAAGTAATTTGGTTTGTAAGATTTAAGCACTATAATTATACAAGTTACATAATTTATTATTAATATAAATTTTTTAAAAGAAAAACCAATAAAACTTAAAGATCACATCCATTGCATTCAATTGAATTAATTTTTAAGTTGATTTATTTTTTTGAGACTTCTAGATCAACATAAACAACTAATAATAGTTGAATGCAAAAAATAGGATGGTGACAAAAACAACGAGCACAGGTGAAGGCGATAGTGTTGGTGAAGACGATGCGGTAGAAGCAGTGAGCACGAGCGAAGGTGACAATATTGGTGAAGATGATGCAGATGAAGGTAGAAATGGTGGATCAGAGGGGAATGCTTCTACAATTCCTCTGGCGTGCTTTAGGATCTTTGGATTTGGTTGCACTCCCTAAGGGTTTCTTCCTTATCCAACTTAATAACTCCAACGATTCAAGTCGGATCCTTACAGGCAGGTCTTGGTTTTTTGGAAGGAGGGGACTCTTCCTAAGGAAATGGGGTGTTGAATTCAATCCAACCACCCAAAATATCAATTTTATACCCATTTGGGTTCAATTCTCGGGTCTTCCTATCTAGTTTTTGTAGGAGGATATTCTTAGAGGGATTGCACAGAATATTGGATATCTAATCACTTTTGATCCAAAAATAAAAGCTAGGACATTTATGGTCCATGCCCATATGTGTGTAAACAAAAACCTGGACTCTACCCTCCCTTATTAAATCAACCTTATTTCGAAGGCTTGCACTTTTTCTTAGGCCATTGAATATGAAAATAAGCCTGCATTTTGTGATGAATATTCCAAGCAAGGTCATATCCGTTTGCAGTGCCCTAAAGTTTTGAAGGTGCATCTAAGCAATGTCATAAATGGGCACCGATAACAGAAGATCCTTCATTAGCACTCCAACCCATCCTTCCCAACTCTAGATCAAGTTTTGAACTTCTAAGGTCATTTTGGGGAGGTGTCATCGACCATCGAAGCACGAGGAGCTCTTGTTAATATGTTGAATCATCCCTCGACACCCAAGGCCTCCAAGGATGTTGTTGTAGTTTCCTTTGTTCCTCCCCTAACTTGGCATGATTTATCTTCCTCTCTTAAGGTATGCCCTCTCATTCCTATTTCAAATCATTTCTCTTCTCTGATTGATGGTGACCACAACCTTACTTCTGAAAATGCTTTTGAGAATCCAATCTTCGATCCTCCACTAAGTTCCTCCTTCTCCCCCAATAGCCTTCTTGGCTCTCCCATCTGTGACCCTAAAATTAGAAGTCATAAATATCCCCCAAAACCCTTCTTGAAGAAGGGATTTCTTTTCCCTAGTCCATGAATTCTTAAAAATATATTAGTAGATGTTGGGGTAGAACGTAATGTTGGGAGACCATTAATTAAATCTCTAAGGAAAAAGGAGACAGAGTCAGAGATTGTCGATGGCTCTTAGTATTTATTGAATATGTGTGTTGGAAATCCTTCTTAGCCCTTTGCTAGGGGAAAAATATTCAATCCCAATTTTTGTTAATGTAAATTATTTCCTAGAGCTTTAAACAACAGATGAAGTTTTTCACAAGTTTTGGGTACTGTTTTCAGAACAATTGTTGGTTTTTAGTTTAAGTTTGTACTTATTTCTTGATTCCCCAATGTAAGTTTGTTCTTTTTTAGTTTCTATTGGTTCTTCCATGGAATATTTTACTTCTTTGTTGTAAAAGGTTACAGGATCATTTCAAAACCCCTCTTACCAATCAAAAAAATATATATCATTTTTTTTTAATGTAATAAATAATTACATTTATTTTATATTTTTAATATTTTATAAATTATATTTTTAAAAATATGATTTATTTTATGATTTATATATACAATTTTAAATTTTAAGCAGAAAGACCTTTTATTTAGTTGCCAATATAGATACTATTTGCAGGAGCGATAGGAGCAATGACATGAGGTGCAATAGGAGGGTCAAGAAGTGCTACATCACTTTCAGGTGGTGGATCGCTACTTTTTGGGTCTTCAAATGGTGAGATTTTTAGCAGTGATAAGGGCAGCCTCGGGGAACCACCAAACGGTGAGACTGGTCGTTGTGGTTCCAAACTAATTACGGTTTTGATGGGTGATAACCCCAAAGCACCCCCGTGGTCTTCATCCACCTTTGCTGATAATGTTAGGGCTTCCTATAGGAATTCCTCTTTCCAAAACCCCATCCCTTTCTCAGTCTTAAGCAATGCAGTCTCTTTCTTGCACAGATCTATGGAACCTTTGATCTTCCAGGAATCCATCTCCTTGATAGGGAATTTTGTTGGAGCTTGATCGGATATTGAAACTATACATGAATAAGCTTTGTCTAAATGACATATTTTTGGTAATATGGACTTGGTTGCATTTCATGATTAGTCTCAACAATACCTTCGATACTCAACGCATCCTCACTAGTGGCCCATGCTTCTTTGATCACCGCAACATTTTTCTACATAGATTGGGAGAAGACTTTGACCTCGAATATCAAAGCATTAACTCAGTCCCGATCTAGATCAAGCTCCATGGTCTCCCTCCCAATTCTTCTATAATGTTGCCCTCTAAGGTATAGTGTAGACCATCAATGAGCTGGTGGCCATCGATCCTGCTACCAAAGCTAGATCCATGATGACCTACGCTTGCATCTATGTTCTTGCTAATATAGATTCAACCCTCCCCACCTTTACTGACCTCATCACTAAATATTTTAGGTAGTATCAAGGCATTGAGTATGAAAACAAACCTGCCTACTACATCGAGTGTAAAACTTAGGGGCACCTCAGGTCACAGTACCCATATCTAAAGAAGAAGCCTTCAAAGATATCGTCAAGAAGAACCCTATCTAGAACTATGGGTTTTAGAAAAATATGCGGACCAAGAAAATCAAGTAGATCGAGCATTAGGCACAACCTTCTTGCATTTTTCTAAAATCAAACCAGGTTGGTTCCCTCTTCTCTAAATCTAATCCTTTCATCTCACTTGTTAACCACTAGGACTCAAAGGATGATCCTTTTAATCAGATGTCATAATCCATTCTTATATCCTCCTCAAAACCTTACACCTCCCCTCATCACGGTAAAAGTATGGTAGAAGGTGATCCCATCTCACCTTATGATTCTATTTTGTCCCACCCACCCCCCCCTTTATCCTCTATAGCATTCTCATGTTCTATCCGTCCTTTGGAAATGACCTTGCCCACCATCCCAACCTCCACTAGCGGTGGCTTGTGTTCTGGTCCTCCCAAACCTTCAGCATCCACTTCCTTGCCTTCGATCCCCTCATCCCCTTCACTGACTTCTAAATATGATAGCCTCACCCTCACCATCCTTATATTTGTTCAACCTTCTATACACAACCCCCTATATTCAAATCCCTCCTTGAGATCCATCTCAGGAGTCTCCATCCAACAACTCCTTTCTTCCTATCTAGTCCTGGAGTAGCTTCTTAGTTCACCCAAACCTGCAACCATTGCAAATACAAGAATTGAGAAAAAAAGAGGTAGACCCTATAACATTGAAAAAATACTTAGAGATGTTGAAGATGACATTTCCAATGGCCTCCAATCAACCATCATGTCATGCATTCTAGACAATTCAAACATGGATCCTCCCTCTGATAAGGAAAGAAGAATCAAATCAACTCCATATTAGGGGAGAGGTAGAGGTAATAAATCCACATCCAAAACATCTAAATGAAGATTTTGTCTTGGAATGTAAGAGGCCTCAACAGGGTTACAAACTAGAGGACAGTCATATCAATAAGGAAAGATGTTAAACCTAATATCATGATTCTTCAAGAAAATAAGTTTGATGTGCAAAATAGTACAGAGGTCTATAGATCCGTACGGAAGAATAGCAAGTTTGCTTTCAGCCCATACCAAGGAGCCTATGGAGGACTATTGTTTCTATCAGACCCAAAAAATATTGAGGGCAGAACTATTTTCATCTTGGATAGAACCATCAACATTATTTTTAGCAAAAAAGACACAAACATTCAGTGGATCACAACCAACATTTATGCTCCAAATAATTCTCCCAATCAAAATTTGTTTTGGGATATTCTTACATCAATGGGCAACAATTTTGAGCAAATTCCATGGCTGCTCATAGAAATATTTAAATCCCCCTATGCCCATTCAAACAAAAGGTGGCATCCCAATTACTCCTAGATGAACTGAGGATTTTAGTGACTTTGTCAACAACAATGAACTCATGGATGTTCAACTTCAAGGATCAAACTATACCTGGAGCAATAGAAGACCCAACAACCAGCTTATCCAAATCTGGCTCAATAGGTTCCTTATGTCTAAAGAGATCATCAACTTTTTAGGCGACAACAACCTTTATGCCCGATCAAAAATTGGGTCCGATCATAATCCTTGGTCCTAGACTATAACTGCAAGATATATCCATACAAAACCCCATTTAGGTTCGATAAAATGTGGCTAAACCACCCAAACATCAAAAAGCACATTGGAGAATGGTGGCAGCATGACCCCCCGGACAATACGATTTCAAGACTGTGCAAGAAACTCAAGTCTATCAAATTCAAACTGAAAGAGTGGAACAATAATGTGTTTGGTAACCTATTCCAGAGAAAAAAAATTATTGTGGAGGAGCTACTCAGCGTGGAACAACTCATTCAAAATGGTGACTCAGGGCCTGACATATTTCAAGAGGAAAAATCCCTCCTCACTAATTTCCATAATAATCTGGCAAAGGAGGAAGCATTTTGGAGGCAAAATTCCAGAGCGCTATGGCTAAAGGAAGGGGACAAGAACACTAAATTCTTTCATGCCTCCACCCTGAGACATAGAAGCACAAACAACATCAGACAAATTACTAGGGAATATGGATCAAATACAAATGACATCCAAGAAATAAGAGAAGAAGCAGTGTCCCACTTCCAATAGATTATCGGTCCTAGCCTTCCTTGTTCCCCCCATATTAAAAATTCTCTGCTCCAAAACATCCCAAACCTAGTGTCTCATGATTTCAATGAGAGATTTCTCAAAGCCTTTACTAACAAAGAAATTCAGGAGGCATTATTCTCCATGGATATAGACAAAGCACAAAGTCCTGACGGCTTCCCCCCTTGGTTCTTTCAGTACTTTTGGGATATAGTGGGTAAAGAAGTCATGGAAGCAATTCAATTATTTCAAAAAGCCAAGTAAATGCCTAAAGAAGCTAATGCTACTTTCATTGTGCTAGTCCCTAAGTCTAAAAATTGTAAATCCTTATTAGACTATAGGCCAATTAGTCTTTGCAATGTGATCTACAAACTCATAACTAAAGTCATGGCAAACAGACTAAAAGACATTTTTCACTCCATCATAGACCACTATCAAGGTAGTTTAGTTAAAGGTAGGTTCATCACAGACATAGTCATTGCAGCCCAGGAACTGGTCCACTCGGTTGCCCAAAACAAAAAGCCAAGCATGTTTCTCAAACTGGACATGAATAAAGCATTTGATAGAGTGTCATGGCAATTCCTTCTCAAAGTCCTAGACAGATTCGGCTTCCACAAATACTGGATAGACCTAGTCAAGGAATGCATCTCCAAAGCTTGGTTTTACATTATTTTCAATGCCTCTCTGACTGATTTCTTCCAAAGCTTCAAGGGCATCCGTCAGGGCGACCCCCTATCCCCATTTATTTTCATAGTTATGGCTGAAGCATTGGGGAGATCCTTATCAGCTTCCTGCTTAAGAGGGCTCATTTTAGGTATCAAATTGGCCATGATTTCCAGTGTCATCACCCATCAATAGTTCATCGATGACATAATTCTTTCTTCCTCTTCCTCTATCCCTAAGGCCAATATTATCAAACCAATTCTTAATTATTATGAAATAGTTGCATGCCAAAAGATAAAATACAACAAAATTAGATTGTATTTTCTTAACACTCCTATCCTCATAAAAAAAATGCTAAAATTCTAAGATGCATCATAGCTAATATCCCCACTAAGTACCTGGGGATACCTTTGTTTTATGGAAGGGTCTCCCCGACAATGTGGGCCAATGTTCTCAAATGCAACAATAGGAAACATGCAAGGTGGAAGAGTGGAATGCTCAGTCAGGTGACTAAAGCCACTCTGGTTCAAGTTTGTCTCCAAAGTATACCGGTCTACTTCCTGTCCATATTTAAAGCTCCAATTTCTATTTGTAACAAGATTGAAAAAATCCAACATAAATTTCTTTGGGCAGGAAATGAAAACTGAAACAGATTTGCTCTTGTCTCTTGGGACAAAGTTTGGTCAAGAAAAATGGATGAAGGCCTGGGCTTTAGAATTATCAACAGAATGAACTTCACATTGATTGCTAAATAGTCTTGGAAAGTGGTTACTAATGACAAATCAACATGGATAGACATCATTAAGGCTAAGTATCTTCACCACCTAACTTTTTTGGGTGACCACCACCTCCCTTCTGGCTCCTACTTTTGGAACTCTCTTGTTTAGATTAGGGACATTATTAAAAGAGGCCTTCGATGGTTATTGGGATCTGGGACAATATCAGCTTCTGGGAAGACCCGTGGCTCCATGAACAACCTCTAAGAAATGACCCTAACCTATCTACCCTAAAGCCCTTCACTGGCATAATTTTTGGAGAAAGAGTCACTAACTTTATCACCGAGGGCCCTATAAGACGATAGTGGAAGGACCTGTCCATCAATAACTTGTCGATCCAGATGACTGAGGAAACTAGATGATTGTAGAACCTTCTTCATGTTTATGTAATCCCCAGCACCCAGTCACCTAACACCCCAATCTAGAGCTTATCAAAAATTGGAACTTACTCTGTGAAGTCTGCCTATTATAGCCTTGAGCCTCCTACTGCTATTTGGAATATTGGTAAAAATGTGTGGGGGAAAACATCATCCCCAAAGTGGGTTTTTTCTCATGGTTGGCCTCTCAGAATAGAATTCTTACCATTGAAAACCTTATAACCAGAGGTCTTCCTATCCCCAATTGGTGTGTGCTCTATAAATCTAATTGGGAGTCCATTGACCATATTTTCTTAGGATGACCTTTCTCCCTGGTTGTGCTCAATTCGATGTTTGAAAAATTTTGTTTATCTTCAGTCCACCCACCTTCTATTCATCAACTCTTTCAATAGTGGCCCAGACCTTTTTAAAACATTCAGCTCAGCTTCCTGTGGTTCTCTTGTCTCCACCATTACTTATGGCAAATTTGGTTAGAATGCAACTCTAGAATTTTCAAAGCCCAATCCAATGACTATCGTAGAACCACTCTAAAAATTTTATCCCTAGCGGTTGAAAACACCTTTGTTGTCTCTTCCCCTGAAGCTCCCCCCTGGTCTGGAGATTTCCCTCACCAACAGATTCAACCTCACTAACGTTTCTAGTGTGCCTCTTGTTTATGTCAACATGTCATCTATAAGGTGGATTCCCCCACCATTAGGGTGGCTCAAAATCAACTTCGATGGGGCGAAAAAAGGGAATCCAAGCAACTTTGGTGGGGGAGGCATCATCAGGGACAATGAGAGGAAAATATTACTCGGCTTTACAGAAAACTTGGGGACTCAAATGAATAACATGGCCAAAGCTAGAGCTCTTTTCCAAAGCCTCCAGCTCATCGATAACATGAGCATTGACCATATGATCATAGAAGGGGACTCTCTCCACATTATTAACTTTCTCAGAGGTAATGCTAACCCTCCCTGGTCTTTGAAAAACATTCTACAAGAATGCAGAGCTCTCATAACCAGATATACATACATCGTCATTCAACACCAATACTAAGAAGGGAACAAAGTGGCAGATTGGCTCGCTAATATGGATGTACGTGAAACCACTATTTAGGTGTGGAAGAATTCCTTTCCCCATAACCTAAGCACTGATTCTTCTAGACCTAATGTTTGTACTCTTTAATTTCCCCATGGTGACTCATAAGATTTAGTTGGTTCCTAAGGGGTGCTTATTCAAGATGGTGGGCCACTATGCCAAGCATAACGCTTCTTCCACAGTGGTTTTCACGTCCTTACCAAGTATCATTTTCTCCAAATTGCATAGTATCTTGGGCAAGGCTATGATGCCATCTTAGCTTAACCATGTCAGCAAAACCAATCCTCATGACCAATATTTGATGGAAAAATGGTAGTTGAATAGAGACGAATACCATAGAATGGGTTCCATTTGATGGTGGCACGGGTCTCGACTTAGAATTAGGAAAGTTGTCATTCCTAGACCTGAATGCTATAGTCTGACTCACCAAACCTACCCTCACTCCCCTCGTGATCACAAATTCCAAACTAAGATTATTAATCATCATCACAGCACATCCCCCTATTGGTGTCTGGCCATTCATGCTAGAATCGGTGATTGCCACATCATAGGACTCTTCACTTCAGTGCAAAAAGTCATCATATCCCTGGTTATCAGTAATATTCGCACTTGGGCCTTTTTCAAGAATAAGCAACCCAACGCCCTTTGCTATGTGTGTTTGTCACCGTCTTTGGTTGGTCTTCTCAGGTCTTGTTTGTTTTGTCTGATTTGTTTTCCTGACGTCTCTCTCTGCTTGGTTGGTTTTTGTTGTTCCAATTTAACTCTCGTTGATTTGTTTACTTAGTGGGAGGTTTTCCCTTTGTTTCTTGGTTTCTCTTTCAGGTGGTGTTTGTACAAGATTCAGGGACCCTTTCAAAACCCTTTCTACCAATCAAAAAAAAAATATATATAATTTTAAATATATAAATTCAAAATTTTAGTAATATTTTATATTTTTTTATTGGTTGGAAGAAGAAGGTTTGAATGGATCCCAAACCTTTTATAGATTTTGTATTTTTTTTTTTGGAGACATAAGGGACTTGGTTACATTCACACTTTTTTTTAGTAACTAACTCCAAGTGCAAGGATCAAACCACACAGTTTGCCCCCAACAAGCCTATACTTCCTCATTATTTTATAACATGACGTGAATCGAACCAGCGGTTGCTCAAGATTCATACCATCATCGTCGTCTAACGCACTTAAAAGATTCAGATTTTGTATTTTTATTTACATGAAATTTCACCCCTTTATTTTTCTCATTTTTTGTCCAAAGCAATAATATATAATTATTTGTTATGTAGAGAACAACCCTCAGTAAAGACAAAATCACTTCTGGTACAAAACAATAATATATAATTATTTGTTATGTAAAGAACAACCCTACCAAACTGAGTTGAAACAAAGTCAAAGAAATATAATCGTCCCATGAATCAAACCAAAGCACAAACAAACACTCCTAACTACTAATAAACCTATCCTATAAATCAAACTAAAACACAAACAAACACTACCTAACAAAACACTACCTAGCTACCAACAGATCTATAAATCAAACCAAAGCACGAACAAATACTCTTCAGCTACATACGAACCTAACCTACCAATATCTAAAACAATCATATTATTGTGTTTGAAACAATCATATTAATATTACTTTTTATCTAACATCATCTTTATTAAAATCCATTAATACATTAACTTATTAACATCAATCTTACATTATTATCAAGTCGTCACAAAACATATTATTAATATCAATATCAAAATATTTTTAACTATTATTTTTATTAATATCAAAATCATAATAAAAATATAAAATAATATAAATGTAATCCATTCTTTTATTTATTTATATATATTATTTTATAATTATTTTGTAATTTAAAATCCTCAAATAAACGTGAAAGAAAGAAACAAATGTTGAATCCTCAGCAATTCAAACGGGGCACGCATAATTATCATCAGTATTCCACCACCAGTGCTTCACTGATTTCTGTCCATTAACTCTGATAATCTTCATAAATTTCAGTATTATGCAATGTTTCGTGTGAAAATTGATTGCCTTTCTGGCACTCATTTCTTTGTTACGAGGACAAACAAAATATATTTTCACGAGAGTTTTTTTAAAACGCCACAATTTAGGGTTCTATATGATTGCACTCCTTCGAATTAAAATATATTTATTTTTTTGATTCATAATGGAGATGCCATACACGTAATTTTTGTAGAGAATGAGGATTAAAATAGTTCTAAATTAGTAATGTTGTCACTACCTTTCTGTTCCTGGAGGGGTAAATTCTATTTCTCTGTTTGCTGGTGTAGTTAAAAAGAGCGCTTCCTTAAGATGGCCCTAGTTCGGCTTCATATATTGAATGTGCCACCGTGCTTGATAGAGACCTACCTGAATGATGCCAATGCTATGGGGGACCAGTGCTGTGGAATTTTAGGCCGGCAGAGGACATTTCTTTCAGTCAATCACCTTTCTCACACGGCATGTTGTCAGCTCACCGACGCCACTGGCTCCGAATGATGTTAAATAAATTTATGCTTTACACCACCGACCGACATCGCATTGACAAAAGTCCCAACAAATCCGTGGGCACAACCCTGTTCATATTAGTAATTTCATCTTCGCCTAGGTGATAGACTAGGAGAAGAAAGAGTCGTTATCAAGAATTTCTTTTCTTTTGGCGTTCTCGGAAGGTGCGAAAAATGTGCTATGGGCTGTCAATGTAGTTTTAATTTTTCTTCAGTTCGGCCGCCGTCCGGGAGTGCAGAGCGAAGGGTTCCGGAATGAAGCTGCACGGGAGTGACGACCCGAGGTCGGACTGCGCAGAAGTGAAGCCCCAAAGTCGTTCTGCGCGGGGTATTTATCCGAAGTCGGGCTGCGCGAAAGTGAAGCCCCGAAGTCGGCAGGGTTTTTACCCGAAGTCGGGCTGCGTAAATGGTCAACGCCCGATGTCGGGCTGCGTGGGGTTTTTACCTGAAGTCGGGCTGCGCAAATGGTCAACGCCTGAAGTCGGGCTGCGCAAATGGTCAACACCCGACTGCGCTGGTCAAAGGCAGCACAGTCCGACTGCGCTGGTCAAAGGCAGCACAGTCCGACTGCGCTGCGTAGTCGGGCGAGTGGCCAAGACTTAGCCAGATTTTGGCTAAGTTTGTTGCGCCATCGGACTGCACAGTTTACAGTTTGTGTTGTCGGGTTGCACTGCGCAGTTAGGCAGAAGCCAAATTTGGCTAAGCTATTTTTGTGCTTTGCTCCTTCAAAGAGCGCACATAAGCTGGAGCGCTATCGGGCTTCGCAACGCTGTAGGGAGGGAGTGAACGACGAAGTGACCAATGGCAAAGATTGCCCAAATTTGCACCTTTCAGATTTCGAACACTGACGTAAAGGAACTTGAAGGTGCTTGTTGCCCATAAGATGTTGGGAGTCACAGTGTTTTAGATGCAGATGAATATAAATTGCAGAGGAGACTTAAAACCACAAATATGCAGTTGGATTTAATAAACCCTTGAAACTAACTAAATGCTGACAAACATATATTTATCAAGCACGCAAATACATCAAACCTCAACAGAGGATTTTCAATCTTCTGCATGTAAAACTGCAGGATAACAGATAAACAAAGGCTACCGAGACTTCAGCTCGGAGTTCAACCTAATGAGCTTTCTTGCTCACTGAACTGCTTTCGTCAACGACTCTGCAAAACGACTGTTGTCTTCTCCTCTTGCACTCTGATGCCCGTCCCTCCAAAAAACCCTACACCTCTACACTTTTTTGAAGACTCGAACTACTTTATATAGTCGTGGGGAGAGAAAGATAGGGCTTATCTTTTGACAGGTTCTGACAGACCCTAAAGTAGGGTTTCTGACCAATCGTTGAACTGGCATTAACTTATGTGATGATCGAATCTGTCAGACATCACATCTGTTAGAAGGCACGTGTGACGTAAAGTCAAAAATCTTGCCAAGATGCCTGACATCGTGAGTGCAGTCCGGCTTCGCCTAAGTTTGGAGCGCAGTTGGGCAGAGGCATGAAATCGGGATTAATATTTCTAACACCCTCCTTTAAGCTTGATTTCATGAGTGCTTTGACTCCAAGCTGCTCTTGCAATTTGCTTAAGTCTTCCTCCTTCAAAGGCTTTGTGAAAATATCTGCCAACTGCTCCTTGGATCTGCAAAACTGTAGCTGAATTTCTTCGAACTTCACCAACTCTCTGATGAAGTGATAACGAATGTCGATGTGCTTCGTCCGACCATAGAACACGAGATCCTTTGATAGTGCAATCGCTGAATTATTGTCACAAAATATTGTTGTCACACCTGCCAAAGGATGGTTTAGTTCACTCAAAACTCTTCGCAGCCAAACTGTCTGGCATGCGGCTGACGTGGCGGTGACATAATATGCTTCGGCTATGGACAACGCAACGATAAGTTGCTTCTTGGACGCCCATGAGACTACCACTAATCCGAGATGGAAAGCATACCTGAAGGTGCTCTTTCGATCGTCAGTGCTGCCAGCCTAGTAACTGTCTATGAAGCCCACCAATTCCAACTGGTCCTATCTGGCATAAAATAGGCCATAGTTTCACATCCCATTGACATAGCATAGGATCCTCTTGCCTGCTTGTCATTGCATGTCCTTTAGAGTCTCCATAAAATGACTAATCAGACTAACTCCGAACATTAGATCTGGCCGAGTTGCAATCAAATACATCAGACTGCCAACTAGCCTTTTGAACAGAGTTAGATCTACACTCATTGAATCCAGCTTGCTCAGCTTCAAACCTATGGCTACAGGTGTGATGGCAGGTTTGCAGTCCTTCATCTTAAACCACTTCAAGACATCCTTCACATACTTGCCCTGAGAAATGAAGATGCCATCAACCTATTGGTCAACTTCAATGCCGAGAAAATACTTCATCAGCCCTAAGTCTATCATTTCAAACTCCTTCTTCATGGTTGTTTTGAACTGGGAAAACAGTGTTGTGTTGTTGCTAGTGTAAATCAAATCGTCCACATACAGGAAGACGATAATGAGCTCACCTGCTTCATTTGTCTTCATGTATAGGGTGTGCTCATATGGGCATTTGACAAACCCATTCTTTTGAAAATAGTTGTACCAAGCTTGGGGCGCCTGCTTCAAACCATACAGGGCCTTCTTCAGCTTCAAGACTTTGCCCTCCTGACCTTCAATTTTGTAACCTGGTGGCTGGTCTATGTAGACCTCTTCCTCCAACACTTTGTTGAGGAAGGCTGACTTGACATCCATCTGGTATACCTTCCAACCCTTTTGGGCTACCAATTCCAGGATCATCCTCATAGTGTCAAGTTGGGCTACAGGCACATATATCTCATGGTAATCAATGCCTGACTTATGCTTGTATCCCTTCACCACCAGTCTGGCCTTATGCTTGTCAATGTCTCCTTGGGCATTGAACTTTGTCTTATACACCCACTTGACCCCAATGGTCTTCTTCCCTGCTGGAAGATCTATTAGTTGCCATGTATCATTCTTTTCAATGGCTTCAATCTCCTCGTCCATCGCCTGCACCCACTTCTGATTCTGACTTGCATCTTCAAACTCTACTGGATCAAAATCAATAAAGAATGTAAAGTTAGAGTACTCTTCATATTCATGGGTTTGGGTTGCCTCGTAAATTTCTTGCAAGCTCCTTGTCTTTGTCGGCATCACCAGGTTCTGTATTCTACTTGCAATTAGAGGTGATCGAGATGGTGTGGTTGTGCTACTACTGGCATTGCTGCTGCTACTGGAGGTTGCAGGTGGTTGCACACTACCCTCCTCCAAGTCAACAGACTCTACTACTGCTGGCTTTAACTGGCCAGTCTTCGACTTCTAGTTCCAGGCTTCATCTTCAAGAAACTTCACATCACGACTAATGATGAGCTTGTTCGTCACAGGGTTGTACAACCTATATGGCTTCACCTACTCACTGTACCCTATGAAAATGCACTTTTCAGCTCTATCATCCAACTTCTATCGCTTCTCTTTTGGAACATGTGCATATGCAATGCACTCAAACACATGTAAGTGAGCCACACTTGGCTTCACACCGCTCCAGGCCTCATGAGGGATTTTGTCCTTCACACTTTTGGTGGGACATTTGTTCAGCAGGTAGACTGCACATGTTACAGCCTCTGCCAAAAATTCGTGCCATCTCCATGATGGTCCAATTCTTCCTCTTAGCTATGTCATTCTACTACGACGTGTATCTGGCAGTGATCTACCTTCGAATTTTGTGCTGCTTGCAGAAGTTGTGGAATTCATTGGAGATGTATTCACCTCTGCCATCTGTCTTGAGAGTCTTGATTTGATATCCGCTCTGTTTCTCCACTAGAGCCTTGAACTCCTTGAATCTGGAAAATGCTTTTGACTTCAGTTTGATGGCATAGATCCAAGTCTTATAGTTGAAGTCATCTATGAACGTTAAGAAGTATTTTTTATCAACAAACGTGTTGGTATGCATCGGACCACAAATGTCTAAGTGCACCAGCTCTAGTGGCTATGATGCTCTCCAAGACTGACCGAAAGGGAACAAATCCCTATGTTTTTTGTCGACTAAGCAGCCCTCACAAACTTGATTTTGCTACTCTATCAGGGGTAAACCCTTCACCATCTACTTCTTGTGCAATTGATTTAGGCCACTGAAGTTCAAGTGACCAAATCTGAGATGCCACAGCCAGGTAGCATCTTTCACAACTACACTCAGAGACATCAATGATTTGTTCTGAATCTACAACAAAAACATGTTATTCTTTGTCATGGACATAGTTGCAATCTGCCCATGTGACTTGTCTCTAATGGTGCAAGCTCCACTTTGAACTGGATCATATGTCCCTTCTGCATGAGCTGTCCAACGCTTAGCAGGTTGTGCTTCAGGCTAGGCACATAGTAGACGTCACAGATATGCTTTCATTCATCATGCTCAGTGTGGATGAGGATCTTTCCTTTCCCCATTATGGGAACCTTGTTGTTTCCCATATTCACCTCAGACTGGACTATTTCATCCAGTTATGAGAACATTTCCTTATTCCCTGTCATGTGGTTGTTGCACCCACTGTCTAAATACCAAACATTCTTCTGGCACTCCTTAATGTTGCAAGTTAAAAACACATTTCTTCCTATCGCATTTCTGATTTCGTCCGTGTAATGGGCCTACTACTGGTTCTCCTTGGCCATCCATTTTCTGCATTGTGAGATCTAATGGACGAACTTCTTGCAGTAATAACACTGAACCTTTGACATGTCCTTCTTCTGACTAGATCCAACTTGCTAATTTTTTGAATCGCCTCTTCCACCTTGCTTATGGAAATTATAGTTGGTCTCTCCCTCGCTAGGGTTTGATTGTCCTCCTTGCTTGTTGCATTTCCCACGCCTACCTCTGCCTCTTCCTCCATGAGAATTAGAGGTGCCATGATGGGATTCTTGTTTGCCGTTGTCTCAGAATGAGACCTGAGCCTTGAATGCTTGCTCTAGAGAGGTCTGATACGAATGGCTCAGCCTCTGTTCATGTGTCTGCAATGAACCCATGAGCTCGTCTGTTGAGAGGGTTGTCAGATCCCTCGATTCTTTTATTGCTATCACAACCAAGTCAAAATTGGTAGGAAAACTTTTGAGAATCTTCTCCATGATTCTTTGGCTTTGCATGATTTCTTTGTTCAACCGCATCTGGTTGATAATGTCCATCGTCCGGGTGAAGAAATCACTCATGGACTCGAACTCACTCATATGCAGATTTTCAAACTCCCTCCTCAGCATCTACAGCTTCACCAACTTTACCTTGTTGGTGCCCTAGTATGAGCTAGCCAGAATCTCCCAAGCCTGCTTTGCCTTGGTGGATGATGTGATCCATGGGAATATGGACTCAATCGCTTGCATGATGTACGAGAGGGCCTTCTAGTCCTTCTTCGTTCTCTCCTTCAACAAGTCCTTGTCTACTTGAGAGAGGGCGACCAATACTGTAGCATCTACCAGTTATGGGTATCCGTTCTTGACTAACTCCCACAACTCTTGAGATCCAAATAGGATCTTCATCTGGATGCTCCAATAATCGTAATTCTTCCCGTTGAAGCATGGGATCTGCAACTGCAAGTTGTTACTGTTGGAAGCCATTATGCTTCGGTCTCCGCATTAAGGGATCAATGGCTCTGATACCAATTTGTAGTTTTAAATTTCTTTAGTTCGACCACGGTTGGGGAGTGTAGAGCGAAGGGTTCCAGAATGAAGCTGCACGAGAGTGACGATCCAAGGTTGGGCTGCGTAGAAGTGAAGCCTCGAAGTTGGGCTGCACGGGGTTTTTACCCGAAGCCGGGTTGCGTGAAAGTGAAGCCCTGAAGTTGGGCTGTGCAAATGGTCAACGCCTGAAGTCGGGCTGCATGGGATTTTTACTTGAAGTCGGGCTACACAAATGGTCAACGCTCGAAGTTGGGCTGCACGGGATTTTTACCTGAATTCAGGCTATGCAAATGGTCAATGCTTGACTGTGTTGGTCAAATGCAGCCCAGTCCGACTACACTACATAGTCGAGCGGGTGACCAAGACAGCCAAATTTTGGCTAAGTTTGCTGCGTCGTCGGACTACATAGTTTGCAGCTTGCACGATTGGGCTGCACTATGTAGTCAGGCATGAGCCAAACACTTAGCCAAATTTGGCTGAGCTATTTTTGTGCTTTGCTCCTTTAAAGAGCACACATAAGCTAGAGCGCTATCGGGATTTGCAACGCTATACGGAGGGAGTGAAAGATGAAGTGACCAAATTTGCACCTTTCAGATTTTGAACACTGACGTAAAGGAACTTGAAGGTGCTTGTTGCCCATAAGACGTCGGGAGTCGCAGTGTTTTAGATGCAGATGAATATAAATTGCAGAGGAGACTTAAAACCACAAATATGCAGTTGGATTTAATAAACCCTTGAAACTAACTAAATGCTGACAAACATATATTTATCAAGCATGCAAATACATCGAACCTCAACAGAGGATTTTCAATCTTCTGCATGTAAAACTATAGGATAACAGATAAACAAAGGCTACCGAGACTTCAGCTCGGAGTTCAACCTAATGAGCTTTCTTGCTCACTGAACTACTTTCGTCAACGACTCTACAAAATGACTGTTGTCTTCTCCTCTTGCACTCTGATGCCCGTCCCTCCAAAAACCCCTACACCTCTACACTTTTTTGAAGACTCGAACTACTTTATATAGTCATGGGGAGAGGAATATAGGGCTTATCTTTTGATAGGTTTTGACAGACCCTAAACTAGGGTTTCTGACCAATCACCAAACTGGCATTAACTTATGCGATGATTGGATCTATCAGACATCACATATTTCAGAAGGCATGTGCAACGTCAAGTCAGAAATTTTGTTGGGATGCCCAACTTCATGAGCGCAGTCCAGCTTCACCCAAGTTTAGAGTGCAGTTGGGTGAACGCATGAACTCAGGATTAATATTTCTAACAATCAAAAAGTATTATACAAATTGCAACCCATATACCAACTTTTTTTTTTGGTTGTTAGAATTATTTGACACATAGTATCTAAAGGCTTTATAGTATAGTAAAACCAGGGCCAAGAGAGAGAGCGGAGACCTCAACCAATTTAGGATGATGAAAGGCCCGTATGAACTATATAAGGTTAGGTTGAGCACTCCTTCAAGAACTTCTAAAGTGAATGCCTCTTCGCGAGTGTTTGAAATCACTCACCCAACCTTTCTTGGGTGGGAGAATTTTGAAAGGTCATACCTATAGCCCTTTCCAATGGTGGGGAGAGGGCCCTCTAAAAAGTAAGAAAAGGTAGCAGTGCCCTTTAAACAGTAATGATGGATCTTGCGATGGAGAGATCAAGGTCTCTGGAAATCTAGAGATGAATTTAGAAGTTGATGAATTGGAATTTTTATTTGTCCAAGCCTTTTCTCATTTTAAAGAGGTTTTATATACATATTAACAACTATGAAATTTGACCTCTTAAAACATAAGGTCTCTATTTTAAAAAGGCATCCAGCTCACTATTTATTTGATAGATAAGATAGAGGTGATTGGTTTTTTAGAGGTAGAACCTTGAGGGGAACCTCGTTTCGAAAAAGTAGAACCTGCTCTTGGGCCCTAGACATTAACATTAGCTAGTGATAAGCATAATTATTTTTCACCTCATTAAAGTGGGGGCCTTTCTCCACCGTTTAAAAGGGCCTTTTCAAAACATGGGGGGGATAGGATTTCTCATCTTTTCGTTCGCCCATAGAGAGGAGTTTCGAAACTGTCTTTTTATGTACAGAAGAACTTGAAAGCTCGACACTTGATTGAATGGACAAACAACTATTTATTCATTCATGGGTGGGTGGGATTTCGCTCTCCCATTTCTAACGGTTGTGGTTGATTTCGTGAATAAAGAATCAAAAGTATCTAATGAGTTAAGAAGAAGAAGAAAGTCTATCCATTCCCGCTCATTTCCCGAAGAATCTCTTGTATCTAATCCGTTTTGTTTGAGAAGAATCATGTCCTTAGGATACAGAGGGATTGGAGGAAGCCCTTTCAAAATAGAGAGGGGTTTCGCCCGCTCATTTCGTTCAACAAATCATGGAGGCCCCTCTCCCCCGCTGTCGCGATTATGGATAGAGAGCTCGAATAAAGGTAGAGAGCATTCCCTTAGAGTTTCTTTTTCTTTTCTTCCTCCTCTCTATTAACAACCGAAGCTTACCTAATCACTTTGCCTTATGGCCTTGTGATCGGCCTTCCTCCCCCTTTTAAAATAGAGAGAGTGACTGTAGTCGAGAAGAGCAACCTTTCATTCAAGACGATTGAGTGAGTGCTTTTCAGCTCTCATTCAAAAGCTTTTAAAATGAGATATGATTGAGGATAATTTTAAATATACTCTCTAGGTCTAGATCTAGACCGAATTTCACCCTTTTTGGGGGAGAGTGGTCGAGTGTTTGAAAGCGATAGAATGTGAACTTGTTGGAGGTTTTCTACGTAGGTCTAAATCTTGCCTCTCCCATAGATGTGTGTTCCAATGACCTTAAACAAGTTGAGAAGATCCATACTCAAAGCTCGAGGTCTATCTTTCTAAGCTAGCTAGCTATATTTTTTAGAGAGGAGAGGAGAGCTCTCCATATATAACCTTTAGAGGCTCTCCTTAGGTTTGTTTTAAGAGAGTAACCTTACCTTTTTAAATAGGGCTATTATGTGAAACGTTGTTTTTTTTAAGCTTTCACCCCATGTTTAAAAGGGATTTTAAAAGCCAAAGGGGAGGTCTCTCCCAGCTCGTTATTAATGATAGAGATCCCAAGTATTATATCTTTAAAGTTCCCTATCCTTATTCGAAGCTTTAAATTTTTTTTAAAGAGCTTTTCCTTTAGAACTTTTTAAAAGGTGGACTCAACCTTATAAAATAATTATGAGAGAGGAGAGGATGTTCCTTTTAAGAACATGGTATACTTTTGACCTCCCTTTTAAATGGTGGGGTGGGGGAGCTAGCAAGCCTTTCAAAAGTTTTGACTTACCTCAAAATTTAACTTTTAAAAAGGAGTAAAGTTCCATGCCACATCTATACAATATATCACCAACTATGACATGTTGATATGCAAATTTTTTTTCAAAGAGCCTTAGCATTTTCTATTCATTCCTAGTTAACCTGTCAGGTAAAGTAGCATTCTTTAGATAATTCTAGATATCTTAATACCAAGGGTTAGCTATGGGATTACCTTCTAAGGCAAAGAACTCTAAAGGAGAAATATTGGCAGGTTGATGGCTTATTAATTTGGTAAGATTCAAACTTGGGTCTCCTCCTTGAAATCTTGAGGAATTGAACTGGTTAAGCTAATGCCACTTGATGCAATTTGTTGAAATGTTGACTTGTGTTGTTGGAAGAACAAATTGAAATTTTGTCACAAAGGTAAAAGATGTCCCAAAGGCAATAATAAAATCGACATATTGTTTCTCCAATAGTTATTACACCTATTTTGTAACTATGTTCTATTATTGATAGATTGAACTCAAATAGGTATGAGACACAAACCTCATCCATAGCATTCAATTTTTTAGTGGTGCCTTTAAGCACTAGTGAATGGAAATTAATGCAACATGTATGAAGAATCAATATATCCTACCTTTTGACTTTGCAAAAAAAATATAAGACAATTTCAATTATTAGTTGTTGAATACTTATTGTTTTGTTTGATATTAAGTTTGAGCATGTTCACATAAGATGTTTGTATAGGTATACTTAGTATAAAAATCACATTTTCAACTATATATAATTTCTTCCACCAGATGTATAAGTCTCCAAAATTTAATTTATAAAACTATCAACTCAAAGCATCCACACAATCACCATAACAATGAAAATACTTTACGAATCATGTAGCTCATGACAAGTCCACATAAAAATAATTAAATTTTGAACAAAGTAGATTTCAAAAGAGTCTTAGTATACATATCTTCCATATCTTTTACTTGGCTACTAACAAAAAATCAACTAAAATATTAGCTAATCACAACATTTGATTCAATGTGATTTTATTTTTAATTGTACTTATTAAAGTGCAATTCATTTTCACCTTTGGTTCTCTATTATAGGAATCATCATAATATACCTACATTTAGCATTAGTGAAATGAAATTCTATCCATATATTATCCTACATGTATCATCGATTCCCTTTATTGTAAAAGGAATCCATATGTGATGGTTTACATATTTTTCCTTTCAAAAATTTTATCTAAGAACAAGATTTTCATCCTAATGAATCCTATGAAATGCATTTTGGGTGATCACCCACAGTTATTACAAAATATTTTAATATGAAAACCTCGCATCTCAAAAAAACGAACACATATTTAATATTATTGTAAAATTTTACATAAAACATAACTAAATAAATCAAAATGTTAGAATTTACCGACATGCAGTTGCCCTAGTGGCTAAATATGGTGGTTGTTTCTTAAGTGGTCTTGTGTTCAAACCCCTTGAGGGTGGTTGTTGATGTAATTTGTAAACATTCTCCTGAAAAAAAAAATGTTAGAATTTGATAATATTTAATGGCACCATATTATGAATAATATACATACAACACAATTGGAAGGATGCATAATCATCTACAACATCATTCTTAACATGTACCAACAAAACAATGGTTAGAAAAAAGTAAATTCCTGAACATCGCTATGCTTAACAAAATATAACTAACTTAGAAGGACACATATAACTATAAAAAAAGTCAAATCCTTTTGTCTTTCTATATTAACTAATAAACTAGAATTCAAGTAAAAAACATGAATAGTCTATTCTTTCTTATCAACTTTTATTCATTGAAATACTTATAGATATGACATCAACCAATAGGAGTATGATAATTTGCATGTACAATACAATAAGCATAAATAAATTTCCCTTCTCAAGTTAGTTAGAATTACATAAAAAAGGTTTCCTTCTCAATCCAAACAAGTTAGCTGAAATTACAAAAAAAGGGTCTAGATTTATTTGTATGTTGCTACATGTATCCATACTGGTTGATTATTCTTGCATTATGCATATTACACTTGTAAAACAAACATAAATTAAAATATTTAGATTTTGTATTTTTATTTACGTGAAATTTCATCTCTTTATTTCCTCACTTCTCCTCCAAAGCAATAATATATAATTATTTTTTTATGTAGAGAACAACCGTATCAAATTGAGTAAAGAAAAAATCAAAGGAACCCAAACCGTCCAATGAATCAAACCAAAGCAGAACAACTCGTACCTAATGCACTTAAAAGATTCAGATTTTGTAATTTCACCTCTTTATTTTCCTCATTTCTCGTCCAAAGCAATAATATATAATTATTTGTTATGTAGAGAACAACCCTACTAAGCTGAGTAAAGACAAAGTCAAAGGAACCCGACCGTCCAATGAATCAAAACAAAGCAAAGCAAACACTCTCGGGTACCAATGGGCCTATTCTATAAATCAAACAAAAACACAAACAAGCACTCCCTAACTACCAACAGGTCTATTCTAAAAATCAAACCAAAACACAAACTATCAACAAACCTAACCTACCAATATCTAAAATAATCATATTATTATATTTAAAAAAATAATATTAATATTACTTTTTATCTGACATCATCTTTATTAAAATCCATTAATACATCAACTTATTAACCTCAGTCTTACATTATTATAAAGTCGTCATAAAACATATTATTCTTATTAATATCAACATCATAATAAAATGATGTATTAACATCAGTCTTACATTATTATCAGGTCGTCATAAAACATATTATTCTTATTAATATCAAAATCATAATAAATTAACATCAGTCTTACATTATTATCACGTCGTCATAAAACATATTATTCTTATTAATATCAAAATCATAGTAAATTAACATCAGTCTTACATTATTATAAAGTCGTCATAAAACATATTATTTTTATTAATATCAAAATCATAATAAAAATATAAAATAATAACTTTTTTTTGTTTTTTAATCATTATTTTTATTAATATCAAAATTATGATAAAAATATAAAATAATATAAATATAACCAATTCCTTATTTTTATATATTCTATTTTATAATTATTTTGTAAATTTTAAATCATCAAATAAACGTGAAAGAAACAAATGTTGAATCCTCAGCATTTCAAACGAGGCACGCATAATTATCATCAGTATTCCACCACCAGTGCTTCACTGATTTATGTCCATTAACTCTGATAATCTTCATAAATTTCCGTATTCAATGTTTCGTGTGAAAATTGATTGCCTTTCTGGCACTCATATCTTTGTTTACGAGGACAAACAAAATATATTTTCACGAGAGTTTTTTTAAAACGCCACAATTTAGGGTTCTATATGATTGCACTCCTTCGAATTAAAATATATTTTTTTGAATCATAATGGAGATGCCATACAAGTAATTTTTGTAGAGAATGAGTATTAAAATAGTTATTCTAAGTTAGTAATGTTGTCACTACCTTTCTGTTCGCTGGAGGGGTAAATTCTATTTCTCTGTTTGCTGGTGTAGTTAAAAAGAGCGCTTCCTTAAGATGGCCCTAGTTCGGCTTCATATATTGAATGTGCCACCGTGCTTGATAGAGACCTACCTGAATGATGCCAATGCTATGGGGGACCAGTGCTGTGGAATTTTAGGCCGGCAGAGGACATTTCTTCACTCAGTCAATCACCTTTCTCACACGGCATGTTGTCAGCTCACCGACGCCACTGGCTCCGAATGATGTTAAATAAATTTATGGTTTACACCACCGACCGACATCACATTGACAAAAGTCCCAACAAATCCGTGGGCACAATTCTGTTCATATGAGTAGTAATTTCATCTTCGCCTGGGCGATAGACAAGGAGAAGAAAGAGTCGTTATCGAGAATTTCTTTTCTTTTGGCGTTCTCGGAAGGTGCGGAAGATGCGCTTATGGGCTGTCAAAAAGTATTGGACAAATAGCATATATCAACATTTTTGTGGGTTGCTATGTGTTGTTAGAATTATTTAACACACAGTATTAAAAGCTTTGTACTAACATATAGTGTATAGTAAAACAAGGGCCGAGAGAGAGCGGAGACCTCAACCGATTAAGGATGATAAAAGGCCCGTATGAACTATATAAGGTTAGGTTGAGCGCGCCTTCGAGAACTTTTAAAGTGAATGCCTAATCCGTTTTGTTTGAGAACTTTTTTAAGCTTTCACCCCATGTTTAAAAGGTATTTTAAAAGCCAAGGGGGAGGTTTCTCCCATATCATTATTAATGATAGAGGTTCCAAGTATTATATCTTTAAAGCTCTCTATCCTTATTCAAAGCTTTAGAAATTTTTTAAAGAGCTTTTTCTTTAGAACATTTTAAAATGTGGACTCAACCTTATAAATGAATTACGAGAGAAGAGAGGATGTTCCTCTTAAGAACATGGTACCCTTTTGACCTCCATTTTAAATGGTAGGGTGGGGAGTTAGCGAGCCTTTCAAAAGTTTTGACTTACCTCAAAATTTGGATTTTAAAAAGGAGTAAAGTTCCATGCCACATCTATACAAGATATCACCAACTATGACATGTTGATATGCGGAGTTTTTTCTAAAGAGCCTTAGGATTTTCTATTCATTCCTAGTTAACCTGTCAGGTAAAGTAGCATCCTTTAGATAATTCTAGATATCTTAATACCAAGAGTTATCTATGGGATCACCTTCTAAGGTAAAGCACTCTAAAGGAAAAAGATTGGCAGGTTGATGGTTTCTTAATTTGCCTAATAATCAGAGTTTCTTGATCATCCTTGAGATCTAAAGTAATAATGGGTTTTGTAGAAGCCATAACTAAGGTATGGCAGTTACCAGTTCTATGGATAGATTCAATCATGATCTTGTTAGAGGTTACGAATAATTGATCAATGATCTCTTCATAAGGTTTGAGATTTTTGTCTTTGGTTCGATAAACTCAGAGAGGTTTGATTGACGATCAATTGGGAGTCACCAAAGAAGAGCTTTAAGGACTCATCTCTTTTCAAGTAAGAGGAGAGCTCTCCTCTCTATATAAAGGTAAGGTAAGGCCCTTTCAGGTGAAAATCGATTTCTAAGGCCCTTTCGGAGGTATAAACAAAATAACTTCAAATGGTGTCCCCGCCCCCCTCCTCTTTCAAGACTTGGCCACTAGCCTCCCTCGTTGATAGCGCGAGTTGATAGCGCGGTGAAGAATCTTGAGGACATCATTTAAAGCTGTGAAAAGGCCTTAGCCCTCTCCAGAAACTTAGGTTATTAATAAGAATTTTTAGGATTTTGATGAGGATTTTGGGCTTCAACTCAACCATTACCCTAGGGGATTTTAAAATAGGGTGGAGGCCTTAAATTACAGAGATGTTGAATGTGTGCTTTAATTCAAGAGGCATAAATTTGATTTTAAAGCCTGACATCTTTGTCTTTAAAAGGGGTTCCATCATTTGAAATGATGATAGATAGAATCCCATATCTATAGACAAGCTGGTTTTGGATAAACTTGGACACCTAAACCTTTTAAAGTGGTAGAGGTATCTTTAAATTAAAGGGCTTCAACCCTTTAATTTCAAAGGTGAAGTATACAGTGGTTGTGTTGATGAACTTATGTCCACCAAAGGATGTAGTATTTGTCCTCCCAATGATGTCAATCCCCTAGATGGAGAAAGACCAAGAATCTTAAAGTGATAGATTGTAAATCTTGAGATGGTGGATGGATAAGATTATAATTCTTTTGATATTTACTATATTGCTTAATACATAATAATAAGAGTCCTTTTCCATGGTGCTCCCATTTAAAATAGAGACGTAACCCATCCTAAGAAACTTCTTGGTGGTAGATACATCACTAAAGTGACCACCAAAATTTTCATCATGGAATTCCTTGATGGCCTCTCAAGCTTCATTTAGATATAGGCACCTTAGTAAATTAAAGTTCCATGCCACATCTATACAAGATATCACCAACTATGACATGTTGATATGCGGAGTTTTTTCTAAAGAGCCTTAGGATTTTCTATTCATTCCTAGTTAACCTGTCAGGTAAAGTAGCATCCTTTAGATAATTCTAGATATCTTAATACCAAGGGTTAGCTATGGGATCACCTTCTAAGGCAAAGAACTCTAAAGGAGAAAGATTGGCAGGTTGATGGCTTCTTAAGTTGCCTAATAATCAGAGTTGCTTGATCATCCTCGAGCTCTAAAGGAATAAGGGATGTTGTAGAAGCCATAACTGAGGTATGAAAATTACCAATTATATGGATAGAATAAGTCATAATCTTGTTAGATGTTACAAAAAATTTATCAATGATCTCTTGATAAGGTTTGATATTTTTGTCTTTGGTTCGATAAACTTAGAGAGGTTTGATTGACGATCAATTGGGAGTCATCAAAAAAGATCTTTAAGGAGCTTTAAGGACCTCTCTAAATAAAGATAAAGGTCGATTCCCTCAACTTCCTCAAGATAAGAGTTGAGTGCTTATCCTCTTTAAAATTGTTCGCTCTCTAGATTACTCTCTTTAAGAATTTAAGATTATTGCCCTAAAACTTGGCCAACAACCTTTTATTTTCTTTTTATTGAACTCCAAACCTATTAGAATATATTGCATTATTTCTTATTCATACCAAGTATCACTAGAAGAAGACCAAAGATCATTTTATAAACCTTATATAATGGACTTTTAATTCCATTCTTCATTGTATAATTCAATTCACATAATCTGATGTAATACTTATTATTCTTTATGTACCTCTTCTATTCTCTCATTTTTCTTCTTACTACTTATATTTCTTAAGTACATAAAAAATTACAAAAACTACTATTGGTATCAAAGCTAAAGCTACGAGGGGACCTAAAGAAAAGGTTGTGGAAAGGTAAAGGAGAAATTGCAAGGAGAAGCAACTTATGGGCGAAGTATTTGGGACAATTACAACAAGTCCATAGTCCTAAAGCAGAAGGGAATGAAAAAAAGAAAGAAAAAAAAAATCATCGCTATAGAAAATGGAGAAGAAGATGCTCACATGGGTCCGCCATAGAGCATGAAGGAAACTCCACTGCCTTCATCCCACAAACAACAACAACAGCTTCATTTCAGTTAAAAGTTCGGAATATAGGAAAACAAATATTTTGTTAGAAACTTCTGGGCTAAAAGAAAACTGAAATTTGTGTTAGAAAAATAAAACCCGAGGTTACCTAGAATTCCAAGTCCAGTACGGATGAGGTTGTTCACCATAATGATTTCCTAAGGGGAGACGAAGACCCTGCAACCTTGGAAATCGAGGACAAGGATGGGGCTGAGTATGGATTCAACTGTTATTCCACTCCTGCAGCTGCTATGACGGGATAGGGTGGCGTACTACTTACAGATGGGGACGAGGAGAAGTGTGGTGCATTACAATAGAATACAATTGCGGTTGCGTCTTGCCTTACGCGTCACAGGGACTCCCTTAATCTAGTGGAGATTCTCGCTGATGAGGACAAAGGAAGCACAGGAAAATGGAAACCCACCCGCTGCTTTATTCACGAAGTTAGCCAAAGGAAAAGAAATCATTTCTCACATTCCTCGTGGCGAATTTCCACTGCACCACTCCTGCACGGTCGCCGTGTGAAAGCCCAATCGCTATCGAGTCCAGCACCCTCCGATACCCGCCGTTAAAATATTAAGACGGCGTGCACAGTCGATATCATAAACACTGGAAAAGGAAAAGCAGTTCCGTTATTGGAAGAGGCGTGGGAGAGGCTGCCCCCAACATTTCAATTGGAGACGTCCATCTGTTACTAATAAACTCTTAAATACATCAAATCCAAATATTGGAAAAATAAAATCACCAAAACAAGCCATCTCTGTAAACACCTTGATCTGGGTGCACAGATGTCTTTCACTCTCCTCCTAAACTGATGATCTAATTACCGATTCCCACCCTTTCAGCACGCTTTCCAAGTTTATTGGAAAATTGATTTTATTTCCCATGATCGGACTTTTGTGATTGAGATTTCCAAGTCTCCACGGGGCAGGTGAGAAACTTACATCAATCTGAATTTTTATTCACCTTAATAGAAATAGAAATGATCATGATCGTCAGACTGAATGCTTGTCCCTTTCCTGGTGCTTTCAACGGCGTAAAAGGTTTAAAATGATTGTGGCATGATGGTTATAGAAGTGGAATGCGCGAAGATCTGTGTAGTAGCTTCTAGAGTGGATAAACTCTTAACTTATCTTCGACCATAAACTCATACAAATCTAAGAAAGGAACGATAGTTGTCTAGGAAGAAAAGCTTTGTAGTTGTCAACACCCAAGCATTAAATGTGGCATAGAGTCAAAGTTGGTTATGTAGTGGAAGTATGAGAAGGAAAAAGCGTTTAAAAATATTTGGGCGCATATGGTCACGAGAATAACAAGGCCAGGACCTTGATATAACAGGTCTAGTTTTTAAATGTAGTCAAACTTGTAAAAAAAAAGATGATAGGGATGCCTCAAAAGATGAGAACTACTTTCCTATGCAAATGTCATTCACCATGCCAGTTGTTTATTATTATTATTATTATTTTCGTTAAAGTAATTTGAAAGTATAACTGGGACTACACTACCGGACATAGTAACATTGGACCTGTTTTCTAATGGAGATAAATAAAACATTAACCACATACCTTTGGGGTTTATTGTTATTACTATTTTATATATAATTATTTTAATTTTATGCATATTTATGTATTTAAAAGTTTAAAATAGCTGTGAAACTAAAGGTCATGGTTTTAATTGTTAAAACATATAAATGAGTAACTTATAACAAAGTTTAAGACACCACTCAAATAAGCTATATAATTAGATGTGGCAAAAATAATGTAAAAAAAAAATTCAAAATTTTACATAAAAAATCTAAATAAACTTTTTAAATAAATATTATATTTTTTAAAAATTTAAAATTTTGAAAGATAAAATAAAAATAATATAATTAAAATTAAAATTTTAATAATTTTTTAATAATAATTAAGAAGAAAACGTTATATCCATTTATTGTTTTCTTTTTTTATATAAACTCAACATAAAAATAAAAATGTATGTGCTCTATTTTATCTATGTAAAAATAAAAATGGAAAATATTTTTCTTTTATATTTGAAAACATATAATAAAATTAATTTTATTAGATTTTAATTATATTTTATAAATTAATATTTAATATTGTAATATTTATATTATTTTAATGTATGTATTTAAATTTTTCTAAATAATTATATTTTTGAGTTATTATAATATAATAAATTTATATTTAAATTTAAATAAGCTTATTTCATTTTTTGGTTAATCAAGTAGATTAGACATACAAAAATAAAATAGCTTATCAATTATATATATATTTTATGAGAATTAAAAAAAAGTTTATCATCGTTAATTTTATTGTATTTATTTTCACTATGGATAGAAAATCATGGGTGTGAATGGACATTTCATGATAAAAAAATGAAATATTGGAAGGTCATGTGTGGGGTTTACTAATTTTATATTAAGGAGAAAATAACTCATGTAATACTTACTGGGAGTTTTTGGTATCTAATTCGTATTTTAAAATTATATTAGATAAATTATTTATTGGATATTTTTTCATTTGGGAAGGATCACAATGATTATTTGTAAAATTTGAATAGTAAACCTAATTTATAATAAATCCTAAAACTTATTAAATAACATTAGCTCAATTGATTAATGTTCGAAATATTGTTTAGTTATAAATGCATAATAGCCAAAATATTATATTACCACTATATGGTCATGATGTAATATGGGTAAATTCATTTCAACATAACAAATTAAAAATAATTCTTAAAATTTGATAGTAAAATATTTTAAGTTTGTTTCATGAATCAATTAGATAAGCTTAATCTCTATATTAATGAGTCTTTTAAATATGAAGAAGAATAATTTTCAAATAATTTTTTTATTTGTTAAATAAAATTCAAATGATCCCACCCATATGAGACCATCATTGCACTCAACCATTATCTTAATATCTAGACAAGAAAAACTTGTTCACCAAATGAAATAATTTTTTCCTTTTAATTGGTTATAAGGAATTGAAATATGTTTCATATTACATAGTCATTACATTTATGCATTGTTATATATTTTATTTTGAATGATTTTATATTAAAACAAGGACTTTGAGGATTGGTGAGATAAGAGAAAAAATTAACTGCTAGCTTGGTAGGTTTAGGGGTGGGAAAATCATGTCTGCTACATTAACGCCACCCTGAGGCAGTGTTAGTTCACCCTTTTTAATGGTTGTCGCTCATATAGTCAGCTCAGTTTATTTTGAGTTTGTTGGAGAGCTCAATGGCACCGAGGAAGCATTCGCACAAGTTCGTTCCGAAAGTGTATCACAAGGTAAAGGCCCTGTCCCTAAAGTTGTTATTCCTTTGCATGAATATCATATAGCTTGTGAATGGTTTGAAAGTCATACCTTGGTGGGTTATTTTATGGGTTGTATCCCATATGATACCCTTATTCGCTCCTAGGGCCAGCAAGTCTAGGGCCCGTATGGAGTCAAAGTGGACAATGTACAAAACCTTACCAAAGGGTATTTACTTTTTTACTTTTTGGACCCAAATCAAGCACAAAAGGTTCTGTCTAGGGGACCATGGACTGCCTATAATTCTCTTTGATTCTACAACCCTAATCTAGGGATTTCCAAGTCAATGATCAAGTTGCATTGGAAGTCTCAGTGTGGGTTGAATTCCTTGGTCCTCCTATTCTGAAATAAGATGTCAAATGTTTCCCGAGTGCATGGATGCCTCAATTTTTTATGTTTGCAAGAAGTTAAGATTTTTTATTTCAATATGTGATGTGCATGTGAATTTTTGTGGCCACAAAGTACCTCTTTTGCCATGAAGCATTACCTGATAAAAGGGGGAGTTGTCACTATCCTTGTGCCTAAATTAAATAAGAATGTTGTGACCTAGGGTTTTGACCCATCCAATCAAGTTGTGTAGATTTTGCTTGAGATCTACAAAAAACTATTTGGGGTGGTTAATGTGTATGACTCAAACATCGCTTATGATCGATGTGAGTTGTGGAGATAACTTGTCATGAATATACAATTTGCCACTTTGGTGATCTATGGAGATTTTAATATGGTGGAGAAATATTTTGACAAGGTTAGTCATGCCCCGATGCGGTGGTGCTTAGGTGAAAGGGAAGCTTGGTTTTTTATGAAAACTAAGCTTTGAATTTATTACCCTAATTCCCGCTTCTCGCCTTATGACTTCCCTTAGGCTATTTGGTACACTTGGTCCAATTTCTAGGTTGTTTCTTCTAGGGTTTTGGAAATATTGGATAGAGCCATGATTTCTGAGTGTGAAAACTTTTAGTTCTACCATATTTTGCCTTCTTCATCGTATGTGCTAAATTTTCCTGGTACTACATTGTCTGATCATTCACCTATTTTATTCTTGATGGTAAAGTTAAACATTCAACCTTGAGTGCATTCTTCATAGTTTTACCTAAATGTTTCTTTTTTGCATAGCTTTAGCATGAAAGCTCATATATGTCGCATTTAGAATTTGATTCCTATACCGGATGGTCTTTATGGAAGGATTGAGTGGTGGAATGCTACCATTCAATGAACCACTAAGGTGTTGCGGACTCTGGGTGTTGAAGTTGCAAAGCGATGGAAACAGGCTAAGTATTCCTTTATAGTGAGCTATCCAAATCCTATCTCAGGCTCGAAGCCTCTCCTTTCAGTTCTCTTGCTCAGTACCAAGTTTCTTCCATTCGGTACGAGTTAAAAAAAGTTGATTTGTATGAAGTCAAGGGTGCCCAATTACGTGCTCGAATGCATTGGCTCAAAGAGGGGGACAAAGTGACCAAAGATTTTTTTAAATACCTCATATCTCCTACCTATTATTCCTAGTTTCAATCCATTCAAGTTGATGGGTATATATTCACAGACCTTTTGGACATTGTCAAAGCTTTTGTTTCACATTATCAAGGTATTTTTGCTTCTCAATCCCTTGATGATGCTATAAGACAAGATATTTATGATTGTACCGCTATTATCCCCAACAAGCTTTCTCCTGAGAAAATGATATTTTATGGCACTCCTATTTGTCTCGAAGATCTAAAAAATGCCTTGTCACTCATGGCCAATGATAAGTCACTAGTCTTGATAGCTTCCCATGTGAATTCTACAAAGAATTCTAGGATATGTTTGGTTCCAATCTCCACAAATTGTGTCTTGAAGCCCTGTAATGTGGTTCACTGGGTTCCATTATTAACAAAGGCAATATTAAATTTATTCCTAATTCTGGAGACCTTGAGATCATCACTAATTGGAGGTTGATCACCTTGCTTAATATGAGCTATAAGCTTATTGCCAAATCCCTTGTGCTTAAGATTAAATATATCCTACTTTTGATTGTCAAACTTGAAAAAATTGGATTTATTCAGGGAAGATACATTTTTGATAATGTTCTTGCTATTTGGGAAGGTATGGAGTGGGCAAGAAATTATGAACAAGATGCTTTATTCATTAATATTGACTTTGAGAAAGCCTATGATAAGATGGAGTGGTACTTCATCACTACCATGCTTCAAGCTTTGGGCTTTGGGCAAGTGTTTGTGAGCATCATTCTTATGTTATTTCAAGATGCTTCAGTTATTTTTACTTTTAATAATAGCCAATTTCAGTCAATTTCTCTTGGTTTTTTTGTAAGACAGGGGTGCCCTCTTGCTCCATCTCCTTTCATTCTTGTTGTAGAGGCTTTTGGCTATTTGTTGGACCATAATATGGATCAAGGATTAATTAGGGGTATTGCTCTCCCTAATTTTGACCATCAGTTGGTCAATAATAATTTTGCTGATGATTATTTTTTAACGCTTAGAGGAGATGAACAATACCTTTCCTCAACTATTAGTTGCTTAGAGGTGTTATGTTTAGCCTCTGGTTCTTCAATTCAATGGAAAAAACCTCCCATTTTTAGTAATCTCAATCTCAGCTGCCATGTTGGATGAGTCATTTCCAATGGACTTGGATTCATTCGGGTGAGGTATTTAAATTTCTTCGAATTCCTTTTGCGTTTCATGGTTACTCTACTCAATTGTGGCAGTATGTTATTGAGAAATTCAACAAGAAGATTTATTACTTGTGAAAGCACGAGGATACGGAAACAAAAAGGAAAGTGCCAAAATGGATGCTTTTAAAATCAAACTTAACGCTTATAGCCTATGTATTGCAAAGTGCATAAAAAGAAAGAGCATAGACGAATTGACACAAGATAAAAGCAATATAAAATACGGCCCTTTTTATTGATATGCTTTTCAGAGTTGTGTTACAATACGTCTCCTTCCTTTTTAGGGAATAGGAGCGTCAAATAAGTTTCTTATCGCATCTATAAACAACAATCCTTCTTCCGCGTGCCCACATGTAAGATGGGCGGACCAAAACGTCACCGCCGCTTGTGTGTATGATTGTTCACTCCTTCCTGCTCTTCTGATGTCAAAAACCTGCGTTCAAAGAAACAGAAAATATTAGTAGCACCTGCAGATAGAATAAAGCATGTATTTCCCAAGGCCTACTGTCAGTATATGCATGAAAATATTAAATCGATAATCAAATGACCTCGGATTGACCTAAAATTTTAATAGAAGCATAAATATGTTATCAGAAGACCTCTGCAAAAAGAACAGTCGAGAAATTCCTCACAGATTTGTATTCGCTCCAGGGTGGGACGAATAGACCTGCAATAACCTGTCAGAAAGCACCCTCTTCAATGTCCTATCCCGAAGCTCCAAATGACCTGCAAACTTGGGGTTAGCTAATTGGGGGTGTTTTGGGAAGACCCAGAAGGTCAGATTTCTCCAATTTTACCTCTATCACCCATATTTTTCTGGTGCCATCTGCAAGTTAGTAAAGGCGAGAAATGACAAAAACCTGGTCAAAATTGCTCAGAATGAAATGAAATTTGAACTGTAACCTATTTAACATATCTAGAATAAAATGCAAAAGAAAAACTAAAGAAATATATCACATATTTCTAATCATCCCGGGGTGGGGCGAATAGGACTGTGACAGTTTGGGGAGCGCCCGGGGGCAGGACGCCCACCGTTTGGGACACTGTTTCAGCACCAATCCACTTGGGATGGGTCCAAAACTCCTTATGGGGTGTTGTCGACAAATTTTGTGGATTTTTGTGGTCAAAAATCGGGTTTTGGGTCCGGATTCGTGTTTCCAATACTCACCCAATAACCTCCCTTTCGAATGAGAGATTAAGGATGTGAAAGCACAAATCGCAAGTAGGTATGTAAATTGGCAGCACTTCGTTGCTCAAATGCTCCTTCTCTGTCTATATTTTGGGTGGGAAAACTCCCCAATTTATAGACCTTAGGGTCTCCTTGTTTAAATTGCGCATGCGAGGGCGCCACTTGAGTTAACTCTCCTATTTTCAGAGAAAAGCTAGTTCCCTGATTTAGAATCTCCTTGCATGAGGTCTCTAAAATAAAGACATGCATGACTGAAGTCTCTCTTCTTGAATAAAAGCTATTCCTCGCAATTGCATGGCCTGAAGCCTCAGTTAACTGGCGGAGTTGCCGAGGTTTGACTTTTTTGCCAGTCAAACCTTCTATTCGCCTCACCCTGGGGCGAATGCTGCTATTCGTCCCTGGGTGGGACGAATGCCAGTTTGTATTCGTCCCGGGGTGGGACGAGCAGAGAGCAAGGTGCCAAAAAGGTGCCAAATTGACCTTTGACCTTCCAAACTACTTTTGGGAGTGGTTAGGACCACTTTTTAACCTCTGGGGGCTGCCCTGGGGGCTGTTTGTGTCAATGCGATCAGCGCTTGTTGTCACATAATCGGATTGGTGTTGTTTTGGTGTCTATAGATGCCCCTTTTTGGGAAGCGTTGTGCAAGGCGCAGCGTCGAGCAAAAATAAATAACCAAAGCACTAATGATTAGGGTTTCTCAGTAACCTAACCAACTCTTGATGCCCCAAGTATGGAAAGGGCACGCATTCTAGAATCCTTGCTACGGACGAGCTAAGGAACTTAATTCAAGTGTTAACCTTTTTCGGTGAGGTGTTACTTGAGCTTGGACATTGATCAGTCATGAATAGGCAAAGGGCGCAACCTTTTGTCTGTGGGAACCTTGAGTTCATGATTCACGAATGCCAAGTGTTTGATCAGCTTGTGATTGTTGCTTGTTTGCTGCCCCAAGCAGGAGCATGATTGTCTTTTGCAATGATCCTTTGAATGCGTGTCATTTCCAGGATTGGGTATGTTGTTGTTGATTGGCGACTAAGTGTGACTACCCCCTCAAGCGACGAATCGATGAGGGAATGACCAACATGAGAAAAGCGACGAGTCACTTGACCCAAGATGACTTAGGTAAGGGTGCCTTCAGTTGTTTACCATTAAATACGAAAGCAGTTTCCGAACATTCTGACCTATTTTTGGTGGGTTTGAACCCTTTTTGTGACGCATTTTGGAGCTAAAATTGGCAAAAATCCATCTTCCCGTGGAGCGGTCCGGCTATGGTAGCCTTATTAGGGAGTAGGATAGTGACAATTTGTGACCCCAATGTCTATTTTGGATGCCAAGAATGTCAGGCGCAAATGCGCCTTCGTTCGACAATGATATTGCTATTTTTGGGTGGGTTTTGACCCGTTTTGGTGATGCCGTTTGGGGATGAAATTCTCAAAAATCCGTCTTCCCGGGGAGCGGTCCGGCTATAGTAGCCTTCTTAGGGAGTAGGATAGTGAGGATTTGTGACCCCGACATCTATTTTGCATGCCCAGAATATCAAGTGCAAAAGCACTCTGATTGGACAGTTTTATTGCTTGTTTTGATGCATTTTTGTGCAGTTTTTGTTGTTTTTGAAATTTTTGCTCTGTATTCATCCTAGGGTGGGACGAATTCCTATTTAGTATTCATCCCAGGGAGGGACGAGTGCTAACAGAGTGCTCATCCTAGGGGGGAACGAATACAGGCTCAAAAAGCCTTTTTAAAGGCCAAAACTGAGTTTTGGGCTCATTTGCACTTGTTTTTCTTGGCGATTTGGAGCTCTGAGGAGGAGGAGGTCAATTCTACGAAGCGAAGCGCTGCCAAACTATTCTTGTGACCATGAGTTCACACACCGGATCGAGCGGCAGAGCCGAAGCGATACCAGTGAGTGCCCGTCCTCTTTATTAATTTGTGTCACAGTTGGAAAACCGCAAGTTGTTTATTTCTTGTGTTTTTGTTTATCTAGTTTTTCAAATTGTAAAAATGAAACCCTAGTCTATGAACACTTAGCGAAAAACTTAATTTAACCCTAGTTAAACATAGATCAAAATTTTAGTTGAAAAATGAGCTAGAAACTTAGTTTAGAACACAACTTAAAACGTCGTTGAACCTGAATTGAACCAAGATCAGAACTTAGGTTAAAAACGTAGGGTAAAACTAAGCGAAAAGCGTAACTTGAACCCTAGTTAACTATTGTTTTTGTGTTGTTAATTTTCCAGTTTAAAGGTAAAAACCCTAGGTCTGAAAAATTATTTTTGTGACTATTTTTGTTTGTTTTGCAGTTAGAGTTAAAAACCCTAAAACTGACCAATGATTTTTTTTTGTTAATTTATCAGTTAGAGTTCAAAATCCTAGGTCTGACAAATTAGGTTTTTTTTTGTAATTTTTTTTGTTAATTTATCAGTTAGAATTAAAAACCCTAGATCTAAAAAATTACGTTTTTGAATGTTGTTTTTTGTGTAATTTATCAGTTAAATTTAAAACCCTAAAACTGACAAATGATGATTTTTTTTTATTTTAATGTTTTTATGTTGTTTTCTTTTGCAGGTTGTGAAGAGCCGATACCGGGTGCCTACCTGTGTTCACTGAAGCACGTGCAACGTGACTTTGGTGGATCGGGATTGGCTTGACGCCCTTGGGCTCAAGCAGGTGACTCGGCTGGAGCCGGTGGTCGAGGATCGGGCCTATCTGATGGCCTTGATCAATCTGTGGGATCCCCGGACCAACACCTTCCATCTCCCAACAGGGGAGATGATGGTGACCTTGGAGGATGTCTATCGGATTCTTTGGATTCCAATAGATGGACTGCCGATCCGGACGATGCCACGGGATCGGAGGACAACAGTACTGATACGATGTTTCGAGCATGGGGAGGAGTTGGGTGTGGAGAGCCCAGTGGAGAGGGCAGAGATCGACTGTCATATTGGTGGCATACTGGTTCGATGGTGGCTAGAGAAGGGGGTGTTGGGGGGGCATGCATTACTCATGGGCCTCATTTCCAACATGTTGCTCCTCGACTCTTCGGGCACGAGGTTCCCATGGAACCTGTTGGAGGTGGTGTTCAGGCTGGTGGAGTGTCCTATAGATGCATCGATGATCATGAGATGGGGACAGACTCTACTGGCATAGCTTTATGATGAGTTGTACGAGGTCCGCTATCGAAAGTGAAAGGGGATTAGTTGTAGCTACTTGTTGTAGTGCTGGGCTTGGCAGCACATAGTAGTGGAGAGGCGCGGGGCTGCCTTGGATGACTCGGGCAGAGATGGCAGACCGAGAGATTGGATATGGGGTACTATGGTGGAGGTCGGAGGAGCAGGGTCAGAGTCGATGATGGGCAGGTGTAGTAGGGCACTATGTCGATGCCTTCGCTCGGCTTACTCCAGGGGAGGTGTTCTGGCACCCCTATCGAGACTGTCCAGCCTGGCCTAAGGCTGGAGAGTGGCTCCGATGGGTACGGAGGGAGCGATGGCTGATTGGGAGGCATGGGACTGAGCAGGAGTTGTTCCCATATGGTCGGGTTACATGATAGTTCGGGGTGCGCCAGGGGATGCCTGGTGAGCCCATGGTCTATCGATGCCAGGGGGATGAGAGGACTCTAGACCGGCCAGTCGTTGCGCCACTTGGTGAGGATTCAGATATAGCTATTGACATCCCAGATGTGGATGACGTCGGAGTTACTACCGAGTATGAGCAGTGGTGGACCTTGCGATGGTGGCGAGGCGAGGGGCCTCTAGGTGGGGCGGAGGTGGCAGCAGTAGGGGATGAGGGTGCAGAGGCACCAGATGAGGGTTGGGGTGCTCCATTGGATGATGCGGAGATGGTGGAGGTTGAGGATGTGGGTAGGGATTATGGGGTTCTAGACCAGCCAAAAATGTAGGACGTCTCAGAGTAGTGGGAGCCAGATGCTATCCCAGATTCATCGAGGCCTCAGGTAGTGTCGAAGGACATGGAGGCAGGGTTGCACTGAGAATGCATGATTGATGGGGCTACTACAGAGGTGATATGGGGAGCTGGGAGAGGCTTTGTAGGAGAGAGATCTCCTACGGACTCAGCTAGCAGAGTGAGAGAATGCATGGGCTGCATCCCATCGATAAGAGGGGGATACCGATGCTGCACGAGAGAGGGATCTCCTACAGACGTAGCTAGCACAACGTGATGACGTAGTAGCTTACTACCATCGATGAGAGGTAGAGTGGGATCGGTTGAAATTGGCATCGACATCGGATGGATATGGAGGGAGAGATCATCCACCTTGGTGGGTGGTTACCTGAGCCTCCTAGAGGTGGCTCTTCACGTCGGATGAGAGACAACGATACTGAGCAGTCAGCATCATCTCATCGTAGGCGGCTAGATGAGGGGGGCACTAGTAGGCATGATGCAGGGGCGAGCAGTAGTCGCCCTAAGAGGTCCCATAGGACCCACACCACAGGGGGTAGTTCCCGTCGCACCGATCCTATGTGATCATGGTGGCCGACGCCCTAGGCTTGGGGGTTTTTGAGCTTTTTGTTTTTGTGGCGGGGTCAGAGGACCGGTTCATTGTAGCCTATGGGCATTTTTTTGATGATATATATACAGATGATTCTTTTTTTGGTTTTTATAAACTTTTCATGGTGTGTCTGTCTATTTATGCACATTGATTTATAATGATGGATGCATGTGGGATTATGATTGTGATGTTGCTAATTATATGATGTATGCATATGGAATGAATGAAATGATTTGTTGATAACTTGTCGATGGCACCATAGATTGTACAAGATTTATTGGCTTGTTGTACTTATGGGATGACTTTGTGGAATGACGTTGCATGTGAAAACTTTGTTTTTGTATTTTGCATTTTTTTTGATGGTGATGTATGGAATGAAATGGACCAGGTTGTTTTTAAAATGTAGTTAAGCTTTTCTGAGATTCAGATATTTTAACTAACTAGCCAAGACTGTACATTTATCTCGCAAGACTTTTGAACAAGGTATAAATCCGACTTGGAGGTTAACCAAGTTATTTCACATCCCTGTGTGTGCAATTGAGTTCGTTTATGTGGTATTTGTCAGGATACCGCTAGTGCCAGATAGGCTATCAACCAAACCTATACTAAGGATCACCTAACTAGCTCCACTAACTCCGTTGTTGTATTTAGCAAGATTAATCCATGGGACAATCTAAGGTACCATAAGCTAGCTCATCCACATGCAAACATTGGTCTGCTCACATGCAAAGCTAATGTGACAGACATATCGTCATGCGGGTAGGATACCACCATTGCCAGGTAGGCTGTCCACCAAACCTGTAATGAGGATCACCTAGATGGTTTTCGAATACTGAGAATTCTAGGGATTCAAGTTCAAGATTTTTATTGGCTCAATGGTTTAGGATATTTGCTCGTATACAAAGTGATGAAAATCACTATTTATTTTGTTCTTTTTTTTTTTTTTTTTTGGAGCAAGGATTTTGAATAGTAGTGATAACCACTGTTATTTGATTTGGCTTTTGAGCTTTGTAAGGTTAAGTTGGTATGTTTGTGATTGGTGAATAACATTGATCCTTTTAGGCCTTGGGGATGACTACCCATCCTTGGCAGGGACGTGTAGTACGAATCCTTACGACTTTGGGAACCAAAGGGTAGTATGGAGATTATGAAGTAAGGGTATTGATCTTTTAGGCCTTGGGGATGACTACCCATCCTTGGCAGGGACGTGTAGTACGAATCCTTACGACTTGAGAGACCAAAGGTGATTGTGATGATGGCTTGTGAATGTTTTTTATGCCTGAACTTGTTAACCCATAACTTGGGGATGAATCCTTACAACCTTCAAGACCAATGGTGATTTTTGAATTTTTGTTAGTGGTGAAAACCACTATTGATTAGAAGGAATGGATGGGGAAGAGCTTGTCCTTTTGTCAATTCTCAGCATTCTTGAACCATTCGCACAGGGGATGAACAGGCTAATCTTTCACCTATGGTACTCTAGACTGCTTTGTAGTTTTCATCTTACGTTCACACAACTTAGGAATTATTTTATGTGTTTTAATTTGTGTAGGGATATTACATAACGAGGCGTGACCCAAGTAAAACTTTCCTATGTAAAATCTGTTTGACTTTGTACAATTTTTGGCTAGAAAGTTAAAGACAGCTGAATGACGAAAACCCTAAATACATTAGGAGACAACTGACTTTGCTAAAAATGGGGATGGTGTGATGCGGGATGTATGCGTTGATAAAATTGATTTTATGTGAAAAATGAGAAAATTGCCGAGCAATTACAGTCTATGGTGCTTTTGACTTGTATGACCTAGCGAATATGCAATGTATGGAGGTGATGCCTAATGCAACCTATTTTTTTGTATTTTGATATTTAAGAGTATGCATGAAATGTGTTGTTTTTTTTTTTTGTGATTTTTGATGATTTTTATTGTTTTTGTTGGTTTTTGAATATTTGTGTTGACCAAGCGGTTATGGTAACCCTTGGAGCTTTTGGTTTGACCAAAGGGTTTATGGATACCTTTGGGGCATTTTAGGTTGACCAAGCGATTAAGGGAATCCTTGGAGCTTTTGGTTTGACCAAAGGGTTTATAGACACCTTTGGGGCATTTTGGGATTGACCAAGCGATTGTGGAAATCCTTGGAGCTTTTGGTTTGACCAAAGGGTTTATAGACACCTTTGGGGCATTTTGGGATTGACCAAGCGATTTGGAAATCCTTGGAGCTTTTGGTTTGACCAAAGGGTTTATACAACCTTTGGGGCATTTTGGGATTGACCAAGCGATTGTGGAAATCCTTGGAGCTTTTGTGTGGACTATGGCTCTCTAAATGTAGAATGGCCTCAAATGACTGATGTTCAAGGGTTCTAGCTCCTTGATTCCTTCAAGAGAGGCGAGCCGGTATGTTCCAGGTCCTATCTTACTGTCAATCACATAAGGACCTAACCAGTTTGCCATGAACTTGTCTCGGAGATGGGATGACAAATTAGAATTCTGTTGGTTCTCTTTTAAGACCAAATCTCCAACCTAAAAATCCCTTAGGTGAACCTTCATGTTATATGCTCTCTTAAGTCGCTCTTGATAGATACGCAAATGCTCGAGAGCATTGATGCGTCGTTCATCAAGCAACGTGAGTTGATCTAACCGGGCCTACCACGTAGTGTCATCATCGATGAACTCTTGCATTGATATGCGCAGGGAAGGGATTTCCAACTCAAGAGGCATGACAGCCTCGGAGCCATACACCAGCAAAAATGGAGTTGCCCTAGTGGGCGTCCGAATGCTAGTGCGATAAGCCCATAGGGCAAGCGGGATCTGAATGTGCCAATCCTTATGATTATCTATGATAGTATTTTTGAGGATGGCGACTAGCATTTTATTGGATGCCTCTGCTTGCCCATTTGCCTGTGGATAATAGGGTGTTGAAAAACTGTGCTGAATTTTGTACTTTGTGGTCAAAGCACGCACATCTTTGTTCTTGAAGGGCGTCCCATTATCCGAGAGGATCTTGGATGGAATACCAAAATGACATATGATGTTATGCAAAATAAACTCCGCAATGCGGGGTCCAGTCGTAGAGGTTAACGGAATTGCTTCCACCCACTTGGTAAAATACTCTGTGGCCGTTATGATAAATGTGTGATGACCCGACGACGCAGGGGAGATCTTTTCGATTAGATCAAAGCCCCACTATAAAAAAGGCCAAGCCGATTGGATCGGTTGCAAGGCCTGAGAAGGTACGTGTGTCAAATTGGCATGATGTTGACACTTCACGCACTTCTTCACATATGCGCAACAATCTCGCTCTAAAGATGGCCAATAATAACCCATGCGGAGAATGCGCTTTGCGATGGCCATACCACTGAAGTGGCCACCGCATGTACCATCGTGGGCTTGGGTGATCGCCCAAGCGGACTCCTGCTGGTCCAAGCAACGGAGGAGGATTCCTTCATAGCTTCGACGATACAAAATGTCTCCTAGCAAGACATGTTTTGCCGCTTTCTGTTTGAATGATCTTTTCATGGCTTGTGTCAATCCAAGTGGGAGAGTACCTAGCTTGAGGTAATCCCTTAGGGGTGTGTACCAATCCTGCTGATCAGAAACCTCGATGGTATGAACAACCAATCCCTCTTGAAGTTCATCCCGAGCAAAAGTTGAGCGGGAAAGAACTTGTAAAAATAGCGTTGTGTTGCTATTAAGAGGGGTAGGGGAGAACAAGGACCCCCAGTTGGCTTGAGTCAAACAATCTTGGATTCGAGAGAACCTATCCGGAGATGGTTCAATCTGGATCAAGTGGATTCCTAGCGTGAGGTCAGAGCTTGCATGCTCCATCACGGGTTGTGATAATGTCTTGACCTGAATAGTTGTCATCTCACCGGAAGGGTCTTGCGGGATTAGTGACCCCAAGGAGGCCATAGTATCCGCAAAATGATTCGATGATCGAGGGAGTGCCTCGATGTCATACCATTCAAGTTGTGCCAGAAATTTGTCCACAAGGGCTTTATAGGCCTACAAAACTGGGCATTTACATTGGAATATCCCCTTAACTTGATTGACAATTAACAACGAATCACCAAAGATGTTCAATCATTTAATGTTCATGGTGACTGCTGTCTGAAGACCTATGAGCAAGGCTTCGTATTTTGCATTGTTATTGGTGCACGAGAAGTCTAATTTAAATGACAGAGGCATTGGAGCCCCTTGTGGAGTGAAGAATACAATTCCCGCACCACCTCCTTGCTCACATTTAGAACCATCGAAGAATAGGGTTATGTCAGCCTGTGACTCAGGCTCATCAGAATCTGGCGATTCTGAAACATGGAAGACCCCATCATCAGGTAGTTCGAAGGTCAGAGGCTGATCATCTTCAAGAGGAGCCTCTGCCAGTTGATCGGCGATGACTTGACCTTTTATGGATTTTTGTCCAATGAATTCTATGTCAAACTCCATCAACAACATGATCCATTTCATCGTGCGGCTACTATGATAAGTATGACTCATCATGTATCGCAATGGATTCTCCTTAGACACAACATACGTCTTGTTGCTCAGCATGTAATGGCGTAGCTTCTTGGTAGCAAACACCACTGCCAAGCAGAGCTTCTCGACGTATGCATAGTTAAGTTCATAACTGACCAGGGTGCGGCTAAGATAGTAAGTAGCCTGTTCTTTGTGCAATTCATTATGTTGGGACAGCATGGCGCCCAGTGCCACCTCAGTAGCTGAGATGTATAAGTAGAATGACACTCCTGGTCTAGGTGGTGCCAATACTGGCGGTGAAGCCAAGTACTATTTAATGTCATCAAAGGCTGACTGGCACTCGTCATCCCAATGGAATGCTACCCCCTTGTGCAATAATTTATTCATGGGTCGGCACTTGTCAGATAACTGCGCTATGAAGCGTTTGATCGACGCGACCTTTCCCTGTAGACTTTTGAGTTGCTTGATGGTAGTTGGGGGAAGCATTTCAAGGATTGCCTTGACTTTGTTTGGATCCACCTCGATTCCTCATTTGGAGACTATGAAACCCAAGAGCTTTCCAGATGTGATGCCAAATACGCACTTCTTGGGGTTTAGTCTGACTTTATGCTCAATGAGGCGATCAAGGATCTTGCGTAAGTCATCGAGATGATTGGGGCGCAAAAGAGATTTGGCCAACAAATCATCCATGTAATCTTCCAAAGTTTTGTGCATGTAATCATGGAAGATGTACGTCATGGCACGTTGGTAGGTGGCGCCAGCATTTTTAAGGCCAAAAGGCATGACCTTATAACAAAATGTCCCCCAAGGCATTGTGAATGCCATTTTTAGTTGGTCCTCGAGATTGATACGAATCTGATTGTATCCTGAGAAACCATCCATGAGGGAAAGCATTTCATGGCCCACTGTAGCATCTACCAATGCGTCGATGCTAGGCAAGGGAAAATCATCCTTAGGACTCGCTTTGTTTAGATCTCAAAAATCGGTGCATATGCGAATCCTCCCGTCGGGCTTCTTGATGGGCACCATGTTAGACAACCATGGTGGATAATCCATGCAGATGACAAACTGTGCATCCAACAACTTTTGCAATTCATCTTTGACCATTAAGGCCACTGTTGGGTGCATCTTGCATAGTTTTTGCTTTACTGGCTTGATTGTCGGATCAAGCATTAAATTATGCATGACTAGCTATGGGTCTAGCCCCGACATGTCTTTGTATGACCATGCAAAAACCTCCTTCTTCTCCTTGAGAAGGGCAATGTAATCGGCTTGCTCTTCGGGGGAGAGACTTACCCCTAGCTTGAGAATCCATGGATTCATTGGATCTGTGTCGATGTCTACGTCAGTCGTTGCCTCGATCGACATGTGGGATCCGTCCTCCAACTGGTGTGGAGTTGGGATCAGATGGATATCGTTTGCTGAATTAAGATCATCGTTAGGAACGTCAGGTTCCTCTTCAGCATGGAAGACATCCTGAGTCTATCCTGGAGTGAAATGAAACATCCCACCGCAAGGCCAGTACTCTGATGGGGATGGTGGTGTGTCAGCGCGATCCCAATCTATAGCCTCTATGTCTAGATGCAATGACCGTGTTGGGTCGGCTGGATCATGGATGGGGGCGGTCAAGTCAATGGAGATCATGTTGATGAAATGATTGTAACCTCCATTACCGTAGGTGTGATGACTATGACATTCTGGATGTTCTTGGTGCTTTGGATCTGGCTCTGTAGGCACTGGCACAAATGGATCAGCCCTATGTGCGTATAAGAGGATAGGATCTGCCCTAGGCACTGATGGTGTGATAGGGTCTCCAGGCGGAAGATGCTCTCTGTGTACCTGGAGTGGCGGGTGCAGTAATTGCTATAACTACATCGGGTTGAGGTGCCACCTATGTCTTGGCCCTATGTGTAAGTGTTCAAACATGTCATCTATGCCTAAGGGATACTGTTGTTGCATTTGTCGCATGTGGTTGAGATAGGCCATCTCGATTTCATCTTCATAATCACTGTCAGAGATCCAAAGGCCTTCGTTTGCTGCAACAGTGGTTTGCGACAGATGGGGCTCATCTTGTTCGAGCAAATTAATGTGGTCCCATCGAGGTTGTTTCGCTCTCTGGGGGGACCTGATTTTCTTGAGGTGGCATATGCTCAATTGGAGCATCCAATGGGAACATGGTCAGGAAGCTTTCTTGATAATCATCCATGGGATGCACGTGGGAATGATTGCTTCTCGACTCAAGAGGATCCCAAGGTGCTACCTCATAATCTAACTCATCATCTGAAGACCCTTCTTGGTCTTGTCCATACCCTTCGTGGAGGTGAGTCCTTGAATTGTCTCCCGTTGCGACCGAAGGGAAAGGGTTGTTGAGGTCAACAAGGTTGTTTGTTTGTAATGGGAAATAATCCCCCAATGTATAAGTTGTATTTGGATTGGCATATGGATCTGATGCCAACCCATCCTTGTTGCCTATCCCTAGGCCTTGCATGTTTTTGACCAAGATGTCTAGGGGCAAAGGGTGATTAAACCCTACTCCTGACTTGTCATAAGGCATTTGGTATCTTGGTTGGCACAAAACATGCACTCCTTGTTCATACCTGCCCAACCCATATCCATGCCAATTGCATTGGCTAAGATATCTCAATGCGAAGTCTGGGTTAGACAGATAATTGACATCCTCAACAAAGGGCTCTTCATCTTCCTCTTCTTGTAGGGAAGGTTCAACGCCATTATCCAGGCCCCCATAAATAAAGTTTGTCTGATTGGGTGGGTAGCCTAGAGGAACCACAGAGCCGATGGGGAGTCGAGGTCTCCCCATGTCTTGCATGGACTCAAGTGTAGGCGTTGCTATAATGTTTTGCACTAGATACTCCCCCAATCCTGTGTTGGCCATCTCAACTGTGATTGTTGGCATTTGAGGGGGAGCGAATGGAAGTTCTCCCTGAGTCCACTCCATGTGGGGTGAACTAGGTGTCTCGACTTCCATTCTACTAGGCTTCTCTTCTGTCGAGATGTTGGAGACTAAGGGTGGTTCCTCTTCCAGGGGCTTCTTTCCCTTGTCCTTTGGTGTGGCCACCGTAGGTGGCATCATTGTGGGAGGACCAGATGAAGAAGATGGACCCGCCTGGGAATTTGATTGCCTTGGTAATGGAGATTCCTACGTAATCGGACCCTTTTTAGATGGATTTAACTGAAAATCCAAATGCGTTGATGGAAGGGTCGACTGCGGCATTAGTTGCACTGAATTGCAGTATTTGAAAGGCTCTAAATCTGTGGGGACTACATGTACCTGTCCTTCAAATGTATACTTCAAGCATTGATGAGCAATTGAAGGGACACACTTCATGTCCCGGATCCAAGGTCGCCCCAACAAGATATTGTAAGCCATCTCACCTTCTAATATGTGGCACAATGTATGAATGGTCTTTTGTCCCACTTGTATGGGTAGGACAATTGTGCCAACTATCGAGCATATCGCATCATTGAATGCTCGAAGAGTATAAGTGGAAGGTACGATGTGAGAGGCCGACAACTTCAAATGTTTTAATGCGGTGGTTGTAATAATGTTACTGGACGAACCAGTGTCTACCAACACCCGCTTATATGGAATCCCGTTGACCCACGCAATAACGTGCAAGGGTGGATCCGCCACATCACCAGCCATCGATTTTAATTCATCTTCTCTAAAGGTGATGACTGGTTCCATACATTGTTTCACATGGCCCACGAAGTTGTTGAAAGAATTTGCTTCATGGGGATGCAGCTCAATTGCCTTTAATATCTCCATGAGAGCCTCCCGATGGGGCGCTGATTGTTGAATAAGCTCATATATGGAGAGCCTAGCCGACGTGGTCCTTAGACTTTGAGTAAGTCTAGTTCGAATCGTGGCCACTGGTCTAGGTGGGGGAAGCTGTGTAGGGTTCGATTGAGGTTGTGACGTTGATGGAACTTCTCTTGTGGCTACCATAGGGGCAGCTCCTGGGTATCTCTTGTTCCTTGTCACTATGCTTATCATCCCTACATACCCCTCCATGGGGCAATTCTATTGCACCTCATTGACGTGAAGGGGTTTTGCTTGTGCATCATGTGCGGGCAAAGGGTCTCTAAAAATGCCCATTTGTTGGTTGTTGGGCGCTATGGGGTTATCCACTACCAATGTATTATTGTCAATGAGGTCTTGCACCAAACCTTTGAACTTCCAACAGGCGTTAAGGTCATGTCCCTTTCATCTATGGAACCTACAGTACAAGTCCTCTCTGTACCCCTTAGGCTTTGGTGCATTAGGATCTATCGTTTGAATCTCTGGAAGATTAATCAAGTTTGCCATTGACAAACGGTCAAACAAGGAGTCCCTGGACTCTGTATAAGGTGTAAATTGTCGCCTAGGGTGACGCTGCTGATTTTGTTCCTGCTTTTGGTTTTCTCTATCATAATTGTTTGGAGGCACCGCCTGATAGTTAGCCTTTGGAGGCTGTGTTGCTTGGGCAGGCTTAGGGGCGTTGATAGCAACTTGATTGACCGCGACGGGTTTCTGTTGCGTAGTCCCTATTTTAGTGCTCTTGTTCCATTCTTTTTTCTTAGGCTTGGCAATTTCACCATCCTGTATCTTGATCTCTTCGATGATTCTAGCTTGCGCCAGAGCTTCTTCTAAAGTGGCATATTGCTGTAGCTGCAATAGCACAGAGATCGATCGCAAACAACTCTTTGCGAACATTTGAGTCAAGTCAGACATAGGAGGGAGGTAGGGTAGCTTTGAAAGCAACGTCCTCCATCGGTTCCCATATGCCACCATAGATTCCTCCTCATACTACTTGAGGCTAGCTAGATCGCTTAGTGATGCCTTTTTCTTTGTGTTGAAGGTGAAACGTTCTAGGAACGCGTCCACTAGCTGATCCAAGTTATAGATGTTATGCTTTGGTAATTGAGTAAACCAATCCGAGGCAGGGCCTACGAATGTGGTTATAAATGTTCTTAATAGCAAAGCATCATTGTCCTGAATGCCAAAGCATTGGCTCAGGAATCGAGTCACATGCTCTTGGGCATCTTCCTCCCCTCTAAAGAGTGCCAACTAGGGCAACTTAAAGTGTTCGGGGTATGGAGGTGCCGGCACTGACGGATGCACAGGATGACTACGGAGTTGGCATAAAGTAGGCTTTTGGGGCCCAGAAGTCTTGAGCTCCATAGTCTCTAAGCGCTCTAACAATGCTTTGTATGCATCAGAGGACTTGATCTCCTCCTCCTTGGTTTGCTCCCGCTGTGGGTTGTGGGGAACTTGAGGCCTTTGGAGGGGTAGCTGGGTAGCACCCCTTCTGCCTTGATAGGGCGTTTCAGCCCGTTCTTCTTCTTGTTCATAATCCTCATAAGCTTCTTGAGGAGTGTCTAGCCTAGGCCTGTAAACATTGATGGGTGCCCATGGAGGGTGCCCATCATAATTTCTAGGAGTGGCCTCCCGCTCAGGTCTAGGAGGTCTTAGAGGCAGTGCTTGATGAGGTCGCGGAGACCTATCTCGCACTAAGGGGTTGTGCCTCTCATACATCTTAGATTTATGTGCACGAGGTGCTGGGACCTTCTCAGGCACATTGTTGTGAAGCAATTCAGTTGTCTGACGTTGAATGCGCTCTTGGTTAAGGTGACACAAATGTTCTAATTGTTGTTGGTCTTGCTTGAGCCGCATGATTTGCGCTTGGTGGGAGGCTAGTTTGGCAAATGCCAAGTCAATTTGTTCCACCATCTCTTGTTTAGGAGGCCTAGATGCCTCTCCTACATGTCTTTCTTGGTCATGGTGATCTGAGACCCCTATGGGCTGCTTCCCTCTATCGAGGTTAGCGGCATTCACTTGAGGCTCTGGCCTCAATGAGTGATCCTGATACATAGCGGGTGTGGACGTGCATCATTCCCACGCTGTGTATCACTCTTGAGGAACATAATGGTCTTCCTCACACTCTCTATTATATGCATAAAAGGTGCGGGCAGAATTGTCTTGCCCTGTCTGGAAAGCCTGATACTCTGGATATGGTCTAGTGTTTCTAACAGTAATCAGGGGTAAATCAGGAGTAACAAAATCATATGGTTCCTCCTTGTGGACCCTATGTTGTTCAAGCACTTCATCACTAGGCCACCCATAACGAGTTTCCAAGGGGGGCCTCCTATCTAGGTTGAGTGCTACATGTAGGTTTTCCTCTTGAAAGGATCTTTGCTGAGTGGGGGTACCCCTCAAGGAGGTGTCTCTATGTTGAGTGGGTGTGCCCCTCAAAGGGGTGCCTCTATAGTCTTGTTCGGTAATGGCATGATGTGGACTAACTTGTGTATCCTGCCACCAAGGTGGGATGACCAAGTCCTCAAGACTATATCGGAGGTGACTTGTCCCCCTTGGTGCACTCTCTATAGCTTCTACCCGTGATCGGGCTCGGCTACGGGTGTACACCATGGTGATGCTTACCTAAAGATGCGTAGATTCTTTTTATGATTTTTTTTATACACTAAACAGAAAATAGCACACACACACAAGCAATGATTATCTCTTTTAAAGATTAAAAGTGTGCCCTAAATCTGGTTTAGTGTGTTTTGTTGTTTGTTTTTGAAAGCTTTTTGTGAAAACCATTTAAATGCAATTATGAAGGCTCTTATGACTCCCAAAATGGTCGCCCCTTCAATATACCATTGTTGGACCGATATACCAACCTCTCTATATACCCGCCCTTACGTGAGGGAGACTATAGGTACGTGAGAGCAGATGATACGTGGAACATAGGCGGTACGGAAGGGGAATCACTCTGTTTATGACACCTACCATAGAAGACTTATCCTCATGCACTGGGAATCACCCCAAGCTACACTTGGTCAGCTTTCATCAGGATTTACGTCTAGCAACAGTCACGATCAGGGTTATGGATGCAATATCTCAAGCCAAGGTGATGATGAAATCCACCGTTGGTCTTGCTCAAGGGTTGGGGTTTTACGACCAACTCCTTGTGTTTAAAATACCACGTGGTGTGTGGGGTTCTTTTTAAGTTGCAAAATTGAAACAAGCAAGCATTTAAACTCTCCTATGCAAGCAAAAATCAGAGAACAGAAAATAGAAAACAGAAAATTGACAAAAGGTGTTTAAAACCCCTACCTCTTCTCTGCCTAAATCGGATGTCTCTGAATTTCTGCCTGAAACAGTCTAGCATTTGAAAACTTGGTACCTGTAAGAAACAAAACAAGCAACTTTAATCAGAAATTTAATCTTTAAAATCAAAGGACACAGGTCCCACCATGATCGCCATTGAAAGCACGAGGATACGGAAACAAAAAGGAAAGTGCCCAATATGGATGCTTTTAAAATCAAACTTAACGCTTATAGCCTATGTATTGCAAAGTGCATAAAAAGAAAGAGCATAGACGAATTGACACAAGATAAAAGCAATATAAAATATGGCCCTTTTTATTGATATGCTTTTCAGAGTTGTGTTACAATACGTCTCCTTCCTTTTTAGGGAATAGGAGCGTCAAATAAGTTTCTTATCGCATCTATAAACAACAATCCTTCTTCCGCGTGCCCACATATAAGATGGGCGGACCAAAACATCACCACCACTTGTGTGTATGATTTTTCACTCCTTCCTACTCTTCTGATGTCAAAAACCTACGTTCAAAGAAACAGAAAATATTAGTAGCACCTGCAGATATAATAAAGCATGTATTTCCCAAGGCCTAATGTCAATATATGCATGAAAATATTAAAACGATAATCAAATGACCTCAGATTGACCTAAAAATTTAACAGAAGCATAAATATGTTATCAGAAGACCTCTGCAAAAATAACAGTCAGAAATTCCTCACATATTTGTATTCGCTCCAGGGTGGGACGAATAGACCTGCAATAACCTGTCAGAAAGCACCCTCTTCAATGTCCTATCCCGGAAGCTCCAAATGACCTGAAAACTTGGGGTTAGCTAATTGGGGGTGTTTTGGGAAGACCCAGAAGGTCATATTTCTCCAATTTTACCTCTATCACCCATATTTTTCTGGTGCCATCTGCAAGTTAGTAAAGGCGGGAAATGACAAAAACCTGGTCAAAATTGCTCAGAATGAAATGAAATTTGAACTGTAACCTATTTAACATATCTAGAATAAAATGCAAAATAAAAACTAAAGAAATATATCACATATTTCTAATCATCCCGGGGTGGGGCGAATAGGACTGTGACAGTTTGGGGAGCGCCGGGGCAGGACGCCCACCGTTTGGGACACTGTTTCAGCACCAATCCACTTGGGATGGGTCCAAAACTCCTTATGGGGTGTTTTCAAAAAATTTTGTGAGTTTTTGTGGTCAAAAATCGGGTTTTGGGTCCGGATTCGTGTTTCCAATACTCACCCAATAACCTCCCTTTCGAATGAGAGATTAAGGATGTGAAAGCACAAATCGCAAGTAGGTATGTAAATTGGCAGCACTTCATTGCTCAAATGCTCCTTCTCTGTCTATATTTTGGGTGGGAAAACTCCCCAATTTATAGACCTTAGGGTCTCCTTGTTTAAATTGCGCATGCGAGGGCGCCACTTGAGTTAACTGTCCTATTTTCAGAGAAAAGCTAGTTCCCTGATTTAGAATCTCCTTGCATGAGGTCTCTAAAATAAATACATGCATGACTGAAGTCTCTCTTCTTGAATAAAAGCTATTCCTCGCAATTGCATGGCCTGAAGCCTCAGTTAACTGGCGGAGTTGCCGAGGTTTGACTTTTTTTGCCAGTCAAACCTTCTATTCGCCTCACCCTGGGGCGAATGCTGCTATTCGTCCCTGGGTGGGACGAATGCCAGTTTGTATTCATCCCGGGGTGGGACGAGCAGAGAGCAAGGTGCCAAAAAGGTGCCAAATTGACCTTTGACCTTCCAAACTACTTTTGGGAGTGGTTAGGACCACTGTTTAACCTCTGGGGGCTGCCCTGGGGGCTGTTTGTGTCAATGCGATCAGCGCTTGTTGTCACATAATCGGATTGGTGCTGTTTTGGTGTCTACAACTGGACTAGTGAGAAAATTTCTCTAGCAGGAAAATTTTAGATTTGTTCTAAGGTTTTAGCCACTACCCATGTCTATTATTCATCTTGTTGGGTTCCATCCAAATCTTGTTATAAAAATTTGGATAAGCTTTTGAGAGATTTCTTGTGGGCCAAAGACTCTGTCAAATGAGGTTTTCATCGGGTAGCCTGGAAAATTTGTTGTTTTCCCAAGGACTGTGGAGGCATGGGTTTGTTTGATTGTCACCGACAAGGTTTTTCCCTTTGTGGTAAATGGATCACCCGATCTTTAATTGGGGATGAATTTTGGAAAGTGTTGGTCAATAATTGCATTTCTTCTAGTTTGCTTCAGAGGAAGAAAATTTGGACAGGGTTGGGATTGCAATCCATTCTTACTACCCTTGTCCCTATTAAATTTAAAGGTTCTTGTGTCATTATGAGTATTTGGAAAGCCTGGGAGGCCTTCAAACCTTGGCTCAATTGGAAAGGGAGTTTTTGCAAAGTAGGTTTCTCTTTGCCTTACATAAATATTTGGTGGTCTCATGCTATCACTTGGCAGGGATCTCTTCTTGCTCTGTTGTAGTGGGTCAAAGCGCAGAGGTTCTATAAGTGTGGTATTGCTTCCATTTTTTTATTTCTTCTCCCGACATACTAGGAGTTGGATACCCTGGGAAAGTTTTCATCAAATTCATAATTTAAATCCTGGTGATAGAGATACTTATGAGGTGGTTATTGATAGTATTCCATTTTCTATTTGGTGCAAACTGCATAAGCATTTTCAAAAACCCTAGTGGTCAAATTGGTGTTGGCTTGGGGAGCTTCTTGTTTTGCAATATAAAGCTCATCTAGGTTACAAATGGCTCACCCCATAAGTTCCAATGGTTGATAATATTATTATGAGATGGGACTTAGTCTCTCTTCCATCCCAAATGGAATAAGAGGTTTCATATTGCTTGGACTACTCATATTGAACCTAAATAGAGTTTTTTTGCTTGGAGCCTTTGCACCAAGGGTTGCCTGTTGGTAATAGACTCAAGAATCTGGGTGTTCATAATCCCATTTGCCTAGTTTTTGGATAGGTAGAAGATTTAATGCATGTTTTTTGGTTTTGTGATTGGGATCAGTTGGCCTGGGAATGGCTTTTTGAAAATTTTAGACCTTTTATGCAAGACGATTTTAACTAGGTGTATGCTATTTTGGCTGACCCTATTGCTTTTTTCTTCAATTTGGGTGTTGTTTGGAATATTTTTAGAATTGGTACCATATTTTATCTTTGGAAGTCCCAGAATATAGTTATTTTTTTCTCAGCAAGATGTTGGGTGTGTCTTCTCTATTACTGATAAATATGCTATATTATTTGATTGTTGGTTACAAATTCAAGTATAGGTTGAAAAAGTACATGTGGATTTGCAATACTTACATACCCTCATACATCATTGGATGAATGCACCTTGCACTATGAGTCATGTGTCTCTTACTTCCCCTTTCAGGTCCTGATAGTCGACTTATCGGGGGACCCATCACTAGCCACAACCCTCTGCTACCAGACACTCATCCCATCCCCTCATAGTGTAAATGTGGAGAATCTGTATTTGGAGGCCCATCTCGCCCAACCTCTGTTTGGAATGTTCGGCCTCATGAGCAAGATGATGGCCTTGGTTGGGATGAAATTGTATCAAATGCATAGACTTGTAGTATTAGTGGTACTATTGTTGATGGCTAGGGGGCTCCAGCTTCTTCAATCATTGGATGGACTTATGACCTTATGGAGGAAAACTTTAGGCCTTCCACATGGTAGTGATTTCTCGGCTCCTTTCTTTTTTAACACATATTTAACACTATTTTGATAGTTGTTATTTGCATTTTTATGGACTATTTATTACACTCTTGTGTGATCCTAACCACATTGGTTAGTGTGTTGGTTTATGAGGTTTTCTAATCCCACCCGCCCTTTTTTTATATGATTAGGCATTTTTTTATTAATATAATGTTTTTTCATAAAAAAAAACAAGGACTTTACAAAAATCTAATCTTTAAATCATGTATCTCATTTTTTCATAAATATACAAAACATTATATTTAAACCCAATTTAGAATATTTTTATATTATTATTATTTTAATAAATAATTTTAATTGTTTTGATAATTTTTTATGATTTTATAAAATCTCTGAACCTCATAACGTTCAACTATACACAATGATTTATAATTTTGAGGACTTCTTATCTAATTCCATGCATGTATTTTATTTCAAAAGTTTGGTATAATTAGATAACCTAGAAGTGATTACCATAAACCAAAAAATTCAGTGTTAATTACTAAATAAATATTAGAAACATCTTTTCAAAATTTCCCTAATATAAGGAAATAATTATAAAATGAAAATTAGCAACATGTTTTTCAAAATGTAATTATTAAATGAAAAGTATATAATATTGCAATATGTTGATTTTTTTTATTGGAATATATGATATTGAAATGGGCCCCACCCGTATTACATCATCATCACATAGTGGTATTACAACAAAGCTTGGATATTATCCATGTATCATTTGGCAAGATTCGAACTTGGATCTCCTTGAAATGTTGAGGAATTTAACTGGTTGAGCTAATGCCACTTGATGGAATATTTTGAAATGTTGACTTGTGTTGTTGGAAGAAAAAATTGGAATTTTGTCACAAAGGTAAAATATGTCCCAAAGGCAATAATAAAATAGACACATTGTTTCTCCAATAGATATTACACCTCTTTTGTAATTATGTTCTATTATTGATAGATTGAACTCAAATAGGTATGAGACACAAAAATCATCCATACCCTTCAAATTTTTAGTGGTGCCTTTATGAACTAGTGAATGGAAATTAATGCAATACATATGAAGAATCAATATATCATACCTTTTGACTTTGAAAAAAAAATTATAAGAAAATTTCAATCATTAGTTGTTGAATACTTACTGTTTTGTTTGATATTAAGTTTGAGAAGGTTCACATAAGATGTTTGTATAGGTATACTTAGTATAAAAATATCATTTTCAACTATATATATTTTATTTCACTAGATGTATAGGTCTCCAAAATATAATTCATAAAACTATCAAATCAAAGCATCCACACAATCACCATAACAATGAAAAGAATTTACAAATCATGTAGCTCATGACAAGTCCACATAAAAATAATTAAATTTTGAACAAATTCGATTTCAAAATAGTCTTAGTATCCATATATTCCATATATTCAAATGATTTACTTGGCTACTAACAAACAATCAACTAAAATAATAGCTAATCACAACATTTGATTCAATGTGGTTTTATTTTTTATTTTACTTATTAAAGTGCAATTCGTTGTCACCTTTGGTTCTCTATTATAGGAATCAACACAGTATACCTACATTTAGCATTAGTGAAATGAAAGTCTATCCACATATTCTCCTACATATATCATCGATTACCTTTATTGTAAAAGGAATCCATATGTGATGGTTTGCATATTTCCTTTCAAACAATTTATCTAATAACAAACTTATCATCCTAATGAATCCTATGAAATGCATTTTGGGTGATCACCCACAACTATTACAAAATATTTTAATATGAAAACCTTGCATCTTAAAGAACCTAACACATATTTAATATTATTGTAAACTTTTACATAAAACATAACTAAATAAATCAAAATGTTAGAATTTGACAATATTTAATGGCACCATATTATGAATAATATACATACACCACAATTGGAAGGATGCATAATCATATACAACATCATTCTTAACATGTAGCACCAAAAATGGTTAGAAAAAAAGCAAATTTCCAAACATTGTTATGCTTAAAAAAATATCACTAACTTAGAACGACACATATAACTATAAAAAATGTCAAATCCTTTCGTCTTTCTAGATTAACTAATAAACTAGAATTCAAGCAAAATATATGAATAGTCTATTCTTTCTTGTCAAATTTTATTCATAAAAACACTTATAGATATGACACCAACATATAGGAGTATGATAATTTGCATGCACAAGACAATGAGCATAGATAAATTTTCCTTCTCAATCCAAACAAGTTAGTTGTAATTACTGTTAGAATAAGTAATTATTCTCTTAAGTTATACTAGGATAGAGATACTTGAGTTTCCACTCCTCCATGAGTTAGGTGAACTCTTAGTATAGTATAGATCAGATTTGATGAGTTGTAATCCAACGACTCTCAATGATCAATTTTGCTATTTATACAAAGTTGATCCATGGAATAAATCAATCAGTTCTACTATTTTCTTCATATTTTGTGTAATGCTTTGCATGTCTATTTTTGGAAATTTTAAAATGGTACCAAAGCTAGATAGATTTTGCTAGCATTATCTCTTGAAGGTTATAGGAGTTGGTTCATTGTATCCTTTGTTGACTTCTCCTTTTTTTGGGGGTTCAAGTCTACAACAAGCTTTTATATATAGTTTTTTTTCAGCTATATTTTTGAGATATTATAGACACCAAAACAACACCAATCCGATTATGTGACTTCAAACACTGATCGCTTTGACACACAGAGCCCCAAGGGCAGCCCCCAGAGGTCAAACAGTGGTCCTAACCACTCTCACAGTAGTTTTGGGAGGTCAAAGATCAATTTGGCACCTTCTAGGCACTTTGCTCAGAATCCGTCCCCCCTTGGGACGAATTCAAAATGGGATCCGTCCTCCCCTGGGACGAATACAGAATCCGCTCTAGGGTGGGACGAATTCAAGGTTTGACGGGCAAAAAGTCAAATCTTGACAAATGGCAGCTCGGATCCGCCACCTAACGCCTCCTTCAGTTCATGGGAGCATGGGTGAGCATTTTCGAGCGTTAGAGGTTGTTACAGGGGCAGTCATGAAGCCCCTAATCAGGGAGGAATCTTCCCTCCCCTGGAAGGGCATGGCTGCCATGTGGCGCCCCTGCATGCTCATCCCAAGAGACCTCTAGGTCTATAAATTGATGAGTTTCCTCATCCCAAAAGATAGACAGTGAGAGCAATTTTAAGCAACGAAGTGCTACCATTTTATTTCCCCATACATCTTTGTGCGATTTGTGCCTTCTACATCCTTGATCTCTTTTAGAGAGGAGGTCATTGGGTGACTTTTGGAAGGTCGAATCTTGAGCCCAAAACCTGACATTTGGCCATAGAATACCACCAAATTTTCCGACAACACCTTGTAAGGGATTTTGGACCCATCCCAAGTGGATTGGTGCCAAAATCAGGTCCCAACGGTGGGCGGCCCGCCTGGGCGCCCCCACATTGCCGTAGGCCTAATCGTCCTTTTTAGGAACGATCGGGAATGTGTAGCATATCTTCATTTCTATCATTTTCATTCCTTGCATTTTTTTTCTATGCTGTTAGATAGTTTACAATTTTGATTTCATTTCATTTTGATTTATTATCATTATGCTATCGCGTTTTCGCTCCCACTAACTTGCAGACAAGCATTATCAAATTCCCATTGATGGAGGTCAAATTGGGAAAATATGACCATCTGGGTCTTCCCAAAATGCCCCCAATTAGCTAACCCCAAGTTTGCAGGTGTTTTGGAGCCTCCGAGGTAGGACATTTTGGGCAGTATCACTTCGGCACTTTGTTGCAGGTGAATTCGTTCTACCCCGGAGCGAATTACAGTCGAATCCGTCCCTCCCCAAGAGAATTCAAATCGGTGAGGAATTTCCTGATTGTTCCTTTTGCAATGCCTTCTTGGTGATGTTTCTATGCCCCTGCCAAGTTTTCATGTCATTTGGATAAGTTTTAGTTGCAGTTTAATTCATTTTCTCATCCGCTTATTGTAGGCTTGAGGATCGCATTGCTTTGTCTTGTTCGTAGGTGCTACTAACGGTTTCTTGTTCCTTTGAACGTAGGGTCTAAACATCGGAGGAGCAGCAAGGAATCAACACTCAAAAGAGGGATAGATTTCCATTGATGTGACCAAGAGACAAGTTTGATGCTCCTCGCCCCTAAAAGGGGAGGAAGTGGATTGTAACCGGATTTGAAATACATTAATAAAAGAAGAGGGTTGTTTCATTCCATTTGGGTTCCAATTTGTCTACGCTTTCTCCATTTTATGCATTTTTAATTCATAGCATCAAGTTTAGTTTCGTTCTTGCATCATACTTGGAGTCTTTCCCTTTTTGTTTCTGGAATCTCGTGCTTTCAGTGGCGATCACGGTGGGACTCTATTCCCTACTTTTTGAGATCAAGAAACTGATCAAAATTTGTGTTTTCTTGCTCACAGGTGCCATTTTTTGAACTCTGACTGTAGTTCGTTCCAGCCTGTGGTGAATACAGTACTGGAATTCGTCTGACCCTGAGACGAATTTGAATTCATCTCAGCCTGGGACGAATTCTATTCTAGTATTCGTCTCACCTAGAGATGAATTTTTGTCTATGTAGTTTTAGGGCCGAGAGTCAGAGACAGCCGATTTGGGCAGAAAAGAGGTAACAGTCTTTAACAGTTCCTGTCATTTTTTGCTTTTCTGTTTCTATTTTCTATCAATTTTTCCTTCTTAGGGAAAGTAGTTGCTTCTGCATGTTTCATTTTTCTAAATAAAAAGAACCACACACACTTCACGTGGCATTTTTAAACCAAGGAGCTGGTCGTAAAACCCCAGCCCTTGATCAAGACCAACGGTGGATTTCATCACCACCTTGGCTTGATTTTTGCATCCATTACCCCGATTGTCACTGTTGCTCGACGTAAATCTGACGAAAGCTGACCGAGTGTCACTGGGGTGATTCCCAACATGCAAGGATAAGTCTTCTATGGTAGGTGTCATAAACAGGACAATCCCCCTTTCGTACCACCTATGCACCACGTACCATCTGCTCTCACGTACCTATAGTTTCCCTCTCGTAAGGGCGGGTATATAGAGAGGTTGGTATATCGGCCTGGCAATGGTATATCGAAGGGGCGACCATTTTTGGGAGTCATATGAGCCTTCATTATGCATTTAAACATTCTTCAAAAACCTTCAAAAACAAAAACAAAACAAAAATAAAAAACACACTAAACCAGGTCTAGGACACACTCTTAATCTTTAAACGAGATAATCATTGCTTGTGTATGTGTGTGTTCCTTTCTATTTAGTGTAGCATAAAAAAATCATAAAAGAGACAAAAAAAATCTACATAGCTTGTAGGAAAGCACCACCATGGTGTACACACGTAGCCAAGCCCAATCAAGGGCGAAAGCTACGAAAAGTGTACAAGGAGGCACAAGTCACCTCCGCTACAACACCAAGGACTTGGTCATACCGCCCTGGCGGCCCGACCCATAAGAGAGTCCGCATCAGTCCATGTCAAGATGGAACTATAGGGACACCACTGTGAGGGACACGTCTGTTCATCATAGCCCCTTTCAAGAAGAGTCCTTACATGTGGCGCTCAACATAGATAAGAAAGCTCCCTTAGAAGCTCGATATGAGTGGCCACCACGCGATGAAGTGCTAGAGCGACATAGTTTCCATGAGGAGAGGCCACATGATGATGGCTTCCCCCCTTTGGCTCCCATCACTGTTAGAACCAATAGACAAAATCCAGAGCGTAGGGCTCTTCAAACCGGGCGAGCTAACTCCGCCCACCCCTTTCACACATATGAAGGGGAGCATGAGGAAGATGATTACATTCCTCAAGAGCAATATATAGCACGGGGGCCATGCACTTCTGCACCAGCTAGATACCATGATCACCCACTAAGGCCAGAGCCTCGGGTGAATGTCGCCAACCTCGACAGAGGGAAGCAGCCTATTGAGATCTCGGATCATCGAGACCGAGGTAAGTACATAGGAGAGGCATCCAGGCCTCCTAGGCTCAAGATGGTAGAGCAAATTGACCTGGCAACCGCCAGACATGCCGCCCGCCAAGCGCAAATTATGCGGCTTGAGCAAGATCAGCAGCAACTAGAGCATTTATATCGCCTAAGCAAAGAGCGCATTAGGCACCAAATAGATGAGCTGCTACATAACCCAGTGCCTGAGAGGGTTCCAACCCCATGCACCCAAAGGGCAGAACCATATGCGAGGCATAATCCCTTGGTGCGAGATAGGTCTCCGTGACCTTACCAAGTGCTGCCTCTGAGACCTCCTAGACCTGAGCGGGAGGCCACTCCCCAGAACAACGATGGGTACCCTCCGCGGGGACCCACCCAGGGTCATAGGTCTCGTCCAGAGACTCCTCAAGAAGCTTACGAGGAGTACGAGCAGGAAGAAGAGCGGGCTAAAATGCCCTATCTAGGCGGAGGGGTTGCCATCCGACCACCCCTTCAGAGGCCTCAAGTCTCCCACAACCCACAACGGGAGCAAACTAAAGAGGAGGAGATTAAATCCTTAGATGCATACAAAGTGCTGCTAGAGCGTTTGGAGTCTGTGGAGACCAAAACTTTTGGGCCTCAAAAGCCCACTTTACGCCAACTCCGTAGTCACCCTGTGCATCCGTCAGTGCCAGCACCTCCTTACCCTGAGCACTTTAAGCTGCCTCAGTTGGCAACCTTTAGAGGGGAGGAAGATGCTCAAGAGCATGTGACAAGGTTCCTGAGCCAATGCTTCGGCATTCAGGACAATGATGCTTTGTTATTGAGAACATTTATAACCACATTCATAGGCCCTACCTCGGATTGGTTTACTCAGCTACCAAAGCACAACATTAACAATTTAGATTAGTTAGTGGATGCGTTCCTCGAATGCTTCACCTTCAATACCAAGAAGAAGGCGTCACTAAGTGACTTAGCCAACCTCAGGTAGTATGAGGAGGAGACCATGGCGGCCTACGAGAATCGATGGAGGACATTGCTCTCAAAGCTGCCCTACCTCCCTCCTATGTCCGACCTCACTCAGATGTTCTCCAAAAGTTGTTTGAGATCGATCTCGGTGCTATTGCAGTTGCAACAATATGCCACCCTAGAAGAAGCTCTGGTGCAAGCTAGAATTATTGAAGAGATCAAAATACAGGATGGCGAGATAGCCAAGCCTAAGAAAAAAGAGTGGACTAAAAACACTAAAGCTGGGACTACGCAACAAAAACCCGCTACGGTTAACCAAGTTGCCATCAATGTCCCTAAGCCTGTGCAAGCAACTCAGCCTTAGAAGGCTAATTATCAGGCAGTGCCTCCCAACAACTATGACAAAGAAAATAAGAGGCAAGAGCAAGGTTAGCAGCGTCACCCTAGGTGACAATTCACACCCTACACAGAGTCCAGGGACTCCTTGTTTGATCGCTTGTTAGCGGCAAACCTGATCAACCTGCCAGAGATTCAGACTATAGATCCCAACGTGCCCAAGCCTAAGGGATATAGAGAGGACTTGTACTATAGGTTCCATAGGTGGCAGGGACATGACCTAAATGCCTATTGGAAATTTAAGGGCTTGGTGCAAGACCTGATTGATAACAAGACCTTGGCGGTGGATAATCCCGTCGCACCAAGCAATCAACAAATGGAGGTCTTCAAAGACCCCTTGCTTGCTCATGCTCCGTAGGCAAAGACCCTACAAGTTAACGAGGTCACACAAAACTGCCCCATGTAGGGGTATGTAGGGATGATAAGTATAGTGACTCGAAATAGGAGGTATCCGAGCACGAATGCTCCTGTGGCAGCGACAGGAGAGGTGCCAACAACATCGCAACCACAATAGCACCTTGCACAACCTCCTCCGCCTAAGCCGGTGGCCACACTTCGGACCAAACTAACTCAGAGTTTGAGGACCACCTCAGCTAGGCTCTCCATATATGAGCTTATACAACAATCTACGCCCCATCGAGAAGCTCTAATGGATATTTTGAAAGCCATCGAGTTGCAGCCCCATGAGACAAATTCTTTCAACAACTTTGTGGGGCATGTAAAACGATGCACTGAGCCGGTCATCACATTTCGAGAAGACGAACTAAGATCAGTGACTGATGACATGGCGGATCCACCCCTGCACGTTATCGCATGGGTCAACGGGATCCCATACAAGAGGGTGTTGATAGACACTGGCTCGTCCAGCAACATCATCACAACTATGGCTCTCAAGAATCTAAAGTTGCCCGCATCTCACATCACAACTTCCACATACACTTTGTGAGCATTCAATGATGCAATCTGCTCGACAGTCGGCACAATAGTCCTACCAATCCAAGTGGGACAAAAGACCATACCCACATTGTGCCACATGTTGGAGGGTGAGATGGCCTACAACATTTTGCTGGGTCGGCCATGGATCAGGGACATGAAGTGTGTCCCTTCGATAGCTCACCAATGTTTAAAGTACACATTTGAAGGGGAGGTGCATGTGGTCCCAGCGGACCTAGAACCCTTCAAGTATTGTAATGTGGTGCAGCTGATGCCGCAATCGACCCTACCATCAACGCATTTGGATTTTTAGTTAAATCCATCTAAACAGGGTCCGATTCCGTAGGCATCCCCGTTAGCAAGTTCTTCAAAATCCCAATCGGGCTCATCTTCATCATCTGGCCCTCCACCAACGATGTCATCTATGGAGGCCAGACAGAAAGACAAAGGGAAGAAACCCCTGGAAGAGGCAAAACCTTTGGAAGAGACACTACCATTAGTATCAACTATCTCTACTGAGGAGATGCCTAGCCGGATGGAAGTCGAGGCTTCTAGCCCACCCGACATGGAGTGGACTCAAGGAGAACTTCCATTCCCTCCCCCTCAACCGCCAACGATCACCATTGAAATGGCCAATACGGGCCTGGGGGAGTATCTGGTGTGGAATATTGTAGCAACACCCACACTAGAGTCCATGCAGGACATGGGGAGACCTCGCCTTCCCATCGGCACCATTGTTCCCCTAGGCTACCCATCGAACCAGAAAATTTTTGTGTATGGGGGCCTTGATCATGGCGTTGCACCATGCACGCAAGAGGACGAAGATGAAGAGCCTTTTGCCAAAAATGTCAACTATCTGTCTAACCTAGACTTTGCTTTGAGATACCTTGGCCAATGCAATTGGCACGGGTATGGGTTAGGCCGATATGAGCAAGGGATACGTGTTCTTTTCCAACCAAGATACCAAATGCCATACGACAAGGTGATCCCCATGGATGAATATCAAGAAAGCCTCTTGACAATGTTCCCCCTGGATGCTCCCATCGAGCAAGCGCCGCTCCAAGAACATCAAGTCCCCTCGTAGAGAGTGAAACAACCTAGGTGGGACCACATCAATTTGCTTGAGCAAGGCGAGCCTTTAATGCCGCAAGTAGTCAGAGCCAACGAAGGCCTTTGGATCTTCGATAGTGATTATGAAGACGAAATAGAAATGGCATATCTTAATCACATGCGGCAGATGCAGCATCGACGCCCCTTGGAGATTAATGACATATTTGAACAGATGGGCATACTGCTAGGGCATGAGTGGTACGTAGACCCAGTAGGGTGGGACCAAGTGTTGGATCCGTGGCTCCAAGTTTATGATGAGCACCGTCCACCCCGAGACCCTATAGTGACATCAGTGTCGAGGGTAGACCCTGTCTTCCTATCCGCACATAGGGCTGATCCATTCATGCCCATCCCTCTAGAGCCAGATCCAGAGCATAAAGAGCATCCAGGATGTCCGAGTAACCACACCTGTGGTAATGGAGACCAAAATCATTCCATCAACATGATCTCCATTGATTTAACCGCCCCCATCCACAATCCGGCTGATCCGACATAGTCATTGTATCTAGACATAGATGCCATAGACTGGGATCGCGTCGATTCCCCTCCATCCCCATCCGAGTATTGGCCTTTCGATGAAATGCTTCATTTTACCCCTGGGCCAACTCAGGATATCTTCCATGCTGAAGAGGGACCCGAGGTTCCTAACGATGATCTAAACTCAACAAATGATATCCACTTGATCCCAACTCCACATCAGTTGGAAGACGGATCCCACATGTCGATCGAGGAGACAACTGACGTAGACATCGGCTCAGATCCAATGAATCCACAGATCATCAAGCTGGGGGTAAGTTTATCCCCCGAAGAGCAAGCCGACTACATTGCCCTTCTCAAAGAGAAGAAGGAGGTTTTTGCATGGTCATACAGAGACATGTCGGGACTAGACCCGCAGCTAGTCACGCATAACATAACGCTTGATCCGACAGTCAAGCCAGTTAAGTAGAAACTATGCAAGATGCACCCAACAGTGGCCTTGATGGTCAAAGACAAATTGCAAAAGTTGTTGGATGCACAGTTTGTCATCTGCGTGGATTATCCACCATGGTTGTCCAACATGGTGCCCATCAAGAAGCCTGACGGGAGGATTCGCATATGCACTAATTTTTGAGATCTAAACAAAGCGAGTCCTAAAGATGATTTCCCCTTTTCGAGCATCGACGCATTGGTAGACGCTACAACGGGTCATGAAATGCTTTCCCTCATGGATGGTTTCTCGGGATACAATCAAATTTGTATCAATCCCGAGGACCAGCTCAAAACGGCGTTCACAATGCCTTGGGGAACATTTTGCTATAAGGTCATGCCTTTTGGCCTTAAAAACGCTGGCACCACCTACCAACGTGCCATGACATACATCTTCCATGATTACATGCACAAAACTTTGGAAGATTACATGGATGATTTGTTGGCCAAATCTCTTTTGCGCCCGGATCATCTCGGTGACTTAAGCAAGATCCTCGATCACCTCATGGAGCATAAAGTCAGACTGAATCCCAAGAAGTGCATTTTTGGCATCACATCTGGAAAGCTCTTGGGTTTTATAGTCTCAAAACGAGGCATCGAGGTGGACCCAAACAAAGTCAAGGCAATCCTTGAAATGGTTCCCCCAACTACCATTAAGCAGCTCAGAAGCCTGCAAGGAAAGGTCACGTCGATCAAGCGCTTCATAGCGCAACTATCTGACAAGTGCCGACCAATGAACAAGTTATTGCACAAGGGGGTCGCATTTCACTAGGATGACGAGTGCCAGTCAGCCTTTGATGACATCAAACAATACCTGGCTTCATCGCCAGTATTGGCACCACCTAGACCAGGAGTGTCATTCTACTTATACATCTCAGCTATTGAGGTGGCACTGGGAGCCATGTTAGCCTAGAAGAATGAACTTCATAGAGAATAGGCTACTTACTATCTTAGCCGCACCCTGGTCAGCTATGAACTTAACTATGCATACGTTGAGAAACTTTGCTTGGCAGTGGTGTTTGCTACCAAAAAGTTGTGCCATTACATGTTGGGCAACAAGACGTATGTTGTGTCTAAGGAGAATCCATTGTGATACATGATGAGTCATACTTATCACAGTAGTCGCACGAAGAAATGGATCATGTTGTTGACGGAATTTGACATAGAGTTTATTGGACAAAAATCCATTAAAGGTCAGGTCATAGCCGATCAACTAGCAGAGGCTCCTCTCGAAGACGATCAGCCTCTGGTCATAGAACTACCCGATGATGGGGTCTTCCATGTCTCAGAATCGCCAGATTCTGACGAGCCTGAGTCACAGGCCGACATAACCCTATTTTTTGATGGTTCTAAATGTGAGCAAGGTGGTGGCATGGGAATAGTATTCTTCACACCGTAGGGCACTCCTATGCCCCTGTCATTTAAATTAAATTTCCCATGCACCAACAATAATGCAGAGTATGAAGCCTTGCTCATAGGTCTTCAGACAACAATCACCATGAACATTAAACGATTGAACATCTTTGGTGATTCGCTGTTAATCGTCAATCAAGTCAAAGGGGTATTCCAATGCAAATTCCCAGTTTTGCAGGCTTACAAAGCCCTTGTGGAAAAATTCCTGGCGAAGCTTGAATGGTACGACATCGAGGCACTCCCTCGGTCATCGAATCATTTTGCGGACACTATGGCCTCTTTGGGGTCACTAATCCCGCAAGACCTTTCTAGTGATATGACAACCATTCAAGTCAAAACACTATCGCAATCAGCGATGGAGTGAGCAAGCTCTGATTTGATGCCAGAAATCCACATGATCCAGATTGAACCATCCTCGGATAAGTTCTCTCGAATCCATGATCATCTGAAACATGCCAACTGGGGGTCCTTGTTCTCCCCTACTCCCATTAATAGCGATACAATGTTATTCTTGCAAGTTCTCTCCCGCTCAGCTTTTGCTAGGGATGAACTTCAAGAGGGACTGGTTGTTCATACCATCGAGGCTTCTGATCAGCAAGATTGGTATTCCCCGTCAAGGACTACCTCAAGTTAGGTAATCTCCCGCTTGGATTGACACATGCCACAAAACGAGCACTCAAGCAGAGAGCGGCAAAGTATGTCTTGTTAGGAGACATTTTGTACCGTCACAACTATGAAGGAATCCTCCTTCGGTGCTTAGACCAGCAAGAGTCTACTTGGGCGATCGCCCAAGTGCACGATGGTACGTGTGGTGGCCACTTTAGTGGTATGGCCATCGCAAAGCGCATTCTTCGCATGGGCTATTATTGGCCATCTTTAGAGCGAGATTGTTGTGCATATGTGCGAAAGTGCGTGAAGTGTCAACATCATGCCAATTTGACACACGTACCTTCCTAAGCCTTGCAGTCGATCCAATCGGCTTGGCCTTTTTCATAGTGGGGCTTAGATCTCATCGAAAAGATCTCCCCTGTGTCGTCCGACCGTCATACGTTTATCATAACGGCCATAGAGTACTTCACCAAGTGGGTGGAAGCGGTTTCGCTAACCTCTACGACTGGACCCCGCATTGTGGAGTTCATTTTGCATAACATCATATGTCATTTTGGTATTCCATCCAAGATAATCTCGGATAATGGGACGTCATTCAAGAACAAAGATGTGCGTGCTTTGACCACAAAGTACAAAATTCAGCACAATTTTTTGACACCCTATTATCCGCAGGCAAATGGGCAAGCAGAGGCGTCAAACAAAATGCTAGTTGCTATCCTTAAAAAGACAGTCATAGACAGTCATAAGGATTGGCACATTCAGATCCCACTTGCCCTGTGGGCTTATCGCACTAGCATTCGGACGCCCACTGGGGCAACTCTATTTTCGCTCGTGTATGGCTCCGAGGTAGTCATGCCTCTCGAGTTGGAGATTCCCTCCCTGCGCATATCAATGCAAGAGTTCATCGATGATGACACTGCACGATAGGCCCGGTTAGACCAACTTACGTTGCTTGATGAACGATGCATTAATGCTCTCGAGCATTTACGTATCTATCAAGAGCGACTTAAGAAAGCATACAACATGAAAGTTCACCTAAGGGACTTTCGGATTGGTGACTTGGTCTTAAAGGAAAACCAACAGAACTCTAGTTTGTCGTCCCATCTAAGGGACAAGTTCACGGCAAATTGGTTAGGTCCCTATGTAATTGATAGCAAAATAGGACCTGGAACATACAGGCTAGCCTCTCTTGACGGAGTCAAGGAATTAGAACCCTTGAACATCAGTCATTTGCGACCATTCCATATCTAAAGCAGCCAATCCCAAAAAGCTCCAAGGATTCCCATAATCGCTTGGTCAACCCAAAAGGCTCCAAGGATTCCCATAATCGCTTGGTCAAAAACAAGAAAAATTCAAAAACAATATAATCATCAAAAATAACAAAAATTTGCATCTCATTTCCATGCATACGCAAAAATCATCATAACAGTACAAAGTTTTTTTTGCATCTCATCTGCATATTCACACAAATCAATCCATCAAAAACACAAAAACATATAGCTGCATTAAGCATCACATCCATACAGTGCATATTTGTGGTCCTAAAGGTCAAAGCACCATAGACTATCATTACTTGGCAACAACCATCATCTTCCACATTTTTTTGCTTTATCAAATAGCTCATCGCCTATAACCACCGTTCACGGTATCCTCCCACATCATAGTTAGTTGTTTCTAATGTATCGAGAGTTTTTCGTCATTCAGTCGTCATTAGTTGTCTAGCCACATGCTGTACCAAGTCAGACAGATTTTACGAAGGTAGAATTCTACTTGGATCACACCTTGTTACGTAGCATCCCAGCACAAATTAAAACACATAAAACATTCCCAAGTTGTGTGAACGAAAGATGAAACCTGCAAAGCAATCCAGGTCACCATAAGCGAAACGGACTATCTTGCTCATCCCCCTGTGCGAATGACCCCAAGAATGCTGAGAGTTGGCAAAAGGACAAGCATCCTCCCTACCCAATTCCCCAAGAATCCCAAAGTTCTCAAAAGTTGCAAAACATCAAAAATTTGCAAAAGTCAAAACTCCAAAATTTGATATCCCAAAGTGCACACATCAAAAGGCACAAACAACAGTGATTCTCATCACTCCATATCCAAATCCCTTGCTCAAAAGAAAAAAAATAAAACAAAAATAAACAGTGATTTTTATCACTACAAAAGAGCAAGTATCCCAATACAATTGAAGAAAAGAAGGGAGTTGAACTTGAATCCCTGGAACTCTCAGCATTCCGATAGGTCATGAGGCAAGCCTTAGTACCGGTTTGGTTGATAGCCTATCGGTCACTGGTGGTAAACCTCCCGCATGATGATATATCTGTCACATTAACTTGTGTGCAGATCAATGTTTGCATGTGGATGAGCTAGCTTATGGTAACCTAGATAGTACCATAGATTAATCTGACTAAATACAACAAAGGAGTTAGTGGAATTAATCAGGTGATCCTCAGTACAGGTTTGGTTGACAGCCTATCTGGCACTGGCGGTATCCTGACAAACACCACATAAATGAACTCAATTGCACACACAGGGATGTGAAATAACTTGGTCAAAAACAAGTTCGATTCATACCTTGGTCAAAAGTCTTGTGAGACGAAAGTACAGTCATGGCTAGACAGTTAAAACATCTGAATCTCAGGAAACCTTAACTACGTTCGAAACCAACTTGTCATCTTTCATTCTCCCATTGCAAAAAAAAAAAAAAAGCCATAAAGTTCTAAACAGTCTATGGTGCGACCTCCAAACATCACAAATTCAATTCATCCATTCCATTTTTGCATATCACATATAAATAAAAAACATTTGCATTCATCATAACATATGCATCCATCAAAATAAATTAACATGCATACATCCATATTCATCAACCATCATGCATAAGATCAAATCATCACATGTGCATAAACAAAATAAAGTCGATATATATATATATATATCGTCAAAAATGCCCACAGGCTACAAAGAGTTGGTCCTCTGACCCCGCAACAAAATCCAAAATCCCAAAACCACCCAGCCTAAGGCATCGACCACCATGATCACGCAGGATCGGTGCGACGGGAACTACCCCCCATGGTGTGGGTCCTATGGGACCCCTCAAGGCGGCTACTGCTAGCCCCCGCATCACGCCTACTATCGCCTCCCTCATCCAATCGCCTACGACGAGATGATGTTGACTACTCAGTACCATTGTCCCTCATCCGATGTGAAGAGCCACCTCCCGAGGGCTCAGGTACCTGCCCCCCAAGGCGGATGATCTCCCCCTCCAAATCCATCCGATGCCGGCACCACTCTGCCTCCCACCGACGGTACATCGTGACTACATCATCATGTTGTGCCAGCTACATCCGTAGGAGATCTCTCTCCCAGGCAGTGTCGGTCTCCCCCTCCTACCGATGGTGCGCAACCCGTGCGCTCTCCCGCTCCGCTAGCTGAGCCCGCAGGAGATCCCTCTCCCGCAGTGCATCCCCCAGCTCCTCATCATGCCTCCGTAGTAGCTCCTCCAACCATGCATTCTCAGCGCATAGCCCTGCATCCATGTCCTCCGCATCTACCCGAGGCATGGGCATCTCTGGAACAGCAGCCTGCTCTGGCTCCCACTGCTCCATGATGTCCTGCATCTTCGACCAATCCGAAACCCCTAGATCCACATCCTCATCCTCCACCTCCACCATATCTGCATCCTCTCGAGGAGCCCCCCAATCATCTCCTGGTGCCTCGGCACCCTCCTCGCCCATGGTTGCTGCCTCCATGCCTCCCAGTGGCCCCTCTCCTCGCCATCGCCGTAGTACCCACCACTGGTTGTACTCCACGGTAGTCCCGACGTCATCCACGTCTGGGACGTCGATCGCCGCATCTGAGTCCTCGCCTAGTGGCGCGATGACCGGTCGATCCAGAGTCCTCTCGTCCCCCTAATGCCGATAGACCACGGGTTCACCAGGCAACCCCTAGCGCACCCCAAACTGTCGTGTCACCCGGCTGTAAGGGAAGAACTCATGCTCGGTCCCATGCCTCCCAATCAGCCATCGCTCCTTGCGTACCCATCAGAGCCACTCTCCAGCCTCTGGCCAGGCTAGACAGTCCCGATAGGGTCGCCAAAACACCTCCCTCGGAGCAAGCCGAGCGAAGGCATCGACATAGTGCCCTACGACACCTGCCCACCGTCGACTCTATCCCTGCTCCTCAGACCGCCGCCATAGAGCCGCATACCCTATATCCTCATCCGTCATCTCTACCCGAGTCATCCACGGTAACCTCGGCTGGCCTCTCCATCGCTATGTGCTGCCAACCCCAACTCTGCAATAGATAGCTGCAGCTGATCCCCTTCCACTTTTGGCAGCGGACCTCATATAGCTCCCCATAGAGCTGCGCCAGCAGTGTCTGTCCCCATCTCAGGATCAACGGCTCCTATGTCGAACACTCCACCAGTCGCCAGACCACATCTAGCAGGTTCCATGGGAACCTCACACCTGATGAGTCAGGTAGTAGCATGTTGGAAATGAGGCCCATAAGCAATGCGTGCCTCACTCCCAACACCCCCCTCTCAAACCACCATCGAACCAGAATCCCACCCATCTGACAGTCCACCTCTGCCATCTCCACTGGGCTCTCCACGCCCAGCTCCTCCCCGTGCCCAAAGCATCGCATCAGTACTCCGTCCGCTGATCACGTGGTGACGTCCTGATCGGTAGTCCATCTATCGAAATCCGCAGAAGCCGATAGACATCCTCCAAGGTCACTGTCATCTCCCTTGTTGGGAGATGGAAGGTGTTGGTCCGGGGATCCCACAAGTTGATCGGGGCCATCAGATAGGCCCGATCCCCGACCACGGGCTCTAGTCGAGCCACCTTCTTGAGCCCAAGGGCATCAAGCCACTCCTAGTCAGCCCCAGTCAGCGCCCCCCATGCTTCAGCAAAAGCGACCGGTACGCGGTATCGGCTCTTAACAACCTGCAAAAGAAAACAACACAAAAACATTAAAATCATAAAAAAAAAAAAAAACTGTACAACAATAACATGAATATACAACATTGCCTACCAATGTACAACCAAAAACAAAACAAAAATTCAAAAAATTAATTTGTCAGTTCTAGGGTTTCTAATCCTAACTGATAAATTTAAAAACAAAACCAAAATTCAAAAAATTAATTTGTCAGTTCTAGGGTTTCTAATCCTAACTGATAAATTTAAAAACAAAACAAAAAAAATTTACAAAACTTAATTTGTCAGTTCTAGGGTTTTTTAATCCAAACTGATAAATTTAAAAACAACAAAAAAAAATTACAAAATTTAATTTTTCAGTTCTAGGGTTTTTAATCCTAACTGATAAATTTAAAAACAAAATGCAAAACTCAAAAAAAAAAAAATTAATTTGCTAGTCCTAAGGTTTATACAGTTGTCAGTCTTAGGATTTCTGTATTTTAAAGTTTAAAAAGTCTGTACAAATAGCACAAAATTAAAATAACAGTTTTTAACCTAGGGTTTCCACCTACGTTTTAAAACTGCCAAGCTCAGCCTAAAAAACTAGGTTTTTTTTTGTCTCGTTTATCCTAGGGTTTTAGTTAAAAGCAAAAATAAAGATTTTTCACCTAGGTTTTAGCTACGTCTTTCGTTCAATTTTTAGCTAAAGTCTTGGTTTGAGGTCATTTCAGTTTTTAGGGTTTCCATTTTTAAGAAAATAGCATCACAAAAGAAAAATAAACAAATAACTTGCAATTTAGAAAACACATAACAAAAGCAATAACACTAAGGAGCACTTACTGGTCTCGCTTCGGCTCCGCTGCTCGATCCGGTTTGTGCACTCATGATGTCGGGAGAAATTTGGCAGCGCTTCGCTTCGCAGAATTAACCTCCTCCTCCCCAGAGCTCCAAATCGCAAGAAAATTCAGATGCAAATGAGCCCAAACCCTAGTTTTGGCCTTTAAATAAGCCTTTTGAGCCTATATTCGTTCCTACCTGGGATGAGCACTCTAGTTAGCACTCGTCCTACCCTAGGATGAATACTAAGATGGAATTCGTCCCACCCCGAAACGAATTCAGGGCAAAAATTTCAAAAAACAACAAAAATTGAACAAAAATGCACCAAAACAGCTAATAAACTTGCCCGATGAGAGTGCTTTGGCACTTGACATCCCGGGCATGCAAAACAGATGTCGGGGTCACAAATCCTCGCTATCCTATTCCCTAAGAAGGCTACCATAGCCGGACCGCTCCACGGGAAGACAGATTTTCAAGAATTTCATCCCCAAACGGCATCAGCAAAAGGGTCAAAAACCCACCCAAAAATAAGTAATAACATTGCCGAACGAAGGCGCCTTCGTGCCTGACATTCTTGGCATCCAAAATAGACGTCAGGGTTATAAATTGTCACCATCCTACTCCCTAAGAAGGCCACCATGGCCGGACCGCTCCACGGGAAGACGAATTTTTGACAATTTTAGCTCCAAAAAGCGTCACCAAAAGGGTTAACACCCACAAAAAATAGGTCTAAATGTCGAAAAACTGCACACACATTCAAAGATAAACATCTAAAGGCACCCTTACACAAGTCATCTTGGGTCAAGCGACTCGTCACTTTTCTCATGAAGGTCATTCCCTCATCGATTCGTCGCTTGAGGGGGTAGTCACACTTAGTCACCAATCAACAAATACACACCCAATCATGGAAATAGCATGCATTCAAAGAATCATTGACAAAGACAATCACGCTCCTGCTTGGGGTAGTAAACAAGCAATAATCACAAGATGATCAATCACTTGGCATTCGTGAATCATGAACTCAAGGTTCCCACAGACAAAAGGTTGCGCCCTTTGCCTATTCATGACTGATCAATGTCCAAGTTCAAGTAACACCTCACCGAAAAAGGTTAACACTTGAGTTGAGTTCCTTTGCTCGTCAGAAGCAAGGATTCAAGAATGCATGCCCTTTCCATGCTTGGGGCATCAAGAGTTGGTTAGGTTACTAAGAAACCCTAATCATTAGTGCTTTGGTTATCTATTTTTGCTCGGCGCTACGCCATGCACAACGCATCCCAAAAAGGGGCATCTATAGACACCAAAACAACACCAATCCGATTATGTGACTGCAAACACTGATCGCTTTGACACACACAGCCCCAAGGGCAGCCCCTAGAGGTTAAACAGTGGTCCTAACCACTCTCACAACAGTTTTGGGAGGTCAAAAATCAATTTGGCACCTTCTAGGCACTTTGCTTAGAATTCGTCCCTCCTGGGATGAATTCAAAATGGGATCCGTCCTCCCCTGGGACGAATACAAAATCCGCTCCAAGGTGGGACGAATTCAAGGTTTGACAGGCAAAAATTCAAATCTTGACAAATGGCAGCTCGGATCCGCCACCTAACGCCTCCTTCAGTTCATGGGAGCATGGGTGAGCGTTTTTGAGCGTTAGAGGTTGTTACAGGGGCGAGTCATGAAGCCCCTAATCGGGGAGGAATCTTCCCTCCCCGGAAGGGCATGGCTGCCATGTGGTGCCCCTGCATGCTCATCCCAAGAGACCTCCAAGGTCTATAAATTGATGAGTTTCCTCATCCCAAAATATAGATAGTGAGAGCAATTTTAAGCAACGAAGTGCTACCGTTTTATTTCCCCATACATCTTTGTGTGATTTGTGCCTTCTACATCCTTGATCTCTTTTAGAGAGGAGGTCATTGGGTGACTTTTGGAAGGTCGAATCTTGAGCCCAAAACCCGACATTTGGCCATAGAATACCACCAAATTTTCCGACAACACCTTGTAAGGGATTTTGGACCCATCCCAAGTGGATTGGTGCCAAAATCAGGTCCCAATGGTGGGCGGCCCGCCTGGGCGCCCCCGTATTGCCGCAGGCCTAATCGCCCTTTTTAGGAATGATCGGGAATGTGTAGCATATCTTTCTTTCTATCATTTTCATTCCTTGCATTTGTTTTCTATGTTGTTAGATAGTTTACAATTTTGATTTCATTTCATTTCGATTTATTATCATTATGCTATCGCGTTTTCGCTCCCACTAACTTGCAGACAAGCATTATCAAATTCCCATTGATGGAGGTCAAATTGGGAAAATATGACCATCTGGGTCTTCCCAAAATGCCCCCAATTAGCTAACCCCAAGTCTGCAGGTGTTTTGGAGCCTCCGAGGTAGGACATTTTGGGCAGTATCACTTCGGCGCTTTGTTGTAGGTGAATTCGTTCTACCCTAGAGCGAATTACAGTCGAATCCGTCCCTCCCCGAAGTGAATTCAAATCGGTGAGGAATTTCCTCGACTGTTTCTTTTGCAATGCCTTCTTGGTGATGTTTCTATGCCCTTGCCAAGTTTTCATGTCATTTGGATAAGTTTTAGTTGTAGTTTAATTCATTTTCTCATCCGCTTATTGTAGGCTTGAAGATCGCATTGCTTTGTCTTGTTCGTAGGTGCTACTAATGGTTCCTTGTTCCTTTGAATGCAGGGTCTAAACATCGGAGGAGCAGCAAGGAATCAACACTCGTATACACAAGCGGCGACAACATTTGGTCCGCCCATCTTACATGTGGGCACGCGGAAGAGGGATGGCTTTCCATTGATGTGACCAAGAGACAAGTTTGATGCTCCTCGCCCCTAAAAGGGGAGGAAGCGGATTGTAACCGGATTTGAAATACATTAATAAAAGAAGAGGGTTGTTTCATTCCATTTGGGTTCCAATTTGTCTATGCTTTCTCCATTTTACGCATTTTTAATTCATAGCATCAAGTTTAGTTTCGTTCTTGCATCATACTTGGAGTTTTTCCCTTTTTGTTTCCGGAATCTCGTGTTTTCAGATATATATAAATGGGTTATTCTGAATAATATTTGTCTTCTTCTCAAGAAAAAAGGGGAAGGGAAGATTCATTGTTTTTTAGTGTAAATTTTTTATTCAGAAATATTGCCCATTTTTTCATAGATCTGTTCTTTTGGGTAACTCTTTGACTAGCTCACTTGTATGAAATTAGTCATATTTATTATCCTCTAATTTATTTTTTCATTTTTTCCTTAAAAGAAAGGAACACCATTTTTTTCAAGCAAATATAAACATTTTTTTATAGCTTGAAAATATAGGTTAATTTATCCTATCTTTAGTGTTTTCCTTTGCAGGAAAAAGCTCCTCTTCATTGCCTTATCGTTGCTCTCGGAGAAGCCCTATTGAGGTTCACAAATCATGCAATGAGCACCCAAAATTGGGTGCCATCGTCACCCCTCATGATGCCTCTCTTCATGCCAATCAACTCCTATTCGATATCTCCACCATTGGAGATCTGAGTTGTGTGCTCTCCAAAGCAAACTCTTGGTGCAAATCATTATATCTATCACTGTTGTTAGGAACATCATCTTCGGTTGCACTGCATAACATTTTTTAAAATGTTTGATCTCATGCATTGTAAAATCTGACGTCCTCTTTAGTTGCTCATCGACGTTCTTCAAAGGAGCCCACTTCTACTAGATATATCTCCAGTTAGCACTGATCTCTCCTCTTCCCGATTGGCGTTGTTGATAACGGCTATCAAAAAGCTTCTATTTATCTAATTCGGGCCCTCTTCCTTTGGCATTCCAATCATTATTTCTGCTCAAGAAGCTTGGTTATTTTTTTGATCTCTACTTAGTTCTCAATAGGCGATGCATCACTTTGATTATTTTCTTTAATACTTTTTGATAATATTTCATTAAGCATTCTTACTAGGTAATCGACATATATTTTTTTCCCTATTATGCCTCTTCTGTTATCTATCTCATCTGTAGGTTTAAACGATTTCTGAAATCAAGACGTTGGGTCTGCGACTACTCAACGAAGGAGGAACAACCTTGTTTGAAGGCACCCACCTACGTATTTTTTTGACTGCGCAGCACAGACGAAGCAAAAAGAAGAATACATTCCGAGGAGACTTCGCTTATGCCTCTTCTATTAACAATTTCATCTACAGGTTTTTCAAAGGTAAAACGTTGGGTCTGTGACTGCGCAACACAGAGGAAACCCATTGAAGTGAACAATCCATTCCAAGCTTCACTATTTGTTTCATGGTGTACACTAGTGAAATAAAGATTACTTTTAATTAACATTTGTTTCATTGCAGGGGGACCCATTTCATTTGGCAGAGAGGTATTTAAGAATCAAAATTTGGCTTCTTTATTGTAACTTTATTTTATGCAGAGGTCTCATCGTCGTTAAGCACCGAAGGAGATTTTTTTAGGAGTGTCTTAATTCCTATTCGTGGTGCAACTCTGTCCTTATCCTTTGGGATAGGAGCTGACCACATATTTCTGTTTTGATCTGAATGCAAGGCGCCTTCTATGTCATTAATGCAAAAGCATTATCATATCTATTTTCCTCCTCTCCTTCGATTAGGCTTTTTTCTAATGAGTTTTTTATAGTCCCTTCAATTTCGAAGGTGTAGCCTTATAAAAAAAAACTCTAAAGCTTTGTATTTATCTTAAGAAAATTTCTGACTTTTTTTCACTAAGCCTTTATCTTTTTACAAAGGCTATCTTCAAAAAGTGAAAAAGAGTCAATTGTAACTATAGTAAATACAAAGGTCTTTTTTGGAGGGGGGGTTAAAGGTGCTAATTATTGCACCATTTAGTATTGACTTTTGAAGGGGGGGTTGTGTGTCTATCTTCTTTAATCTCTCTTCTATATTTTTTTAGTGGCAATTCTATTTGCCACCTCTTGCTTTATTCTATTTTTTAAGAAAAAGTTCATACTTATATCAACTAAAGGAAATATATTTGGATGATAAACTAATATGTGGCATTTTTTAGCCACTTGGTCATAAAATTCATTTCATTTCAATTATTTTTTAAAAAATATTTCCTTTTTAATTCAATACATCTTAAAATAAAGGATTCAATTATTTTCTTTAGAGCACTTCCAATATCACCTAAATTCCAAGTATTGCACTTCTCAAAAACTTATAGTTTCCCTCACGTAAGGGCGGGTTATTGAGAAATACAATATATTGGTTTGGTGGATTATCTTTGCATCAAAATCCTAAGTTCCATGTACCATTCCTCTCATTACTTATAGTTTCCCTCTCGTAAGGGCGGGTATTGAGAAGAATAAGTATAAAGGCCTAGCCTAATATTATTGCTTCATTAGCCTAATTCAGATATATCAAACCTCCTCATTTACTTATAGTTTCCCTCTCATCAGGGTGGGTAAATTGAGGAGATTGGTATTTCTCTCAGGATTTTGTTTCCTTATTTAAAGCTACATTGTATTCTCTAAGATAATATACTTGAAGTTAAGGGGGAATTATTGGTTCACTTCAAATTTCTTTGGAAAAATGAATACAATGAATATAATTGATCCTCTCACCCCTCATAACTATCATACATGGAAACCCAAAATATTAAATCTCATTTCTCAAAAAGGGCTCACACACCTGCTAGAAGAGAAGCAACTTGAATTTGAAAAAGAATATGAAATATTTGTTCATAAAGGGAAGATGTATGAAACAATGGGTATTATAAGCACTAATGTAAATGAAAGCTTATGGTTTCACAATAATGAATTGTAAAACTCCTTATGAAAGTTGGGAGAAACTAAAGAACTTATTTGGAAAAGTAGATCAAATAAGGTCAATGCAGCTAGAGGCAGAATTAACAACATTATCTCCTGAAGACTTCAACAATATTGTTGACTTTCTCACCAAATTTAAAGAAGTCCTCACTCAATACAAAGGCAGTGGCAAGAATAAAATAGAAGAAGAATGCATCTATCTAATTCTTTCTAAATTAAATGGTGTATTTCAAATTTTTGCAACTACTTTTTTATCTACAAAAGATGCTCTTGGTGCAAGTTTTAAAATGCCCTCCTTAGAAGAATTTTGTGATAGGCTAACTAGAGAAGAAACCAAACTTGCAAAGTATGAGATCTCTTCCTCTTCCTCAAAAGCCTTAGTAGCATCCACCTCTACTAAAGAAAAATTTAAAAATAAAGAAAGGAGTTCCATTACTTGTACTCACTGCAAAAAGAATGGTCATTCTGTGAACAAATGTTGGAAAAGACTACAACAACTAGAGGCAGCAATGAAGGATCAAAATATAGACACTAAGAAGCAGATAGGAAAAGCCTTAAATGTTCAAGGCAAGACCACAAACACTTCATCAAAATACTGGGTTCTAGATTCAGGAGCAACTCATCACATGACTTCCTCAGATGAGTCTTTTACTTCAATCTCCTCAAGTTCAACATGTAGCATAGAAGTTGGTGACTCATCCTTTATTCCAGTCAAAGGAAAAGGTGACATATCCATTGATGGTGGTTATATCAATAATGTTCTCTATGTTCCAAACATTGCAACAAATCTCCTCTCTGTCTATCATATTTGTACTTCTGGAAAGGGCAAAACAATTCTCTTCTCACCATCAAGAGTTGAGATAAGAGACCTTCAAGATCCCAACTCTCTCATAGTAAAAGGAGATATTGATCACAACACTCACCTATTTCACTTCAAAGGATTCAAAAATTCATAAGGGGCCTCCTATTTTGTTGCACATGGAGATCTTGAAAGCAAAATTTGGCATGAAAGGTTTGGACATCTCAGTTATAACTACCTAAAGGAATTGAACACCCATAATATGGTAACAGGGTTACCACAAGTCTCTTCTATTGATGGAGTATGTCCTGGATGTGCTCTTGGAAAGCAACATCAAGATCCTTTCCACCCAAGTGGTTCTCTAAAAGCTTCATCCCCTCTAGAGTTAATCCATAGTGACTTGATGGTCTTCCTAGAGCCTTCTTTCAAAGGAGCAAAATATGCTTTAACCTTCATTGATGATTTTTCCAGAAGAACTTGGGTATACTTCCTAAAATACAAAAGTGATGTTCTATCCCACTTCAAAATCTTCAAAGCCTTAGTTGAAAATCAGGCCTCTTGCAAAATCAAGCAAATTCGTACAAATAATGGGGGGAATACTTTAGTAATGAGTTCTCAATTTTTTTATCAAGTCATGGCATAATTCATCAACATTCTGTCTCCCATAATCCGCAAAAAAATGGCATTGTAGAGAGGAAAAATAGAACTCTAAAAGAAATGGCAAACTGTATGCTCCACTCAAGAGATCTTCCAAAAGTTTTTTGGGCAGAAGCAATTAACTGTGCAAACTATATTCAAAACCGCACACCTCATAAAGCTCTTGGCCATTTGACTCTCGAGGAAGCATGGACTGGCTCAAAACCTGATGTCTCTTTCTTCAATATTTTTGGATGTACTACTTGGGCGCATATCCCAAAGAAGAAAAGGAAGGCTCTAGATAAGAAAAGCAAAAAGCTCATCTTTGTTGGTTATTGTGAGGAAATGAAAGCATACAGGCTCCTTGATCCCACAACTCATGAGGTCTTTTTCATAGGAACATCCATTTTGATGAAACATTCCCTCATAAATATCCTCAACCATCCTCTTCCACCATTGGTTCTCTTGAGCCTTCTCCAATGTTAGAGCCTCAATATAATGAAGAACCAGTTTTAGAGATTAATTTAGAGATTAATGATCAAGATGAGGAACCTATAACTCCAACTCAAAATCTAGCCACTCCTACTACTCCTTCCACTATGCCAAAATGGGCCCGCACCATTGTTAAAGAAGCTACTCCTTACATCAAAAATCTTCCATCATCCAGATTAGGCAACTCCGTAGGCACTGGTCTTGTCTGTCAGTCCATTTCCACAGATCCTCAATCCTTCAAAGAAGCAACTGGTATTAAAGAATGGGATGATGCCATGGAGAATGAATTCTCTTCCTTAATCAAAAAAAAAACTTGGGATTTAGTTCCCCTACCTAAAGGGAGGAAATTAGTTCACTGTAAATGGATTTACAAGACGAAATATGGACCTAATGGAGAAATTGACAAACACAAAGCCTTCCTGGTAGCCAAAGGTTTCTCTCAAATTGAAGGGATTGATTATTCTAAAACTTTTGCACCAGTTGCCAAAATGGATTCTGTTAGACTGGTTCTTGCTCTAGTTGCTTCCCAAAAGTGGCCTATCTTTCAAATGGATGTAAAAAGTGCTTTCTTACATGGGGACTTAAAGGAAGAGATATTCATGGAACAACCTACTGGTTTCACTCAAGACTCCTCCCTTGTTTGTAGGCTAAGGAAGTCTCTCTATGGCCTCAAACAAGCTCCTAGAGCTTGGTATAAAAAAATGGACTCCTTCCTTCTTTCATCAGGTTTTTCTCATTGTGAGTCTGATGCCATAGTCTACATTTGGAGAGATAAAGAAAAAATCACCATACTTGTTCTCTATGTTGATGACCTACTACTCACTGGTAGTGACATCACTCACATTCAAACTATCAAGGACTCCCTTTCTAAAAAAATTGAAATGGTTGATCTGGGTTTAGCTCATTACTTCCTTGGGATTCAAATAAATCAAACAGATGCAAGAATTTCATTGTGTCAACAAAAATACACTCTAGACCTTCTTCAAAGGTTTAAGATGACAGATTGCAAACCTTCTCCTACACCTTTTCAGTTTGGAGTCACTCTAAGTACTTCCTGCACATCCCCTCTATGTGATGCAACTCTATACCGTCAGCTTGTAGGGAGTCTGTTATACCTTACTCATACTCACCCAGATATCTCATATGTTGTTGGCTTGATATCCAGATTCTCACATCAACCTCATTTTAGTCATTGGCAAGCAACAAAAAGAATCCTCTGCTACTTGCAAGGAACTCCTCACTTTGGGCTCTTATATGAGGGAAAATCCATGGATATCATTGGTTACATGGATTATGATTGGGCAGGTTCAGTAGAAGATAGATGTTCAACTTCTGGCTATGTCTTTTGTCTTGGTTCTTCACCAATTGCTTGGTTATGCAAAAAAAACAAGCAATGGCCTTATCATCTACAGAGGCAGAATACAGGGTGACAATTTTGGCAAGTCAAGAAGCTCTTTGGCTTCATCAGATACTAAGAGAATTTGGTTTTTCCCATGACAAACCTATTACTCTTTGGTGTGACAATCAGAGCACAATTCATATTGCACGTAATCCAGTTGAGCATCAGTGCACCAAGCACATTGAGATTCACATGCACTTCATTTGACAGCATATTCAGAGAGGGGAAATATACTTAGACTATATTCCCACTAAAAATCAAATTGTAGACATCTTCACCAAGTCATTTCCTTCTCCGCGTTACATTCAGTTGCGAGAGAAACTTGGGGTAAAGCAGCTGCATTAAAACATCAGTATTTCTCCTCTCCTTTCTTCTTATTGTTGTCCACCATGTCTCCTTTTTTTTCTATTTTGATAGATGGTTTTTTCCCATGTGGTTTTTACCATCTCATCAAATAATATCATTGTACATGAGTACCTCATCAGGCCCTATTATCGGGACTCATTTGTATCATACACCCCTAGTATCACTTAAGGGGGGTGTTAGAATAAGTAATTATTCTCTTAAGTTCTACTAGGATAGACATACTTGAGTTTCCACTCCTCCATGAGTCAGGTGAACTCTCAGTATAGTCTAGATCAGATTTGATGAGTTGTTGTAATCCAACGGCTCTCAATGATCAACTTTGCTATTTATACAAAGTTGATCCATGGAATAAATCAATCAGTTCTACTCTTTTCTTCATATTTTGTGTAATGCTTTGCATGTCTATTTTTATGAATTCTAAAAATTACATAAAAAAGGTTCTAGATCTATTTGTATGTTGCTACATGTATCTATACTTGTTTATTATTCTTACATTATGCATATTACACTTGTAAAACAAACATAAATACATGACTTGGATACAATAACTAGAGGATGACTTGTAAATTATTTATATTGAAGCTCAATCAATTAAGAAAAATACTAACTAAGAGGAGCCATCTATTACCAAAATAAAGTTCATATTATCATTGTTAGTAGTTCAATATTTTTTTGTATTTATAAAAGCAATACTCTTTACAAACCACCATAGAACTTAAATTTAGATTACTACCATGGTTGAAGCCATGCCCCATGTCCAAATAATGAGGAGTGAATGACTTTTCTAAATCTAAAAAATAGTTTGCATGAAGAAGGGGGAGAGAATATTATGCATGATGATGGAAGGAGAAATAAAGAGGCACCTACAAGCTACTACACTTTATGGAGCCTTATGACAACACATCTTTTGAGGAAGTAACCATAATTAGAGTCTTACAGATGTTGTGTAGTATAGTCTCCAAGAAAAATAATATTATAGTTATGAGAGCAACAACTCTCAAATTGATGAGACGTTGAGGCGTCATACACATATCATTTGTAGGGACACCTAATGGTTGAGTGTGCTAGAGTTGTGTGTCATAATGATCGTGACTATACAATTCCTAACAATAGATAACCAAAAATTTTATAATGATTGTCTAAAAGTTATTAAAGGATCATAATTATATAATATAAATTTATTGTTAATAATAAAATTTTATCAACATATTAAAATAAATTTAATATTTTTTCATATTAAATAAAAACCATAAATAATATTTTTTTTATTAATATTTATTAAATTGAATAAATTTTAAAAATAATGATGCTTTAATACCATTTAAAGGTAAAATATATTAATATATTTTAGGTTCATCTTTTGATTAGATGTAGTATCAAATCAAATAGTTGATTTTTTTTCAATTATTTAATTTTAAATAATTAAAATCAATATTTTAAAAAACTTGACTAAACTTAAAAATTAAGAATTTTATTAAATAAAACAAAAAGTTGATGGATCCTTATATTTATTTATACTATTTAAGTACTATAATTATAAAAGTTATATAACTTATTATTAATATAAAATTCTTAAAAGAAAAACCAATAAACCTTAAAGATCACATCCATTGCATTCAATTGAATTTATTTTCAAGTTGATTTATTTTGTGAGACTTCTAAATTAACATAAACAACTAATAATAATAGTAGAATGCATCTAATATAATATCATTGTTTTATAGTAATAAATAATTACATTTTTTTTAATATTTTATAAATTATATTTTTAAAAATATTATTTATATTTTATATATTTTTTTAATTATATAGGGGACTTGGTTACATCCACATTATTTTTAATAACTAACTCCAAGTGCAAGGTTCAAAAGGGTTGCTTCCAACAAGCCTATACCACCTTATTATTTTATAACCTAATGTAAACTCACCACCGGTTACTCGGGGATTCATACCATCATACCACCTTATTATTTTATAACCTAATGTAAACTCACCATCGGTTACTCGGGGATTCGTACCATCATGTCCGTCTAGTGCACCTAGAAGATTCGATTTTGTATTTTTATTTACATTAAATTTCACCCGTTTATTTTCCTCGCTTCTACTCCAAAGCAATAATATATAATTATTTTTTATGTAGAGAACAACCCTACCAAGTTAAATAAAGACAAAGTCAAAGAAACCCAACCGTCCAATGAATCAAACCAAAGCAAAACAAGCACTCCCGGCTACCAATGAACCTATCCTATAAATCAAACAAAAACACAAACAAGCACTCCCTAACTACCAATGGGTCTATCCTAAAAATCAAACCAAAACATGAACAAACACTCGTCAACTATCCAAGAAACTAACCTACCAATATCTAAAACAATCATATTATTGTGTTTAAAACAATAATATTAATATTACTTTTTATGTGACATCATCTTTATTAAAATCCATTAATACATCAACTTATTAACAACAGTCTTACATTATTATCAATTCGTCATAAAACATATTATTCTTATTAATATCAAAATTATAATTAAAATATAAAATAATATAGATATAACCAACCCCTTTATTTATATATATATTATATTCTATAATTATTTTGTAATTTTAAATCATCAAATAAAAGTTAAAGAAACAAATGTTGAATCCTCAGCAATTCAAACGAGGGACGCATAATTATCATCAGTATTCCACCACCAGTGCTTCACTGATTTATGTCCATTAACTCTGATAATCTTCACAAATTTCCGTATTATGCAATGTTTCGTGTGAAAATTGATTGCCTTTCTGGCACTCATTTCTTTGTTTACGAGGACAAACAAAATATATTTTCACGAGAGTTTTTTTAAAACGCCACAATTTAGGGTTCTATATGATTGCACTCCTTCCAATTAAAATATATTTTTTTGAATCATAATGGAGATTCCATACAAGTAATTTTTTTTTTTTTTGGTAGAGAATGAGGATTAAAATAGTTCTTCTAAATTAGTAATGTTGTCACTACCTTTGTGTTCCCTGGAAGGGTAAATTATATTTCTCTGTTTGCTAGTGTAGTTAAAAAGAGCGCTTCCTTAAGATGACCCTAGTTCGGCTTCATATATTGAATGTGCCACCGTGCTTGATAGAGACCTACCTGAATGATGCCAATGCTATGGGGGACCAGTGCTGTGGAATTTTAGGCCTGAAGAGGACATTTCTTCATTTCTTCACTCAGTCAATCACCTTTCTCACACGTTATGTTGTCAGCTCACCGACGCCGCTGGCTCCGAATGATGTTAAATAAATTTATTGTTTACACCACCGACCGACATCGCATTGACAAAAGTCCCAACAAATCCGTGGGCACAACCCTGTTCATATGAGTAGTAATTTCATCTTCGCCTAGGCGATAGACAAGGAGAAGAAATAGTCGTTATTGAGAATTTCTTTTCTTTTGGCGTTCTGGGAAGGTGCGAAAAATGCGCTATGGGCTGTCAAAAGTATTGGACAAATAGCAACCCTTATACCAACTTTTTTTTGTTTGTCAGAATTATTATTTTTTTTACATAGACTGATTGGTAACTCCCTGTCCTTCTTGATAAACTGGTCATAAAGTCAAATCTCATGTCAAATCATAGGGCTACCACTATAACTTTTACCTTGCCTCGGTAAACATGACTCGGAGTAAGGGAGACCCCTGGTAGCTCGGGGTTGGTACCGTCGTCATCAAGCTGACGCCTTGTAAGTACCCAATATCTTACCAATCCATTAACTTTCGATTAACACAGTATCTAAAAGCTTTATAGTATAATAAAACTAGGGCCAAGAGAGAGCGGAGACCTCAACCGATTAAGGATGATGAAAGGTTGAGCGCTCCTTCGAGAACTTTTAAAGTGAATGCCTCTTCGCGAGTGCTTGAAATCGCTCACCCAACCTTTCTTGGGTGGGAGAAGTTTGAAAGGTCATACCTATAGCCCTTTCAAATGGTGGGGAGAAGGCCCTCTAAAAACTAAGAAATGTAGCGGTGCCCTTTAAACAATAATGATGGATCTGGCGATGGACAGATCAAGGTCTCTAGAAATCTAGTTGAGTTTAGGCCACTTACAACCTAAACTCAATTATATGGTAGATGTGAATAAAAAATATTTTTAAAATTGAAAATTTTATTTGTCAGACCTTTTTCATTTTAAAGAGGTTTACATACATATTAACAACTAAGAAATTCAACCTCCCCAGCTCACTATTTATTCGGTAGATAAGATAGAGGTGATTGGTTTGTCAGAGGTAGAACCTTGAGGGGAACCTCGCTCCGAAAAGATAGAACCTAATCTCGGGCCCCGGACATTAACATTGGCGAGTTCACCTCGTTAAAGTAGGGGCCTTTCTCCACCGTTTAAAAGGGCCATTTCAAAATGGGGGATAGGATTTCTCATCTTTTCGTTCACCCACATACACATAGAGGAGTTTTGAAACTGTATTTTTATGTACATAAGAACTTTAAAGCTTTACACTTGATTCAATGGATTAACAACTATTTATTCATTTATGGGTGGGGTTTCGCTCTCCTATTTTTGATGGTTGTGATTGATTTCGTTTATTCATTTATGGGTGGGGTTTCCTCTCCTATTTTTATGGTTGTGGTTGATTTCGTGAATAAAGAATCAAAAGTATCTAATGAGTTAAGAAGAAGAAGAAAGTCTATCCATTCCCGCTCATTTCCCGAAGAATCTCTTGTATCTAATCCGTTTTGTTTGAGAATAATCTTGTATCTAATCGATTATGGATAGAGAGCTCGAATAAAGGTAGAGAGCATTCCCTTATATAAGAGAGGGCACTTCGTCCATAGCCGAGTTAAGGGAGTTAACAACAGCAGCTGTGTTTTAGGAAAGGTAAGCAAGCGCATAAATGATGACCTTTAAAATAAAAGCAGCCGAGTGCATACATGAATGACCTTCGGACCTTTTCGAAAAGTGTAAAGGTTACTTAGAGAATCGAAAGCTCGACCGCTCTCTATCCCTATCTAAGGAAGAGAGAGCTTTTAAAGGGACGGAGAATCAACCGATCTGCGAAGTTTGGCCGGGGCTGGAAGCTCTCCATTTCAAAACAAAACTATATCTCACCCTTTTAAACAGTGGGGAGGAGAGCCTCCCTTAAAATAAAATGAGTTTAAGGTATACAATACCCTTTTAATTTAAAGAGGTGCCCCGGTAATCGATCAACGCTTTTAAAACCACCTGGCGTGACTCTTAAAGGGGAGGGAGAGTAACTCCGGCAACATAATGACCATCCTACACTGGCATTCCCGGCGGAACACAGAGGTTGGTTGACTTAATAGCTCCGTCTTTCAGGTTGGTTGGCTCTTTAGAATGAGGAGCTCCCCCTCCATCCAGAAGCGGATTCCATACTGAGGACAGACAGTTGTATTAAAAGCTTCCACGCTCCTCCTGCCCACTTCCATCCATCCCACTTTCTCCTAAAGAAATCGATGGTTCCTATCTCCTTTATTTTAAAAAGGTCCCTTTGGAGAACTAATTATTATAGAGTTTATGTAGGATTCTTCACCCTTATTAATATTGAGTTCCTCAAGTGTGTAGGGTAGTTGGCTCTCTTGCTTTCTAACTGGTTCATGTGATGTGTTCCCTTTCCAATAACATATTCTTATGTTAAAATTTTGTTCCACTTTAACACCTCTTCTTCATCTATAAAAACAATTAAATATAATTAATATCTAAATATAGATGTTTGTACGTACGGGGTGGAGACGTAAATGTCCATAAATATGGGGCAAATTATTTATATAAAAAAGAAAAACACAACTTTCTACACATTCTAAAAGTGTTCTCGCTTGGATTTGTATATTTAATTAGTATTTACTTATAATGATACATACAATCTTAACTTGAAAGAAATGAATGGTCGTTGTCTAGGAAGAAAAGCTTGGTAGTTGTCAACACGCAAGCACTAAATGTGGCATACAGTCAAAGTTGGCTATGTAGTGGCAGTTTAAGAGCCCCACACGAATGAGAAGGAAAAAGCATATAAAAATTTTGGGGGCGCATATGGTCACCAGAATAACAAGGCCTATGTAGTGGAAGTATGGTCTCGTTAATTGTTAATCCGGGTGAAATGAGGATGGCTGGTTGCTTGAGGTTCGTATCGTTGTCGTCGGTCTATCGCGCACTCAAAGGATTTAGAGCAGACTACTTCCTTTGCAAACTAGCACCACCAAGGTTTGAACCCAGATCTCTTCTCAACAAGTTCCCATCCAAACTAGCACTTACCAATCCACTAACCTTAAGGCTTATAACAGGTCTAGGTTTTAAATGTAGTCAAACTTGTAAAAACAAAAGAAGATGATAGGGATGCCTCAAAAGATGGCTTAGAACTACTTTCCTATGCAAATGTCATTCTCCATGTGAGTTGTTTATTATTATTAATTTTTTTTTTTTTTTTGTCAAAGTAATGTTAAAGGATAGCTTTGGCAACATATTTGGAGTTTATTGTTATTATTATTTTAAATATAATTATTATTATTTGTGATTGGTTGAAAGGGTTTTGAAAGGTCCTTGAACCTTGTACAATAACAGACGCATGCCACCGAAGAAAGGAGGCTTAAGAACAGAAAGGGAACCAGCAAACCATCAAAGCCAGAGAGCCAACTGGGGAAACCCCACCTAGAAAAGAAAACAAAGGACAACCAAAGACATTACCGCCCTGAGAGGGTCATAGTCACGAAGCCAAAAGGGAGCCGAACCAATAGATAAGGGAAACCAAACAGCAGCCGGAATAGCTGGACCAACTAACTCAAAACTACTCAAAGGTGACCTGATAAATATAAACGCTAATACACTTACACAGACCCATAGGGAGAAGGAGAATAAAGAAAGTAAAGGGCCAAAGACCCAGCAGACACCTTACTCCATAGAGGATTCTTCCCATTCAGTGGTTTCTTCAGGGTAGGCGACCTTGTAAGCTTCCAAATTCTTAGCGTTGATGGCTTTGGAGATGCGGATAACATGTTCAAGCCCGGTAATTGCTTTGGAATGATTCTGAATAATTATTTTAATTACATGCATATTTATGCATTTAAGAGTTTCAAAGAGTTGTGTACACCATTTAAGAGTTTAAAAGAGTTGTGTACACCAATATCATGGTTTTAATGATTCAGATATATAAGTAAGATAGTTTATAACAAATTTTAATACATCACTAAGATAAGCTATATAACTAGGTCGTGGTTTTAATTATTGAGACATATAAGTGAGGTAGTTTATAACAAAGTTTAAGACATCATTAAGAAAAGTTATATAACTAAATGCGACAAAAATGATGTAAAAAAAAACTTTCAATTATATAACTTTTAAAATAAATAAATATAGGAATCAACACAGTATAATAGTTTATTTCAAAAGTTTAGTGCAATTCGATGTCACCTTTGGTTCTCTATTATAGGAATCAACACAGTATACCTACATTTAGCATTAGTGAAATGAAAGTCTATCCATATATTCTCCTACATATATCATCGATTCCCTTTATTGTAAAAGGAATCCATATGTGATGGTTTGCATATTTTTCCTTTCAAAATTTTTATCAAAGAATAAACTTTTCATCCTAATGAATCCTATGAGATGCATTTTGGGTGAACACCCATAGCTATTACAAAATATTTTAATATGAAAATCTTGCATCTCAAAGAACTTAACACATATTTAACATTGTTGTAAACTTTTACATAAAACATAACTAAATAAATCAAAATGTTAAAATTTGACAATTATGGATGATATACATACAACACAATTGGAAGGATCCATAATCATCTACAATATCATTCTTAACATGTAGCACCAACAAATGGTTATAAAAAAGTAAATTTTCAAACATCGTTATACTTAACAAAATATAACTAACTTAGAATGACTATAAAAAAATGTCAAATCCTTTTATCTTTCTAGATTAACTAATAAACTAGAATTCAAGTAAAAAAATATGAATAGTCTATTCTTTCTGAAAGCACGAGATTCCGGTCAAAAGAAACACCAAGTGCGATTGCATTCAAAATTAAGCACGCCTAAGTCCTAGAAATATGAATTACATGAAACGGAAAAGAGACATGTTGTAAGAGACGCAATCAGATAAAGAAAAACAGCCCTTTCATTAATTTCTTTCGATCTCTGTTACAATAATGCCTCCTCCCTTTTCAGGGGCTAGGAGCGCAAATAAGGTTTGATTACAATCGCGGAATGGTTCCTCCTTCCGCGTGCCCACGATTGCACTCGGGCGGGCTAAGATGATGCCGCCGCCGATGTTGATGGGTTCTTCGCCCTCGCTGCTTCTCCCGCAAACAAAGAAATGATCAAGACGTTAGTAGCACCTCGCCGCAAATGAAAAGCATTCTCTCTCTAAAACTAACAAAATATGCATACGAATATTTGCCTGAAACCATGAAAACAATGAATCCAAATTGCTTCAAAATCTGACGGAAGGTAAGAACAGTCACCAGAAGGCCACTGCCACTGAGGCAGCTGGCCAATTCACCTTAAACTGGAATTCGTCCCTGGGCAGGACGAATTCTGACTGTAATTCGTCCCTGGGTGGGACGAATTCTTCTGAATAGGAGAAATCGACCTGCTGCTCGCTCCAATGTCGGATCCCGGGACCTGCAAAACTCCTGCAAACAGGGGGGTTAGGTAATTGGGGCCATTTTGGGACGACCCAGATGGTCGGATTTTCCCAATTTGGCCTCCTCCCTCGGGAATTTGGCCTTGACACCTGCAAGTTAGCGAAACGACAAAGCAATACAAAACACCCTAAACTCTGACCAAAAGCTACAAAATTGCAATTATAGACTAATCAGACCTAGTAAACACAGAATGCAATCTAAAAAATTAATCTAAAGTGCTCAAAAACTAAAATTAGGACTTAGGAGGTGCGGGGGTGCCCAAGTGGGCCTCCCACCGTTGGCCCTCGATTTTGGAGCCAATCCACCAAGGATGGGCCCAAAACCTTTTAGGATTGGGGGGTCGGCGAATTGGTAGGTTCAGATGTCCATGCGTCGGATTTGAGTAAGGTTCGAGCTTCCAAAGGCCACCCAACAACCTCCCTTGCAAAAGAGATTGATGGATGTAGGAAGGTGAACAAAGGGGGATGCAAGTGAGTCTTCGATTCGGAACACTTCGTTGCTTGAACACTCCTTCCACCTGCATGTTTTGGGTGAGAAAAGTCCCACCTTTTATAGACCCAAGGGGTCTCTTTTGGGAGGGAAGCACAAAAGCCAAGTGTTGGCCATGGGCGCCATGTGGCAGTCTTGTCTTCCCATGAGGGAGGGGAGTCCTCAATTGACTTGAACTTTGATAAATGCTTTTTGTAACAGTCCTCTAACGGCCCCTCTGTCCACTTACACATGCGTGCAAGGTAGGAGCCCTTAACTGACTGTTCTGGGCTGCCACTTGGCACCATTTGCCTTTTTGCCCGTTAAGCTTGGAATTCGTCCCACCCAGGGACGGATTCAGAATTCGTCCTGGGGTGGGACGGATTCTATTTTGCATTCGTCCCGGGGTGAGACGAATACTGGGCAAAGTGTCCAAGTGTGCCAAATTGCTCCTTGACCTCACAAAATTGCTATGAAAGTGGTTAAGACCACTGGTTTAACCTCTCGAGGGCTGCCCCGGGGGCCGTGTTTGTCAAAGCGATCAGTGTTTGCAATCACATAATCGGATTGGTGCTGTTTTGGTGTCTACAGATGCCCCTTTTTGGGAAGCGCCGCGGGTGACGCAGTGCTGAGCAAAAATAGATAACCAAAGCACTAATGATTAGGGTTTCTTGGTAACCTAACCAACTTTTGATGCCCCAAGTATGGAAAGGGCATGCATTCTTGAATCCTTGCTTCTGACGAGCTAAGGAATTTGATTTCAAGTATTAACCTGTTTTGGTGAGGTGTGACTTGAACTTGGACATTGATCACCATGAACAAGTGAAGGGCATTTTTATCCTCGGGGGGAACCTTGTGTTCATGATTCACGAAATGCCAAGTGTTTGATTGATTTGATTGTTGCTTGTTTGTCGCCCCAAGCAGGAGCGTGATTGTCTTTGTCAATGATTCTTTGAATGCATGTCGTTTTCCTTAATTGGGTGTGTGATTGTTGATTGGTGACTAAGTGTGACTACCCCCTCAAGCGACGAATCGATGAGGGAATGACCTTCGTGAGAGAAGCGACGAGTCGCTTGACCCAAGATGACTTGTGCAAGGTTTGCCTTTAGAGGGTTTACCGTTAAGCGTGTGCAATTTTTCCAACATATGGACCTATTTTTGGTGGGTGTTAACCCTTTTGGTGATGTCATAATGAGGTGAAATCGTCGAAAACCTATTTCCCGTGGAGCGGTCCGGCTATGATAGCCTTCTTGGGGAACTAGGAGAGCGATAATTTGGACCTCAACATCGATTTTCTTTGCCTAGAGGTTAAGTGCATGAGCACTTATGCCTGGCAATGTTTTTGTTGTGTTTTTGTTGAATTTTGTACTGTTTTTGTTGTTTTTTGTGACACCATTTGGTGATTGAATTGTCGGCAATCCGTCCTCCCGTGGAGCGGTCCGGCTATGGTAGCCTTCTTCGGGAGTAGGATAGTGACAATGCAAACTCCGACATCAATTTTTCTATGCCAAGAGGTTAAGTGCAAGAGCACTTGTGTCTGGCAATGTTTATGTTGTGTTTTTGTTGAATTTTGTACTGTTTTTGTTTTTTTTTTGGACATCATTTTTGGGATTAAATTTTCAAAATCTGTCTTCCCCTGGAGCGGTCCGGCTATGGTAGCCTTCTTAGGGAGTAGGATATTGATAATTTGTGACCCCGATGTCGATTTTGTATGCCCATGTTGTCAGTTGCATTTGCAATCCTGTCAAGCGCTTTTATTGTCCTGTTTTTAGTGCATTTTTAGTCATTTTTCTTGATTTTTTTTTGTGCTGGCCTCGAATTCGTCCCCGGGTGGGACGAATTCCAGCCGGAGAATTCGTCCCCGGGTGGGACGAGCGCTAATCAGAGCGCTCGTCCCGATCAAGGACGAATTCCAATGCAAAAGGCCTATTTAAGGGCCAAAACTTGATTTTGGGCTCATTTGTGTCATTTTTTTCTTGCGATTTTGGAGCTCTGGGAGGAGGAAGTAATTCTGCGAAGCGAAGCGCCGCTGGAATTCTCTCTGCCATCATGAGTGCACAAACTGGTTCGAGCGGCGGAGCCGAGGCGAGTCCTGTAAGTGACCCTAGGGCTTATTTTGCTTTAACTGAATGCATTGTTTTTGTGTTGCGCTTTTCAAAATTTTAAGATTTTTTTTTTTTGTGATGTTTTTTGTTTAACAACTAAGGTTAGAAACCCTAGAATTGAAAATTTTATTTTTATTTTATTTATTATTATTTTTTTTTTGCTTGCAGGTTGTTAGGAGCCGGTACCGTGTACCCGCTGCCTTTACTGAGGCGCGGTTGGCCTTGACTGATGACGACTGGGAATGGCTTGATGCCCTTGGGCTCAAGCAGGTGGCTCGACTGGAGCCTCGTGGTTTCGGATCAGGCCTATCTGACGGCCCTGATCAAGCTTTGGGATCCGAGGACCAATACTTTCCATCTCCCGACAGGGGAGATGACTGTGACTCTTGAGGACGTCTATCGGTTGCTTCGGATTCCGATAGATGGTCTGCCTATTAGGACATCTCCGTTCGATCAGCGGACTGCTATACTCACGAGATGTTTTGGGCATGGGGGGGAGCTGGGTGTAGCAGACCCAGTGGAGACAACCGAGGCGGATTGCCAGGCTGGCGGGATTTTGGTTGGCTGGTGGAAGGAGAGGGGGGTGTTAGGAGTGAGGCACGCATTCCTGATGGGCCTCATTTCTAACATTCTTCTCCCCGATTCGTCGAGCGCGAGGTTCCCGTGGAACCCGCTCGGATTTGGTGTGGCAGCTGGCGTAGTGCCCGATAGAGGCACCGTTGATCCCGAGATGGGGACAGACTTTGTTGGCGCAGCTTTACGGAGAGTCAGACGGGGTCCGCCGTCGACAGCGGAAGGGTGTCGCTTGCGGCTTTTTGTTGCAGAAGTCGGGGTTGGAAGCACATAGCTGTTGAGAGGCCTACCGGGTTACCGTGGACGACTCGGGTGGCGATGGAGGATGATGAGATTGGTTATGCAGCTTTGTGGCGACGGTCTGCGGAGCAGGGCGTAGTCGGCGATGGGCAGGTGCAGTTGAGCACTACATTGATGCCTTTTCGTGGCTCACTCTGGGGAGGTGTTTTGGCGTCCCTATCGGGACCGTCCGGCCCCGGCCTCGAGGCTGGAGAGTGGCTCCGACGGGTACGGAGGGAGCGATGGTTGACTGGGCGGCACGGGACGGAGCATGAGTTCTTTCCGTACCGCCGGGTTACACGACAGTTTGGGGTGCGCCAGGGGTTGCCTGGTGAACCCGTAGGCTATCGACGTCGGGGAGATGAGAGGGATCTGGAGCCACCTGTCCTCGTGCCATTGGGCGAGGAGTCGGATGCTGTTATTGAGGTGTTGGATGTGGATGACGTAGGTACTACCACTGAGTATGACTCGTGGTGGGTTTTGCGGCGCTGGAGAGGTGAGGGTCCTCTGGGAGGTGCGGAGGCGGCAGTGGAGGATGCTGAGGCGACAGGGGGTGATTGGGGAGGGCCGTTGGATGATGCAGACATGGCGGATGTGGGAGATGAGGATGTGGACTTGGGTGTTCCGGAGCAGCCGGACATGCAGGATGTGGAGGAGCAGTTGGAGCCTGGGCAGGCTACTGTCCCCGGGAGTCCTATGCGTCCGACAGATACGGAGGGGGTGGGGTCGGATGTAGGCGATGAGGTTGCGCGGCTTACAGAGCCGCTACGGATGCGGGATCTAGAGAGGGATCTTCCGCGGGCTCAGTTGGCAGAGCGGGATAGCGTTTTGGCGCAGCGCGATGATGCATTGTCTATCTATCATCGGCGGGAGGCAGAGTGGTGTCTATACCGGATAGACTTGGAGAGGGAGGTCATCCGCCTTGGCGGGCGGCTCCCTGAGCCTTCTATCGCGAGATCTTCTCGACGGACGAGGGATAGTCCGACCGAGCAGCCAAGATCATCTCGCCGCAGCGGTTGGATGAGGGGGTGGTAGTAGGCATGATGCGGGGGCTAGCAGAGCCGCCCCACGGGGTCCCGTAGGACCCACACCACGGGGGGTAGTTCCCGTCGCACCGATCCTGCGTGATCATGGTGGCCGACGCCTTAGGTTGGGTTTTGGATATGATTGCGGGGTCTGAGGACCTGTTTTTGTAGCCTGTGGGCATCTTTTTTGACGATATATATATATATATACCGGTTTTATTTTTGGATTTGTACATGTGATGATGTGATTGATTTTTGTTATGCATGTTTATTTATTTGATGGATGCAGATGAATTGAATTTTTTTTTTTTTTAGATGCCTATGTGATATGCAAAATGGATGAATGCTATTTTTATTTATCTGGTTTTTCTTTGCTGTTTTTGTATTTTCTGATGGTATCATAAGAATGATAAGTAGCGCAGATGGTTTTCGGGATGAGTGTAAGATTTTCTGAGATTCAGATAGTTTTAACTCACTATCCACGACTGTACTTTATCTTACAAGACTTTTGAACAAGGTATGAATCAAACTTGTTTTTGACCGAGCTATTTCACATCCCCGTGTGTGCAATTGAGTTCATTTAGTGGTATTTGTTAGGATACCGCCGATGCCGATGGGCTTTCAACCGAACCCCGTACCGAGGATCACCTAATTAGCTCCACGAATTCCTTTGTTATATGTACTAAGATTAATCTGCGTTGTAATCCAGGCTGCCATAAGCTAGCTCATCCACATGCAAACATTGATCTGTACACAAGTTAATGTGACAGATATATCGTCATGCGGGAGGTTTACTTCTGTTACCGAGTTGGTATTGAAGCTTGCCTTATGACCTACGTAATCGTTGAGAGTTCCAGGGATTCAAGGTCAACTCCCTTCTTTTTTTTCAATTGTATTGGGATACTTGCTCTTTTGTAGTGATAAGATCACTGTTTATTTTGATTGATTTTTCTTTTGAGCAAGGGATTTGGGATATGGAGTGATGAAAATCACAGTTGTTTGTGCCTTTGATGTTTGCACTGTAGTTTGTCAAATTTTTGAGTTTTGACATTTTGCAAATTTTTGTGTTTTGCAACTATTGAGAACTTTAGGGATTCTTAGGGAATTGGGTAGGGAGGAAGCTTGTCCTTTTGCCAACTCTCAGCATTCTAGGGGTCATTCGCACAGGGGGATGAGCAAGATAACCGTTTCGCTTGTGGTGACCTAGTTATTTTGCAGTGTTTCATCTTTCGTTCACACAATTTTGGGAATTTTAGTGTTTTGATTTGTGTTGGGATGTTACGTAACAAGGTGTATTTCAAGTATGACTCTACCTTTATAAAATCCGTTCGACTTGGTACACTACATGGCTAAAGAGGAAAATGATGACCGAATTCATTGAAACTCCTAGTACGTTCCCAGACCACTGACTGTAGTGTGGTAAGATTTATGCATGGTGTTTTTGTTGATTTTGATGAATTCGAGTATGCCTAGAATTGAGATGCAAATCTTTGTTGATTTTGTTGATTTTTGTTGTTTTGTTTTTGTTGAATTTATTGATTTGTTTGACCAAGAGATTGCGATAATCCTTGGAGCTTTTTGGGTTGACCAAGAGATTGCGATAATCCTTGGAGCTTTTTGGGTGACCAAGAGATTGCGATAATCCTTGGAGCTTTTTGGGTGACCAAGAGATTGCGATAATCCTTGGAGCTTTTTGGGTTGACCAAGAGATTGCGATAATCCTTGGAGCTTTTTGGGTTGACCAAGAGATTGCGATAATCCTTGGAGCTTTTTGGGTGACCAAGAGATTGCGATAATCCTTGGAGCTTTTTGGGTGACCAAGAGATTGCGATAATCCTTGGAGCTTTTTGTTTGTTTGTTTTTGTTGAATTTTTTTTTTTTTTTTTTTTTTTGGTACATGGCTGTCTTAGATATGAAATGGTCGTAAATGACTGATATTCAAGGGTTCTCGTTTCCTTGATACCGTCAAGAGAAGCTAGCCTGTACGTTCCTGGGCCTATTTTGCTATCAATGACATACGGACCTAACCAATTTGCCGCAAATTTGTCCCTCATATGGGACGGCAAATTAGAGTTTTGTTGGTTTTCCTTCGAAACCAGATCACCAACCCGAAACTCTCTTAGGTGAACTTTCATGTTGTAAGCTCTCTTAAGCCGCTCTTGATAGATACGTAAGTGCTCGAGAGCATTAACGCGTCTTTCATCAAGCAACGTAAGCTGGTCTAACCGGGCTCGCCATGCAGTTGTCATCATCGATGAATTCTCGCATTGATATGCGGAGGGAAGGAATTTCCAACTCGAGAGGCATTACCGCCTCTCGAGCCATACACTAGTGAAAACGGAGTTGCCCCCTGGGCGTCCGAATGCTAGTGCGATAGGCCCAAAGGGCAAGTGGGATTTGTATGTGCCAATCCTTATGACTCGTCTGCGACGGTCTTTTTAAGGATGGCGACTAGCGTTTTGTTTGACGCCTCCGCTTGCCCATTTGCTTGCGGATAATAGGGTGTTGAAAAGTCGTGCTGAATTTTGTACTTTGTGGTTAAAGCACGCACGTCTTTGTTCTTGAATGATGGCCCATTATCCGAGATTATTTTGGATGGAATACCAAAACGACATATGATGTAATGCAAAATGAACTCCGCAATGCGGGGTCCTGTCGTAGAGGTTAACGGAATTGCTTCCACCCATTTGGTAAAATATTCTAGTGGCCGTTATGATAAACGTGTGACGGCCTCGACGATGCAGGGGAGATCTTTCCAATTAGATCGAGGCCCCACTGCGAAAATGGCCAAGCAGACTGGACTGTCTCTAGGGCCTGGGAAGGTGCGTGCATCAGATTGGCATGATGTTGACATTTCACACACCTCTTGACATATGCGCAGCAATCTCGCTCTAAAGATGGCCAATAATAGCCCATGCGAAGAATGCGCTTTGCAATGGCCATACCACTAAAGTGGCCGCCACATGTACCGTCATGCGCTTGGGTGACCGCCCAAGTGGACTCTTGCCGGTCCAAGCAACGAAGAAGAATTCCGTCGTAGCCGCGACGATACAAAATGTCTCCTATCAAGACATATTTTGCCGCTTTCTCGTTTGAATGTTCGTTTTGCGGCTTGCGTCAATCCAAAGGGTAGATTACCTAACTTGAGGTAATCTCTTATGGGTAAATACCGACCTCGTTGATCAGATACTTCGACGGTTTGAACAACCAATCCCTTTTGGAGTTCTTCCCTAACAAATGCTGATTGGGATAGAACTTGTAAAAATAGCGTTGTGTTGCTATTAATGGGAATGGGGGAGAACAAAGACCCCAAGTTGGCGTGTTTCAAATAGTCTCGGATTCGAAAGAACTTATCCGAAGATGGTTCGATCCGGATCATGTGGAATCCTGGCGTCAAGTCTGAGCTTGCGCGCTCCATCGCGGGTTGCGATAAGGTTTTGACCCGAATGGTTGTTATATCACCGGAAAGGTCTTGCGGGATTAGTGACCCCAAGGAGGCCATTGTGTCCGCAAAACGATTCGATGATCGAGGGAGTGCCTCGATGTCATACCACTCAAATTTTGCCAGGAATTTATCCACGAGGGCTTTATAGGCCTTCATAACTGGGCATTTGCATTGATATACCCCTTTGACTTGATTGACGATTAACAGCGAATCGCCAAAGATGTTCAGTCTTTTGATGTTCATGGCGATTGCTGTCTGAAGACCTAGGAGCAAGGCTTCATATTCTGCATTGTTGTTGGTGCACTGGAAGTTTAATTTAAATGACAGGGGCATTGGAGCGCCCTGCGGTGTGAAGAATACAATTCCTGCGCCACCACCTTGCTCGCATTTAGAACCATCAAAAAATAAGGTTATGTCGGCCTGAAACTCAGGCTCTTCGAATCTGGCGATTCTGAGACATGGAAGACCTCATCATCGGGTAGTTCTATGACCAGAGGCTGATCGTCTTCAAGAGGAGCCTCTGCTAGTTGATCGGCTATGACTTGTCCTTTTATAGATTTTTGTCCAATAAACTCAATGTCAAATTCCGTCAACAACATGATCCATTTCGCCGTGCGGCTACTATGATAAGTACGACTCATCATGTATCGCAATGGATTCTCCTTAGACACAACATACGTCGTGTTGCTCAAGCATGTAGTGGCGTAGCCCTTTGGTGGCAAACACCACCGCTAGCGTAGTTTCTCAACGTATGCATAGTTAAGTTCGTAATCGACCTGTGGTGCGGCTAAGATAGTAAGTAGCCCGTTCTTTGTGAAGTTCATTCTTCCGGGCTAGCATTGCGCCCAGTGCCACCTCGCAGGCCGAGATGTATAAGTAGAATGGCACACCTGGTCTAGGCGGTGCCAATACTGGCGGCGAAGCCAAGTATTGTTTGATTTCGTCAAAGGCTGACTGGCACTCGTCATCCCAATGAAATGTGACCCCTTTGTGCAATAATTTGTTCATTGGTCGGCATTTGTCAGATAATTGCGCTATGAAGCGTTTAATCGACGCGACCTTTCCTTGCAGACTTCTGAGCTGCTTGATAGTGGTTGGGGGAGCCATTTCAAGGATTGCCTTGACTTTGTTTGGGTCCACTTCGATTCCTCTTTTGGAGACTATAAAACCCAAGAGTTTCCCAGATGTGACGCCGAACACGCACTTCTTGGGATTCAGTCTGACCTTATGCTCTATGAGGCGATCGAGGATCTTGCTTAAGTCACCGAGATGATCTGAGCGCAATTTAGACTTGGCTAACAAATCATCCATGTAATCTTCCAAAGTTTTGTGCATGTAATCGTGGAAGATATACGTCATAGCACGTTGGTATGTAGCGCCAGCATTTTTAAGGCCAAAAGGCATGACCTTATAACAAAATGTCCCCCAAGGCGTTGTGAATGCCGTTTTGAGTTGGTCTTCGAGATTGATACGAATTTGATTATATCCTAAGAAACCGTCCATTAGGGAGAGCATCTCGTGACCTCGCTGTAGCGTCTACCAATGCGTCGATGCTTGGCAAGGGGAAATCATCCTTAGGACTCGCTTTGTTTAGGTCTCGAAAGTCGGTGCATATGCGAATCCTCCCATCGGGCTTCTTGACGGGAACCATGTTGGACAACCATGGCGGATAATCCACGCAGATGACAAATTGTGCATCCAACAGCTTTTGTAATTCGTCTTTGACCATCAAGGCCACTGTTGGGTGCATCTTTCTTAGTTTTTGCTTTACTGGCTTGATTTTCGGATCAAGCGTTAAATTGTGCATGACTAGTTGCGGGTCTAGTCCTGGCATATCTTTGTATGACCATGCAAAAACCTCCTTCTTTTCTTTAAGAAGGGCAATGTAATCGGCTTGCTCTTCGGGGGAAAGGCTTACCCCCGACTTGAGAATCCGTGGATTCATTGGATCTCGTGCCGATGTCTACGTCGGCCGTCTCTTCGATTGACATGTGAGATCCGTCCTCCAACTGATGTGGAGTTGGGATTAAATGGATATCATCACCTGAGTTAAGATCTGCGTTGGGGACCTCGGGTCCCTCTTCAGCTTGAAAAATATCTTGAGTTGTCCTTGGGGTAAAATGAAGCATTTCACCGAAAGGCCAAGCACTCGATGGTGACAATGGTGAGTTGACGCGATCCCGACCAATGGCATCCGTGTTTAGATGTAATGACCGTGATGGATCGGTCGGATTGCGGATGGGTGTGGTCAAATCAATGGAGATCATGTGGATGGAATGAATTTGGTCTCCATAACCACGGGTGTGACGACTTGATTCTTTCAGATGTTCCCTATACTCTGGATCTGGCTCTACGGGAACAGGCACGAATGGATCCTCTCTAGGTGCAAATTCGTCTCTATGTGCGGAAAGGAAGGCGGGGTCTTCCCTTGGTACTGTTGTCCTGATGGGATCTTGAGGTGGACGATGCTCAACTTGAATTTGGAGCCATAGGCCTAGCACTTGGTCCCACCTCGTTGGGTCTAAGTGCCATTCATGTCCCAACCGTATACCCATTTGTCCCATTAGATCTTCATGGGTTAGAGCGCGGTGATGTCGTCGCGCATGTCTGAGATAGTCCATCTCAGCCTCGTCTTCTCGAATCGCTTTCATAGATCCAAAATTGCTCATCCTCTTCAAGGATCTCGTTGCTTCCGACATTGAGGATTCTTCTTGTTCCAGTTGAATTAATCCGATCCCATTGCGGTTGTTCCACTCTTAGTGGAGGGACCCGATTCTTTTGAGACTGCGTTATTTCGTCCTCGGAACCTCTAAGGGGAACAGCTTTCGAAAAATATCTCTGAAGCCGTTGTTGTTCTTTTCGAGGACTCGCTCTCGAACTTTCACCTCTCTCTAGCAAAGGAGAGGGATTATTGTTGTTACCGGGGGTGTTTGTAGACCATGGGAGATAATCTCCCAATGTGTATTCTCGTGTTTGGATTGGCGTACGGGTCTTGTGCCAGTCCCCCTCTGTTGCCTATTTCTAGGCCTTGCATGTTTTCAACCAAGATGTCTAATGGCAGGGGATGGTTGAACCCTACCCCCGACTTGTCGTATGGCATCCGATATCTTGGTTGACAAAGGATCCGCATCCCTTGCTCGTATCAGCCTAGCCCATACCCATGCCAATTGCATTGTTCGAGATATTTTAGGGCAAATTCCGGGTTCGACAGATAATTGATGTTTTCGACAAAAGGTTCTTCATCTCGCTTCCTTTTGTTCGCATGGTTCAGAACCATGATCAAGGCCCCCATACACAAAATTCGTTTGGTTCGGTGGGTAGCCTAAAGGGACGATTGTTCCAATGGGAAGGCGAGGTCTTCCCATGTCTTGTACTGACTCCAGTGTGGGGGTTGCCACAACATTTTGCACTATGTACTCTCCCAGGCCTGTACTGGCCATCTCAACAGTGATTGTTGATGATTGGGTAGGAGGAAACGGTAGTCCTTCCTGAGTCCATTCCATGTTTGGTTGTTCAGAATCTTGGTTTCCGTTGCGTTGGGCGCTTCCTCTCGTTGGATATTGCTCGAGATCGTGGGCAACCCCTCTTCTAGAGGCTTAACCTCCTCCATGATTTGCTTTCCCTTGTCCTTCCGTTGGGCCACGATAGGTGGCGCTGATGATGAAGGAGCCAATGATGACGTCTCACCCGGTCGGGATTTTGCCTTATTGGCCACCGTGGTGCTCGCGGTATCGGACCTTGTTTAGATGGATTTAATTGAAAATCCAAATGCGTTGATGGTAGGGTCGATTGAGGTATGAATTGTACCGCATTGCAATACTTGAAGGGCTCTAAGTCCATTGGGACTACATGTATTTGCCCTTCATAGGCATACTTCAAGCAATGGTGTGCGATCGAGGGGACACACTTCATGTCCCCGATCCAAGGCCGCCCTAGCAAGTATGTTATAAGCCATTTCGCCTTCCAACACATGGCACAAGGTGTGGGTATTGACTTTTGTCCTACCCGTATAGGCGGAACAACCGTGCCGATCTGTCGAGCAAATTGCATCGTTAAAAGCTCGCAGTGTGTACGTGGAAGCCGTGGATGTGAGAGGCCGGCAGCTTTAAATGCTTTAACGCAGCAGAAGGTTATAATGTTACTGGACGAGCCAGTATCTATCAAGACTCTCTTGTACGGGATCCCGTTGACCCGCGCGATAACGTGCAGTGGGTGGATCCGGCATGTCATTCGATATTGTTTTGACCTCATTTTCTTTGAATGTGATGACAGGCTCCGTACATTGTTTCACATGTCCCACGAAAGCGTTGAAAGAATTAGCTTCGTGGGGTTGTACTTCAATGGCTTTTAAGATGTCCATAAGAGCTTCTCTATGTGGAGCTGATTGTTGAATAAGCTCGTAGATGGACAACCTAGCTGACGTGGTCCGCAAACTCTGCGTGAGTTTGGTTCGTATCGTGACCTCAGGTCTAGGCGGAGGTAACTGCATTGGGCGTTGTTGAGGCTGCGATGTCGACGGAACTTCCCTCGCAGGTACCTCGGGGGCAAACCGCTGGGTATTTTCTCGTTCCTTGTTACAATGCTAATCATTCCCACAAATCCTTGTGCGGGAAGATCTTGTCGCACCTCATTTATTTGGAGCGGTTTTGTCTCGCGCCTCGTGGGCAGTGCAAGGGGTCCTTGAATACCCCCATTTGTTGGTTGTTAGGTGCGATGGGGTTGTCCACGACCAATGTTCGATTGTCGATCAAATCCTCGGACTAGTTCTTTGAATTTCCAGCACCCATTTAGGTCATGTCCTCTGCGTCTATGAAATCTGCAATACAATTCCTCCCTATACCCCCTAGGCTTAGGAACGCTAGGGTCAAAAATTTGGATTTCTGGCAGAGTAACTAGATTCGCCGCTGACAAGCGGTCAAATAAGGAGTCCCTAGACTCCGCATACGGGGTGAATTGTCGCCTAGGGCGACGCTGCTGATACTGTTCTTGTCTCCTGTTATCTCTTTCGTAAGCGTGGAGGCACTGCCCGGTAGTTAGCCTTTTGAGGCTACGTTTCTTGCACAGGCGCTGGGACATTTATCGCAACTTGGTTGATTGCAGCGTGTTGTGGTTGCGTTGTCCCAGCTTTAGTGGTTTTATTCCACTCTTTCTTCTTAGGCTTGGCAATTGCGCCTTCGCCTATCTTAATCTCTTCTATGACTCTGGCTTGCGCCAAAGCTTCTTCTAAGCTGTCGTATTGTCGCAGCAACAATAGACCAGAGATTGATTTTAAACAACTTTTCACGAACATTTGCGTGAGGTCCGACATGGGAGGACGGTAGGGTAACTTAGAAAGCAAAGCTCTCCATCGGTTCCCGTACGCTGCCATTGTTTCCTCCTCAAATTGTTTAAGGCTAGCAAGATCACTAAGTGATGCCTTCTTCCTTGTGTTGAAGGCGAAGCGTTCAAGAAACGCATCTACTAGCCGATCTAAGCCGCTTATGCCGTGTTTGGGCAGTCGTGTGAACCAATCCGAGGCGGGGCCTGCGAATGTGGTTATGAATGTTCTAAGCAATAACGCGTCATTATCTTGAATGCCGAAGCATTGGCTTAGAAACCGTGTAACATGTTCCCGTGCGTCCTCTTCACCTTTAAAAACCGCCAATTGAGGCAACTTAAAGTGTTCGGGGTAAAGAGGTGTAGGCACCGAGGGATGCACCGGATTATTGCGGAGTAGACGTAATGTGGGTTTTTGATGCCCAGCAGCCTTTTGTCTCCACCGACTCTAAACGCTCCAATAGCGCTTGGTATGCATCGGAAGATTTTATTTCTTCCTCTCTTGTTCGCTCTTGTTGCAAGTTACGGTAAACTCGGAGGCCTATGGAGGGGTGGCCGAATGGCATCCTTCCCGCCTTGATGGGGAGTTTCGATATACTCCTCTTCTCGGTTCATACTCCTCGTAAAATTCTTGAGGAGTCTCAGTGGCGAAACCTATGACCCCGATCAAGTTCTTGCTCGAAGGTACCCATCATTGTTTCGGGGAGTTGCCTCCCTCTCGAATCTATGGGGTCTTGGAGGCGAGCTTGACGAGGTCGTGGAGACCCGTCTTGCGCCAACGGATTACGCCTCTCATACCGTTTCAGCTTCTTTGGATGCGAGGGGTTGGCCCCCTCTCGTGTATTTCATAGCGTAACTCATCCGCTTCGCGTTGCATGCGTTCTTTATCCAAGCGGTATTGATACTCTATCTCTTGTTGACTTTGTTTAAGCCGCATGATTTGGGCTTGACGGGTGGTATATCTGGCGACAACCGGATCAATTTGTTCTACCCTATTTTGTTTGGGAGGTTCAAATGTTCCTCCTATGGGTCTACCTTGATTTTGATGCTCTAAGGTTTCAATGGGTCGCTTCCCTCTGTCGAGGTAAGTGGTATGTGCTCGAGGTTCTGGCCTCAAGGGGTGATCATGATATCCTGTTGGTGCGGAAATGCAAGGTTCCCGCATTGTTTGTTGCTCTCGAGGAATGTGATGGTTTTCCTCATACTCCCTTTCATGAGTGTAAATGGGATGGGCGGAGTTAGGTCGCCCTATGTAAGGAGCCCCGCGCTCCGGATGTGGTCTTTCTGTTCTGATGATAGGTAAAGAAGGGACGCCATATCCATGTTGCCCCTCTAAATGGACAGTGTGCCTGTTTAGCGCTTCATTGCGCGGTGGCCACTCATGTCTACCTTCAAGAGGTGATTCTCTATTTATGTCAAGGTCTACATGTAAGGCATCTTCCCGAAAGGGGCTGCTTTGAATAGGCATACCCCACCGAGGATTCTGAATTGGATTCTTTTGTAGGTTAGACCGATAAGGCGGTATAACCAAATCCTCAGGATTGAAGTGAAGGCAACTTGCGCCTGCTTTTTGTGTACCTCTCGGAGCTTCTGCCCTTGATTGGGCTTGACTACGGGTGTACACCATTGCGGTGCTTCTATGCTATCTAAATAAGTTTTTATCTCGTTTTATGATTTTCTCTCTTTTTTTTTTTTTGTCTACACTAAGCAGAATTAAACACACACATTCACAAGACCGTGATTATCTCTTTTAAGGATTCTTGGTGTGCCCTAGACTGGTTTAGTGCATTTTGATGTTTTGTTTTGTTTTTGTAGATTTTGTAGAACGTTTAAATGCATCATGTAGGCTCTTATAACTCCAAAAAGGTCGCCCCTTCAATATACCAACCAGGCCGATATACCAACCTCTCTATATACCCGCCCTTACGAGAGGGAGACTATAGGTACGTGAGAGCAGAAGGTACGTGGTACATAGGCGGTACGGAAGGGGGATTGTCCAGTTAATGACACCTACCATAGAAAACTTATCCTCGCGCGCATGGGAATCACCCCGCCTACGCTCGGTCTGTCTTCGTCGGATTTACGCCTAACAACAGCTTGACAATCGGGAAATGGATGCAAATCAAGCCAAGGCGGTGATTAAATCCACCAATGGTCTTGATCAAGGGTGGGGTCTTAAGACCAGCTCCTTGGTTTAAAGTTGTCTCGTGATGTGTGTGGGATTCGTTTTATCCAACAAAATGAAACTAGCATACATGACTTTTCCTAATGCAATGCAAGATTAAATGAAAACAATTAACGAAGCAGAAACAGAAACAGAAACAGAAAATTATAACAGAGATCATGAAAATCCCTACCTCTTCTCTTCCCTGCTCCTGTTATCTCTGAATTTCTGCTCTGAAAATCCGTAGACAGGAATTCGTCCCTCCGGGAGACGAATTGCAGAACGTAATTCGTCCCACCCGGAGACGAATTTGAATTCGTCTCAGGGTCAGACGAATTGCAGAAAAGGATTCGTCCCTGTCAGAGACGAATAGCAGTCTGCAACAAAAAAAAGTGTACTTGTCAAGCACAAACACAAAACTTTGATTAGTTTCTGTGATTTCAAAACCAGGGAACAGGGTCCCACCGTGATCGCCACTGAAAGCACGAGATTCCGGTCAAAAGAAACACCAAGTGCGATTGCATTCAAAATTAAGCACGCCTAAGTCCTAGAAATATGAATTACATGAAACGGAAAAGAGACATGTTGTAAGAGACGCAATCAGATAAAGAAAAATAGCCCTTTCATTAATTTCTTTCGATCTCTGTTACAATAATGCCTCCTCCCTTTTCATGGGCTAGGAGCGCAAATAAGGTTTGATTACAATCGCCGAATGGTTCCTCCTTCCGCGTGCCCACGATTGCACCGGGCGGGCTAAGATGATGCCGCCGCCGATGTTGATGGGTTCTTCGCCTCCGTCGCTTCTCCTGCAAACAAAGAAATGATCAAGACGTTAGTAGCACTCGCCGCAAATGAAAAGCATTCTCTCTCTAAAACTAACAAAATATGCATACGAATATTTGCCCCGAAACCATGAAAACAATGAATCCAAATTGCTTCAAAATCCGACATAAGGTAAGAACAGTCACCAGAAGGCCACCGCCACAGAGGCAGCTGGCCAATTCACCTTAAACCGGAATTCGTCCCCGGGCGGGACGACTTCGACCGTAATTCGTCCCCGGGTGGGACGAATTCTTCCGAATAGGAGAAATCGACCCGCTCGTTGCTCCAATGTCGGATCCCGGGACTCGCAAAACTCCTGCAAACAGGGGGTTAGGTAATTGGGGCCATTTTGGGATGACCCAGATGGTCGGATTTTCCCAATTTGGCCTCCTCCCTCGGGAATTTGGCCTTGACACCTGCAAGTTAGCGAAACGACAAAGCAATACAAAACACCCTAAACTCTGACCAAAAGCTACAAAATTGCAATTATAGACTAATCAGACCTAGTAACACATAATGCAATCTAAAAATTAATCTAAAGTGCTCAAAAACTAAAATTAGGACTTAGGAGGTGTGGGGGTGCCCAAGTGGGCCTCCCACCGTTGGCCCTCGATTTTGGAGCCAATCCACCAAGGATGGGCCCAAAACCTTTTAGGATTGGGGGGTCGGCGAATTGGTAGGTTCAGATGTCCATGCGTCGGATTTGAGTAAGGTTCGAGCTTCCAAAGGCCACCCAACAACCTCCCTTGCAAAAGAGATTGATGGATGTAGGAAGGTGAACAAAGGGGGATGCAAGTGAGTCTTCGATTCGGAAGCACTTCGTTGCTTGAACACTCCTTCCACCTGCATGTTTTGGGTGAGAAAATTCCCACCTTTTATAGACCCAAGGGGTCTCTTTGGGAGGGAAGCACAAAAGCCAAGTGTTGGCCATGGGCGCCATGTGGCAGTCTTGTCTTCCCATGAGGGAGGGGAGTCCTCAATTGACTTGAACTTTGATAAATGCTTTTTGTAACAGTCCTCTAACGGCCCCTCTGTCCACTTACACATGCGTGCAAGGTAGGAGCCCTTAACTGACTGTTCTGGGCTGCCACTTGGCACCATTTGCCTTTTTGCCCGTTAAGCTTGGAATTCGTCCCACCCAGGGACGGATTCAGAATTCGTCCTGGGGTGGGACGGATTCTATTTTGCATTCGTCCCGGGTGAGACGAATACTGGGCAAAGTGTCCAAGTGTGCCAAATTGCTCCTTGACCTCACAAAATTGCTATGAAAGTGGTTAAGACCACTGTTTAACCTCTGAGGGCTGCCCTGGGGGCTGTGTTTGTCAAAGCGATCAGTGTTTGCAGTCACATAATCGGATTGGTGCTGTTTTGGTGTCTACACTTTCTTTTCAACTTTTGTTCATTAAAACACTTATAGATATGACATCAACCAATAGGAGTATGATAATTTGCATGCACAAGACAATGTGCATACATAAAAAAATGTTCGAGATCTATTTGTATGTTGCTACATGTATCCATACTTTTTTATTATTCTTACATTATGCATTTTACACTTGTAAAACACACATAAATACATGACTTGGATACAAGAACTAGAGGATGACTTGTAAATTATTTATATTGAAGCTCAATCAATTAAGAAAAAATACTAAATAATAACAGTCATCTAATACCAAAAATGAGTTCATATTATCATTGTTAGTAGTTCAATATATTTTTTGTATATATACAAGCAAGACTCTTTACAAACCACCATAGAACTTAAATTTAGATTACTACCATGGCTAAAGCCATGCCCCATGTCCAAATAATGAGGAGTGAATGACTTTTCTAAATATACAAAATAGTGTGCATGAATAAGTGGGAGAGAATATTATGCATGATGGTGGAAGGAGAAATAAAGAGGCACTTGCAAGCTACTAAACTCTAGGGAGCCTTATGACCACATTTTTTGAGGAAGTAACCATAATTAGAGTCTTGCAAATGTTGTCTAGTATTATCTCCAATAAAAATAATATTATAGTTATGAGAGCAAAAACTCTCAAATTGATAGAGATGTTGAGGTGTCATACACAACATTTGTAGGGACACCTAATGGTTGAGTGTGCTAGAGTTGTGTGTTATAATTATTTTTATTATACAATTCCTAACAATAAATAACCAAAATTTATATAATTATTGTCTCAAAGTAAATAAAAGATCACAATTATATAATACACATTTATTTTTATTAATAAATTTTCATCAAAATAATTGATATAAATTTAATATTTTTTCATATTAAATAAATACCATAAATAATTATATATATATATTTATTATATATATATATTAAATAAATACCATAAGAATAAACTTTTCATCCTAATGAACCCTATGAAATGCATTTTGGGTGATCACCCACAACTATTACAAAATATTTTAATATGAAAACCTCTCATCTCAAAGAACCTAAAACATATTTAATATTATTCTAAACTTTTACATAAAACATAACTAAATAAATCAAAATATTAGAATTTGATAATATTTAATGGCACCATATTATGAATAATATACATACAACACAATTGGAAGGATGCAAAATCATCTACAACATCATTCTTAATATGTAGCACCAAAATTTGGTTAGAAAAAAGCAAATTTCCAAACATCTTTATGCTTAAAAAAATATAACTAACTTAGAACGACACATCTAACTATAAAAAAATGTCAAATCCTTTTGTCTTTCTAGATTAAATAATAAACTAGAATTCAAGTAAAAAACATGAATAGTCTATTCTTTCTTATCAACTTTTTTTCATTAAAACACTTATAGATATGACATCAACAAATAGGAGTATGATAATTTGCATGCACAAGACAATGAGCATAGATAAATTTTCCTTCTCAATCCAAAAAAATTAGTTGGAATTACATAAAAAAAAGGTTCTATATCTATTTGTATGTTGCTACATGTATCCATACTTGTTGATTATTCTTGCATTATGCATATTACACTTGTAAAACAAACATAAATACATGGCGTGGATACAATAACTAGAGGATGACTTGTAAATTATTTATATTGAAGCTCAATCAATTAAGAAAAAATATTAACTAAGAGAAGCCATCTATTACGAAAAACGAGTTCATATTATCATTGCTAGCAGGAAGACGCTTTACAAACCACAATAGAACTTAAATTTATATTACTACCATGGTTGAAGCCATGGCCCATGTCCAAATAATGAGGAGTAAATGACTTTTCTAAATCTACAAAATTGTGTGCATGAAGAAGGGGGAGATAATCTTATGCATGATGGTGGAAGGAGAAATAAGGAGGCACCTACAAGCTACTACACTCTAGGGAGCTTTATGACATCACATTTTTTGAGGAAGTAACCATAATTAGAGTCTTACAAATGTTGTGCAGTATAGTATCCAAGAAAAATAATATTATAGTTATGAGAGCAACAACTCTCAAATTGATGAGATGTTGAGGCATCATACAAAGATCATTTGTAGGGACACCTAATGGTTGAGTGTGCTAGAGTTGTGTGTTATAATAATTTGGAGAGCAAGTGGGTAGTTAAAATTCTCCAGTTATCAAGAGGCCCAGGTTCAAATCTCTCCCCTCACATGTTACGGATATGTTGTATATAAAAGGTTCCTCATCAAAAAAAAAAAAATTATATAATTATTGTCTCAAAGTAAATTAAAAATCACAATTATATAATACAAATTTATTTTTAATAATAAAATTTTATCAAAATAATTGAAATATATTTAATATTTTTGGATATTAAATAAATACCATAAATAATTATAATTTTTTTTATTATATATATTAAATTGAATAAATTTAAAAAATAATGATTCCTTAATACCATTTAAAGGTAAAAATTATTAATATATTTTAGATTTCTCTTTTGGTTGGATGTAGTATCAAATAAAATAGTTGATTGTTTTTCAACTATTTAATTTCAAATAATTGAAATCAATATTTTAAAAAACTCTAAATGACTTAATTTAAAAGATTAAGAATTTTATTAAATAAAACAAAAAGTTGATGGACCCTTATATTTATTTATTTGCAATAGATTAAAGTTTAAAAGTAATCTGATTTGCAAGATTTAAGCACTATAATTATATTATTGGATTGAACGCTTGTCCCTTTCCTGGTTCTTTCAATGGCGTAAAAGTTTAAAATGATTTATGTGGCGGCTTCTGAGGTGGACAATGCAGAATACTGTGGCGGCCATAAAAATATGGACAGCCTACCTAGATTATTTCACCATATAAACTTAAAAAATAAAATAAAAAAATACTATAATTATACTAAGTTACCTAATTTATTATTAATATGAAATTCCTAAAAGAAAAACCAATAAACCTTAAATATCACATCCATTGGATTCAATTGAATTTATTTTCAAGTTGATTTATTTTGTGAGACTTCTAAATTAACATAAACAAGTAGAATGAATTTAATATAACATCATTTTTATAGTAATAAATAATTACATTTTTTTTTTAAATATTTTATAAATTATATTTTTAAAAATATTTATTATATTTTGTATTTGTTTTATTATATATGGGATTTGGTTACATATACACTATTAGTAACTAACTCCAAGTTCAAGTGCATGGTTCAAAGGAGTTGCTCCCAACAAACACCTTATTATTTTATAACTTGACCAACAAACACCTTATTATTTTATAACTTGGCGTGAACTGACCACCGGTTGCTTAGGATTCGTACCATCATTGTCCATCATTTTGTATTTTTATTTACATGAAATTTCGCCCCTTTATTTTACTCACATAATTATTTTTTATGTAGAGAACAACCCTACCAAGTTGAGTAAAAACAAAGTCAAAGGAACCCGACTGCCCAATGAATCAAACCAATGCAGAACAACTCATACCATCATCGTCAATCTAATGCACTTAAAAGATTCATACTTTTGTAATTTCACCCCCTTTACGTCCAAAGCAATAATATATAATTATTTGTTATATAGAAAACAACCCTACTAAACTGAGTAAAGACAAAGTCAAAGGAACCCGACCGTCTAATGAATCAAACCAAAGCAAAACAAGCACTCTCGGGTACCAATGGGCATTTCCTATAAATAAAAAAAAACACAAACAAGCACTCCCTAGATACCAACGGATCTATTATAAAAATCAAACCAAAACACGAACAAACACTCCTTAGCTACCAACGAACCTAACCTACCAATATCTAAAACAATCATATTATCGTGTTTAAACGTGGCATGGGTAAATGTGTGAGGGGTGGGTGTGTCTCCCTAGTGAAGTTGTTGTAACAAGCCTCGTAATACCCCATCTCTTAATATTAAAAAAAAAAATTAATAATAATAATAATAATAATATTAATATTATTTTTTATTTCACATCATCTTTATTAAAATCAATTAATACATCAACTTATTAACATGAGTCTTATATTATTATCAAGTTGTCATAAAACATATTATTCTTATTAATATTAAAATCATAATAAAAATATAAAATAATAATTCTTTTGTTTTTTTTCACCATTATTCTTATTAATATCAAAATCATAATAAAAATATAAAATAATGTAGCGGTGAGCTAGTGTGTGAGGGGTGGGTGTGTGATGGCTTTGTGTTAAATTCTCATAAGTATAGCTCTCAGCTTTACGAGGGGTCATGGTTGGAAGGAGACTGCTCAGCCATAAAAATTTCTCACAATAACCAAATTAATATATAGGTATAAATTAATATATAGGTATATTCTATTCTATAATTATTTTGTAATTTTAAATCATCAAATAAACGTGAAATAAATAAATGTTCAATCCTCAGCAATTCAAACGGGGCACGCATAATTACCATCAGTATTCCACCACCAGTGCTTCACTAATTTATGTCCATTAACTCTGATAATCTTCATAAATTTCCCGTATTATGCAATGTTTCGTGTGAAAATTGATTGCCTTTGTGGCACTCATTTCTTTGTTTACGAGGACAAACAAAATATATTTTCACGAGAGTTTTTTTAAAACGCCACAATTTAGGGTTCTATATGATTGCACTCCTTCGAATTAAAATATATATTTTTGAATCATAATGGAGATGCCATACAAGTAATTTTTTGTAGAGAATGAGGATTAAAATAGTTCTTCTAAATTAGTAATGTTGTCACTACCTTTCTGTTCCCTGGAGGGGTAAATTCTATTTCTCTGTTTGCCGGTGTAGTTAAAAAGAGCGCTTCCTTAAGATGGCCCTAGTTCGGCTTCATATATTGAATGTGCCACCGTGCTTGATAGAGACCTACCTGAATGATGCCAATGCTATGGGGGACCAGTGCTGTGGAATTTTAGGCCTGCAGAGGACATTTCTTCATTTCTTCACTCAGTCAATCACCTTTCTCACACGTTATGTTGTCAGCTCACCGACGCCGCTGGCTCCGAATGATGTTAAATAAATTTATGGTTTACACCACCGACCGACATCGCATTGACAAAAGTGCCAACAAATCCGTGGGCACAGCCCTGTTCATATGAGTAGTAATTTCATCTTCGCCTAGGCGATAGACAAGGAGAAGAAAGAGTCGTTATCGAGAATTTCTTTTCTTTTTGCGTTCTTGGAAGGTGCGAAAAATGCGCTATGGGCTGTAAATAAGTTTTGGAATAATAGCAACCCATATACCAACTTGTTTTTTGGTTGTTAGAATTATTTAGCACACAGTATCTAAAAGCTTTATAGTATAGTAAAACCAGGGCCGAGAGAGAGAGCGGAGACCTCAAACGATTAAGGATGATGAAAGGCCCGTATGAACTATATACAGTTAGGTTGAGCGCTCTTTCGAGAACTTTTAAAGTGAATGCCTTTAAAATGGTGGGAGAGGGCCCTCTAAAAACTAAGAAAAGGTAGCGGTGCCCTTTAAACAGTAATGATGGATCTGGCGATGGAGAGATCAAGGCTCTGGAAATCTGGAGATGAATTTAAAAGTTATGAATTATCCGCCTGATGTATGTGGTCTACTGGTAAGCACATCATTTATAGTATCGGTGATGTAACTCAAGTTTAATCCCATGACAGATGTGTATAAAATGTATTTTTAAATTAAAATTTTTATTTGTCCGAGCCTTTTCCCATTTTAAGGAGGTTTTATATACATATATTAACAACTACGAAATTCGACCTCCCGAGCTCACTATTTATTCGGTAGATAAGATAGAGGTGATTGGTTTGTCAGAGGTAGAACCTTGAGGGGAACCTCGCTCGGAAAAGGTAGAACCTGCTCCCGGGCCCGGACATTGACATTGGCGAGTGATAAGCAGAATTCTTCTTCACCTCATAAAAGTGGGGGCCCTCTCCCCCACCGTTTAAAAGGGCCTTTTCAAAACATGGGGGGGATAGGATTTCTCATCTTTTCGTTCGCCCATAGAGAGGAGTTTCGAAACTGTCTTTTTATGTACAGAAGAACTTGAAAGCTTTACACTTATTGAATGGACAAACAACTATATATTCATTCATGGGTGGGGTTTCGCTCTACTATTTTTGATGGTTAATGGTTGTGGTTGATTTCGTGAATAAGGAATCAAAAGAATCTAAAAGAATCTAATGAGTTAAGAAGAAGAAGAAAGTCTATCCATTCCCGCTCATTTCCCGAAGAATCTCTTGTATCTAATCCGTTTTGTTTGAGAAGAATCATGTCCTTAGGATACATACGAGAATCTTGTATAGTCCGTTTTGTTTGAGAAGAATCTTGTATCTAATGCATTATGGATAGAGAGCTCAAATAAAGGTAGAGCATTCCCTTATATAAGAGAGGTCACGTTGTCCATAGCCGAGTTATTTTAAAAGGTCGATCTCCTTTAAGCTAGACCCCGTCGTCAATACTCGATATAGTTAGCGTTCTAGAAAAGGTAAGCGAGCGCATAAATGATGACCTTTAAAATAAAAGCAGCCGAGTGCATACATGAATGACCTTCGGACCTTTTTCAAAAAGTGTAAAGGTTATGTAGAGAATTGAAAGCTCAACCACTCTTTATCTCTATTTAAGGAAGAGAGAACTTTCAAGGATGGAGAATCAACCGATTTATGAAGTTTGGTCGGGGTTGGAAGCTTTTCATTTTAAAACAAAACTATATCTCACCCTTTTATATCTCGCACTTTTAAATAGTGGGGAGGAAAGATTCCCTTAAAATAAAATGAGTTTAAGGTATACAATACCCTTTTAATTTAAAGAGGTGCCCCGGTAATCGATCAACGCTTTTAAAACCACCTGGCGTGACTCTTAAAGGGGAGGGAGAGTAACTCCGGCAACATAATGACCATCCTACACTGGCATTCCCGGCGGAACACAGAGGTTGGTTGACTTAATAGCTCCGTCTTTCAGGTTGGTTGGCTCCTTAAAATAAGTAGCTCCCCCTCCATTCAGAAGCGGATTCCACATTAAGGTTAAGCACTTGTATTAAAAGCTTCCACGCTCCTCCTGCCCACTTCCATCCGTCCATCCCACTTTATCCTAAAAAAATCGTCCCCCCCCCTCTGTTTTAAAAAGGTCCCTGGGAGTTTGGAGAACTAATTATTAGAGAGCTCCGTTTTCTTTTCTCCCTCCTCTCCATCAACAACCGGAGCTTACCCAATCACTCTGCCTTACGGCCTTGTGACCGGCCTTCCTTCCCCTTTTCAAATAGAGAGAGCGAGTGCAGCCGAGAAGAGCAACCTTTCATTCAAGTCGGTCGAGCGAGTGCTTTTCAGCTCTCTTCCGAAAGCTTTTAAAATGAGAAATTATTGAGGATAATTTTAAATTTACTCTCTAGGTCTAGAGCTATATTGAATTTCACTCTTTTGGGGGTAGAGTGGTCAAGTGTTTGAAAGCGATAGACTGTAAATCTATTGGAGGTTTTCTATGTAGGTCTGAATCCTGCCTCTCCCATAGATGTGTGTTCCAATGACCTTAAACAAGTTGAGAAGAGCCAGACTCAAAGCTTGAGGTCTATATTTCTAAGCTAACTAGCCACATTTTTTAGAGAGGAGAGGAGAGCTCTCTATCTATAACCTTTAAAGGCTCTCCTTAGGTTTGTTTTAAGAGAGTAACCTTACCTTTTTAAAGAGGGCTATTCTGTTAAAGGCTATTTTTTTAAGCTTTCACCCCCATGTTTAAAAGGGATTTTAAAATCCAAGGGGGAGGTCTCTCCCAGTTTGTCATTAATGATAGAGGTCCCAAGTATTATATCTTTAAAGGTCCCTATCCTTATTCAAATATTTAGAACTTTTTTAAAGAACTTTTCCTTTAAAACTTTTTAAAAGGTGGACTCAACCTTATAAATGAATTACGAGAGAGGAGAGGATGTTTCTCTTAAGAACATGGTACCCTTTTGACCTCCCTTTTAAATGGTGGGGTGGGGGAGCTAGTGAGCCTTTCAAAATTTTTGACTTACCTCAAAATTTGGCTTTTAAAAAGGAGTAAAGTTCCATGCCACATCTATAAAAGATATCACCAACAATGATATGTTGATATGCAAATTTTTTGCTAAAGAGCCTTAGCATTTTCTATTCATTCCTAGTTAACCTGTCATGTAAAGTAGCATCCTTTAGATAATTCTATATATCTTAATACCAAGGGTTAGCTATGGGATCACATTATAAGGCAAAGAACTCTAAAGTAGAAATATTGGCAGGTTGATGGCTTCTTAAGTTGCCTAATAATCAGAGTTGCTTGATCATCCTCGAGCTCTAAAGGAATAAGGGATGTTGTAGAAGCCATAACTGAGGTATGGTAGTTACCAGTTCTATGGATAGATTCAATCATGATCTTGTTAGAGGTTACGAATAATTGATCAATGATCTCTTCATAAGGTTTGAGATTTTTGTCTTTGGTTCGATAAACTCAGAGAGGTTTGATTGACGATCAATTGGGAGTCACCAAAGAAGACCTTTAATGACCCATCTATTTTCAAGTAAAAGGAGAGCTATCCTCTCTATATAAATTTAAGGTAAGACCCTTTTAGGTGAAAATCAATTTCTAAGACCTTTCAAAGGTATAAATAAAATAACTTCAAATGGTGTTCCCACCACCGTTCTCTTTCAATACATGGCAACTAGCCTCTCTCGTTGATAGAACACGTTCATAGCATGGTAAATAATATTGAGGAAAACATTTAAAACTTTGAAAATGCCTTAGCCCTCTCTAAAAACTTAGGTTATTGATAAGCATTTTTAGGATTTTGATGAGGATTTTGGGCTTCAACTCAATCATTGCCCTAGGGGATTTTAATATAGCGTGGAGACCTTAAAATTAAAGAGATGTTGAATGTGTGATTAAATTCAAGAGGCACAAATTTGATTTTAAAGCCTGACACATTTGTATTTAAAATGGGTTTCATCATTTGAAATGATGATAGATAGAATCCCATGTCTATAGACAAGTTGGTTTTGGATAAACTTGGAAAACTAAACCTTTGATAGTGGTAGATGTATCTTTAAATTTAAGGGCTTCAACCCTTTAAATTCGAAGGTGAAGTATACAATGGTTGTGTTGATGAATGTATGTCTACCAAAGGATGTAGTATTTCTCCTCCCAATGATGTCCATCCTCTAGATGGAAAATACCAAGACTTTTAAAGTGATAGATTGTAAATCTTGTTAGAATAAGTAATTATTCTCTTAAGTTCTACTAGGATAGACTTACTTGAGTTTCCACTCCTTCATGAGTCAGGTGAACTCTCAGTTATACTCTACATCAGATCTTATGAGTTGTTGTAATCCAATGACTCTTAATGATCAACTTTGTTATTTATACAAAGTTGATCAATGGAATAATCAATCAGATTTATTTTATTTCTTCAAATATTGTAATGCTTTGTAGTTCTACTCTTGGGAAATTCTAACATTGTACCAGAGCAGGATAGATTCTCCTAGGCATTCTATCTTGAAGGAAGCCTCTCAAACTGGTTCTTACTCTCTTATAATTTATTTTTTATTTTTTAAAAAGAAAGAGGTTTTATATCTATTGTAGATTGTTTTTTTATATCTGCAATTTTTTTTTGAGAAATTTGCTTATGGTAATATCTATATAAATATTGTTATAACTTGTTATGCAAATACTCTCCTCATTTTTTTTGCAATTTTATGTGTCCTCCTCGAATGCCTATGTTTTAATTTTTTTTTCTCCATCTCGAACGTAGCTCGCTTTGGCTCCATTTAGCCATCACTGCGTATCACTCAAAAGTGGAGACTAAATATTCATAGGCATTAATATTTTGGTGGGAAATATAAATTTTTTTAATTGAATTTTGTATTTCCTTATATATTCGTGATATCTTTAATTAGAGGAAGAAACGCTCCTCGCGTCAAAATAGAATGGAATTTTGGTCTAACTTTGAATAGACCAAAGTCCATTTATTTTTTTTAGAAACATGGATTTTGGCCACCGCTTATATTGGCATGCATAGAGACTATGTCTCATAAAACGGGCATTTTCCTAATTAAATATTAATCGTTCGAAGATCTTGTGATTTCCAAATATTCATTCAACTCGAACTTCTTCCATTTTTTTTTGTCCTGATGCTCAGGAAGAACTTCAGTTTTTTTATATATAATCTCTTAACAATATTTGAATAATATTATTCTCTTGTTTTGAATAGTGTTTCTTCATTTAAGCAGTATACTGATGACTTTTTAGCGGTGCCTATCGTATTTTATCCTTTAAGGATCTTTGCAAGTGCACCATAGATGGATGTTCAACAAAACTCATTTTGTGCTTTGTGTTAGGTTTTTTTTTATGCCTAATATCTTTCGCTTTTAAGGAATATCTTTGTGTGTGTGGCATCATTGCCTTCCTCCCATATTCTAGGAAGCCTCTCTTCTCACCGCCTTCTCTGCTACTTCAGGTGCCTTCCCTGCGTTTCACATACACAACCACAAGAGACTCTTTGCTAAAACAAATATTGTAACATCCTCGTTCCTAAGAGCCTCTATAATGTGTGTCTTTCTGGAGTCTTTCAGAACTCTTATCTTCTTAGTGTCTTCTTTACGTACTACGAAACCTTCCCTACGTATCACAATCACAACAAGAGGTGGTAATAAATTATTTATTTTTTTATAAAATTCACTTCCTTTATTAACCTTTCAGGTGCAGTGATAAGAAGCAAACCTTTAAAAGTTTACATTTTTTGAAGCTCCAATCCCGCTTATTGTGGATGCCGACCCTAAGGTATCATTATAATATTTTATGTTTTTGCCCTTCTCAACTCTCAGTGCAGATAATCGTAGCCTTTCAAAGTTCCTTCCTCTCTACCCATTGGCGTCACTTGTTCATTGACAGATGCAACATCAACATTTCTTCGCTATCTATTGTCCTCTATCTGATGTCAATTAAATTTCAGCTCAGATCTGCTAAGTTTTTTAAGATAAAAATATACATTTGATTTTTGTTTAAAATTGTAGCCTTCAAAAGTTTCTATAATTTTCTTTCCAGCCTCTCCTTGGCTAGAAGATATAAAGTACAGTTGTAATCTCTATAATATAAATTTTTTTGGGGGTTTAATATGTGCCTTTTTGCACCTATCATAGCATCGAGGGGGGTTGTTATTACGTCAATTTTTACCTCTTTTATTTTTGCCTCATTACCTTTGTTATAAGTCATTTGTTTATAAATATTGTTAATGAAATAGAGTGAGGATAATTGATTTCAAATTACATTCCTTAATACATTAAATATCTTAAATAAAAATATTTTATTATTTCTATAATTCTTTCTTAAAGCAAATCTCTATATTAAACAACTTGCTTTGCTCTAATTAATTTTCTTTCCAAAATTTTTTACTTTGGTCTACTTAATTTTCTTTCAAAAGTTATTTAATATTATATAAAGATTTTTTTAGTGGATGAAAGTGAGGATATATCATATTATTTCATTATTTCATTTCTTGCAATAGGTCTCTATATTAATGAACTTATTTTGATTAATTTTTTACAAAGAGTTTCTTAATTTATATAATTTTTTTTTATAAAGGAATTTAAGTGAGGATATCTCTTTTATTCTCAATTCATTATTCCTTTCTTAAAAATGTCTAAAGATCAAATATATTAAATCAACTATGCACCTATATTGGAAATTCTAAATAACTTATAGTTTCCCTCATGTAAGGGTGGGTTATTAAGATAACCAATATAGGAGTCTCGCTGATTAAAAGCCTATGTTCCATGTATCAAATCTACTCAATACTTATAGTTTCCCTCTCGTAAGGGTGATTATTTGAGGAGAAAATATATATAGGTCTGGCATATTTGTTCTCATTAGCCTAAGATTAATATCAAAATTACTTATAGTTTCCCTCTCGTTAGGGTAGGTATTTTGAGATATTTGGTATTTCTTAAAGGCTTCTGATCACTAATATCCATTGCATTCTCTAAATTAAAGTTAAAAATGGGAATTTTGGGTTCACTTCAATTTTCTTTGGCAAAATGAATTCAATGAATACAATTGATCCTCTCGCTCCTAATAAATACCATACATGGAAACCCAAAATATTAAATATCATTTCTCAAAAAGGGCTCACACACCTATTAGAAGAAAAGCAACTTGAGTTTGAAAAAGAATTTGAAAATTTTGTTCATAAAGGGAAGATGTATGAAACAATGGGGTATTATAAGATCTGATGTAATTGAAAGCTTATGGTTTCACATTACAAATTGTAAAACTCCTTATGAAAGTTGGGAGAAACTAAAGAACTTGTTTGGGAAATTAGATCAAATAAGATCAATGTAGTAGAAGCAAAATTAACAACATTATCTTCTAAAGACTTCAACAATATTGTTGACTTTCTCACCAAATTCAAAGAAGTCCTCACTTAATACAAAGGCAGTAGGAAGAATAAAACTGAAGAAGAATACATTTATCTAATTCTTTCTAAACTAAATGGTGTATTTCAAATATTTGTAACCACCTTTCTATCTACAAAAGATGCTCTTGGTGCAACTTTTAAAATGCCCTCCTTAGAAGAATTTTGTGATAGACTAACTAGGGAAGAAACAAAACTTCCAAAATATGAGATCTCTTCCTCTTCCTCAAAAGCCTTAGTAGCCTCCACATCTACTAAAGAAAAATTTAAAAATAAATAAATGAATCCCATAAGTTGTACTCACTGCAAAAAGAATGGTCATTCTGCAAATAAATGCTGGAAAAGATTACAACAACTAGAGGCATCTATGAAGGATCAAAATATAGACAATAATAAGCAGATAATAAAAGCCCTAAATGTTCAAAGGAATACCACCAATACTTCATCTAATTATTGGGTCCTATATTCTAGAGAAACTCATCACATGATTGCTTTAGATGAGTCATTCTCTTCTATATACTCAAGTTCAACACGTAGCATAGAAGTTGGTGACTCTTCCTTTATTCCAATCAAAGGAAAGGGTGACATATCCATTGATTGTGGCTATATCAATAATTTTCTCTATGTTCCAAATATTGTAATAAATCTCCTCTCCGTCTATTAGATTTGTACTTCTAGAAAGGGGAAAAATGTTCTCTTCTCTCCAATAGGAGTTGAGATAAGAAACTTTCAATACCCCACTCTCTTATAGCCAAAGGAGATATTGATCACAAAACTCACCTATTTCAAAGGATTCAAAAATACAAAAGGGTCCTCCTATTTTGTGGCTCAGGATATATTGAAAGCAAAATTTGATATGAAAGGTTTAGTCATCTCAGTTATATATACCTAAAGAAATTGAACACCCATGAAATGGTAATAGGCTTACCTCAAGTCTCTTCTATTGATGGAGTATGTCTTGGATGTGCTCTTGGAAAGCAACATCAAAATCCTTTCCACTCAAGTGGTTCTATGAAAGCCTCTATTAGGATCTCATCCTAACCCTTAATGTAATAACTTACTTGATGTAATAATTCCTAGTGAACGTGGGTAGTACCCATGATTAATATTTTGTAATGTTCTAAGTTTTAGCTTAGGTAGTGCCTATGACAAATGGAACCCTTTTCTATGTAACACATGGTAGATAGGTTAGGTAAGGTGGCATTGTGCATGTAATTCGTGTGGCATTATGCATGTAATTCGAGTGGCATTGTGCATGTAATTCAAAGTGGCACTATGCATGTAATTCGGGTGGCATTATGCATGTAATCCAGGTGGAATTTTGCATGTAAGCCAACCTTGGAAGGAAACTCTTTAAATACCCAAAAAGGCACCAATGTAATCATCATTTTGCAAATTAATGAAGTGTTGAAGGAGGTTGCCCCATCGAAGAGGCCTGCGATTCTATCTATTGTGATATTGTTCCTTTTAAGTAATTTTTGTTATCATATGCATTTAATTTTGAATATTGTTATAATATTTCTATGAGTTTATTTCCAAGCAAATGTGTGAGAGTGTGTTTATTTGAGTTAAGAGTGTGTTGTTTAGTATATTTTATAGTAGGTTCTTAACAAGTGGTATCATAGCGCTTTCCAGGGCCAAGTTCTATTGCAACTACAACGATTCTTGCCATCCAATCCACCTGTTAGGTATAAATTCTGTGTGTTTTTTCTGTTCCTATTTTTATTTATTAAAAAAATCCAAAAAATATAGTGCATTTTTTTTCCCAGACCAAAAAAAAAAAAAAAAATTTTTTTTAGTTGAGTAGGTAGAAACCCTGTGTCGGGGGTTTTAAAATATCGTGAAGGATCTGTCGTTATTGGCTAAGCTAGATAGCCCATAAAGCATCTAGTGAAGTGAGGGGCGATCAGGCTCCAATACCCAGGCCTCAGACAGAACTCATGCATGGACTTGAGCTCCCATGTATCTTCGAGTATATCGGGAGACCATCTAGGTTTAAACAAACTTTTAGCCATTAGGAAGCTTTTCAGCCTTGTATTACTCATAGTCTATGGGATACAACATCCTGGACGATTACCCTCCCATATTGTCAGAGAGGTAGGTAGTTTTCTCAAGGGTATGTGTGGAATCCTCCTTGAGTAGTGGCCTGAAATATTGGTCCAAGCACTATTGTTTGTCATTGTTGGTATATTAGAGGGCCTATGGGTGGTACATACTCCTCTACCTAGCATTCCCTGGTTCTGTTAAAACTTCAACCTGTAAAAATGCAAAAAAAAAAAAACCAAACCTCCTTATTCGTAAACTTGCATTTCAAATCCCCAAAAGTGAGCATATGAGAAAGGAGTCCTCTACTAAAAAATAACAGAAAGGACATGCATTCGGGATAGACCATGAGGGTGACACTTAAGTTGACAGTCTAGAGAATAACAGTCAAATTTACAGTGGCAGTCATAGTCAAGTCAGTCAGGTCAGAGAGGTCAGCATAGTCAGGGCAGAATTTACAATTTCCAAGGTCATAACAGAACTGTCATAACAGTCACATGCAAAATACAAAGAATCTTGGGGCTAGTGAGGTCAGTAGTGTTCGAGAAACTATCAGGACTGGGCCAACCAGTGAGAGCATGACACGAGGCCAGTTATAGATAGTGCTCCAGTACCCAACTTTTGCTCTGTAGCACATAATCAAAAACTGTAAACACCATTAGATTCAGCAAAACAGGAGAAAAAAAATAAAAAATTTGGGGTGCCAAAAAGTAGTGTTGAGAGATATAGCTCATTGTGACCACCTCTTCGAGCTGATCGTTTTGATATATAGCACCCAAGCACTTTTTTGGGCACTTACTAAAAATAGTAAGTCCTAAAAACTCATTTCTATTTTTAGTAAATGGTCACAAAAGGTTTCAAAATGGCCCAGGGTACCCATGGACATAAAAAAGAACTAGACCACTTCGAATCCTTAACAAAAGCCATTGAGAACTTGCACTCGGCTTTTCACTCTATAAGGGAAGAAGTCCAAGGTCTTCGCCTAGAGCATGAGGCCACCAGTAACCACTTAGAAGAAGCACTGACAGAAGTAGACAACAAACTAAAAAGAGGACCACCAAAAATAGAACACCAAGCTGAGGGTTCTGCAAGGAATCATGACCATGATCCATCCTTTAGAATGCGAAAATTGGACTTTCCCAAATTTAGTGGGAAGGATGTTGATGGGTGGCTATGTAGGGTTGATCAATTCTTTAGACTTCATAATGTCCCCATATTTCATCGAGTCCAGATGGCTTCCTTTAACTTGGAATTTGAGGCTCTACACTAGTTTCAATGGTTACGTGTTGCCAACCCAAATCTCTCTTGGGAGAATTTTGAATCCCAACTACTCACTCGATTTGGTCCTAGTGAGTATGAGGACTTTACAGGGGCCTTGAACAAACTACAAAAAATAGGGTCAGTCCATGAATACCAAGCTCAATTTGAAAAATTGGCCAATAAGACAAGAGGATTGAATGAAGGGTTATTCCAGAGTTGTTATATCAGTGGGTTGAAGGTGGAACTCCAAGCAAAAGTAAGAATTTTGAAACCACAAACTATAATGGAAGCTATCAGTTTGACCCGTTTGGTCGAATCTAAACTCTCTGCCCAAAGGCGCCCATCAAAGTTTCCTCAAAATAGACCTTCATTTCCTCCTCGATCCCAACACCCAGTTAATAATAAACCTGCTACACCCAAGCACCTAACCACAGAAGAGATGGATGCATGTCGTGCCCAAGGATTATGCTACAATTGTGATGAAATATTTTTTAAATGGAATAAGTGTGCACACAAAAAATTATTCTTGATAGATGTTGAAGAACCTGATAACTCTGACCAGAGTGATGAGGATGAGGACCCTCCAAAAACACCTTATCCACAAGAAGAAGTGAAACAAGAACCTGAGACAACAATTACAGTCCATGCTCTTGCAGGCATTACTACTCCACAAACCATGAAGGTTGCAAGATTTTTCAAGGGCCAACGTCTTTCCATCCTTATGGATTCAGGAAGCACGCACAACTTCATTGACCCTAGAGTTGGTCAATGGGAAAATTGCTATATCTACACTTGTAATTCCTTTGAGGTTGTGGTCGCCAATGGGGGAACCTTACCTTGTAAAGGAAAATGTCACAATGTTAAAATCAAGATAGGGGACTATGAACTCAAGCAGGACATGTTTTCCCTCCAATTGGGCAGATGTGATATTGTTTTGGGATCTCAATGGTTGAGTACGTTAGGCACTATCAGTTGGAACTTTGTCAAACTCTGGATGTGGTTCTCCCAAAATGGACAAACACACATCATCAAGGGCTCCCTAGTAGGAACACCTCAAATTATTAGTTCAAATGACATGGAGAAATTACTAAAGAAATCATCACATGGGGTCATTGCACAACTATTCTCCATCCAACCATCCACCTCTCAAATGGGTGAAACCCCATCAGACCTGCAACAGATTCTCCACAAACATGAGGCCATATTTTCGAAGCCATATTTTCGAAACCAACTACACTACCACCACATCGCTCTCACGACCATGTCATTCCATTATTGTCGGATAGTGCACCTCCCAATATTAGACCATACAGGTACCCTTATGCCATGAAGTCAGATATTGAGAAAATGATATAGGAATTACTCAAGGCGGGTATCATTCGGCCTAGTACTAGTCCCTACTCTACACCAGTCTTACTGGTCCTCAAGAAGGATGGCTCTTAGCGACTGTGTATTGAATACCGAGAACTCAACAAGATAACTATCAAGGATAAATTTCCTATCCCTGTGGTTGATGAATTACATGGGACCATGTACTTCACCAAGCTAGACCTTCGCTCTGGGTACCATCAGATTCGGCTCAGGGATGAAGATATTCCTAAAACTGCTTTTCATACTCATGAAGGTCATTATGAATTCTTGGTAATGCCATTTGGTCTCACAAATGCTCCTTACATGTTTCAAAGTCTTATGAACAACATATTTCACACTTTCTTGCAGAATTTCATCCTTGTGAAAGCACAAGGATACGGAAACAAAAAAGGAAAAGCTCCAAGTACGATGCAGAACGAAACTAAACTTAACGCTAAGTCCTACGAATTGAAAATGCATGAAATAGGAAAAGCATAAATGAATTGAAACCCAAATGAAAATACAATGCAGAAAACAACCCTTTCTTTTATTGATATGTTTCGGAATTCGATTACAATTTGCCTCCTCCCTTTTTAGGGGCGAGGAGCGTTAAATTTGTTTCTTTGTTACATCCATGAATGCCATTCCTTCTTCCGCGTGCCCACATGGAAAGTGGGAGGACCAAATGTTGCCACCGCTTGTGTTTATGAGTCTTGACTCTTCGCTGCTCCTCTAACGTCCAGATCCTGCGTTCAAAGAAACTAAAAATAGTCAGTAGTACCTGTGGATGAGATGAAACATACAATCCCCAAGCCTATGATTAGTGCATGCAAATAATAAATAAAACGATAACTAACATATATCCAAATTATCTAAAAATTTAATAGAGGCATCAAGAACTCACAAAGGAAAAACTGCAAATAGAACAGTCAGGAAATTCCTCACAAATTTGAATTCGCTCCGGGGTGGGACGAATAGACCTGCAACAAAAATGCCGAAAGGCACTGTCCCAAATGTCACATCTAGGGAGCTCCCAATCACCTGCAAAGTTGGGATTAGCTAATTGGGGGTGTTTTGGGAAGACCCAGATGGTCATATTTCCCCAATTAGGCCTCCGTTAATGGGAATTTTATGGGGGTTACCTGCAAGTTAGTAAAGGCGAACGAAGATGGAAACATGATCAAAATTGTTCAAAACAATGTCAAATTTAAATGGCAACCTATCTAAGCAGCATAGAATTAAATACAAGAATAACAGGAAAGAGATCTGCCATAGATTTCCAATCACTCCGAGGTGGGGCGATTAGGACTGTAGCAGTGTGGGGGGCACCCGGGGGCAGGCCGCCCGCCGTTTGGGGGCCTGATTTCGGCACAAATCCACTTGGGATGGGTCCAAAATCTCTTGTGGGGTATTTTAAAAAAAATTGGTGGGATATTGTGAACAAATTTCAGGTTTTGGTTCTGGATTTGCGCTTCCAATAACCACCCTATGACCTCTTTTCCAAAAGAGATCAAGGATGTGAAAGACATAACTCGAAAGGGTGTGGGTGTGAAAGTAAAAAGACAACACTTTGTTGCTCAAAAATGCCCCTTCTCTGTATATCCTGGGGTGAGGAAACTCACCAATTTATAGACCTGGAGGTCTCTTGAATTGGGCATGCAGAGGCACCACTTGGCAATCATGCCTTCCTAGGGGGAAGGAGATTCCTCACTGATTAGGGACTTCATGACTACCCTTGCAACTGCCGTTAATGCTCAAAAATGCTCACCCACACTCTCATGCAATGAAGGAAGCATTAAGTGGTGGATCTGAGCTGCAATTTGTCAAGATTTGACTTTTTGCCTATCAAACCTGCTATTCACCCCACCCTGGATCGAATATTGCTATTCGTCCCTGGGTGAGGCAAATCCCAGTTTGAAATCGTCCCTGGGTGAAATGAGTATTGAGCAAAGTTCCTGAAGGTGCCAAATTGATCTCTGACCTTCCAAAACTATTGTGAGAGTGGTTAGGACCACTGTTTAACCTCTGGGGTCTACCCTTGGGGTTGTGTGTGTCAATGCGATCAGTGTTTGCAGTCACATAATCAGATTGGTGCTATTTTGGTGTCTACGCCTTGTGTTATTTGATGACATCTTGATTTATAGTCACACATGGGAAGAGCATCTCAAGCATGTAGATCAAACCCTACAACTATTGGATGACCATCAACTATTGGCAAAAATATCCAAGTGTTCCTTTGGCTTGACTAAAGTGGAGTATCTGGGACACATTGTCTCAAAGGATGGTGTCAAGGTTGACCATAAGAAGATCGAAGCAGTCCAAGAATGGCCGAAACCTTGCACTCTCAAGGGACTTCAAGGATTTTTAGGGCTTACAGGCTATTACCGTAAATTTGTTTGTAATTATGGAAATATAACCGCCCCCCTCACCTCCATGTTGAAGAAGGATTATTTTAATTGGACAGGGCTGGCTGAGCAAGCATTCCTGGAACTCAAGCATGCCATGACCACCACTCCAATTTTAGCCATGCCAAACTTCTCTAAAAAATTTGTCATTGAAAGTGACGCTTCTGGTCGTGGTATTGGGGCAGTATTGATGCAAGAAGGATGCCCTTTGGCTTTTACCAGCAAAGCCCTATCTGATTGCAATTTAGGGAAATCCACATATGCCAAGGAAATGTTGGAAATATTGCATGCAGTCTTGCATTAGCGACCTTACCTCATTGGGCACCATTTTTCCATCAAAACTGACCACCAGAGTCTGAAATACTTTCTAGAACAACGGGTTGCCACCCCCGAGCAACAAAAGTGGGTATCAAAACTCATGGGCTATGATTATGACATTACATACAAAAAAGGAAAGGATAATCTTGTGGTGGGTGCTCTCTCTCGCCAATTTGAGACCCTTAGTATGTTGTGTGCCATTTTTGCACCATTGCCCCAATGGATTGAGCCCTTACGTCAAGAAATACTTCAGGATGCAGATTTGAAAGACTTGGTTGCTTCACTTATGGATGATCCAGTTCTACACCAGGATATAGTTGGTATGGCCAGGATCTGTGTTACCATCAACGCCTGGTTCTTCCTCCTAAGTCCCCACATCAAGAGCTCCTCATGAAGGAATCACATGCTACTCCATCTGCTGGCCATTCAGGGTTCCTAAAAAATTATGAGCGACTCAAGAGCACCTTATTTTGGAAAGGTATGAAATAGGACATTCACTCTTTTGTATATGACTGCGACACATGTCAAATGATGAAATGGGAAATAGTGCACTCTTCGAGCACTCTTCAACCGTAGTCAATCCCAGAGCAGGTGTGGACTGACATCTCCATGGACTTCATAGAAGGGCTACCTAAATCTGAAGGCAAGTCAGTTATTTTCGTAGTAGTGGACCGTCTTTCAAATTATGCTCACTTTTGTGTTGTAGCCCATCCTTACACAGCATCCACTATTGCCAAAAAATTTCTTGACTCCATATTTCACCTTCATGGCATGCCAACCTCCATTGTATTTGATCGTGATCCCACCTTTACTAGCAATTTTTGGCAAGAGTTGTTTAAGTTGTAGGGGACTTAGCTCAAAATGAGTTCAGCCTACCATCGACAAACGAATGGTCAAACAAAGGTTTTTAATAAATTCTTGGAAACCTACCTTCATTGATTTGCCTCTGATCATCCTACTCATTGGGTAAAATGGCTTTCCTTGGCCGAATGGTGGTACAACACTTCCTATCATACCGCCACCAAACTCACACCATTTGAGGTAGTTTGCGGGTGCCCTCCACTCACACTCCAAGGTCTAGGCTGTTGACAATGCTCTGAGTCAACACACCGAGGTCCTCCGCCAACTCAAGCAAAATTTGAACATGGCCCAGAATCGGATGCGTCAACAAGCTAATCAACATCGTTCTGAGCGCAATTTTTATGTGGGTGATATGGTCTTCCTTCACTTACAACCATACAAACAATCATCCCTACAACTTCGCAGGTGTCAGAATCTCGCTCCAAAATTCTATGGTCCTTATTAGGTTCTACAACGGATTGGCCCTATAGCTTACAAATTGGCTCTTCCCCCCACTTCCAAGCTCCACCCTGTTTTTCATGTTTCCCTTCTCAAGAAAGTTGTGGGCACAAAGGTACAGGTTCAATCAACACTTCCCAAATTGGATGAAGAAGGCTCCATCTTACTTGCACCTAAGCAGCTACTGGATCATCGAAATCACACTCTACGCAACCGTACCATTACAAAGGTCCTTGCTCAGTGGCATGGGCTTCAACCTAAGGATGCTACATGGGAGTTTCTCCATCAACTCCAGCAATAGTTTCCTCATTTTCAGCTTTGAGGACAAAGCTTCTTCAAGGAGAAGGGCATGTTAGGATCTCATACTAACCCTTAATGTAATAACTTCCTTGATGTAATAAATCCTAGTGAACGTGGGTAGTACCCATGATTAATATTTTGTAATGTTCTAATTTTTAGCTTAGGTAGTGCCTATGACAAATGGCATCCTTTTCTATGTAACACATGGTAGATAGGTTAGGTAAGGTGGCATTGTGCATGTAATTCGTGTGGCATTATGCATGTAATTCGAGTGGCATTGTGTATGTAATTCAAAGTGGCACTATGCATGTAATTCGGGTGGCATTATGCATGTAATCCAGGTGGCATTTTGCATGTAAGCCAACCTTGGAAGGAAACTCTTTAAATACCCGAAAAGGCACTAATGTAATAATATTTTTGCAAATTAATGAAGTGTTGAAGGAGGTTGCCCCCTCGAAGAGGCCTGCGATTCTATCTATTGTGAGATTGTTCCTTTTAAGTAATTTTTGTTATCATATGCATTTAATTTTGAATACTGTTATAATGTTTCCGTGAGTTTATTTCCAAGCAAATGTGTGAGAGTGTGTTTATGTGAATTGAGAGTGTGTTGTTTAGTATATTTTATAGTAGGTTCTTAACAGCCTCATCCCCTTTAGAGTTAATCCATAGTGAATTGATGTTTTTTCCAAATTATTCTTTCAAAGGAGCAAAATATGCTCTAACCTTAGTTGATGAATTTTCTAGAAGAACTTGGGTCTAATTCCTAAAATACAAAAGTGATGTTCTATCCCACTTTAATATATTCAAAGCCTTATTTGAAAGTCATACCTCTTGCAACATCAAGCAAATTCGCACAAATAATGGGGGGTAATATTGTAGTAATGAGTTCTTAATATTTCTATCAAGTCATGGCATAATTCATCAACATTCTGTCTCCCATAATCAATAGCAAAATAGCATTGCAAAGAGGAAAAACTGAACATTGAAGGAAATGGCAAACTGTATGCTCCATTCAAGAGATATTCCAAAAGTTTTTTGGGCAGAAACTATTAACTGTGCAAACTATATTGAAAACCACACACCTTATAAAGCTCTTGACCATTTAACTCCTTAAGAAGCATGGACTAGCTCAAAATCAGATGTATCCTTCTTCAATATTTTTGGGTGTACTTCTTGGGTGCACATCCCAAAGAATAAAAGGAATGCTCTAGATAAGAAAAGCAAAAAGCTCATATTTTTTGGTTATTGTGAGGAAAGGCTCCTTGATCCCACAACTCATGAGGTATTTTTCATAAAAATTTCCAATTTGATGAAACATTCCCTCATAAATATTCTCAACCATCCTCTTCCTCTATTGAGTCTTCTCCTATAGTAGAACCTCAATATAATGAAGAACCAACTTTAGATATTAATTTAGAGATTTATGATCAATATGAGGAACCTATAACTCCAAATCAAAGTCTTTCCACTCCTTCTACTCCTTCCACTATGCCAAAATGGGCCCACACCATTGTTAAATAAGCTACTATTTACATCTAAAATCTTCCATAATCCAGATTAACCAACTCCATAGGCACTATTCTTTTCTGTCAGTCTATTTCCTCTGATCCTCAATCCTTCAAAGAAGAAACTGGTATTAAAGAATGAGATGATGCCATGGAAAATGAATTCTCTTTGTTAATAAAAAATAAAACTTGGGATTTAATTCCCCTACCTAAAGGAAATAAATTAGTTCGTTGTAAATGGATTTACAGAACAAAATATGGGCATAATGGAGAAATTTACAAACACAAATCTCGCATAGTAGTCAAAGGTTTCTCTCAAATTGAAGGAATTGATTATGCTGAAACGTTTGCACCAGTTGCCAAAATGGATTTTGTTAGAATGGTTCTTGCTTTGGCTGCTTCCCAAAAGTGGTCTGTCTTTCAAATGGATGTAAAAAGTGTTTTATTACATGGGTACTTAAAGGAAGAGATATTCATGGAATAACCTATTGGTTTCACTCAAGACTCATCTCTTGTTTGTAGGCTAACGAACTCTCTATATGGCCTCAAACAAGCTCCTAGAGCTTGGTATGAAAAAATGGACTCCTTCCTTCTTTCCTCAGGTTTTTCTCATTGTGATTCTGATAACATAGTCTAAATTTGGAGAGATAAAGGAAAAATCACCATACTTTTTCTATATGTTGATGATCTACTACTCACTGGTAGTGACTTCACTCACATTCAGACTATAAAAGACTCCCTCTTTGAAAAAATTGATATGGCTGATCTGGGTCTAGCTCATTACTTTCTTGGGATCCAAATAAATAAAAAAGATGCAAGAATTTCATTGTGTCAACAAAAATACACTCCAGATCTTCTTCAAATTTTTAAAATGACAGATTGTAAACCTTCTTCTACACCTTTTCAATCTGGAGTCAATCTAAGTGCTTCCTGCACATCCCCTCTATGTGATGCAACTCTATATCGTCAGCCTGTAGGGAGTCTGTTATACCTTACTCATACTCATCCAAATATCTCATATGTTGTTGTCTTGATATCCATATTCTCACATCAACCTCATTTCAGTCACTAGGAAGTAGCAAAAAGAATCCTCTGTTACTTACAAGGAAATACTCACTTTGGACTCTTATATGAAGGAAAATCCATTGATATCATTGGATACACAAATTTAGATTGGGTAGGTTTAGTAGAAGATAGATGTTCAACTTTTGGCTATGTATTTTGTCTTAGTTCTTCACCAATTGCTTGGTTATGCAAAAAACAACAAGAAGTGGTCTTATCATCTATAGAGGCAGAATATAGGGTAGAAGTTTTAGCAAGTCAAGAAGCTATTTGGCTTCGTTAGATTCTAAGAGAATTTGGTTTTTCCCATGACAAACCTATTACTCTTTGGTGTGACAATCAGAGCACAATTCATATTGCACATAATACAGTTGAGCATCAGTGCACCAAACACATTTAGATACACATGCACTTCATTCGATAGCATATTCAGAATGGGGACATATACTTTGACTATATTCCAACTGAAAATCAAATTGTAGACACCTTCACCAAGTCATTTCCTTCTCTGCGTTACATACAATTACTAGAGAAACTTGGAGTATTACAACTACATTGAAACATAGGTCTTTCACCTCTCCTTTTATTATTGCATTCTTTGGAGGATTGTTTTTTTCCCATGTGGTTTTTTTATCATCTCTCCCTTACATTTATACATGAATACCTCATCAGGCCATGTTTTCAGGACTCATTTTTTTTTGTTATTAAGGACAATCTTCGCCATCCGAATACATGCCTCTTTATTTCATAGCAGATGGTTTTTCCCATGTGGTTTTTTCACCATCTCTCATATATTGTAAATGACTACCTCATCAGACCATGTTTTCGAGACTCACCTTTTTTTTGTATTAAGAGGACAATATTCGCAAACCAAAGATATGTCTCTTCATTTTTTTTTGATAGATGGTTTTTACCATATCTTCAGAAAAGAAACCATTATACATGAGTACCTCATCAGGCTCTATTTCCAGGACCCATTTGCATAATACACCCCTAGTATCACTTAATGGGGGTGTTAGAATAAGTAATTATTCTCTTAAGTTCTACTAGGATAGACTTACTTGAGTTTCCACTCCTTCATGAGTCAGTGAACTCTCAGTTATTGTCTACATAAAATTTGATGAGTTGGTGTAATCCAACAACTCTCAATGATCAACTTTGTTATTTATACAAAGTTGATCTATGGAATAATCGATCAGTTCTATTTTGTTTCTTCAAATATTGTAATGCTTTGTAGTTCTAATCTTGGGAAATTCTAAAAAATCTTGAGATGGTGGATGGATAAGATTATAATTATTTTTATATTTACTATATTGTTTAATACATAATCATAAGATTCCTTTTCCATGGTGCTCCCCTTCAAAATATAGAGGTAACCCATCCTAAGCAACTTCTTGGTGGTAGATACATCGCTAAAGTGACCACCAAAAGACCCATCATGGAATTCCTTGATGGCCTCTCAAGATTCATTTGGATCTAGGCACCTTAGTAAAGTAAAGTTCCATGCCACATCTATACAAGATATCACCAACTATGACATGTTGATATGCGGAGTTTTTTCTAAAGAGTTTGGGATTTTCTATTCATTCCTAGTTAATTTGTCAAGTAAAGTAGCATCCTTTAGATAAATCTAGATATCTTAATACCAAGGGTTAGATATGAGACCACCTTCTAAGGAAAAGAACTCTAAAGGAGAAAGATTGGCAGGTTGATGGCTTCTTAAGTTGCCTAATAATCAGAGTTGCTTGATCATCCTCGAGCTCTAAAGGAATAAGGGATGTTGTAGAAGCCATAACTGAGGTATGGTAGTTACCAGTTCTATGGATAGATTCAATCATGATCTTGTTAGAGGTTACAAAAAAATGATCAAAGATATATTCATAATTTTTTAGATTTTTATCTTTGGTTCGATAAACTTAGAGAGGTTTGATTGACAATCAATTGGGAGTCACAAAAGAAGAGCTTTAAGGAGCTTTAAGGACCTCTCTAAATAAAGATAAAGTTTGATCCCATAAACTTCCTCAAGATAAGGATCGAGTGCTTATCCTCTTTAAAACTATTCGCTCTCTATATTACCCTATTTAAAAATTTAAGCTTATTGCCCTAAAACTTGGCCAACAACCTCTTATTTTATTTTTATTGAACGCTAGACCTATTAGAATATATTGCATTATCACTTGAGGAATACCAAGGGTCATTTTGTAAAACCTATATAATGGACTGTTAGTTTCGTTCTTCATTGTATAATTCAATTCACATAATATGACGTAATACTTATTATTCTTCATGTAGCTCTTCTATCCTCTCATTTTATTCTTAGTAGTAATTATGTTTCTTAAGTACATAAAAAATTACAAAAACCATTATTGGTATCAAAGCTATAAGGGGACCTAAATAAAAGGTTGTGGAAAGCTAAAGGGAGAAGATTGCAAGGAGGAGCAACATTTGGAAGAAGTATTTGGGACAATTACAACAAGTCCATAGTCCTCAAGAAGAAGGGAACAAAAAAAAAGAAAAAAAAAATCGCTATAGAAAATGGAGAAGAATATGCTCACATGGGTCCACCATAGAGCATGAAGGAAACTCCACTGCTTTCATCCCACAAACAACAACAACAACTTGATTTCAGTTAAAAGTTCATAATATAGGAAAACAAATATTTATGTTAGAAACATGTGGGTTAAAAGAAAATTGAAATTTGTGATAGAAAAATAAAACCTGAGGTTACCTAGAATTCCAATCTCGATATGGATGAGGTTGGTCATAAGGGGATATGAAGACCCTACAACCTTAGAAATCGAGGATGATGATGGGGCTGAGTATGGATTCAACTATTATTCCACTCCTATAGCTTCTATGACGATATGGGGTGGTATACTAATTATAGCTGCATTACAATAGAATACAATTGTGGTTGCGTCTTGCCCTATGCGTCACAGGGGCTCCCTTAATGTAGTGGGGATTCTCTCTGAAGAGGACAAAGGAATAACAAGAAAATGGAAACCCACCCACTGCTTTATTCATGAAGTTAGCCAAGGGAAAAGAAAACCATTCTCACATTACTCATGGCAAAATTCCACTACACCACATTAGCACGATCGCCGAGTGAATGCCCAATCACTATCGAGTCTAGCACCCTCTGATACACGTCATTAAAATATATATTTTTTGATTGGTAGAAAGGGTTTTGAAAGGATCCCTGAACCTTGTACAAGAAAACTAGAAATACAAACCAGGATAGAAAGGAAAACTCCCACTTAACACAAGAGCTTAATGGGATTTAAACTGGAACAGTAAAGCATCAAAATATGAACATAGAAGCCAAGAACAGAACAAAGTAAACCAAAAAATAAGACTGAAAATTCCCAACTATATCAAGGGACAAACCGATCAGCTTACTATGGATCACCAAATTTTTTCTTTTCAATGGGGAGTGAAAACACGAGATTTCGGAAACAAAAAGGGAAAACTCCAAACACGATGCAAGAATGAAACTAAACTTGATGCTACAAATTAGAAATGCGTAAAATGGAGAAAGCGTATACAAATTGAAACCAAATGGAATGAAACAACCCTCTTCTTTTATTAATATGTTTCCAATCCGGTTACAATCAGCTTCCTCCCTTTTAAGGGGAGAGGAGCATCAAACTTGTCTCTTGGTCACATCAATAGAAAGCCATCCCTCTTCCGCGTGCCCACATGTGAAATGGATGGGCCAAAGTGTCACCGCCGTTGGTGTGAATGAAGACTTGATCTTTTCTGCTTCTCCTGCATTCAAAGAAACAACAACCTCGTTAGTAGCACCTGTAGCAAAAGATGAAATGTTTGTTTTCTAAAAATAATGAAATATGCATGCAAAAGATTGATTACAGCGATAACTAAACTGATCCCAAACAGCCTGCAAATTTGACAGAGACAAAAGAACATTACCAGAGGGCCATTGCCATCAGAACAGTCATGAAATTGGCCGTCGATTTGAATTCGTCCCTGGGTGGGACGGATTCTACTGTAATTCGTCCCTGGGTGGGACGAATTCGCCTGTGACAAAATGCCGAAGTGATCCTGCCCAAATGTCGCGTCTCGGGATCTCCAAAACACCTGCAAACATGGGGGTTAGCTAATTGGGGGCATTTTGGGATGACCCAGATGGTCGGTTTTCCCCAATTTAGCCTCCATCACCGAGAATTTGACGTCGCTACCTGCAAGTTAGTGAAGACAACAAAAGCGACAAAAGATGACAATATTTGATCAAAACATTCTGAAATCGAAATTGTAAACTATCTAAACAACATAAAATGGAATGGAATATAAAAAAGTGACAAAAGAACAAATTAAAATGACACTAAGAAGTGCGGGGCACCCGGGCGGGCCGCCCACCGTTAGAACCTGACTTCGGCACCAATCCACTTGGGATGGGCCCAAAATCTCTTATAACTGGTTGTCGACGAATGGGTGGGGTAATGTGGTCAAGTGTCAGATTTTGGATCCGGATTCACACTTCCAATGCCCACCCAATGACCTCCCTTGCGAAAGAGATCAAGGATGTAGAAGATATGAATCACAAAAGGGTTAAGGCGCAGTATCAATTGGGCAGAACTTCATTGCTTGAAAATGCTTCCTCCTCCTCTCCTTTTTTGGGTGAGAAAGTTCACCATTTTATAGACCCAAGGGGTCTCTTTTGGATGGGCATGCAGGGGTGCCACATGGCGGCTATGCCTTCCCAAGAGGGAGGAGACTCCTCTCTGACTCGGGCTTCCATAACTGCCCTTGTGACAGTCCTCTAACGGCCAATCTACCCACCTACACGCGCATGCAAGGCAGGAGGCATTAATGGACTGCCCCTGGCTGCCACTTGTCAAGATTTTTCTTTTTGCCCGTTGAACCCAGAATTCGTCCTACCCAAGAGCGAATTCAGAATTCGTCCCTGGGTGAGACGAATCCCATTTTGAATTCGTCTCAGGGTGAGACGGATTCTGAGCAAAGTGCCTAGAGGGTGCCAAATTGATCCTTTTGACTTCACAAAATTGTTGTAAAAGTGGTTAGGACCACTGTTTAACCTCCGAGGGCTGCCCTTGGGGGCTGTGTGTGTCAATGCGATCGGTGTTTGCAGTCACATAATCGGATTGGTGTTGTTTTGGTGTCTATAGATGCCCCTTTTTGGGATGCGTTGTGCATGGCGCAGCGTCGAGCAAAAATAGATAACCAAAGCACTAATGATTAGGGTTTCTTAGTAACCTAACCAACTCTTGATGCCCCAAGCATGGAAAGGGCATGCATTCTTGAATCCTTGCTTCTGACGAGCTAAGGAATCTCATTTCAAGTGTTAACCTATTTTGGTGAGGTGTGACTTGAGCTTGGACATTGATCAGTCATGAATAGGCAAAGGGCGCAACCTTTTGTCCATGGGGGAACCTTGTGTTCATGCTTCGGGAATGCCAAGTGATTGATCAGCTTGTGATTATTGCTTGTTTACTGCCCCAAGTAGGAGCGTAATTGTCTTTGTCAATGATTCTTTGAATGCATGTCATTTTCCATAATTGGGTGTGTGTTTGTTGATTGGTGACTAAGTGTGACTACCCCCTCAAGCGACGAATCGATGAGGGAATGACCTTCATGAGAAAAGCGACGAGTCGCTTGACCCAAGATGACTTGTGCAAGGGTGCCTTTAGATGGTTTAGCGTTAAGCATGTGCAATTTTTTGACATTTAGACCTATTTTTGGTGGGTGGTAACCCTTTTTGCGACGCTTCTTGGAGCTGAAACTGGCAAAAATCCTTCCTTCCGTGGAGCGGTCCGGCTATGGTAGCCTTCTTAGGGAGTAGGATAGTGACAATTTATAACCCCGACGTCTATTTTTGATGCCAAGAATGTCAGGCGAGAAGGCGCCTTCGTTCGGCAATGTTATTGCTATTTTTAGGTGGGTTTTTGACCCTTTTGCTGATGTCGTTTAGGGATGAAATTCTCGAAAATCCGTCGTCCCGGGGAGCGGTCCAGCTATGATAGCCTTCTTAGGGAGTAGGATAGTGAGGATTTGTGACCCCGACATCGGTTTTGCATGCCCGAAATGTCCAGTGCAACAGCACTCTGATCTGGCAAGTTTATTGGCAGTTTTTGGTGCATCTTTGTTCATTTTTTTGTTGTTTTTGAAATTTCTAGCTTAGAATTCGTCCCAGGGTGGGACGAGCGCTAACCAGAGTGCTCATCCCAGGGGAAGATGAATTCCAGCTCTAAAGGCTTATTTAAAGGCCAAATCTAGGGTTTGGGCTCATTTGCAACTGATTTTTCTTGCGATTTGGAGCTCTAGGGAGGAGGAGGTAAATTCTGCGAAGCGAAGCGCTACCGGATTTTCCCTGACACCATGAGTGCACAAACCGGGTCGAGCGGCGGAGCCGAAGCGAGACCAGTAAGTGCTCCCTAGAGTTATTAGTTTGTTTAAAACTGCAAGTGTTTTATTTAATTTTCTTTGTAACGATGCTTTTCACAATTTTAACTGAAACCCTAAAACTTAACTGAAGACAACTAAGACTTAGTGTACAACTAAACGTAGTGGGTAAAAAATAGTTTTATTTTGCTTATAACTAAACCTTAGGATAAACCGAACGTTAAACCCTAGGACTTAATTGTTTGTTTTTCTTTTTTTGAATTTTTGTTCTGTTTTTAAATTAATCAGTTAGGATTAGAAACCCTAAGACTAAAAAATTAATTTTTGAATTTTTTTGTTTTTTTTAAATTAATCAGTTAGGATTAGAAACCCTAGAACTAAAAAATTAATTTTTTTGATTTTTTTTTGTTTTGTTTTTAAATTAATCAGTTAGGATTAGAAACCCTAGACTGAAAAATTAATTTTTGATTTTTGTATTTTTTTTTTGTGTTTGTTTTTGTTGTACATTGATAGGCAATGTTGTATGTTCATGTTATTGTTGTACAGTTCTTTTCCATGATTTTAATGTTTTTGAATTGTTTTCTTTTGCAGGTTGTTAGGAGCCGGTACCGTGTATCCACTGCTTTTGCTGAAGCATGGGGGCGTTGACTACGGCTGACTGGGAGTGGCTTGATGCCCTTGGGCTCAAGCAGGTGGCTCGACTGGAGCCTGTGGTCATGGATCAGGCTTATTTGATGGCCTTGATCAATCTTTGGGATCCGTAGACCAACACCTTCCATCTCCCAATAGGGGAGATGACTGTGACGTTGGAGGATATCTATCGGCTTCTACGGATTTCGATAGATGGATTGCCGATCAGGACATCATCGCGAGATCAGCGGACAACAGTGTTAACACGCTGCTTCGGACATGGGGAGCGGTTGGGCGTAGAGAGCCCAGTGGAGACGGCCGAGGTGGACTGCCAGGTTGGTGGGATTTTGGTCCGATGGTGGCTGGAGAGGGGGGTGTTGGGAGTGAGGCACGCATTCCTTATGGGCCTCATTTCCAACATGCTATTACTTGACTCGTCAGGTGCGAGGTTCCCATGGAACCTGCTGGATTTGGTTTGGCGGTTGGTAGAGTGCCCGACAGAGGCACCGCTGATCATGAGATGGGGACAGACGCTGTTGGCACAGCTCTATGGGGAGTTGTACGAGGTCCGCTATCGACAGTGGAAGGGGATCAGCTGCAGCTATCTATTGCAATGTTGGGGTTGGCAGCACATAGCAGTTGAGAGGCCAATCGGGTTACCATGGATGACTCGAGCAGTGATGGAGGATAAGGAGATAGGGTATGCAGTTTTGTGGCAGCGGTCCGGAGAGCAAGGACAGAGTCGATGGTGGGCAGGTGTCGTAGGGCACTATGTCGATATCTTCTCTCGGCTTACTCCAGGGGAGGTGATTTGGTGCCCTTATCGGGACTATCCAGCCTAGCCGAAGGCTGGAGAGTGGCTCCGATGGGTACATAGAGAGCGATGGCTGATTGGGTGACACGGGACCGAGCATGAGTTCTTCTCGTATAGCCGGGTTACATGATAGTTTGGGGTGCGCCAGGGGTTTCTTGGTGAACCCGTGATCTATCGACGTCGAGGGGATGAGAGGACTCTAGACCGACCGATCATCGCACCATTGGGCGAGGATTCAGACATGGTGATCGACGTCCCGGACGTGGATGACATCGGGACTACCGTAGAGTATGACCAGTGGTGGGTACTACGGTGATGGCGGGGAGAGGGGCCACTGGGAGGCGCAGAGGTGGCAGTGGTGGGCGGTGAGGGTGCTGAGGCACCAGGGGATGATTGGGGAGCTCCTTTGGATGATGCAGACATGGTGGAGGTGGAGGGTGAGGATGTGGATTTTGGGGCTCCGGATCAGCCAGAGATGCAGGACATGGCGGAGCAGTGGGAGCCAGAGCAGGCTGTCATTCTAGAGATTCCCATGCCTAGGGCAGATTTAGGGACATGGAGTCTAGGTTACGCACTGAGAATGCATGGATGGAAAAGCTGCTATGGAGGCGAGACCCAAGAGTTAGGAGATGCATTATGGGAGAGGGATCTCCTATGGGGGGGAAGATCTCTACGACTAGCTAGCAGAGCGGGATAGGGTTTTGGCACAGCGCGATGATGCATTAGCTTACTATCATCGATGGGATGCAGAGTGGTTCTGACATCGGATGGAGATGGAGGGGGAGATTATCCACCTCGATGGGTGGCTACCTGAGCCATCGGGAGGTGGATCATCACATCGAATGAGGGACAATGATACTGCGAGTGATCAGCATCATCTCATCGCAAGCGATTGGATGAGGGAGGCGGTAGTAGGCGTGATGTGGGGGCTAGCAATAGCCGCCCTGAGGGGTCCCATAGGACCCACACCACGGGGGGTAGTTCCCGTCGCACCGATCCTGCGTGATCATGGTGGTCGATGCCTTAGGCTGGGTGGTTTTGTTATATGATTGCGGGGTCAGAGGACCAGTTTTGTAGCCTACGGGCATTTTTTTGATGATATATATATATAAAAAAAAAAAAATATATATATATATATACCGATTTTATTTTGTTTATGCACATGTGATGATTTGATTTTATGCATGATGGTTGATGAATATGGATTTATGCATGTTTATTTATTTTGATGGATGCATATGTTATGATGAATGCAAATGTTTTTGATTTATATGTGATATGCAAAATGAAATGGATGAATGGAATTTGTGATGGTTGGTTAGGGCACCATAGACTGTTCAGAACTGTATGGTTTTTTTTTTTTTTACAATGGGAGACTGAAGGATGACAAGTTGGTTTCAAATGTAGTTAAGGTTTCCTGAGATTCAGATGTTTTAACTGTCTAGCCATGACTGTACTTTCATCTCACAAGACTTTTGACCAAGGTATGAATCGGACTTGTTTTTGACCAAGTTATTTCACATCCCTGTGTGTGCAATTGAGTTCGTTTATGTGGTATTTGTCAGGATACCGCCAGTGCCAGATAGGCTATCAACCAAACCTGTACTGAGGATCACCTAATTAGCTCCACTAACTCCTTTGTTGTATTTAGTCAGATTAATCTACGGTGCAATCTAGGATACCATAAGCTAGCTCATCCACATGCAAACATTGATCTGCACACAAGTTAATGTGACAGATATATCGTCATGCGGGAGGTTTGCCACGAGTGACCGATAGGCTATCAACCAAACCGGTACTAAGGTTTGCCTCATGACCTATCGGAATGCTGAGAGTTCCAGGGATTCAAGTTCAACTCCCTTCTTTTCTTCAATTGTATGGGGATACTTGCTCTTTTGTAGTGATAAAAATCACTATTTATTTTTGTTTTATTTGTTTTTCTTTTGAGCAAGGGATTTGGATATGAAGTGACGAGAATCACTATTGTTTGTGCCTTTTGATGTGTGCACTTTGGGATATCAAATTTTGGAATTTTGACTTTTGCAAATTTTTGATGTTTTGCAACTTTTGAGAACTTGGGATTCTTGGGGAATTGGGTAGGGAGGATGCTTGTCCTTTTGCCAACTCTCAGCATTCTTTGGGGTCATTCGCATAGGGGGATGAGCAAGATAACCGTTTCGCTTATGGTGACCTGGATTGCTTTGCAGGGTTCATCTTTCATTCACACAACTTGGGAATTTTGTTATATGTTTTAATTTGTGTTGGGATGCTACATAACAAGGTGTCATCCAAGTAGAATTCTACCTGTGTAAAATCTGTCTGACTTGGTAAAGTATGTGGCTAGATAGCTAATGACGACTGAATGACGAAAACTCCTGATACATTAGAAGACCACTGGTTATAGTATTGCGGAAAGATGGATAGCTCATTATTTTGATGGATTGTTTATATAGCGGAGATATATGGAATGAAGATGGATTTTGTCACGTAATGACAGTCTATGGTGCCTTGACCTGTATGACCACAAATATGCAAATGTATGGATGTGATGCTTAATGCAGCTATTATTTTTGTGTTTTTGATTGATTGATTGATCTTGGTGAGTATGAAAATGAGATGTAAAGATTTTTTTTTTTTTTATGATTTTTATTGATGATTTAATTTTTTTTTGATTAAGATTTAATCCTTTATTTTGACCAAGCGATTGTGGAATCCTTGGAGCTTTTTGGTTTGACCAAGCGATTTTAGTAATCCTTGGAGCATTTTGGTTTGACCAAGCGATTTTATGGAATCCTTGGAGCATTTTGGTTTGACCAAGCGATTTCAGGAATCCTTGGAGCATTTTGGTTTGACCAAGCGATTGTAGGAATCCTTGGAGCATTTTGGTTTGACCAAGTGATTACGAGAATCCTTGGAGCATTTTGGTTTGACCAAGCGATTACGGGAATCCTTGGAGCATTTTGGTTTGACCAAGTGATTGCGGGAATCCTTGGAGCATTTTGGTTTGACCAAGCGATTGTGGGAATCCTTGGAGCATTTTGGTTTGACCAAGCGATTGTGGGAATCCTTGGAGCATTTTGGGATTGGCTGCTCTAGATATGGAATGGTCACAAATGACTGATGTTCAAGGGTTCTAATTCCTTGACTCCATCAAGAGAGGCTAGCCGGTATGTTCCAGGTCCTATTTTGCTATCAATTACATATGGACCTAACCAATTTGCCATGAACTTGTCCCTGAGATGGGGCGGCAAACTAGAGTTCTGTTGGTTTTCCTTTAAGACCAAGTCACCAATCCGAAAGTCCCTTAGGTGAACTTTCATGTTGTATGCTTTCTTCAGCCGCTCTTGATAGATACGTAAATGCTCGAGAGCATTGACGCGTCGTTCATCGAGCAACGTAAGCTGGTCTAACCGGGCCTGCCATGCAGTGTCATCATCGATGAACTCTTGCATTGATATGCGCAGGGAGGGAATTTCCAACTCAAGAGGCATGACAGCCTCGGAGCCATACACAAGCGAAAATGGAGTTGCCCTAGTGGGTGTCCGAATGCTAGTGCGATAAGCCCATAGGGCAAGTGGGATCTTAATGTGCCAATCCTTATGATTATCTGTGACTGTCTTTTTAAGGATAGCAACTAGCATTTTGTTTGACGCCTCTGCTTGCCCATTTGCCTGTGGATAATAGGGTGTCGAAAAACTATGCTGAATTTTGTACTTTGTGGTCAAAGCACGCACATCTTTGTTCTTGAATGACTTCCCATTATCCGAGATTAGCTTGGATGGAATACCAAAATGACATATGATGTTATGCAAAATGAACTCCGCAATGCGGGGTCCAGTCATAGAGGTTAGCGGAACCGCTTCCACCCACTTGGTGAAATACTCTGTGGCCGTTATGATAAATGTATGATGGCTGGACGACGTAGGGGAGATCTTTTCGATGAGATCTAAGCCCCACTATGAAAATGGCCAAACCGATTGGATCGGCTGCAAGGCCTAGGAAGGTACGTGTGTCAAATTGGCATGATGTTGACACTTCACGCACTTCCTCACATATGCGCAACAATCTCGCTCTAAAGATGGCCAATAGTAGCCCATGCGAAGAATGCGCTTGGCGATGGCCATACCACTGAAATGGCCACCACACGTACCATCGTGTGCTTGGGCGATTGCCCAAGTGGACTCTTGCTGGTCCAAACACCGAAGGAGGATCCCTTCATAACTACGATGGTACAAAATGTCTCCTAACAAGACATGCTTTGCCGCTTTCTACTTGAATGCTCATTTTGTGATGGGCGTCAATCCAAGTGGGAGGTTACCTAGCTTGAGGTAGTCCCTGAGGGGTGAATACCAATCCTGCTGATCAGAAGCCTCGACGGTATGAACAGCCAATCCCTCTTGAAGTTCATCCCTAACGAAAGCTGAGCGGGAAAGAACTTGTAAGAATAGCGTAGTGTTGCTATTAAGGGGAGTAGGGGAGAACAAGGCCCCCCAGTTGGCGTGCTTCAAACAGTCATGGATTCGAGAGAACCGATCCTGAGGTGGTTCAATCTGGATCATGTGGATTCCTGGCGTTAAATCAGAGCTTGCACGCTCCATCGTGGATTGCGATAATGTTTTGACTTGAATGGTTGTCATATCACCAAAAAGATCTTGCGGGATTAGTGACCCCAAAGAGGCCATAGTGTCCACAAAATGATTCGATGACCGAGGGAGTGCCTCGATGTCGTACCATTCAAGCTTTGCCAAGAATTTGTCCACAAGGGCTTTGTAGGCCTGTAGAACTGGGCATTTGCATTGGTATATCCCCTTGACTTGGTTGACGATTAACAACGAATCACCAAAGATGTTCAATCATTTAATGTTCATGGTGATTGTTGTCTGAAGACCTATGAGCAAGGCTTCATACTCTGCATTGTTGTTGGTGCACGAGAAATTTAATTTAAATGACAGGGGCATTGGAGCGCCCTGCGGTGTGAAGAATACTATTCCCGTGCCACCACCTTGCTCACATTTAGAACCATCAAAAAATAGGGTTATGTCGGCTTGTGACTCGGGCTCATCAGAATCTGGTGATTCTAAGACATGGAAGACCCCATCATCGGGTAGTTCTATGACTAGAGGCTGATCGTCTTCAAGAGGAGCCTCTGCTAGTTGATCGGCTATGACCTGTCCTTTGATAGATTTTTGTCCAATAAACTCTATGTCAAATTCCGTCAACAACATGATCCATTTCGTCGTGCGGCTACTATGATAAGTACGACTCATCATGTATCGCAATGGATTCTCCTTAGACACAACATACGTCTTGTTGCTCAGCATGTAGTGGCGTAGCTTTTTGGTAGCAAACACCACTGCCAAGCAGAGCTTTTCAACGTATGCATAGTTAAGTTCATAACTGACCAGGGTGCGGCTAAGATAGTATGTAGCCTGTTCTTTGTGAAGTTCATTTTTCTGGGACAGCATGGCGCCCAATGCCACCTCAGTAGCTGAGATGTATAGGTAGAACGACACTCCTGGTCTAGGTGGTGCCAATACTGGCGGCGAAGCCAAGTATTGTTTGATGTCGTCAAAGGCTGACTGGCACTCGTCATCCCAGTGGAATGCGACCCCCTTGTGCAATAATTTGTTCATGGGTCGGCACTTGTCCGATAACTGCGCTATGAAGCGCTTGATCGACGCGACCTTACCCTGCAGACTTCTGAGCTGCTTGATGGTAGTTGGGGGAGGCATTTCAAGGATTGCCTTGACTTTGTTGGGGTCCACCTCGATGCCTCGTTTTGAGACTATAAAACCCAAGAGCTTTCCAGATGTGATGCCAAAAATGCACTTCTTGGGATTCAGTCTAACTTTATGCTCCATGAGGCGATCGAGGATCTTGCTTAAGTCACCGAGATGATTTGGGCGTAAGAGAGACTTGGCCAACAAATCATCCATGTAATCTTCCAAAGTTTTATGCATGTAATCATGGAAGATGTACGTCATGGCACGTTGGTAGGTGGCGCCAGCATTTTTAAGGCCAAAAGGCATGACCTTGTAACAAAATGTCCCCCAAGGCATTGTGAACGCCATTTTTAGTTGGTCCTCGGGATTGATACGAATCTGATTGTATCCCGAGAAACCATCCATGAGGGATAGCATTTCGTGGCCCGTTGTAGCGTCTACCAATGCGTCGATGCTAGGCAAGGGAAAATCATCCTTAGGACTCGCTTTGTTGAGATCACGAAAATCAGTGCATATGCGAATCCTCCCATCAGGCTTCTTGACGGGCACCATGTTGGACAGCCATGGCGGATAATCCACGTAGATGACAAATTGTGCATCCAACAGTTTTTGCAATTCATCTTTGACCATCAAGGCCACTGTTGGATGCATCTTGCATAGTTTTTGCTTAACAGGCTTGACTGTCGGATCAAGCGTTAAATTATGCGTGACTAGCTATGGGTCTAGCCCCGGCATATCTCTGTATGACCATGCAAAAACCTCCTTCTTCTCTTTGAGAAGGGCAATGTAGTCGGCTTGCTCTTCGGGAGATAAACTTACCCCCAACTTGATAATCTGTGGATTCATTGGATCCGAGCCGATGTCTACGTCAGTCGTCTCCTCGACCGACATGTGGGATCCGTCCTCCAACTGGTGTGGAGTTGGGATCAAATGGATATCATTTGCTCGAGTTAAGATCATCGTTAGGAACCTCAGGTTCCTCGTCAGCATGGAAGATATCCTGAGTTGGCCCAGGGGTAAAATGAAGCATTTCATCGAAAGGCCAGTACTCAGATGGGGATGGAGGGGAATTGGCATGGTCCCAGTCTATGGCACCTATGTCTAGATACAATGACTTTGTCGGATCGGCCGGATTGTGGATGGGTGCGGTTAAATCAATGGAGATCATGTTGATGGAATGATTTTGGTCTCCATGACCGTAGGTGTGGTTACTCGGACATCTCAGATGTTCTCTATGCTCTGGATCTGGCTCTAGAGGGATGGGCATGAATGGATCATCCCTATGTGCGGAGAGGACGACAGGGTCTTCCCTCGGCACTGATGTCATTATAGGGTCTCGGGGTGGACGGTGCTCATCGTAAACTTGGAGCCACGGATCCAACACTTGGTCCCACCCTGCTGGGTCTACGTACCACTCATGCCCGTGCAGTATGCCCATCTGATCAAGTATGTCATTAATCTCCAAGGGATGCCGATGCTGCATCTATCGCATGTGATTAAGGTATGCCATTTCTATTTCATCTTCGTAATCACTATCGGAGATCCAACCTCCTGTATTAGCTTCGACCGCTTGCGGTATTGAGGGCTCGCCTTGCTCAAGCAAATTTATCTGGCCCCACTGTGGTTGTGCCACTCTCCATGGGGGGACCTGATTCTCTTGACGTATCACTGGCTCAGCTGGAGCCTCTAGAGGAAACATTGTCAAAATATTTTCGTGATAGTCGTCCATAGGAATCACTTGCGAGTGATTGTAATCTGAGTCGAAGGAGTCGTATGATGTTGGCTCATAGTCTGACTCATCCTCCGAAGATCCTTCTTGATACTATTGAGATCTGCCCTGAAAGTGGGTCCCCAAACTTTTGCCTCTTTCTAGCAAAGGGGAAGGGCGATTGAGGTTACCAAGGGTGGTTGTTGACCATGGGAGATAATCCCCCAATGTGTATGTTGTATTTGGGTTGGCATATGGGTCTGATGCCAATCCACCCTTGTGGTCTATCTTCAAGCCTTGCATGTCATCGACCAAGATGTCTAAGGGCAGGGGGTGATTGAACCCTACACCTGACTTGTCATAAGGCATTTGGTATCTTGGTTGACAAAGGACACGCACCCCTTGCTCATACCGGCCTAACCCGTATCCATGCCAATTGCATTGGCCAAGATATCTCAGAGCGAAGTCCGGGTTGGACAGATAGTTTACATCCTCTACGAAAGGTTCTTCATCCTCGTCCTCTCGCATGTATGGCTCAGTGCCATGATCAAGGCCCCCATACACAAAATTAGTCTGGTTGGGCGGGTAGCCTAGAGGAACAATTGTACCAATGGGAAGGCGAGGCCTCCCCATGTCTTGCATGGATTCTAGTGCGGGCGTCGCCACAACATTCCGCACCAGATACTCCCCCAGGCCCGTATTGGCCATTTCAACAGTGATTGTTGGCGATTGAGGGGGAGGGAACGGAAGCTCTTCTGGACTCCACTCCATGTGGGGTGGGCTAGAAGCTTCCACTTCCATTGTACTAAGCACCTCTTCGATAGAGATGTTGGAGACTGATTGTTGCGCCTTTTCAAGAGGTTGTGCCTCCTCCAGGGGTTTCTTCCCTTTGTCCTTCTATTTGGCCATGATAGGTGGCATCGTTGATGAAGGACCAACTGATGAAGATGGACCTGACTGGGGTTTTGGTGGATCTACCTTTGGGGATGCTCATGAAATCAGACCCTATCGAGATGGATTCAATTGGAAATCCAAATGCGTTGATGGGAGGGTCGACTGTGACATCAGGTGCACTGCATTGTAGTACTTGAAGGGTTCTAGGTCTACCGAAACCACATGTACTTCCCCTTCAAATGTATACTTCAGGCATTGATGTGCTATTGATGGGACACACTTCATGTCCCTTATCCATGGCCTGCCCAACAAGATGTTGTAAGCCATCTCACCCTCCAAAATATGGCACAATGTTGGTATTGTCTTTTGTCCCACTTGAATGGGTAGGACGATTGTGCCGACTGTCGAGCAGATTGCATCGTTAAATGCTCGTAGTGTATACGTGGAGGCCGTGATGTGAGAGGCCGACAACTTCAAATGTTTCAATGCCGCTGTAGTGATGATGTTGCTAGACGAGCCAGTGTCTACCAACACCCTCTTATAGGGGATCCCGTTGACCCGCGCGATAACGTGCAGGGGTGGATCCGCTATGTCATCAGCCACTAACTTCACTTCATCTTCCCGAAAAGTGATGACTGGCTCGGTGCATCTTTTGACATGCCCCATAAAATTGTTGAAAGAATTTGGTTCCTGGGGCTGCAACTCTATAGCCTTCAGTATCTCCATAAGAGCCTCCCGATGGGGCGTTGATTGTTGAATTAGCTCATATATGGAGAGCCTAGCCGACGTGGTCCATAGACTTTGGGTAAGTCTAGTCCGAATCATGGGCACGGGTCTAGGCGGAGGTAGCTGCGTAGGGTTTTGTTGAGACTGTGACGTTGAAGGAACTTCTTTTGTGGCTGCCGCGGGAGCAGCTCCTGGGTATTTCTTGTTCCTCGTCACTATGGAGATCATCCCTACATATCCTTGCATTGGGAAGTTTTGTTGCACCTCATTTATTTGGAGGGGTTTTGCTTGTGCCTCATGAGCAGGCAAGGGGTCTCTGTAAATTCCCATTTGCTGGTTGTTTGGCGCTACAGGGTTGTCTACAACCAATGTCTTGTTGTCAATCAAGTCTTGTATCAAGCCTTTGAATGTCCAACATGTATGAAGGTCATGTCCCTATCGTCGATGGAATCTACAATACAAATCCTCCCGGTACCCCCTAGGCTTCGGTGCATTTGGATCTATGGTTTGAATTTTTGGGAGGTTGATCAAATTTTCCGCTGACAAGCGGTCAAATAGGGAGTCCCTAGACTCCGTGTAGGGTGTAAACTGTCGCCTAGGGCGACGCTGCTGATTTTGCCCCTATTTCTGGTTTTCCCTTTCATAATTATTAGGGGGCACTGCCTGATAATTAGCCCTTTGAGGCTGTATGTCTTGTGCAGGCTTGGGAACATTTATAGCAACTTGGTTAACCGCAGCGGGTTTTTGTTGCGTAGTCCCCATTTTGGTGTTTTTGTTCCACTCTTTTTTCTTAGGCTTGGCGATTTTGCCCTCCCCTATTTTGATCTCTTCGATAATTTTGGCTTGTGCCAGAGCTTCTTCTAAGGTGGCATATTGCTGCAGCTGCAATAGCCCAGAGATCGATCTCAAGCAACTTCGTGCAAACATCTGTGTAAGGTCGGACATAGGGGGAAGGTAAGGTAGCTTGGAAAGCAGAGTCCTCCATCGATTCCCATAGGCCGCCATTGTCTCCTCCTCATATTGCCTGAGGCTGGCCAGATCACTCAGTGACGCCTTCTTCTTGGTGTTGAAGGTGAAGCGTTCAAGGAACGCATCCACTAATTGATCTAAGTTATTGATGTTGTGCTTCGGAAACTGGGTGAACCAATCCGAGGTAGGGCCTACGAATGTGGTTATGAATGTCCTAAGCAACAGTGCATCATTGTCCTGAATGCCAAAGCATTGGCTCAGGAACCTTGTCACATGCTCTTGGGCATCTTCCTCGCCTTTAAAGAGTGCCAGCTGGGGCAACTTAAAATGCTCAGGATAAGGAGGTGCAGGCACGGACGGATGCACCGGATGACTACGGAGTTGACGTAACGTGGGCTTTTGGGGCCCAACAGCTTTGGTTTCCATAGACTCCAAATGCTCTAATAGCGCTTTATATGCATCAGAAGACTTAATCTCATCTTCTCTAATTTTCTCCCATTGTGGGTTGGGGTAGACTTGAGGCCTGTGGAGAGGTGGTCGGAAAACAACCCCTCCACCTAGATAGGGCATTTTAGCCCGCTCTTCTTCTTGTTCGTACTCCTTGTATGCTTCTTGAGGAGTCTCTGGGCGAGACCTACGACCATGAGTGGGTCCCCGCGGAGGGAACCCATCATTATTTCGGGGAGTGGCCTCCCATTTCGGTCTAAGAGGTCTTGGAGGCAGCGCTTGGTTAGGTCACGGGGACCTGTCTTGTACCAAGGGGTTACGCCTCTCGTATGGTTCTGCCCTTTGGGTGCGAGGGGTCGAAACCCTCTCCGGCATAGTGTTATCCAACAGCTCATCTATTTGGTGCCTAATGCGCTCTTCATTGAGGCGATATAAATGCTCCAGTTGTTGTTGATCTTGTTTAAGCTGCGTAATCTCCGCTTGGCGGGCGGTATGTCTGGCGACTACCAGGTCGATCGGTTTTGCCATCTTGAGTCTCGATGGCCTAGATGCCTCTCCCATGTACTTATCTCGGTCGCGGTGATCCGAGATCTCCATAGGTCGCTTTCCCCTATCGAGGTTGGCGGCATTTATTCGAGGCTCTGGCCTCGAAGGATGGTTTTGGTACATAGCAGGTGCGGAGGCGCATTGCTCCCATGCTGTATATTGCTCTCGAGGAAGATAAGGATCTTCCTCGTTCTCCCCTTCATAAGTATGAAAGGGGCGGGCGGAGTTGGCTCGCCCTGTCAGAGGAGCCTTGTGCTCCGAATTTGTCCTATTGTTTCTGACTATAAGAGGAGGCAATGAAGGTATGATATTATCTTGAAGCCTCTCCTCATGGACCCTCCATCGTTCCAAGCGCTTCATTGCATGGTGGCCACTCGTATCGAACTTCCAAGGGAGGCCTTGTATCTACGTTGAGTGCTACATGTAAGGCTTCTTCCCGAAAGGGGCTATGACGGACTGGCGTGTCCCCCAATGGGGTGTCCCTATAATTCCATCTTGACCTGGACTGATGCGGACTCTCTTGCGGGTTAGACCGCCAAGGCGGTATAACTAAGTCCTTAGGACTATAGCGGAGGTGACCTGTGCCCCCCCTTGTACACTTTTCGTAGCTTTCGCCCTTGATTGGGCTTGGCTACGTGTGTACACCATAGTGGTGCTTTCCTACAAGCTATGTAGATTTTATCTCTTTTATGATTTTTTTTTGTTACACTAAGCAGAAATGAACACACACATACACAAACGGTGATTATCTCTTTTAAAGATTAATGGTGTGTCCTAGACTGGTTTTAGTGCATTTTGATGATTTTGTTTTTGTTTTTGAAAGTTTTGAAGAACGTTTAAATGCATAATGAAGGCTCATATAACTCCCATAAATGGTCGCCCCTTCGATATACCATGCCAGGCCGATATACCAACCTCTCTATATACCCGCCCTTACGAGAGGGAGACTATAGGTACGTGAGAGCAGATGGTACGTGGTACGTAGGCTGTACTGAAGGGGGATTGTCCTGTCTATGACACCTACCATAGAAGACTTATCCTCGCGTGCTGGGAATCACCCCAGTGACACTCGGTCAGCTTTCGTCAGGATTTACGTCGAGCGACAGTGACAATCGGGGTAAATGGATGCAAAAATCAAGCCAAGGTGGTGATGAACCCACCGTTGGTCTTGATCAAGGGCTGGGGTCTTACGACCAGCTCCTTGGTTTAAAAATGCCAGTGATGTGTGTGGAGTTCATTTTAATTTGCAAAAATGAAACAGGCAGACAAAAGGAAACTTTCCCTAAGCCATACAAAAACTGAAAACCAGAAAACAAAAAATAGAAAACAAAAATTTGAAAGAAGCTGGTTAAAAACCCCTACCTCTTCTCTGCCCAAAAGGATGTTTTCTGACTCTCGGTTCTGAAACTGCACAGACTAAAATTCGTCTTTGGGTCAAACGAATAACAGAACAGAATTCGTCCCTGTCTGAGACGAATTTGAATTCGTCTCAAGGTCAGACGAATTACAATACTGTATTCGACACAGGCAGAGACGAATAACAGTCAGAATTCGAAAAATGGTACCTGTAAGCACAAAAACACAAATTTTGATCAGTTTCTTGATCTCAAAAATTAGGGGACAGGGTCCCACCGTGATCGCCACTGAAAGCACGAGATTTCAGAAACAGAAAGAAATACTCAAATGCGATGCCAAGAATCAAACAAACGCTTAATCCTAAAATGTGAAATGCATGAAATGGAGAAAGCATAGACAAATTGAACGGAACCAAATGGAATTAGAGAAACAACCCTCTTCTTTTATTCAACTCTCTTAATCTCGGTTACAAGCTGCCTCCTCCATTTTCAGGGGCTAGGAGCATTAAACTGGATCTTGATTACAATCTTGACTTAGTCTTCCTCCTTCCACATGCCCACATTTGAAATGGGCGGGCCAAAGTGTTGTCGCCGCTTGTGTTGATGAACCCTTGATTCTTGCTGCTCCTCCTGCATTCAAAGACACAACAAGTCGTTAGTAGCACCTATGACAAAAGATGAAACGTTTGTTTCCTAAAACTAATGAAAGATGCATGCAAAAGATTGATTAAAACGATAAATAAAATGACTCCAAATAACCTGCAAATTTGACAGAGACAAAAGAACATTACCAGAGGGCCATTGCCATCAGAACAGTCAGGAAATTGGCTACCGATTTGAATTCACATTCACGAATTCGTCCTCGGGTGGGACGGATTCTACCGTAATTCGTCCCCGGGTGGGACGAATTCGCTGTGACAAAATGCCGAAGTGACCCTGCCCAAATGTCACGTCTCGGGATCTCCAAAACACTTGCAAACATGGGGGTTAGCTAATTGGGGGCATTTTGGGAAGACCCAGATGGTCGGATTTCCCCAATTTGGCCTCCATCACCGAGAATTTGACGTCGCTACCTGCAAGTTAGTGAAGACAACAAAAGCGACAAAAGATGACAATATTTGATCAAAACATTCTGAAATCGAAATTGTAAACTATCTAAACAACATAAAATGGAATGGAATATAAACAAGTGACAAAAGAACAAATTAAAATGACACTAAGAAGTGTGCGGGGCGCCGGGCGGGCCGCCCACCGTTAGAACTTGACTTTGGCACCAATCCACTTGGGATGGGCCCAAAATCTCTTATAACTGGTTGTCGGCGAATGGGTGGGGTAATGTGGTCAAGTGTCAGATTTTGGATCCGGATTCACACTTCCAATAGCCACCCAATGACCTCCCTTGCGAAAGAGATCAAGGATGTAGAAGATATGAATCACAAAGGGTTAAGGCGCGGTATCAATTGGGCAGCACTTCGTTGCTTGAAAATGCTTCCTCCTCCTCTCCTTTTTTTGGGTGAGAAAGTTCACCATTTTATAGACCCAAGGGGTCTCTTTTGGATGGGCATGCAGGGGTGCCACATGGCGGCTATGCCTTCCTAAGAGGGAGGAGACTCCTCCCTGACTTGGGCTTCCATAACTGCCCTTGTGACAGTCCTCTAACGGCCAATCTACCCACCTACACGCGCATGCAAGGCAGGAGGCATTAATGGACTATTCCTGGCTGCCACTTGTCAAGATTTTTCTTTTTGCCCGTTGAACCTAGAATTCGTCCTACCCAAGAGCGAATTCAGAATTCGTCCCTGGGTGGGGCGAATCCCATTTTGAATTCGTCTCATAGTGGAAGTGCCAAATTGATCCTTTTGACCTTCCCAAAATTGTTGTAAAAGTGGTTAGGACCACTTTTTAACCTCTGAGGGCTGCCCTGGGGGCTGTGTGTGTCAATGCGATCAGTGTTTGCAGTCACATAATCGGATTGGTGTTGTTTTGGTGTCTACAGGAGGATGACCTAAAAGTTATCGGACTTGCTAGCTATAATAGCTTTTGAAACTTTGATTGCATGATCAAGGTCGGTAAGAGCCTTGGCCTGGGACTGGTAGATGTTTTCCAACATCTCCATCAGAATTTTTGAGGGGTCCCGTTTGGAAGTGGCCATCGCTCTCGCATCCGCCAGGGATTTCTCCAATATTGGGATGGTGCTCTCAGAAGTGATATGCTTGATGCTCTTATGTTTGCCACCAGATTTCCTCTTGCTTCTATGGTTGTTGGAGTTGCGGCTTTGCATTACCGCATCAACCTCGGTAGGCTCCTCGTCAGTGCTCATGAAGGGATTCGACTCAACATTGGTGATGATTTTTTGCAACATGTGGTCATAAATGACCAGGAACAAACCTTGGTGTTTAATCTGCGAGTCCACCCTCTTCTGGTAATTCTCAATTGATACTTCTATGGACCATCTTAGATATTCTAGAATATTGACCTCTTTAATGTCCCAAAGCACGTTGAGAAAGGTAAGGTGGAAACTTCTCACCGGTTCGTCCACCTTGTCAACCATAATATACTGCATGAAATGGATCAAGGCTCTGCACCAGGGATACGAAAGCTTTTCACGAATGATACCTTTGTCATCTCTCGCTAGTTTCTTTCCTCTATCCACAAAATGCTTTAGCTCCTCTTGAACGGAATGGTTGTCTCTGTGGAGCTTAAAGCCTTCATTGGGGAGCTCTATGATTTTTGCTAATAGCTCAATAGAAATAGAGAACCTCATTCCCCTAACTAAGACTTGCCCATTAACCCAAGAATTGGCAAAGTCTTTGGTAATTACCTCATCGTGCCCTCTGAATTTCTTAAGGGGATGAAACCATGGTTAAATAAGAGTTTATGAATATCGTCCTCCAGGATGAGGAATTCTGGTTCAATTATGGTCATCAAAAATAGAGGGGAGTTAATGCAGGCAGAGGGGGGCACACTGAATGTAGCTTCGAATAGAGAAACTTTGTGCCTGATGAAACTGGCATGTTTGGAATAAAAATACGGCTAAGGGTAGTCACATGGGATGGTAAACCAGACATGTTTCCAAAGGTTACCCAGGAGAAAAACAAGGTGGACTTTGGTGAAGGAAATGGGTTGGATGAGGACTTGGATATGGGAGTGGCAGTGTCTGATAGGTTGGACAGGAAGGGAGCTGTTGACATTGGACCCAAAAATGGAAAGGAACGAAAGCACGAGGGGAAAGGGGTGCCAAGTCATTGGGGCCAAGGTGTTGGTTGGTATGGGGGCCTTGAACGAAGCCACACACACCGAACGAGGGGCATTGGGGGGCTTGAACTCAAGAAAGGTCCAAAAGTGAGGAATTATGGTAGTTAGGGAAATGATGACTTTCGACACTAAATTGGGGAAATCAAAGCTGTGGAAATTATTGAGGTGAGCATGGATGGGGTTTGTGCCAATGTTGAGAATTGGACCGCTGTGAATTCGGGGGATGTGGGGGTGGGTGATGTGAGTCCAACCATGGCGAAGAGCCCTAGGAGAGACATATTTCCCCCTTCCAAAACCAAAACTATGCCATTGATGATTAGAACCCAAGAGCCAATATCCACCTATGAAGGTCTACCACTTCATCATAATCGTCTACCCGAGACTGACACGATTGAGCTGAGAAGGCTTTGACGTCTTGCCATGGGTGTTGTGAAGCTTAGAGGAAGTGATACGTGGCCTCTGAGAGTATGCCATAGTGGCTAGGCTAATCCACTTGGCATTAAGGACCACCCCTTTGGTTGAGAAACCCTAACGAAACACCATGAGAATGAATGCCACCATGAGAAAATTAGAGAGTACAGACATTGGGTCTGGAGAGGTCAGTTCTAAGGTTATGGGGAAAGGAGTTCCTCCACACCTGAATAGTGGTTTTTGTTACCCCTTTTTTGGCTAGCCAGTCCACCGCTTTGTTCCCCTCCCGGTATTGGTGTTGGATGACAATATGAGCATATCTGGCTATGAAAGCTTTGCATTCATGGAGAATGTTAGCCAAAAACCAGGGAGGGTTGGCATTACCTCTGAGAAAATTTATTATGATGAGAGAGTCCCCTTCGATGATCAAGTGGTCAATGTCCATGTTGTCAATAAGCTGGAGGCTTTGAAAAAGAGCTATGGCTTTGGCCATATTGTTCGTCTGAGTCCCTAGGTTCTTTACAAAAGCAAATAATATTTTCCCTTCATCATTTCTGAGGATTCCTCCCCGCTAGTGATGCTAGGATTTACTATACCTACCCCGTCGACATTGATTTTGAACCACCCAGGCGGTGGGGGAATCCACCTGATAGATGACCTATTGATAGAAAAATGAGGAGCACTAGAAATGTTAGTAAGATTAAATCTACTGGCAAGGGACGTCTCCAGGCCAGGGGGAGCTTTAGGGGAGGAGACCACGTATGCATTCTCAATTGCTAGGGACAGGATTTTCAGGGTGATTCTATGACAATCAATGGATTGGCTTTTGAAAATTCTGGAGTTGCATTCTAACCATATCTACCAGAGGTAATGGTGGAGACAAGAACACCAGATAAAGCTGAGATGACTATTTTTGAAAGGTTTAGGCCACTATTGAAAAATCTAATGAGTGGCAGTCGGGAGGACTGTGGGTAAGCTAAAGTTTTTGAAAATTGAGTTAAGCACAACTTAGGAGAAAGGGCATCCTAAGAATAAGTGGTCTATGGATTCCCAATTGGATTTACAGAGGACACACCAGTTGGGGATAGGAAGGCCTCTAGTGATGAGATTATCCGTGGTAAGAATTTTGTTTTGGGAGGTCAGCCAAGAGAAAAATCCCACTTTGGGTATGATGTTTTTGCCCCAAATGATTTTAGCAATGTCCCAACTAGCAACATGAGGCTCAATACTGTAGTAGGTTGACTTGATAGAGTAGGTTTTGGATTCAGAGAGACTCCAGATAGGGGTGTTAGGTGAGTTGGAGTTGGGGATGATGTGGACATGGAGGAGGCTCTACAGTTGTCTAGCAATCTAAGTCATTTGGATCGGCAAGCTAATGATGGGCATGTCCTTCCACTATCTTCTAGAAGGGCCCTAGATCATGAAATCAGTGATAACTTCACAAAAAATGGTATCCATGAAAGGCTTTAGGACAAAAAGGTTAGGGTCATTGCTTAGTGGCTGGTCCTGGAGCCACGGTTCACCCAAAAGCTAATATTAGACCCAGAGCCTAGCCGCCAACGCAACCCTTTTTTATGATGTCCCTAGTCTGAACAAGAGAGTTCCAAAAGCAAGAGCCAGGAGGGAGTCGATGGTTGCCCATAAAAGGCAGATGATGGAGGTATTTATCTTTAATGATGTCTATTCAAGTTGAATTGTCATTAATTACCCCTCTAGGTCTATTTTGCAATAAAAGCATCATTCATTCTGTTGATTTTTCTAAAGCTAAGGCCTCCGTTCATTTTCCTTGAGCAAACTCTATCCCAAGCGACTAAAGAAAACCTGTTTCGATCTTCGTTTCCTGCCCAGCGAAATCTACATTGAATTTGCTTGATTTTGTTGCATATGGACTTTGGAGCTTTGAATATGGACAGAAAATAGATTGGTATACTTTGAATACATGCTTGAACCAGGGTGGCTTTTGTTGCTTGGCTGAGCATTCCACTCTTCCATCTGACAAGTTTCCTGTTGATGCATTCAAGGACATTGGCCCACATTACCGAAGAAACCCTGCCATGAAACAAAGGTAGACCCAGGTATTTGGTGGGGAGGTTGGCAATGTTGCACCCAAGAATTACAGCAATTCTATTTTATCTGATGATGGGAGTGTTAAGGAAATACAGACTAATTTTGTTATAGTTTATCTTCTGACCAGCTGCAAGTTCATAGTAATTAAGGATCATTTTGATAATCTTGGCCTTAGTAATAGAAGAAGTAGCAAGGATCATGTCATCAACAAACTATTGATGGGTGATAGCCCTAGAAACCATGGCGGGTTTGATCCCTAAAATCATCCCTCTGGAACAGGCAGTAGATAGGGATCTCCTAAGCGCTTCAGCCATAATAATGAAAATAAAAGGGGATAGGGGGTCACCTTGACGAATGCCTTTAAAGCTCTAAAAAACCTAGCCGGAGAGTCGTTGACTATGATGGAAAACCAAGTTGTGGAGATGCATTCTTTGACTAAGTCTATCCACTCTTTATGGAAGCTGAATCTGTGGAGGACCTCAAGAAGAAATTGCCATGACACTCTATCAAATGCTTTATTCATGTCCAGTTTGAGAAGCATGCTTGGATTTTTGTTGTTGGCAACTGAGTGCACCATTTCGTGGACAACAATAAACCCGTCAGTGATGAAACTGACTTTGACCGAGCTGCCTTGACAGTGGTCAATGATGGAGGGCATAATGTATCTTAGCCTATTTGCCATGACTTTGGTTATGAGTTTGTAGATCACACTGCAGAGACTAATGGGCCGGTAGTCAGAGAAAGAATTGCAAGTTTGGGATTTTGGGACAAGCACAATGAAGGTGGCATTTGCCTCTCTAGGCATTTGCTTGGCTCTTTGAAAGTATTGAATTGCAGTCGTGACCTCTTTGCCCACAATGTCCCAAAAGTGCTGGAAGAACCGGGGGGAGGAAGTCATCAGGCCCAGGTGCTTTGTCCGGCTCCATAGCAAATAAGGCCTCCTGAATTTCATCATCAGTAAAGGCTCTAAGAAATCTGTCGTTGAAATCCTTAGAAACTAGGCTAAGTATGTTTTTGAGCAGAGAATTTTTAATGTGGGGGGGACACAGGAGACTAGGGCCAAGAATATCTTGGAAGTGAGACACAACTTCTTCTCTAATTGCTTGAATGTCATTCATAGCAGATCTATCTGTATTAGTGATTTTTCTGATGCAATTTGAGCTCCTATGTCTCAACGTGGAGGCGTGAAAGAATTTAGTGTTCTTGTCTCCTTCCTTTAGCCATAGCGCTCTGGAATTTTGCCTCCAGAATGCTTCCTCCATTGCAAGGTTGTTGTGGAAATCATCAAGGAGGGATTTTTCTTGCTAAAATATATCAGGTCCCGAGACTTCGGTTTGGATGATTTGATCAATTGTTTGAAGCTCCTCCTCGATGAGTTTTATTTCCCGAAAAATATTTCCAAAGACATTATTGTTCCACTCTTTCAGTTTAAATTTGATAAACTTGAGTTTCTTGTATAATCTTGAGATTGGGTTTCCTGGGGGGTCATGCTGCCACCATTCATCAATGTGCTTTTTTAAATCTGGATGGTTTAGCCACATCTTCTCAAAACTGAAGGGAGTTTTGTAAGGATGCCTTTTGCGATTACAATCTAGGATCAAAGGATTATGATCAGACCCTATTTTAGGTCGAGTAGAGAGGTTATTGTCACCTAAAAGGTGGATGATCTCTTTAGACATAAGGAACCTATCGAGCCTGATTTGAATAAGTTGGTTGCCAGGTCTTCTGTTGCTCCAAGTATAGTTTGATCCTTGGAGTTGGACATCCATGAGTTCATTGTTGTTAAAAAACTCGCTAAAATCCTTAGTGCATCTGGGAGTGATGGGGATACCACCTTTTTTGTCGGACGGGAAGAGGGGGAGTTGAAATCTCCCGCGATAATCCAAGGAAATTGCTCAAAATTATTGTGCATAGCTGTGAGGATGTCCCAGAATGTTTTCCTTCTAGGAGAGTTGTTAGGAGCATAAATGCTGGTGTTGATCCACTGGATGTTTGTTTTTTTGTTGGTGAAAATAATGTTGATGGCTCTGTCTGAGATGGCAATAGTTCTGCCTTCATTGATTTCCGAGTCCCAAAGACATAATAGACCCCTCGATACACCTTGGGATGGGTTGAAAGCAAATTGTTCTTCCATATGGATCTACAAACATTAATACTGCTTTGCGCATCCAATTTGGTTTCCTGTAGTAGCATGATATTTGGTTTAACCTATTTTCTGATTGATCTAATTGTCCTCTATTTTGCAGCCCCGTTGAGGCCTCTTACGTTCCATGACAAAATCTTCAGTTAGACGATTTGGACGAGGATTTCTTACCTCTGCCTCTCCCCGGAGAAGGAGTTGGTTTGTTTCTTTTTTCCCCATCGGAGGAAGGTTCCACATTGGACGTGTCAGGAATGCAAGACAAGATGGTTGGTTGGAGGCCATTAGCTATGGCATCTTCATTATCTTTGATTCTTTTTCCAATGTTAGAGGGTTTACCTCTCCTTTTCTCACTACCTGTATTTGTGGTGGATGCATGTTTGGGTGACACCTGCGATGGGGGAGGAAGAAGGGATTGGATGGGTTGAGGCTCCTGAGGCAAGTCTTGAGGAGGATTTTGGTGACGGAGGGCTGTGAGAGACTGCCTGAATAGAAATGGGGATGGAAAGGGAGAGGCAGCCAGATTCAGAAGGCAGTGGGGGATGTGGGGATTAGAGGTGAGGGAGAGGGTCTCAATGGCGCAAAAGGACTAACACCAACACCACCAAGGCCAGCAGAGAACGGTGCAAAGGGCAAAGGGGGTAGTTCCGTTATTGGAAGAGGCGTGGGAGAGGCTGCCCCCATCATCTCATTTGGAGACGTCCATCTGTTACTAATGAATGATTGATCAACCCTTAAAAGCCGCATAGAATTCTATGGTTTTTATAATTCTAGTCGAAGAAGAAAACTGCCTTCTGCCTCCCTATTGTTTCTCTTCCTCCCTCCTCACCTATATCTCAGCTGACACGCAGATCCCAGCCCGCCTCCCAAGCCAATACTTGTACGCGTATAGATGTAGATCCACGAGGCGTTGAAAAAATGCCAGTAGTTAGACGTCCATTGAAACAGAATGCTGGACTCCAGATACAATAAATGTATATATATATATATGTTTATTATAAATCGTGCTGCTTGCCATTCGAAATCCTTCACTTTAACACCCAGGCAACCCTTGTAAAATACTTTAATCAATATATATTCCTTTGAAAGGTTATTGTTTTTTATTTAACTAAAGATGTAGTAAAAATTACCTGTAATTTGAACTTGAATTTGTTGATAAGTATCTAAAAATATAGTTATATTTCAAAAGAATAATGTTATTATTACTATTAATTGTTTTTTTTATAAGTTTATTAAAAGACATATCTACCATTATTTGTTGATTTATAGCTGTGCCTACTACCGTAAGCGCGTTCCTAGTCCATCCAAAACTGCCAAATCCATTTTTTTCAGTTCTTTGAAACTTCACAGGTTGTGCTGCCAGATGTCTATCTTAGGATAAGATTTTTTTTTCGAGTAAATGCACTCCATATGTTTGGGAGCGAGACATTATTTTATTATTTTATTTTTTCACTCTCTCTTTCATAGCACTTTATCCAAATGTCTATCTGCTCCTTAGATCACAACATATCTAATGTATATCTCCTTGAGGAGATGCATATCTAATGCGTATCTGCATCTTAGATCACAACGTGGATCGGCCCAGAGGCTCTGGCTAATCAGGCGTCAACGTCATAACACATCATCCGAGTTTAAGACAGGCTCGATTGTTTTAAATCTTCATCATCACTTAATTATTGTATTTCAATCTTGATCTCTTATTCTCATCACTTATGTTAATCCCCTGATCGTTCCTCAACACCATATTATTTAAAGGGGAGAATATCGTCCTGTACAGATGTTATCTTTTACTCTCCTCCTAAACTGAGGATCTAATTACCCACTCCCACCTCTTTTTTCAGCACGCTATCCCCACTCCCACCTCTTTTTTCAGCACGCTATCCTTATCAGTAATTTTATTTCCCATGATCGTACTGTTGTGATTGAGATTTCCAAGTCTCCACGGTAGAGGTGAGAAATTTATATGTAATACCATGATCATGCTCTCCACCTCCACAATGTAGGTAAGATGTTCATGTCAACCAGAATTTAAATCATATTAATACCATAAGCATGCTCTTGATCGAAAAAGACCAGCCTAAGTGGCACATAAAGCAAGTCATATAATAGATGTTTGTGCGTACAAGGTGGAGACGTAAATGTCCATAAATATGTGGCAAATTAATTATATACGAAAAGAAAATCACAGCTTTCAACAGTGTTATGGCTTGGATTTGTATATTTAATTAGTATTTACTTCTAACGATACATACAAATCTTAACTTGAAAGGAATGGTAGTTGTCTAGGAAGAAAAGCTTTGTAGTTGTCAACACGCAAGCATTAAATGTGGCATAGAGTCAAAGTTGGCTATGTAGTGGAAGTATGAGAGCCCCACACGAATGAGAACGAAAAAGCATTTAAAAATGTTTGGGCGCATATGGTCACGAGAATAACAAGGCCAGGGCCTTGATATAACAGGTCTAGTTTTTAAATGCAGTCAAACTTGTAAAAACGAAAGATGATAGGGATGTCTCAAAAGATGGCTTAAAACTGCTTTACTATTTCTCCATGACAGTTGTTTATTATTATTATAGTTTTTTTGTTTGGTTACATAAAAGAGTTGGTAATAGCTACTATTTTTTTATCAACGTAGGGTTCAAACCATAGGGACTGCAACCACCAGACCTATCTGTCTTGTTAATTGTTGACCCGACGTGAGATGGGACCGCGATCACTTGGGGTTCGTCAACTGCTCGCACTCAAAGGATTCAGAACAGACTACTACCTTTGCAAATTGGCACCACTAAGATTTGAACCCAGGTCTCTTCTCAGTAAGTGCCCATCCAAACTAGCACTTACCAATCCACTAGCCCTTGAAGCTTATTATTATTGTTTTAGTTAAAGTAATGCAAAAGATAACTTGGACCATACTCTTAAGTATAGTAACATGGAAGCTTTGGAGATAAAATGTCAACCAGGGGTTTATTGTTATTTCTATTTTATATATAGCCTTAAGTATAGTAACATGGAAGCTTCTTTTTAATGGTGATACAACCTCAACGAGGGGTTTTATTGTTATTTGTTTATTGTTAATTCTATTTTATATCTATTTTTTTTATTATTTATTTATTTATTTATTTTTGGGTAATATTAAGAGATGGGGGTTTTGACTAGGAACCCCTAACCTGGGACAACAACTCCACCGGGGAGACACACATGCACCCCCTCACACACTCACCCACACCATAGGTTGAACCTTGGACCTTCCCAAGAAGAGTGCTATATATATAATTATTTTAATTACATGCATATTTATGTATTTAGTCCAAAAGAGCTATTAATAAAATCATGGTTTTAATGGTTGAAACATATAAATGAGATAATTTATAACAAAATTTAACACTCACCAAAATAAGTTATATAACTAAATGTGACAAAATTAATGTTTAAAAATAGACATTTAAAAATATTACATTAAAAAAACTTTTAAAATAAATATATATGTATTATATTTTTTTTTTAATTTTAAATATTAAAAAAACAAAATAAAAATAATGTAATTAAAATAAATTTTGAAATTATTTTTTATATAACGATTCAAAAGAAATGTTATAACCATTTTATTTTTTATATAAATTCAACCTAAAAATAAAATGTATGGGCTCTAAATAAATGGAATATATTTTTCTTCAAAATTTATAATAAAATTAAATTTAATAGATTTTAATTATAATTTATAAATTAATATTTAAAATTTAATATTTATATTATTTTTAAATCAATATATGTATTTAAATTTTTTAAATGACTATTATAATATAAAAATATTTATCAATATAAAAAAAATAAAAATAAATTTATATTTAAAACTTATTTTTTAGGTCAACGTCAATCAAGTAGATTAGACATGCAAACATAGAAAAGCTTATCACTAACTAACTAACTAACTAACTAACTAACTAACTAACTAACTAACTAACTAACTAACTAACTAACTAACTAACTAACTAGCTAGCTAACTATATATATAAGCTTATCGTCATTAATTTTATTTTATTTATTCTACTATGGATAGAAAATAATAGGTGTGAATGTACCTTTCACCATAGAACAATAAATAAAATATTGGAACATCATGTGGGGTTTACTATTTTTAGGTTAAGGAGAAAGTCAGTCATGTAATATTTATTAGGTGTTTTTGGTATCTAATTCATATTTTTAAAATTATATCAAATAAAATATTTATTAGATTCGTTTGGAAAGGATGACGATATTTATTTGTAAAATTTGAATAATGAATCTAAATTATAATAAATCCTAAAAATTATTAAATAGCATTAGTTCAATTGATTAAATTCCTGAACTTTTAAAGAAAATTTCATATTCAAATATTGTCTAGTTATAAATGCGTAATAACCTCTATATATATATATATATATATATATATATATATATTCCCTATAAATGCAATTTTTGTAATGCTTTAGAAACTCTTATTCACTTGTTTTGGTTTTGTGACATGGTTAAATAGTTTTGGGATATCTTCTACTCTTTTCTTTTTCCCTCTTTTGCTAGATCTTGGAAGCTTTCTCTGCTTGGTTTTTCTCAGCTGGATCAATGCCCCAAACTCTGGGATGTTTGTAGACTCATCCTTCTCAAGCACATTTGGAAGTACAAATGCAAAAAGGTGTTTATTGGATCTGCTCTTCCATGGGATATAGTTTTAACAGACTTGACCTTTTATCTTTTGTTACATGTGGGACACATTCATTCCCAAGTCTATGGACCTTCCAACACGTCTCGAGATGTTATCGACATACTTCATCAACTTTCTCATATGATTCAAGATCTTTAGAAAGTCCAACTAGAAAACTAAGAAGAAGATAGTTAATAATGATAAGCAGGTTCAGGGTTTGATTACTTCTTTTTCTTCTCTGAAGACTGCAGAAGATAGCACGAAAGACATGCCTAGAATTTTTTATATAACAAACTCTCCCACAGATGAATGCTGATATCTGGTGTATTACAACAATATATAGCTATAGGCTTTTTGTTGATATTAGCTTCTATTCTTATGTATATTCAGTTATGGATGCTTTACTCCTTGTCCACCTCAAGTTATGGATGCTTTACTCCTTGTCCACCTCATTTTATTTTTTAGTTGGTAGACAGTGCTAACACCAAAATATTGTAATGTTTCGATTAATGATATAATATAATCTAGTTTTTTTTCAAAAAAAAAAATAATAAATATAAATTTAATTACCATTATATGGTCATGATGTATTATTATAGGCGAGGAAATTAAAAAATAATTCCTAAAATTTTATTGTAAAGCAATTAGATAGGCTTTATCCCCATCTTAATGAGAACTTTCAACATGAAGAAGAATAATTTTGAAATAAAAATATTTTTTAATTTGTTAAATGGGATTCAAATTATCCTACCCATATAAGACCATCATTGCACTCAACCATTATCTTAATATCTAGATAGGAAAAATTTGTTCACCAAATGAAAGATTTTTTTCCTTTGAATTGGTTATAAGGAATTGAAATAGGTTTCATATTACATAGTCATCATATTTATGCATTGTTATATAAAAACAAGAACTTTACAAAACTCTAATATTTAAATCATGTATCTAAATTTTTAAAACTATACAAAAACATTATATTTAAACCTAATTTAAAATATTTTTGTATTATTATTATTACATGTGGAATCGGTAGCCGCCACAAATATGGGTAGGTTGTCCAGCGTTTATGGCCACCACAGTATTCTATGTTGTCCGCCTCGGAAGCCGCCACACAGAAGATCTTCGCACGGTTTGCCCTTATAACCACCATGCCACAATCATTTTAAACCTTTTACACCGTTGAAATCACTAGGAAAGGCACAAGTGTTTAGTCCGACGAGGCCCGAGATTTGAACCTTGGACCTCCACCCATCTTATGGGGTTTGGATGAACCAATTGGTCTACACCTCGGACCTATTTTTGTATTATTATTAGTTTAATAAATAATTTTAATTTTTTCGATAAGTTTTTATAATTTAAAAAAAAATTAAACTTCACAACATCCAACTATGCACAATGATTTATAATTTTGAGGAATCCTTATCTAATTCCATGCACTTATTTTCTTTCAAAAAATTGGTATAATTAGATAACAAATATATATATATATATATATATATATATATATATATATATATATATATATATATATATATATATATATTTAGAAACAACTTTTTCAAAATGTCCCTAATATAAGGAAATAATTATAAAAGGAAAATTAGCAACATGTTTTTCAAAATGTAATTATTAAAGGAAAAAATATATAATATTGCAATATGTTGAAATGTTGACTTGTGTTGTTGGAAGAACAAATTGGACTTTTGTAACAAAGCCTAAATATGGCTAAAAGTCAATAATAAAATGTACACATTTTGTTTCCAATAGACCCTACACCTATTTTGTAATTATGTTCTATTATTGATAGATTGAACTCAAATAGGTATGAGACACAAATCTCATACGTACGCTTCAAAGTTTTAGTTGTGCCTTTAAGAACAATGGATGCAAATTAATGCAACATATATGAAGAATCAATATATCCTACCTTTAAAATAAAGGAAGATGGCATGTGACAATGACAACAGTTTTCCCCGAGCAAACAATCCTCAAAAAGTTGAATTATAAAGAGTAAAAAAATGAGCACGAGGCAATATGGGATTCCACACGAAGATGTTGATCTTAGTGAAAAAAATTTAGACGACCCTGAATCAGGCTTCCTTGATGGTCTGAATGGGGGTTTGGAGGTCACATGTGTTGGTGGGATACCATCAGACCCACCCCAAAAGCCATTTTCTACCCCTTTCATGGAGATAGTTTAAAATGGAGGAATTTCATTTTCGATCAGTATTCCCCAAGACTTTGCTCCTATCTCAATTTCGGGTAGGGAGGTCACTATTCCTCCAGAGTTCATGGCACCTCTAATTTCTCAAGAATCATTGTCCTTGGTGGGAAAGTTTGTAGGCTCACGACCAGACATCGAGTCCATTTGTAGATGGGCATTTTCCAAGTGGTGCCCCATTGGCAATATGGAGCTGGTAGCTTTTCCCAAGGGCTTCTTCCTCATCCAATTAAACAACCCACAGGATACCAATCAAATCCTCACTGGTGGTCCCTGGTTTTTTGATCGAAGGAGCCTTTTCATCAGAAGGTGGGGGGAGGATTTCGACCCTGAGACCCAAAGCATAAACATGGCACCAATTTGGGTCATATTACCTGGCCTCTCGACTCAGTTTTGGCATGCAAGAATCCTGAAGAGCATAGCTCAAACCATTGGGGATATTGTTGCTCTAGATTCGACAACCAAAGCAAAATCTCGAATGACTTATGCCCGTTTATGCATCATTGCTAACCTGGATTCAGAGCTCCCTACTTATGTTGATCTCATTTCGGGTTCCTACCATAGGTGATAGGTAGTTGAGTATGAGAACAAGTCGACCTTTTGTATTGAGTGCCAAAAACAAGGGCACCTTTAGGTTCAATGTCCTTTATTGAGAAGAGATTTGAAGAAAGATGGATTTTAGGGCAAGAAAGGTTCAAATAGCAGCAAATCAACTCAGCGGTTTCAAAAAAAAAATCAAAATGACAAAGGGAAACAACCAATGTCCAACATGCCTGAGAATGACACTGACCAAGTACATTCCTTCTTTTCCAAACCCAATCCCTTCATTCTGTTAAGTGGTCAAGATAATGATTCTAGAACTATTTCTACTGATGGAGCTTTCAAAGCCCCTATCTGCAACCCTTTACCCCATGATTCACAAGCTCATCTCTCAGATGTTGCCACAAACCCTCTCTCAAATATTGTAGTAAACCCTCAGTCCCCTACTAGGTTGGGTCCCTCTAACCCTCCCCTTCCCAATTTGGACTATCCCTAGTCCCCCTCCAGGTCAGGACCATCAGGTATCCCTTTCTCCAATGTTTCCTTGAACATCCTCAATGACCCACCTTCTCAGGAAGAACCCTTTACCTATCCTTCAAGCAACAATTCCCCTATTTTGGAGCAACTTTATAGCCCCATTAAATAGGCAACTAGAAGCCAAAAGAAAGTTGTTGCTGATGTTGGCAGTGATAAAAAGAAAGGAAGACCATCTATCCAAGAGATCAAGCATAAAGAGATTGAAAATGATATTGCCAATGACATTCAGTCTACTATCCTATCATCGTTGGTAGATCAATCAAACTTAGATCTTTTGAAAGATGATGGAAAGTGATCCAAACCACCTCCATCCCAAGGTAGGGGAAGGGAGAAAAATATTCAACAAAAAGCCACAGATGAAGATCCTCTCATGGAATGTGAGAGGCCTCAATGGGCTTACTAAGCAAAGGCTAGTCAAGTCCATGAGGAAAGAGCTCAAGCCCAACATCATTTTACTTCAAGAGACCAAGACTGATATGGACAACAGTAACAGGATAGCTAAGTTATTGTGGAAAAATAGTGAGTTTTTTTAGCCCAACTCAAGGATCTTCCAGTGGTCTCCTTTGCATGTGGGATCCTAGCAAATTGAAGGTAGAATAATTTTTTCATTAGAAAGAATTATCAACATTCTACTATTCGATAAAGATTCTAAATTTCAATGGATCCTATCAAATATATATGCGCTTAATAGTCCTTCTAGACGTCTGGCTTTATGGAACACTATAAACCAAATGAGAAGTCATTTCCCGAATGAGGTGTGGATGCTCATTGGTGACTTCAATACCCCCCTTTATCCATCTGAAAAGAAAGGTGGGGTTCCCATTTCTCCAAGATGTTTTGAAGACTTTGCTGAATTTGTTGATGGGAATGAATTGATGGACATTCACCTCAAAGGAGCAAAATTTACTTGGAGCAATAGAAGAGTGGGCAACCAATTGATTCAACTGAGACTTGACAGGTTTCTTCTATCCAAGGAAGCAATTCAATTTTTTGGCGATGTTACGCTCCATTCCCTTCCAAAAATTGGGTCGAACCATAGCCCTCTGGTCATGGAAAGTCAGAATTTAGTTCTCCCTTTTAAAACACCTTTTAGATTCGAATCTATGTGGCTTCAACATGAGGATCTCAGAAATTGTGTTGTTGAATGGTGGGACAAAAAGTTTTTAGGCTCACCCATAGCCCAAATTGCCAAAAAGCTCCGCTTCATTAAGCTCAATCTAAAGGTGTGGAACAAAGAGGTGTTCAAAATATTTTTGAATGCAAACAATGAATTGCAGATTAGTTAAAAGATTTAGAAAATCAGCTCTAGAATGGAGAGCTAGGTCTTGAGCTCAGAAGTAGGGAAAAAGAACTTTTAATAGAATATCATAACATCTTGGCCAAAGAAGAGGTTTTCTGGAGATAAAATTCCAAAGCACTATGGTTGAAAGAAGGAGATTCTAATACCAAATACTTTTATACTTTAACTCTCAGGCATAGGAGTGCCAAAAAAATTAGAGCACTGATAAGAAATGATGGGACAAGCACAACCAATATTCATGAAATCAGGTTTGAAGTAGTTAATCATTTTGAAAATATCCTGGGACCATGCCCACCTTGCACTCCCCAAGCTCACAATGCTCTCATTCAGAACATCCCCTGTCTCATTTCCTAGGAGTCAATGAGAAGCTTTTAAAAGAATTCACTCATGAAGAGATCAAAGAAGCCATGTTTTCCATGTCTCTTGATAAAGCCCCAGGATCGAATGGGTTCCTCCTTGGTTCTTTTAGCATTTCTAGGATATTTTTGGCAAAGACATCTCTGAAGCAGTGTAGGACATTCAAAGGACCAAGTCATTGCCTAGAGATATTAATTCCACCTTCATTGCCCTCATTCCAAAATATCATGATTATAAATCCATCTCTGACTTCAGACCTATCAGTATTTGCAATGTTGTTTACAAACTTCTATCCAAAGTCATTGCAAACAGACTCAAGGAAGCCCTTCCATCCATCATAGATCCTTGTCAAGGGAGTTCTATCCGAGGTAGGCTCATAACTAATGGAATTATCACTATCCATGAGCTCCTTCACTCAGTGTATAAAAGCAAAAAAGTTGGTCTTTTCCTGAAACTTGACATGAACAAAGCTTTCGATAGAGTGTCTTGGGACTTTCTCTTCATTGTGCTTACCAAATTTGGCTTCCATGAGGATTGGATTGCTTTAATCAAGGAATGCATAACCTCTGCTTGGTTCTCGATTATTGTCAATGGATTTGTTGTTGGTTATTTCAAAAAATTTAGAGGCCTCAAGCAAGGGGATCCCCTATCTCCTTTCATTTTCATCATCCTTGTTGAATCCCTTGGTAGATCCCTTAAGGCTGCATGCTCCTTAGGTATTCTATCAAGCATTAAACCTTCTTTAGTTTCTAGGCTAGTCTCTCACCAATAGTTTGTTGATGATACCATCTTGGCAACTTTATCCTCCATTCTTGAAGCCAAGGTTATTAAAACCATTCTCAACTACTACGAAGAAGTCGTTGGTCAGAAGGTCAACTTCTAGAAAAGAAAAATTTATTTCCTGAACACTCCCATTCATAGACAACTCAAAATAGCCAAAATTTTAGGATGTTCCATCTCTAGCCTCCCGTCCACCTATCTGGGCCTTCCCCTTTTCCATGGAAATCCATCAAAAAATATGTGGAACAATGTTTTGGATAGGATCCTCAAAAAACTTGTTGGTTGGAAAAGGACTATGTTAAGTCAGGTGGCTAAAGCCACTTTGGTTCAGGCATACCTCCAGAGCATACCAATCTTCTTTATGTCTATTTTCAAATTTCCTGCATCCATCTACAAGAATATTGAACAAATCCAAAAGAAGTTCTTATGGTCTAGAAAATGAGAACCATAACAGGTTCCATTTAGTGGTGTGGGATAGGGTCTATGCCAAGAAAATTTATGGAGGCCTCAGATTCTAAAAAGTGCATAGAATGAATATGGCTTTAATAGCAAAGCAAGGATGGAGGATAGTCAAAGATGTTCAAGTTTCTTGGGTCGACATCATCAAAGAAAAATATCTTTAGCAAAATGATTTCCTTGATGATCATCCGCTTCCTAATGGGTCATGGTTTTGAAACTTTGTTATCCAAACTAGAGATATCATTAGAGAAGGGTTAAGATGGAGACTTGACTATGGAAGATGCATCAGATTCTAGAAATATCCATGGCTGAAAGACTACCCTATGATCAATGATCCAAATCTGGTCATTCTTAAACCGATCACTGACCAAATATTTGGTAGCAAGGTCTGCAATTTTATTTCTCAAAATTCTCAGTGTCGATAGTGGAAAATCATACCTACTCATAATCTCAATAATGACCAAAAGTGTGCTATCAGGGATCTGGCCAACCTCCTCAGAGTGTACGTTATTCCTAACAATCATTCCAAAGACACTCCCATTTGGAAGCCCTACGAAGATGGCCAATTCTCAGTCAAAACTACCTATCATATCCAGGATTCATCATCGATGTCTTGGGCCCCGATCAAACTCATCTGGCTAAAAATATGATTCCAAAGATTGGATTTTTTTCCTGGCTTGTCACCCAAAACAAGATCCTAACTATTGACAATCTCATCATTAGGGGCTTGCCTATTCCAAACCGGTGTCTCCTCTGCAATTCCAACTGGGAGTCTATCTTCCACCTATTTCTGGAGTGCCCTTTCTCCTTGTCAGTCCTGTATTCCCTCTTTGAGTTGGTCAGCCTTGCCTGGGTTCTACCATCGTCTATCAGTCTTCTGTATGAACAATGGCCCAACCCTTTCCTTAACTCCCGACTCAATGCCCTTTGGGATTTTTGCTTACCCCACTACTTCTAGAAAATCTGGCTGGAATGAAATAGCAGGGTGTTTTCCACCACCTCCAAGGACCCCCATTCCATTTTTCTCTGCATCATTACCTATGCCTCTGAAAATTCCCAACTCATTCCTTCTCAATCCACTCCTAGGGTTGGTCTTGAGGCCTCGATTATATGCCCACTTCAATTTTTCCAGTAACCGACCCGAGCCTCACACTCCTCAAGTTGACAGATCCACCATTGTTTGGACCCCTCCACCCATTGGATGGGTGAAGTTCAACTTCGATGGTGCAACAAAAGGTAATCTAGGGAAGGTAGGCAGTGGAGGTATTGTTAGAGATGATCGTGGGAAAATCATCTTGGCATTTGCAAAAAATATTGGCATTCAATCAAACAACACAATCAAAGCAAGAGCTCTTTATCAAGGTCTGGTCATCTTGGATGGGTTGGGAATTGATCACCTCATTGTCGAAGGTGACTCTTTGAATGTCATCAATTACCTTAAAGGAGTTCACAACCCGACCTAGAACATCTGCAATATCATTGGTGAATGTAGAAGGCTCATCGAGAAATACTCAAATATCATCATTCAACATGTGTATAGGGAAGGGAACAAGGCCGCAGATTTGCTTGCAAACAGGGGTGTTTCAGAGGAATCTCTTCGAGTGTGGTAGAATGAATTTCCCCAAGGCCTCAAAAATATGAATAGTGATGATGAACGTTGCTTCTTATGATGAGTTTTCAAGTCCTTTTTGGTCGATGAAGATTGTTGTTGCTCATCGGATTAAGGTGGCCAAAATAATTAATTCCAGCAAGGATGAAAATGGTAAAGCTACAAAGACCATTCCTACAAGTGAGCAAAAAATGTCTGAGTAGCTAGCTTCTTTTGGTTTTTGCATTCTTTGAGTGTTGTGCTCAGGGTTTCTTGGGCGCTTACTTTGGCTTGGGTCCTTTCTGTTATTGTTCTATCCTATTCGGTTTGGTTTGTTTCTCCCTTTGGAGGTTTTTGGGGTGTTCTTATTGTTGTTCTATTTGTTTTTATGGTTGTGTAGGGGATCTCAGTTGAGTCTCCTCCTATCCCACTTTGTAAAAGGTTTAGGGTCCCTTTCAAAACCCTTTCCATCAATCAAAAAAAATATCCTACATTTTAACATTGCATAGAAAAATTATAAGATGATTTCAATCGTTAGTTGTTGAATACTTACTATTTTGTTTGATATTAATTTTGAGTGGGATCACATAATATGTTTATATAGGTATACTGATTATAAAAGTATCATTTTCAACTATATATAATTCCTTTCACTAGATGTATAAGTCTACAAAATTTTATTCATAAAACTATCAAGTCAAAGCGTCCACACAATCACCATAACAATGAAAAGCCCTTACAAATCATGTAGCTGACAACAATTCCACGTAAAAAGAATTAAATTTTGAATAGAATAAATTTCAAAAGAGTCTTGGTATCCATATTTTCCATATCTTCAAATGATTTACTTGGCTACTAACAAAAAATCAACTAAAATATTATCTAATCACAACATTTGATTCAATGTGATTTTATTTTTAACTGTACTTATAAAAGTGCAATTCATTACCACCTTTGGTTCCTATTACAGGAATATACACAATATACCTACATTTAGCATTAGTGAAATGAAATTCTATCCATATATTCTCCTACATATCATTGATTCCCTTTATTGTAAAAGGAATCCATATGCGATGGTTATATTTTTCCTTTCAAAAATTTTATCTAAGAACAAATATTTCATCCTAATGAATCCTATGAAATGCATTTTGGGTGATCACCCATAGCTATTACAAAATATTTTAATATGAAAACATCACATTTCAAAGAACATAACACATGTTTAACATTACTATAAAATTTTACATAAAACATAACTAAATAAATGAAATTGTCAGAATTTTATAAAGGATAAAAAATATACAATGGCACCATATTATGGATGATATATATATAATTCAATTGGAAGGATGCATAATCGTCTACAATATCATTCTTAACATGTAACACCAACAAATGGTTACAAAAAATCAAAATTTTAAACATTTTTATGCTTAAAAAAATATAACTAATCTTAGAATGACATGTCTAACTATAAAAAATGTCAAATCCTTTTGTCTTTCTAAATTAACTAATAAAATAGAATTCAAGTAAAAAATATGAATGCCCTATTCTTTCTTGTCAATCCAAAAATGTTATTTGGAATTAAAAAAATGTGAATTATTATTAGTACTTCATTATATTTTTTGTATTTATACAAGCAAGACTCTTTACAAACCACAAGAGAATTTCAATTTATATTACTACCATGGCTGAATTTGTGTCCCATGTACAAATAATGAGGAGTGAATGACTTTTCTAAAACTACAAAATAGTGTGCATGAATAAGTGGGAGAGAATCCTATGCATGATGGTGGAAGGAGAAATAAAGAGGCACCTAAAAGCTACTACACTCTAGGGAGCCTTATGACAATACGTTTTTTTGAGGAAGTAGCCATAATTAGAGTCTTACAAATGTTGTCTAGTACTATCTTCAAGAAATTAATATTATAGTTATGAGAGCAACAACTTTTAAATTGATGAGATATCTAGCCTTCATACATAGATCATTTGTAGGGACACCTAATGATCGAGTGTGCTAGAGTTGTGTGTTATCATGATTTCATTATACAATTCCTAACAATAAATAACCAAAATTGACACCTAATGGTTGAGTGTGCTAGATTTGTGTGTTATAATGATTTCATTATACAATTCCTAACAACAAATAGCCAAAATTTATATAGATCACAATTATATAATACAAATATATTTTTATTAATAAACTTTTATCAAAATAATTAAAAAAAATTCAATATATTTTCTTATTAAATAAATACCATAAATAATTAAAAATTAATTTTATTATTATCATTTATATATATATATATATATATATATATATATATATATATATATATATATATATATATATATATATATATATATATATATATATATATATCATAAACTTAAAAAAAATAACGATGTCATAATACTATTTAAAACTAAAAATTATTAATATAGTTTAGATTCTTCATTTTCTGCATATATCAAATCCAATAATATAAAATTTACATATTAAGTCAAATATATATATATTTTTATTTTAATTATTTGATTTTAAATAATTGAAAACAAAATTTTAAGCAATTAATTTTTTGTTTAAATATACAATTGCATTCCTCGACGGTTATGGATTACAATATTCTATTAAAAAATCTAAAAAATTTGAATTTCTTAATTTAAAAAATAAATAATTTTATTAAATAAACCAAAAATTTTATGGACCTTAATGGAGGCCTTGCCTTATTTTTATATAAATTTAAATATTTTTATGTTTTTTAATAATTTATTTTGGAAGATTTAAATATTAATTATACATGTTACATAGTTTATGATTAATATAAACTTAAAACAAAAGCACTAAATATTAAAAGATCATATCCATTCTATTCAATTGTATTTGTTTCCAAGTTAATTTATGTTGTGAGACTTCTAGATTGACATAAACAACTGATAGTAAAATATATTTAATATAACATCACTTTTATTATTACATTAATTTTTTTTAAATATTTTAAAAAATATTATTTATTTTATAATTTACATACATATAATTTTAAATATATAAATTTAAAATTTTATAAAAATTTTGTATTTTTTTATTGGTTAGAAGGGGTTTTAAAAAGATTCACGAACCTATTAAAAAATTTGTATTTTCATTTATGTAAAATTTCATCCTTTTATTTTCCTCACTTCGTATCCAAAGCAATTATTTATATATATATAATTTATTTATGTAGGATCAACCCTAACGAGTTGGATAAAGAAAAACAAAATGAAAGGAACCCGACCATCCAATGAATCAAACCAAGACAAGGTTAACCACTCCCCAACTACTAAAAGGCCTATCCTATGAATCAAACCAAGACACATACAAACACTCCAACTACCAAGGAACATATCTATTGGTATCTAAAAACAATCATATTTATATTATTGTGATTAAAACAATAATATTAATATTATTTTTTTATCTGACACCATATTTATTAAAATCCATTTATATATCAACTTTATTAATATCTAGTCTCACATAATTATCAAGTCATCATAAAACATATTATTCTTTTTAATATCATAATAAAAATATAAAATAATAACTCTTCTCACTTTTTAATTAATGTTTTTTTAATATAAGCTGATTTTTTAAGTAACATATTTTTAATTAATGCTTCTTTTAATATAAGTTGATGTTTTAAGTAATATATTGTACCATTGTTGTAGTTTGTACCCTTGTTCCTTGTTGTTTCAGTTTTAACCTTATTTTTAGTTGAATGTTGACTGTTTTGATATTGTACCATTGTTGTAGTTTGTACCTTTGTTCCTTTTTCTTTCAGTTTTAGACTTTTTTTTTCAGTTTAATGTTTGTTTTGAGAGGGTTTTTTGCTTTCAGTTTAGTTAAGATTGTTTCTATTGGGTCTTCTTTATTACATATTTGTGTAAAAGATTTTGGTATCTTTCAAAACCCTTTTTATCATCCAATTAAAAAACATATTCCTAGTGTAAATTTAAATCCCATTATCTAACATTGTATAATAAAAAAAAACAAGACAAATTATGGTACGACATGCCATCCTTAACGAGGCGAGTGGCACTCAAAGTTATGATAAACATTCCACTAACCCTTAGCATTAGTCACTAACTTCGATGGTATATGTTTATTTTATTTTTAAAAGTTTGATAGATTGATAATTGTTTGTATGGGTAGGTATTTACAAAAAAATTTAGTTCAAACTTAAATTTTGGAGGTATGCTTGTTTGTAAAGGTAGTAGTCTGCTCCCAATGTTAGAGTGTGTGCCAGTTGATAAAATAACAAGGCTTATAAGCTTATTAGAGGTAACCCTCTGAACCTTAATGTAGATATAACCAACTTCCTTATCTATCCCAAACACCACAAAAAAAATTATTTTATAGTTATTTGGTAATTTTAAATCACGTGAAAGAAACAAATGTTGAATCCTCAGAAATTCAAACGGGGCACGCATAATTATGATCAGTATTCCACCTCAGAAATTCAAACGGGGCACGCATAATTATGATCAGTATTCCACCACCAGTGCACTCATTTCTGTGTTTACGAGGACAAACAAAATATATTATTTTGAACCATAATGGAGATGCCATGCAAGTAATTTTTGTAGAGAATGAGGCGAAAATAGTTCTAAATTAGTAATGTTGTCAGTACCTTTTTCTTCCCCGAAGGAGGGGTAAATTCTATTTCTCTGTTTGCTCTTGTCGTTAAAAAGACTGCTTCCTTAACATAGGTTCAATATTAGTTATTTAGTTTAAGTTCGTATAAAATTTATTATGTTTAAAAATTCAGAATAAAATTCGACATAAAATTTGATATATTATAAATTTTTGAGAAAAATTAAATTTAAATTAAAATAAAACTTAACTTTTAAATTATTTAAATTAAAATTGTATTTAAATTAGTTGAAAGAAGAATTAAATTTAAATTACAATAAAACTTAAATTTTAAATTATTTAAATTAAAATTGTATTTAAATTAGTTGAAAGAGGAATTAAACTTAAATTATAATTTTTTGATAAGAGAATTAGAATAAAACACATATAAAAATATTACTATAACTTAACCTATTTTCATGGTGGCCCCGAAATTAGAATAAAAGAACATTAAGAGTGAGAGAAGTGTTGAATATGAGTGGAGTGCGTGTGGTGTAAATGAAGCGAAGCTTCCGAAGCCCTACGAGCCACTCGATTACCCATTAGTTAAGGAGATAAGCCATCCAGGCATCTGCCAGGCTATAATTTTCAGTGGAGGACGTGTTGAGTTTAAAGGCATGCGAGTTTGAACGTAGCTATTACGGATGGAAGGAGAATGATGGTGAGATACAAACTTCCGATGCCGATTTTCGATTTCCCATGCCGAATTTATGGTTTGTTTGTTGTTTTTTCTTTTTGCATTTCATTCAATTTTTTTCCACGCCCAAATTTAAGGTTTGTTCGTCAAATTTTTTCGTGAAGATCTTAAAAATTTAACGAAATTGATAACTAAAAGTTGAATGTGCCACTAAATTCTACCTGAATGATGCCAATGCTATGGGGGACCAGTGCTGTGGTCAGTCAATCAGCTTTCTCGCACATTATGTTGTCAGCTCACCGACGCCGCTGGCTCCGAATGATGTTAAAAAAATTTATGGTTTACACCGCCGACATCGCATTGACAAAAGTCCTAACAAATCCTTGGGCACAACCCTGTTCAGATGAGTAGTAATTTCATCTTCGCCTGCGCGATAGACAAGGAGAAGAAAGAGTCCTTATCGAGTATTTCTTTTCTTTTGGTCTCGGAAGGTGCGGAAAATGCGCTATGGGCTGTCAAAAGTTTTGGACAAATAGCACCCCATATACCAACTTTTTTTGGTTGTTAGAATTATTTACAACATTCCGGAGTTTATTAAGAAGAGATTAATAGGTGCTACACACTAATCCTATTCATCATCAATTTTCTTTTCACATGGAAGATCTTATCCTATTCTTCATTGTCGAATGTGAGTCCATGAACCTTCACCTTCTTCATAGGATTGGGTGAAATCGTTAAGTATCCCTTGATCTATCATATTTGCGGATAAATAATCCTTCCTTTCAAAGAGTGGACATGATTAGGATTAGTGTAAGGATCGCGTGCAAGCTCATCCCTATAGTTCAAACTGAGAATGTAGAAGGCACAGACTTGTTATGTTCTGAGCCAGATTTATCATATGATAATTGATACTGCGGCTGACAAGGAATGCGAGTACCTTGTTTGTACAACCCCAAACCATAGCCATGCCAATGGCAACAATGGAGATATCGCATGGCAAATTCGGGAATGGACATATAATTGATGTCCTCAGAAAAGGGTTCTTCATCCTCTTCTTTCGGAGGAGATGGTTCTAGGCCATATTCAATACCCCCATATATGAAGTTTGTTTGATTGGGAGGTATGCCTAGAGGTATGATGGTACCTATGGAAAGACGAGGTCGTCCCATATTTTGTATTATCTCAATGGTTGGAATTGTTGTGATATTCCTTACTAGGTATTCTCCTAAACCTGTGGTAGCCAAATGGACTGTGACCTGGGATGGTGAATATGGAGGAGACAGAAGCGAGACTTGATATGACTCAATGCTTGCCTCATGAGATGGTTTTTCATCTGCTAGACTAGGAATCTCTTTCGTGGAAAGATAGAGATGATTGGAGGGATCTCGTCAATAGGCCTCTTCGACATGTTCTTGTGCAGAGGATTTAACGATGAAAAAGGTGTATTTGAAGGTGCCAATGACGATGATGGTATAGAAGAAGATGATAATGGATTCATGGAAGGTAAGAATGAAGGATTCAAAATTTGAATGAATGTATTTGGTTGGAAGTCCAAATAAGTTGATGGTAAGGTCAACTCGGGGATATGCTGCACCAAGTTGTATTTTAAGGGCTCAAGGTCTGCGGAGACAACATGTACTTGCCCTTCATGAGTGTACTTCAAACACTGGTGAGCTATGGATGACACACACTTCATGTCCCTAATCCAGGGTCTACCCAACAAGATATTATAAGCCATTGTGCCCTCTAAGACATGACACAATGTTGGTATGGTTTTGCGTCCTACTTTAATAGGTAAGACTATAGTGCCAACCATTGAGCACATAGTATTGTTGAATGCTCTGAGGGTATATGTGGATGCAACAATGTGGGATGCTAGAAGACCTAGATGTTGGAGAGCATTTGTGGTGATGATATTGCTTGAAGAACTAGTGTCAATTAGAACTCTTTTGTAAGGTGTTCCATTTACACATGCAATGATTTGTAAGGGAGGATCAACCACCTTCTTTGATATTGGTTTGAGTTCATGTTCATGAAATGTGATTACTGGCTCTTTACATTGTTGAATGTGCCCCACAAAATTGATAAAGGAGATAGACTCCTAGGGATACATTTCAATCGACTTAAGGATCTCCATAAGAGCTTCTTGATGAGGTGGAGACTATTGGATAAGCTCATAGATAGAGAGTTGGGCCGATGTTGTTCATAAAATTTGAGAAAGCTTACTATTTACGGTGACTACTAGATGAGGTGGAAGGCTTTGCACTAGAGGTGGTGGAAGTTGTGACATGGAGGGAATATCGTTTGAAGTTGCAAGTGGTGCAATTTGATTTGAATAATGCCTTTACTTATCATGATGCTAACCATACTGACGAACCCTTGTTGAGGGGATGTCGTATGGACCTCATTTACCTATTTTTCTTGAATTGCCTACACCTCATGAGTGGACGATGGGTATTTAAAAACACCCATTTGTTTATTAATTTTTGCAAGAGGGTTCACTACTTGAATATCATTCCTTTCAATCATGTATTGTACTAGGTGTTTAAGACCATAACACATTTGCATGTCATGCCCATTCTATCTATAATACTTACAATATAGGTCTTCACGACATTCCATGGACTTTGGTTTACCTATACTCAGATCTATAGGTCGAATCTCAAGTAGAGTAATTGCTTTGGTTGCACATAGATGATCAAATAGGGAATCCATAGACTTAGTGAAGAGCATAAATTTTCGTGAAGGCCAACGTTTTTTGTTTTGCCCTTGATTCACCTATGTTATTATTGTAATTTGTAGGAGGAGGTTGGGCCTGATAGTTTACCTTCTAAGGTGATGTTTCTTGCACAGGACCTAGAATTCTAATGGCAACTTAATTAACTACTGTCAGATTTGATTGTGCTAGATTGTCCTTTGTGTTCTTATTCCACTCCTTTTTATAGGGTTTTGTGATTTTCCCCTCTTGAATTTTAATTTCTTCGATTGTTCTAGCCTACGCTAGAGCATCTTCAAGAGTTTGGTATTATTGGAGTTGTAGCAATAATGAAATTGGCTTTAAAAAACTCTTGGAAAACATGCAAATCAACTCAAACACTGGTAGTAGGTATGGTAGCTTAGCGAGAAGTATTCACCACATGTTACCATAATTCGTGATTGACTCGTCTTCATACTGCTTCAACCTCATGAGGTCTATCAAAGTTACCTTTCACTTAGTGTTAAAGGTGAAATGTTCTAGGAATACATCCACAAATTATTCAAAGCTATGGACATTGTGCCTTGGGAGTTGATTGTACCACTCTACGGTTGGGCCAAAGAGGGTAATCAAAAATATTTTTAGAAGTAAGGCATCATTATCCTAGATACTGAAGCATTGATTCATACACCTAGTCACATGCTCCTGTGCATCTTCATCTCCTTTAAATATATCCAAATTGGGCATTTTGAAATGCTCTAGGTATAGAGGGGAAGTTATTGATGGATGAAGTGGTTGACTACGAAGCTGGAGCAAAGTGGTATTTTGAAACTCAAACCCAAAGGTCTTGCTTTCTATTGTTTCCATGCGCTCAAGCAATGCTTTATATTCATAAGAGGTTTTGATCTCCTATTCTTTGCTTTGGCCCCACGGGGGAGGATGAGGAATGTCAAGCATATGACGTGGTGGTTTATTGTCATCAACCATACCTCCATAAGGTGCTTCTAGATATTCCTCTTCTAGTTCCAAATTATAATAGGATCTGTAAGGTGTTTCCTGAATTGTCCTATAAGGAGGAATAAACACCTACAGAAGGTGATCTATTTTTAGCCTAGGATGAAAGTCTTGATTAGGCCTAGGAGGTCGAGGAGGCAACATTTGGTTAGGCTATGAAGCCTATATTGATTAAAAGTAGGTTGCATCAGATGAACCTCTTGTATATAAGTAGTTGGGGTAGGGACCCCATTGCACAAGGTCTCTTGGAACAACTCATGGATTTGCTATTCAATTATTTGCTTCTCTAACTGATGCTTATGATCTAAGCATTGTTTATCTAGCTAAAGATGATTGAATTGAGCTTGGAAGTCATCATATATTTTAACAACTTGGTTTATGTGATTAGCCATGCAAGGTCTATTATCCCTAGCACTATTGGCATGATGCCTATCTTATTCATGAGGATCTGAAAGGTCGACTACGAGCTTCCCTCGATCGAGAGAGGTCACGTTCACTTAAGGCTCACTCCTAAACAAACGTTATTTATACTGAACTAGCACATAAGTACATTGTTCTTGCATGGAATAATGATATTGAGGATAATTAGCATTCTCCTCGGGTATTTCTTCATATATTAGGAAAGAAATGGCTGAATTTGCTCACCCAAGGTGATGAGTATAATACTCATCTTGGTACTTATATTTCTAAGATAAGTATTTCTAATACTTATCTTGGTTCCTGATTTGAAATTCTAGGACTTGGGTGAGTAGGAGGCCACCAAGGAGCTATAATCATATCCTTAGGGTCAAATCAGAGATGGTATGCATCTCCTTACCTACTCTCTAAAGCATCAACCCTTGAATGGGATTGGTTGCGGGTTCATACCATAACTACTTAATTCCAAACCCTACATGATTATCTCTTTTACAAATTTTAATGATGCAACACACAAGAATGGAAACACATAATAATACAAGTGTTTATCTATTTTAAATATTTTATGTGTTCCCTAAAACTGTTTGGTGTGTTTTTGATTTATTGTCTGCAAAGAGATCTCTTTTTATGTGTTTGAATATGGTTGATGTAATTCTCAATATGTTTAAAGGATTTCACTTGTATACTCGTAGATCGACAATTGATAATGAAGTCTGATCACATAAACCAACCAAAGTATGGATATGAAGCCCATACCAGGTTAGGGAGCACAGGTCCTACTATTCCTCACCCATATTGACCGTGGGCAGTGATACATCATTTGAAGAGGAATGCATACCATTTTCCATGGTTAAGACGATTCTTGAAGCTGGATTTGGCCAAAAAATAGGGTTTGTATCATGCAAGCCAATGGGTGGAGATGAAGCCCACCGTCGTTGGTATCTACTAGTGGTTGGGGATGAAGTTCCAACTCACTAATGTTAAAATGTAATGTGGTGTGTGTGGTTCCTTTTATACTTCAAGAAAGTAAAACAAAATAGCACTCAATGATACTTCACTAAAGGTAAAATAACGTTTCACTTTTTAGAAGTATTGTGTAAATAATGGAAACTACAAAATGCATACCCTATATGGCAACCTAACCGTTAGGTAGGTTGCAAATAATCAAACCACACAAATACATTCTTAAGTTGTTATTTTCCTATTTTTATTTTATTTTTGTTGTTTTTAATAAAAAGTGAAATCTACTTTTCAAAAAACAAGGAAAAGACATAAAAAAAACTAAATCTAACCTTCTCTAAATAGTAATAATGCAAAGTAAAGGTCTAAATAATCATCTTGAAAGCCTAAGATGCTATTGTTTATATCAAATTGAACTGCAAGCCCCTATTTTGTGGTCATCCCAAGGTGGGACGGTTGCAAATTTGGGTGCCATCCCTAGGTGGGACGACTGTTGTAGTCGTACCTGGGTGTTCCAATTTGGAAATCAGGGGTTGTTTTAGGCCAAAATGGCCAAAACCTATAATATTTCAAATACAAGAACAAGGTAAAAACTTGCAAAAATAAAATAGGATAGAGGTCCCACCATGATTTCCACTATAGAGTATAAAAAATGGTGCACCTAGCAAAGGGAAATGAAATGCATCTATTGTTCTATTTAAGCATTCAAAAATGACATTAATGTAAGCATAATGACAAATAAGTGAAATAAATGGGGGTTCTATTTATATTAATTCATTTTCCAAATACACGGTTACAAAATGTCCCCTTGAGGGCTCTTAATTGATACAATCCATTACAAAAGTTCAAAGGATCTAATCCTTTCAGAAACTCAAGGTGCGCTTTCAATGTCTTCCTCGCACTCACAAATTGAAGAGCGGGCTTTTTCTACCAATGTGATGATCTATCCATATTAAAACTTGTAGCTCCTTCCTTGTGTGTTGAGATACATGGATCTACACAAAAATAATTCAATTTGGTTAATAGCATGTGCAGATTAACATGAAATTAGAAATCTACATGCAATATTGAATATAAAAGGTGAAATAGGCAGTTCAAAACTATTCCAAATTGTACTAAAACTTAGTATAATGCATATTATTTACTTTAGAAATGATCTATGTAGAAACATAAAGGAAATTATATGTAGAATCCATGGCCATCCCTGGGTGTTCCAATTGGGACTGTTAGAATGAAAAACCTAATTGAAGGTCCAAAACTACTCCAAATTGCACCAAATTCTAGTATGATGCATATAAACTACTCTAGAAATGATCTATGCTAAAATTTAACCAAAATTGTAAGCATATTCATGGCCATACCTGGGTGTTCCAATTATGACTATTAACCATCCCGAGGGGGGATGACCACCAAACCTAGTGGCTTTTTCCACCAATTCCTTTGGGATATGGTTCAAACTACTCCTAGGGGTGTTGTCATGAAATATAATCATATAATTCAAAGCAATGAGTGGGTTTTGGAATGGATTTATGTATTCGAGATCACTTGGAAACCTGCTTCAATCGATGGATATTTCAAGGGAAAATATGCGATGAAATGGGAGAGTGAATCTCTATAGCACTTCATTGTGAAATATTGCAAAGACCTCACTCTTAAATTGGGTGAATGACTCCAATTTATAGCGCAAGAGAGCCACAGGGTAAAATGGGGAAGTTAGGGCATGCAAGTTAGGTGCTTCCACTTGTCAAATTCCTTGCCATGCATTGGGTGGGAGAAGCCTCCAATTTAGGCCTCCTATTTGCAGGTTGTTATGGATTTGATAGGCCCTCAATTTATCATAAATCATTGGGTAGGATAAATGGCAAAATTTGATTGTCATTTGTCCCACCCTTGACTTTTTTAGGGGACTAGGCCATGGCCGTCCCACCCAAATATGGTTGTTGGTGGCCATCCCTAGGTGGGATAGTCATGAAATGTGTCCATCTTAGGGTGGGATGGCCATGGCTACATGGCAAAAACTTCCCAAAAGTGGTTAGGACCACTATTTAATCCCTAAGGGTTGCCCAAGGGGGCCATATGGTTTTTATAATAGTCCTTCATTGTATTCTAATTAAATTGATATAATTTTAGTGTCTACAAGCCCCAAAGGTACCCATAAACCCTTTGGTCACCCAAAAAGCCCCAAAGGTACCCATAAACCCTTTGGTCACCCAAAAATCCCCAAAGGTACCCATAAACCCTTTGGTCACCCAAAAAGCCCCAAAGGTACCCATAAACCCTTTGGTCACCCAAAAAGCCCCAAAGGTACCCATAAACCCTTTGGTCACCCAAAAAAGCCCCAAAGGTACCCATAAACCCTTTGGTCACCCAAAAATCCCCAAAGGTACCCATAAACCCTTTGGTCACCCAAAAAGCCCCAAAGGTACCCATAAACCCTTTGGTCACCCAAAAAGCCCCAAAGGTACCCATAAACCCTTTGGTCACCCAAAAATCCCCAAAGGTACCCATAAACCCTTTGGTCACCCAAAAAGCCCCAAAGGTATCCATAAACCCTTTGGTCACCCAAAAATCCCCAAAGGTACCTATAAACCCTTTGGTCACCCAAAAAGCCCCAAAGGTACCCATAAACCCTTTGGTCACCCAAAAACCCAAAGGTACCTATAAACCCTTTGGTCACCCAAAAAGCCCCAAAGGTACCCATAAACCCTTTGGTCACCCAAAAAGCCCCAAAGGTACCTATAAACCCTTTGGTCACCCAAAAATCCCCAAAGGTACCCATAAACCCTTTGGTCACCCAAAAATCCCCAAAGGTACCCATAAACCCTTTGGTCACCCAAAAAGCCCCAAAGGTACCCATAAACCCTTTGGTCACCCAAAAAGCCCCAAAGGTATCTATAAACCCTTTGGTCACCCAAAAAGCCCCAAAGGTACCCATAAACCCTTTGGTCACCCAAAAAGCCCCAATGGCATCCACTAAGCCCATTGGTCAAATGTATATATATATATATATATTAATCAAAATCCAAAAACATCATTAAAATAACAAAAATACAAAAATATTGCATTACATTACATTTCATATCATTACATTATACAATCACTTGCATTAAGCATACCCATCATTGCATTTTGCATTCTAGAGTTGCTCATACATGTCTAGCACCAGGTCTGTACACTAGCCATCCTTCAAAATCAACTTTGTCAAAAGTCATTATTAACACCCATCTACATTACAATTATCATTTCCATCCACATTCCCCACCTTTCATATTTGTGTCTGTTTCCCTTCACCTAGTCATTTGTTATAAGGTATCATTAGGGTTTTTGGTCACTCAACCGTCTCTAGTTTTCTTTTCAGATTTTGTAGAAAGCTATCCTAATTTTTAGAAGGTAGAGTCTTACTTTGATTATACCTTGTATACGTCATAATCCCAACACATTTTCACACTAATAAATCCAAGTTTTGCACAAGGAAATATGAAACCTACAAAGTGGTCCTTGTTACCTTAAGCAAAAAGTTTACCTTGCTCATCCCCCTATGCGCATGGTTCAAAAATACTGAGAATTGACAAAAGGACAAGCTCCTCCCTACCCAAAGCAATAAAAATCCCTTTCCCCACACCAAATATAGGCAAGTATCCAAAGAAGCAACAAATACAAGAGCAAAAGAAAAATAAAAGTTTTCACCAAAAGCAAAAATCCCCAAAAGAAAAAGTGGTTTTCACCACTAACAAAAGCAAAAAGTAAAATAAACAATGGTTCTCACCACTACCAAAATCCCTTGCTCACCAAAAAAAAAATGAGCAAATCCCTAGAGCAATTCAAAAATAAAAGAAAAGAAGGGAGTACTAAACTTGAATCCCTGGAATTCTCAGCATTTGACAACCATAAGGTGATCCTCATTATAGGTTGGGTGGCATCAAGCCTACCTAGAAATGGTGGTATCCTTACACATGATGATATGTCTATCACATTAGTGACCTTATTTTGTATAGACCAATGTTTTCTTGTGGATGAGCTAGCTTTTGGTAGCCTGTATTACCTAATGGTCTAATCCAACTACGTACAAAACTCAGGATCATGATACTCACAGGGTGATCTTCAGTACAGATGGGCTGCATAAATCTTGTTTGGCACTGGGGTAACTTTATGCATTATCATAACAATGAACTCACATGCACACATAGGGATATTGAATATCTTGGTCATCCTAGCAGATTTATACCTTGCCAAAAAGTCTTGCATGGTTAATATACAACTTTTGACTAGGTCACTAGAGTGTTTGAGTCTCATGAAAACCTCAAGGACATTCTATAACATCTTACTATTCATTCCATGCCATACCATTTTATCACATGTTTGTCAGTTTACATTTTCACAATCCATTACATAATCTTATGATAACGTTAAAATGAATCGATGAATTTTGTATAGTCTATGGTGCTAGCATCTAGTGTGTCAAATAGTATTCATAATTCATCAGTACAGATTAACAAATCATCCATTTCATTATGCATACACACATGTACATATCATCAACCAACATCATATTACAATACATGCATCCATGATAAGCATCCATAAAAGCATCAGTAAAGTAAACATAAACATTGCATACATCTAATAAAGCAATAAGGAAACACATGATGACAATAGAAAAACTCATATATATATATATATATATATATATATATATATATATATATATATGTATGGGAAAAAGATACATCATAATCCAAAAACTGCCCATAGGCTACAATCAAGTGGGTCCTCAGACCTCACGCTCCCAAAATCCAAAAATAACCATAGAGTCTCAAAAGCCATGGTCACGTAGGACCGACACCATGACTCTCACCACCACCCTCGATCATCGCTCATTGAGAGCTCCTAGATCTCTCCCCTAACCCTATCTGATCTCCTCATGAAGCTAGGAGCCCCCATCCTCATAGATGACTACCCTGTACCACTCCTACTCTACTAGGACCCACTAGTAGAAGGATGAGCTAGTAAGCACCCTCTAAGGTATGCTACCTCATCCTCCAAATCCTATGTGTATGCAAATCCTCTCGATGATGAGCCTAGTAGTCACTTAGTAAGGTCTAGAGTTGTGTCACCTCCTCCCATAGCCTAGCTACCTCACCACTACTAGATACCCCATGGCTCGAGCTCCCTACTCTAACCTATGACTAAAAAGTAGCTAACTCTATCTCTACCTACCTATCAATATCTACCTATGTAGTCTACACCTATGCCTGTAGGAGAGCCCTCTCCTCTATGTACTCCCTCCACTCCTATCTCCCTCTGATCAGCTCACCCTATAGCTCAGCAATGGTGGCATCCCATGCTACCAACTATGCTTGCACTCCCTGCTCATCAAAATCATCCTCATCATAATCATCCTAATGACCCTCCATATCCATGCTATCCATCCACTCATCATCTATCTGATGATGCACATGTCACTCACCTAATTCTAGCTCCTCCTCATATAGAGCCTCATCATATCCCTCATCTAGCCTCCCCATGAGCCTCCTCTATCATCACATATGTACCACCTCCTAGAGGTCCCTCCCCTCACCACTGGTGCATCACCCACCAGGAGTCATACTCTATTATGGTCCCTACATCATCTAGCTCAGAGATACCCTCTATAGGATCTACCTCCTCTCCAACTACCTCCACTATAGGCCAAGTAAGTGTCCTCTCATCCCCATGATATCGGTAGATCACTAGCTCACTAGGAAACCCTTAGCATAGCCCAAACTACCACATCACTCGAGCATATGGGAAATACTCTCACTCGATCCTATGTCGACCAACTAACCATCTCCCTCATCATACCTATAAAAGCTGCACCTCAACCTCAGGCCATGTTGGACAATCCCTGTATGGTCTCCAGATAACCTCCTCTACCCTGAGCCATGCAAATGACTATGCATAGTGATCAATCATACCTACATAGGGATGGCTCTGACCCCTCTCCTAGTCTCACTACCATAGGATCCCATATCCTATCTCCACATCCACAAGTTATGCCTGCATCATCCAAGGTAGTCCCTGGTTGATCCATAATAATGTGTTACCATCCCCACACCTGTAATAGAAAGCTACATCCCAATCCTTTCCACCCATGGCAATGGATCTCATACAACTCATCATAAAGTTATGCTAGCAAAGTAGTGCCCCATGCCATCACTAATGACCTCTCTATGGTGCACTCCACAAGTGAAAATGCCAACTCCAAAAGGTTCCAGGGGAACCTAGCTCCTGATGAGTCTGGTAGCAACATGTTGGAGATAAGCATCATCAGCAAGGCATGTCTCATAGTCAAAACCTCTACCTCATACCATAGCTCCACTAGGATACCTCCGCTAGGCAAGTCTCATAATACCTCATGCTAGTCCTCTCTAAAGTATCTCTACAAAATTATATCTCTAAGATCCCGATGAGTAGACATAATCGGATGCCCCTCTATCAAAATACACAAAATCTGGTAGACATCCTCTAACATCACTATCATCTCCCCAATCGAAAAGTGGAAGGTGTTGGTGTGAGGGTCCCACAGATCTATCAAAGTTATCAGGTAGGCTCTATCTCCCATCACTGGCTCTAACCGTGTCACTTGTTTGAGACCAATGGTGTCAAGCCATTTCTAGTCATCCTCTATCAGTAAGTCCCTAGTAGTCTGAAAGAGAGTCAAAAATTGATACCGACTCTTGATCACCTAGCAGAGGCAAGCAAGTTAAAAAATGCAACAAAATTGCACAAAAACAACCCAAAAAAGGGACATTTTTCTCCCAAAATCATGGTCGTCCCACCCAGGGATGACCCCCAAATTGGTAGCCATCCCACCCAGGGATGACCCAAAAAATGCTCAAAAATGGCCTTCTTGACCACCAAAAACAAGCAAAAAACCTCATAAAAATACAAAAAAATGCAACAAAATTGCACAAAAACAAAAATTAAAGCAAAAAATACTAAATTATATCACTAATGAGGTTCATTTACTGATATTTAGTGTGTTTCATTGGCAAACACAAAAATAATTACATTTCCAAATTAAACAAAGTCTAGTAGCAAATTCAGCCCTTACCCATCTCGCATCGGCTCCGCCACTCATTGAGTCTAGAGGCTGGATCATGGTGATTGTGGGATGGTTTTAAATAGTGCTCCACTTCATAAAATCACTCTCCTACTCCTCACCTCTCAATCTACCAAGTCAGAAGTGTGCAAATGAGCTCATTTTGCCAATTTTGAGCTTAAAAAGACCTAGAATAAGCATGGTCATCCCAGGGTGGGATGGCCAAAAAATTTGGTGACCATCCCACCCTAGGATGGCCATGAACTATGCAGCCATCCCACCCTAGGATGGCCACCAAAAAACACCAAAAAATAGAAGAAAAGGCAAAGAAAAGGGCCTAAAAACCACCAAAAACATGTCAAAACTGATAAAATTCACAAAGGATCAAGATTGAACCAAATTATTCATTGATGAATTGAAAAGTCTCTACTTCAATCCCCAAGAAGGCCATTGTGGTTAGACCACTCCATGGGAATGAGGTATTCATTTCCTTTCTTCCATGAAATATCAACAAAACCATCAAAATCCTAACAAAATTGATAAATTTTACAATGGGTAAAGTTGAAGGAACCCTAATCAAGTCATATTGGTCAAGTGACTCATCACTTTCATCATTGGTCATGCCCTCATCGACTCATCACTTGAGGGGGTAGTCATAATTAATGAATTCATAATCAAAATCAACACTCAAACACTCAAAAGTGCAACTTGCATACATTCAAAAGAATCATTGCCAAAGATAAATTTCAAGCCCACATTGGGGCATATAATTCAGCACCAATTCAACAAAACAAAGTCTTGGTATCCTTGAAGCCTTGGGACACGTATCCCAGAATAGGATTATAAGCCAAATAAGGAACCAAGACCAAGTATACCCTAAGCCCCAAAACCTACCCTTACAGTGTGGTTGAAAGGTATACCAAAATCAAATCCTTCAAATATGTCAAAAGCAAGGATTCCAAGAATGTATGCTCCTTCCATGATGGAGGCATATAAATTTGGTTAGGTTACTGAATAACCTTAATCATTTGATAGTTTAGTCATCTATTTTTGCTCTACGCTCTGTTTCACACAATGCATCCCAAAAAGGGGCATTTGTAGACACTAAAATCATGTCAATCTGATTAGACTGCAATGATGCACTCTTATCAACACCATATGGCCCCCTTGGGAAACCCTCAGGGGTTAAATAGTGGTCCTAACCACTTTTGGGAAGTTTTGGGCCATGTAGCCATGGTCGTCCCACCCTAGGATGACCATAGTTCATGGTCATCCCACCCAGGGATGGCCACCAGCAACCATCCCTAGGTGGGATGACCATGGCCTAGGACCCTCAAAAATTCAAGGGTGGGATAAATGGCAATCAAATTCTACCATTTATCCCACCCAATGATTTATGATAGATTGAGGGCCTATCAAATCCATCACAACCTACAAATGGGAGGCCCAAATTGGAGGCTTCTCCCACCCAATGCATGGCAAGGGTTTTGACAAGTGGTGGCACCTACCTTGCATGCCCTAACTTGCCCATTTGACCTTGTGGCCCTCTTGGGCTATAAATTGGAGTCATTCCACCCAATTTCAAAGAGAGGTCTTTGCAATATTTTGCAATGAAGTGCTATCGAGATTCACTCTCCCTTTCACCCACGTATTTTCCCTTGAAATCTCCATCAATCGAAGGAGGTTTCCAAGTGATCCCAAAATATGCAAATCCATTCCAAAACCCACCCATTTCTATGAATTAGATCACCAAATTTGATGACAACACCCCTAGGAGTAGTTTGAACCAGATCCCAGAGGAATTGGTGGTAAAAACCACTAGGTTTGGTGGTCATCCCCACCTGGGATGGTTAATAGTCACAATTGGAACACCCAGGGATGGCCATGAATCTGCATACAATTTTGGTTCAATTTTAGCATAGATCATTTCTAGAGTAGTTTATATGCATCATACTAGAATTTGGTGCAATTTGGAGTAGTTTTGGACCTTCTATTAGGTTTTTCATTCTAATAGTCCCAATTGGAACACCCAGGGATGGCCATGGATTCTGCATATAATTTCATTTCTATTTTAGCATAGATCATCTCTAAAGTAGATAATATGCATTATACTAAGTTTTGGTACAATTTGGAATAGTTTTGCACCACCTATTTCACCTTTTATATTCAATATTGCATGCATATTTTTGATTTCATGTTAATCCGCACATGCTATTAACAAATATGATTTCTTTGTGTGTAGATCCAGGTATTTCAGCATGCAAGGAAGGAGCTACAAGTTCGAATATGGATAGATCATCGTAGTGGTACCAAAAACCCGCTCTTCAATTCGTGAGTGCGAGGAAGACACTGAAGTGCACCTTGAGTTTCTGAAAGGATTAGATCCTTTGAACTTTGTAATGAATTGTATCAATTAAGAGCCCTCAAGGGGATGTTTTGTAATCGTGTATTTGACAAATGGATTAATATAAATAGAACCCCCATTTATTTCACTTATTTGTCATCATGCTTACATTAATGTCTCTTTTGAGTGCTTATATCAATAGATGCATTTCATTTCCCTTTGCTAGGTGCACCATTTTTTCCTCTCTATACAATATGTTGTGGTAATCAGAACAGATCATGATTGGATAGGACCCAGATGAAGAAGGTTTGATTTTAGTTATGATAATATCAGGAAAAAAACCTTGCAGGTTGATCCACAAAAAATGGGTCAATTTCAAGTTCCTTCCCAAAATAAGAAAGATGCTCCCCCTCAAGGTAATGATCTTTTTCATATTCCTCTAGAAAAAGAAAAGAGGGATATGGTCCCAAAGGTCCAAGAAAATGATGTCAGATTCCATAGAATATATGATAAATAAAATGATAAAGAAGGGATGAGATCCAAAAGTGAAGCTCAATAAAATCTTAGAATCCCCTCTATAACCAAGAGGTAAAGGATTGGGGCCACACAACAATACAAAAGGAAGTATGGTGAGCTGGAGAGAAGGTCTGAGAATTCATCTTAAGTGAAATTAGAGTATAATATTGTAGAGGAGATGAAAATAATACCCTCAAAGGCTATACTGTATGATACCCTATTTATTCCTGGTCAAATAGACCTTATGAAGGCTTCTTTAAGCAAATATCCATAGGAAAAGCAGGATATTATAATCCTCAGCATGCCCTCTGGAAAATACAAGATATTCACTACTGCCTTGAAGAAATCCCTCCCCCCATTTTATATTTTTTTGAGGATGGAGGGTTGGATTGTTTGTAGTTGCATGATCGATTCAGGGCTTCCACTACAATTATTCCCAAAGCAGTCATCAAAGATATGAGTATGAAGTATACTAGATCCAACCCTAGAGTTTTGAAGTTGGATGGAACCCTAGCAAATATAGTAGGAGTGATAAAGGATGTTCTAATGAGGTTGCATAGAGCTCCAAAAGTAACCATTGTGCAATAAATAGGGATGGTATATATAGAGCCTTATTTTAGCCTATGTCTTTCAAGATAATTCATTGCCAAGTTGGGAGGATGTATGTTGTAGACACTAAAATCATGTCAATCGGATTAGACTACAATGATGCCACTCTTATCGACACCATATGGCCCCATTGGGCAACCCTCAGGGGTTAATTAGGGGTCCTAACCACTTTTGGGAAGGTTTACCCCACTTTTGGGAAGTTTTGGGCCATGTAGCCATGGTCGTCCCACCCCAGGATGACCACAGTTCATGGTCGTCCCACCCAGGGATGGCCACAAGCAACCATCCCTGGGTGGGATGGCCATGGCCTAGGCCCCTCAAAAAGTCAAGGGTGGGACAAATGGCAATCAAATTCTACCATTTATCCCACCCAATGACTTATGACAGATTGAGAGCCTATCTAAGCCATCACAACCTACAAATTGGAGGCCCAAATTGGAGGCCTCTTCCACCCAATGCATGGCAAGGGTTTTGACAAGTGGTGGCACCTACCTTGCATGCCCCAACTTGCCCCTTTGGCCTTGTGGCCCTCTTGGGCTATAAATTGGAGTGATTCCACTCAATTTCAGAGAGAGGTCTTTGCAAGAATTCACCATGAAGTGCTACCGAGATTCACTCTCCCCTTTTACCCTTGTATTTGCCCTTGGAATCTTCATCAATCGAAGGAGTTTCCAAGACATCCCCAAATACGCACATCCATTCCAAAACCCACCCATTTCTATGAGTTAGATTACCAAATTTGATGACAACACCCCTAGGAGTATTCTAGACCAGATCCCAGAGGAATTGGTGGTAAAAACCACCATGTTTGGTGGTCGTCCCCACCTGGGATGGTTAACAGTCCCAATTGGCACACCCAGGGATGGCCATGAATTGGCATACAATTTTGAATCAATTTTAGTGTAGATCATTTTTAGAGTAGTTTATATGCATCATACTTGAATTTGGTAAAATTTGGAGTAGTTTTGGACCTTCAATTAGGGTTTTTGTGATGATAGTCCCAATTGGAACACCTAGGGATGGCCATAGATTCTGCTCACAATTTCATTTCAATTTCTACATAGATCATTCCTAAAGTAGATAATATACATCATGCTAAGTTTTGGTATCATTTGGAGTAGTTTTGCATCATCTATTGCACTCTTTGTATCCAATGTTGCATGCATTTCATTGATTTTATCTTAATCCGCACATGCTATTAACCAATTTTAATTTCTTGTGTGTAGATCCAGGTATTCCAGTACATGAGGAAGGAGCTAAAGATTCGAATATGGATAGCTCATCATAGTGGTAGCAAAAACCCACTCTTCAATCGTGAGTGTGAGGAAGACACTGAAAGTGCACCTTGAGTTTCTGAAAGGATTGGATCCTTTGACATTGTAATGGATTGTATCAATTGAGAGCCCTCAAGGGGACATTTTGTAACCATATATTTGACAAATTAATCAATATAAAGAGAACCCCCATTTCTTTCACATATTTGTCATCTTTATTGCTTACTTTAATGTCGCTTTTGAATGCTTGAATAGAACAATAGATGCATTTCATTTCCCTTTGCTAGGTGCACCATTTTTTCTGCTCTATAATGGTGATCATGGTGGGACCCTTATCCCATTTCATTTTTGCAACTTTTGACCTTATTTTTATACTTTGAATGTTGTAGGTTCTGGTCATTCTGGACTGAAATGACCCCTAAATTCCTAATTGGAACACCCAGGGATGCCATAACAACCATCCCACCCTAGGATGACCCTCAAATTTATAATCATCCCACCCTAGGATGACCACAAAATAGGGGGTTTGCAGCTCAAATTTCTAGAAACAACAACATTCTAGGCTTTCAAGGTATGCATCCAAACCTTCACTTTTCATTAATACTATTCAAAAAAGGTTAAATTCAAATTTTCATGTATTTTCCTTGTTGATTGAAAGGTAGATTTCACTTTTCCTAAATTTCAAAATAACAAAAAGAAGAAAAATAGGGAAAATAATAGTTTAAGTATGCATTTGAATGGTTTGATTGCTTGTGACCTACATAAGGGTTAGGTTGTCATATAGGATAAGCATTTTTGTAGGTTCCTTATTCATGCAAATATTTTTGAAAGTGAAACGTTCTTTATGCATTTAGTGAAGTATCATTGAGTGCTCTCTTATTTTACTTTATTTAAGTATAAAAGGAACCACACACACCACATCACATTTTAACATTAGTGAGTTGGAATTTCATCCCCAACCACTAATAGAGACCAACGATGGTGGGTTTCATCTCCACCCATTGGCTCGCATTCTACGAACCCTATTTTTGGCCAAAGTTAGCTCCAAGAACCATCTTAGCCATGGAAAATAGCATGCACTCCTCTTCAAAGGGTGTATCACTACCCACGATCAATATGGGTGAGGACTGGTAGGACCTGTGCTCCCTGATCGGGTATGGGCTTCATCTCCATACTTTGGTTGGTTCACGTGACTAGAATTTCATTGTTAATTGTTGAGCTATGAGTATACAAGTGAAATCCTTTAAACAAATTGAGAATTACATCAACAATATTCAAACACATGAAAAGAGATCTCTTTGCAAAACAACAAATCAAAAACACACCAAATAGTTTTAGGAACACATATAAATATTTAAAAGAGATAAACACTTGTATTATTGTGTGTTTCTATTTTTGTGTGTTGAATCATTAAAATTTGTAAAGGAGATAATCACGTAGGGTTTAGAAGGAAGTAGTTATGGTATGCACCCATAGCCAAGCCCACTCAAGGGCTGACACTATGGAGAGTAGGCAAGGAGATATAGACCATCTCCGATTTGACCCTAAGGATATGATTATACCTCCTTGGTGGCCTCCTACTCACCCAAGTCCTAGAATGTCAAATCAGGAACCTAGCCTACAAGGGACCCCTACGTGGGACACCCCTACAAGTTGTGGTCCTAATCAGGGAAATTACTTTCCAAATATAGACACTTCACATGCCTTCTTTCAAGAATGACAACCATGCATTGAGGTGCCAACACATAGAGCAATACCATGCATTCACATGCCTGCTCGGTCTACCTTGCACACCTACATGCAGGATCAAGACTATTCACCATGGGTAGGGCCAAATGATCACAATACACCCTCAAATCACCCTGATAGGTCTCAGAAGTACAAGTACCAAGATGAGTATGATACTCATCACCCTAGGTGAGCCAATTCTACCCTTCCCTTCCTCATTGATGAAGGAAGACACAAGGAGAATCTTGATTATCCTCAGTTTAATTACTCCATGCAAGCACGATGTGCTTCTATGCTAGTGAGTATAAAGAACATCAGTTTAGGAGTGAGCCTCAAGTAAATGCGACCTCTCTCAATCGAGGGAAGCTCATAGTGGATCTATTAGATCCTCCTAAACAAGATAGGTATCATGGCAATAGTGCTAGGTCTCATAGACCTCACACAACTGAGAAGATAAACCAAGTTGTCAAAAGGTATGCTGACCACCAAGCTCAATTTAATCAGCTTTAGCTAGATAAACAATGCTTGGATCGCCAACATCAATTAGAAAAACAAAGGATTGAATAATAGATTCAAGAGACCTTGCGCAATGGGGTTCCTACCCCAAGTACGCATAGACAAGGGGTTCATCAGAGGTAACCTACTTTTAATCAAAATAGGCTTCCTAGGCCTAATCAAATGTTGCCTCCTTGACCTCCTAGGCCTAATCGGGACTTACCTCCTAGGCCAAACATAGATCACCTTCAGTAGGCATTTGTTCCTCCTTGTAGGCCAATTCAAGAAACACCTTATGAGGCCTATGATGATTTGGAACCAGAAGAGGAATACCTAGAAGCACCTTATGGAGGTATGGTTGATGACAATCAACCACCACGCCATATGCTTAACATTCCTCACCCTCCCCATGGGGCCAAAGTAAATAAGAGGATATTAAATCCTCTGATGCGTATAAAGCATTGCTTGAGTGCATGGAAACCATAGAGAGCAAGATAGCTAGGTCTGGGCTTCAAAAGCCCACTTTGTACCAACTGCGTAGTCAACCGCTTCACCCATCTATACCTTCCCCTCCATACCCAAAGCATTTCAAAATTCCCAAGTTGGATAGATTTAAAGGAGAGGAAGATGCATAGGAGCACATCACTAGGTTCATGAACCAGTGCTTCAGTATCCAAGAAAATGATGCCTTACTTTTGAGAATATTTTTGATTACCCTCTCTGGCCCAATCGTAGAGTGGTATAATCAACTTCCAAGGCACAGCATCCATACCTTTGAACAATTTGTAGATGCATTCCTAGAATGTTTCACCTTTAACACTAAGAGAAAGGTGACTTTAATAGACCTCACAAGGTTGAAGCAATATGAAGATGAGTCAATCACAGACTATGGTAATAGGTGGTGAATGCTTCTTGCTAAGCTACCATACCTATTACCAATATCTGAGTTGACTCGAATGTTTTCTAAGAGTTATTTAAAGCCAATTTCATTATTGCTACAACTCCAACAATATCAAACTCTTGAAGATGCTCTAGCATAGGCTAGAACAATAGAAGAAATTAAAATTCAAGAGGGGGAAATCGCAAAACCCCACAAAAAGGAGTGGACTAAGAACCCAAAGGGCAATCTAACACAATCAAAGTCGACAGTAGTTAACCAAGTTGCCATCAATGTTCTAGGGCCTGTGCAACCAATGCCACCTCAGAAGGTAAATTATTAGGCCCAACCTCCTCCTGCAAGTTACAACAACAACACTCAAGTGAATCAGGGGAAAAATTAGCAACATCACCCTAGGCGACAATTTATGCCCTTCATTGAGTCTATGGACTCCCTATTCGATCATCTATGTGTGGCCAAAGTGATTACTCTACCTGAGATCTAGCCTATAGATCCAAGTACAGGTAAAAAAAGCCTATGGGACATCATGAAGACCTATATTGTAGATACCATAGGTAGATTGGACATGACTTGCCAACATGCTACGGTTTCAAAAACCTAGTACAAGATATGATCGAGAGGAATGACCTTCAAGTGGATAACCCTCTCATGACAAACAATCAACAAATGGGTGTTTTTAAAGACCCATTACCCACTCATGAGGTGTAGGAAAATCCTACCAAATAAGTAAATGAGGTCCATACGACACCCCCTCAACAAGGGTTCATCGGGATGGTTAGCATTGTGACAAGGAATCGATGCTATCCAAATCAAGTTGCACCACCTACAGCTTCAAGTGATATTCCCTCAATGTCATAGCCTCCACCACCTCCAATGCAAAGCCTTCCACCTCATCTAGTGGTTACAATAAAAAGTAAGCTTGCTCAAAGCTTACGAACAACATCGGCTAGACTTTCTATATATGAGCTTATTCAATAGTCTCCACCTCATCAAGAAGCTCTTATGGAAATCCTTAAGTCGATTGACCTGCAGCCCCAGGAGTCTAACTCCTTTATCAATTTTGTGGGGCACGTTCAGTAGTGTAAAGAACTAGTGATCATGTTTCATGAACACGAACTCAAACCGATAGCAAATGATGTGGTTGATCCTCCTCTACACATCATTGCATGTGTAAATGGAACACCCTATAAGAGAGTTCTAATTGACACTGGTTCATCAAGTAACATCATCACCACCAATGCTCTCAAACATCTAGGACTTCCAGCATCCCATATTGTTGCATCCACCTACACCCTCTGAGCATTCAATGATACTATATGCTCAATGGTTGGCACTATAGTCCTACCTATCCAGGTGGGATGCAAAACTATACCAACATTGTGTCACATCTTGGAGGGTGCAATGGCCTACAATATATTGCTGGGTAGACCTTGGATTAGGGACATGAAGTGTGTACCATCCATAGCTCACCAATGTCTGAAGTATACTCATGAAGGGCAAGTACACGTTGTCTCTATAGACCTTGAGCCCTTCAAATACTACAACTTGGTGCAGCAGATCCCCGAGTCGACCTTACCATCGACTCATGTGGACTTCCAACCGAATACATCCATTCAAGGTCTGATTCCCTCACCATCACCTTCCATTAATCCATTACCATATTCTTCCATACCATCATCATCATTGGCACCTTCAGAAACACCTTCATCATCATCCAATCCTCCATAGAGGAACATGTCGAAGAGGCCTATTGATGAGATCCCTCCCATCATCTCCACCATTTCCATGGAAGAGATTCCTAGTCTAGTAGATGAGGAACCATCTCATGAGGTAAGCATTGAGTCATCTCAAGCCTCGCTTCCATCTCCTCCATCTTCACCATCCCAGGTCATAGTCCATTTGGCTAATACAGGTTTAGGAGAATACCTAGTGAGGAATATCACAATAGTTCCAGCCATTGAGATAATACAGAATATGGGATGACCTCGTCTTCCCATAGGTACCATTGTACCTCTAGGTATACCTCCCAATAAAATAAATTTCATATATGGGGGTATTGAATATGGAACATAACCATCTCCTCAACAAGAAGAGGATGAAGAACCTTTCTCTGAGGACATCAATTATATGTCCAATCCCGACTATGCCTTGTGATATCTCCATCGCTGCCATTGGCATGGCTATGGTTTGGGGTTGTATGAACAAGGTACTCATGTTCCTTTCCAGCCACAATATCAATTGCCATATGATAAATCTAGTTTAGGACACAACAAGCCTATGCCTCTTGATGTCCTCACAGAGAGTTTAGAGTGCCTAGGTTTGAACTATAGGGATGAGCTTGCACATGATCCCTACACTAATCCTAATCATGTCCACTCTTTGGGGGATTATTTTCCCATAAATATGATAGATCAAGGGATATCTCATAATTTCACCCAATCCTATGAAGAAGGTGAAGGTTCACATACCCTTCCATATAATAATGAGGAAGAGGATCAAGGTCCCCCTGAGGAATGGACAATTGATGATGAATCAGATTATGGTGTAGCACCTATTAACTACCCTAGTTCAGATGAGGAATACGAGTAGGTCATCCCATTGGATGATGAAGAAGAATTCTATCTATGTATGTTCCTAGTGCAACATCCCATCTAGCGATAACTTTTTCCACTCGAAGAGCAAGCTCGTCGCCTTCCACATAGACCACCATCGATCATTCCACCTCCACCGCAACCACCCCCATGAGTCTTGCGACAACCTTTTGTCACTAGACCCAATCACCCATCCAATGGAGATCATCCATCCATTAATATGATTTCCATAGATCTTACTGCACCATTGCATGATCCGAATAACCCATCAAAGCCATTGCACCTCGACCTTGAGGTAATTGACTTTGATCGGGGAGATTCTCCCCCATCTCCATCAGAGTATTGGCCTTGCGATGAAATGTTACAACCATTTCATTTTTATCCAAGATCTACTCAAAATGTCTTTCACGCTGAGGTTGAGCATGAGTTTCCAATTGAGGACATAAACCCAGCTGATGACATTCATTTGATCCCTACTCCACACCAGTTGGAAGAGGGATCTCATATGTCAATTGAGCCAACAATTGATAGGGATATCGGCACAGATCCTGAGAATCCCCAATTCATCAAGTTAGGGGAAGGCTTATCCCCTACTGAGCAAGCTGATTATACAAATCTTTTAAAAGAGAAGAAGAAAGCTTTTGCATGGTCCTATAAAGATATGCCAGGACTAGATCCAAATTTAGTCATGCATAATCTTACGATTGACCCAAATGCAAAACCAGTCAAGCAAAAGCTATGCAAAATGCATCCAATAGTAGCCTTAATGGTGAAAGATGAATTGCAAAAATTGTTAGATGCCAACTTCATTATATCAGTTGATTATCCACCATGGGTTTCCAATATGGTACCTATCAAGAAACCCGATGGAAGGATTCACATTTGCACTAATTTTTGAGATCTAAATAAAGTGAGTCCTAAGGATGAATTCCCTTTGCCAAACATTGATGCACTAGTGGATGCCACAATAGGTCATGAGATGTTATCCCTAATGGATGGTTTCTCTAGATACAATCAAATTTACATTAATCTAGAAGACCAACTCAAAATGACATTCACAATGCCTTGGGGGACATTTTGTTATAAGGTCATGCCTTTCAGCCTCAAAAATGTTGGTGCTACCTACCAACGAGCTATGACTTATATCTTCCATGACTACATGCATAAAATTTTGGAAGATTACATAGATGACTTATTGGCTAAGTCTTTACTCCACCATGAGCACATTGATGTATTGCACAAAGTTCTAGATCACCTCATCGAACACAATGTTAGACTAAATCCCAAGAAGTGCATCTTCGATATCACATCTAGAAAACTCTTGGGATTCATAGTCTCTAAATGAGGCATAGAAGTTGATCCAAATAAATTCAAGGTAATCCTAGAAATGCCTCCCCCACTACTATCAAGAAGCTACATAGTCTGCAAGGAAAGGTCGCATCCATCAAGCGCTTCATAGCACAATTGTCGGATAAGTGTCGACCTATGAACAAGTTGTTACACAAGGGGGTCACATTTAAGTGGGATGATGAGTGTCAAGCTACCTTTGATGAGATTAAATAATATCTGGCTTCACCACTAGTATTGGCTCCTCCCCGACTAGGAGTGTCATTCTATCTATACATCTCAGCTACTGAGCTTGCATTGGGCACCATGTTGGCCCAAAAGAATGAATTGCACAAAGAATAGGCTACATACTATATTAGTCGCACCCTGGTCAGTTATGAAATAAATTATGCATACATTGAGAAGCTATGCTTAGAAATGGTTTTCACCACTAAAAATCTATGCCATTATATGCTCAATCATACCATGTATGTAGTATCCAAAGAGAATCCATTGTGATATATGATGAGTCGAACTTACCATAATAGTCGCACGATGAAATGGATTATGTTGTTGATGGAATTTGACCTTGAATTCATCGAACAAAAATCAATTAAAGGTCAGGTCATAGCCGATCAACTCGTAGAGGCTCCCCTTTAGGATAACCAACCTCTTAGTGTAGAGCTTCCCGATGATGGAATCTTTCAAGTGTCAGAATCACCTGATCTTGAAGAGCCTGAAGCACAGGCTGATATGACTCTATTTTTTGATGGCTCTAAGTGTGAGCAAGGGGGTGGCATGAGAATTATGTTTTTCACACCACAAGGGGCTCCAATACCCCTGTCATTCAAACTTGATTTCCCATGCACCAATAATAATGTTGAGTATGAAGCTCTTCTCATAGGCCTTCAAACGACAATCACCATGAAAATAACTAAGCTCAACATTTTTGGTGATTCCTTGCTCATAGTGAATCAAGTCAAGGGAATATTCCAATGTAGATGCCCAATCTTGCAAGCCTACAAAGCCCTTGTGGATAAACTTCTAGAAAAATTTGAATGGTATGATATTGAGGCACTCCCTCATTCATCTAACCATTTTGTGGACACAATGGCCTCCTTAGGGTCTTTAATCCCATAGAACCCATATGATGATATCACAACCATTCAAGTCAAAATGCTATCACAATCTGCAACTAAGCATGAGGAGCTTCACTCCATGCCAGAAGTCCACATGATTCAAATTGAACCTTCTCATGAATGGTTCTCTCAAATTCACAATTGCTTAAATAATGCCGCTTGGGGGACTTTATTCCCTCAAACTCCTTTTGATAGTAGCACAATGCTATATTTACAAGTTCTCTCCCAATCAACATTCATGAGAGATGAACTTCAAAAGGATCAAGCAATTCATGCAATTGAGGCTTCTTCAAAGCAATATTGGTCCATCTAGCTAAAATATTACCTAAAGCTTGGTAGTATCCCTTCTGGATTGTCGCATGTCGCCAAACGCACATTCAAGAAAAAAGTGGCTAAATATGTCTTACTTGGAGACATATTGTATCATCGAAGCTACGAGGGTATCCTCCTTCATTTCTTAGAACCTCAAGAGTTAGTTTGGGCAATCACCCAAGTGCACGATGGTACATGTGGTGGCCATTTCAGTGGCATGGCCATCACAAAGTGCATTCTTTGCATGGGCTATTATTGGCCAACTTTAGAGCAATATTGTTGTGCTTATGTTAAGAAGTGCATAAAGTGTCAACACCATGCTAATTTGACACACGTACCTTCTCAGGCCTTACAACCGATTCAATCGGTTTGGCCATTTTTGCAATGGGGGTTTGACTTAATTAGGAAAATCTCACCCTCTTCCTCAGGCCATCATACGTTCATCATTACGGCCATCAAATATTTCACAAAATGGGTGGAAGTGATTCCCCTTACCACTACGACTGGGCCTCGCATTGCGGAGTTCATGCTACATAATATCATTTGTCATTTTGGTATCCCATCCAAAATAATTTTAGATAATGGGCCACCTTTTAAGAATAAGTATGTGCATGCTTTAACAACTAAATATAACATCCAACACAACTTTTCTATGCCCTATTATCCACAAGCCAATGGGTAAGTTGAGGCATCAAACAAAATAGTAATTGCAATCTTAAAGAAAATCGTTAAGGATAATCACAAATATTGGCATAATCAATTGCCTCTTGCCCTTTGGGCCTACCGCACTAGTATTCAGACACCCACTGGGGCAACTCCATTTTCACTAGTGTATGGTGTTGAGGTCATCATGCCTTTAGAGTTGGAAATCCCATTGTTGCGCATATCCATGCAAGAGTTCATCGATGATGACACCACATGGTAGGCTCACCTAGACCAATTAACTTTGCTTGATGAATGACATGTTAATGCTCTTGAGCACCTACGTGTTTATCAAGAGTGGCTTAAGAGAGCCTATAACATGAAAGTCCATCCTAGAGACTTTTAGGTTGGTGACCTTGTTCTAAAAGAGAACCAACAAAATTCTAACTTGCCACCCCATCTACGGGATAAATTTATGGTAAACTGGTTAGGTCCATACATTATCACTAGTCATATTGGACCCGGTTTCAAATCCTATCAAAATCACTTTACCAATTAAAAAAATTTAATTATCTAATTTTAAATATTATTATATTATTAATATATATATATATCAAAAAACCCCTTGTAGGGTCGCCTTGGTCTGAGAGACCACGACCAGGGGGTGGGGTTCTACTCCGTCAAAGTCACCCGAGAGTCGCGCCCGACCGTACTCACACCAACATTATCAATTGGATTTTGGGTACCCAATTCAAATTTTTGGTAGGGTGGAGATTCGAACCTGGGACCTCCCTTGGATGATTGACCTCTCCTCTCCAACTCACCTACAACACCTGGGTGCATATATATAAAGTTTAAAAAATATTTTAACTTAAAAAAACATGTAATTGGCTACAATATAATATAACTTATAGATTTCATTATCTTCATGATTTTTGTTTTAAATTTATATATTTTTTAATTTTCTTTTCTTAAAGTATTATAATAAACCTCAACTAAGGCATGAAATATTATATTTCAATAACAAATAATAGGTAAAAATGGTATTAATTAATTTCTACAAGCATTAGATATTAGACAAATATCATCTCCATTTTTTAAAATAAAATAATTCATTTTAATAGGATTTGTTATATATATTTTTTATTAGGGTAAAAATGGGATTTTGAAAGGGCCCAAACCCTTTTGCAACTCAAAGTCAGCCCATCATCTCAACAACTGCCCAGGTCATGTAGCCAAAAATCCCCTTGATGCAAGACTATCCATCTTGGACCCTAATTAAATAGGATTTTGAGAGGATCCCTAAACCTGCAACAACCACAACCTTTACAACAAGCCCCAACTAGAGGCTTACAATAAACCCCAAAAGAGTTAGCCAACCAACTATCCAGCTCACAAAAAATATAGCTTTTACAACAAAGGCACCAACTGACACCCAAGAAGTGGTCAAAAACTCCTATCGAAGGCATATAATTTGGAAAAAATAAAGTTAAATCCCATAGGATGCACAAAGCACCACAAGAAAATATTTGAAAATTAGATTTAACATTTGAAGTAGATGGTCTCCAACAACAAACATCCAATGAAAATCTCACTCCCAACCAACAACAAGCGAGAAACATTCACACCAGCTTTCCAAAATGAAATCCCAAGCCACCTAAAACCTAGAAAATGCAAACCCCTACAATGAAAACTACCCATCGAATTAGGCCCCTACATCTCCACCAAAATCATCAGCCATGTTTTCACCCAACCACAATAGAAATAAACCTAGAGATCATAAACCTGCATACCACAATGGAGAAATACTCTGCCACAGAGCACAAACCAACAAGAAACCCTGATTAGGAACTAAATATATACTATACAACTCAAACACATATTTTTGAGAGCCCATCCCACCAACAGATGAGAAAAACTAATACAAAGAAGATCAAGCAATCCAAAAAAGTAAACTCTTAACCATAGGTGGATCCCACCATCCAAAAACCACCAACTGATATAGGACTACAACCCACCAAACCACTAGGCAGGAAAAAATGTTGTAATCTTTTGAAAATCAACCACTCTTAGGGATAATGGAGAGAAAGAACTAATATTTAACACATCGCTTGAGAGGGAAAATGGTAAGATCCTAAAAAATATAGCCTTGGAATCTTGGGATCAGACACTAATAACACTACTAAAACTGGAGAAAGAAATATTTGCAAACCATCGAAGCTAGGAAACCAAACCAGAAACAGGGGCCACAAGCCATAATCCTCTGCATCAAAACAAATCAATGTCATCCTGCCGCCAGACACGGGTTTGGGTTGGTATGTAGTATGTATGCCAAAAATTCAATGATAATACCTCAACCCATAAGAAATTCTAAATAAAGCAATGTGGTCCCACATATGGATGAGAACCCTAGAAACATAATCAAAGCACCCAACCAAAGTAATAGAGCAACCAGAGTCAAATCCAATCAATGGAACCACAACCAATTTTTTTGCATTGAAATTCTAGCCCAAGATCACCCCAATAGGTTTGGTTCAGCATTGGGTCATGGCCCCTGCCTTGGGGATAAACCATATATTCAATACAACAAACCACACCCATAAGAAATATAGAAAAACCTAGCCAAGCTCCCACAAATGGTAACCAATCATAGTAACAAAGTCACCCAACAAACCAACCAGGGTAACACAAAACTAAAACCAACCAAGGCGACAATAGTTAGAAAAAAACAATCCATTTTAATAGGATAACATCTGGTAGATATTAGTTAGAGATCATTTTTATTTAAAAAATAAATAAATTCATTCTAATATGAAGGTATTATGTGAAATTTTTATATTAATTAAGTTTATTTTCTACAAATAATTAAAATTATATACATTTGAAATTATTTCCTAGGCATTTTTGGCTGAATGGATACGCCTGCCTCCTTGGGTCTTACCCGAAAGTGGCATCCCTTTTGGGATGTTTTCCACAAAGAAAAAAAAAATGTCTTTACAATCTTATAAATGTTTTTATTTTCTTCTATAAAATTAAAACAAAAATTATTTATGTTATATTATAACCATGTTGGGTTTCATACTAATAGGTTAGAGTAGAATAACCCTATAACCAAAACAAATAATATTTGTCAATGAGTGTAAAAAACTGAACTCAAGTCCTTTTTGTATGGTTGCAACCTATTTTTAATGCATCATACTTTGTAAGAATATGATAAATATTAAATGTTTTTTAATGAAATTAATAATTGATTGATTTTAAAGTTATAAATTAAGTATATATATATGATCAAAACTTTATATTTAAGAAAAAATATATGCGTCTTTTAACAAGGCATTCTAATCAAAATATCAAACATTATATTTATTATTATTATAATTAGATTGTATCTAGCTAGCCTATTTTCTCTAAGAACTCTTTGATATCATTTTTGTTAAGGAATAAAATCTAATTTTAACACCACGATTTGTTAAATTATCTCCTAATTTTTTTTCCTTTCTATATTTGTTGACATTTCCAAGATATGACATCCAAGAATAATCAATGGAGATAAAGAATAATGTTATATTCATCAAATTTTTGTATTCCTTTCTCTTAATAATGTTAATAATGATTTGTGAATCTCCCTCAATTGAAATATATGTCCATCATTTTTCAATGGTAATCTTAATCCTTGAAATAAGTAACCTAGCCTTTGCATAGTTTTAGTCAAAGTTTATAAGATTTTAAGTGAGATGAATTTTTACTTCATATGAAAACCACGACCTCATCAAGCTTTCCTTGAATTTCCTTTGAAAATACAATCAAAAATATTTTTAATAAACCTAAATTTTACACAATTTTTTTGTTTTGTTTATGGAAAACACCCCAAATGGGATGCCACTTTTGGGTAAGTCCCAAGGAGTTATAGGTATCTATTCTGCAAAAAATTCCCAGGGCTTGCACCTAGCCTGCCCCCCCTTCGACACACTCAAAAAGCATGCCTAAAAAAAAAAAAAATAACAAACAAACACAAAAAACACAACATCAAAGAACAAAGACAAACAAACAAACAAAAAATAAATATCACAAAACAAACAAAAACAATATAAAAACATAAAAACAACAAAAAACTAAAAAAGACAAGCAAAAAAAATAAAAATAAAATAAAACAAACTAAAATAAAAATAACAACATACCATAAAAGAAAACCATATAAACAACAAAAAAAACACACAAACACTAAAACAAAAATGAAAAAACAAAACACAAAAAACAAAAACATGAAAAACAACAAAAACACAAAAATAAACATAAAAACCAACAAAAACAAAAAAATACAACTAAAACAACACAAAAATACAATAGTACAAAAAAACACACACACCCCTCGAAAAACTTAAAAAAGAAAAGAAAAGAAAACACAACTATAACCTTTCTAGGCCAAAAGACTATTAAGAGGTAAAATTCAATAGAGGAAACATAGGAAAAATATGTCTATGCTAGGGAACTAAAATACCCTGACCAAACCAAAGAGAAGCAAAAACTAAGCAAAAAGGAACTAGGCATCTCTAGTATTGGAGCCATCCAAAGAAAGGATAAAAAGTAGATATTCCCTTATTTGTGATGCCCACCATCTAAGAGGGTGGTCGTAGCAAGTAAGATCACCTTTGTCCAAAGCCCAATTAGCTAAAGCATCAACACTACTCTGTTCTCACTACTCTATTCTCTGGCCACATGATTGTAATCCACTTTTAAAAGCCCATCTAGATTAATTCAATCTTCTCAAAATTTATTTTTATCCTCCAATCAACCTTATGATTCTTAGAAGGAGTATTCATAATATTAATCATGAGTTGGGAGTCAGATTCAACCAACACCTTTTCCCATCCAATATTAGCAGCCTATTGAAGTCCTCTAAGGATGCCATACCCCTCAGTAAGGTTATTGGAAAGGATGCTCAAATTCTCAGCAAAAGTGAAAACCATGAAGCCATGTAAGAGTCTACCAATTCCTTATGCACTAGCTTTTCCAGGGTTCTCCCTAGAGGCTCCATCGATATTGACTTTACCATAATCCTTAGGAGGAGGCTTCCAATTCCTTTTTATTTCCATCTTGCAATTACTCACTTTCCCTTTAAGTCGATTACCCTTAGAAGATTTAATCTTCAATATTTGCATCACTTGATACTATTTTTGGTAGGAGTTTTGGGGGTGATTAAGGAGTTGTTGGACTTATTCAACTAAGGTGGTAATGTATTTTTTTGGATATAGTGAATATCCTTTATTTATTGATTGAAAATCCTATTGTTCCTTTCATTCCAGTTATTCCAAGGTAGAATCGTAAAACCCATCCAAACTAGTTGCCTAATAAAATGATCGAAACCCTTTTGTTTAGGAAAATCCTCCAAAGCTATTCAAAAGTAGAAAATTTGGACCATTGTAAGCCAAGTAAAATGGCTATTCTCCTCCATACCTTATAGGCTAAGGTACACTCAATTAAAATATGACTAAGAGTTTCCACATTCTCTTCACACATTTTACATATAAAAGGGCCATGAAAACAACATTTCATAAGTTGCTCACCAGTTAGCACCCTACAATGCAATAAAATCCAAATAAAGAACCTCACCTTAGGCCAAATATTTTGAGCCCACAACTAAGAAAATATGTCATAAATTGGTTGGGATAATTATGGCATAATGCCAAATAACCTTGATCAACTGAATACTCAACCTTAGTAGTGTTTTTCCATACGGGACAATATTTATCATGGGATCGATAGAGATCTCATATGCTGGATGTGTTTGATGTCTTGTCTTTGAATTTTAGAATTTGAGTAGGCCAGTACTCAATAGGGATCCAATATTTACCAACCTCTAAATTACCAGTATGGTATCAACAGTAATTAGCCACCTTTATCCAATTAGCTCAGTTAAGCTCCTCCATCCAAGGCCTCTAATCAGGAAATTTAGTTATCAAAGGCTGGTGATCATCCCAAGAATTTATCAAAAAAATTTCCTGCTACCCATTATGAATGAACCAAAATAACTTTTTCTTAATTAAATCCTCACCAGTCTTAAGAACTGCTAAAATAGAACCTTAGTAGGTAATTTATAGCAAACAAGGTCTCCATGAATTTTTTTCTTAGCATATTTAGCACAAATATTATTGGCCCAAAGGGCATTAGGGTTATCTAAAATCCTCCAATACAATTTAGCAATTAAAAATTTATTGTTATTAGTAGAAAATAATAATCCTAACCCCCATTCATTCTTAGGAAGACATAAAGTATCCCATTTCACCAAGGCCCATTTTATTTTCCCCTTAGTACCACTCCAGAGGAACCAATAATTGATTTGATCCCATTCTCGAAGAACGACCTTGGGATATTCAACATGGTAGAAAGATAAATAGGTATATCTTGAAGGATAAATTTTACGAAGGTAATTCTACCCCCAAAATAAAACCACCTATTGGTCCACTTTTCAATTTTCTTCTTAACTTTGTCCAACAACCAATCCCAGTATTTATTTTTCTGCCTTTGACTATTGATAAGGATGCCTAAATAAGTGATTGAAAGGGAGGTATTATTATATCTTATTTTATCCAAGACCATGGATTCTTTTTTTGTAGAGTAGTGAAATAAAATGACTATAGACTTGTCTGCATTGATCAATTGTTCGGTAGCCTTAGAAAAATAGCTAATTATTTGCTTAATTTTAGAAGCTTCCTTAACTATAGCTTTACCTAACAAAGTAGAGTCATCAACAAATTGAAGATGAGAGATAGGACCAGCTCCATGAGAAATTGTAACTCCCTAAAAGGTTTTCCCTCTACACATTTTAATTGTATAATAAATCAACGTAAACTATTTATGTTAACTTTTCTCATATAACCCTTGTATGTATATTAAAATCCTATAATTAAGAAGAAAGTACCTCTTTTTACACACTTAAGAGTTCCTATAGTTTTGTATTTCTATATAATTATTAAAAAATGCGCACCTAAAAGGTCCATGGTATCCTCTTCTTTGTAGACACTTATTTGTAATAATTATATTTTTGACTACCAACCAAAGAAATTTTAAATCCTTAGGGAGGGTCTCAATTAATAAAATATTATTTCAACGGAAATATTTGGAAATAAAAAAATATGATTGCTCTAAACCCTTGTATTGCATCTATATTTTTTTTTTAGTGTATATTTATGCTCTTTTATTATTATGTTGATTCTACTCATTCCTGTAGAGTGAAAAAAATGGTGCACCTATCAAGGGAAATTGAAATGCATCTATCTTTCTAATCAAGAATTCGAAAGAGACGATAAAGTAAACATAAAAATGAAAAATATTTGAAAGGAATGGGGGGTTCTATTTATATTGATCAATATATCAAATAGATGGTTACAAAATGTCCCCTTGAGGGCTCTCAATTTGATACAATTCAATTACAATGCTAAAGGATCCAATCCTTTCACAAATCTATGGTGCGCTTTCAGTGTTTTTCTTGCACTCACGATTGAAGCACGGATTTTGTTACCACTGAAGGAGATATCCTTCTTAACTCTTTATCTCATTCTTCATGTGCTGGAATACCTACATATACACACAAGAAATTGAAAGGGGTTAATAGCATGTGCGGATTATGATAATATCAAAGGAATGCATGCAATATTGAATGTAAAAAGTGCAATCGATAGGGCTAAACTACTCCAAATGCTACCAAAACTTAACATGATGCATATTATCTAATTTTGTAACATTCTATGTATAAATTGAACTGAAATTATGAGCATAATTTATGGTTGTCCCTAGGTGGGCCAATTAGGACTGTCATTACAAAAACCTATTTGACGGTCCAAAACTATTTAAAACTTCACCAAATTCAAGTATGATGCTAATATACTACTCTAAAATTGATCTACACTAAAATTGCTTCACAATTTTATGCCAATTAATGGACATTTTAGGGTGAGCCATTTAGTACTATTAACCGTCCCAGGCAGGGACCACCAAAAAATAGGGTGGTTTTTGCCACCAATTCTAATGGGATTTGGTCTAGAATCCTCCTAGAAGTGTTGTAATCAAATTTTGTAAATTAAATCATAGGAATGGATGGTTTTTGGAAGGGATGTGCGTATTTTGGGGATGCCTTGAAAACACCTTCATTTGATAAATTTTCCAAGGGAAAATACAAGGTAAAAGGTGAGAGTGAATCTTGGTGGTACTTTGTGGTGAATACTTGCAAAGAGATATCTCTAAAAATGAGTGGAATCACTCCAATTTATATCCCAAGAGGTAAAAATGGTTAAAGGGGAAATTTGGGGCATTCAAGGCAGGTGTCGCCACTTGTAAACACCTTTACAAAGCATAGTGTGGAAGAGGCCTTCAATTTGGGCCTCTAATTTGCAGTTCCTAATGGCCTAGATAGTCTCCCAATTTGTCATAAGTCATTCGATAAGATAAATAGTAGAAATTAATTTCCATTTATCCTGCCCTTGAATTTTTATGGGGTCTGGACCATGGACGTCCCATCCAAGAACAATTGCTTATGGTTGTTCCTCGGTGGGAAGACCATGAACTATGGTCATCCTAAGGTGGGACGGCCATGGCTACGTGGCCCAAAACTTCCCAAAAGTGGTTAGGACCACTATTTAACCCATGAGTTTTTCCCAATGGGGCCATATGGTGTTGGTAATAGTGGTATCATGGCAATATTATCCGATTTACATAATTTTAGTGTCTACAGATACCCCTTTTTGAGATGTGTTATGTGCAACGGAGCACTGAGCAAAAATGGATGACTAAATTATTAAATGATTCAATTTATTTAGTAAACTAACCAAATTTAGATACCTCCATTGTGGAAATAGCATACATTCATGGAATCCTTACTTTTGACATAATTGAAGGATTGATTTTGGTGTACCTTTCAATCATACTGTAATGACAGTTTTAGGGGCTCTAAGCTATAATTGTTATTGGTTCCATGTTTTATAATCTTGGGATACGTTCCCCAAGGCTTCTAGGAGACCAAGACTTTGTTTTACATTTGTGCTAAATTATTTTCCCTAGCGTAGGCTTGAAATTTATCTTTGACAGTGATTCTTTTGAATGTATGCAAGTTGCACTTTTGAGTGTTTAAGTGTTGACTTTGATTATGAATTATTTATTATGACTACCCCCTCAACCAACGAGTCAATTATGACATGAAAAATTATGAAATCAATGAGTTGTTTAATCCATATGACTATATTGGGATTACCTTCAGTTTTATCCATTGTAATATTTGTCAATTTTATAAGGATTTTGATGGTTTTTGTGATATTTCATGGTAGAATAGAACTAAATACCTTCTTCCCATGGAGTTGTCCAGCCATAATGGACTTATTAGGGATTTAATTAGGAGCTTTTCAATTATTCCATGAAAATTTTGAGTTAAATCTTGATCCATAATGAATTTAATCATATTTGACCTATTTTTGGTGGTTTTTAAGCCATTTTTGTTGTTTTTTGTGTTGTTTTTGTGGTGTTTTATTTATTTATTTATTTCATGGATCTGATCAATGCTAGATTCCAAAATAATAGAAATATCACACATATCAGAATAATTGCCTCTGACATGTTAAGGAACTTGACTTTGATAATCTTTGGAATATTGGTAAACAAGCTTAAGTCTAATCCTAGCCTTGGCGGTAATTAAGAGACAATCTTAATAATATAGGATTAAGTCAAATACTATCCTTGAATAAAGTTAAGATATAAGCTTAATAATATAGGCTTAAGTCAAATACTAGCCTTGACAACAATTAGGAGATAAGCTTAAGAAGATAGGCTTAAGTCAAATCCTAGCCTTGACGGCAATTAGGAGACAAGCTTAAGAAGATAGACTTAAGTTAAATCTTAGCCTTGATGGTGATTAGGTGATAAGCTTAAGAAGACAAGATTAATTCAAATCCTAACCTTGATGGCGATTAGGAGATAATCCTAGCCTTGACTATAATTAGGAGAAAATCTTAAGAAGACATGATTAAGTCAAATACTAGTCTTGATGGTGATTAGGATACAAGCTTAAGTTAAATACTAGCCTTAATGGTGATTAGGAGATAATCTTAAGTCAAATCCTAGTCTTGATGGTGATTAGGAGATAATATTAAGTCAAATCCTAGCCTTGATGATGATTATGAGATAAGCTTAAGTCAAATCCTAGCCTTGATGGTGATTAGGAAATAATATTATGTCAAATCCTAGCCTTGATGGCAATTAGGAGATAAGCTTAAGTCAAATCCTAGCCTTGATGGCGATTAGGATATAATCTTACCGGTTTGCTTGAATTTTATTTTGATATTTTTCTTATTTGCCCCAAGCAAGGAGGGTACATGATTGTCATTGATAATGATTTGTGCACGAACGCACTTAGAAATGATTGAGTTATCAATTATTGATTTGGATTATATGTTGTTATTATTACCAATAGGCTTAGTGGATGTCTATGGGGTATTTTCGATGACCAAATGGTTTATGGATACCTTTGGGTATTTTTGGGTGACCAAAGAATTTATGGATACCTTTGGAGCATTTAGGGTGACCAAAGGGTTTATAGATACCTTTGGAGCATTTTAGGGTGACCAAAGGGTTTATAAATACCTTTGGAGCATTTTAGGGTGATCAAAATTTTTATAGATACCATTGGAGTGCTTTAGAATGACCAAAGGGTTTATATATACCTTTGGAGCATTTTGGGTGACCAAAGGGTTTTGTATGTGCCTTTGGAGCTTTTTGGGTGACCAAAGGGTTTTGTAGGTGCCTTTGGAGATTTTTGGGTGACCAAAGGGTTTTGTATGTGCCTTTGGATATTTTGGAGGTTGATTGCTTAACTATTTGATTGTTGATTAGGGGAGTTATGCTACCAATAATGTCCTAATTGTTGTTTAAAATTTTTTATGTGGTTTGAAATTGTGCAATTTTGGATTATTAAATGCATTATTTGTTATTATTTATAGATGCATTAATGGATGTAATGTCTATTGATGATGTAAATATGCTATATGTATGCGATGTATTGATGACATGCACTAGCTAGATGATAAATGTATGATTAGATACTTGTGATCTATATGTGTAGATTCTCTACTATGTATGCATATATGAATGCAATGGTGAATGTTAAATGCATGTTTAATTTGATTCAATCGTTATGCACTTAATTTATGTTGAAATGTCATGGTAAATTACATGTATGTAATTCATTATTTACATGATGATGATCCAATGTAAATGAACCTGTATGCTTTAATCACTTAAAACATAAGGAATGAAATGTAATATGTGTTTAACAATATAATGGGTGACACCAAAAAATATATGAAAATAATGAATGAAAATGATAACTCTTATCATAAGAATTAATCATTTAAGCATCCATATGTGAAATGATATGATGTGGGATGTATGGGATTTCCTTACAAGCTTTTGTACATTAAAAAAATATGCACAAAATAGTCAGTGGCCATCTAAATATCATTGTTGATATCCATCAACTATCTATCCTATTTCATAAACACCCATTAATAAAAAATAATTCATAAGGAAATATGTGTGAGTTGATGAGATGATTTGTTGCTATTAGGGAATTTTTGAGGTTTTCCATGAGACTCAAACACCCTAGTTTATTAATCAAAAGTTGTATAATGACTATACAAGACTCCCGAAAGATAAAAGCTTTTTTTATGAAGACCAAGATATTTATTATCCCTATGTGTGCAACTGAATATATTATATGAGACATAATACTACCTCATTGTTAGGCGGGATTCATTCAGTCCATTGTTGTAATGAAGATCACCATATGTTCATCATGATCCTAAATTCTACACACAAGTGGATTAGACTGTTAAAAGTGTGAATAGGGTTGTTTCGAAATTGGCTTAGAAAAATCTCTTTTCCTAGCTTCAGTGTGAAATCTCCCTACATTTGTCGGCAGAATTTGTTTTCGAATTGTCGGCAGTCTATCTCCTATTTTGTCTCCCCTAATCTCCTATTCTTCCTCCTCCTTATCCCTCCGTGAATTCTTCTTTCCCCTTATCCCTCCAACTTCCTTATCCCTCCGCGTCTTTCTTTCCCCTATCTTCTCCCTCCTTATCTCCTATTTCCCCTTATCTCTCCTTTGCCGACTTTCCTCCTATTCCCTTTCTATATATTATGTGATTTGAATAAGTTGTAAGGTTGAATGCTTCAAATTAATAAAGGTTTTTTAATTATTTGTCCTGCATTATTTTCTGTTGATGTGACTGCATTCGGGTTTCATATCTGGTATCAGAGCCAGACTTCGTCGTCTGTCGGGCACGGTTCCCGAGGCGAAGTGAGGTCAGCACGGGCACGGTTCTCGAGGCACGACCAGGCGCGCATCCCGAAGTAGTTCACAGCAGGGCTCGGATCCCGAGGCGGATCACGAGCAGGCTCGAGCACGGATCCCGAGGCAGTTCGGGCACGGATCCCGAGGCAGAGGTGGCAGCGGCGTGGCAGTCGAGGCGACACAGTGGCAGTGGCTCGAATCCCGAGGTGACTGGATACGTGGCAGTCGCAGAGCTCGACACGTGGCGAGCGACAATTGGCGGCAGGTGGCGTTGTTGGTGTGGCGACGTTGTGATTTGGCAAAATTCTGCCACGTGGCAGACGACGGCACGCATTGGGCGAACGGTGATTGGCGGACGGTGATTGAGCGGGTAAAATTTTGCCTGATCCGACCGCCCGAAGGCAGTCGAAATACCATACGCGACGCGAGGGTTAAAAACCCTCACTGCGCGATCGCGTCGCGTATGTGGGACTATCCCACACTATTTAAAAAAAAAAACGTGCCCGCCATCTCTTTAAAACCGTCGCCCTCCGTTGCATTTCCCATCCGCATGCTTGGCGGGTTGGTTTGTTGGATGGTTTGCGTGGAAGAGGTCCGGGGTTCGAGTTTCACCGACGATAATCAATTTTTTTTTTTAAAACGCGCGCCGCCCAAGGATTTAAATAAAAGAAGCTGCGCTTTGATTAGCAGCGAAGCCGTAAGGTCGAACGACTAAGTCGTCCGCGTCGCCAACAGTAGGTCGCGTGTTCAAATCGCGGACCCAACAAAAAAAAAAAGTTTTTTTTTATTTTATAAAGTTTTTTATTATTTTAATAATGTTTTATTTAATTTTTTAAATTATAGTTTTTAAATTTTTTTTTAACTATAATTAAAAATTAAAAAAAACATTATTTATAAAACTTTATAAAGTTTTTTTTTTAAAAACTTTGATATTGCTGGAAAAGAAAATTGGAAAACAGTTTTTCATGGTAAATTATTTTCCTCAAACTGATGTGCAATGTTAGATGATCCGATCTGAAGGGAGTTATCATGCACTTATCTCTCTTTTGAAGAGAGAATCGCCGGAATCCTTTGATGAAAGGGTTCGCCGAACTAGTCTGCACACTGTGTTTAGTCAGTTGGAGAATCAGGTGATTTCTCACCTAAGAAAGCCGGATTCAGGATACGAAGCAGACTCCGAAGACAATATCTTCGGACAGAGAATTGAAGAATCCGAAACCGTGCAATTTGTTTCGGACGTACAAACTGGTGCCAGTTATACACCAGGTGTGCCAACAGATGAATTGAGTGTGGGCTATACACCACGCTCTCCTGAGCCTGATCCTGAACCAGCAGAAGCAGAAGAAGAGGAAGAGGAAGAAGAAGAAGAAGAAGAAGAAGAAGCAGCAGAGCAGTAGCAGCAGATCCAGTGGAAGTGAAACCTGAGATTATCATCATTAGCAGCAGTTCTGAAGCAGAACATAGATGTACTAAGAAGGCGAGATTTGATTTAAATTATTAAATCATTCTGTACTGCATTCTACTTTGTATTTCCAGTTTGCCTCAATAAAAGTACTTGTGTGCTTTGAATAAAAGTTTGTTTTTTAGCAATGGCTGCAAACACTAGTCTACCAATCCCTGAATTTAATGGTAGTGACTATGAATACTGGTCTATAAAAATGAAGACTTTGTTGATAGGAAAAGGTCTTTGGGATGTAGTTGAGGAAGGTTATATAGAACCAACTGCTGCTGAATGGGCAACATTTTCTAATGCTGATAAAAAGACAAGAAAAGAAGCACAAAAGAATAATGCTTTTGCCTTATATCACATTCATGCTGCTTTAGACAAAACTATCTTTCCTAGGGTTGCATCATATGTAATTGCACAAGATGCATGGAATGCCTTAAAAGAGAGCTATAGAGGCAGTGACCAGGTGAAGCAGGTAAAACTGCAAACCTTGAAACGAGATTTTGAGAATCTCAAGATGCAGGAGAATGAAAGAGTCGGTGATTACTGTGTGAGAGTGAAAGCAGTAGTCGACAAAATGGTCACACTAGGAGAGGATATCAAGCCAGAGATGATGGTGAAGAAAGTGTTGAGAACACTTCTTCCAAAATGGAATTCTGTTGCCATAATTATTGAAGAATCAAAAGACTTATCCACATTGTCTTTTGATGCATTAACTGGTTCACTTCTCTCACATGAAGAGAGATTGCAGGAAACTCCTACCACCAGTTATGGAGGAGATGACAAAGCTTTTGCCACACATGAAGGAAGAGGTAGAGGCCGAGGTAGAGGTCAACAAAGAGGCAGAGGCAGGAATAATCAAAGAGGGGGAACTCCTAACAGAGGAGGATCATCCAACAGAGGTGGAAACCAGAATAGAGGAGGACAACAAGCAATACAGAGGGAAACAATCTGGAAAAGGAAAAGGAGGAGACAAATCTAAACAAGTTTGCTACAATTGTGGCAAACCTGGCCATTATGCTCGTGATTGTTGGTCAAAGACTTCGCAAGGAAGCAACAAGAACCAGAGCAAAATTTGGAAATTTTGGAGAAGAGGAAGAGTCCTCAAATCTCTTTCTCTCTTATGGCCAGACAGAGCAAAATTTGAATGATACATGGATTTTGGACACAGGGTGTTCAAATCACATGAGTGGCAAAGAAGAACTCTTTGCTAAGATAGACTCCTCATACAAATCCAACATTCGGTTGGGTGATGACAAGTCATTGGCAGTTGAAGGCATTGGAGCTATGGCGGTTCCAACAAAAGAAGGCATAAAACATGTAAGTGATATCTATTACACTCCTCATCTTCAACACAATCTGTTAAGTGTTGGTCAAATGCTTGAAAAGAATTATAAGTTGATTTTTGATGAGGGTAAATGCACCATTTTTGACAAAAACAATAGTAATAGAATCATTACACAAGTGCCAATGTCGAAAAATAGATTATTTCCTTTGAAGTTTGGCCAGCCAGGAGGAAATAAGTTAGCAAATGTAGCTATTACCAATCCAAGTGTCCTATGGCACTTGAGATATGGTCACTTGAATTCTGCAAGTTTGAAATTGCTAACTTCACAAGCAATGGTGACTGGACTTCCCAAAGTTCAAGATAGTAAGGAAGTCTGTGAAGGGTGTGCCTTGGGCAAGCATGCCAGGTCGAAATTTCCTCGTGGACAAGCATGGAGGGCCAACTATCCTCTTCAGTTGGTACATTCAGACATCTGTGGTCCGATGCAGACCAAGAGTCTAGGTAATCACTCTTACTTCCTACTTTTCATTGATGATTGCACAAGAATGTGTTGGATATACTTTTTGAAGCATAAGGATGAAGCATTTGCATGCTTTGTTGATTTTAAAGCAAAAGTTGAAAGTGAGAGTGGATATTCTATAAAATGTCTTAGATCAGATAGAGGAGGAGAATACTCCTCTAATCAGTTTTTGAATTTTTGTAAACATCATGGCATCAAGAGGCAGTTCACAACTGCCTACACTCCACAACAGAATGGTGTAGCAGAAAGAAAGAATCGCACCATTGTGGAGATGGCGAGATCAATGCTTCAGACAAAGCATTTGAGTAATGCATATTGGGGAGATGCAACAAGGACTAGTGTTCACATCTTGAACAGAAGTCCTACTTCGAGTTTGAAAGGGAAGACACCTTACCAAGCCTGGTATGGTAAGAAACCAAATGTGAAGTATTTCAGAGTATTTGGTTCATTGGCATATGCTCACATTCCTGATGAGCTGAGAAAGAAGTTAGATCCAAAGAGTCAAGCTTGCATTTTTGTAGGATATTGTGAAAACACAAAGGGTTATAGACTCTACAATCCTACAACTCGAAAGATAGTGGTTTCAAGGGATGTGATTTTTGATGAAGGGGGAGAGTGGGGTAAGCCCCAAATATTCAGTGATGTTGAAGCCACTGATGTAGTTGCTCAGCAGGTGCAACCACAACTACCACAGAAAGGAAAGCAGTCTCCGCCCTCACATCCACCAAGTCCATCTTCAGATTCAACTGCTTCACCAAGTCCTTCTCCACAACGATCAGTAAGTTCCTCACCAATGGATATTGATGTTCCATCCAAAGGTAAGAGAACTTTACAGTATCATCCATCCTCTCAGATGTTGGATAAGAATTTTTCAAGAAGATATACTAGGAGTCAAGCTAGTGAAATGGAATCTGTTTTACATAGATTAGAAAGTATGCACTTGTATGGTGATGATGAATCCCAACAAGAACCCAGAGGAGATCAAGTTAACTATGCTTTGTTAACTAGTGCACAGCTTGAACCTTCTAGTTATGAGAAGGCATGTACTCGTAAGATTTGGCAAGATGCCATGGAAGAGGAGATAACCTCTATAAAAAACAACGACACTTGGGAGCTCGTGAAGCTTCCTAAAGGAAAGAAATGTGTTGGCTGTAAATGGATCTTCAAGACCAAGTTTAATGCTGATGGAAGCATTGAGAAGCATAAGGCAAGGTTAGTGGCAAAGGGTTTTACTCAGAAGTATGGAATAGATTATGAAGAGACTTTTGCTCCTGTAGCCAGACAGGAGACAATAAGAACAGTTCTTGCCTTAGCTGCACACAAAGGATGGCAAGTACAACACATGGATGTGAAGAGTGCATTTCTCAATGGTTACTTGACAGAAGAAGTGTATGTTGAGCAGCCACAGGGATTTGAAGTACAAGGTAAGGAACACCTTGTTTACAGATTGAAGAAGGCACTCTATGGCCTCAAACAGGCACCAAGAGCTTGGTACTCACGCATTGATGGGTACTTCAAAGAATATGGGTTCACCAGGAGCAAAAATGAACCCACACTCTACTACCTAAAGCAAGGTAAAGACATCCTCATAGTTTGTTTGTATGTGGATGATCTTATTTTTATGGGTAGTAATGAGAAAATGAATAGGGAGTTCAAACACTCCATGATGACGCAGTTTGAGATGAAGGATCTTGGACTAATGCACTACTATCTGGGAATGGAAGTTCATCAATCAGATACAGGGATCTTCATCTGTCAACATAAGTATGCTCAGGACATGATCAAGAAGTTTGCTATGGAGCATTGCAAACCAGTTGCAACTCCAGTTGGACATGGGATCCAACTAAGCAAAGATGATGGAGCACAGAAAGTTGATGTGACCACTTTTAGAAGCATGGTTGGGAGTTTGATGTTTCTCGCCAACACCAGACAAAATATTCAGTATGCTGTATCTCTTGTTTCTAGATTTATGTCTAACCCCTCGAGTTGCATTTGAAGGCAGCTAAAAGAATTTTGAGATATGTGAAGGGTACATTGGATTTTGGAATCCAGTACCATAAATGTAACACTATCAAGCTTGTAGGCTTCAGTGATAGTGATTGGGGTAGCAATATTGATGACAGGAAGTCAACATCAAGAAACTGTTTTAGTCTTGGATCAGGACTAATAACTTGGAGTTCAAAAAAGTAGACAGTAGTAGCGCTATCTTCAACAGAAGTAGAGTATATAGCGGTTACTTATGCTAGTACTCAAGCCTTGTGGCTAAGGAAAGTACTAGAAGAGATTGGAGAACAACAAAGTGGTCCAACCAGAATCTACTGTGACAACATCAGTGCCATTCAGTTGGCATATAATCCTGTCCACCATAGCAGAACCAAGCATTTTGATATGAAGTATCACTTCATCAGAGATATGGTGGAACATGAAATTGTTGAGCTTCAATACTGTCACACTTTGGAGAACGTCGCTGACATCTTCACCAAGGCGATGACAAAAGCTCAATTTGTAAAGCTGAGAGACTGTGTAGTCAGTTCTCTCAACTTTAAGGGGGAGAATGTTACAAGTGTGAATAGGGTTGTTTCGAAACTGGCTTAGAAAAATCTCTTTTCCTAGCTTCAGTGTGAAATCTCCCTACATTTGTCGGCAGAATTTGTTTTCGAATTGTCGGCAGTCTATCTCCTATTTTGTCTCCCCTAATCTCCTATTCTTCCTCCTCCTTATCCCTCCGTGAATTCTTCTTTCCCCTTATCCCTCCAACTTCCTTATCCCTCCGCGTCTTTCTTTCCCCTATCTTCTCCCTCCTTATCTCCTATTTCCCCTTATCTCTCCCTTTCCGACTTTCTTCCTATTCCCTTTCTATATATTATGTAATTTGAATATGTTGAAAGGTTGAATGCTTCAAATTAATAAAGGTTTTTAATTATTTGTCCTGCATTATTTTTCTGTTGATGTGACTGTGTTCCCACTAGGTTATACAAGCCATCTAAAACTAGCTAATCTAAGAATTGCTTCGTACTACCTCAATGCCATATGAGATTCATTTAGCCTGTTGTTGTACTGGGGATCACTCGATGGTTTTTGAAATACTGACCATTCCAAGGATTCAAGCTCTTCACCCATTTATTTTCTTCACATTGATGTGGGATATTTGCTCATAATTAATGATGAAAATCACTGTTTATTTTGTATTTTGTATTTGTTTTAGCAAGGGATTTGCTTTGATTTTGAGATTTTGCTTATTTTTATGAAAGCAAGGGATTTCTTTGGATATGGGGGAGCTTGTCATTTTATCAATGATCAACACCCTAGACCATGCACATCACAAGGTGAGAAAGTAAAAACCTTTCACTTAAGGTTACCAGGACCACTTTGTAGTGTTCATCTTTCCCTTGTTAAAAATATTAGTGATAGGATTTTGAGATATGCCAAGTGCTATCAGAACTAGACCTCATCTTATGCAAGTGAAGATAGCTTTTTACAAAATATTAGAAGATCACTAGGTATGATTGAATGATTGAAAAACACTAGAATATTCCATATAGCAACATGAAGGGGTTGTTTTGAAAAACATGATTACTCACAAGGGTGATGGATGATGATGATTTTATGGATGCATGATTGGTAAACACACATGGTGTCAATTGTAATATTGTAAACACAACCTATCCTAATAAAAGTGCAATGGATGAATATGCCTAATGTAATGCAATTAAATGAATGCATGCACAAAATGTAAATGCAAAGGTTTTTGTGTTTTTAATATTTTCAATTATTTTTGAATTTTGAATGTTTTATGAGGGGAGGAAGGCATGATACCTTAGGCACCCCCAGTGTGTGTGCTACTCAATGAAAGTGAGGAAGGTACAATACCTTTAGAGTTCTCACTATGCTTCATTGGTTGTGATGTGGATGGTGGGGAAGGTATGCTACCTTTAGGACCCCCAACGTGTATTTTGTCCATTGCAATATAGTCAGCAATGCCCATGTTTTGGTGAGATGATATGGGGGAAGGTGAAACATTGGATGAAATCATTGATATTTTGATGTTCCTATTTCTCTATTACAATACTGATCATTCCCACAAACACTTAGGGATGTGAATTAATATGCACATGATTAGGTTGCTCAAATTTATTGGTAGGTGTTATGTTTGATTCATGTGTGTGCAAAGGGTCTTGGAGAATCCTATCTGAAGTTCTTACCTCTCGATCATATCCTATGCTAAATATCTAAAGGTATAACATGTTTGGATGTCATGGCCTCTTTATTTGCGATAAACATAGTATAGACTTTCTCGGTGCACCTTTGATCTATGCTTATTAGGTTTAAATGGATGGATCTCGATAAGCATGATTTCTTGTGCCTCATACAATCGATTGAATATCGATTCTAAGGGCTCTAAAAAATGAGTATATTATCATGGTGGTCGATACGGTTGGTATTATATTTAATTTTATTGTGTATGATTTTTGGCTAGTGGAGGCTGAGCTTGGTAATTAGGTTGCAATGGTAATTGCATAAGAATTCAAGGATACTCAAAACCACTTGATTGATTGGAGCTGCATTCTATTGTGTGTTACCACCCTAATATTCTTGTTTGGCCATTCTTCTTTCTGGAGTTTAAAATCACCCTCCTAGACCTTGATGTCCTCGATGATATTGGCTTGTGCTAAGGCCTCCTCAAATATTTGATACCATTGTAATTGTAAGAGAAGTAAAATATTATTTGAACAACTTCTAGTAAACATTCATATGAGTTCCATTGTGGGTAGGGTGAAAGGTAGTTTTGACATCACCTTCATAAATATATTGACATACTCCATGACTCGCTCATCATCAAGTTGATGAAGTCTATACAAGTTAGTCAATTTTATCATTTTCTTAGCGATAGAGACAAAATGTTCTAGAAACACATCGACCAATTACTCAAAGGTGTTGTTGTGGCTGATCCACAACACACCCCAAAATTGGGGACCCACCTTTTTTGCATGCTTTCAAAGAAAATCTCGGTGACCCAGATGCTAAAAATCAAGAAAAAGGGGCAAAATTGCACAAGGATAAAAAGTGTCGCGATATCGCGACATGTCGCTCCATCGCTCGCAGAAAATGAAAAGTGTCACGATTTCGCGACGTGTTGCGCGGTCGCTGGTAGAAAATGAAAAGTGTCACGATTTCGCGACGTGTTGCGTGGTCGCTGGAAAAATGAAAAGTGTCACGATTTCGCGACGTGTTGCGCGGTCGCTGGCAAAAAATGAAAAGTGTCACGATTTCACGACGTGTTGCGTGGTCGCTGGCAGAAAATGAAAAGTGTCACGATTTCGTGACATGTTGCGCGGTCCAAAATGAAAAGGCAGCGAAAAATGAAAAGTGTCACGATATCGCGACATGTCGCAAAATCATGGGTCAAACCAGTCAAACAGGGCAAGGCACGAAAAGCGTCGCGATTTCACGAAAAAGTAGCAAAGGGCACAAAGGAAAAACGTCGCGATATCGCGACAGGTCACGGGGTCAAGCCAAAGGGTCGAATTGAAAATAGTGTCGCGATTTCGCGACAGAAAGCAGCAAAGTGATGCCGAAGAGAAAAGTGTCATGATTTCATGACAAAAAAATAGCAAAGTGTACGGAATGAAAAGTTGTCGCGATATCGCGACATGTCGCCATTTCACTGTGCATGAAGGCAAGAAAGGCTGTTGGCAGGAAAACGTCATGATATCGCGACATGTCACGATTTCGCGACATGTCGCATTTTCGCTATGCATGAAGGCGAACAAGGCTGCTAGCAGGAAAATGTCGCGATATCGTGACATGTCACGTTTTCGCGATGAAAGCAGAGGAACAGAGTTACATGCTATTTTTTGTCACGATTTTCATGGGGCCATTACAGAACATGCAGAAAAGTGCGGAACACGTGGCATACATGTATAAGGGTTACAGAAACGTTACATTCATAGAATATTATCAAACGTTTCAGCATTAAACATAAATTCAAAAGCAATTCGAAAGGCGGGAATATGAAATGAAGCGATCTGGAAGATGAAACGAAGCGTCACAAGGTGAAACAGAGAGCATTGCCAAGCTTTAAAAGTAGAAGCACAGGACAGATACAGGGGTCAGAAACCGTTGCGGGCAGAGTTGCAGTGCTAAAGGCGAGATGTCATTCTGGGCCTGCTTGGGGCTGTTTTCCTTCCTTTTTCTGGTTTTGAGAAAACCAGATGTTCTGCTGTTGTAACAGGATTTATCTTTAATGCAGGAGTGTTCAGAAATTTGCATCTTGTGGGCAAGAAAGAAGGAGATCTTCTGTGCATGCTATGAATTTAATGTTTATTCTTTCATCTTTCAGATTTCAGATTTATAGATAATGTTAAATGCCACTTTTGTGGGTTGCATTAGGCGAATATTTGAAATCTGAATTTTATTTCAAACCCTAGGAATCAGCACTTAGCTTATCAGGATTGTGCGTGTTTGCAGGTCCAATAGGTTAGGTTGCATGCATGGAAACCTCACATCTTCGATTTTGCCAGGACGGGATAGCATCAAACTGAATGCAATTTAAATTTCTTTTTCTTTACATTTTATTTTCTTTTTGCTGCACTTTATTTTTCAGAAGTCCCAATTTTATTTCTTTTAAGCATTAAAATAAAATAAAAAATTAAAAAACTTCAAAATCCCTAAATAATTCCTTCATGTTATGGCATTTCATTAAATGTTATTTTGAAGTTACAGCATGGTCATATAAAAATCAAATCATATTTGTTTTATAAGGGTTCAATGAACAATCATTAAGTTTCACAGTAAAATAAACCACAGTGCCCCTTGTTTTCAGTTACTTGCAACCACTAAGGTGTTCCAAGCATTTTTATTGAATATCTTTATTTGAGATTAATGATACACAGATGCAGAATGCTAACATAACAGGAACCTTGGAGAAATTACTTGTTTAATTTCTTTGCAAGCAGAGGATTTAGAACCCAAATCCTATCGGAGAGTGTGTTTTCACAATCGGGTGAAAATACCACTCAACAGATTGGCGCTAGAAGGAGGGCCTGAAGCGGGTTTATTTTATCATGATTTTAGATGCTACGGGTTTATAATTATTTAAGAGCCTTACATTGCTAAATATTTCAAGTCCATTTTATTAGCATATACGGCCTCTAACACCACTCAACAGATTGGTGCTAGGAGGGCCGAACGGGTTTATTTTAGTGTTATTTAAATTTAAATTTTTTATGCTTTAGTCCTCTAACACTCAGCGGATTGTAAAAGGATGGCCTGAATTTATTTACTTGTTCTATTTTAATTCAGGTATGCTGTATATTATTTTAACACTTTTTTGATTGTTCATACAGAAATATGTGATTTGATTTAAATTTGAAAATTTTGGTCTCATGCAATTAATTGACATTTGATTTTAATAAGTACATCTCTTGGTTGATGCTAACTTGATTTTTTTTTTACCTTGCAGGTTGAATATTCAACAGTTTTGGTTCTAAAGTTACAGTTTAAGTTTCACTAATGGCAACATTTGAGGAGCAAATTGTATCCCTAAGAGCTGAAATAATGTCTCTAAGAGAAAGAATGGTATCTATGATAGAGGATCATTATGAGAGTTTATCTATACCTGTGGTACCCTATCAAATTCCTAAAATGTTATTGGATTTTTTACGGTGTTTTAACCAAGAGGTGCCACTAGGATACTTGCAAAAACTGCATGTCTACAAGGATACATTATGTAAATTCCAGATTTTCTATGAGGAGGTGGCTTGTAAGTTATTTGCATACATTTTGGATGATAAACCATTCTTTTGGTACAGCCAACTACCCATGGAGGTTAGGACTTCTTGGATACAACTAGAAGCAGCCTATCTTTATCATTTTGGTAATCAGGTTGACTTAGAAATCCTGAAAAATCAGTTTACCTCCATATGTAAAGAGCCTAATGAATCCTTGAGTCAATTCAATGGAAGATTTCGGGAGTTGCACTCCCAAATGTGGGAAAATTTTAACACATTGGAAGAGGAAGCCATGGAAGTATACCTAGGAGCCATACACCCCACACTTGCTTCACTCATTGAGGAAAAACCGAGTGGTTTGTCCCTAGAGAAAATCCATGAGGTCTTAGAAGAGATAGAACGACAAGGTCTTGAAGAAGAAAAGGCACAACATGTTCACATGAGAGATTGTTCTTCTGATGCCAACCTACACCAACCATCAAACATAGCACCCTCCACTCCAATGATACCTAAGGTGAATGATCAAGGGGATGAATTTGAATACCCAAATCTTATGACCACCTTAGATGTAGTCCAAGAGGAGGTGCAAATTGCTAAGACAACATCCACTAGTGAGGATCATATAGAGATACACGATTATCTAGATGAAGGAGTTCTAAATTCAACAATGTTTGATATATGTGATAGGATGGGACCCACCATAGAATTGAATGAAGTGGTTGAAAGTGAAATGGAAAGAAAACCAATAAACGAATTTGAAGACATGATAGAGTCTCACCACTTGTTCTTGGAAGATACTATTGATGAGATGTGTAAAATTAAAGATCAAGAAATTCTTCACCCTCCAAATTATGATAAAATTGAATCATGGGTTACTAATTTGGATTATGATAGCCTTATAAATTTGAATTCAAGAAATGACCCACTTTTGGAAATAATTGAACCATCTAAGGAAGGTGAAGATGAATTTGATGAGAAACACATTGATGAATTGGAAGATGTTGAAGAAATAGTTGAACGTCACCACTTGATTTTGGAAGATGATTATTATGATGCTTGGAAGAAGTGGGAAGACTTCACTCATTCCAAAACTACTAATGAAACTTGTGTGCCAATTGATATACAGGACAACATAATCGCCTACTCAAAGGAAGACTTTACAACTCCTGTACAATTTGAGGATGTTTTGGAAGAGGGTTTCAAATCTCATCAAATTTTGGAAGATTATAATGATCCTATTACCAAGGACAAAGAAGAAAAAGAATTGATGAATGAATCAAGAGATCATGTCACAAACATCATGGAATTTCATTCTATGGATTTGGATGACGATTTTTACAATGGTTGGGGGAGATATGATAATGCATTCTTTTCTCACATCCCTATAGATGAAACTCATATTTCACTTGATATGCAGGATGTTGAACCTTCTACATCATACGAAGATCTCATATTCACAAGATTTGAAAAGGGGACAAAATTTGATCATGTTGAATATAAATTCATTGAAGGTGTGGATGCAAGTTTGCATGATGATTTTGAGGATTCAAATGAAGAGATACCATGGATAGTGAACAAAGAATTAGAACCAAATGACAAAGAGATTGATCAATTGGAAGCAACTCAAATGAAGGATCATCAAGATGAGTCATGGGACATACACTTTGACCAAAAACATTTGAGGGTTGAGAATTTGCATGACCATGTTTTGAATTTGAATGATGAAATGTCATTAAAGGTAAATGAAAAACAAGGTATAATTTTTAATCACACCTTTAATAACATTGTTTTAATGAATGGAAAAGAAGTTGATGCACTTGAATTGTTAAATCAAATTCATCAACAATTACTAATTGAATCTAGGATAAAAACTTTTAATGATCCTAATTTAGTAAATATCCTAGATGCTTGTAAATTGTTACACAAATTTGATTGGCCTACAAATTTGGAAAATGATTTGGCTTTGAAATTTGTAGAAATAGGCTCTTACTTACAAAATTGCATATTTGAAAAGGATAGCCTAATTCTAAATCAAGGAGGGAATTATGAAGTTTACATTTTAAAGAATAGACATGATAAAATTGAAAATCATTTATTGTCTAATCATTTTAGTAATTTGATGCTCACCTATGGGAGTATTATTGGAACTAAATCAAATTGGTATGGTGAGCATGGCAAGTGGAAGTTTGTTGCATTGTTTGGTCTTGTCTTGTTTTTGTGGGATTCCCACAACATTTGGTATGCATATCATGTTATATTTTTGTTGAAATGTTCTAACCATGTGTGGGATCCAGGAAAGTGATAAGCCAAGCTTTGCATCATCTTGTATTATAGTGTACATTTGTATATAGATTTTGGTTTTTGGTTTTTGGTTTGTGTTTTCAAATTTTCATTTTTGGGATTGCAGTTTGGTTTTGGATTGAATAAGTTTTAATTTAAAGTTGTGTGTTTATTTGACATTTTTTGTTTGTTTATAAAAAAAAAAATGATGAAAAAGTTGCCTTGAGATGCTAACTTATGTTCTAGATCGGGAGAATATGAAACATTGGAATTGTCTTGTAAAAGCTCCACAAGTAACACAAACAGTTTAATAGTATCGTTTGAAACTTGTGATGCATGAAGTAGTCAGTTTTATATGGCAATATTTCATCTACATTTCAAAGGACAATGCATTCATATTACATCTCACTTTGCACATACATGCCATCTTAGTTGCAAATGCATTTCAAATACAAATCATTAAAGTGTGTCAAATCCTCTTAAGGTTATGCTATCACATAAATAAGAAGAAAATCCTAAGGTTGGGAACTGAGTCTTGAGATATCTAGAACCAAGCACATTTTATACACATTAAAAAGGATCTTGAGCAAAATGATCAAAACCTTGCTTGGAAGAAAAGGTTGGGCGAAAGAAGTATTTCATGTCTATCCTATTTATGCAGCCATGATCCTTAAGAAAGTGGTTTTGACCACTTCCATAAAGCTTAAAACCTAAAATCGGAGTAGTAAGGATAGGGCTAAATCCTCATCGAACTTAGGTTGAGGATCCAACTCCCCAAAGCTTTGATTTGACCTACATGGAGTAGTAAGGATAGGGCATAAATTCTCATCTCGCTTAGGTTGAGAATCTGATTCCCCAAAGCTCTTATGTCTCATTTCATGATAAATCTTGGATTGGAAGGATCGTACTATTTGTCCTCTACAAAGGATGGGTAGTCATCCCCAAGGTCTAAGCAATAAAATTAATATTTTCCATTTTTATCCAAAGCTTGGATTGGAAGGATCGTACTACATGTCCCTAGCAAGGATGGGTAGTCATCCCCAAGGTCCAAGAAGTAAAAAATTAATTTTTCCCATCTCATATTTATATTGGATTGGAAGGATCGTACTACTTGTCCTCTGCAAAGGATGGGTAGTCATCCCCAAGGTCCAAAGAAATGAAGATAAGTCTTGGATTATGGGGTTAAGTATGCCCATGCATGGCAACATGTCTTGTCTAAAAAACAAGACCACTGATTGTTCAAAGGGTTAGACTAGCATGACCATTTCTTCCATAATTGGTTAAATTATTTTGCTCAAAGTGAGGTAATGAATTCTAAATCAGAGTAGTAAGAATAGGGTTAAACTCCCATCTCAATTAGGTTGGGAGTCTGATTTCCCAAAGCTCTGATTTCACTTTCACTTACACATGGGTTCAAGATAGTAGGGACTCATAACCAACTTTGGGATCTAATAAAGCAATTCATTATACATATAGTTGATCCTAAGAGGGTTTGATAATCTTGAATGTTTGTGTATGATACTAGAAGAAAGACTATGCCTTTTATAAAAGCAAAATCTCTTAGCATATTTATTAGGTTACACAAATCATTCACAATCTCACATATGCATTCATGTAAAACTGACGATGGAATGTTGATCAATTTCAAACGATAGGGAATGAAAACACATTGCACACACCGAGCTAATACTTGATGATTCTGATGATTCATGTATTTTTGATCTATGGGCATTTGTTTATATTTCTTATGTGCTAACGCATGTTTTCGAGTTTGTATACTTCCAGGTAGGGTTCTCACTAAAATGCTCAAGAGCATTTGACAACAGAGTCGCCATTTGTTGTGGCTGATCCACAACACACCCCAAAATTGGGGACCCACCTTTTTTGCATGCTTTCAAAGAAGATCTCAGTGACCCAGATGCTAAAAATCAAGAAAAAGGGGCAAAATTGCACAAGGATAAAAAGTGTCGCGATATCGCGACATGTCGCGCCATCGCTGCCAAAAATGAAAAGTGTCACGATTTCGCGACATGTTGCGTCATCGCTGCAAAAAATGAAAAGTGTCACGATTTCGCGACGTGTTGCGATCG